>CM069537.1:20268815-21521315 GCA_035773235.1 Eospalax fontanierii | reverse complement strand
TAAACTCATAGGTGTGAGCCTAACACACACCTCATCGTTTTTGGATTAATATTTGGGCTTCTAATTCCTTTTATGCATATCCATTTTAATACTGCTGATCTTTGAAGGGCTGCCTGCAGAGGTTAATTGGAAAAACTCAATAGACTAGAGCCTAGTAAAATTTAAGAGTCACATATCTGTAGATGTATGTTTGAATAGCATATGTAGAGTTGTACCTTTAAGAACGTTCCTGTTTATTTTCTATTTTGATTTACTTCTCTGTTCTGTACTTTCATTTATTCCAAATTCTTTGTGAGAAGTCAAAAGACTGTTAGTTTTGGCTGTTTAGCTTAGATTGTGCAGTCCTATTTTCTGTGGCAGCTCAATTTATTACACTCATAAATGTTTCACACTAATAAAATTTAACTTTATTTGGAGAGAAGGGGGATTGGGAGAAGAAAATAATTCTAGGGTAAATGGAGAGAATTCCAGAATAACCTATTTAGAAGCCTGTTAGATGTGGGAGCTGTAGGGTTGAGCATAATTCCTCTGCATCTCTTTGCATCTTCATATTGCAGCAAATATGTGGATAATTTCTTATTAGCTTTTCAGGAAACCCCTGTGGTGGACAACCCTCTTTAATCGTTGCTGGGAGACTGCTCTGACGTCACTGGGAGCAGTTCCCGGTCTGTAAGTAGAACAGGAATAGCCTTTGAGGGGGGAAAGAAAACTGCTGTGAAATTAAAAGATGGCAGCTTTTAAACTTGGTTTTCCTTTGATTTAGGGGTGGGTGGGATATATCTAAAGTCTTTCTTAAATGTTTTAGTCATTTCCAAGGGAAGAAATTACATTACGAAAAGATCATTTTATTTCAATCAAAAGCTTCTTCTTTGTTTTCTAATTATCAAGGCTTTAGAAAAGGTCAAGGGAAAAAAAGCTGCTAAAAGGTGTTAGAAAAATAAGATTACAGTTTCTTTTTATTCTTTATTTTCTTTGGCCCCCCCTTCCCCTTTTTGAAGGACAAGGGAAAGATCAAGGGTAGCTTTTGCAAAAGGCGTTTTGGCATAACTGTTTAGAATAAATAAAAATATGATATATGTTAGAAGGATATTCTGGTGACATTGACTATTTTTATGGGGTTTATTTATTTATTTGAGAGACGGTCTCACATCTTTCAGACTGACCTCAAACTTTGCCATGTAGCTAGTGTTGACCTTGAACTCTGCTCCTCCTCCTGCTCTCCATTTATTCTAGAATTCTTCCCACCCAACCCACTTCTCTCCAAATAGAATTAAATTTTATTAGTCCGAAACATTTATGGGTATAATAAATGGAGCTACCACAGAAAATAGGACTGCATAATCTAAGCTAAACAGCCAAAACTAACAGTCTTTTGACTTCTCACAAAGAATTTAGAGTAAATGGAAGTACAGAACAGAAAAGTAAATCAAGATAGAAAATAAATAGTAACTTTTTTAAAGGAACAACTCCATACATGCTATTCAAACATACATCTACAAATACATGACTCTTAAATTTTTCCAGACCCTAGTTTCCTGAGTGCATCAAAGTACTGGGATTACAGGCATTTGTTACCAGTTTAGGCTCTGGCAGTGTTGATATGGGATTATTTCTGAGCCCAAAGGTAATATGCCTACTTACTTCTCTCTGAAGTCTTCCTCTTCTAGTCCCTCACCTTACTCTGAAATAGTCTGCTAACAATCTGTCTTTAGGGAAGGCATAATAATTGACTGCTTGGATTATAGAATCCAAGTATCCCAGCTTTACCAGTTGTTGGTTGTTACCCTGGCTAACAGTTTCTTCTTATGTAAAATGAGGATAACAGTAATACCTACTTCCTAGGGGTATGTGTGTGTGTTGTTGTGTTTTGGTTTTGCTTTGAGATTTTGTTTGAGGTTTTGCTTTCCCTGTAGCCCCAGCTGGTCTAGATCTTGCTGTGTAGACCAGACTGACCTCAATCTCACAGAGATCTGCCTGCCTCTACCTTTTGAGTACTGGATTAAAGCTAATTTTGTAGATTTATTTGAGGATTCAGAGTTAATATATAAAAACCCGGGCATGGGGCCACTGAGCTGATTTTGGGTAAGGACACTTACTACCAAACCTGGTAATTTGAGTTCAGTCCCCAGACCCATGTGGAAGGAGAGATCCAACTTCTGTAAACTGTCCTCTAACCTTCTCTCTCTCTCTCTCTCTCTCTCCCCCTCTCTCCCCCTTCTCCCCCCCTTTCTCTGTCTGTCTGTCTCTCTTTCTCCAGAGGAGGAAAGTTGGAAAAACAAAACAAAACAAAACACCTGGGCATGATAATTCACACCACAATGAGGGCTTGGGGGGAGGCTGAGGCAATTGAAGGGTGTCTGTTTGAGGCCAACCAAAAGAAAAGAAAAGTTAATATAAATATAAAAATGCAGGCCTGATGACCCGAGTTTGAGAAAACTAACTGCAGTTTGTCTCTGAGCTCAACATGCATGTTGGCATACTCACACACTAAAGAAATGAAAATAAGTACAGTGTGTAGACATTGAAAAAAATTTTTAAGTGTGTGTATGTGCATGTGTGTTCTTTGTGTATATGAGTGCAGATATACACCAAGTCAAGATTGATAGGTTCTCCTCTTTGGCTATCTTATTTTTGAGACAAGGTCTCTTCTGTTCTAGTTTGCTTTTTCTGTTGTGGTGGTAAACCACTCAACCAAAAGCAACTTGGGAAAGAAAGGGTTTATCTCATTTTACAGGTTACAGTCCATCATTGAGGGACACCAAGGCAGGAACTTGAAGTAGAAACCATGGAGGAATGCTACTCACTGACTTGTTCACAGGCTTGCTTACAGGTTTATGCCTTTATATACAGCCCAGGTATATAAAGGAATATAGGAATCTGTACCTGTCTAGGAATCCTACTGCCCACAGTGGGCTGGACCCTACTTACATCAAGCAACAATCAAGACAGCTCCTCACAGACATGGCCACAGGCTAATCTGATCTTGACAATCCTCCAATTGAGACTTCCTCAAATAATTCTGGGCTCTGTCAAGTTGACAACTGAGCTAACTAGGATAGTCTCTCACCGAACCTGGAACTCACTGGTTAGCTAGACTGGCTGGCCAGTGAGCCTCCAGGATCCTCCTGTCTCTACCTCCCAGTACTCGGTTTATAGGCTTGTTGCCACACCTGGGCTTTTTTATATGGGTGGTAAAGGTCTGAATTCAGGTCCTCATGCTTCTATAGCAAGCATTTTACTAACTGAGCCATCTCCCCAGCCCATAGTTCCTAGACATTTTAAAGACCTAATTAATATGGCTATGATTAATATTCAGAAATCAAATAGAATTATATAATTTTTATCTTTAGATCACTTAACCCTTATTTTGTTGTTATTATTATTATTAGTGAGTGTGGATGTATGCCACAAAACACGTGGAGGTCAGGGAACAAGTTTTGGGGAGTTGGTTCTCTTTTTTTCACCTTGTTTGAGGCAGGATTTCTCTTGTTTTTGCTATTCTGTGGTCTAGGCTAGCTGGCTCATAGGCTTCTGGGCAGTTTTCCTGTCTCTGCCTCCCATCTTCCCTTAGGAGTACTGGGATTACAGATGTGAGCTACCACATCTGGCTTTTTGTGATTTCTGCTGATTCAGCTTAAATCGTCAGGCTTGCATGGCAAGTGCTTTTACCTGCTGAGGCCTCTCAAGCCACTCTCCTCTCCCCTTTTTTGAGATACTGAGGATCATGCCTAGAGACTTATACTTTCTGTGTGAACATTGTACCACTGAGCTACATCCCATCCCCTCACATGTAAGTTTTGAGGAAACCAGAACGTATTTGCAAGCCTTATAAAATACTGAGTTTCCAAAATGAGTATAACTATAATGTAAACATTTCAACTTTACATTGACACAGCTGACATAGCTGACATAAGCACCCAGTACTTAGCCTGTGTGTAAACCTAGGAATGTGCTAAGAGACTTCTGTTTGGCTGAACTGAATGAGTGTATGAGATTGTGGTTGGGAGAGAAGGTAGGAGAGTGCAGGCTTGGAAGATCTTGCATAGATCTCAGATTAAGAAATTTTAAGGAGGAGGAAGAACAAGGAAGTGAGAAGAGCAAGGGCATTGTCTTGATAAGTGAGAGACTTTTAAACTTTTATCACATAGAAGCTGTGCTCTGAATATCCAATCTAGTACTCATGTGCAGAAAAAGGACTTCTGAACTGAATTTATAGTTTTTGAGTTACATTTAGCTAAATTCACAGTTTTGGGGTCCAGCTTCTGCATTCACTGTGTAGCCATTGAGAAGCTGGTTCTGCTAATTTGTGGATGTCTCCTTCTGAGATAAGCTTAAGGCCTCTGCCTCTTAGAGCTCACAGAGAACCAGCTCTGCCAGTTTGTAACAGATTTTCTTCTCCAGGGGTCCCTTATACTTATCTAACTGTCTAAACAAAATAAAACAAAGTTGCCTTCCTTCTATCTCTGACGTTTGGACACTTGCCTTTGGTATCCACCTCTGAAAGGTCATTACTTAGCCCTTCTCTATGTGAGTTGGTATGGTCATGGTAGACTTCTTTCTCCATATAGTCATAAGAATATACAGCTTATATGAAATATGATATATATATATGAAGGCTCCTTTAAATCATTGCCGTATTTTTTAAACAATCAGATTTTTGTCAGGGGAGGGGTGGTGGTGCCTGGGATTGAACTCATTAAGTATATGCTATACCACTGAGGTCCACCCCTAGCACAAAACAAATCGGGATTGGGGGGGCGCGGGGGAGTTCTTTTTGAGATAGGATCTCTCTGTAGCTCCAGCTGGCCTGGAACTCATTCTGGTTTTCTTTTATGATGATGCAGAGAAAAGGATGTAGTGAGAGGACTAATAGTTTCTTTGCTACAATTTGTTTTAAATAATTTTGATATGATTATGACTTTCTCTAAAATTGCATCTGTCCCCTTTTCTGGGACTTTCTCCTTAAGAATTCTTGGGAAATTTAAGATGGGCATGATGGCTCATGCCTTTGGTCTTAGCACTTGGGAAACTAAGAAGGATTGCTTGAGGGTGATCTGTAATCACCTCATTCCCTGTTTGTTTCGGAGGTATTTGCAGGTTAAGGAGGACTGAGTCATATGGTAACACATACTTTTAAACCCAGCACTCAGGAGGCAGAGATTGAGGCCAGCCTGGTCTACTTAGCGAGTTCCAGGCCAACTGGGTTTACAGGGAGACCCTGTCTCAAAAAACACAAAACAAAATAAAAAATCTTTTTGCTGTCAGTATCTGTATCCATGGGGAGCTTTAGTATAGTGACTGAAGCTGCAACACGCCCTTCCCCACACTGATCCCTTAGTTTATCCTTTTTTTAACCATTCAAGGATTCCTGGCTTTCTGTCCTAAAATTAAGCAGGGAAAAAAATTTAAGGGTTTTGAGGATCCATTATCACTTGCATATAGATTCATTGTCACTGGTGTTCACTACTGTCCCAGACTCTGAAATTTTAGGGTACCAGAATGGCAGCATTTCTTACTTGTCTGCACAGACCATTCTCTGGTAGCATTGCAGCAGTGGCTGTGGAAACTGCTTTATTTAAGATGGAAGGAGGAGCTCAGTTTTTAGCTCTTAGTGATAGAGCCTGTTGCCATGGAGTCCTTGATCAGATTGGCTAAACTAGGGGCCAATGAGCAAGTAGAACATAAACTACATCATTATTTAACCTTGCAGAATTCCTTTACTCAGTGATTTATTACATTAATTCTAACTGCATGTACAGCTGTAAGACAAGATGTTTCAAGAATGGTATAAGGTGGTTTTGTCTTTTCAAAATTTGATATTATATATAAATGCTATAACAATATATAGTTGTTGTTGATGTTATTGTTTGAGACAGGGTCTCTCTGTACCCCCAAGTGACCTAGCACTCAATATATAGACCAGGGTAGCCTCTGTCTCACAGAGATCTGCCTGCCTCTGCCTCTGGGATTAAAGGCCAGCATAACTATGTTCTTAATGTGATTTGATTGAGAAATAAGCCCTTACTATTGGGCTTTTGACAAGTTTTAATTCTAACTCTGGCCTTATAGACCAGAAGTGATCTGTCTTTATATATCATGCTTATGTTTTTAGTTCCAAAGTAGAGCAAGAAGTACTAGTGACTTTTTTTGTTTGTCTTCTTTGTCTTTCATGTAGAAGTTGCTGTTTAGTCTGAGTGTAAAGGATTAGCTGGGGATAGTTCATGTTTCTCATCTTCATTTCCCTAACTTGGTTATGGTTAATTATCATTTACAGTTTTTTTATTTTAGATTTTTACAGTTTTTTTATTTATTGGGGTGAGGGAGGCATATGCCATGGCATACCTGTGGAAGTCAAAGGACAACTTTTGGGAGTCACTTCTTTCCTTTCACTATGTAGGTCCCAGGAATCAAACTCAGATTGTCAAGCTTGACATCAAGCACTTTTACCCACTGAGCCATCTCACTGACTTTTTTTTATGATTTAAAGAAAAAAAATTTGGGGGGGTCTTTTTGAGATAGGGTCTCCCTGTAGCTCCAGCTGACCTGGAACTCACTATGTAAACTAGGCTAGCCATGAACTCACAGATAATCTGCCTGCTTCTGCCTCCCGAGTACTGGGACTAAAGGCCTGCGCCACTATACCTGGCTTGATTTAAAAATATATATATATATATGTTCATGAGTGTATATAAGTGCACTTCTACCATTCAATACCCTCAGAGGTCAGAAGAGAGTGTTGGGACTAGAGATATAGCTCAGCAGTTAAAAGCACTGGCTGCTCTTGCAGAGGACCTATTTCAGTTCCCAGCACCCAAATGGAGGAAACAACTGTTCATAGCTCCAGTTCCAGGGAATCTGACTCCCTCTTCTAGCCTCTAGCATTGCATGACACCAGTGCATTTGTGTACATACAGGCAATATTCTCAAAAATAATAAATAAAGAAGAGGGCCATAGATCTCCTAGAACTAGAGTTATGGACAGTTGTTTGCTGTCATGTGGTTATTGAGAAGCAAACCCAGGTCCCCTACAAGAGCAGACAGTGCCCTTAACCACTGAGCTATCTCTCCAGCTCTGAGTTGTCTTTATTTTAATTTTGAGACAGGGTCTCATATATCCCATGCTGACCTCAAACACCTCTGTAGCTGAGGGCTGGCCTTGAACTTCTGATTCTTCTGTCTTTACCTCCCAAAGATGGGATTACAGACATACTATACCACCATGCCCTTCTGGTCATAGTCACTGACTTAGATATGGGAGATTTCACACAGCTCACTGTTGATTCCTTGTTACAGGAAATCATGGCATCTATCATTTCCTACTGCATTGCTCTAGAAACTTAAGAATGATTTCACCATACCAAAAAAAAAAAAAAAAAGAGAGAGAGAGAGAGAAAAATCCTACTTCTAAAATTTTTAAGTGAAAAATATCAAGATTATTGTATTTCTTTTCTTACACTGTGTTAAGGATTCTTTGGAAGTTAAAGTAGGTCTTATTATCTGCTCACCCAACATTCTCTGTTTAGTCGTTTACCGAACAGAAAGGTTTCAAGGAAACTTCAAGAGGTCCATGAGTTACTGTGCATTTTTTTTATCTAGTCTCCATGAGACTAGATAAACTTTTCTTACTATCACCTATCTCAGGAACAAACTTCAAACTCATCTATTAAAGAAGAACAGAGTCTGTTCTAACTTTTTATAGTAGAAGCAGTATGGTGAAAATAAGGGATCATTGGATAAAAATAAAATCAGATTAGTCTGATAGGTTTAAGTTTGTACCATACTTAGCTTATATAGTTTTTAGAAGCAGATTTTGAGTGGGAATGAATCATTGTCTCTTGAGTGAGACTTGTAGAAAACCATCCTGATACTGCTTTAGGAAAGCATCAGGTCATTTTTCAAAAGCATTGTAATGACAGAATAATAGTAGTTTGCAGCAATTTGTTCTATTTGTTTTGTTGAGATATGGTCTTACTTTGTAGCCTACACTGGCTTAGAACTCACTGTGTAACTCAGGCTGACTTCATGCAACCATCTTGAGTTAATTTTAACTTTACATCTGGGTGTGGTGGCACACATCTGTAATGCCAGGACTCTGTGAGATCAAGGCCAGCCTGGTCTACACAGTGAGCCATCTGAGACTACAGGGAGACCATAGCTGTATCTCAAAAAGACTGAAAAAAAAAATAGCTTTACTACTTACAATAGATGAATATTTATTACAATTACTTTAATTCATTGATTCATTATTCACTTATTTAAAAATATATCTTGATTTTAAGTAGTGAAGAAAACAAAATCATCAAAAGCCCATGACTTCCTCATTTGGAAATACTGAGGCAAGAAGATGAGTTTGAGGTCTGCCTGGGCAACTTTGTGAGACCCTTTCTCAAAATAAAATTTTAAAAGGTTGGGAATATAGCTTATTGGCAGAGCATTTGTCTGACATGCTTGAGACTCTGTTTTTAAATCCCAGAAGTGGAAGAGGTTAAAAAAAAAAAAAAAAGGCCCATGGCCTATTGGGCTGCACATTGAGGGAAAGAGAAATAGCATAAATTTATAAATTTATGGGATATTAATTACTTGCTGATGAATGCTAAGGAGAAAAGTAAGAGAAAAGAAGTGGAATAAGGTATATTAGGGTTTCTTTGGTTTTGTCTTATTTTGAAATAAGGTCTTGTGTATTACTCAGGCTGGTCTTGAACTCCTGGCTCAATCAGTCCTGCCTAGGCTTCTTGAATAGTTAGAATCATAAGCACACACCATTGCAACTGGCTATTCATGTGGAGTTTGTAATTTTAGTCATTATAACCAAAGAAGAGCTTTTTCGATGACATTGGGTAAAAACCTCAGAGAATTAAATACTCAAACCATGAGGTTGTATGGGAGAAGACCATTCAAGCTAGAAAGAACAAAGTGAATTTAGGGCACAGGGAAGAGCGAGGATAAGTAGACTGCATAAGTAGGGAGAAATAGTAATAACTGAAGTCAGAGGAAAAACGAATAATCAGATCACTTAAGGCCTTACAGATTATTTTAAAGACTTCACCTTTTGCTCTGAGTTAGACGGGTAAACTCTTGGCAAGATTTTATTAGAGTAAAATGTTGTGACAGTGCTTTCATACACTCAGCCTGGCTGCTGTTTAGAGCACATGGTAGGAGAGTGAAGGTGGAAGCAGGGAGACTGGGCAGAAGACTAATATAATTATTCATCAGAGGGTGATGGAAAAAGTAGGCAAGAAAAAAGTTAAATGCACTCAAACTGGAAAGGAAGAAGTGAAACAATCCCTATTCATAAATGGTATGATTGTACTCTTTAAAACATACCCTAAAAGGGGGCTGGAAAGATGGCTGAGTGGTTAAGAGTGCTGTTGTTCTTGCAAAGGACCTGGGTTCAGTTTCCAGCACCTACATTGGGCTGCTCACAATCACCTGCAACTCCATTTTCAGGGGATCCAACGCCCTCTTTTGGTCTCTACGGGTACCTGCATGCATATGGTACACATAAATATACTGAAGCACGCGTGCACACACACACACACACACACACACACACACAAATATTTTCAATTACCCTCAGAAGAATATTGGGATGCTGGACTGTAGATAAATCCCTAAAGACTGTACATACACAAAAGAAGTAGCGAGTTCACCAAAGAGGTAGACAAAGTTGTCAGACAAAAACTTGTGTTATATACTGCAGTGAAAAGTCTGAAAAGGAAATGGTGAAACTTTCAGTTCTGTTTATAGTAGCATCAGAAAGAATGAAATTCTTGGGAATAAACTAAAGAAGTGAGACACTTATACAATGAAAACTGAAAAACATTACTGGAAGACATTAAAGAAGACATAAGTAGTAACAAATCCCATGCTCATGAATTAGAAGACTTAAAATCGTTAAGACAGAGCTGGAGAGATGGCTCAGTCAGTATTGTGCCTGCCACACTTGCAGGAGGATCTGAGTTCAGATTCCAGAACCCATGTAAAAAGCCAGGCATAGTGATATGTGCCTGTAGCTCCAGTCCTGGGGGAAGGGACAAGTGGTTCTCATTGCCAGCCAGCATAGCTAAGTAATGAGCTTCAGGTTCAGTGAGAGACCCTGCCTCAAAAAATAAAAGTGGAGAATAGTGAAGAAAGACATTTGTTTTTGCCCTTGAGCCTCCACATGCATACACACACACACGTACACATTCTTATAATGCCAATACTACTCAACTACTGTGATTCATTGTAGTCCCTATCAGAATCCCAGTGACATTCTTTTCTCAAGAATAGAAAAATATAACCAGGCATGGTGGCACATCCCTTTAATCCCAGCACTTTGGAGGCAGAAGCAGTTCTGGTCTACATAGTGAGTTCCAGGTCAGCTAGGGCTACAGGGAGACTCTGCCTCAAAAGAGAGAAAAGGGCAGACTCTGCCACAAAAAAGACAGAATAGAAAATTTTACCTTAAAGTTTAGTTTACCTTAAAGTATTAGTTACTTTTCCATTGCTGTGATAAAACATCAAGGCCAAAGCAACTTATAGAAGGAAGAGTTTATTTAGCTTATAAACCAGAGGGATAAGAGTCTATCATTGCAGGAGGCATGGTGGTAGAAGTGGCCAGAGCAGAAAGAGCATGTACATCTTCAAGCAGACACAGGAAGCAAAGAGAGTAAAACTAGAAATGGGGCAAGGCTATGCTCCCTCAAAGCCTACTGCCAGTGACTTATTTCCTCCAGCAATATCATACCTCCTAAATCTGGCAGGCAGCACCACCAAGTGAAACTAGGTGTTCAAATACTTGACCCAGTGGAGGACATTCTCATTCAAACCACCACAAAGTTCATACGGAGGTGAACATGGTGGTAACAAGCCTGTGCCTGTAATCTCAACATTCAGGAGGATTGAGAGTGCTAGGCCAGATTGGGCTACACAGCATATCTCTATACAGGGTCTGAGGATGTAAGCCAGTCAGCTGAGTTCTTACCTAAACAAAGCCCTGGGCTCCATCTCCAACACTGTATAACACTTTTCATGTTGGCACATACCTGTAATCCCAGCACTCCGAAGGTGGAGGCAGGAGGATCAGTTCAAGGTCATCTTCCACTACATGGAAAGTTTGAGGGTGCCCTACACTAAATGAAATCCTGTCCCCAAAAAAGGTCGGGGGAAAGAAACAACATTCATATGGAATCTCTAGGAAACCTAAATAGCCAGAACCATTTGAGGGAGGAGGAAATCGGATATGGTAGTTAATACCTATAATCCCAGCACTTGGAGTGCTGAGGTGGGAGGAGCACAGCTTCAAGACCAGCCTAAGCTATATAGCATGACCTGTATTAAATAAAAAAGAGTCAGACCTCCATATTTTCAAAAGTTACTACACAGGTACAGTAATCAAAACTGTGATATTGACACAAGGATGAACACACCTGTGGAATAAAGAAACTCTTGCATATACTGTACTATCCTATTTTGTGAAGGATGCCAAGATCATTCAGTGGAAAAAGAAAAGTCTACAACAAATAATGCTGGATAACTATATTCACACAAAAAAGGGACACTGTACCCTTTCCTAACACTGAATACAAAAATAAATTCAAAATGGGTCAAAGATTTCTAAATGTAAGACCTAAACTATACAACTCTTATAAGGTATAAACCAAATGCTTCACGACTTGGGATTTTGAAGGGATTTCTTAGATGTGCCACCAAAGGAACAAACAACAAAAGGTAAAAAATAAGTAGCTTGAACTGCATAAAAAAAAATTTAAATTTGTGTATCAAAAGGCAGGATCAACAAAGTAAAAAGATAGCACTCTAAATGAAATGAAATATTTGCCAAAAATCTGACTCTTTTATTTTATAAAGGATTATTATTTTCTGTTCTTTTGGAACTGATGATTGACCTACCTTGTGTGTGCTAGACTAATGCTTTAGCCACTGAGCCCCATCTGCAGCCCACCTTTATTTTCCTTTAAACCCTTAACAAGCCATTATGAATAAGCTTGCATCAAGATTGGGAATTCTCTCTTTTGGAAGAAACATTTATCTAAAATGAAAGTTTCTTTTAAAATTTTTTTCTCATTTTTTTGTGTACACAGGCATGTGCATGTCTCATGCTTGTGGGTCATGTATGTGCGTGTGTAGGCCTAAGGCCTATGCCGGGAATCATCCTCAATTGCTCTTCTACCTTGTTCATTGAGGCAAAGTCTTGCAGTTAAACCCACTGCTTGCAGATAGGCTCATCTTGCTAGCTACCTTGCTCTGGGTATCCCTGGTCTCTGCCATACAAGACTGGAGTTACAAGTGGGCCTCCATGCTCACCCAGCATTTGTGGGAGGTCTTGGGATCCAAACCCAACTTTGCAGGGCAAGAGCTTTAACCACTGAGCCATCTCCCTAGCTCTTTTTTACTTATTTTTTAAAAATATTATTTTTATTTTATGTGTATGAGTGTATTGCATGCATATATGTAAATGCACCTGTGCCCTTCAGTGCCCTTGGAGGTCAGAAGAAGGTGTCAGATTTCCCTGGAAATGGAGTTATGGACCGTCATTAGCTGCCATGTGGGTGCTAGGAATTGAATCTGGGTCCTCTACAGTAGCAGCCAGTGTTCTTAACCACTGATCCAACTCTCCAGCACCATTTTTTTTTTCAGACAGGCTTTCACTATGTTGCTTACCCTTGCCTTAAACTGGGCTCAAGTAATTCCCTTGAGAGCCAATCCAGTAGCTGGGACTGTAGGCATGCATCACAACTTCTGGCAAAAATGGACCTTTTAAAAAATGATTTATTGTGCCAACCATGGTAGCTCACACCTTTAATCCCAAGACTCAGGAGACAGAAGCTAGCAGATCTCTGGTCTACATAGTGAGTTCCAGGCCAGCTCTTCAGGAGACTCTGTCTTTTTTCTTTTTTTAATGTGTATGAGTGTACTGCCTGTATGTGTGTAAGTGCACCAGTATCATTCAGTGCCTGAGGTGGTCAGAAGAGAGTGTTGGATTCCCCCAGAACTGGAGTTACAGACAGTTAATAGCTGCCATATGCATGCTGGGAATTGAACCCAGGTCCTCTGCAAGAGCAATCAGTGCTCTTAACTGTTGAGCCATCTCTCCCCTTAAAGAAGCCTTTTTGATTTACACATAATTAATTCTTAGACTTATATATTTTATTTATTGTTATTTATTAAGGGGATGTCCCCAAGAATCAGACTCAGGTTGTCAGCTTTGGCAGTAGGCACCTTTACCTACTGAACCATCTCACTGACCCAATAATTTATTTTTAGGGGATGGGGATTTAGGTCAGTGGTAGATCACTTAAGGTTCTGGATTTGGTCCTCAGCCCCCCTCCCAAAGACAATAATATTTATTTTTATGTGTATGAGTATATTACCTGCATGTATGTAAGTGCACATGTGTCATGCAGTGCCCTCAGCTGCCAGAAAAGAGCATTGGATTTCCTTGGGTCTGGAGTTACAGACAGTTTTTAGCTGCTATGTGGGTGCTGAGAATTGAATTCAGATCCTATGCAAGAGCAGCTTGTGCTCTTAACCACTAAGCCATCTCTGCAGTCCCCCCAATAATTTTTATTTAATCTAAGCAGTTTATTCTTTATACATGAATGAGTTAAGGAAAGACTAGAAAGCTTTATAAGAAATTTGCTAGGTGCTGGCATCCCAGTACCCACATGATGGCTAACAACTCTTATAACTCCAGTTGCAGGGGATCTGATACTCTCTTCTAGCCTCCATGGACATTGCATGACATGGGTACACCTACACACACATGCAGGCAATATACTCATACACATTAAATAATAAAAACAATAAAAAAATTTTAGAAGAGAGAAATTTGTCACAGTATGTGAGGAATTTTAGTACCCAGAACTGTCATCTTATTTGTATTCTCTCTAATTGGCATTGGTTATAAAGGAGAAAGTATGGTGCTACATCTCTGTAGTGCCAGCACTTGGGAGGCTAAGGCAGAAGGATCATGAATTGAAGGCCAGTCTGGGGTTCATTGCAAGCTCCGAGAAAGAACGGAGGGAGGGAACAAAGGAGAGAGGTTATAAACCCTCTGTCTCTGAGCATCTCCTATATAATGTGTTCCTCTTGGTCCCATTGCTTAGAAAGTTGTTTATAGTTGATAGAAGGATGTATAATCTTACTGTGTTCTGGAAGGTACTTACCTTGCGAGTCAAAAAATTTGTAGTAAATATAAAGTATTCCTTCTGAAAGAAATTGTTGAATCTTGGCTCCCATTCTCCCTGTATCATCCTATTTCTTCATTCTCCCTTCTGGGCTCCCACATCTCACAGTCCCCTCTGTGCAGCTTTGAGCCACTGAGCATTCTTAATAGATCACTCTGCCTTAGAAACTGTGGTTTTTGCAGGAATGCGGTATACAATGTGTACAAATAGGTTATAGAGAAGCACTCATCTGGGCTCTCCCGGGAGATTAATGTCTTTGCTTTGTTCTAGTCATAGTTACATATGAAATAGTTCCTTTTTGTTTCTTCTACCAAAAATAAAAGCTTGCAACCCTTTATTTTCATCTTATGCCAAATAAACCATCAAAGGGGGGAATTAGTTCTATTTTTATGGCTTTGTTCTCATTTTAAACTTTAAATTTTGATGTATTTTAGTCATGAGTGGTGCATGCCAACGGACACAAACATGGAGGTCAGAAGACAGGTGCCTTCCCTTATTTTCCTTAAAGAGCCTCTTGGGCTGGAGAGATAGTTCTGTGGTTAAGCGCACTGGCTGCCCTTGCAGAGAACCTGGTTCAGTTCCTAGCACCCTCATGGCAGCTAACAATGTCTGCAATTCCAGTTCCAGGGGCTCTAACACCCTCTTCTGGACTTTGAGGGCATTGTACAACATGGATACACTTGCATACATGCAGGCATAACACTCATACACATAAAATAAAAATAATTAAAAATTTAAAAATTATTTGCAAAGATGGGGTCTTTCATCAAACCTGAAATTTGCCATTCTGCTCTTGCTGGCTAGCCAGTGAGCTTGGGAGATATGCCTACAGCCAACCCCCACTCCCCCCAACACCAGGCATGCCTGGACTTTTATGTGGCTGCCAAGTATTAGAACATAAGTCCTCATGCTTACACAAGTGCTCCCACCCACTGAGCCATCTTACTAGCCCCTATTCTCACTTTTTAAGCCATTTCTTCTTCTTTTTTTTTTTTTTTAGTCAATAAATTGTCTTTCAGCTGTAACTTTCACTTTGCTTTTGCCCAGCAAAATTTGTTTCTAAGAATTCTTATTTCCAAAGAGTATGATAGAGTTATAGGACTAGAAGTTGTCTTAATTAAAGGTTATTTGGGGAAACAAAAGAGAGCCTTAACCTAAGAAACAGTTTTGTTTTAAAAAAAAAAAAAAGCAAATATTTTAAAAGTTGTATAAAAGAAACTTTTAAAAACTTTTTTTAAATAAATTTTTTATTTATGTATATGAGTGTATTGCCTTCATGTATGTAAGTGTACCCATGTCATGCAATATCCTTGGAGGTCAGAGGATGGCATTGGATTCCCCTGAAATTAGACTTAATAATGGTTGTTAGCCACCATGTGTGTGGGTGTTAGGAACCAAACCCTAGTCGTCTACGAGAGCAGTCAGTGCTCTTAACAGTCGAGTTGTCTCTCCAGCCCCAAAAGAAACTCTTTAATCCAGGCATGGTGGCATATACTTGTAATCATAGCATTTAAGAGGCTGAGGCAGGAGAATTGCTGCAAGTTTGAGACCAGAATTGCTTGTCTACAGAACAAAACCTAGGGTGTTTTTTTTGTGTGTGTGTGTGTGCGTGAGTGGATTGCCTGCATGTGTGTAAGTGCACCGTGTCGTGCAATACCCACAGAGTTCAGAAGATGGGGTTGGATTCTCCTGGAACTGGAGTTAAGGACAGTTGCTAGCCTCCATGTGGGTGCTGGGAATCAAACCTGGGTCCTGTGCAAGAGCAGTCAGTGCTCTTAAGCACTGAGCCATCTCTCAGCCTCAACAAAACCCTATTTAAAAAAAAAAAACAAAACAGAGAGAGAGATTAGGTGCTAGGTGTTATAGCACATGGCAGTAGTTAAGCATTTAGGAGTTGGAGGCAGGATTTGTTTAAGGTCATCCTGGGATACATAGGGACAGGTTAAGCTACTAGAGACCCTGTTTCAAACAAAACAAAAAAGAGCAGAGGAAAGAAGGAGAAATGGCTTTGTGTTTAGTGTGTCTTTGGATAGATTTTGACTGTGGAAGAACAACTTTTGAACCTGACTCACCTCTGTCTGTCTGGAAAGGTTTTCTTTTATCCTGAAGCAAAATAAGGAAGCTTAAAAGTGTGAGTTGAAGACCTGACTTTAAAAAGCAAAAGGTGTTTAGATAAAGAAATAAGAAGTTATCCTTTGTAAGGGGACTGACATGGAGGCAAGAATATGCTTGCTATTTGTGACTGGCACAGATTGCTAAACTTGGGCCAATGGAAGCAAGTAGCCAGAAGACAAATTTAGCCTCTTTTGAGGGGGAAGGTATTCCAAAAAGGAATAATAGCGTTTGAAAGTAAAGAGTTTGACTTCACTAGAGGTGAACTGAGCCAATTCCTTAGCCCCATGTACTGAGCTTTACTAGTACTTTAAAGATGAGGATTAATGTATCTGTCAGGACAGGATAATAAACTCATCTAGTGCCAGCAAGATGAATGGACAGGTAAAGGTGCTTGCTGTCAAGCCTGATTATCTGAGTTCCATCCTCAAGACCCAAATGGTGGAGGTAGGAAACCAACTAACGTAAGTTGTCCTTTGACCTTCACACATGTGCATATATTACCCCCCCTCTTTCTCTCTAAATCAGTAAGTCAGTAAATAAAAATTTTAAACTCATCCTTACAGAAATATATTTGATATTTAATAAATTATATATAAATATACCAATGATTTTAAAAAAAACTTGTAGGCTATAACTTTCTATAGAAGCCTGTAGCACTGAGTCAGTTAATCAATACATCTAGAATAAAGTCTGTTTTATTTCTCCCATCCAAGTACTAACCAAGCCTGACCCTCCTTAACTTCTGAGATTGGATGCTATTGAACACCTTTAAGGTGTTATGACCATAAACAGTAACTTCCTTCCCTCTCTCCCTCCAAGTCTTGCCCAGGATGTTCTCAGTCTCCAGGACTGGAGTAATCCTACTCCTTCAGCCTTCCAGATGCTAAGACTATAGGCACACACCACCCACCACCATGCCCAGCTGTCAACCATTTTCTTTTGTAGTCAGTTTCTTTCAGTACTTCTCTTCTGTAACTCCAATTTTGTAGCTTCATGATTGTACAAATGACTATCTGCCCCTTTAAAGAGAACTTAACTCCTCCCTCTTTCCCTCCTTCTTTTCTTCCTGTTTTGTTGTTCTTGCTGCTGCTGCTGCTGCTGCTTGAGACGGAATCTCATTATATAACTCTGGCTGGCCTAGAACTCACTATGTAGACCAGGCTGATCTTGAGCTCACAGACATCTGCCTACCTTTGCCTTCCAAGTGCTGGGATTATAGGTGTGTGCACCATGTCTAGCTTTAACGAGAATTTTTCTAACTGTAAGCAAACTAGTTCTCCAGGCAACTGCTCAGGAGCTACCACAAGCCAGACAAAACAATAATCATGCAGATAATCTAATTTGTGTTGAATGAAGCTACCTGTGCTTCTTGAGAGCCTTTTGAATCTTAAACTTTAAACTAATTTTAAGAAGAAAATATCAGTGTCAGGTGTTGTGGCCCATGCCTTTAATCCCAGCACTTGGAGGCAGAGGCAGGTGGATCTCTGTGAGTTCAAGGCCAGCCTGGTCTATATAGTGAATTTCAGGCCGACTGGGCCTACAGAGAGACCTTGTCTTAAAAATAACAAAAAGATATCCCTCCAAAAGAAAAAATTATCTGGTATGACAGTTTTCTTAAAGCATTGCTTAGCCATTTGTTTATTTATAATTTACAGATTATGGGACCACACTGGGAATAAACATAATTGGATTTACAGTCTTTTCTAAAAAAATTTTAGGACTGGGCATGGTGGTATGAACCATTAATCTTAGCACTCAGGAGGCAGAAGCAGCTAGATCTCTGTGAGATTGAGTCCAGCCTGGTCTACATAGCAAGGCCATGCCAGCTGGGGCAACAGAAAGACCTTGTCTCAAACCAAAAAAGATTTTATTACTTTTATGGAATAAATGCAGGTTAAGGTACTGCTCTTGGAGGAGTTGGTTCTCTCCTTCCGCCATGTGGGTCCCAGGGATTGAACTCAGTTCATCAGACTTGGTGGCAGTACCTTTACCCATTAAGTTCTCATCCATCTCTCCAGTCTTTTTTAAGGAAAGAACGATCAAAGTGTACTCAGTAATCTATGTAAGAAGTAACCTATGACCCATTCTTGGAGCTAAGTGAATTTGACTTTAGCCATGGAAGATGTGAATCTGTATGTTGAGCATCAGCTTGGAGAATCTTGGGAATTGATGGGAACCAGTTATATCCCAAGCATTGATAGTAAGTTTGATAAAGGACACCCCAACAAAGCAAAGATTTTCTCCTCCTTCTAGAAGATATCCAACCTTTCTGGAGGATATATAACTAGAAAGTTATCTTACTTTTTTTTTTCAGTTGTATAAAAGAAAGAATATAAGATACTATAACTGTTGTCTAAGCTGCTTTTTGATGGGGTGTAGGTAGCTTGAAGCTGGTAACATTTTTGTGGTTTGTGGGAACTGTGGGAGCTCTCTGATGGGAAAGAAGTGTTTCTAGTGATAAATGGAGCATTATGATACATTTTTCTCCTTTCTAGAGAGAGCCTAGAGATTTCTATAATACATCTGAAATGTGAGCAGATTTCTATAGGATAATGAAGACATTAATGTGCTGAGAACTCATTCTATATTGCTTTAGAACTGAATGTGTGTGAATCTCAAAATAATTATGCTGAGGATAATTGCCTAAACAGTGTGATTTCATTTATATGAAACTCTAGAAAATGCTGAAGATGTTGCTCAGTGGCAAAATATATACTTAGCATGCATGGAGCCCTGGCTTCAGTCCTCAGCACCCCATCCACAAGGTCTAGAAAATACTTATTATTTGTAGAAACAGAAAGCAGATCAGATCTGGCTGGGGTAATGAGAAGAGAGGAGCAATTATGAAGGGGCTCTGAGGAATAATTGATGTGCTCACCAGCTCAACTGTAGTGATGGTTTCACAGGTATATATGAACATCATACCTTATCAAAGTGTACATTTCAAATGATGTAATTAGCTAGGCAGGATGCCTCATGACTGTAATCCCAGCAGTTAGAAAGCTAAGGCAGGAAAATCAACATGAGTTTGAGGTAAGCCTGGGTTACATATATAGTGAGTGCCAGGCCAGCCAGTGAGGCCCCATCTTAAAACACCAAAAATAATTATTAGCTCAGTTTTACCAAAATGAAGTTTTTTTAAAAAAAATCCAGGGACAGCATTTTTCAGAGGCCTTTTTTTTTGTTTGTTTTAAGTTGAGAGACTGCTGGGGGAAAACATGTATGTATTAAATAAAAGTCTTGTATGTATATACAGAGAGATAACTCCTGTGTAATGCCTCTGATGTTTCTTTAGAATTCCATAGAGGCTACTGTATTCTACTGAAGAACATGTCTAACAGTAACACTACTCAGGAGACCCTGGAAATAATGAAAGAATCAGAAAAAAAACTGGTGGAAGAATCTGTAAACAAGAACAAGTTTCTATCTAAGACTCCAAGTAAGGAAGAAGTTGAGAAAGAGGGTGAGGATACTGGTTTGCGTCAGGAGACACAGGTAAGGATTAAAAGTGTGTTATGTGCACACTCTTTTAACTTGAATAAAAGTGGGGATTTGTAGGATTCTAATTAGTGATATGAGCTCTCCCCAACTAGCGCTTTCAAGAAACATCATTGTAAGCCAGGCATGGTCATGTATACTTGTTTCTGGTTTGTTTTTTCTGTTGCTATAATAAACTATACTGACCAAAAGGAAAGGGTTTTATTTCAGCTTACAGGTTACAGTTCATCATCAAGGGAATACAGGGCAGGAATTCAAGGCAGGAAAATGGAGACAGGAACTAAAGCAAAAACTATGTGGAAGGCTGATTACTGGTTCACTCCCTCTAGTTCTTATACAAACCCAAGGCCAGCTGCCCAGGAGAGGTACCACCTACTGTGAAATGGGTCCTCCTACATCAGTAACAATTTTAAAAATGCCTCACTGGGGCTAGAAACATGGCTCAGCAGTTAAAAGCACTGTTTACTCTTGTAGAAGACCCAGATTGGGTTCCTAACACCCACATAGTGGCTAACAATCATCTGTAACTCCAGTTCCAGGCGATCCAATACCCTCTTCTGGCCTCGGTGGGCATTGCGCACTGTGGTGTGCTTATAATCATTCAGGCAAAACACTCATACACATAAAATAAAAATAAATCCATAAATAAATAATAAAATGCCTGACAGACATGGCTACAGGCAGATATGACTGAGGTAGTTCTTCAGTTAAGACTCCCTCTTCCCAGGTTACTCTAGGTTTGCATCATATTGATGGCTGAAGCTAATCATGACAGCTTGGAATCCCTCAGGAGATAGAGGCAGAAATCTCAAGAGTCATCTTTGACTGTATAGTAAGTTCAAAGCTAGGCTATATGAGACCCTGTCCCAGGAAAGAAAAAAAAATCATCCTGTTTTATCTCAGAGTCCATGATGAAGTCAAAAGAAGAATGAAATCACTGGCTCTTGCTGTATTTGCTGTGTTTTCTCCCTATTTAGCCTGTACTTTTATTACACAAGAGGAAGCTCCACAGCTTTCTTGAGGCATGTCATTCCATACTCATTTTACTATATTTTGAATCATTTCCTTACATGAGTCCTAAAATGGTTTAAGAAAGAAAGGAGAGCAATATCACCAACCATAGACTTTATATAGGTACAAAAATGGTTAAACCAGAAACCATTTGAAGTTGGTGAATTTGTTCTATTAGGTCAAACAGAAGGCTTCAAAATGCTTTCAACAAAGAAAAGTGTGGTTTTTTTCTGCAGCTAATGAGATGAACCCATTTTGTTCTTCTTTTAGGATCCAAAAGAAAGTTCCTTTAATCCAATAGTCCTGTGCCACAACTAAGAGGCAGTATTTAGTTCAGGTGGCATATGGGAGGATTTCCCTGTGGAAGGTGGCATTAATGTGCTTCTTTTAGATAGAGGACAGCCTGCCTCAGCACAACTGGTCAGCATTTCCTTTGCCCTTCATTTAGCCCTACCTTAAGCCTGTTCTGAAGTACTGCCTGCTAAGCTTTTTTTCTGGCAAAAGTCTATGGAACTCAGTGCTGAGAGCCCTGTGGGAAGAAGGAGCTAGTATGGAACAGGGATGTGAGATAGGGTCCACCTTCTCTTTTTCTTTATTAATGTGGTGAGTGTATTAGTTACTTTTCTATTGCTGTACAAAAGCACTCTGACCAAGACCATTTATAGAAGGAAGAGTTTGGACGTGTCGTTCCAGAGGGATAAGAGTTCATCATGGCAGGATTGGCATGACAGGAGGAAGTGTGAACAGAAAGCTGAGCACTCACATCTTCAAGCAGTCACAGGAAGCAAAGAAACTGGAAATGGGGCGTGGCTGCCTACTCTCAAAGCCCACCCACAGTGACTTATTTTCCTCCAACATGGTCATACTTCCTAAAGGTCCCACAACCCTCCACTAAATGGGGACCAAGTGTTCAAATATGTAGAGCCTATGGGGGATAATCTCATTCAAACCACTGTAGTGGATTTAGCCTGGTAGAGCCAATAATCCTGGAGCTCCAGGTACCTTCCATAGCCTTTACCAACTTGGCAGCCACAACCCAGAGGGAGTAAGTCCATTTCATCTCTGGCAGCATTCCTCAGCAATGAGAAGTTAGAGGTGTTTTCCATAGCAATTAATTACTGTGCAATTCAGGTCTGTAACTAAAATGTAGGCCCACCACCAGGGCATACACTTCACTGTCCCAGGCTGGACTGTGGGTAGGTACACTCTGCTGAGCATAATGGGGAGGCTGCATTTGCATTTTTTATTTTATTTATTTATTTTTGGTGTTTTTGAGACAGGGCTACATGTAGCTCAAGCTACCTCATACTTGCTGCATAGCTGAGGCTCACCTTGAAGTCCCAATTCTTCTGTTACCACCTCCCAAAGTGCTAGGGGTATGTGTATGTGTATATATATATATATTTTTTTTTTTTTTTTAAATTTTATGTGTATGAGTGTAATGCCTGAATGTAGGTAGACAGGCACATCTGTGTTGTGCAGCACCCACAGAGGACAAAAGAAAGTGTCAGATCCCCTGGAACTGGGTTTATAGACAGTTGTTAACCACCATGTGGGTCCTGGGAATCAAACCCAGATCCTTTGCAAAAAGCAGTCAGTGCTGTTAACCACTGAGCCATGTCTCCAGCCCTAATATATATTTTTAAAAGAAAGAAAAATTTATTTAAATATAGTACAATGAGCAGTTGCCATGAAAATCATAGATATCTATGATATTTTAGCTATCAAAAATAAATTGCTGCTGGGCATAGTGGCCCTTGCCTTTAATTTCAGCCCTCAAGAGGCAGAGGCTGGTGGATCTCTGTGAATTCCAGGCCAGCTTATGCTACATGAGACCTGTCTTAAGACAAACCAAAATAAAAAATTTTGACATACCCAAAGGGCTGGTGAAATGACTTACTGGGTAAATGCACTTGCTAAAAAGCCTGACAAAACCCAAATTCAAGTTCTAGGGTCCACATGGTCGAAGGAGAGAACTGATTCCCAAAAGTTGTCCCTGACCACCATACTCACCGTTGGCAAGTACACAAATACACAATCACATGCACACACACAGAAAGTAAATCATAAAATGACTCAGAACTAATTGTTTCATTTATTTTTTAGAATTAATTTTTAAAACTTGATTCCCAGGGCTAGGAAATGACTTAGCAAGTAAAGTTGCCAAACCTGACAATTTGAGTTCCATCCCTGGGACCCATATGGTGAAAGGAGAGAGCTGACTTCTGAAAGTTGTTCTCACACTCCGCCCATACACCATCATACACATGCTTGTGTGTAAATAAATGTAATTTTAAAAATTAGAGCTGCCTGGCTTTATACACAGTGTTAAATTCTTATCCTAGTGGCATTAAAGCACTTAGCATTTTCTGGATCAGAAAGTCTCCTGAGTATGATGTCTCACGCCTGTACACCTAGTATATGGAGAAGGACTGCCCTGAATTTGAGGCCAGGCTGGACTAGAGAGTCAGATTCTGCTCAAATTGCCAAAAAGAAGGAATGGTTATGTAGCTCAGTTAGTAGAGTGCTTGTTTCGCATGCAGAAAGCCCTGCCTTTGATCAACAGCACTGCATAAAACCTAGCTTGGTGGTACATTCTTGTAATCCTAGCACTTGGGAGATAAAGGAAGAAGGATCAGAATTTCAAGGTCATCTTTGGGTACATAGTGTGTTTAAGGCCATCTTGGATTACCTGAGACCCTTTCTGAAAAGAAAATAAGAGGGAGCTGGAGAGATGACTCAGCTATTAAGAGCACTGGCTGTTCCTGTAGAGGACCCAAGTTCAGATACCAGCACCCACATGGCAATTAACAGCTGTCTGTAACTCCAGTTCCAAGAGAATCCAACTCCCTCTTCTGACCTCCATAGACATTACACGACAGGGATGCACTTACATACATGCAAGCAATGCATGCATACATATAAAATAAATTTTTTTTAATGTTTGAAAAAGAAAAGAAACTAACAGAAAAGGAAAGAAAAACAGAAAAGAAAAAAAATAGCCTCTGAACTTGCCACTTGTTGAGTGAGGAGAATTTCACTTTTTAGTCACTATGTTTTCTGTTCACATCCACATAGTAGTACAGGAAAACTGGCAATAGATGATTAGCAATTTTCTTGCAGGGCCCTTTTATGGCGCCCGGCTGGGAAGATTCTGACCCTCCTCCGGCCTGCCTGTTAGAGCTCTGTTCTATGTGGTTACTGTTAGTTTCTTCTGTTACACACAAGTCCAATTTCTGCAAATCCTTTCATTGGTCTTTATTTTAAGCCCAGGAGAGAGACCATTAACTCTAGCAGGAAGCTAGATAAAAACCAGGAGCAACATCAATTTGGAAGGTCTGGAAACGTGAAGCATAATTTTTCAAGACAACTTAATTCACGTAGGCCTTGTCTTTAAAGATTAAAGCAGCAACATAAAGAGGTGAATTAAATTTAGACAGCTCTGAGATATTTTTGTTCTCTTGCTGCCTACTTTTCTACTGTCTTTCCACTTTGGTTTGCCGGACCTGTGTCCTGGATGCTTTTCTCGCCATTTTCTTTTACATGTGAATTGTTATTCCCCGCTCATCCTTCCAAGGTATGTGGAGACTGCCATAGTTCCAACTATACTTCCAGCCTCCACTGATACCCATAATGAATTTTAAATATGCAGGACAGATAAATGATAAATGTTTAATTATGTGCTGTCAGATTATATGAAAGTTAATAATTAAATGAACTTTTGGATCTAAGTTATTCTGTACTCAGGAAACTATTAGGAATGGTGTTCTGAACTCCTGTTGTGTGTACTTCTTAAAGATGGACAGTAAAATCCCAGTACTCAGGAGGCTGTGAGTTCAAGGCCAGCCTGGTCTGCATAGTAAATTCCGGACCAGCTGGGGCTACAGGGACACCCTGTCCCAAAAAGACCAGAAAAAAAAAAAAAAAGAAAGAAAGAAAGAAAGACAGTAAAAAGAATATTTATAGGCTTTATGAAATACTTTATAGTACTTTATGAACTATTCATTTGGTTTAAAAATGTCTTTATCTGGATATGCAGAGAGATTGTAGGTAGGGTTGGATGGGACCTGCCTCCCTTCTGACTTGACTCCTTTCATTCCCACAAGAGGTGGTGAAGCCACTGCTGCCATCTACTGGAGCTCTTCTTCCTTTTGCAAAGTCTTTGGTCTTGTTATGCACCGGGATCTTAGGGGGCAGTCCCTTGGGAAGCCCTTCGCCCTCTACCATCTCAGTATAACACATGTTCTTCAACAACAATGAAGTTTCTACTCCCCCTTCCCTCCATTCCTGCTCCAGCTTCTATTTTCCCTCCATTCTTATTCCAGCAGTCTCCCCAGTAATCTAATTGGTGCTGTCAAAGAAGTCCTTCCTCTGAGTTAGAGCTGAAAAATTTGGAAGAAAGAGGACTTATGTTACCTGGGTTGTGTGATATATATTCTGGGAATCAGCTTTTGAAATTCAGAACACCCTCTGCAGGGAGATAATGCTACAAAATACAGGTTCTATGATTCTTTTTAGAATGGGCAAGCCCTCACTTAACATAGACTAAACTCAGGTGTGTCCTGTAAATAACCATCTGAGTATGGCCTCCTCATTGGACTTTCTTTCTGCCTTCACACTTACAATCCCTACTGCTTCATCTATTGTGCTGCTTTTAAAAGATGATTGTAAAATGAAGAACTGATTGTATTCTCTTCAAGTTTTCTATTTATTTTACTATTCAGGCTAGGTCTCATATTCTCTGGCATGGTATATTATGATGTAGTCTCTTAATGCCAGCTATTGCCTCTGACATTTTATGCTTCAGTATTATCTGATTCCTTAGCTATTGTTATAAATGAGAGCTGAAAAGTTTGAGAAAAGCATGATTTTGTACATGCCTTCTCTTCCTTTGTGTGCCCTTATTAGTGTTCTTTCCCTGGCCTCTTCTATCTTATGAATCCCTCCACCACTGTCTAATTCATGCCTCTTTACCCTTCAAAATTCATCCAAACATGTCTCTCTTCAGGAAGCCTGCCTTGACAACCTTACTTACCCATTGCAGGTCGCTACTGTATAATTCTTTGATTGATGTCTGTTTTCCTCACATAACTATTGAGTTCCTTGAGACCCAGCATTAAGTCAGTTTAGGTTGGCAATTGCATTCCCATGACCTAACAATGTTTTGCATATAGGCACTCAAAATTTGTGAATGTATGAATTTGTATATTGTTAGGTCTTAATTAGATTTCCTATTTGCTCTCATAGTGCTCCATGTTACAGAGAGTACCTCTGTAACACATTTAATGTACTGTAGTGTAATTGTATATTGTCTGTCTCCTCTAATAGGAGTATAAGTTCCTTTTTGACATTGTTTATGTCTTTTCTCTCTGTATCCTCTGGCAGCTAGCATGTACCTGATATATATGTTAGACTCTAATATGGGGTTGGTTGTTAAATGCGGTGCTGGGAAGTAAGCAGATTCATGCATCATTAATGAGACAGATACTTTGAAGGGCAGTTTAACAACATTTTCTAAAGACTTTTAAATGAACAGTAGATATGCTATATATGACATGATCAGTGTTTATACCAGTAAAGATCAGAAACATCCTAAGTGGTATAATTAAGGGGATTGGTAAAAATAAGTTATGGCATAACCACACAGTGGAATACTATGTATCAGTTAAGAAAAACAGTATATCTTCTATGGAATGATATCTATGAAAATTAGTAGCAAGGTCTAGAATAATGTGTACAATTGATGTTTTTTTTTTTCGTCTTTGAGACAGGGTCTCCCTCTAGCCATAGCTGACCTGGAATTCACTGTGTAGACCAGTCTAGCCTCAATCTCACAGAGATCTGCCTCCCAAGTGCTGGGACTAAAGGCATGCATCACCATGCACTCAATTGATTTTTTTCTAAAAAAAAAAAACTATACATATTTGTAGTAATTTTGTTTATGCATCAAAAGTCTGTGGATAAATTTTAAAGAAATTCAGTACTGATTGACTATTTAGGAAGGAACCAGGTAGATATCTGGAGGACAGATGAAAGGAGACTTAGTACTGCATATATAACTCTGTTATACCTTTTCAGTGTTTGTGCCATGTATGTATAGTATCTATTTGAAAAAGGAGTGAAAAAATACCACTCCATATTTTTGAACTCCCCATTCTCCCTTATTACAGAAGGTCTTGGTACTGACCAGTTCTGTCATTCCTTGCCCTTTTCAGCTACTTTCCTAGTTCTCCATGTTGCACTGTGGCAGAGTTGTTTACTAACTCATAAAAAGGACCAACAGCTTAGAAATCCTTACCTAACGATGATAGTGCTCATACTCTGCCTCTTTCTTGTTTCTCCTCCTGCATCCTCCGGCCTCAGTTCTTGCCACACCCCAGCCACATCCCCAAATTTCCCATTTTAACTTCACACGTGTTCAGAAATCTTAGCAATTAGTTGTTGGTTCCCATATTCCAACTCCAGCCATCATTCTCCTTGCTCAGCTGCTGCTGTGTTCTTTATCCACATTCTTTCCTTCTTGTTCGAGAGGTCTTATCCCATTCTTCCCTGCTCTTTTCCTTTTATCCTCTCTCTTCTTATATCTCTAATCCAAACAAGGTATGAGCGTCACCACTGGGACCTTAGAAGTAGAATTCTCATACTTAGGGAAGGAGGCATTTGGAAGAAAGACCTTCCTTTCCCTTTCTGCAGCTATAAGGACAGGTGTTCCAAGTATCTTAAATTGGAACTCTGGATGTGTTGTCCCATAAAGATGTTATTATAATCAGTGTGGTTACACCTGTAATTCCAGTTTTTGGTAGGTTGGGCCAGGAGGATTGCAAATTCAAGGCCATCCTGGCTTCTTAGTGAGACCTTGTCAAAAATGAAAGAAAGAAAGGAATAGAGAAAGTGAGTCAGAGATGTAGCTTAGTTGGTAGAATGCTTGACTAGCAGGTACAGAGTCCTGTATTTGCTTCCCAGCACTGCATAAACCAGACTTAATAATACATGCCTGTAATACTAAAACTCAGGAAATCAAAGCAGAAGGATTAGATCATCCTCAGCTACATAGTAAGTTCAAGGCCAGCCTGGGATACATATAAGACCTAGACTAAACAAGCAAACAAAAACTAGAAGTGGTGACAAGATGGCTCAACTGGTAAATGCTCTTACTGTCAGGCCTAGTGACCTGAATTCCATCCCCAGGACCCACATGGTAGAAGAACAGAATAAACTCTTACAAGTTGTCCTCTGACCAACACATGTGAGCTATGGCTTGTTCGTGTGCACACACACAATAAATAAATAAATAAATAAATAAATAAATAAATAAATAGGACCTGGAGAGATGGCTCAGGGATAAAGAGTATGTACTGTTCTCACAGTGGACCCAGTTTGATTCCCAGCACTGAATTTGGTTCCCAGCACCCGTGCTGGATGGCTCACCACTATCTAAACTTCACCTTCAGGAGGATATGACAGCTCTAGCCAACTTGGGTATCTGTGTGTGCACATGCATGCATGCAGACACACATACACACAAATAAATAAATCGAAACATATATATATGAAATATATATATATATATATATATATATATATATATATATATGAGAGAGAGAGAGAGAGAAAGTTTGTTTTGTTTTGAGGCAGAGTCTCCTTGTAGCTCCAGCTGGTTTGAGAGAGAGAGAGAGAGAGAGAGAGAGAGAGAGAGAGAGAGAGAAAAAGTTTGTTTTGAGGAAGAGTCTCCTTGTAGCTCCAGCTGGTTTGAAACTTGCTTTGTAGACGAGGTTGGTCTTGATCTCACAGAGATCTGCCACCTGCCTCCTCTGCCTCCTGAGTGCTGGGATTAAAGGCATGTGCTACCACACCCAGCTATTAAATATATTTTAAATAAATAAATAAATAAATAAATAGAAAAAGCTAGTCCCCCCACTATTCAGGAAGCTTGGTCTTTATTTTTTTTTTTTTTTAAAGCTGAGCATGGGAGCATACACTTGTAATCCTAGCACTGGGGAGGCAGAAACAAGCAAAATTTAGAGATCATATTTCATTTCCATTATGGATTAAATAGACTTCTGTGAGCAAACTTGGAAGAAAAAAATTACTTCGTTCTCTAGTGACATTTTCAGGAGCATATAATCAGGAAAGGATCCCATGATCTATCCAAAAGTAATTTTTATTAATCTGCAGAATAACCCAGTAAATCATTGTTTTCCTGTTCTTTATCTTCATGGTAAATGGTAATTTGACTAGGGGTGCTATAGGATACATTCTGTGCTATACCTGCAAGAGTTGGAATTGAGCAACATCTACACCAAATGACTTTCATCATAGTTTGGTAGCAGTTGAAATGATGTAATCATTAGTCCTTTTTTGTTGTTGTTAACATGTGTTGTTGTAAATATTGATTTCCCAAGCTTTTTTTCTTTTTCTTTTGCACTGTATAATTCTTTCATTTTCTGCATATTAGTGCTTCACCAACCATAAAGAACATACTTCCAAGTACTATACTTTTTAGCTTGGGAAGATCACAGTCTACAGATTCATTTACTTATATTGGACAAGATTGATCACATTCAAAATTTACTGCAAGTTTATAAATTCACACAAATATAGAAATTGATGCAATTAAACAAAATCTTCAGAATCTTATGTTTAAATTTCTTAGATAACCTTTTTTCCTGCAGGCTCGAATTGTTTCTTGATCTATAATATTTAATCTTTAATATTTTCTAATCCTCCTCTAACAGAGACGGACATCCAACCATGGTCATGCCAGGAAAAGAGCCAAGGTAAGAACTCTTACTCTCTCATTTATTTTCTAATTTTATTAGTCATACATTTCACACTTACCTTATTTGTTCAGGTTATATGTAGATAAACTTTTCTTGCATGCATTTTACATCTCAGTTGTGAACATATATCACACATATATTAACTGCTACCAAACTACGTTTGAATGGTCACCCACACACATTTGCTAGTGGAAAGTCTGGCTTCATTTTCTCTATTATCTTTAGTTCAGGCACTATTTCTAGGCCTGAAGGGATACCCAGCTGAAGCCTTCTCCAGAGCCTGAGGTATTTGGTACTGGTTGTACTGAACCGCTAGCTTCTCTGCTCACCCCTGTCTTCTCTAGAATGACTAGCTGTGACTGTTCCTTTAAAATAAATCCTGTCCCATTAATAGAAATGACAGAAAATTTTTTGAATATCCTAAAAGTAGAGACAGAAGTGGTGGCTCCCTTTCCTCTTCTTCCTCCTCCTCCTCCTCTTCCTCATTCTTCTCCTTTTCTCTTCTTATTCCTCTTTTTCCCCTTCCCCTCTTCCTCTTCTCTATTTTTTTTTAATGTTCTAGTTTTTTACTTTGGGATAGGAAAGGTGATTTTGACTTTAATTATCATATAATAAAATTACTACATTGTAAATTATTTCAAGCAGAGTTATTAGGAAAGACTACATGTGTTAGTATGTGATGGCTTTTTATTTAGCTGAGAAATAGCAAAATATTAAAATTCCCTTGAGTAGGAAGAATTGTTACCAAAAGTCATAATTGAGGATATTCACCTCCTTCTCCCAGAAAATTCATGGTAGCATTTGGGAGTAGCTCAGCTAGTTTATAAAAGAGCTTGAAGAAGACCAAGAATTGTGATCAGTTTTTAATTAGAATTGATCTAGGGAAAGGGTAGCAAGTGCCATGACTGGCTGTGAAGGGCACAAAAATTCCGTATAACAGCCAAGAAGCAGGCCAAGGTGATGAATAATGAAACTAGAACTTGTCAGCAGAAACAGCAAGCCCAGCAGAAGAAACTCAAGGCTGTAGGGAAGGCCATCAAATCAGTGGACTAAGAAATCCGACAAAGGGCAAGCAGTTCCTTGTGTGTGAGATAATGGCTTTGGATTCCATTCCTCATTCATCAGGGTTCTTCGCCCAGAAGATCTTTTGCCACTTATATATTGTTTTACAGTTTTGTACATTATAATAAAAATAAACTTTTGTTTTTAAAAATATATATAATAAATTGGCTCTGTATCATGCCTCATGTAGACTAATCTACAGTAATGGTCTTGTCATTAAAGTTCAGAGCAACAGGGCCAGCCAGATGGCTAGGCAGGTAAAGGCACTTGCCAACAAGTCTGATACCCTGAGTTTGATCCCCAGGACATGTAGAAGAAGAGAAGGCAGATTTTCTCTGACCTACACATGCTTGCCACACACACATACACACCATGACCAAGGCCATTTATAGAAGGAAGAGTTTGTTTGGACGTATGGTTCCAGAGGGATAAGAGTTCATCATGGCAGGATTGGCATGGTAGGAGGAAGTGTGAACAGAAAGCTGAGCACTCACATCTTCAAGCAGTCACAGGAAGCAAAGAAACTGGAAATGGGGCTTAGCTGCCTACTCTCAAAGCCCACCCCCAGTGACTTGTTTTCCTCCAACATGGTCATACTTCCTAAAGATCCCACAACCTTCCACCAAATGGGGACCAAGTATTCAAATATGTGGAGCCTATGGGGGATAATCTCATTTAAAAGAACACTCAGCTTGTAAGTGTAACACAAAGGAATTAAAGCCAGGACTTCTGGTTCTTAAGTCCAGTATCTTTTTATAGTGCAGGTGCTGCTGTAGATGCGTAGTAAACTTTCAGACTTTAAATTGGAGTACTGGGCTCCAGAGAGCGCAAGGTTAAGTAAAATGGTTTTCCTCCCATCTGTCCCCCCGCCCCCATTTGTATACTGAGAATTGACTTCCACATGAGCTAGGTACTGACAAGTAGCCCTACATAGAAAATAAGCACACAACCTATAGAAGCAGCAACTAACAGAATCTTAAGAAGGTATTTTCTGAATATTCTCCAAGAGAATATATATGAGATAGGTTTTTGTTTTTTTGTTTGTTTATTTCAGTCTAATTCCAAGCTCAAGTTGGTACGCAGTCTAGCAGTATGTGAGGAGTCCTCCACCCCATTTGCTGATGGCCCAATAGAAACACAGGTAGGTCCTTTTTTAAACTTAAGTAGCTTTGAGCATGGCAGTTGTTGGTAAAGTATAGTCACAATCACAGCATGGATATCAGGCTGAGAAATCAAACAAGAAATTATGTTTTTTTGGTTTGAGAAAGTTTTACGTATCTCAGATGACCTTGAACTTCTGATCCTCTCACCTTTGTTTTATCAGATGGTGGAATTACAGACATGCACCACCAAGGCCAACATAAAGAGTGCTTTGAAACAACAACAAAAAAAATTGGTCTTTTTTCTTTTTTTTTTTTTTTTTTTTTTGAGACAGGGTCTCACTATATCACTATGTACACCCAGACTGGCCTCACTTTCACAGAGATCCACCTGTCTCTGTCTCCTGAGTGCTGAAAGTAAAGGCACATACCACCACACCTGACCTCTTAAAAATATTTTTTTTTAAATTTTGTGTATGCTGCTATATTCCCTGCATGTATATAAGTATAGCCATGTCATGTAGTGCCTGCAGACGTCAGAAGAGGGTGTTAAATCCCCTGGAACTGGAGTTACAGACAGTTGTTAGCTGCCATGTGGGTACTGGGAATGGAATCTGGGTCCTCTGCAAGAGTAGCCAGTGCTCTTAACTGCTGAGCCCTCTCTCTAGCTCCTTAAAATTTTTAAATTATTTTTTATTTATGTGTATTGTGTATGCTGCATATGTGTGTTTGTGCATGTGCATGCTAGTACTCACAAGAAGCCAGAAGATGGTGTTGGATCCCCCTGGAGCTGGAGTTACAGGCAATTGTGAGCCCCCTGATATGGATACTGGGAACTGAACTCAGATTCTCTAGAAGAGCAGCAAGTGCTCTAAACCACTGAGCCATCTCTTCAGCTCCAAAACAAAAACTCCTATATTAAAGCAAGGCATGGTAAGATCAGGAAGTATGGTCTTAATATCTTGACCATGTGGCCTGATACACACAAAGAGTTCCTAGAACCAGTCATGTTTCACTAGCCACATTCTTCCCCTTTGGTTGATAGAACCATTACCATCCAGTCCTTACAAGGTTAACCAGTGTAACTTAAGCTTTTCCTGTAGTAACCTGTCACTGCTGACAGAAAAAGTCAACTCTACTCTCTTGTGAAACAAAAAACAAAATAATTAACAACCTGTACTTTTCTAGAAGGTAAAGTTGGAGCTGAGGGAATGACTCAGTGGGTAAAGCACTTGCCATACAAGCTTGAGGATCTGAGTTCATAGACCCAGAACCTACATAGAGTGTCTCTACAGTGAGATGGAGGCAAAGACAGGAGAATCTCTGGAAGCTTGCAGGCCAACCCTGCAAACCAGAAACCCTGTCTTAAACAAGGTAGAAGGTGAGAACTGTCATCCAAGATTGTTCTCTGACCTATGTAAGTGTACTCTGGCACACACACCCATACACACAGTCCCCCCTCCAACATGATTTTTAAGAAATAAAAGTTAAAGCTTCCATCTCAAGATTTGCTTCCATTGAAATTCCAAAGGATTGATAAGAGAGTTTAAGTCTTTTTTCCCTCTTTGGTTATTTGCCTCCTTCCTTTTGTTTAAGGATATAATTCAGTTGCACATCAGCTGCCCTTCTGACAAGGAAGAGGAAAAGTCCTTAAAGGATGTCTCAGAAAAAGAAGACAAGGAGAAAAGCAAAGAAAAGGTCCCAAGGAAGATGCTGTCCAGAGGTAAGAACTTTCCTTGTCTCTTGATCTGCCTTAATACATAATGCTGCAGTCCCTGCCTCTTAAATTTTGAGGCAGGGTCTCATGTAGCCTAGGCTGGCATATACCACCATGCCCCATTTAGACAGTGCTTTTGATCAAACTCAAGGCTTTGTGTATGTTAGGTTAGCACTATACCATCTGAACTACACCCCTAACCTTATTTCATTATATCTTATAGTATATATTTGCTTTTCATTATTCGACTCTACCGTTAAACTTTTGGGTTGGTAGCAAAAAGACAGACCATCAAAATGATAATTGAAGTTCAGAAACATGGTTCCATAGATAAAAGTTCCTACTATACAAGCCTAACAACGATAATTCAATTCCTGGAACTCACATAAAGGTGTAAGGAGAAAACTGACTCCACATAGGTGTCCTCAGACCTCTTAGTGCAATGGTATATGTGCCCACATACACACACGTGCAATAGTAAAATGAAACTTTTTTAATCTTTGAAGATGATATTTGACAAGTAAAGGTAACCGTAGGATTAAAAAATAATATTGCCAGGCACAGTGATGCACAAGTTTAATCCCAACACTTGAGAGGCAGAGGCAGGCGGATCTCTGTGAGTTCAAGGCCAACCTGTTCTACATACTGAGTTCTAGGCCAGCTGGGACTACAGGGAGCCCCTGTCTCAAAAAGATTTTTTAAAATGTCAATATTGGACCCATTTCCTGAGATTTTTGGAAAATTCAACCATGACTACCTTTTTTTTTTTCATTAGGTAGAATAAAGCCTACTTTGTTTTGATCAAGACATTCAGAAAATATATATTCATGGTATTTCAGTTTAATACTGATACAACATTATAGCCAAAATTCTTCCTTTTGTTGTTGTGATAGAGACTTTGGTATATGTGTTATATACATGTGTGCATACATGTTGATATGTATGCATGTGTGTGCATGTGTAGAGACCAGAGATTAACATCAGGGGACTTCCTCTCTTGCACTCTATACCTTTTTATTTTTACATTTGTTTATTGATTGATTGTGTGTATGTGTGAGTGCACACACATGTATGCATGTGGAGATCAGAGGATAACATGTAGGAAATGATTCTTTCTTTCTACCATGTGGGTTTTGGGGATCAAACTCAGGTAACCAGGCTTGGTGGCAAGGACCTTTACCCACTGAACTGTCTTGTCAGCCCCTACACATTCTTGTTTGAGACAGGGTTTCTATACTGATCCTGGAGCTGATTGAGCTAGACTGGCTAGCCAGTGAGTTCCAAGCATCTACCTGTTTCCATCTGTAATCCTCTCTTCAGCTTTCATTTAAATGCTAGGAATCTGTATTTACCCCATTGAGCTGTCCTCCCAGTTCATGGTTTCCTCCTTTTCTTTTTTTTTTGAGGGGAGAATCAGTAAGGCCTTACACATGCTAGGCAAGTAGGCAAGTACTTTCCTACTGAGCTACAGCCCCAGTTCATAATAAGGACTTTGCAGAGCTGGCAATCAATAATATTATTCAAGATTGGTTTTTGTTTGTTTTTTGAGACAGGATCTCACTATGTAGACCAGGCTGGCATCAGTCTCACACAGGTCTGCCTGCCTCTGCCTCCCAAGTGCTGGGACCGATGGCATGTGCCACCATGCCCAAACGTCATTCAAAATTTTATGCTGAGACCTTGACGTTTGGGTCTAGTTTCCTATTCTCATAATTCCTAACTAGGCTGTGGGACTTTTGCTTGAAATTAGATACTATGCAAGACAGTTTTATTTCTTTTAAATTTATTTTATTGTGGCGGTTCTAGACTCCAGCCAAGAATATACGGACTCTACTGGAATAGACCTACATGAATTTCTTGTAAATACACTGAAAAAGAACCCAAGGTAATAACATGATTGATGTAAGGGGGTTAAGATCATCAGGACTCTTTGAAGCCAAACAGTTTTCTAGTGTTTCTCCATTACTAGAATATAGAATGTCCATCTCTCTTCTGAAATCCTTCTCCAGCATGGTTTTATATTCTGAGCTATTCAGGACACTGTCACATTGAGACTGCTGCATTTTGAAAAGTTGAGAAAATTTTTGTGCAAGTACAGAGAAGAAATGTGAAGATGTAAGAATATGTAAGTTAAAAAGCCCAGTGGAAAGAGATAGTTGATTTGTACAAAAGCCAAATCATAATTGCTTTAAAATTCTATGAATAATTAGATATAATATAGAATAATTAGATTTGTAAGCATAAAATAAGTGTTTCTATGAATATGTTGGTAACAATTTGATTTCTGATATGAATAACAAAGTATGATTAGGAGGAGTCTATAAAATGTATATTTGGGTTGGTATTATTTTTCAGAATATCATAGGACAGTCAGTGAGACTCAGTAGCCCCTGCATTTATAGTGCATTATTAGTTTGGATATATCCTTCCACTTCTATGGTGAATTAGTTGTATTTTCATTCCCTGCTTTCGATGTCTATGGGAGGGCTATGTTTTGTTTAATCTTTTTTATACAGGGACAGAATGATGCTGCTAAAATTAGAACAAGAGATTCTGGAATTTATTAATGACAACAAGTAAGTTACTTTTATGAAATACACATCATTTAGAGGTGGGAAGGGCACTGGGAAGAAATTATGTACAACTTTAGGACATCTCCCTTTTCCTCAAGGTGAAAATTTACAAGTAATGACTCACTGGGAGAACAAAAAGATATAGGGAAAAGCAATCAGAATGGATTAAAAAGTATATGTATAAAAGCAAATGAAATTTTTAGTTATTGCATAAACTTGAGGTAAAGAGAATTTTCATTGGCTTAGTGGTTAAGAGCCCTGGCTGTTCTTGCAGAGGACCTAGGTTTGGTTCCCAGCACCCATGTGGCAGATAACTACATCTATAACTCCAGTTCCTGGGGATCCATTGCCCTCTTCTGGCCTCCATTTTGTACATATACGTACAGACAAAACATTCATATACATAAGAAATAAATCTTTTCTTTTAAGCATATTTTTTTCAGCAGCTAGGTCTTGTCCCAGATATTGCTTTACTACTACATACTGTATACTATATGCTATATACTTCCATTTTTCTTTGACTAACATCCAGGTAGGTAGAACCACCGTCTAAAGAAATAGTATTAATAGAGATCATCACAAACTAATCTGCAAAATACAGAGAGTTCTCACAAAGTAAATTTCTATTTCTCTATATCTGTTTCTTCCAAGAAATTCTCTACTTTAGATACTGTTAAGAAAAATTAGTTGGCTACTATTGCTGTTATTACTTTACTTTTTTCTCTTGGTACCCCTTCAGTAACCAGTTCAAGAAGTTTCCTCAGATGACCTCATATCACCGGATGCTATTACATCGGGTAGCTGCCTATTTTGGGATGGACCACAATGTTGATCAAACTGGGAAAGCTGTTATCATCAACAAAACCAGCAACACGAGAATGTAAGGGAGAAAGCTATGGATTGGGAAGATTTTCATGGGATAGCCTGCTAAGAAAGAAGAGAAATGGGTAGAATCCAATACTCTTCCAAGGGAGGATGGATTCCATATCATCAGTTCCAACTTTCTATGAGGCCTTGGTGATTGATTCTAATCTAGAGACATTGCAGATTGGCAGTAGCCTTTCTTCACCTTCTCTGATAGGACAGACAAAACTGTGGAGGAAGAGAAGTTATATATGTATAAAAAACAGACATAAGCTCCACTTGGTGGTACTCCGTAATCCTAACATTCAGGGGAGGTGGAGGTGAGTTCAAAGCGAAACTACATGAGATCCTGTCTCAAAAGAAAAAGATTAGACATAAAGATTTTGTTAAAACTTTCATGTGACTGCTCAAGAGGCAGAGGCAGACAGATCTCTGTGAGTTCAAGGCCAGCCTGGTCTACCTGGCAAGTTCCAGGCCAGCTGGGGCTATAGAGAGAACTTGTCTCCAAAAGACAAAAACAAAAACAAAAAGAACATTTTCATGGGTGCCTGACTGCAGAAATCCTCTGAGTAGAGGCTATGGAATTTGAGCTCTACCTAGAACTTTCCTTCCTAACAAAAAGGTCTTTTTCCTTCTTTTTTTTTCACATTTCTTTCCAAATCTCAGCCCTGAACAGAGATTCTCAGAACATATAAAGGATGAGAAGAATACAGAATTTCAACAGAGATTCATTCTCAAGAGAGACGATGCCAGTATGGACCGAGATGATAACCAGGTGAAGAAGGGGAAAGGGTGGGCATAAAGATGGAGACTGCATAAGAGAAACTGGGAAGGGAGAAGGATTTTTGTGGGGTGGAGAATTTTTTAAATATCTTAGAATGGAAAAATATATCGAGTTATTCGACTGAGTTGGCTTTGACTTAACAGTTGGACTGACTACAGCTGTTGAGCCAGATGCCACACTCTTAGCCCCAGAGAAACATGGTGCAGAGGTTTGCTGGGTGATCTAATTTGACCTACAATTACTTGGGTCTGCTACTAGTTTCTCACTACATGTCATTTGGGACAAAGCAAGGACCCCTTCTGCATCAGCTTTGATCTAGCGGTGCCCCCGCACCAGGAGTTAAGGTTTACATTGAGAACTACCAAAAACTATTTTGTCCCACTTCTGCTTTTATCCTAGCACAGGGCTGGCCTTGATCTGGCAAAGTGGTCTCAGTTAACCAGTTACAAAGGTATCTCTGGTCCTTTTTTGCAAATTCCTTAATTTTTCCCCAACTCCTTCCACCAAGGTGAGTTAACTGGACTTTCAGTTCTTGGAAACTCAGGCCCTTTTGTGCTCCGCTTTTGGGGAACTAAGAAATTAACAAGTGTCTTGTTCCTTCGTTTTTGGTAGGTCTGGCTGCTGCTTTGACCTCTGACCTACTTTTATCAAATAATTGGGGGTTAGTTTTCCTAACTATATGGAGGAATTAGAGCCATTCTGCATCTGCTTGGCCTCCAAAGGGGATTAGATTTGAAGAGTGTGGTTGAGTAGAGCCAATATGAGTCTTGGTAGTGAAAAGTAACTTTGAAAAGTCAAAATTAGTGTTCTTGAAATACTATATGGTCTTAAGACTAGGACCTTTCTTGCTTCCTACTTGAATATTAAAGGGAACGGAAAGATGGCATTATCTAATGTGGACAAATGCACTGGGTCTGATTGAAAGCAAAGAACCATACAAAAAGACAAATTTTTTACAAAACAAGAAAGAGCCTTTCCATCCTGATGCCCTTCTCTACATTTTCCCAAAACCTTTTTTTCGTGGATCAGGAATTATTCTGGACTAGAGGCACATAGAACTGAATGACATCTGTTCCTGTTGTGAACTTTTCATATCTCAGCTTCAAGCTTGATCCCTAATAGAGTAGACTCTGCAGTTTCTTTATTATTTTATTGTTTTCCCTAAATTGGGCTTTATTTTAAAAATATGCATTATCTCTTTTAATTCTCTCCACAACCCAATGTAGATGGAGTTATTAGCCCCATTTTACACATGGAAATACTGAGTCTAAGATGTTATATTACTTGCCTGAAGTCACCTTACTGGGAGTTGACAGAGCTGGGATTTGGCTTGATACCCCATTATGCTATTTCTACTCTACCAGTGGTTTACCAGTGCTAGGGACCGAGCTAGCTTCTTGAGGGTCCTGTGTCTTCTTATAATAGTATTGGTAGAAGGACGGTTAGTAAGATACAGGTTCTGAAGAGTAGTGAAAATTATATCTAATCAAAGTAGAGACTCCTGAAGTTTGGGCTGTCTTTGGAAACTGGTAAAGATCAATAGTATCAGCCTAGAGCAGCGAGTTCCTTAGAGCTTCTTCTGAAGCCTCTAGATTGAAAGTCAGAATTGTCTGTAGCTTGATGGCATTGATTTGATCAATTCTCTCTCAGAGCTCCTTGCTTTTATGAGCACTGTAGAAAAGGGTCTCTGTTACTCCCTCCTGGGACAATGTTCACAAATAGAAATCCAGGAGAGAAAAAACAGTGATGGAAAGTTAGGTGGTAGCTAGCCAGAGGAGGTCATCTGCCCATCAGACATCCCTGCCGCTCATCTCACTGTATTTGTCAGAGAACATAAAGTTCTCTCTCTGTCCTCCATTTCCTTTTTCCCACTTTCTGTCTTTCTCTCCTTTACTTTCACAAACCTCATATATCTGTTCCTTTCTCTGCCCATTTTGTTCTATTTTGTTCTCTTTTTCTGCTGTGTTGTTCTGTTCTCTTTGCTCTTTATTTCTGTGATTTCTTTCTCCTCGACTCCCTTCAATTGCTATAATTAAGATGAGAAAAATGCTTAGTCTTTGAATTTAGTTTCACCTTTGAGATTTTATTTCCAAGACCCTCTTTGCAAGCCTTGTGTGACTTGGGTCTCCAGACCATGACATTAGTGACAAAAGAAGGGATACTATCAGCCGCTGCTTCTATGAACCTCCTCTCCATTCAGCTTTGCTAAACACCTATTTCTTTGCCCACTCTAACTTCCTTCTTTCCCTTGCTTGCCCTCTAAAGCAATGTTGTTTATTTTCCCAGGGCTATTTTCTTGATCCTTACTGAGTGAACAGTACCTGATGACTCTAGGGAAACAACCTAATCCTTATAAATAGTTGTTGTTCTTGATACTGGGATGGGGTGGGGGATGCCAAGTCTTTAACCATCCAGAAAAGCTGATCTCCCAAACTGCATGGTCAGATGTACCCAGTGAAACCTATCCAGGACTGGAAATTTTATTTCTTTTTTTTTTTTTTTTTTTTTGCATTTTTTTGATGGCAACTATAAACTTTCCCGGTTTCTCTTCCTTGCTGGTGTGCAGTGAGCTTGCAGTACGAGGAGAACTTAACTAGCTTAATTCTGCTCATCGATCTAGATCAGAGTTCCATTGCAGGATGGAAGGAGGAGCAAGTCAATAGAAGAGAGAGAGGAGGAATATCAAAGGGTCCGAGAGAGAATATTTGCCCGAGAGGTAAGTGTAGCTTCTGAGAGTTGTCAGATCATAGCTTTTAGCTCTTAATCTTTGGAACTGTGAATGGAATGAACCCTCCATAAATGTTGTTGGGTTTTTTGTTTCTCTTTTTGTTTTTTTTAAACCAACATCAGTCAGTCCCAGATTTGACCTCTAAAACTAAATGTAGCTTATTGGAAAGCTACAAGTTTTTATTTGTATTTTTGATATACATTCTGCTTTATGGTATACAGAGAGAAGCAAAACTTGGAGTGACTGAATTTGGTAACTATAACTAGACTGAAAATAGAAATTGTTTCGGCAGAGTTGCTGAGAGGGCTCTTAAGTCTCTCCTGTCGAGCCCTGCTCCTACGTACCCTCTTAGATGCCCATTGTCCACTTTCGGCATCTTTGCTTCTAAGTGAAAGACTTGATGTCCATGCAGGCTCTCCATTCATCTTGTTTGGCCAGCTTTGTTTTTAGGATATGTTGATGTTTTATTAAAGTGCTGTTCTGGCATCATCCTCTGTAGGTTCCACATTCCACATGCACAGAGGATGCATCCCCTTATTCCTCCAGTTACTACCCAAACAGGAATCTTCTTCCTGCATTTCTTTCCTTGCTTCCTAGAATGGGAATGGCTCTATGCTCCAAAAGCAACATCAATTAGTTTAGGCAACTTTATTCTTAAGACCTGTGAGTCATGTCAGATGTGCTTGTTGTCCCCATGTCTGGTAGCCTTTGCTACCAGTATAAGAGATGTATAGCAGAATCTCAGGAAAGAGAATCTCTACAACATGTTGGATCTAGATAGGAGAACATCCTCTAGTCAGATTAGCAACTAAGGAAGTTTAAATCAGTACATGTGGATGGACACTACTCTCCTCCCATTCCTCTATTCATCTTCTCTCATCAAGACACCCCTCCCATGTTTGTATCACACAAGCACATACACTTACGTGTGTGTGTTTTTTCATCATCACTTCACTCAGAAAAATATTGTCTCCAACTAAAAACTGAACTCCTATGTACTAACTCCATTGTCTTAAGAGAGCCAAGTGCTTCCAAGGATCCTTACTAGGAAGTGATACACAACAAGCCTTCTGGCCTAAAGTTCAAGAAGGAATCTTCTTACCTTCTTACTATGAAGACTTCTATTCTGAGTCAGAAAAGTTTGTCCTCCAAATTATTCTGTAGCCCAAAGAGAGTTCAGTACTTTATCTGCAAACCAGTTGAGTGGAATGAGAGGAGAGATGTCATTTGTATATGGTTGTAGCCAGTGGTGACCCTAAATTGTGGATAGAGTAGGTTAGTGGACAATAGCAAATGCTGATGTAGTGCTTACTGTCTTCTAGGCACTGTTCTTAGTACTTTATTTTGGTTAACTCATATACTCTTCACAACAGGTCTGTGAAGTTGTTTTAATTATTTTCCCCATTTTATAAATCAGAAACTGAGGCACAGAGAGGTTAAGTAACAACTTAATAATACAACATTACTAGTTAACAAAAGCGCTGGTATTTAAATTCAGGCTGTCTGGCTCCAGAGTCCAAGTTGTTAACCTCAAATGGAAACTACCTCTCAATAGCTTGCTCTGCTCTGGGCTCTTCAGATTAGGTAGTCCCAGTAGTAACCCCCTAACTGATTATCTATGTACAATCCCATCTTACTGACACATGGAAAACAGCTGCCCAACTGTGCCTAGCCCTTTTCAAAGTCCTATGATCTGAAAGTACAGACAGCCTTTCATAGGGGATTAGGGCTAGTTATCAATAGCAATGGAATATATCTACCTACAGCTATAATAAAGGCAAAGTTAGCTCTTCTCTCCCTTTTTCTCCTGATTTCTAGTCTTTCAAGCCTCTACTAATATATGTATTCTTTGTTAAATTCTGTGGATTTGTCATTTTCATTTCAATACTTCTTAGTTCTTTTAGTAGAGGCCTCAGGAATCTCAGAAGGTCTAGATTAGGAAAAAAGGCCAAAGCCCACTGTCCTCCAAAGATTCCTTGTGAAGAGGTGTCCTGCCAGTTAGAGGGAGTGGTTAAGGAAGTTTTAGGTGGGCAGGGTGGGGTGGAGAAAAGAAGGCAGGCCCAGAAGAAAGGGAAGTGGCAAGAAAGGTGTTCGGATGGAAATGCTGCTGCTGCAGCCTTCTCTGGAGCCTGAGCTTTATGTTGGGAAAGCTGCCCGATGGAGTCTCTGCTCTGTACAGAGCCCAGAATACTCAACAGCTGGACACTCTCGCCACCTTTTTCTAAGGCTTGGGAGTCCACCACAATGTTCACTTCACTCAGCTCAGTGGCTTTGTCAGAAAGTGATCCCAGTGGGACTATTTCTAGACATTTAATGTTATTTTTTTAGGCTCTAAAAAGTACCTGCTTCCCCAATATCTCTCCCATCAGGGGGCTCAGGTCAGGTCAAATCTTTCATTTTGGCCAATGGAGAAGACAGACAGAGAATAGCCACTGAGGTTAATTTAAAAAAAAAGGGGGGGGGGGAGAAATTGTTTCTTTTTTATGACTTCCTTTCCCTTCCTTTGAGCATACCCTTTAAGATCAAGTATGTCAATTATTATGCTCAGTTTACTCTTAGAGCAATAAATTTAGAGCTAAAGAAGAAATTGGGTTGATCACTTTCCTCCTCCTCCTTTGCATACTCTTCCCTTATCAGTCTTCATTTTAAATACTGTGGAAAGACTAAAAATGCCAAATGTCTTTTCCCATTAAGGTGAGAAGTCAAAAGTGGGGTACGGATGTGGGTCATCCTGTTCTTGCTCCCTCTCTTCCTGTGGTGGGGTGAGCTTTGGTTTGAAGACTTTGGGTATTCATAGCATCATGGACATCCTTTTCCGTTATGCCATATTATTTTCTTATAAGTTATTTTCCGTTTTCTCCCCCTCACCTAGACTGGCCAGAACGGATATCTAAATGACATCAGGTTAGTACCACTTAGCATGTTCTCTGCTTCTCATTGAACTTTGTCAGTGAGGTTAATATAATCCTGTAATGATGCTGTTTTTGTTTTGTTTTGTTTTTGTTTTTGATGTTAATCAACAGACTCTCCAAAGAAGCCTTTTCTTCTAGCTCTCACAAGAGAAGGCAGATTTTTAGGTACCTGTGTGTGATTTATATCTCTTTTTCATTTTTGATTTTGTTTTACTGTGATCTTTTCAGTGGAGTGGTTTTGCTCCATGCATGGCTGCTTGTGGAATAATTAAATTTTCAGTCTTTGCGACACTGGATTATTTTTTTTTCCTGTTTGGGAAAAAAAGAAGGGAGCTCCTTCTCATGATTTTTATTGTTGTCAATTTCATTTTGAGTCCTGAGTATATATGGGGACCAAATAGTTGTGTCTGAGACAGGTACTATTTCCTCCCACATATTTGCTGGAATTGGGTACTTAAAAGTTTCAAACATATAGCTATTGTAAGGTAAAAGAATGGGTATCTCCTGGCCACCTTTTTCTATGGAAAAATATGGATAGCTGATCTTTGAATGCAGAACAGGAAATATTGTGTCTCTAAGGGAAAGATATATATGCATACACATATATAAATGCATATATGAATGCCTCTATGTAGTTTTCTCTTTGAGACAATATAATGTGTAAGATGACTTCAGAAAGGATCACTCTGCGTTAGCATGGACTTAGAGTATGTCCTTTATAGAGTTATCTGTAATTTACCCTTTGTGCTGGTGAAAGCTGCTGCCTGGTACTAGTGCTCTCCATTTCCCCGAAAAACACACTTAAGAAAATCTTTTCATTTTAGTCTCTCAGTCTCATTCCAAGGGATAATATAAGATGGAAGTGAGAGAAATATCCTATGCTGATACCAACTTGCTTTATGTATATTTTTTTCTAATTTATCAACAGAACTACTATAGACTAGAAGACCCCAAGTATTTAAAACTAGAATTCTACCTCTTTCCAAAGATTTTCTCCATCTTTTAAATCCTAAGTGTGATAAGGAACTCAGAATAGAGGTCTCATTCCTAGAGCTTTAGTTGTCCTTTCCTTATTATCTTTTCTAAAGCTAGCTAAATGACATTGAAATTAGGACAATGAAGGGCTAGAGAGATGGCTTAGCAATTAAGAGTGTGTGCTGCTCTTGCAGAGGACCTGCGTTCAGTTCCCAGTATCCGTAATAGTTGTCTCACAACTGCCTGTAACTCCAGCTCCAGGTGATCTGATGCCGACTCCCAAGAGCACCTGCACTCACATGCATATAAACAGAGACACATAAAGACACATAAACAAAAATAAAAATAAAAATGTAAAAAAGAAAGAGAAAGAAAGGGGCTGGGTATAGTGGTGCACGCCTTTAATCCCAGCACTCTGGAGGCAGAGGCAGGTGGATCTTTGTGAGTTCGAAGCCAGCCTGGTCTACCATAGCGAGTTGTAGACCAGCTGGGGCTATAGGGAGACCTTGTCTCAAAAAGACCAAAAAAATTAAAAAATAAAAAAGAAAGAAATGGAACAATTCAAGTTTTCTACCCTTGGGATTAGAGGATTTCTATTTTTCTGACCTCTTTTTTTTCCTAAAAAGTCCCACTCTGAAAGCCCTTCTGAAACCAGAGGCAGAGTGAGCTTTTGCATTGGTAGTGGTGACAAAGACATGTTCATATTTAAAAGATGAAAATTTTGCTTCATCATGTATACTTTGGGGTTATGATCATCCCCAAATGCCTATAATAAGTAGAAGTTTTCAGTTAATTCCTTTGTGTGAACAGTGCCTTATAGTTGCCAGCATGTACCTTGATCTGGTCAGCTGGTTTACATCTAAGAAAACAAAAGCAGAGAGATGAAATAACTAGCCCTAATTTACATGGCTATGTATAGCAAAACTGAGGCAGATGTTTTTTAATGTGTATGAGCGTTTTGCCTACATGTATGTAAGCGTACTGCATGCAATGCCCCCAGAACTCCCCTAAAACTGGAGTTACAGATGGTTATTAGCTGCCATGTGGATGCTAGGAATTGAACCCGGGTCCTCTGGAAGAACAGTTAGTGTTCTTAACCACTGAGCCATCTCTCTAGTCCCCTGAGGTTGATTTTTGCCTTGTGTTCTTTTCATTGTCCTACACCAGCACTCTGTAGTCATCACTTTTTCCTCTCAAACTAGTGTTCTATGTGGAGCCCTAATTCAAATTCACTGGTAAGACTTTGACCATCGGGTTACATCAAACTGTGCAGAGAATAGCCTGAAGAATCTGGTGAGCCAATGTAGCCCTCAGCTTTTGAAATCCTTTTGTAAGCTGATGCTTTTCAAATTGAACTTTGGTTAAAGACTTAAGTGAGGGCCAGCAAGACAGCTCAGTGGATAAAGGTGCCTGCCACCTAGACTGATAACCTGAAGTTCAATCTCCAGGACCCACATGATGGAAGGAGAGAACTTTTATGGGTTCTCTTTTGACCTTCACACACTTGCTATAGTACCCATGTATCCCCACACATGTATATATATACACATAAGTAAATAAATTTTATAGATTAAATATAAAAGAAGACATTAAGACTTAGGAGCAAGAAAATTATCGTTAGTTGGGGGGAAACCTAGGTTTATGTGCTAGCAGTATAGTTCAGTTGATAGAAAACTTGCCTAACATGCCCAAGGCCCTGGGTTCAGTCACCAGCACCACATAAAACTGGGTGTGGTGGTGACACCTATAATCTCACTCAAGAGATAAAGGCCAGAAGATCAGAAGTTCAAGATCATCTTTGACTACATAAGTAATTTAAGGCCAGCTTAGGCTACCTGGTACCCTGTCTCAAAAAAGGGAATTAGGTGATCTGAAATGCAGGATTATAAAGTGATTTCTTCCTCTTCTTAAGGGAGTGATTTCTTCCCGTTTTGAATCCTAGTCCAGAATTCTTACTGAGTAGGAACTGATCTTCTGTAACTCTTTTTTATATCTCTGTCCCAGTTTGTTTTTGAAAATATACAGATTTCATCACCCATGTTGGTAATAACCGTGGCAGCATTCCAGTTCTCGCTCCACATGGAAGATGATTGCTCCTTATGACCACTCTTTTATATTTTATTTATTATTTTTATTTTTATTTTATGTGTATGAGTGTATTGCCTCATGTATGTGAGTGCACCCGTGTCATGCAATGCCTTAGGAGGTCAGAACAGGTCTTTGGATCCTCTGGAACTAGAGTTAAGACAGTTGTCAGCTACCATGTGGGTGCTGGGGACAGAAAATCAGGTCCTCTGCAAGAGTAGCCAGTACTCTTAACCACTGAATGATCTCCGTGGCCCCTGTTACCAGCTCTTATACAGGCTTTCATGCCCCTTGCCCAGACCAACAAATTGAACTACCTGTAAAAAATAAACAAATCCATTTTGTTTAATATTATTTTTATTTTATGTGTATGAGCGTATTGCTTGCATGTAGGTAGGTGCACCCATGTTGTACAGTGCCTGAAAAGATCAGAAGAGGGGGTTGGATCCCCTGGAACTGCTGAGCCATTTCTCCAGTGCCCAATAAATCTATTTTTAAAACTAAGCTGGGTGTGGTGGCACATAGGCTTAATTCCAGGACTCAGGAGCAGAGGCAAACAGATCTTTATGAGCTCAAGACCATGCTGGTCTTACATAGGGAGCTCCAGGCCAGCCAGGACTACATAGTGAGACCCTGTCTTTTAAAAAAAATACTAAGGGGCTGGAGAAATGACTCAGGGATTAAGAGTACTGACTGTTATTGCAGAGGACCCAGAATCAATTCCCAGCATCCAGTTCTAAAGGATCCAACACCCTCTTCTGACCTCTGTGACCACTGCATGACATGGGTACACTAAACATACATGCAGGCAATGTACTCATACACATAAAATAAAATTAATAAATAAAATATTTAAAATATTTTTTAAAAAACTGTTGGGTTGAAGGGTTGACTCAGTGGTTAAGAGCACCTACTGTAGGTAGGTCTTGCAGAGGTCTGTTCCCAGCACCTACATCAAACAGCTCACAACTGCCTATAACTCTAGCTCCATTAAGATCCACAACCTGTAGTTTCTGTGGGCATCAGCATTCATGTGCGTGTGTGAGTGTATACACACGCACACACATAATTAAAGATAATAAAGTAACTCTTTTTTAAAAAAATGTAAATCAGAGGAGCTGTGATATAGTTCAGTTTGAAGAGTACCACAGGCTCCACATGCAGGAAGCCGTCAGTTTGATATCACAAACTGAGTATAGTGGCACACACCACCTATAATCCCTGCACTGAGGTTGTGGAGGCAAGAGGATCAGAAGTTCAGGGTCATCGTTGGCTACATATCAAGTTTGAAGGCTGCTTGGGCTGCATATGACCTATCAAAAACAAGGAAATCGGGGAGGGCCCCCAAGTCAGCCTAAGTTTGATTTTATAAGAACATGAACTCTTGAGTACTCTATCCTTGTCCCGTCTCCAACACACACAGCTCAATTCATTCCTCAGAACTGATTTTGAGTAGCTTTCCATAGTTGTTCTAGTTTTGGTGATATTATTATTTATAGAGAGAAAAACTGTTTTCTCTCTAGATTCTCTGTCAGGGGAATAACATATTAAATTATCAGACAACATTTTTGAGCATTTGACCATTACTGTCTTGGGGAAACCAGATAGATACTATTGTTTTGGTTAATCTTCCCATTTAGTTTAACGTTGCCTTGTTCACTGTCTACCTCAGAAAGTAAATGGCAAGATTATCTGAATACAGAATAAAGTGTTTGATTCAGTTGGAAAAGACATTAGTTTTTCCTGCAGAGTTCATGTACTAATGTCTAATGAGCAACCTCATCTATTTGCACTGATGTTAACCCATTCTGCATTGTTACTGACACCTCAGTATTCTGGCTAAGGGGGCTGGAGAGATGGCTGAGTGGTTAAGTACTGGTTCAGCAGTTGAGAACACTGACTGCTCTTGCAGAGAACCTACCACCTATATGGCAACTAACAATTATCCTGCTAACTCCAGTTCCAGAGGAATCCAGTGCTTTCTTCTGACCTCTGTGGGCATTGCATTATAGGGGTGCACTTCCGTACATGCAGGCTCATACACTCGTATACAAAAAATTAAAATAACTTTAAAAATTAGAAATATTCTGATTGAAACAGAAGTATTGTCTCTCATTTCTAACCTGGTTCTGTTCCTAGAGAATCTTTAATTCATTCCTCTTTGTTTGTTTCCCATTTTGCTTTTGGTATCCAAAGGAAAAAGGAAAAGTTTTAGATAAAACAGGAATGTTTTAAGTCTCTAACTATATAGAGGGAAACATGTGGAGTAGCAGAGAAGACCTGACATGTTCCTGATTGTGCCAATGAATTCTCAGCTCTTTAGAGTTGGCATGGTTGATAAAAACTAAAAAATAGTTACCATAAGTTACTTGTGGCACATACCTAAAAACCAGTACCTGGGAGGCAGAAGGAAGAGAATTTCAAGTTTCAGGCCAGCCTGGGCTCCACGATGAGATCCTGTCTAGAGAGAAAGAAAGAAAAACACCTCTCTTTATTAGAATAACTGAGCACAGGACCTTTGGAGTTAAGGTGATTGGATAGAATTTTCTGATTTTGGTGGGATAGTGGTGAAAACAAGAGAGCTCGCACTTCTGTGTGGTTATATAGTCCCAATATACATAACAAAATGTTCCTAATTATTGTCATTTGGTCCCCTTAGGTAGTACTTGTTGGAGTGTGGAGTGAAGGAAAATTGCTGGCTCTTGGCTGTATAAACTTTAACAAGAAGTAGTAAGAGTCAATAAGAGGGCTGAGAAGATGACTCAGTCTGTACAGTGTCTACTATATAAGCATGAGGATCTGCATTCAGATCCCTAGCACCCATATAAAAACTAGGCACAGTAGCACACATCTATAATCTCAGCTGGGGATGGGACAGCAAAGACAGAAGGACCTCTGGAGGCACTGGTCAGCCACCCTGGCTGAATCAATAACCTCTAAATTCAACAGAAGATCCTGTCTCAAAAAATGAGGCAGAGGGCTGGCAAGATGATTCAGCAAGTAAAGGTGCCTGCTACCTAATGACTTGAGTTTGATCCCTGAGACCCACATGATGAAAGGAAAGAATCACATCTGCAAGTTGTCTTCTAACCTTCACACATACACACTAAATAAAAAATTCATTTAAATCAGTTAGAGAGTAATCAAGGAGGATACATGCTGTTTATTTCTGGCTTTTTCACTCATGTACACTTACATGCACACATGCACAAACCTACATGGACAGATGTGCATACACACACACACACACACACACACACACACACATACGTAAAATCTCAGTAAGAGAAAATTGGGGCTGGAAAGATGGCTTAGCAGTTAAGAGCACTTGCTACTCCAGTGGACCCAAGTCCAATTCCCAGCAACACAGATTGGTTCACAACCACCTATAACTCCAGCTCCAGAGACTCCTCTCTTCTGGCTTCCACAGGCACCTGTACATACGTGAGTTACATACATATACACATATATAAAGAAAATGTAAAATAAATCATAAAAAATAGCCAAACAAAATTTTCAGGCTATCCTTGGCTTTCTCTACTGTGTTCATAATTGTAGACAATGATTGTAATGTTTGGATAAGCCTGATACTCCAGAGCAAAGTAAGAGTGAACCCCTTTCTCAGTAGTTTTGTGCCTTGGTCAGGCAATAAGATTATGAATTTGAAGGCAATTAGGCACTGTCAAGCCCCTTCCCCTTTCTACCCTGAGTTCTAAGAGCATGTATGTTCTTCCAAGGACATTAGTCCTTAGAGATTACAGAATCTGTTCTCAGATACCAACATGGAACTTCCACAAAACAAATTGGAACGATTGGACTGTCCACTCTGTGCTTCTTCCAGCCCTTGGAAAGATATCCATAATCAGTACCTGTGCTGGCTCAGATGCATGTTATGTGGAAGATCTTTTGTGGGATTTATCCATGTCACTGGCTACTCCTGCCTTCTACCAATAGTAACTTCTAGGGAGTCCTTTTGTTTTAAGAAGTCCCAGAAGTAGCTGCTACCCTTCTGCTGCCCACTATTTCTTGCATGTGTGGGATTCCTGCAGGGTGTGGAGAAGAGACCACAGTCAATCTCAGCATCATGTATGTGGCTTCCCATCTACCTCTGGTCCACTGTATTGAATTAGCTGCGGGTGTGCTGTCTTTCAGATTTGCTTCTGTGCTCTTTGTTACTGTACTGGATCATGTTCTGTCTGCTCCCATCAAGTCTTAGTTGGTCAGCCAACTAACAAGAAGACAGTGTACATGCCTCTCCTCTCTTCTTTGTTATTAAGGGAATAAAAATGGACTTTCTCCTGGTCCTTCTGTTAAAGTGGTGGGTGGGGGGTGCACTGACCATTGTGGTTTCTGCAGGGGGAATCGTGAAGGGCTGAGCCGCACCTCAAGCAGCCGCCAAAGTAGCACAGACAGCGAACTCAAATCCCTGGAGCCACGGCCTTGGAGCAGCACAGACTCGGATGGCTCTGTCCGGAGCATGAGGCCCCCTGTCACCAAAGCCAGCAGCTTCAGTGGAATTTCCATCCTCACTCGAGGTGACAGCATTGGCAGCAGTAAAGGTGGCAGTGCAGGAAGGCTCTCTAGGCCAGGTACCACAGCCTTTCCTTCGGTGTTATACCCTCCCTTTCTTGTTTGTCTTCTGCACAATATCTTTGATAACTTACTTTTAAATAACATTTGGCTCCTGGAAACTTAGTGCATTACCAGAAGAAAAGAAATCTGATATCTTGGATCCATACCTGTTCTTGAATCTAGTCACCTCTCTGATTTTCTTTCAGATTTTCTGTTCGTTCTTAGAAGGAGGAAGGGAAGGCTGGTTTATATTAGGTTATTTTGTCTGTTCTCTGACTGAGGTTAAAAATCTATCAATCCAGGGCCAGATTACTAAGCTGGAAATAACAGCTACTTTCATTCTGTGTCCCATAAGATTATAAAGAGGCTTTATAGAACAGAGGAAATCCATAGAGTCTGTTTATAATTAATTAGTAGTAGCCAAAAAGCCAGAACTTAGAGGCATGTGGCTATAACTGCTTTTCTGGAGTTTAGTCAATGGGAAGGAGAAGACCCACCTCATATGTTCCACATGAAGGCCTCTTGTCACCCTTCAGTGTTCCTGATCTCCCTCTATTTCTGCTATACTCTTTCCTCTCTATATGTAGGTGACTTGTATTTTACCATTCTTGTCCCTCCGAAGAGCTGCTTGAATCTCATCCCAGAAGATCCATAGGTCAATAGGTATCAGTAGTGGTGAAGAGTTTTTGCCTCTGTTAGATCTCTCCATCCGTTCTCTGTGTTAGGTCTCTTTCCTTCTCCATTATACCCTTTCTAATACTACTGCCTCTGCCTTTAACTAGAACTTTATTTTATTAATTATGATACTAGTTCCCATGCTGATCTCTATTTTCTTTTCTCAGCCTTTTTCAAAGTCAGTTTATTAATCTAAAACATAAATCTACTTATTTCTGTTCTCTCTTAAAAACATTCATATTGGAGCCAGGAAGATAGCTCAGTTGGTAAAATGCCTGCTGTGCAAGCAGAAGGACTTGTAATCCCAGTGCTAGGGAGGTGGAGACAGGAGGATCTCAGGGCTCACTGGTCAACCACCGTAGCCAAAAGAGCAAGTCCATTAAATAAGATGGATGGCTCCTGAAAAAGAACACCCAGTATTCACCTTTGACCCCCCCCACATATATATGCACCCACCCCACCCCCACAACTTTGTTTCTATATCACTTACACAATAAGGTTCACTACTTAATAAAACATAACTTCACATCTTAGTTTGCCATTCCATTTCATATCCAGATATCTGTCCTTCTCTTGAATATGGCATTAACTTTGTCCATTTAATTTGACAAGCTTCTATTCATCCTTCAAACTCATCTCTTCTGCTACCTTCTCTTCCTTGACCCTCCTAGGAGGAAGGTCTTCATCTTGGCTGTCATTCAACTTTGGTAATAATCACTGATTCATTCCTTTCCCTTCTTAGATTGTAATAGTTATCTGATATCCTGCTAGAAGATCTTATACCTTTCAAAAGGCCAAGGATTATGTCCTTAGCTCATGAGACAATTCCTGGTACACAGTATATATTCAGTAAAAGAATGTGAAGTTGTGACTTAAAATAAACTTTCTCTCTTTTATTTAAAAAAAAAGTGTGTTGTGTGAATGTGTGCATTCCTTAGAGAGCCTGGAATTGGAAAAAAATAGTTGGGTAAAGATTGTGTGTATGTGTGATTATGTGTGATTAAAGAAACAAGTTGCCTTCCCAACAGCTTTATAAAAGTATTATACAAGTAGAGAAGAAATCAAAGAGAAGATGGGTCCTGTAAGGGACCAGGCATCTGTAAAGATTCTGGGCATGATAACACACGCCTTTAATCCCAGCACTTTGGAGGCAAAGGCAGGTGGGCAGATCTCTGTGAGATTGAGGCCAGTTTGGTCTACATAATGAGTTCCAGACCAGCTAAGGCTACAGAGAGATCCTCTATCAAAATAAAGACTCTGAAAGATTCGTATTTTCAGCTATACCATCAAGATAAACAGATTTTAGGCACTTCAGGGGAGATGTTTCACATATTTTTCAATTCTCAAACCAAACATTGACATTCAAGATGTTCCTAACCCTAGGGAACAGAAACCTGTTAAAAGGGAAACTCCTATCATCAAAGAAGCTACAATGAATTATAGATCTTCGGACAGCTGTGGTGGAATAGGCAGGTGGGAGTGAAAAGAAAGGGCAAGGAGATTAAAGTTCTTCAGGGATAGTATATTCATGTCATGTACTTACAAACTCTCGTTGGCTCTCCTCTTTGCCTTAGGTATGGCACTAGGTGCCCCAGAAGTATGCAACCAGGTCACCTCACCCCAGTCTGTCCGGGGCCTTCTGCCTTGTACTGCCCAACAGCAGCAGCAACAGCAGCAGCAACAACAACAGCTTCCTGCTCTTCCACCCACTCCTCAGCAACAACCACCCTTGAATAATCATATGATTTCACAGGTGAGTCATGCTCAGTGTTGGAGTCCCCTTTGCTCTGATTCAAGGAAGCTCTAGAAATGCAGTCATGTCTCTTATACTGTGGGTAGCAGAATGAATCCATTTTCTAAAATATGCCGCTCCTGCCTCCTTTCTCTTTTGTTAGTTGTTAGGAGAAAAGAATAAGGGCAAATGTGTGGCCAAAGCTCCCTTTTTGTTTTGTGTTTTTGTTGTTGTTGTTTGTTTAAGACAGAGTCTCAGGTAGCCTCCATTGGACTTTAAGTTCAAGGCTAAGGAGGGACTTAAACTTCTGATGTCCTGCCTCCACTTCCCAAGTGTTGAGATTATGGACATGGACCACCATACCTGGCTAGTATGGAAGTTTTGCTTTATATTTCTCCCCCTTCTTGTTAAGAATTGTCAGTGGGAAATTTTACCCTACACCATATTTCTACTGTACCCTGTCTGCCTTTAAAGTCCTGCGTGATTAGCAAGGTAATTTTGCTGGTAATATCCATACATGAAACTTGAAAAATCATAGCTCACTCTGACTAAATATGTTGACCCATAAACACATATTCATTTATTGGGGTTTGAAAGAGAAAAAGAATAACACTCAAGATCTTACAACACACATTACTATAAGATATAAAGACTAGCCAGGCATAGTAACACAGGTCTATAATTCCAGCACTTGTGAGACTGAGATGGGAGGACCAAGAATTTGAAGCCAACCAGGGCTAATGAGTTTGGGGATAACATGGGGTGCAGAGTAAGACCTCTGTCTCAAAAAAAGGTGTTGGGTTAGGGCTAGAGAGATGGTATAGCAATTAAGAGTACCTGCTGCTCTTACAGAGAACCCATCACCCACATGGCAGCTAGCAACTGTCCATAGCTCTAGTTCCAGGTGACCCAACACCCTTTTCTGGCCTCCATGCAGGCATATATGCAAACAAAACACTCATAAACATTTCTTAAATTTTATAAAGACATAAAGATGCCCAAATGACTCTTGGACATGTCATAAAAGGGCTGTTATTTTTCTTCTATTGCTGGACTGCTTGATATTGGTGCTGACTAGGGTTTGAGAACATTGTACTTCTGTGCAGACTCTAAATTGAGCCTCAATATTCTGAGCAAAGCTGTGCTGAAGTAGTCACTTATTATCTTATAAGTAGACCTCTTCGTGAGAAGAGCTGTGTGTTTTGTCCTGAAGCATTCTCTGGTAGTCAGAAATCCTATGTCTATATTCTGCCACAGTTTTAAGTTTTCGTTTCACCTGCCAGACCCATCTTCCTGCTCAGTGAGTTCGGTATGGCCTTAGAGGTATCTCTTCTCTAGGCCTATAAAACAGGTCCCAGCCTAGTAACCCATTAACTAGAAACTCAAGGGGAAAGATCCCAGAATGGCCCAGAATGGCCCCATGTCAAATACTATGAAAAGAAGCTTAAATAAAAGACAGAAAAGATCTAGGAAACTTATATTCAGTCTAATGCACATTAGATCACTCCAGTCCTTCAGTCTAGTCCATAAAGCAGTCTAAGGTTCTGACTTCCTTGTTCTACTGCCATCTGCCCCATTAAGTTTTATTTATATCAGCTTCTCTGATCTCTGTTGAACATGGCCTCTGTGTATGTACTTTTCTTTGCCCGTGTCTTAATTCAAAGTTGTGAATGAATAAACTCTGTTTCTTCTTCCAAGTGTCTCCCATTGTGCTTTTGTATGTGTATGTCTCACTTTTCCAGGGTCTCAAATGTGTATATTTTCATATAGTTTTGCTCCCTTTTCTGCCGTTCAGTCTTCTGTCTGTACCTCTACCTGCCATCCATATCTAAGAACAGACAGCAAGAGTAGGAGAGGGAAGAAGAAGTAAAAGAAGAACCATTTGGTACTAATGTTGTAGAATAAATGACCAAGTGATCGGCCCTAAACCATGAACTTCTACTCAGGTCCTGCCCTTGATTCTGGATTCTGAGTTTAATTAGTAAATTGTTGGTGTGGTACATGACGTTGGGTTAGATGCTGTAGATTGAGGATAAGGGATCACTACTTAGTATAAATGTCTCTGTTCTCTCACAAGTATCCTCTTTTTTTTCTATTAATTTTTATTTTATGTGTATGAATATTTTTCCTGGGTGTATGTAAGTGTACCATGTGTGTACCATGCCCATGAAGGCCAGAAGAGGGTATCAGATCCCTTGGACCTGCAGTTACAGACAGTTGTTAGCTGCCGTGTGGGTGCTGAGAACTGAACCCGGGTCGTCCACAAGAACTTCCAATATTCTTAACTGCTGAGCCATCTCTCCAGCCCCAGTATACCCTTGAGGTTAATCATGACCACATATTCCAAAGCAAAGAATTTTTTTTGTGAACCAGGCTCACACACTATGTAGCCCTGGCTGGCCCAGAATTTGCTATGTAGACCAGGCTAGACTCAGATTCACAGAGTCTGCCAAGTGCTGGAATTAAAGGCATGCACCATCATGTCCCACTCAAGCAAAAGAATGTTATCCTAACCAAGTTTCAGTGTCCCGGAATCATTTACGGTAGCTACTAAAGTTATGCCATCACCCTATCTTTCCTGCTTTATTTTCTCCTCTTTTTATCCCATTCTTCTCTTCTTGATGTCTTCTTCTTCCTTTATTTCTCTTACTTTTGTGGTGCTAGACTTCAAACTTATGGCTCTTTCCTTCCTTATTTCCTTTCTTCCTGCTTTTCTACTTCCTTTTTGCTGTTGTTGTTCTGGCTTAAGTGACTGCTAGCAGTGTAAGGTTGTCCAAACTAAAGTTTCTAGGGCCAAGAATAATTATTGTCCAGTTCCTCAAGTGATAGAACAGTGTGGGAATGAAGTGACTGTATATATACATACCACTGTGCTATAACACTTTTAGAAAAACTTTAAGAAAGAGTAGTTACCTTTAACTTTGTAGCAAGAGGCATTTGCCCAGGCCGAAGAACAGTTCTGATAGAACAGTACTCTGACCTTCATGGCATGCCTCCTCTATCTGATCAGGTCAGGCCTTCATTTCATGTGTTAGTGAAGCTGGTACCACCAACGAGTGAGGCTGAGGGTAAAAGGCTAGTGGCTGCCTTTTGTTCAGTTGATTTAGACTGAATAGACTTCTTGCAAAGGAGCCCTCCTAACTTGTAGCTAGTGTCTTTAAGCTATCCAGGAGCCATTGATCTATCCCAGAGTTCGCCAGTAGATGGCAACCATGTCCTCATGGTTTCTCAGAGTATCCTGGTTCTGGAATTTGAGACTGTCCAAGAGTAGACTGTAGCTAAAGATAATGGTAGAATAACAGAAACAACAAAAGTAGCAGTGACGTCCTGCCTTTACTATTGCCCTTCCTGGTGAGGGGAAGCCAGGAGAGCATCATCTCTACTCACTCTCTATTTAAAACCCACAAGGATGAGGAAAACAGAGTTGTTTTATTATTTTACCTCTCATAAGGCCTGAACCAATTCAAGCCCTCTCCCAAGAGCAAGAAAAGGATTAGGACAGTAGAAAATGTATATAAGAGCAGTGAGCATTTGTATCTAATGCTGGGTAGTTTGGCCAGCAGTTACATTTGAATACCATTGGCTTACAGAAGACAGGGGTGCTGATAGGGCTGAGTAGATTTTCCAGACAACAGCAACATCTCTCCCAGGTCACTCAAGATTTCAATAACTTTTTAAAAAATATTATATTATTTTTATTTTATGTATGAGTATATTGCCTGAATGTATGTAAATGTACCCATTTTATGAAATGTCCCCAGAGGACAGAAAAAGGTGTCAGATACCCTGGAACTGGAGTTACAGATGGTTGTTATCTGCCATGTGGGTGCTGGGAACCAAACCCAGATCCAACAACCAGTGCTCTTAACTGCTGAGCCATCTCTCCAGTCCTCTCAGTAACTTTTTAAAAATCCAGATACCAAGTCCTCTACTGAGGCCTCAAACACCCTTTGATAGCCTTCTAATTCCTAGACTCTTGCCTCCTGCACAGTTAGTTACCTATATTAAGGAATCTTCTAGGGCTGGAGAGTTGGCTCAGTAGTTAAGAGTACCAGCTGTTCTTGCAGAGGACTAAGTTTGATTCTCACTACCCACATGCCGGCTAACAACTGTCTGTAACTCCAGTTCCAGGGATCCAAAACACCTTCTTCTGACCTCTGTAAGCATTGCTCTACACAAGCACACTTACATACAGGCAAGCAATACATTCATACATAAAATAATAAATAAAATGTTTTTTCTAGAGTCTTCTGGAGATCTTTTGGTAGGATATCCATGCAACAACAGCCATACTTCTTAATGCTTTAAATGGAGAGGAGAAACTGGTAGAAGATGTCAGAAAATTCTGTTTGGCTTTTTCTTTTATCTCTTTCATATTCTTTGTGTAATCTGGCATGAACACATGTCCTACAGAACTAGGTTTCAGCCCCAGCTTTGTCATTTAGCTATATGATCCCAGGGATGCTCTTCAGTTTCTCTGAACCTTATTTGGGGGGAAGAGGATGCTTGGTATTGAACCAAGGACCTTGTGTATGCTAGGCAAACACTCTACTTAGCCTCTTTCCCAGCATGAGCCCTATTTTCATATTTGGAATTGTAAGTTATCCTATCTCTCTAGGTATTCATATAAAGCTGTCATGAAGCAGTGAGTATAAATGGTATTTCCCTCTTCTTCCTCACCTCTCCTTCTCTCATCTCTTCTCTACCAGGGGCAGTGACTGGAGAATTGAAGAGATGAGCCAAATGAGGAAAAAATAACTATCCATTAGTTAGTTTAAAACACTGCATGTTCCTAATAAGCAAATTCTCTTGCTTGAGGCTAGTGAAGGGGCTGAAGAGATAGAAAACAAAACTAAGCTGTCATATTTTATCCTGAGACTACTGTATTTGTTTGTGAGGGCGTTTCTCATACTGCCCTCACAGCCTGCAGGAGCACAGGATCATGGATCAAGAGGAAGTAGCTGGGAGCGAGCATCTGCTGGGTGTTTATTCCTTTTCTGTCCTCTGGAGGGAGATGATCCCTGTGGATGAGAACTTCCTCCAGAAGAGCTGCCTTGGATGACCCTTCTTCCAGAAGCCGTGCAGCAGTAAAACACAGGAATCTCATCTCATGTGGGCATTTAGGAAGGTTTTTGATTAGGTCCCGAGAGATCATGTGATCAGGACAAAAAAATACTTTGGGAAAACTTTGTTTGGAATCCGTCACAGACCCTGGCCCTGAGAGTTCTCAGATTACTCACAACAGCTGCAGAGTTCTAAGTGTCTAATGGGATGGAGTATGATGATCTCCCCTGATAGGAAACATTGTTTGTTTGTCAGAAGTGTGGAAGCCACAGGTTATGCTAGGCCTGGTGCCCAACCTGCTCAGTGGCCTTGCAGTTCATGAGAAGTATCTTTTATGATTAACCTTGTTGTTCCTCCCCTTCCCTCCCCACCTCTGCCCCTGCCTTTCCTTGTACCTCCCTTTTCTCTTCCTTTTCCACATGCCTCTGCTGGTCCACAGCCAGTCCCGGCCCTGCAGTCCTCTCCGCAGCCTGTCCAGTTCTCTCCAAGCTCCTGTCCCCAAGTCCTTCTGCCAGTTTCTCCGCCCCAGCAGTACAACATGGTATAAACTCCATTCCCCCTTTTTGTCTTGTTCTTGTGTGGCCTGTTTCTGTGGGTATGTCTGGGTCAGTCCATGGTGGCCTTGTAAGCATGTTGTGCTTTTGGAGGGGATGTTAAAAGCTGTTTCTAGAGAGGCCAGCACAAGCTGAACTAAATTCTGTCTTGATGGCCTGTCTTATCACAGCATACCAAAAGACAAGTGAATATATGACAGGGGTTCTGAGTCCCCTGGAGTGCCAGAAGAAGCAACAACCTGGGATCTTAGTCTGTGTAACCTAGGGCCCTCATCTCTCTGCCATGTATATCCTTCATCTAATCTGCTCCCAGTTTATTCTGTACAAAATGGTTTTCTATAACTACCTTTCATTGCAGACTCAGGTACTAGCGGTTAAAAATTTTAAATCTTAGTCATCTTACAGTGTCAGTTTATATCCTCTTCCAATATGTGCTACATGAATTATTTGTAAAGTGGATGTAGTAGCACACACCTTTAATCCCAGCACTTGAGAGGCTAAGACAGAAGGATCACCCTGAGTTCGAAGCCAGCCTAGGCTAATAGTGAATTCCAGCCCAGCCTGGGCTGCAGGAAGACCCTGTCTCAAAAATACCAATAAATAAATAAATTGTTTATAAAAAATACAAATCCTTTGCAAATCTGATTTGCCTTGTAGTTGATAGCTTCATCGTGGTGATAAGAGCCCTTACTTTTTTTTACTTTATGTTAATTATACCTCTTTTTTACTTTTTTACTAGAATCCCCTTTTTCCTCCTACCTCTTATCTCCATTCTGAAAAGTGCTGGAATGTGGACCTCAAAATAATCTGCATCTAGTCCTCTTGTCATCTATTCCTGACCAATAAGGTAGCAAAAAGTTCCCTGAAAATTGGATGAAACTACAGGGCAACATTTTCTTTTGGTATCTGCTATTTTCTTTTGCAAAAGAACTGCTTTGGTGGGTGTGCTTATGTGTGTGTGTGTCAATTACTGTCCAGAGAGTAAAAGAAGAGGAAGCTAAGGCTACCCTATCACAAGTGAGAGATGGAACACCATCACTGGTGCTGCTTAGGAAAGAAGGCTGAGAAAAAACATAATTACAGCCCAGCCAGTCAGTCCCCTCCTCCAGTTCAGCCGCTCATCCTGGCTCCTTTCGGAGGTGAGAATTGGAAGTGGTTTCTGAAGGGCAGGAAAACTCTAGGCGTCAAGAGTGTCAAGGAACAAAGGTGGAAATAACCTCGAAAGGGAGTAAGGAGATAAGCAGCAGGAGCGGAGCCCACCAGTCCTCTGCTGTGGAGGCATATGAACCTAGCTTCCAAAATCTGCTCAAGGTGTTATTCTAGGTGCTTTATTATAAAAACAGAATTTATATCAAGGTAGGAGTCTCTTTTATTGTGGTTAGAGGCTAGAGAATATAGGAAATGGAAAGATTCTTTTATCCTCAAGTTTATCCTTTATTTTCCTATAGTATATTGTACCATATACTCCTGTCTCCTGAGGATTAATCCTAAAAACAGTCAAATCAGGATAGCCACTGTTCTCTATGTAGTAGAGAGACTGACTCTGGACTTAGACTTCAGGCAGCTCTTCAGTTTATAACTATTTTAAAATATCATGACAGAGGCTTAGGGCTAAAAGATACTTCTCAGGGCATAGAGGCAAGACTGTCCCAAAATGGTATGAGGAAGGTTGTAGAGCATTGCTGTTTCTGTCTGTCTGTCTGTCTCTCTGTTCTTATTTTTGGTTTTTAGTGTATTTGAGACAAGGCCTTGCATAGCCCAGCCAGGCCTGGAACTCAGTCTATAGCTGAAGCTAACTTTGAACTCATGATCCTTCAACCTCCACACCCAGCTCTGTCTGTTTTCCTGGATTGAAGCCAAAAACATGAGGTCTGTTACAGCCTCAGTCCTTGAGTCCTCTGTTCTCTCAACAGGCAGATGACCTCAGCAACCCCTTTGGACAAATGAGCCTTAGCCGCCAAGGTTCTACTGAAGCAGCTGACCCATCCTCAGCTCTGTTCCAGCCCCCACTTATTTCCCAGCATCCTCAGCAAGCTAGCTTCATCATAGCTTCCACAGGACAGCCTCTTCCCACTTCCAACTACTCTACTTCTAGCCATGCACCACCTACTCAGCAAGTCCTGCCACCCCAGGGCTACATGCAGCCCCCTCAACAGGTAAGTAGCTTCCTTCCTCAGCTTTAGTTATTAATTCAGTTTGTCCAGTATTTCAAACCTTTCTTTCTCTAGTTTAGACAGACCAGGAAGAGATGCTGTCCTCATTGTATGTTTTGAGATTTAGCATTCTACCAAAAGGTCTCTTTCCTATATAACTCAAGTCCTGTTTTATTTCAGATTTATATAGTAATCCTGTAACTACAAACCCAAAATGCCTCCATTTACAGATTTTTAGTCATCAGTCCTGAGGCATTTAGTAATTTGCAGGTGTTGAGGCTGATTAGAGGGATCTCTCACACCTCTTTCCTTTCACCATAGATCCAGGTTTCTTACTATCCCCCTGGACAGTACCCTAACTCCAACCAGCAATACCGACCTCTCTCTCACCCGGTGGCCTATAGCCCCCAGCGTGGTCAACAGCTGCCTCAGCCATCCCAGCAGCCTGGTAAGAGAAACCACTGTTTTAAAACAGTGGTACACAAGGGAAGAGCAGAGAGTAGGAAAAGAAGAATTGCCTTCCCAGTATGGGGGAGAGTGGTAAGAATAGGAATATTTAGATTTCTAAAGTGAGTGCCAGAAACTCCTGAAAAAAGGGGAAAAAAAAGGTAAAATAGAGTGGAGAAAGGCAGTCACTGCTGTGGGAGTAACCTAACCATCCAGGCTAATGTCATCTTTGCCTCGCCAATCCCTAGGTTTACAGCCCATGATGCCTAACCAGCAGCAGGCGGCTTACCAGGGCATGATTGGGGTCCAGCAGCCTCAGAACCAGGGTCTACTGAGCAACCAGAGGAACAGCATGGGAGGCCAAATGCAAGGCCTGGTGGTTCAGTACACTCCACTGCCTTCTTACCAAGTGGGTGCATTCTGTGTTGGGAAAGATCACCGAGTTCTTGGGATGAGACAAGGACAGCCTCCTGGGGTCATGCAGACTGAAGATTCTAATACTGAAATATCATCTGCCTTCCCTCTTAAACTTCTAGGGATATTTTTCTCTGAAAGAAAGCCCACAGAGTTTGAGAAGTATCTTTAAGTTATTTCGTTTTTATAGCCATACATATGAATGTGTGTATGTCCAGGAAAGTCCAAAGGAAATCAGGCTCCTTTCTTGTGTCAGATGCCAAAGGTGGTATTTAGAGATGGAAAAGATGGAGAAGGCTCTGTGAGCATTTCCTTTGGGCAGATGAGGAGTACTGGAAGAGACTCTTAAAAGCTGGGGAAGGACATTTTTATGCCCTGGCCTAGAACTGAGTAGCCTGTTCTCTGGATGAGCTCAGTGAGATTACCAGTAGTCATGTTCTTTTCCACCCAGGTCCCGGTAGGCAGTGACTCACAAAATGTGGTCCAGCCGCCTTTCCAGCAGCCCATGCTGGTTCCTGCGAGCCAGTCTGTGCAAGGAGGCCTCCCTGCAGGGGGTGTACCCGTGTACTACAGCATGATTCCACCAACTCAGCAGAATGGTACGAGGTGAGGACTGCTAGAGAGGCGGGGTGTACCTCCCATAGACCTTCAGTACCTGCTACAACGTGTGTTTGTCTCCAGTGGCCTAAGAAACCCAGGACTAAAGATCCTAGTACGAGCCTGGCATAGTGGCAGACAGCTATAATCCTAATACTTGAGAAGCTGAGGCAGGAGGATCACAAGTTTGAGGCCATCCTGGGCTACCTGATGAAACCTAGTCTTTAAAAAAAATACTTTTATTATTTTTATTTTATGTGTATGAGTGTATTGCCTGGATGTGTCTTGCAGTGCCCACAGAGATCAGAAGAGGGCATTGGATTCCCCTGGAACTGGAGTTACAGATGGTTCTTAACTGCCATGTGGGTGCTGGGAACTGAACCCAGGTCCTCTGCAAGAGCCGCCAGTGCTCTTAACTGCTGAGCCACCTCTCCAGCCCCACCCCCTTTTTAAGAAGGGAGTTGTTCTCCCCTCCCCTCCATTCCTTTCACTTCCCCTCTAGTCCCCTCCTTTCTTTCCAGACAGAGGCTCATTTTGTGGCCCTAGCTGGCCTTGAACTCATGGTGATCCTCCTCACAATGCTGAAATTTACAGAGAAGCCACAATGCCTGGTGACTCTCTCTCCTTTTGTGGTTGTTCTGTTTTGTTTATGTTGTGTTGTATTGTGTTGTGTTCTGTTTTCTTTTGTTTTGTTTTGTTTTTTTAAATAGGGTCTCCCTGTAGCCCCAGCTGGCCTGGAACTCACTATGTAGATCAGGCTGGCCTTGATCTCATGGAGATCTGCCTGGCTCTGCCTTCTGAATGCTGGGATTAAGGATGGTGGTACACTCCTGGCTCTCTCTCCTTTTTTAAATGATAAAATTTCAGCTAGGACTCAACAAACTTACCCAAAGTCACACGTCTGGTTAGAAATATGGCTGAATTAGAACTAGTGTAGGTCTGATTGTGTGTTTTCTGTGTATTCGTCTCCAATGCCTATTTTTAAGTCTTTTATGGACATGTCTCCATATTGATTTGAATTTTGCAGTTTTTTTTTTCCTGTTTGTCTCTAGGTAACACCCACTGTTTACCATTGTGTATAGATCCTAAATCATTCATCTCCTTAGCACTGTGGTCTGTCCCTGATTTGCTTTACCTGTAGTTTTTTGTTTCTAGAATTTATGAATATTTGCATGTACATATGTATGCCTAGTGTCTGCATGCAGTTGGGAAGAGCATGTGTCACTAACATTCCATACTTAGCACTGAATAGCAGCTTCCTAATTGAAAGATGATCAAGTACAAATATATATAATTAACTTTGAACTGATGAGTGATTTTAGAAATTGCATGGCAAATTGGTCTGGGAATGGCTTGGAGCTGCTGCTCCTTCCCACAGGGGAGGCCTAGGAAGCAGCAGCTGTTTTGTCAGGAGCTGTGTTCCTCTCTGTGTCACTTGACCTCTCCTCTCTTCTGACAGCCCTTCTGTGGGGTTTCTGCAACCTCCTGGCTCTGAGCAGTACCAGATGCCTCAGTCTCCCTCTCCCTGCAGCCCACCGCAAATACCACAGCAGTACTCAGGTAAGAGGTTAAAGAATTTGGGAAGGTGGCATCAGAGATGGCTCAGCAGTTCAGATAACAGGCTGCTCATACAGAGGACCCACGTTCAATTCCCAGCACCCACATGGCAGCTCACAACCATTTGTAACTCCAGTTCCATAGAATTCAACACATTCTTCTGACCTCTGTGGGTGTTGCATGCACTTAACATACATGCAGGCAAAATACTCATACACATAAAATTAAAAATAATTAATTTTTAAAAATTTGGGGAAGACTTGAGCATTGACAAGGGCAAACATCTAAAGCCATGAAGGGTTTGTGTCATAAAACGACTCTGTCTCCTGCACTGACTAGTCCTTTAAACAGCATTTATTTTTCTCTTGAAAATGTGAAGAAAGTTGAGAAATGCTTTTTAAGTTACATCATGTATCTGTTTAGCATATTTTAGTGTGTGCTCACATATATTGGGATATTTTCATTCTGATCACAGCTTTGTAAGGAAAAAAATTAAGGCTTAGATTAAATGGTTTACCTAAGGTCACAATCCTAGAACTTGAACTTGGATCTTTTTACTTTGTATATCCTATGTTATATTCCCAATACTAGATGTTCAGTAGGCTTTGTGCTCTATCCTTTTCCCTCCGATGGGAAATAAATGGGCCTTATGTTAACAGCTATAAGCCCTCTTCAGAGAGACCGGCTAGACCAGGTGATGGATTATGCCATGTGGCCTCTTGCTGTCTGCTCCCAGCACTGGAAGGGCAGTTGCCCTTGTTTGTTTCCCTTTCTGCCCTTCCAGACTCAGGGGTGTAGAGCAGTTAAAGAAACTTCAGGGCTCTGGAAGGATCTTAATTTTGCCTCAGGCCGTTCCTATTCCACTCTGTTGAGTGGCTATCTGAGTGCCCTCTTCTGGTGAAAGGGAGCTATTTTGCCAGTTTCCTCATTTAGAAATTATTTTTCACCTAAGATTTTTTGCACTGTCACTTATTAGATGCTATGGAGTAATTAGAGAGTTAATCTTGCTCAGAAGACTTGATATAGGTGCAAGGTGCAAGTAGTGATTCTGGTTTCATCCAGACCATACCTGGATCTCTTATAGGCTGGAGTTTTTAATTCAGCAACTCTACTCTTTATTACATGAATGGTCTCCCTTGCTGTTTCTTTTACTGTCTGCCAAGGCACTTGGCCTTGAAATTCCCAATAGAGTATAGGGATTGTAGGAACCAGTTCCAAGAACTACTGTGTCCTTTGTGGTACTTGGTACCAGGGGACATTTTTCTTTCCTGTTCAGATGAGTATATACATGTGCTTAAGGATATGCTTGTACATGTATTATTCACATCCTTTGTGGTATGTCAGTATATCTATTGGGTCTCTGGTATCCTGGCTTTGGATCAAAAACAAAACAAGAAATTTTTGTTGTTGTTATTTTTGAGACAGGGTCTCCCTATGGCCATATATGGCCTGGAACTTGCGATGTAGACTAGGCTGGCCTTGATCTCACAGAGATCCACTTGCCTCTGCCTCCCAAGTACCTGGCTCAAGAAAAAAAATAATTTTTAATTACCTACTTGACCTGTACTGAACTAGATCAGCTTGTTCTAGAAGCTGGCCGCACTAGATTTCTAGGCTTGAGATGGAAGAAGGAGGTAACCTAAGTTTCCTAACCAAAGAAGATGAGGACCCCCTCCATCTTCTGTTTTCCTTGCTCCTTTGGAATTTTCCCGTTATATCTCCTTTCTTCCCTGATTGATCCTAGACTCCGACAGCAGAGCCCCTGTCCTACCCGTGCAATCTGAGGACCACGCTCATTAAATCATTGATTTTTAAAACTTTTAATCTTTGCTCATGGAAATCTGAGGGGAAATATAAAAAGAGAAATCAGTGCCTCTTTTATCGTCTAGTTTACTGCTAACTGGGAAGATAGATGGCAGGACCAGCCCAAAAGGGCCACTCTCTCACCTTCAGAGGACAGGCACCCTGCCCTTCTCTCATGGAGCAACATGGTCACTTTTCCAAAAATAAAGGCAGGGATTAGGATTGGCTGTTCCTGGAACAACTGTTCTGGTTTATTAATACATTTTTGTAGTTGCCCAGTTTACCCCCAGTGCTGGATCTTAGTTCTGCCGCCGTAATACTAGATATAACTAGAGCTCCAGGAAACACTTTTCTTCCCACAAAAATGATGGTTTGCAGGTCCCTTGAGGTTTCTACAGGAATGCCTGTCTAGAGAAAACATACACAAACATGAAATGGTAAGGATACCTATACATAGACTCTAACTCACAGTGACACAGCAGCATGGACAGCCTGAGACACATACAGAAATAGCCTCTCACATACTGGCTTATTTTTTAAGGGTTTTCAAAGCTGAGTTCATTCTCTTCCACTCGAGGAAGACTCTCCTCTCCCCCACCAAAAAAAAAAGGAAGAAAAAGACCAATATACTGATTCCAGTTAATTCCTATGTAATTTTTATTTCATTTATTTGGCTGTTCTTTTTCATAGATTTGGTTCCTGGTAATAAGGAAGTGCCCTATCAGTTTTCTCCCTCTGTGATTTTTTTTCTTTAATTCTAAACAAAAACGAAAAACAATTCTACCAGACATAAATGTCATCTGTTTGTATTTATGTGGTTTGCTCTGCCCAATCGACCTTTCTGCCCAGGTTTAATGATGCCACTTAAAAAGCCATTCACACGTCCCCTCTCCTTTCTGAGCTTTCAAGCTCTGAAATTGATTTCCTTACTTAGACCCCTTCTTCCTCTTCCCACCCTCTCTCAACACAGGCTCCTTCCCCGACTTAATAATATGGAAGTGCTGGATAGTAGGTTTTCTTTTTCTTTTTTTGTTGCCAAGGCCATTAAGAAGCAGGACAGTTCATCTGCTAACGGATGCCACCTGCTTTTGGCTTGAGGAAGAGAGGCATAAAAATCAGCTCATCAGCTGGTAGTGCTTGGTGTCCTCGGTTGAGTGAAGGAACAATGCTCCAGGCCAGCGGGGGAGGACTGAGCATGGGGAGGAGCTCAGAACAGAGGCTGCAACCAAGATTCCTGGTTGTTGCTTTTTGTTGTTGCTAGAATCAGAGAAAGCAATACAAGGACTTTGTTCTTTTTCTCCCTCCCCTTGAGCCCCCAGTAGCTCTGTGTGGCTACATGCTCGTATCAGAGGGCACTTCCTCTCTTCTGCCTATACTCTCACCTAGTACATACTCACACATGCCCACCTTCCCTGGCCCAGGGCATTAGGATCAGATTATGAGCTACCTTCTAGAAAAACTGTAGATTTGATTATTTTTTCGTTGGCCCTCAGGTAGCAATGAGGAGTTTAAATAAGGTCAATTGCAATTTTGTTGTTGGTAGAGGATGTTGGAATGGATGGGGTTCTTAGGATGGGGAAATAAAATGCCCAGAGCAGCTATCATAAAGGGAGAGTTGTTACAAATGCATGACACTCCACAACTGTGCAATTTTCCTTTGGCCCTTCTATAAGCCACACTGATGAATACCCTGTCCCCTTGAACAGGGGCTAGGAGATACCAGCCTATTGCACTAAGTATTTGTGCTGCCTGATTGGGTGAACCCCAGAGGGTGGGATGCACAGGTTGGCTAGGGAAAGCTGCTCTCTCAGGCCTCCTGCCTTTTTTTTCCCTTTTGTATGGCCAATACTACCTGAAGAAAACAATCACACTCACCTCTCAGCAGGACTGGTGCCTAGAGGCTTTAAAACATTTCTACTCAGAGGCAGCACTGTGGTAGCAGCAAAGCTGTGGAAGCACCGAACCATGAAAACATCAGCATTGCAGCAGGCTTTTGAGCTAGCAACCCAACTCCAGTTCTCCCCACCACACACATCAACTCAGCCTCAACAGGAATACAGCCTGGAAGGTCAAGAGCAAACCCTCATCCTGAACAGTCCCTGTGGGGAAGCAGAGCTCCTGCCTATTCCTCCCAGCAGAGACTGTCCATCAAACTGTCTCTCCCTGACTCCTTGCCTTACTTTTTACCGTGAAGATTGATTTGGCTTAATGTTCCTCCTCACTGTGCCTTTTCCTTCCTCTACCTTGTTTGTAGAGGAAGCTATCCAAGTTACCAGTACCAAAACCTCAGGGTCAAATCCAGTTGGGACCCTGGATCTGCCATTACAGCCTTTAGAGGGTCCTGACCCTCCCACTGTTAAGTTCTGGCATTATCCTCATTTGGAGCCTCCTGTCCTGTTTCACAGTCTTCCTACCACCAAACTCCCTCCTTCGCCATCCTACATTTAGCCAAAGCAAATACAAGATTAATTCTACAAAGCACCAGTTATGTACCAACATCTCTAGGATGACCAAGTGTCTTACCAGAATATACCTCAGACTCTGATAATCAGCTATTTGCTTAATACCTGCATAATTATTAGACTGTCCATTCTATGAAGTCAGGAACCAGGCTTGTTTGTTGTATACTCAGTTCCCAGGATAAGAACTGACACATAGCAAATGTTCAATAAATGTTTGTTGAATAAGCTTCTTATTTTCTAGTGTTTTGACTACAGGACCCCTGTCTTAGCACCTCAAATCATTTGTCATTTCCTGAATATTACATATATCTCCAAACTATTCCCTCTCCTTGAAATATTTCTCTACTCACCCCATTCTTGACCAAGAAGTATTTCATAAGTTGACTTAGTGAAGCTGTGAGCGTTTATCTTCTCTAGAACAATCAAAATTTGCCCGCTTACTTATAGTTCTTATCGGAAAAGCTTGTATGTTTCTGAAGCCCTGGCCCATGCTCCAGACCAAGACTAGTACCATGCCCATTTCAGCAATCTGCCCTGGGTATTTGGTAATACTCAACTTCGATAGAATGGAGTGATTTTTCTGCCAGTCATAACAAAGTGCCCCCTACCAAGTGAAGGCCAGGAGCATTGGCATCTGGTACTCACCTCTTTTCTACTTAGCCTTCCAGTGATTGAAAAAGAGAATCAGAGGTCATATCGGCAACTGTCTCAGATTCCTGGCAGGACACGGTTTGATTGACCCTGAAGCCACTGAGTGGATTTGTTTGCTGGCTTTTCCATTCAGGGATATTTGGATGACCAAAATACAGTTTGAATTTCCAACCAATTGCTTTCTTCATGTCACTCAGGAGTGTCACCTTCTGGACCAGGTGTGGTAGTCATGCAGCTGAATGTCCCTAATGGACCCCAGCCGCCCCAGAATCCATCTGTGGTCCAGTGGAATCACTGCAAATACTACAGTGTTGACCAGCGGGGACAGAAGCCTGGAGACCTGTACAATCCTGACAGTAACCCCCAGGTAAGTCTTTCAACCTAACCTTGTCCTGGTAAGAAAGGTCCCAGATTTTTTCCCAGAGAGCAATCTGAATAGTCTCTTACACATCTTTTCCTGAGTATTTTGAGGGAGAAACACAGAAATAACAGCATCTTGTATCAAGGAACCTGGTTTCTAAAGGAGATAAACACGTTAAACAATGCTTAAAGAATATTTAAAATGGAGGGGCTCAGTAGACCCCCTTATCCAGTACCTGTGCCTATGTAAGTCTCTGGGCTCCATCCCCAACAGTACACACAAATGAATATTTAAAGTGGTTTGTTGGGGTTGGAGTAGATAGCATCTAAGGAAGAACACCCAAGATTGACACCCAGCCTCCACACACGCATGTATACATGCACCTGCATACACAAACATGTATTTGCGCCCATCCACACAGACAAAACAACAAATGATTTATCAAAAGTAGATATTTTAATACAGAGTAAGCTGGAGATGTAGATGATTGGTTCAGTGCTTCCCTAGCCTACATGTAGTACTTGGTTTGATTTCCCAACACTGGAAATAAAAATAATAAATAATAAAACTAATTAGAGAATAAGAGGGCAGTTTGAAGGCGCATTCTGATTTGGGCAGAGTTCACAACTCTACCTTATTTTTTTTAAGAGTGGTAAATTTAAAGCCAGGACACACGATAATTTGATAATTTGTTTGTGTGATATGTCCTCCTCTCTTCACAGGCCAACACACAGATGAGCAGCAGCCCCGTTACGTCTCCTACCCAGTCTCCAGCACCCTCCCCTGTCACCAGCCTTAGCAATGTCTGTACTGGACTCAGTCCCCTGCCTGTCCTCACACAGTTCCCCCGGCCTGGAGGTCCTGCACAGGGTAAGGGGTTAGGTTAGGGTGGACTGTTGAGGAACTCACGGTTCACATTCCATTCCAAGGTGGGAGATTAGAAGACAGCAATAGATAGGGAATCAGTAGGGCTTACCTAGTTCTAGAAGCTAACGCCAGCCCTCCTTTACATGTTTAATATTCACCTCCAAGTAGGGTAAAGAGATGGAGGGAAAAAAAAGCTTATTCGGCATTCTAATGAACAAAAGAACTCAACATAAGTACTGATCTAGGGCTAGGAATGTAAGGCTGTGTCAGAACAATATGGTGTGTCTTTGTTTGGGGCTTTTTTTAATTGATTGGTTGATTGATTGTCTGTCTATGTGTACTTTTGTGAGTTTATGTGTACCATGTAGGTGCTCATGGAGACCATTGGATCCCCTAGAACTGGAGTAACAGGGTGGGTGCTGGGAACCAAACCCAGGTTCTCTGCAAGAACAGTTAATGCTCTTAACCACTGAGCCATGTCCTTAGCCCCCAAGAACAATACGGTTTTAGAAGAGGAAACACTCTTCTTTAGGATAACAGACTTAGGTTCCAATTCTAGCACAAACTAGCTTTATGATATTGAATAAGTTACCTAAACTCAGAATTAGACCTTTGCCTTCTCATTCATGAAATAGAGTTAATCATACGTAAGATGGGAGTAGTCTTGTTGCTTTCTGCTTGACTGCTGAAAATAGTCTAAAAATAAGATTAGGATATTGTTTAAAAACCTGAAAATGCTCTGAAATAAAACATTTTCTTAGTAATAAATTACACGGTACTTAGTATGTGCCAGCCATTGCTACATGTCATACTCATTTAGCCTTCCAACAGTACCAAAGAGGGAAAAACCCCACGCATTGCATTTCTAGTACCAGCTAGTACTTTTGACTGTGCCATCTGGCGCAAGTCTGTACCCTTGTTTGTCACTGTATTATCTCTCATATAAACTTGAGAGTTTAGGGATAAGAAAAACCTACAAACGAGATAAAATAACTCATAAAGCTCTAGTCATTTCCCTTTTTGGTTGTCGTTGCTGATTTTATGGGAAACTGCCTTACTTTATATCCCAGGCTAGCCTAAAATTCACTTTGTAACCCAAGCTTGCCTCAATTTCAAGGTGATCCTCCTGCCTCAGCCTCCCAAGTGCTAAATAACATGCCTAACTCTTCACTGGTCATTCTTATAGGGTCTTTTATGTTCAATGAACAGAACTCAACGGTGAAGGGACCTAATAGTAGTCTTCTTAGTGACATACCATTGAGAATTTAAGAAGACACACAGCTCTTAACTCAGTCATATGGGTATTCCCATAATAGAAATAGTAGGAACAGTATTCATTGTTGCTATTTATCACCAAAGCTCCCTGAAGTCTCATAATAGTCATATTATGAAACTCAGGTCTTAAACAAACATCTGTTCTTTCCCCCTAGGTGATGGACGCTATTCCCTCTTGGGTCAGCCATTACAGTACAATCTGTCCATCTGCCCTCCCTTGCTTCATGGCCAGTCAACTTACACGGTGCACCAGGTAAGGGTGGGTGTTCACCAGCCTTTGTACCATCAGGTCCCACTTTTCATCTGTGCCTGTCTCTGAGCACCTGCTTCAACCAGCTAGGGCACACAGGAGGCAACACAGAATGGACAAAACAAGAAGACCCTTAGCCCACTCCTGTACTCATGACTCCCACCCCAGTGCCAAAAGGGAGGGGTGCTTTGTCTCAGGGACCACTCCCTGGGCAATTTGACTACCTGGTGAGATAGAGAGCCCTCAGGGTGGGTGTTATTCCTCAGTCTCTAAGGTAGACACAAAGCAGTCAATGTTGTTTTCTTGGGATGAGAGTTATATTGACTGTTGAAGGGACAGAGTGGATTGAAGCATGGAAACCGGGGCAAGAGACAAGCACTCAAATCTGCCTCCACTGACCTGGGGACAGCCGACGTCGGTGAGTAACAAGATGCCACATCCCCAAGGGAAGATGCCCATCTCTCCAGCCTTTCATTTCCAGCCCAAGATAGTGTGAAAGCCACCTTAGGGTGGGGAAAATGGAGGTCTCTGTGCTTAAGAGCAAGCAGAAGGTTGAGAAGTACCCATCTCCCTGAGCAAGCCATCCCAGGTCCTAAGGTAGACCATCATAGAAATTTGGACTACCACAATGATGAAGTGACTAAGCCTCTTGATAACCCACAGTCTCCTGTCCTGACCCTACTCTGGGATATCCCTCCTTGGTAGTCCTAGACCTGATGTAGATTGGTAGAGAATTTGGAAGAGTAGCTTTCTTCTCCCTGCAGGTTTTCTATGCTAGGCATCCAAAGCCTTTTGGGGTTTGTCAATCTGTTATCTAAACAAGGAAGGAAAAGACTTCCTAAAATGATAAGAAGGAAGCCTCTATCTGGACCAGCCTCTGGGTGGGAAGAGGACTATGGAACATGTTTTAGACTGATCCCTGGCTTTATTGAAGACTATCAACAAAGCTGCAGTGATACCCTGTGAAAAAAATCCAAGTGCAGGCTTCCAGATCAGAAAGCTGAGATTCTAATTATCAATCCCTTCTTACTTGAATCTCTGTGTTAGAAGAGAAAGGTACTTTTTTCTGGGTATACTGGTCAAAGTCTGAATGGGGGGCTAGTTGGGTTGATTTGGGGAGGGAAGACAGGGATGATTGGGAAACATAGCTTTTGAGGGCAGTGTATACTGGCTTGGCCCATTGAATACTACTCAACTAGACCCCTGTCCAGTCCTTATTCTACCTTTCATAACCATGTCCTCTCTCCTCCCCTTTCAGTGCTGGGACGGGTGCTGGAAGTGACAGATCTCCCTGAGGGCATCACACGTACAGAGGCAGACAAACTCTTCACTCAACTTGCCATGTCTGGCGCCAAGATCCAGTGGCTTAAGGATGCTCAGGGGCTGCCTGGTGCAGGTGGGGGGGACAACAGTGGTACTGCCGAGAATGGTCGTCACTCGGACCTTGCTGCCTTGTACACCATCGTGGCTGTATTCCCCAGTCCCCTGGCTGCCCAGAATGCCTCCCTTCGCCTCAACAACTCTGTGAGTCGCTTCAAACTTCGAGTGGCCAAAAAGAACTATGACCTGAGGATCTTGGAGCGAGCCAGCTCCCAATAGATGGAGAAGGGGAAGGGATTTGGCATGGTTAGGGTGGAGACAGGGTAGAGAGAGCCAAAGCAAGAGAACTCGACCAGAGGCAGGAAGTAAGGAAGACAGCCACCAAACTGGAGCCTACCACATAATGGCCGAAGAGGGAGACAGACGGACTCTGACCGGCACGGACTCCTGTCTGCCTCCTTGCCGGGGTCCCTCTCCCGGCTTGGTCCTTGTTCCCCTCCTCATTCTCTTCTATCAATTTTTTTACTCTCTTTTCCCACCATGAAATTAATTTCTTTCGTATTTTTTGGTCAGGTGGAATTGAGGGTCCCACCCCCTCTTCTCCCATTTCCTACCCCTTTCCTTTTTTTGGTCTTCATGAATATATTTATATGGACAGAATTAAGAAAAATAAATTGATTTCCCTATTCTCTCACTCCTCCCATCTTGTCTCCCCAAACCCTACAGAGTTCAACTTGGGACCCCCCTCCATCCCCAGAACACTTGTATATTGTTTGTTTGAGGTTTGTGCCGCAGTAACAGACGCAGTATTTAATTGCACATACAGATGTTTGCTGGGTATATTCACTGTAAATTTTATTTAATCTGGTTTTTTGTTTGTTTGGGAGGGTTGCTGGGGAGGGAGGTTGGTTTTGTTTTTAAATATAAAAAACCTGTCACTGGACATCAGTCACTGTTTCTCTGTTGCCGCTTGGTGTGGAGGGCTGGAGGCTCCGGGCAGGTACGGCCTCACAACTGCTGGAAGGGTTCACTATTAGTTGGGGTGTTTCCTTAGCATGTGCACATCTGTTTTCCTAACCTCATCCTTCTGACACCTTTTCTTTCATGAACAAAATTCTGATAGATGGCTGGGTCTCTGTGGAACCTTGGTCTGGGACTCTCTCAACTCTTTTACAAGCTGCTCTTCATCAAGCACATTGCTTCTCAATTCTGGGCCTTTGTGTCCACACCAGAGACTTCTTCCTGCCCATTAATTCTGATATTCATTACAGCCCTTGCCACTGAGCTGGGGAGGGGTGAATGAAGTCCAGAACTGGGTCAAGATGCTGACCTCATTCCTGTCCATCTAATCTTCTGAAAACCCTTCAAGGATGGAGAACTTGCACCTTTAATCCTGAAGCCAGAGAATTGGATTCTTGGAAGAAATGCAAGTGAATGTTTCTTACAATAAAAGCTGTACCGACTGAACTTGCAGTGCCAGAGTAGTACCTCTTCCATGCAGCTAAAGAAAACTAAAGAACAAAAGTCATCCACCCACTAGCTGGGGCTTTTCCTCTGTCTGGAGATTCTTAAGGCCATGTCTGTTGTGCGGCCTGTTAGCGCAAGGACATTAAAGAGCCTGTGGACTCAGATCCATCCAGCAATCCCTTTTCTATCTTTTTATTTTTTTGTTTTGTTGTTGTTTTGAGACAGGGTCTCACTCTATAGTCCAGGCTGGCCTCAAACACACTGTGATCCTGCCTCAGCCTTATGAGTTCTGAGATTACAGACATGAGTCACCAGGTCCAACCTAACACCCATCTGTAAGAGAGACAAGAACAGTGGATATAAAATGATACAACACATTGCCCTGGAAATCTCTTGGATCTGGGTAACAGTATCTCTGCCCAACCTCCTCCACAAACTTATGTGACCCGGGATCCATTGTAATCCTTTATTTCTTACACATACACTGTAAACACCTTAAGTTTGCTGTCCTGTAGGAACTTTCAACCACGAGATAACCCAAAGAGTAGAGAAAGCTCTATCCCTATAAGAATGTTAGCCCCACCCTTGGCTTTTCTGTTCATACAGCCTTTCAGTTGAGCTATCAGAGATAAGACGTAGAATTGGAGTTAAAATGGTTTAGGAATGTAAAGCTTCTAGAATTTGCAGTTCTCACGGAGAAGAGGACATCATTTACAAATTATAAAAACTCACTATAGAGGACTGGGGAGATGGCTCAGCAGTTAAAGAGTACCAACTGCTCTTGCAGGGGACCCAGGTTCAGTTTCCAGCACCCATATGGTGGCTAACAACTGTCTATAGCTCCAGTTCCAGGGAATCCAACACCCTCTTCTGGTCTCCATAGGCATTGCACACATGGGTGCACTTACAGACATGCAGGCAAAACACTCGTACACATAAAAATAATTCTTTTTAAGAACTCACCATAGGACCTGTGAAATGACTCGGTGGATAAAGAGCCTGCTCCCATGCCTCATTAGCTGAGTTTGATCCCTATAGCCACATGGTAGAAGGAGAGAACCAGCTCTTGACAAGCTGCTCTCAGATCTACACGTGTGCCGTGACACATACCCATATATACACACGATAAATAAATGTAATAAGGCCCAGTAAGATGGCTCAACAGCCATGCCTGATGACCTAAATTCAATCCCCAGGACCCACATGATGGAAGGAGAAAACCAACCACTACTGACTTGCTTACCATAGACAATCGGAGAAGAGCTACTCTGGGGGATGGGAGGAGTTAGGGTCAAGCCCTGCCCCAGACATCCCAGTTTCCAATTTCTCCCAGTCAGCTGTGCTGCTCAGCTGTCCTTTTCCCTCCAGCCCTGTCATTTCAGCTCTGCCACCAAGGTGAAAGGCTAGGAGGCCCACCAATACTGCCTGGATAGCTGGTGTGAGTCCAGGAGGTACTGGGGGGCTTAGCCCCAAAGGAAGAGGACCAGCCTTCCCCCAGCACCATCATCAAGGCCTAGGGACTCCCTCTTCTCCACAGACTGTGGAATAATTTAGAGTCTCAAAAGTAAGTTTCCCCTTCATTCTCTTTTTCATTTCCCCATCCCTAGTCTGCCCAGCTTCATTATTTTCTTGACTGTAATTTGGGTTTTAGACGTGAAACTGTTTTACCTCAGGATGAGCCAAGATTAGGGTTGGGGGTGGGGTAGGGTGAGGTCCAGGCTGTGGAGTGGTAAGAGAAGCATAGGCTCATATTACTCTGAAAACTTAAAATAGCTGAGGCCTGAGGCAGACCAGGACAGAGCTAGGCACAAGGCTCCTAGGTCTTGGGAGAGATCGTAGGGGAGAGCAGATCTCTCAGGCCACCCCTCCATGCGTGCAGGCAAGGACAGTTTAAACCTCTTGAAGGGCTGGGAAGGTGCATGTCTTGTCACTCAACCATGAATACCTGTAGAAAAATCCTAAAGCCAGGCAGCCTTGAACATTGTATCAGGTCCATAAACTCTGGGGATGCCTCTTGAGGTGGAAGATAGATTATCAGTTTAAGGAACTTGTTAGGAAGTTCTTTTGTCTGTTCGGCTTTTTTCTGAACCTCCATAGAATCTGATCATAAACTCTACCAAAAGCTCTCTTCACTGACCACCCTTCTGTAAGGGGCAGGAATAAAGGAAGAGAAGAATGACAGGGATTAGGTTTCATAGTGGGGTCCAACCTCTTGCAGGATGACAGAAAAGGAGGTCCTGGAGTCCCCTAAGCTCTCCTTCCCAGCAGAGACTCCTCAAAGTGGGGTGAGTCTGGGCCTTTGACCACTGGGTTTGGGGGACTGGGAAGCCCTAAGAGCCTCTGAAGAAAACTGTTTGAATTGATCCCATTTGTGTGTGACTCATTTGTGTTAAGCTAGCCAACACTTGCAGCCCCCAGTCCCATAATCCTGGGGCATACTGCTCGTCCTATTCTAGAAAAAAAGAGAAGGCGACAGTGCTTTAAGACTGGGTTTCCTTCGCTCCCACAGCTACAGCGACTGAAGCAGCTCTTCAGGAAGGGCTCTCCAGAGACACAGGAGGTGGAACCTCCCCCAGAGCCCCAGGAGAATGGAGAGGCAGTGGGAGCTGGGGGTGGGCCTATCTACTATATTTATGAGGAAGAGGAAGAAGAAGAGGAAGAGGAGGAACCACCTCCAGAACCTCCTAAACTTGTCAATGACAAGCCCCACAAATTCAAAGATCACTTCTTCAAGAAACCAAAATTCTGTGATGTCTGTGCCCGGATGATTGTGCGTGAGTCTTGAAGGGAAGTGGAGAGTGTGAAATGGAAGACTCACTGGGGGTGGGGAAGGGCTTGGGAGAGGAGTCACTAACAGACAGTAGCAAGATTTGCCTTATGAAGTACTGTTTGAGACTGACAATGAAGGGTCGCTAAGAGGGCAGATCAGAGCTAAAATAGCTGGAGTGGTCCAAAGGGAAAGAGGAAGCCAGAATCTTACTCAGATATTCTCCCCTCCAAGTCAATAACAAATTTGGGCTCCGCTGTAAGAATTGCAAAACCAACATCCATGAACATTGTCAGCCCTACGTGGAGATGCAGAGATGCTTCGGCAAGATCGTGAGTAGGCTCTGGGGAAGTGGAAGGAGGGCACGTGCACGTCAGCCCCCTCTTGCCGGCCCCTCGAGTCATCCCATGTTATCCCCTATTTTTTCTTTCTCAACCTGTCTTACTGTGAGAAGGGGGCACTCATTGGGGAGGTGGGATTACGGGCCCTACCTTCATACTTCTAATGCTTTCCCATATCCCATCCTGCAGCCACCTGGTTTCCATCGGGCCTATAGCTCCCCACTCTACAGCAACCAACAGTATGCTTGTGTCAAAGATGTCTGTAAGTCCATATAGGACCTGAGGGAGTGGGCAAGACTCAGAGATAGTTTCATATCACCTCCTTAGATAGTAAATTCTGAAATTTACTATTCTATTTCCACTGTTCTCCTTAAGCTTAATATTTTAATAGTTATTTTGGGTGTAGCCATTATTTTTTGGCTTATAGTTTGGGTGAGACAGGAGTTAGCTAGTACTGGAAACAACCAGAGGTAAAGCCAAGGCTGAAACCTTAATCTCCTTTCAAACCATTTCTAAGTAAGAACAAGGATTCTGCACTGTTCTCATCCTTGTTACTAAGTGATGCTACACTCAGAGCCAGACCAACAGCTATGAATATCCTGGACAAGTTCCTAATTTAGCAACTCTTAAAAATGTATTCATGGGACTGGAGAGATGACTCAGCAGTTAAGAGCACTGGCTGCTCTTGCAGAGGACCCAAGTTCAGTTCCCAGCACCCACACAGCAGCTGACAACTGTCCATAATTCCAGTTCCAGGACAGCCAGTGCTCTGATGCTCTCTGCTGACCCCCGTGAACATTGCACAACATGGGTGCGCTTACATACATGCAGGCAGGTTGTATACCTTTTAGTCTCAGTAGTTGAGAGGCAGAGGCAGGCAGATTTCTGAGTTGCAGACCAATCAGGGTTACATAGTAGACCCCCATCTCAAATAAGTATATTCATTGAATATTTGCTCAAATTTATTTGGGAGAGAGGCCAAACTCTGTGAAGAGCATGATACAAAAGAATGCACTGGCGGATAGCGCCCAGCTTGTACAGTGCCGCTCAGCCAGCGGGGTAATAGTGCTTCCAAGCACGGCCCAACTCCCGAGAAACTGACCAACATTGTCCTTCCAACATCATGTAGTAGGTACTCTGCCTGGAAGAAGTCCTGAGAAATATTTTCCTCTATTACATTTCCAGGAGTCCTGTATAGATTGGTGACCTAGGTATTACACAGCTGCCCTTCCCTGTTCCCACCTCAGTCCTCAAGTCCCTACAAGTGTCTGCTGAATCCTAACTGTCCCTTCCTTTAGAGGTCTCTCCTCTAAGCGCTTCTCCGCCTCCCAGTAATGCCTTCTTTCTCCTTCCATTCTGCTAGCTGCTGCTAATCGCAATGACCCTGTGTTTGAAACACTGCGCATTGGGGTGATCATGGCAAACAAGGAACGGAAGAAGGGACAGGCAGATAAGAAAACTGTGAGCACCATATGTCCCCACAGAAGCCCCTCCCAGAAACTTGATGGGATAAGTCATTTCCCCCTTTGGAAAACTGACAGAAGCTATGAACCTCTTCCCTCAAATGGCACATAAACTAAGAGAAACATATTTGTATGAAATTTTAGATGGTTTTGAGGGGGAACTTTATGTACCTTCTCATGAGCATCAGGTTAAGAACTTCTGCCACAGCATTGAGGCTTTAGTTCAGTGGTGGAGTGCTTTCCTAGTATACATGCATAAGGCCTCCTGGTTCTGTCCCCAACCTGAAAAGCAAACTCTCTCCTGCCTTGGAGTATGCTTTCCCTTCTAAAACTGACAGGTTAGGTTCACAGAAGGTCAAGTCCCAGGCCTGGCATTGCTGGATGACAGAGGCAAAAGCTATGCTTTTGCATTTGGGAAAGATAGTCATTTCAGGTAACTAGAGAATTCTAGAGCCATGAACGTGTCCGTGAAGATTACTTAGTGTGTTCTGTTCATTTTATAGATGAAACTAAATGCACAAAGCTACTAGTCAAAAGCCAGTGCGGTGGTACACACCTTTAATCCCAGTACTCGGGAAGCAGAGGCAGGCAGATCTCTGTGAGAACAAGGCCAGCCTGGTCTACATAGTGAGTTCTAGAATAGCTAGGGCTACAGATAGACCCTCTCTCAAAAAGACAAATAAACAAAGCTACTGGTCAGAAGTAGCTTCATTACCTTTTAGGATAGGGTTGCGAAGTTGGTAATGCCATAGGTGTGTGATTGGTTCAGCAAGCAACTAATCCCTCTAGACAACCAGATAGCTAAGAAGGATGGTGTTAGAGAGATTCCTAAAATTGAATAGCAGTGACCAAAAGTTCCTGGTCCTTTGGAAGTATTCAGCTCCAGAGAAATTTTTGATACTTTGTAATGTGATTTGGACCATGGTCCTCATGGCCTTTTGTTTTCCTTACTAATACAAATGAAGATGTAAATGGCAGAGTCTTTAAGTTAGTGGGGGAGCTAGAAGGAAAAACATACACACTGAATAATATCTTAAAATCTTATAGGCTAGAAGATCCCAAACTATTTAAACTTTTATTTTTAATTAATTAAATTTTTAGATGTATCCCATTGTGGGGGACAGGTTTGTGCACATAGGTCCAGGTGCCAAAGAAGGCCAGATGAGAGAAAATTTGATCCCCTGGAGCTGAAGTTAAAGGTAGTTGTAAGCCACCTGATATGGGTGCTGGGAACCAACCTTGGGTCCCCTACAAGAATAATAAGTGCTCTTAACTGCTGAGCCATCTCTCCAGCCCTGACTATCCAATTCTTATTTTTCTCTTTCTCTTTAAAGATGTTTTTTAAATTTATGTGTATGTGAGTATATCTGTATGTGCATGGTGCCTACAGAGGCCAGAAGAGGGCATTAGATCTCCCTAGAGCTGGAGTTACAGGCAGCTGTAGCACCCAATGTTGGTGCTGAGAACTGAACTCTGGTCCTCTTTAAGAGAAGCAAGTGCTTTTAACTGCTGAGCCATCTCTCTAGCACCCTCCCTCCTTTTGAGAGGATAGGGTCTTGGGTAGCCAAAACTCTCTTTGTGATTGAAGATATCTTGGACATCTGATACTCCTGCTTTTATCTCCCAGGTGATAGAATTACAGATATATGCCACCACATTTGGTTTATGTGGTGCTAGGGATCAAACCCAGGGCTTCATGCATGCTAGGCAAGCACTCGATCAACTAACTACATACCCAACTCCTATTCCTTTCTGTTCTGTTATATTCTACACTATTCTATTCTGAGAGTTCTCTGCTTGGAAATTTCTGTATAGCCTAGGCTGCCCTTGGATTCATGATCCTCCTGCCTTAGCCTACCAAGCTCTGAGATGATAGTTGTGGATCCTCATGCCCAGCTTTAATAATTTGAAATCTCATAAGAGAAAATTTACTTTTATTCCATTGAAAAGAAAAAAAAAAAAAAACTGCCCAGAAATAACTAGCGATCTGCTGTCAGAGTACTTGATACAGAGCTTGGGTACAGATAACAAATTTCTGTCACATGAACTATGTGTTTGAAAAGGCTGTTTCCAGAAAGACTACCAAACTCTTGAGTTCTATCTCTGAAGGGAAATATGAAAACAGTGTTGTCAGACAGGTGAGATAATGAATGCCTTATAATCTCAGCATTTGGGAGACAGGAAGATCAGGAGTTCAAGGTCATCTTTGGCTATAGTTTGAGGAAAGCTGGAATGTATGAGAGTCCGTGTCAAAAAGCAGGGGAGGAGCATAAGGAGAAAACTACTTCCCCGCCTCTTTTTTTTCTTACACACTGAATATTTTTAAGGGCAGACAAAATAGTGAAAGACCTGAAATCTGGATCATAGGTATTATTTGAAGGAATTCATTGGAGAAGAAAAGCTGAAAAGGGTATGTCACTTGTCCTTAGATATTTAAGGAGACTATGTTTGCTCCTCCTTTAAAGCTGTAGTGGGGCAAATCAATACCAATAGCTAAATTAGATTACAGGGCAGTTGATATAGGCTTAATATAGGGAATTCCCCCAAATTGCATGGAGTTATATTGTAAGGTAGTAAACTCCCTCTCGTTAGCTATATTCAGGCACAATGTAAGTGACCTACCTGTCAGCATATTTCAGAAGAAATCCCTGCATTAGACTTGACTAGATATTTTCTCCAAGTATTCTTCTAATGCAGAGATACTATTATTCTACAGCTCTCTGGCCTGACTGTAGAGGCAGAGCAAACATGGGTTCCTAAGACAGCATCTCTCTAACTCTGGTGTCCCCTCCAGCCTTTAGCAGCCATGATGGAGGAGGAGCCAGAGTCAGCCAGGACAGAGGAGGGCAAGTCTCAGGATGGTAAGTATCATCTCCATCTTCAGAGATGGGGTGATGTGGGTATGGCCAAGGGCTTATGTGCTCTATAGCAGCTGGAGGGGGAAAGCGTGGGCCCAGGATTTGGATGTAAAAAGGCCCTCTAGAGCTGAGTGTGGTGCAGACCTTTAATCCCAGCACTCAGGAGGCAGAGGCAGGCAGATCTCTGTGAGACAGAGGCCTGCCTGGTCTACATAGTGAGTTCCAAGTCAGCTGGGACTACAGGGAAACCCGGCCCCCCAAAAAATAAAAAGCCCTCTAACACAAAGGAAGGGAATAAGGGCTGCCCTCCAGGAGGCAGAAGCAATTTAACAATTTGCCCATGCTTCCCATCCCAGGAAACAACCCAGAAAGAGACAAGAAGGCTGAGAAGAAGACACCTGATGACAAAGTGAGAACCTCTTCTCCCTGAAGAACCTTAGTCCTCTCCCCAACCCAGGTTTGACATCACTCACAGCCTCAAAAGATGTTCCCAACACCTCCATCCACCCTACACACACACACACACACACACACACACACACACACGAAACTCCTCTCAGCTCAGAGACCTGGAAGATAGTTGGTATAAGAGTCTGGTAACTCATCATCCTCCTTCACCCCCAGCACAAGCAGCCTGGCTTCCTGCAGTCTCATTACTTTGTGGCTCTCTATCGGTTCAAAGCCCTGGAGAAGGATGATCTGGATTTCCCGTGAGAAGCCTTCAAGGGAGCGGGTGTGGGAGTACTGGGAAGTGAGAGATGAGCTCTCTCTGAGAAAGGGGAAAGAGTGGGAACATTGGCTTCCCTATTGCTGCTGGACCTGGGGCATAATTAGGAACTAGTATGCAAGTGGAAATAAGGTCTTTAAATCTCAAAGGGCTCTTGGATCCTGTTCTAGGCCAGGAGAGAAGATCACAGTCATTGACGACTCCAATGAAGAATGGTGGCGAGTAAGAGAAATGGCAAAGGCTAAGGTGGGATATGGGCTGGGTCAGGAACCTGAGAGATTCAGTCTACCCCTGTTCTCTCTAGGGGAAAATCGGAGAGAAGGTCGGATTTTTCCCTCCAAACTTCATCATTCGAGTCAGGGCTGGAGAACGTGTGCACCGTGTAACGAGATCCTTCGTGGGGAACCGTGAGATCGGTCAGATCACTCTCAAGAAAGACCAGGTAGCTCTATTAACCCTGTCCCCAGGCCTGAATATACCTCCACCGACCACACTCCTTAGAGATCCTGACCCATTAGTGAGACTAAGATGAGCCTGTGCAACCGCTGCTTCCACCGTCTCCCATCACTTCCCTTTGCTCTCATCTTTGTCTGCTCTTACTCCCTAATCTTTTAACCTTCTAGATCGTAGTGCAGAAAGGAGACGAAGCTGGCGGCTACGTCAAGGTCTACACCGGCCGCAAGGTGGGGCTGTTCCCCACCGACTTCCTAGAGGAGATTTAGGTGCACTGGCTCCTGCAGGCGGGAGACATCTATACCTCATTCTGGGCGGGCCCAGTGGAGGTTGGGGAAGAAGAGGAATGGAAGTAAATGGACTGCTGAATGGGGAGGGTTGGGAAGGCCTACTAGAACGCCGGAAGGCTTCTGGGGAGGAACTGACTTCTGCCTCCTCCTCCCTGCCCAGGGCCTTGGATACCTGGTGCCATGAACAACCCGCATTCATAAAACCACTTCTGGCCCATTCTAGAACTGGAAAAAGAATGCGGCTCCACGAGGTGGCGCCGAGGGGGATTGTGGGGACAAACTGTGAAATGTTGTGAATTTATTAAAGTTTTGACAAAAGTTAGAAAAGTTTGTTCTTTAATTGGGTAAGGAGGGAAGACCTGCGGAAGGGGGAAGAGCCATCTCTAGGAGTTCTTCCTTACTATTATCAGGTTATGGAGACCCACAGCTGCTGGGAGTTAGGTCGACTTGCACTCGCTAGGCTCGGCTTCTGCTGGAAGTACTGAAAGGAGGGCCTGATTGTAGCTGCCACCCCAGCGCCCCTGTGGTAGATTCCTCCCTCCCCACCCTCAGCCTTTGGCCATTTAACCATGGGCGGCCCCTTGGATTTCTTAACCTGGCACAGAGCCGACTAGGCCGCCAGGGGGCGATGCAAGATCTCGGTTGGAGAGAGAGGGATGGGGAGGGGCGGTGGAGAGGTGGCTAAAGGGAGAGAACCAGAGACACCAAAGCCCGAGACCCTAGGCCTGGGAGGGGGTGGGGTGCGTGCCGTCTCCATGGCAACACTTCCTCCAGTCCTCCGGGAACTGAGCTAGCAAGGCCGTGGGGCCTAACCCCTCCCGCGCGGCTCGTGCCCCAGCCCTTTCCGACAGGTACTGAGTGAGAGGACGTCAGGCAGACAGCTAACCAGTTCTCTAGGAGACCCCCTCCTGCGGCGCGCCGTATGCAAATGTATATTTGCATATGCAAATATGTAAATGTGCCGGTCCTGGTCAGGGTGGCAGGTGGCGTGGAGCGGGAAGGTGTGGGGAAGGGAGCAGAAGAAGACAGGAGTTTGGGGACCTAGGAGCCGACTATAGAGAGGCAGCTTGGGGTGGTCGCTGGAGTGGGGTAGACGGAGGGTCTCAGGCTGATAGCGGGTGGGGGAGGGTGGCCTGGCCAGCCAGAAGCGCCTCTTCTCGTCAGCCGGTTGTCTGCCAGGACTGGGGTTGGCACCGCCTAGCAAGGTTGGCAGCGGGAGCCCGGGCACCATCTGCTGCTGGCGGGCGGGGGGGCAGAGGCTCAGCTGGGCTGGGAAGAAGAGGGGCCCCGGGACGGGCACTCCTCCCCTTCCTTACAGAAGGCTGAAGTGTGCTGGGGGTAGGGAAGCACACAGCAAAACTCGCTGCAGTACAGGGTTCAGTTTCTTGTTCCCTTTGCCCTTGACTCTTCAGGATACCCAGCAGTGCGAAGGCGTGCAAGGGCGAGGGTCTCAGAGGAAGACTCGGACTTTTATTATTATTGGACAAGAATAGGAGATCACACACACACACACACACAAACCAGTAATACCCAAATCAACCTTTTTGCCCTATCCCTCCTTGGAATCTGTCTACCACAAGTGAGGAGAGGGATCATGAAAATATCTATCATCTCTATTCATCTAGCGACCTGAGAGACTCTAAACTCAAGCCCCACCCCCAGATGGTCAAGAGTCCCCCCCCATCACAATGCTGAAGCAAAACCAATTTACTGGCTCATTGGGCGCCACTGTTGGCGTGGGGGTGTCGAGGAGCAGGGAGAGCGGCTGTTCTCTCTCTACACTCGCAGGGCGCCCCCCTCCCTCTCCTTACGGAGCCGGCAGCTGTCCCTAATTAGAGCGGCGGTTTAATTGGATTTATCAGCAGTTAATAGGAAATTAAGCAAAGGGCCCGAGAGAAGGGGGCGGGAGGAGCAGGGAGACAGGCTGTGCTCAACTGGAAGGAGGGTGCCGGAGTACCGGGGTGCAGAAACGGCATAGCATAGTGACTGAACCCGGTGATCACACCCTTCTCCTCAGTAATCCGTGGGTTGAGTTGAACCCTGGTGAGTCTCGGGAGAGGGCAGGAGATATGACAGCGACAGTTTGAGCCCCCAGTGCTTTCCACTCCCACAAGCCGCCTGGGTGATGGATGATGCTGCCGCACACTGCAAAGGTCATAAGTCTGGGCCAGGGAGCAGACTGAATCGAAAATAGATCGGAGGAAGGGCCCGGGATACTAGGGTCCACTACACAACTTGCATCCCACCCCTCCACACCCTCACTCCTCTTACAAAAAAAATAAAAGTGCCCCTTCTTTGAAGATTGGGCAGTATGCTGGAGGAGGCCGCGTGCAGATTGGCCCTGTCTTCAACCCTCACCTCCGAGTCTTGTTGGGGCTCCTGAGAATCTCCTAATTGTTGCTCCACCCAAGTGCTCAAGTTGGGGCTGGCAAAGCCAGCTGGACTGCTTGCTGCAGGGGCAGCCCAAGGTCTGTAAAACCCGCCCTGAAGGCCTGAGAAGGAAGCTTGCAGGCAGTTGAGCAGGGGCCACAGGCCTCTGAGTCCACAGCCCCGGGCGCCTCCTGTCACCATCTCATTATATGGCTAGGCTAATAAGGCCTGCTCTGGGACCCGGGTAACCTCGCCGATACCTCAACCCCGCAGGGCACAAATGGCAGCTCCTGAATATACTTGGCTGACCCTGGGTGGCTGTAGGAGGGTCTCTGTGTGCTTCTGGCAGTTATGGGCATCTATACCCTGGTGTGTGGTATAGGTGTGTCTGGGAATGTGAAGTGTGTCTATGCGAGTCCCAGGTTCGTGTCTGTGTTCCGATTTTGTTAATCTCCCTGTGTCTGTACTGTAGGGTTTGTCCACTTCCTACCCCACCCCATCTTCCCCTATCTCTGATTTCTGTCTATAAGCCCCAGCGTGCCTAGGTGTCTGAGTGTTCTTTCCTATGTGCTTTGACATGTCAGCGTCTGTGCGCTCTTTATGGCTGGCTGTGCCCCCCGTGTGCCAGCGTCTCTGTGAGTCTCTGCTGTATGTGTGAAAATCAAGAAGAGCCACTGGAGCGTGTGGTGTGTGTGTATGTGCACGCGCGTGTTAATGTGGCGTCTCCGCCAGCAGGTGAGTGTGTCTCAGTGACAGTGCGTGGGCGTGTGCCTGGGTGTGAGCCGCGCGGCAGCCTGTACCCGAATGACAGTGTGAAACACGCACGCGCGTCTGCGCGCTCCCGTGAGCGGGAGCGTCTGATTGAGTCTCCCGCCCCCTCTCCTTTCTCTCCCTATTTCTATTCCTCTCTCCTCTCCCGGCCGGCTCGGCTCCGCCGTCCGCATCATCTCCATCCATTATTGAAGAAACAGCCGCGTCCGCTCCAATCACATCAACACCCCGCCCCCTCCCCGTTCTGCTCGCCCCGTGGGCCCTCTGGGTGCTGGGGAGGGGAGATGCCCAAGCGTAGCGGGAGCCCTGGGTAGAAGCGGGTTCGTGACCCCGTGCTCGGAGCTGGGCGAGGCACCGGGACACCAGGGTCCCTGGCGGAGAGAGCTTTGCATAAACAGATGGCGCGGGCGTCTTTGTCTCGCTAGCTAGTCTGCTTGCCGCCGGGCTCCAGGCTACACTCCTGTCTGGCTGATGCAATCACGATCATCTCAAAGCCTCAGGACCCAGCGCCCTTAATAGTGGCAGCGGGGGTCAGGGGCCCCCGGGGCTCCTGAGCAGATGCCGGGCACTCTGGCTTCTCTCTTGGGCGCCCTCTCCGGCACCTTAGCTGCAGCGGGAAGACAGAGGCCGCTGTAAGGTGACAGAATGTGGAGGTGATGTGACGGAGAGGAGACCCTGAGCAGTGCCCCAAGGTGCCTTCCAGCTGTCCCGTTGGATCGCGGCAGCTTCCCCTCCTCCAGGGGGAGGCAGTAAGCCACAGAATTGAAAGAGCTAAAGAATGGGTGGGTGGGGAAAAGAGGGAGGCAGAGAGACAGGAAGGCAGACGTTTGCAAAGAGACCACAGCGAGACAGGGAGATGTAGAAAGGAGAGACTAAGCTAGGCACAGAGAAACATCCAGAAAGACAAAGCCAGGTAGAGAAAGCAGAGCTGCAAAGAAATGGAGCACGACGACCAGAGAGAGACGCATACCCAAAGAGAAAGAGCCAGAGACGGACAACCTGAGGAAGAAAAGAGCGAGGACAAACAGGCTTAGGGCAGGCCGGATCAGAGGTGGAGAGCAGTCTCTCCCTGTTGTCCCAAAGCAGAGAGGAAGCCCCATGTGTGTGAAGCCAGCCTGGCGGAAGGACCCTGTCCCAAACATGGGTGCTGCATGCACCTGGCGAGACGGAGTCTGATCCCTGCTGTGTGTGAAAGCTTGGGATCCCACTACCTTGGTTGCGAGAGTGACCGGAGTGAGGCGCCTGGCGCAGACCTGTATACACAGCTCAGGCGCGGGACTTAAGCGAACAGTGGAAATGCAGGGCTGGTGCTGCCCGACAGGGGGAGCCCGAGACCTCTTCCCCAGCTTGAGCGCCTCGGCCTCCAGAGGGCGCCCGCACCCACGGCCCCCGGCAGTCTGCTCGCTCAGGCGAGCCCAGCTGCATTTGACTTGCTGCGCCGCCAACCACGCGGATTAGTATCCTGGAGCGGTTTAGAGTTGAAGAGTCTGGTCCCCTTGGGACCCCTGGACGCGCTGAATCCACGGCTCCCACTGTCCCTCACCTGCTGGGCCAGCAGGGCCCAAGTCACTACTGTGGTAAAGTGCAGGGAAGGGAGAAGAGGTGAGACATGGAACTCAAGGAGCTCCGGGTCCAGTTCTTCCCCGGAGACCACCATCCAGATAGGGGACCCCAGGAAGGGAGGGGGTCTTAGCAATAGGCTCTCAGAGATGGGGCTCAGAAGCAGATGAAGCGTCAAGGAATCACGGAAAGGCAGGAGCGGAAGCAATAATGTAATATCGGAGCTTGGAGAAACCCGCAGGAGACTCAAGGGAGGAGGAACGGAGGAACGGTGGAGGCTCTAAGAAAGAATGGGACAGAGGCTGTGTCTTGCCAGGCCTAGGTCACCAGAACTGGGGGTGAGGGGAACAGAAGACGGCAAGAGAGGCCCAAGAGCAAAGTGGCGCAGAACAAGTTCCTATGGGAATCGTAACTCCCCAGCTGTGCCGCGGAGTACCAGACGTGCAGCCCAGCTGGGCAGCTACTGAAGCTCGAGCTCCAGGATCGATATTTAGCACCACCACCCCCAGCCTGGACGGCTAGGGGGCACGGTGACAGGGCACCCCTCCCTGGTCCAGCCCTGAAAGTGTAGATGCTCAGGAAGGGCCCAGCTCTGATCCAGGCTCTGACATCCCGTCAGTCCCCCTCCTCCACCACTCCCACCCCCACACACATCGCCGTCTCTGTCTCTTTGTTCTCGCCATGTCTCTGACACTTTATCTCATTATCCGCCGGAGGGAGGCGGAGAGCCCGGACCCCGCAGCCTAATTACAGCCGCACTTGTCAGTGCTAGGGGTGGGAGAGGTATCGGTGTGCAAGAAAGGGAGGGACCCCTCAGGAAGGGTTCTCTCCCTCCCTACACCCCAAGGGGGCAGCGGTGGGTGTACAGCTCACCCCTGCCTGTGCCCGCCATAGCGTGGGTCCCTTAGAAGAGGAGTAGGAGAGCTTTGCAGAATCCAACAGCAAAAGCTAAGGGAAAGAGTGTGATGAAAATGAATATTCGAGAAGGGGATGAGGATCGTCTCCTGTGTTCCCAAGACCCTAATTCTCCAAAGGCAGAGGGGAGGGCAATATAACATATACCTGTATTGGTTGTCTTGTTCTCATTGCTATTTCAACATTTCTTCCATCTTTGTTTTAACTGCTTTCCTCATCCTAAGCTCTTCCTTTAGTCCCAGAGCCAGAGATGAGTCTGGCCTCCTGGGCAAGGACTGGGGGTGGGGGGACTCTACTTTCACTCTCTCTCAAGCCCCCCAAACCGCTACATTTGTCTTGCATCCTTAGCCTAGGGATTCAGATACACCTGGTTCCTCCACTTCCAACCACTCCAGGCCAACCATAACTCAGAGAAATTGCCCAGAACAAGAGGGGCTGGGCAGTTCTACCCATGCCCACCTACTTCACTCCTGCTCCCGCTGTAGGGTGGTGAGCAAAACCAGTATTCTCAAGACCTGCCTGCTCTAAGACTGTCAAGAAAATGCTGCAGATGTTCCCGGTCCCTCTTGTCTCACTGTGGACACTCCATACCTTTACTTTAACAGACAGCTGCATACTTGCCTGTTCCACATCTGGATCTCCCTGCTGTCTCTGGGTGCCTGCAAGGCCCTTCCCTCAGACCCCCAAAGACCCAAGTACAACGGTATGTGATGGACCAGGATCACACACCTTAGGAGAGTTGGGGAGGAGAAACCTCCAGGCTCCCCAACAACCTCCTGCTTGCTTCGGACCTGGAATTGCAGGGAGGAAACAAGCTGGGTGGGGCTGGCTGGGCTAGGCTGACCCCTCCCTGGTGAGGGGCGGGACCCCAGGAGGGGGAATAGAGCAGATCCACAGAAAACCACACATTGGAGAAACAGGATGGCAGGAACCAGTCTGGGGACCCGCTTGTACCGGCAGATAAAAAGACACCCTGGGGTGAGTTCCTCCTCAGACTTCAGACCTGATCCTCTCTTCAAGTCCCTGACCTCCTTTCCCTAATGCTGCCCAATTTCTCCGTAGCTCCCAGTCTTCCCAGGGACATTTCCACACTCCCCCTTCCCCCGCAATATATCCCCATGTCCCTGGAATCTGCCTTAGCCAGGAACTCTGTGAGGTAAGGGAGATTAAGGGAAATTGGCTTTAGGAGGTTCTAGGTCACTCTTCCCTGGGAGAGTGGCACCAGACGTCGGGTGAAAGGGCCGAAGGCTTGTAAAGGGTGGGACCTGTGGGCAGAGCGCAGACCCTAAAGGGCCCTCCGTCTCCCCGCAGCTCATCCCGATGATCGGCTTCATCGCCTTGGGCATGGGCAGTGCTGCGCTCTACTTGCTGCGACTCGCCCTGCGCAGCCCTGATGTCTGGTAACAGCGGGGCTTGGGAGCAAGAGGGGTGCGGGGCGCAGTGAACTCGAAAGGACCTCTTCGGAGCGGTGGGAACGAATGACCCAAGGGGTTCTCTGGGCGTGCCTCCTTCCACTCTACCACCTAGCATCTCTGAGGTCTGGAGCTGGCTCCTGAGCTGAGATCCCCACCTCCAGTCTGGCCCACCTGGCTCGCCACTTCCTGGGTTCTGGCAGCTGGAATCCCAGCCGCTCCCGGCCCGGTTGCCATGGCGACACAGCTCTGCTGGCCGCCACGGGCTTTTGGGTACCTCTCAGGCGGCCCAGGAGCAGTGGCAGTGTTAGGCTACTGGGGGCCCAGGTGGCACCGAGACTGCCAGTCCTGCCAGAGGGGTCAGGGGTCCTATGACAAGCAAAAGGCGAACCTTCCCGCCCTGCTGCTGGGATCTGAAGCCTGTCATTCAGGATCTCCACCTGCTTCACAGACCCTGCTCTGAGGGGTTAACCTAGGCAGGCAGGGAACTGGTGGGACTCCATGGACTGGGCTGTCATTCTGTCACCAGGCCCCACAATGACAATGGTGACAAACCTGTCACATCTGCTAGCATGCCTCTTTCTCTGTCAGTCCCCAAGAAAAGTGCCCCATAGGAGACCATGGGTAGGGGTCCTAGAGTGAAAACAGACCATGGCCGGACCTTCGGTTCATGTTTGGTGCAAGTCCTGGCTCCACATAAGACATCCTAATCGTTCCATCCTGTCCACAGCTGGGACCGAAAGAACAACCCAGAGCCCTGGAACCAACTGAGTCCCAATGACCAGTACAAGGTAATCTGGTGGACCTAGGGTGCTCACCTTCCTACTTCCCTCCTTGTCCCTGGATCTACACCCTCCTTCATCAAAGTGGGGCAAGAGACACTCTTGCAACTCTCCTTTCCCTCTATACAGTTCCTTGCAGTTTCCACTGACTATAAGAAGCTGAAGAAGGACCGGCCAGACTTCTAAGCCAGGCCCTCAGAGTTCATGTAAACCACTCATTTCTTCCACTTCCAGAGCCTGGGGCATCGGTCTAGCAAGCTGTCCAGCTTCTGCTTACACAGGCCTGATTCCCACGCAGCTCCACCCCCACCCTCCTCCCTTCTTCCCAGTAGCGGAAGAGCCTCTGACCCTCCGCTGGAGTCCCACGTGGGGGAGGGGAGTCAAAACTGCAGCCAGCAGCTGGGGTTGACCCAAAAGGCCCAACCAGCCCCTCTGCACTCCCTTATTTCTGCCTAACAGGGTGTGGCACAGGCTACGTGTTGAGCGTGTCCGACGTGCGCCAACAGCAAGCAGAGGCCTCTGAGTGCCAAGGGACGCGGCAGGCCCTACGTTAGAGCAGGCTTTGAGCAAGGCTAATGGGTGGTGGCTGCTCAGGCTCGACCGGGCTCGTCCTGGCTGCCCAGCCTGCTCAGGTTGGGGCACCTATGCCACGCAGTGTGCTCCTTTCCTGCCCAAGCCCACTGCCTCTCATCAATGGCACCCCCCCTCCACCTGGGCCTTTCAGTGCTGTCCCCACCCCTCCCCTCCCTTGCTCCCCTGTCCCCAGGGATCAAACAGAAGCAGCCGTGGGCAAAATACAATTTCATTTAACAAATTGAATTTGCTGCGCCTGCTAATCACGTCTGGTGTCGGCTCTGATCAGAGAGAGAGAGAGGAGGCTGCAGCCTCGGGGGTCCTTGTGATGGTGGAGGGAGGGAGGAAGACATGTTGAGGGAGTTGAATGGCTGGCTGGCCCAGGGGACCCCTCCCACAGTAATAGGAGCTCTGGGCAGGTTAGCATTTTATTAGATAAAAACCAGGAAGGTGGGTGCTTCCTCTGGCTCAGCACGCAACTCCCCTTCCCCAAGAAAGAGCAAGAGTCTGTAACACTGAGATATGGCAGAGGGCTTGGGCAGAAAGCGGAGGGTGAAGTTGGGTGTGGTGTTGCACACCCGTAACACCAGCACTTGGGAGATGGAGGTAGGAGGATCGATCAGTTCAAGGCTAGTCTCAGCTGAGACCCGGTCTCAAAACAGTAAAATAAAAATAAAGCTGGGGGCATGGTGGGGCTCCTTCTAGATATAATTACAAAACAGAACTCTCACCTACAAATTCTGGGAAAGGGGACTGTACCTGGTTCTTCCCCTAGTGGAAGGCCTCCCCCCACTCCACCAAAAACCAGAAAGATAAGTGAAGTGAGGTCCCTTCTCTGGCCCAGGTGGACAGGAAGATGAGTAACTCCCAGTCTGTGGGCCTTGATTCCCAGTGCCCTCAGTGCTCATCAAATCCAGGCATGGGGAAGGCCCTGGCAAACTGTTCCACCTGCTGCCTGAGGCTGGCCAGACGCTGACTTGTTTCTGGGTCCTTGAGCAAGAACGATTTGAAATCCTGGAGCTTGGCTGAAGACGACAACAACAACAACAACAAAAAAGATGTTCAGAGTTCTGGGCAAGGCAGTGAGCTAGAGGAAGGAGCAGATAGTGGGTCACAACTGCTTAGCTAGGGCGATCTCTGCGGCCCACTCACCAGTCTTGCTCTTCACCTCCAAGCCAATGTTGACTCCTTCATCGATGAAGTCAACAACTCTCCGGAAGTCATCCTCTCGGAACTGCCGAGAAGTCAATGCTGGGGCTCCTGGGAGAGGGCAGCAGACAGATTAGTACAGTTTTAACATGGGGCAGCTATCCAGTGTGGAAACCTTTCCCTCCCCAAACCCTGGGTCTCACCAAGCCTCAGGCCCCCCGGGGTAATGGCACTCCGGTCTCCAGGACAGGTGTTCTTATTGGCAGTGATTGACACAAGCTCTAGCACCCGCTCGGCCCGAGCTCCATCCAGACCCTTGGGCCGAAGGTCCACCAGCACCAGGTGGGTGTCAGTGCCACCTGAGGGAGATAATGATCAGCGAGTGGGAAGCCCTGGGCCTCCGTCTGAGGCTACAAAGTCCTTTACCCACGCCTGGCTCACCCGATATGAGCGAGTAGCCTCGTTTTAGAAGGGCATCAGCCATGGCACGAGCGTTCTTCAACACCTGCAGCGAGTACTCCCGGAACATGGGGGTGCAGGCCTGGGTGTGAGACAGGTGCACCTGTGATTACACGCCTGGGTGCGGGCCCGCGCGAGCCCTCCACACCCAGCAAGGCTCGATGATGCCTAGCCTTGACACCCAACACCTTGAGCCATTTTCCTTCCACCAGCATCAATCTTAGCTAGCAGGGAGTAACGCCTCTGGACCAATGCACCCCAACACAATGGCAGGCTCCCCAACCTGCTTGAGGGCCACAGCTACAGCAGCAATGGCATGGTTGTGGGGACCTCCCTGCAAGGATGGGAATACAGCAAAGTTGATTCGGTCCTCAAAAGTGTAAGGGATTTCTCGACCAGTCTTGGGGTCTACAGTCCGTACTCCCTTCCGGTAAAAGATGAGTCCTGACCTGTGTGAAAGATAAGTGGTCAGAGTCTAAGCTGATAAAGAACAAGTAATCGGGGAAGATGGCTAGTCTGGGCAGTCAAGGGCTCTAAGTCCCTCGAGTGAGCTTGTGCACTGAATCCCAGCGGTAGAAGAGGACCAGCCTCACTCCACACCCAAACACCTGCCAAGAAATGGCTATGAGGAGACTGGGAAGTCTTCCAGGCTGTAGGTAGGAATGAATTCCTCCCAGATCAAGCCCAACAATGCCCTGGAACAGGGTAGGAAGGCAAGGCTGACCCCAGGGGAGCCTGACCTGGCTCCTCGAAGAGTCTTGTGAGTGGTGGTGGTGACAATGTCCGCATACTTGAAAGGTGAGGGGATCACCTTGGCAGCTACCAGACCACTGATATGGGCCATGTCTGCCAGGAGGTGTGCCTTAACCTCGTCACACACCTGGACAGGTAGAGACAGACCTCAGTCTGGGAAAGGTTCACAGAGGTATACCCAAGGCTACCCTCCTTCCAGCCTTCCCTACTCCCACCCATGGGAAAGAGAGTGCCTGAAGCTCCAGCCCCCCACTAACCTCTCTCATGCGGGCGTAGTCAATGAGGCGGGCGTAGGCACTAGTACCAGCTATAATGAGCCGTGGACGGAAAAGCCGAGCAGTCGATGCCAGCTGGTCATAGTCAATGAGGCCAGTTTGGGGCTGAACAAAGTAAGAGGTAAGTACCAGGGTAGCTCACGGACCTCCTTGATGCTGAGGGCTGGCTAGGGCTCCAGCCCCTCCCACTGCCCAAGAATGGACCACCAGGGTCTGATGAGTCAACTGCCCAGGTCTTAGAACACTTACATTGAGCTTATAGGGCATAGACTCGAAGAAAATGGACGTGGCAGAGATCCGCTTGACATCAGACATGTAGCCATGGGTGAGACTACAAAGAAAGGAGGCCTCAAAGTGAAATATCCTGACTTCCTGCCCACCTCCAGAACACTGGTCCTGGCTTGCCCCACCTTCAAGCTCTGTCCATCCCATGCTGTATACTGACGTGACTGGGACCTTACATCCAGAGTAACATGCAACACAGAGGGATGTGTGGTCCACCTACCTAGGTCCAGTAGGTATTCAGTAAATAGCGCCTTCCCCGTTCCAGTACCGCCCACCAAACCCGTCATTCACCCCATCCATACTCACTGGCCCCCATCGGGCAGGTCCAGGCCCATGATCCGGTCGTGAGGCTGCAGAAGGGCTGTGTAGGCAGCCAGATTGGCTGGAGACCCTGAGTAGGGCTGGACATTGACTCCCCACTGCACAGGATCCAGGTCAAAGGCTTCCAAGGCCCGGCGCTGACACAGCAGCTCAATTTCATCCACTACCTCTGCTCCTCCGTAATATCTGCCATGGAGAGGGGTACGTAAGGCCACAGAGAAAGGACTCTTGGCCAGCAGCAAAGGACTGGGAAGGCCACTGCTCCATAAACACCAATAGGGTACAGGAAGGTTCCGCCATGGGGAGTGCCATCCCTGACGGTGCCCTCCAACCCTTTGGTCTAGCCCTCACCTCTTGCCAGGATAACCCTCCGAGTACTTGTTGTTCAGACAGGACCCCAGGGCCTCCAGCGCAGCTCGGCTGCAGAAGTTCTGGGGTGGTGGGGGGGCAATGTCAGATGGCACTGAGCCCCCTTCCCTGGACCCCCACAGCCCCATCCCTGCCAGAGCGCACAGGCTGCAGGAGGGAGCACAAAAAGTTCTGTGCACTCTGGTTCCTTGCCAGACGTGAGCATTCTCAGAAACTCAGCTGCCATGATGGGTGTCCGCAGCAAGGCCACCTGTCCACTCAAACCTGTGTCTCCAGGTTCCTCTTTCTTCTGACAAGGGAGTAAGGTAAGAGATGAGGCTGTAAGGACTCCAGAAGACTCTGGAAGTTTTCTAATGCCCAACCCCATAAAATGGATTGATTCTGCCTGTGCTTCACAGGACCGTATAAAGAGGGAGAAGACCCCAGGAAACAGGCCTTGAGTCTGGCCGGAAGATGGGGAGAAATGCCAGTTGTGTGGCTTGTTATTGCCTAAACTCATGCTGGTCCTTTCTTTCCTCGTATCCTTAAGTCCTACCTCTGAGGCAATGAGCTCCAGACCACGGCACTGCCTGTCCTTCTCCCTTTGCAGTAGTTTCCAGATCTCAGGGTCACTGTCTGACAGACTCTCCTGGCCTGTCCAGCCTCCAGCTGCTTCTCTAGTCTGAGTCTGGACCACCTTGCTGTGCTGACCCCGAGTAACCATCCTGACCAGTTGACCACATCGCTGTAGAGGCTAAGGGCAGAAAAGCCAATATTAAGTAAAAATTGTCCAAAGCTCTCCCAATCACATTTAGTCTTGTGTGCAGAGCCCTCTGGCTAACAAGGCCTGCTGTCCAGCCAGCTGATTCAGTTACCACCCCCACCTCCACCTTGAAAAGCCAGTTCTAGAGCCAAGGTTCAGAACAGTCAGTATCCAAAGGGCAGTTCTGATTGACTCCATTCACCTCCCCTCAGAATTCCAACTCATCCTGTGACCCACTCTGCAAGGCCACAGATCAAAACTTGTCCTCCAGGAGCCCATATCCCCCAAATTCAGGAGAGAGCCAGAGATTCTAGGGCCTCCTCACCCAGAAGAACAAAAGGGCCTTCATGCAGAGCCTCCATAAAGGGATACACCAATGAGGGAGAACACCAAGTTAGCAGGACTTAAGGCCACAGGCTGTAGAGGTAATTTCCAGAGCAATGAAGGTAGGAGGGTGGTCTTTAAGCAGTTCCCGGGAAACAGGTGTGTGTTTTAGAGGAGGATGTCTACCCGTAGGGAAGCCAAAACAAGAATCCTATCCCCTTCACAAATGTGTGTGTGCACACGTGCACATAGGCGAGCATGCACCTTGCCACCCACATCCTCCCCACACTGCAGCAGGACCCCTGCCTTATGAAACTAGTGAGGCTCGGTTGCATCATCTACAAGGCTCAGCGCTGGCGGGAAAGGTTCAATTTGAGCATCAAAGCCAAGAATCCCATTTGTTGGCTAAGATCTCGCTAACACAGGGTCCACTTGGTCTGCAGTGCCGACCTTAATCTTATGCCACGTGAACTAGGCAGCCACCAGACCCTTTAGCGTCTCATCTCCAGAACCAGGGACCCCATTCACGGTCTCAGAATTCTCTGGCTAACCCTCCGCTCCCTTAGGCCCCAGGCACGTGCAGCGACAGAGCCAGGAGAACCCTCGTTTGTGAAAAGGAACTAAAGGCGGGGGGGTGGGGGGGGGGGGCTTTCCTCTGGTCACCCAGTCTCCAGAACTCTGTTCTTACCCGAATGGTCCAAAGTAAAGAGAAGGGTACCATCGCAACCAGAAGTCACAGGACGTCCAGTCACCAACTCTAAATCGGAGTTGTGGGGGGGTCGGGGGGCGGGAATCGGAAGATGACTGGTCCTAGAACGCATGCGCGAGAAGAATGCCCCGCGAGGGGAAGAGTCTGCGCATGCACAATGATGACCTCTTGCTGGCATTTTGGGAATTGTAGTTTTTCTTCATTCTCATTTCCCCATCTGTAACTCCAGTGTTAGGACACCTTGCCTCAGAGAAAACAGACCCAGGGCGCCTCGATTTGCTTATCGTCTTGAAGATTTTCAGGGCTTCTTTTTCCTGTCAGTTGTTAAGAAAACTGGGTTTTGTGTGTCTGTATGTGTCTACACAATAACTAGCACTATTAGGTTCAATGGCTGATCCAGGGAGGCCCATACAAGATAGAGATTTATGACACAGTAGAAGTCAATGGTTTGAAAGGGAAGAAGACCCACGTTCTAGCTTTAGGATTACAGCAAAATAGCCTAGCTGGACTTCAGTTTCCTTATTTGTAAAGTCGTAAGAAAACAATCACAGTGGCCCACACCTGTAATTCCAGCACTGGGGAAATGGAGGCAGGAGGATTAGGAGGTCAGCCTCTGCTACCTATAAAGTTTGAGTCCAGCGGACTACATGAGACTCTGTCTTAACTCACATCCACTCTAAAAGAACCTTCCACAATAAAAGCATATGGTGGGGACCAATAAAAGCTGTATGTGAACACTCACTCATAAGATTGTCTTCTTCCTTCGCTTCACAAACCTGCTTCCTCCAAGGTCATTCACTGCTCAGTTGAGAGCAGTGAGACACCCCTCTTCTCATGGATTTGTTGCATTTCATTTCCTGTTAACGGGATATCCCAGCAGTCAGTGAGTCCTTAAAACTGATCTTCTTTTTAGCCTTACTGCATCTGGGGAGTGGGGTGGGGTAGAGTGGAACTCACCCCACTCCAGTAGTCACTCCAGGAGATTTATAAATGAGTTGGACCCTTCTCTTGAAAGGTTCTAATCCAATGAATATCAAAGACACACATTCAGCCTCTCCTCAGTGATCCCAATAAGCAGTATTTTGAGAATCATTTCTCTACATAGCAATATTACACATTTATTCATTAAACAGGCATTGAGGTCCTACACCAAGCCAGCAGGCCACAGGACTCACATGAAGAGGTGAATAAGTGATAATATTCAACACCTCACTTTGTTTTCAAATATCCACGTGCATAAGGAAGAGAAAGGGAGGGAAAGAACGGAGGAGGACGTAGCCTTGGAGGAGGAAGGTTTGTGAGTTAGAGAAAGAGAAGGGACAATCCATGGAAGGTCATGTAATTCCCATAGTATGTTTTTTTGCTTGTTTCTTTCACTGCTAAAGATCAAATCCAGGGTCTTATGTGTATGCATGATGTTTAATTATAGCTTTGCAAGTGAGGAGATTGAAGCCCAAACTGACTGACCATTCCCAGCCTGGGCATTCTCACCTGGCTCTATACTAGCCTCAGAAGTCTCTCCTCAGCTCTACTGACCTTCTCACTTTTGCCTCAGCTTTTCCGGAAGTCTCCAGCAATAGGCCCTGAATTAGGAAACCTCTATCTTCTTCCAGTCTCTGATCTAGAACCACTCCCACCTCCAGGCTCCTTTCACTTGATCCTGTTGTTTGTCCTTCCATCCATCCTTCAGTTATTTATTTATATATGTATGTATATATTCAATTCCCAGTAGGGAATTGAACCCAGGGCCTTGTGCATGCTAGGTAAGTGCTTACATCCCCAGCTCCAGATATTTATCTTCTGTTCATGACTTTTTACTCCCAGATATGTCTGGGTGAGACTCATCTCCAACACAGTGTCATTGGAATAGTGGGCAGCTCCTTGGAGGATACTAGACTGCCTTTCCCTGTGGGTACCTTTACCCAGGACTGGAGCGAAGAAGCCCAGATGAAGAGGAAGGGACTCTCTGTGCCTCAGCTTGTCTGCACCCCCTCCCTAGCCCCAGTCAGGGGGTCCCAAGGGGAGGGGGCTGCAGAGCTGAGAACTGCTAATGAAGCAGCAGCCAATTAACGCCCGGGCCAGGGTTGGGGGCGGATAAAATTAGCAGCCAAGGCTGCAGGAGGGAGCTGAAGGCGGGGGTGGAGAGGGTGGGCAGCTGGCTGAAGGGGGCTGTTTGCTGACGGCGAACAGCAGCAACTCTGTCCCGCCTTCCAAAGCTGAGCTCTGTCCCTTCCCCCATCCCCTCATCCCAATGTCCCCTCCCTCTATCCCTCATCCGTCTGCAAACTCAGCGCCCACGAAATTAGGAAGGAAAAGGAAGATCGATGACTCCAGATGCTGCAAACACAGTTCCCCTTCCCTCCCAACCTTCCTCATCCCTTCAGCCCCATAGAGCTTAGCAAGTTGTCAGCGTTCTGCCTACACCGTCCCTGCGTCTCCATCCCATTCAAGGTCTTAAACACCCCCTCCCCCTCAGAACCAGAGCACTCAAGTCCATCTCAGGTCTAATTCCCATTCTATCAGCTTCGGCTCCCTTTCGCCCTCTTCTGAGGGAATCCCCACCTCAGGCAGACTCCTACCCCTCTGGTCACTGCTCATCACTCGCAGATCAGCTCTTAAGTGACCTCCAAGGTGCTGGATTTAATCACTCTTTGCCTCAGTTTCTCCAATAGCAGCCAAGGGAGGAGGCCTTGGCTCAGCCTCTACCAGACAGAAGCCCACGCTTTGCCCCCCCTCTTTCTACAAAGGTCTCACACAGACGAGTATTGGATTTCACTTTATTTTGTTCCCTTTCCCGTCTGTTTTGGCATAGAAAAAAATATCACCGAGGAAGCAGCCAGAGAGGGCAGGTGGAGCTGGACTGCAGGGACAGGAGGGAGGTAGGCCGAGCTCAGGTTGGGAGGAAGGGGGACTGGCATACCGCACGCAGAAAGGGAAGGGGATGGATAGGCTGGGGCTTACAGGCTTTTATGATCTTTATTGGGCAGAGGGGATGGCCAAGGGGTGGGGTAAGTAGGACTAGCGCTTGGGGTAAGAAAGAATGCCAGGTCAGGTGTTAATTAAAGCTGCCCAGGGCAAAAGGGAGTGACCAGCCCAGCGCCGGGGGTTGGGGGCAAGAAGGGGATCCAATGTGTACGTAAGAACGCTGGGAAAGCCTCCAAGCCCCGACCATTCTGGGGCTGTGCTCTCACCGCTCCACTTTACGGTATGTTTGAGGAGGCTACCCCAGCCTCATGGACTGAAGAACCACGCCGGCTGAGTCCCAGGGAGGGCGGTTTTCCTCCACCCTACCCCCAGTGGAAAAAGTGGGGGCAGTCACGGGAGCACGGGGTACAGGGAAGGGTCCCACCAGGTGAGGCTGCTCTCTGATGGGAAGCTCAGGGCCCAGGACAGGGGCGCTATCCGAAGTAGGGGTGCTCACTCTGGAAGTTATAGTCTGGACAAACCTTTTGCACAAGTTTGTAGTCAAAGCTGAGGAAAGAGACGAAGATACAGATGACTTTGAAGGGCTTGGCACAGAGCCAGGCTGCCTGGCTCTGCATGTGCTCGGTGAAGCACACCTGAGAAGGGTCATACAGGCACGGGCGGTGTTTGCGTGCGCGGTTGGTCTTCTCATACTCCACGTGGCAATTGAAAGCACGTGACTCTTTGGCCCCCGGCACTCCCAGTGCGCCCCCGAGTGGGCCCGCCAGTGCACCCCCAAGGTTGCCCCCAAGCCCGGGTCCCGCCGCCGCCGCTGCCATCCCCAAAGGGGGCCCCAGGCCAGGAAGCACACCCTCCAGTGCCAGCGTAGACTGCAGAGGGTGGGGGGCAGGCCCAGGCAGCCAAACGCCCCCGAACTCCACGCGCTTGGAGGGCGGCACGATACTGACACTTAGGTTACCCAGGCTGGATGAATTGTGGCGGAAGTATACACTGAAGGTCCCGTTGACATGGTCCACGATCTTGCCGGTCACCAGCAGCGAGAACTTGAGGGTATGTACCCGGAAGTAAAAGTCTCCCCAGCCGAAGATCTTTTTGGCGCGGGCCGCTTTGATGGAGGGCTTCCTCTTGATGCGCGTCGCCGGCAGCCCGCCGGACGCCCCCGGCCTGGCCAGCGCCCCCGTGTGGTTGGTCGGCCAGGCCCAGCTCCAGGAGCGTGCCGTGCCCAGGCCTTCGGAAGACCCGGGCGCCGGGAGCTGTTGGCCAGGGGCGCCCCTTCCTGCCAGGGCAGGGCGCAGCTCTAGGTACTGTGGCCTTCCGGACTCTGAGATCTGGCTGCCGACAGTCTGTGTGGGGAGAAAAGAGGAGACAGTGAAGTGGGCTCCAGCCGCTTTCTACCGCCCCACGGAGACCCAGTGCGGTGCAGGTGGTTTAGGACTGTGCTTTGGGTCAGACCTCATGGCCCTTTAGGCTCTATGATCTTGGTCAAATCACTTCATGTAGCTAGACCCCGGTTTCTACATCTGTGAAGTGAACTGGTCATCCTTGCGTTCTCACAGCGCCCCAAATCCAAAGCCAACGTTGATATGGGTAGGAAGAGGGAGTAGATCCCAGCTCCTCCATAGCCTGGCCTGTGATGACAGTAAAGGATCAGGGAGGGACTGCATTGACAGCCAAGGCCTCTTCAACATCCAGCATCAGGAAAGAGATGGAAAGAACTTCCCCGGGCTTCAGCAGAGACAGAGCTCCCATCCCAGTCTCAGCCAAGACTGTCCTGCAGGGAGGGGCCTATGAGAACCCACTGAGCTGAGGAGAGTCCCTGCTGGAGGTTGGGCTTGGAGGGTAAAGGGGCACCCCTCTTGTCCCCGCATCTCTTGGCTTGGAAAGGCTAGAGGAGTCGCCCAGCCCGCCCCACTGTGCTGGTGTGTCTCAGGTAGCGACCGATCTGGGAGACAGCACCGGCGCTACTAGGCGCTACTACAAGATGGATCGAGAGGCGGGAGCGGCCGGGGCCAGGCCCAGGGCCATCAATTATCTTGGGGTGTGTGTGGAGGGGGTGGCCAGGAGTGAAGGAGATGGGAGAGAGCGACGGCAGAGAGCAGGAGGAAGAAATATGGAGATGCTGCTCCAGCGCAGGAGCGGGAGGGAGGAGAGCAGAGCATGTCAGAGTGTCAGTCAGCCTGTGCTAGATGCCACTGTTTGTGTGGCCCTGACGGCGTGCAGGTCCCACGGGAGAGGCAGTTCTCTGGCATGGTTGCTTGTTAGCCTGAAATGGTTGTGTATATGTGTCCATCCAGAGTAGCTCCGAGTTCTGTCTGGGGTAGTGTTCACATATTCTGCCTGTGATGGCTGTGTGTGGCTGTTGTGATCCTGTATGTGTCTTGTATGCCTATGTATATCAACCTGAGGAGGATGCATGTGTGTCCCCATCTGTTTGTGGTAGCTGTATGCATGTCCATTCTGTAAGTCTGTGGTGGCTATGTATTTGTGCCTGGGTTACTGGGGAGGTGGGTATCTATCTGTTCATGTTGATCTGAGTGAGGCTGTATATCAGTCTGTGGTAGTGGGATCTAGGTAGCTGTGATAGTTCTGTGTCTGTACCCAGGCTGGGTATGTGTGATTGTATAAAGGTGTCACTTTTCCTGTTTGAGTCCCTATTATCTGCTGTTCATGTATCAGGGTCTTTCTTAAGGGGGTATATCCACAGTGACAAAGTGTGGTGTGTATTCCTACCACAGGGAAGAGAGGGAGGGAGGGAGGGAAGAAGGGAGGGAGGGAGAGAGAGAATGCAATTGTGTATGAATGATGGGCATGCTGACTTGCAGGCTGAGCTTTGGAGAAGTAAAAGGCCTGGAAGCATGGGTGTCCCTCTGTTTGCACACACCCAAGTGTACACACTGTGTCCACAGGGAACGAGAATGGCAGAGCTGGGCTGGAATCTCTACTGCCTGCTCTCCGTCCCCGCAGCACTGAGATCCCAGGTTATTAATGCTGCCGCCACCCGCTCGTCATACATATTTATCGCCCCCCTCATTCCTCCTCCCATCCAGTCCTCCTCCCGACCCAGGTGAGGGGGGCGGGGGTGGCAAGAGTGATTGACTCAGGCAGGCAAGCTTGAGCTGGCATCTCACACCCAAAGGGTGCACCTGAGTAAGGGTAGGGAAGAGGCTCGGGCACAGGGGAAGAAAAGGGCCCCCAGAAGGTGGTACTGAGCCCTACACAGGGCACTGAAAGAGGGGGTAGGTAAGGCTTCAGGGAAAGCCAGAGTATTCTTGAACTCTGACCCCTACTCTCCCCTCTCTGGACCCAGCCCCTCCTATTTCCAGGCAAGTCCAGTCATCCAAGTCGGCTCCCCGTGCTGTCGAATGCTAGGACCCCAGATACCTCCAGCTGCCTCTTCCCAGGATATCCTAGCATCCCTGTGTCCTACACGCAGCCTAGGACCTGCCCAGGACTGGTCAGTTCATTCTTCCTAAAGGCAGGGATTGGGGTGGAAATGAGACTTGGCAGGGCAGAGAGAGGTGCCAGGATGTCCCCCCACCTCTGATCCCAGACAAATTGCTGTCTCTGCTTCTGTGATCCTGGCAAATCCCTGGGCTTTGGGTGCCCACAGCCCCCACCCACTACTGGAGACAGCCAAGATAAAAGGGAAGAGTTGGAGGGGAAGGCAGCTGAAGCGACCTTGGGGGTGGGGAGCTCGGACAGGGACAGGGAGGGGCGAGAGTCTGAGAGGAAACGAGCCGAGAAATGGGAACATGGAATAAAATAAAATAAAATCCTCCCTCTGGCTTCCTTGATCGCTCACGCTCTCTCTCCCTCTCTTGTTCTTCCTCTTTCACTGCTTTTTCATCTCTCTCTCCCCAGTCTTCTCTCAATCTCTTTCTGTTTCAGTTTCTTCCCCCCACTCTGTCTCTAATTTCCAGTTTTCAGGATTCCTCCCCCACAACATTTCTGTCTGTCTTTCTAACTGTGGCTCTCTCTGTCCTTCAGGTTGTCAGTCTCCAGCGGTGGTAAGGGACCTCCTTCTTTGCGAGAGCCCATCCCCCCAAGGCTGAGGGCAGGAGCAGGGTGTTGTCCAAGAAGGGGACCCCCCCAGTTAAGAGTTGGTTTAATTAAGCTAATTGGGCACAGTGACATTTGCAGAGGGGAAAGGCTAGTAGGCTGGCTGTCAACTGGAGTGGGGGGGATGTGGAGGTGTGTGGTGGCTGGGCAGGGGCTTAGGCAGTCTCCTTCAGGCCTGTGCGGGAGGAGCTTTGCCAAGAGCACTTTGCCCCAAGGCACCAGGCCCACGCACCTGAGGAGAGATGAGGCTACCTCTTGCTGCTAAACAAACTATCAGGGAGAGAAGGCAGGGTATATGACTGCTGGGAATTCGGGGGGGGAGGATCAGGCTGTCAGGCCCCCCAGCCGCATTGCAGGGTACACCTCCCCTGGGCCTCCAGACTAGTCCATTGCTTCTCTCTCCTGCCTTGGGCCAGGAGGAGCACTCAGGATTCATCATGGGGAGCTGCAGCACCCTGTATTTGGGAAAGGAACAGTTCAGGCCTGGGTCTGGGAAGGGTGAAATAGCATACTGACTCCCTGCAAGTAGAAAGAGGGGACACTGCAGTCAGGGCGGGGTGAAATCTGGCTGGGAGCTAAAGGTAAAGATGGAGGTGAGGACAGAAGTGGTGGACAGGACAAGCCGAGGTGAGGACTAGGACAGAGATGGAATGGGACTGGGCTTGGGGACTGGGTTGGTAGAGGCAGAGAGTACAGAGATGAGGTTGCCACAGGGATAGACAAGGAGACAGGATTGAGGAGATTGGAAATGGTGGGTAGGTATTGGACAGAGCCTTGGATGTTGATGGACTAGGAAGTAGAAGAAGAAAGGAAGATGGGAACTAAAATGGGGGCGGGCAAGGTGAATGGGCACCGGTTGGCATGAGAATGGGCTAGGGATTGGGAGATAGTCACTGGGGACAGGGGGACAGGATGGTGGCAGACAGAAAGGAAGGAAGGCAGCAGAAACAAGGATGCTGATAGATGTGGAGACTTAGGAGATGGGGTTGGAACACCAGTGGGGCCTGGAAGGGGACATAGGGCATCAGGAAAGTGATGGGAGATATGGATAAAGAAAGAGCTAAGACAGGTGACAAGACCGAGGAAAAGCCAGAAGGCCAGGAGCAGGTTTGGGAGGGGGCCAGGTAAGAGGATGCAAAGGTATCTCTTCCAGACCTCATTACAGTGTAGGGGGCTTGGGCCTACTGGTGAGGTGGGTTCTGTCCTTGGGCCAGGCGCCCTCTCCCCCGCAGCCCCGCCTGCTGCTGCGCAAGGCTCACCGTTATCTGAATTTTGATTTTATTTTATTTTATTTTATTTCCCTGCTTCCTAGAGCCGGCGCGGTCCCCTCGGGAACGGCCACCTCCCGCCCCCCGCCCCGCGCCTCACTTTATTATTGCAATAAATGTGCCTATAAAGGCGCCAGCTCCAGGGCGCGGTGGGGGGGGGGGCTGCGAATCCGGGATGTAATTTCCCGAAGCCGGAGCCCGAGGGGGAGTGGGCGGGGTGGAGGTGGAGGAGGGGCAGGCGGGGGAGAAGGGGAGACTAGCCAATTTCTAGTGCTCAAGACCTCACTCCCTGCTCCCTATCCCGGCTCCACTTCTTCCACTGTACACCCTGAGACTCCCCTTAAGCTGGAGCCTGAGGACTCCATCATGACCTGGCCTCCCTCTCTGTTACCTTGTCCCACTTGCTCACACCTACTTTGAGGTACAGGGGTTCTGTCCAAAGTTCCCTAGCTCTACCAATTACTAAATCGCTGACTCCTGTGAGGTGCCTCCCCCTTACCTGCTGGATTAAGTCGCCCCTTCCTAATTATTAGTCTCGGACCCCAGTGCCCCATCTTTGTCTTGCTTCTGGTCTCATTATCCAACCTCTTCACCAGTTGTTCCCCCAGACCTCTACCTACCTCTCACCCACTCCAACCATGACCCTCTAATATTCTTCTTTCCACAGTGCCCCTCCCATCCTGGAGGTAGGGCTTGGCTGCAATCTCTGGCCCAAGGGAACTGTCACCAGAGACCCCTCTCCTGTGTTCCTGGCCCAGCTGCGGCCCCTCATTACCCCCAAATCCCTCCAGCAACTCTGGGCCCTAGCCCAGGCGGTTCGTGCCTAAGTGGCCCAGCCAGAGATTAGCTGGGGGCTTGACGAGGGTTAGGAGGTAAGAGGTGTTTGCTCAAACCCGGGCTGTGGCTGGCCTAGACTGAGAGACTTGCTTGGGCCTAATCCTTCCCTGAGGCAGGATTGAGCTGATAGGTCCCAGAGGGCCTCCGCCCCTGCCCTCCCCCAGCTAATTAGTAATTAGTGATTAGTGATTAGTGACTATCGATTGCCTGCTGTTTCTCCCAGTAGGCTGCTGCTTTGGCAAGGAGTAGGGAAGATAGACACACAGAGGGAAAGGAGTTGGAGATTGTATTGGAAGATCTTGAAGCAGCCATGCCAGCCAGGAGGCCAGAGCCCCAGGGACAGTGGAAGTCAGGAGTACCAGGCCCCAAGAGCCTTACCAGGAGCCTAGAACCAGGAGGAAGGCGGCTGAGAACTCCTGGGGGAAGACGGGGTGGGCAGCGTTTGATGGTTAAGATTTCTCAAAGAGCTGAGCTATAAACTGTCCCCATTGGCCTCTGAGCCCAGGGCCAGCCTTACCTTCTGACCACTCCCAACACTAGCATCAAGATATCCCTGAACACACAAACACACTCACACCCAGAGACATTCAGATATATGGAAACATCCTGAGCCTCACAACCCCATGCCTACACTCAACTGCACTCCAAACTATGAGCAATACATTGCACACTCATAACCCCAGACTCCCATACAGTCAACACATGTGCCCCAGCAGACAAATATACCCAAGACCCTAGAATCTATACATGTGCACATGTTTGACTCAGAACATATAGATGGGCATTTGGAAAAATACTTCTCACACAATTCCCCAGGCACATTTACATATTTGCACACCTATAGTGCACACACATACCACATATAAACACAGGCTGGACCAAATGGCAGACACACACTTCCCTGCTGATTCCAACACCGATGCCCCACAGCTGCAGCTCTCTCACACACGCAGATGATCCCATTGCTCATATCCTCATGCTTACTCTTCCTCAAGTCTCTACCAGATGTTTCATTCCCCTTCAGGGGGCAAAGGAAATTAAACCAGATCTGACCACAGGGGAGTTTATTTGGTGGGGAGAGTGAAGAAGGGGAGGGCAGGAGGCAGGAAGGAGGACCAGGGCAACCCTCCGTCCTTTTGACCCCAGGCCTTCATACATTGTGGTTTGGGGCCTGATCCTCTTTCAGTCCTCTCAGGATAAAACCAGGCAGCAAGTCCAAGCGAGACTCCTGCTAGAAACAGGAGTCTTTATACAGGGAGCCTCTCTGCCCAATTTCCAGCCACTCAAGGTCACCAGGCAGGTCTGGAAGAATCAGGAAGCTTTATCTATCACTAACTGGTTGGGGGAAGAGCCCCTGCCTTACTGTAGTGGCAAGGATAACTGGCCTGGGCAGAGGTGGGCCAAGTGGTTCAGAGGAGAATTACACACCCCTTCTGGAATCTCTTAGGGGTTGGGGACTGGGGTCTTGGAAGGTCTGAAGGTTTATGGAGCCACCTGCATGCCCCTACACTAGGTAGGTCTCAGTTGGATAAGGGAGGCTGATAGGAGTAGGGGCCAAAAACCTGACCCTTCATTGTGGAACACACACCAGGGCACCAACGAAGGGCTGCACTGTGAAACAGACACACTCACCCATGCAAAGCCAGCATCTTCAAGGCACACTGTCATAGACACTCATTCTGGGCCCCAGTGCTAAATACCAAGCCTGGCTTTCCTGGACACATGCTAGCACACAGGTGCTGGTGTCAGCCCATATACTCCACATCAGCACGGAAGAGCATACGGTGCTCAGGAGTCGAAGTCAGGAAGGAGGTGGGCAGGATCAAGTCTGGGCCCTCGGCCTTTGGGACCTCTCCAAGAAACCCCAGGAAAAGAGGCAGCAAAGAAGGATGGGGGCAGGGAGGAGGTCGAAGGTGAGACACCCCTTCCAGGCAACAACCTCTGTCAACCCGAAGCTAGAGGGGGGTGTGTCTGTGAGGTTGTGCAGGGGAGATAGTCTCTCCGCGGGAAATGTGACCGGTGATTGTAGCCAAGTTGGCCCTGTCGGTGTGGCTCCGTGTGATCCTGGGTGCCTGGGCTGTGTCTGCTCTGGACGCAGAGCCTCCTGGCTTTGTGACAAGTGCGGAGAAGAGAAATGGGAAGGTTGAGGGTGACGGGTAGAAGGACAGACCGAGAGAGGAAGGCAGGCGAGGTTGGCGCGGAAAAACGGCAAGGCTAACACCCCGCTGGCTTGTCTGTCTGTCTCGCACTCCCTCTCTGTCTGGCGCACTCGCGGGTCGCGCTTCGTCCCCTCCCCCGTCGCGCCCGAAGCCGAGCGGAGCCGGGCCTCCACCCCGCACCTTCTCATAACCCTCAGTCAACTTGCGCTGGGTGAGTGCCAGTCCTAAGGCGGGCAGTCTGTCTGTCCACCGGCCCCCAAGACACACAAAGTTGGGACGCTTGGCGCCGGGGGCGGGGCGGACGCTCGGGGGCCCTGGCACTCTGGGGTCCTCGCGCCTGGGACCCCAGCGTTCAGCCTCAGCCCTGCCACCCTTACCTGCCTAAGGAGCCACGGGCCAAAGAGCAGGAGGAGCCATTCCGGGAGCAGCCGCATCTTCCCGGGCGGCCGAGCGGGGCGCACAGGGCGGGTCCGGGATAGGGCTGGGCCGGGCGCGGGGCGCCGGGCTCCGGGCGGCCGGACGGCGGCGGCGGCGGCGGCACCGGGAGGAGCGGCCCGCGGACTGAGCGCGAGGAGCGGAGCGCGGCGCTGGGGGCGGGGCGCGGGCGGGGGAGAAAGTTGGGTCTGACTCCGGCGGCCCTGGGGGCGGGGCTCCGCGGTGCTCCAATCCCGGCCGCGCCCCGCGCGCCCCCTCCCGCCCAGCTGGGGGCACGGAAGGTGACTTTCACCCGGACACGCCCCGGACACGCCCCTGGCTCAGGTGTGAAGTGGGGAAGAATTGAGGGGCTGAGGGGCGGCGCCCCCAAAAGGCCAGGTCCGTGCCCCGACGAGCAGCAGGGCAGGGCGTGGGGCTCCGGGCTCTGGGACTGCGCGCGGGAAGGCACCGGGTCAGGCTCGGCGGCGCGGCAGGACTAGGGTCACCCGAAGCCCGGGGCCCCCGTGACGCTCCAGGCCGAGGTGGGTCTCGAGGGGCGGGGGAAAGGCTCGGGGCAGGGGCCGAGGTGAGGGGCGGGAGGGGCCTCGGGCGACTGCTGCCGTGCACGGCGCTGACGGGGATGGATGGGCGCCCCGCGGCTCATTCGGCCCGGAGATGAGAATCATTGATCACGGACGGAAACCCCATCACGTCTGTCAATAGGGCTGACAAACGGCTCCCGCCGCCCGGCCCCCGCCCCACGGCACCTCTGATGTCTCAGGACCCCTCGGCTAGACTCACTCTTTTACCTTTGCCCCTCGATCCCCCCCATTGCGGCCCAAAGCACTCCCGTATGAGGACTGGGCAAGAAACCCCCAGTGCCGCCTGCCTAGCCTCTTGGTGCAGTCTCTGTCCTTTCCCTCTCATAGTTCCATCTTTCACTACCGCTCTTCTCATCCTGTCCCCTTCCCTGTCTGCCTCTGTCCTTGTCTCTGTCCCTAGCTCCAGCACTGTCTCTGCTCCCATCCTCTGGGTTGTTTCTTCATCAGTTTCCTCCTCCCACTGGTCTCTCTCCCTGCCTGGGGAGTCTTCAGCTGTCAGCTGTTGCTATGCACTGAGGCTGAGGCGGCGATATGACCAACACCTAGACAGCAAGAGATAGGGACAAGCAAAGAGATGGAGAGACAGGCCCACACACCAAGATGAACAAATATCTTTAGGCATGCTCCACTGCTCCACATTCACAGTATCCTGCTACATGGTAGAGGTGAGCATGTATACACATAGCAAAAGACATTCACATACAGAGCAACACACATATGTACATGTAGAGGCATACAAATACACAGAGGGGCACACATGATTCATACAGCAGGAACACTTAGTGACATGCATGCTTGCACCAAGAGATAAGCATAACCCGCTAAAAATGCAAAGCACTCTCACCTTGCCTTGGCAGAGGCAAATACCCAGAGATGAGGATGGGGACACACACACACACACACACTGGCACTCCAAAAGACAAGGCCATACATATGCAAATAAACAGACACATGGGATGTGACTTCAGACAGACAGACAGACATACACACACACACACGGTTCAGAGAAAGGACAGGGATACTGAGGGAATGAGGCAGACATACTGACACTCAAGAAGACAAAAAACAGGAAGCAGAGACTTGGGTGCAGTCAGGGCAGAAAAAGGCAGGAAGGGGCAGAAGTGCTAGAACCAAGGCCAATGGCCCCAACCAGAATTCAGGGCTGGTCCTGAGCACAGCAGTGGGTGGAGGCAGAAAGCACTCCCAGGCCTAAGTTACCCAGGACAGAAGCCCATGTCCCAAGTCTCCATCTCTATGGGGTCTGACCCATTCACCATTGCTTTTGATGATCTCTGGTCATCCAGTATTCTCAGCAATTATACATGCATTCCTGTGAGCACACATCTGCACACTACTTGTCTCTAGGTCTTTGCCTCTGTTCCTATATCTCTTCATCTCTGAATCTCCTTCATTCAGTCTGCATGGGCCTGTTCTTTCTACTCAGTCTCTTTTTCGTCTTTGAGACTCCCTTCTACTTGATTGGGTGGATTGTTGGGAGACTGCTTTGGATGGACTCTGTCTTCTGGTCCTGGCCAGCAGAGGGATAATGCCAACTGGAGGGGTGCAGGAGTGTGCCTGCCTCCTAAGCTGCAGCTGGGGGGATGTCTTGCTCTTCATAGGCTCTCGAGGCGACAGGCAGAGAATCAGTGGCTCCCGGGGGGCTCCAGTTGCACACTGGCAGAGGGAGGGGCCTGAGATGATGGGACTGCTGGCGCTGGGGGAGGGAAGGTAGCTGACTGGCAGAGGGTGGAGGAAGGGGAGCTGGCTGGCAGAGTGGAGGGGTCAGTACAAATTAGCCCCAGGGAAGGAAGTGAGAGGCTGGGCTGGGGTCTGTAGCAGGTGCATAATTAGTGTGTGTTGAGGGGGCTGTGTTAAGCTTCTGGATAAGCAATGCTACAGGAGTGTAGATGCCACCTGGTGGCCAGATAGAGACACAAACTCACCTATCAACAAGGACACCCTGTTTTCCCAGCAGGGTTGCTCATACCAAGGGGTCTTGAGAAGTCAGGAAGATAACAAAATAGGCTTGGAGGATAAGGTTGGATAGAGGTCTTGAGGATGAGGGAAGGGGAAGGTTCTTGTTTCTGGAGGTGCCTAGTTCATAAGCTTCCCCAAGGAAGGAAGTCAGAGAGAAATATCCTGGGGAAGTTGAACCAGTGAGAGGCAGGGATGAAAAGCAGGGCTGCCCCTTTGGGAATTTTACACATCCTCTTCAGGCATCATGTTTGCTGCAGTGTGAAGAGCGGGATCCTAACCCTGCCTTAGTCCTGAACAGTATAAAGCTGTGTAATTTTTGTAAGAGGTTCATTCCCCTTTGGGCCGAGGTTGAAGGAGACCTGGACCAACTTATAGTGTCTTTGCATGGTCAACTCCTGGAATGTTTGCAATGTTTGGCAGGGTAGGCCTGCTGGATGCTGATGGGCCTGGTAAACCAAGTCTTCCCAGACGTCCTTCACTCTAGCACCTCCTCCCCTCATTCAGGCTTTATTTATTTATTTATTATTTATTTTAGTGTGAGATGTGTGTGAGCACATGTGCCATGGTGCACATGTATGTGGTGGTCAGAGAACAACTCTGTGCAGCTGGTTCTGGCCCACTTCTACAAGGGTTCTGGGGACCAAACTGAGATCATCAGGCTTGCTCAGCAAACACTTTACCCACTAAGCCATCTTGCTAGCCCCTCATCCAGTGTCCTTTTCATAGCATCATAAAGTGAGATGTCAATGTTTCAAGGGCAACTACAGTGAAAGAGTTATGGGAGACCATCTTGAAGGGTTGGAAAACCTTCATGACCCAATGTACTCATTTCTTCTGCTGTGTTTCTCACTGTGGGGGAAAATGTGGGGCAGATTAAGTGGTAGAGGAATGGATGATACAGTGATACAGAGCTCCAGGTTAGAACCAGAGGGAACACAAGATCCAACAAGGGTGAGTCATAGGATCAAGGTCACAGGGCCAAGAAAAGCAGGTCTCCCCTCATATAGCAAGACTGGGGTTGGAGTGGACCAGGGGCCGCTCAGGCTTGTCTCCAGCACGGTGCAGGGCTCCCTCTGGTGGCTGAAAGAAGCAAACACAGCCCCAGCTCCCAAAGTCTCATAGGCAGACACAGTGGCTTCTTTTCTTTTTTTTTTTCTGTCTTTTTTTCCTTTTTTTTTTTTTTTTTTTTTTTACAATTTTATTTATAACAATATCTGTGTTATTTAGTTGTAAAGGAATTCAGCAAAAATTATTAAAACGTTCATGTCCCCAAAATGGGAACTGCCCACTGCTGCCCACTTGCCCTTCCTTGGTGTGCCCCAGCTCTTCCTGGGGGGCTAGGGGACAATTACCAAAAAGTGTGTCCAGCCCTGGGAGCCACACTGGGGATTCTGGAGAGGAGAGGGCCTGTCTGGGAGGGATATTGATAGTGGCCATCTCAGAGGTGCCCCTAGAGTGGGGGAATTGGGGCTTGGGATGCCTTCCTCTAAGAGCTAAAATAACTCCATTGTTTCCTTCCTACCTCAGCCAGAGCCAAATCCTCCAGATGGGGGCAGCAGAGAATGCCCCCTCTCCAGAAGTAGTGCCCAGGGAGCCGAGGAGGGGAGAGCTGGGGTGGGACCCTTGGCCAAGTGTGTTGCAAAGCGTGAAGGCTAAACCACTAGCTCCCAGGGGTGCATTCTGATGGGAATGTAGGAGGCTGGCTCCCTCATATCTTTGAGCCACAGGGGCCCCAGAGCCTTCCCGGCCCCCTCAAAGGCAGCATGGGGGGGATGCTGAGGAGCAGGCAGGAAGGAGACTGGAAAGAGATAATACTGTGCTCGCTTGCTCGCTCACATATAAAAAGTAATTCCTTCATTTTTACATTTATACATCCGGCAGAGCCGGTGAAGGGCTGGTTGGGAAAGGGGCTCATTGAAGGATTTCGCTGGCAGGGGCTCTCTGGGGGAAGTCCATTAGGGCAGGGCCCTATGCCAAGGGGTCCCCTATCTCGTCCTCAGGGCCCCGGCCCAGGAGTTCTCGCTTCTCATCCGTGCTGGCCAGGGAGTGGCGGCTGCCGTGACCCCCCATGTAGAGTGTGGCATACACAGGGTTGGTGAAGTTGGTAGGCTGCAAACAAAAAAGGGTTCAGATAGTGGCTCAGGGTACCCTAGTCCCCACCTCTGTGCCATCATCCGATCCAACACCCTTGACTGCCCCACCCACAGCCTGTGGACCCTGCTCTGGGAGCCCCACCAATGTCCTCCTACAGCAAACCTTGTCAGGGTCCAGTGCAAAGTCGGCGTCCAGCAGACCCCCAACATCATCGGGCTCTCCACCCTCGTACATCTTGTAGGTAGGGTTCCCAATCTCCACATTCATGGCCCCATTGGTCATTCGCTGGTGCTGGAAGCCTTTAGCCCTGAGGAGAGGCAAGAGTCAGAGAACAGAGATGCTGGTGTGTGTCGGTGGGGGGGTATTGGGTTATAAAATATGAGTCAGAACTTCCCAGATTCCCAGTAGCTCACCCTCGGACTCGCCGCTTATACCAGAACACCACTCCAGCCACCAGAAGTAGCAGCAGCAGCAGCAACAGAGGGATCAGGATGGAGGCCGTATCTGGAGAGAAGTTGGAAGACTGAGTCTGAAGGCTCAGGGAGGCAGAGGCAGAGGCCCTGCTCTAGGCCTATGTCCTGGCAGTCCTGGCTGTCCCTCTCCGCCACTTACGTCCAGGCTGTTGTTGGCTGGTGACCTGCTCCTCACAGCGGGGTCCTGTCATATGGGGTGGGCACCTGCAGGCAGGAAAGCAGAGCTGAAGGGACAGACACAACCTCTGCAGCCACTGCAACTACAGAAACTTGGGGTGGGGGGGACGGTTCTCTTGCTCAGATGTCAAAAAAGAGACAAGCTATTTCTGGCTAAGGCTCAGGCCCAACTCACTGGCACTCAGGCATCATCTTGCTGTTCATGGTACAGGAGCCGCCATGGCTGCAGTGGTCAATGCAGGTCAGACAACTGGGGGCTACCCGGCCATCCGTGCAGCTGTGGGAAGGAGTTAGAAGATGGGGCCGGGGCTGGCAGAGGGCTGTCTGTGACAGGGCAGGGATGGGGTGTCAGGAAAAGGGGAGCACGTGGAAGCAAGGTCCCACCCACTTGCAAGTGACATCTCCATTCTGCTTGTTGACCACACAGGCTCCTTGGAGACAGCGGCTACATTTGTTCACCTCACACCTTGGTCCCTCAAAGTAGACGGTGCAGCGGCATTGCCGGGAGCCGCCAGCAGCCATCTGACAGGTGCCCGAGTTCTCACAGTAGCCAGAGCACTGCCCTGTAGTTGGAAGTGGAGAGGAAGCGCCTCAAGCCTATATTCATCAGGGTCCTCCATGTGGGTAACAACTGGGACCCCCAGTCATCCTGTGGATGACTCTTACCTCCTCCTGAGGAGCCCCCTGCTGTTCTAGTATCACACAGATGTCCTAAGCATCTAGACAGGCCTCCGCTTTTGTCTGAATAATCTTGATGCCCAGAGGCTCACTACCCCAGAGAGGTGTGCCGACACAGTGAGCAGCACCCACAGCCTGGGCCTGGTTCAGTTGCATGTGGCTTCCCTCTTCTGAATTTGCCCCTGTGGGTCCCTGCTCTTCTTCCTTCCCTGGGGGTGGGGTGGCTCACTCACGGTATTGACAACGGTCTCCCAGGAAGCCAGGTAGACATCGGCACTGGGGTTGGTTGCCCTGGTTGACGGTGCAGGTACTGTTGTTGGCACAATAGCCCGCACACACCTGCTGGGTGCATTTGGGGCCTGTGAAACCCGTGGGGCACCGGCAGGTCGGCATGCCTGGTGGGAGAGGATGTGAGAGTGGGACTGTTGCCCTGGGCACCACCTGGCTCTACAGGAGAGCCGGGAGGACCTCAGGGAAGCAACAACTGAGGGAGCAGGCGCTGGCACGAGAGGAGGGATGATGTAAGGCGAGGTTTCCGCCTGAGGGTCAGAGGCCAGGATGAGGACAAGCGGCACTTCTGGTGGGGCATACCGGACAGAGAGGCAGCACAGGTGCCCCCGTTGCGACAGTATTCCCAGCACTGGTCCAGCTCACACTTGTCGCCTGTGTACCGGGGCTGGCAGCGGCACTTGGGCTGTCTCCGTGCGTTGAGGAAGCAGCTGCCACCATTGAAACACTGCAGGGTGCACGTGCCGGGCCTGGGGGCTGCAAGGAGGCCTCGTTAGAGCACAGAAATGGCATCAAGGGTCAGGGGTGTCAGAGGCTACAGGGAGGGTCCTGGGACCCGGGGGAAAGAGGTCAGCATACCATCTGGAGGGGGTGTTGGAGAGGGCACAGGAACACAAGTGCCATTGTCCAGTCGCTTCCCATTGGGACAGGTGCAGACGGGCCCACTGGGGCTCAGAAGGCAGAGCCATTCACACTTCTTGCGGTCGCAGGGGTTGGTCACTGCAGGTGTGAGGAAGGGGTAGATGTTGAGCGGGGCCCTCCTGTGCCCTGTGGACCCAGAACACTCCCCACTCACTGGCTTCCCTTCCACACCCTGGCTCAACTTATGCCCCACCTTCAGGCTGCTTGTGCTGATGGTATAGGACCACGTCAGAGGCATGGCTCAGGCCCCCGGTCAGGTTGATCAAGGGGCTGTGTCCAAATTTATGAATCTTGAAAACACGGTTATTGATGTAGGTGACACCATAGATATAATCCTCAAACACATCAATGCTGAAAGGATGACTTAGGCCTGGGGGAAGAGGTGAAATCAAGAGGGTACCCAGGCTCTGGTCCCACTCTCTAAGATCCTTGGCCCTGTGGGCTAGGAACCTCAAACTCACATAATCCAAGCCAAACTATCCCTGTCCCCACCTGTTTCTTTCTTGTGGGAACTAATAGCAAAGGTCCCATCACTCCAAGATTTCTGGGGCCACACCAGACCAGCTTTCCCCGCACATCTGCCAAGTTCTGCCCCCCCACCCGCTGCCTCCACATAACGACACTTATTGGTAGAATGGATAAATGGACAGGTAGGACCAGGCCTGCAGGGTGGCTGGGGGCCAGACCACCCAAGGAGCCAGGTTATTGAAGGATGGCAGCAGTGGAGTAAAGCCTTTGGGCTCGGTGGAGAGGACGGGAGGCTTGGGGACAGGACCGGGGACAGAGACTGCCACCACACTCTAACCTCGTTTGCTGTCAGCAGCCACGATGGGGTCAGTGCCATTCAGCCGGATGCTGCCAATAACTGAAAGTTTGGCATCTGCCCAGTACAGCCGCTCATTGTGATAATCCACAGCCAGGCCTGGGGAGGGGAAAAGAACACTGTGAGGGCTCAGCCTCTGCCACGCCAGGTTAGGTGCAGAGAATAGAATGGACTCGGTGTCTGGTGTCTGCCATGTGAGCATTCCCAACCCCACGTCTAGGAAAAGCTCCCACAGCCTGCAGCCCTATTCCCTGGAACCACGCCCTACCCTCATTTGTGGGTGATTTCTAAGCAGCTGTGCTCGGAGCCAGTCCTTCCCACACCATCCCCTGCCCCAGGGACCTGTGGGCCACTGAATGTTGTCTTGCACGAGAGTCTCCCGAAGGGTCCCATCCATCGCTGCTGTCTCAATCTTGGGGTGGTTCCCCCAGTCTGACCAGTACATGGTTCTGGGGAAAAAGAAGTGAGTGTGTTGGACTTGAGGGCCAAGGAGGTGGACCAAGGCGGAACAGTGGACACCTGGCCTGGCTCAGGTGCTACTGGGTGTTGAGAAAAAGTTGTGCTGTCTTCTTTCCGAGAGACCCAGCGGAGGCAGCGTCTCACCAGGTTAATATTCATCTACTCTAATGTGCTACTCAATGTGCTAAGCCAGCATTTTAAGTGGGAGAAGCTGCCCCCTGGAGCACAGGGAGACCCAGATCTTGGCTGCACATGACAGTCAGCGAAGTAGAGGTCAGGCTCCTGGCTGGGAGTCCTCAGCAAAGACTTGAGGAGGGTCAGGGTTGGGGCAGCCTGGAAGCCTGAGGGCCTAGGACTCTGCCCTCAGGCTAACCTGGGGACTTTCCTGGGGATGCTGGGTCTATCTCTTGTCCTAGGGCCTTTCTGATACCAGCCCATATGCCTCCCTCCAGGACCCTGGCCCACCCCCTCAGCGGGTCCACCACGATGGCATGGGGCTCATCAATCATGCCAGAGATGAGTGTCTTGCGGTTCTCGCCCTTCATTTGCGCCACCTCAATCACATCTCGGCCGGAGTCAGTCCAGTACACATTGCCGGCCACCCAGTCGATGGCGATGCCCCTCGGCATCTTCAGCCCTGAAATCTAAGTGGGTCACAGGTTCAGGGACCACCACCTTTTGTATTCCGGCTCATTATCCCCACTCCCTGAGTCTGTCAGCCTGTCCTACTGAAACTGTCACTGTAGATTGACATCGGCACTTGCCACCAAGGCTGATGACTTGAGTTTGATCCCTGGGGTCCATAGGATAGGAGGAGAAAGTCAACACCCTCAGGCTGTCCTCTGACTTCTACATGCATGTGCACTGTGGCATGCACATGTGAGCATGCACAAACATACACAAAAAATAAATTAATGTTGCTGGGTGTAGTGGTACATGCCTGTAGTCCCAGCCCTTGGAAGGCTAAGGCAGGCAGAACTCCCTGAGATTGAGGCCAGCCTGGTCTACATAGTGAGTTCCAGGACAGCCAACTATATAGGTAGCCCCTATCTAAAAAATAAAATTAAATAAAATTTAAAAATCAATTTTTTTTAAAAAGCCTGTGGGCTGGAGGGATGGCTCGGCAGTTCAGAGTACCGGCTGCTCTCGTAGAGGACCTGGGTTTGAATTCCAGCACCCACATGACAGCTAACAACTGTCCACAACTCCAGTCCCAGGGGATCTGACACTCTCTTCTGAACTCTGAGGGTACTGCACGACACAGATGCACTTATATACATGCAGGCAATACACTCATACACATAAAATAAGAAAAATAAATATTTTTAAAAAGAAAAAGCTTATAAGGCTGGGAGTGTAGTTATGCTCGCCTAGCACATAGGAGGCCCTTAGCTCACTCCTAGCACAGCAAAACCAACCAACCTACTAAAAAAGCCTGTAAAATTATGTCTTTTAAATTTTTTATTTACTTATTTATTTTTATTTTGTGTGTACGAGTGTTTTGCCTCTATGTATATAAATGCACCCGTTCATCAAATGCTCTCAGAGGCTAGAAGAGGGCTCTGAGACAGATGGTTGTTAGTCACCATGTGGAATCTGGGAAGTGAATTTGGATCCTCTGGAAGAACATTTGGTATTCTTAACCACTGAGCCATCTTTCCAGCTCCAAGATTAGATATTTATTATCGTTATTATTATTATTATTAATCATTTTCACTATTTTTACTAAACCTAGGGCTTCACATATGCTAAGCACACTCTACTACTAAACTGTATGTAAGGGTAGGTATTTTCTCATTTTTATTTTATTTTATTTTATTCTATAGCCCCACTGGGCCTGAAACTCACTATGTAGACCAGGCTGGCCTTGATCTCTCCAACTGCCTCCGCCTCCTGAGTGCTAGGATTAGGGGTGTGTTCCACTACGCCTAGCTTATCTCATTTTATTGATAAAGGGAGGCCCAAAGAGGTTAAGCAGGTTGGCCAAGACTGACATGGTGGTGGAAGTGATAAGCGGGCTCCGATGATGCTGAGTGCCATTCTACCCTGGTGCCCCAGGCTGTCATGTGGCAGGACCGACCACAAGATACTTCTTATTGCTCTGTCTACCTGTCACCTGTGCCTGTAATCCTGAATGCTCCTGTCTTCTAGTCTTATGCTCTGTCAGTTCCCACTGTCCTTTTCAAGTACTTCTCAGACCTGTCTGTTCCATGGCTCCTCTACCAGATCTGCATCAGGCTGGGCACTTACATTGAGGTGGGTGACACCCCGGTCAGTCTGTCTCCGGTGGCGGTTAGAAGTGGTAGGAGGTGCAGCAGGTGGCAGGCTCCTATAGGAGATGGTGCCCGTGTGCCAGTTAGTCCAGTAGACCCGGCCGGCCTTGACGTGGACATCCATGGCATCAATGCGGACACTCTCATCACCCTGGAACGCCTGCTCATAGGCTGAGTGGGGGTGCCCAGGGAACAGGCTGCGGATCTCATTGTCATCGGCAATGTACAGGACCTGGTATTCAGAGCCTGTAAGGACAAGGGCTATGTGTCAGGTGGGTGTGAAAGGTGGAGGCAGGAACTTGGGGCTAGGGTCAGGTGCTGGAGATTGCCTTGCAGCCCAGCTCCTGTCACCTACAGTAGACCCCGATCTAATCAGATCATCTGCTCTTGCCAGAGGAGGCGTTCCTGGTGCTTGTGCCCCCAATGTCAGGCCTGAGGGCTCCAGCCTATGCCACAAACATCACAAACAAACTGACCTAATATGACCAATGATTCAGAAAGCTATCCCTGCATCCTCTAGTCCTAGGACTTCTTCCTCCTTGTAAGTTCTGGATAGCATCACCACAACCTGCTGCGCATACCCTAGAAATGCTGAGGGAGCACAGCCATGTGGGGGTATGTGTGTGTAGCATGGGAACCCTTTTGAGTATGTGTATATCCACACACCCACGAGCATGCGTGGTATGTGAGTGTACAAATGTGTGGAGGTTTCCCTACTCATGCAAATGGGAGATGTAGCAGTGTGTGTGTCAGAGCATGGGGGGATATGCTGGTGGGAACATGTGACTATGAGTCTAATTGCTCTCAACCTAGGAGTGGTGGGGGAGAAGGCCTGTGGGCTACATGGGAATGCTGCCCCCACAGATCTTCAGAGAGCCAGGCTGCACCATGGGTCTGGGGTCCATGCCTGGGCAAGGGAGTGCGGAAGGGAACGTTCCATTCCAAGTCAGCTACGTGTCATATTCTGGTGTGGACTTGCCCCACCCACACTTTCTGCCCTTTCATGACTCTAGCACCTTCAGCCTTGCAGGTATTATGTGTCTTCATGAAGTTCCGGGCACAGCTGCAGAGGTGGCCACCCTTGGTGTTGTTGCAGAGCTGTGAGCAGGTTCCGAAGCGCAGGCACTCGTTGATGTCTGGGGGTTACACCAAGGGTCATGGGGAATCTAGAAGCTGGGGTTTCTGCCCGCCTCCTGTCCAGTTTTCCTACCCTGGCAGCCGGGCTGGCCTGGCACGGTGTGGAAGCCTGAGCGGCAGGCGCAGTATGCAGCCTTCTCGGTGCGCACACAGCGTGCTTCATCCCCACAGATGCTGGCATTGGTGGCGCAACTGGTCAGCTTAGGGTCTGTGGGGGACAAACAACAGATTCCCTCACCTGGGCCCTCCTTCCTGGTCCCCGCACCTCTGCTCTTAGGTCTGTTCCTACCAATGCTGCAGTCCTCCTCGTCAGAGCCGTCCCCACAGTCGTCAAACATGTTACAGCGCAGTGAAGAAGACAGACAGCGCTGGTTCCGGCACAGGAACTCCTTCTTGTCTTTGCAGTGCGGGGTTTGGGCCGTGGGGGGCTCTGGGGAGGGTGGAGTCTTTAGGCCCTGGGTACTGGCCAAACTGTCCCATCTCCCATAGGGACCCTAAGGATAAAGGTGGGTCCAATCCTGGCTGCCCATCAAGGTAGGGGCAGGGTGGGCTTGCTGCAGACCCAAGGTCCCCAGGAGGGCTCCAGTACTTTTCCCAGGGGCTTGTCTCTCCCCAGATTTAGGTCTCTCATGAGTCCATTCCCCCAGGTTCTCTCTCACTGCCCCTCAGCTTACCACAGTCCTCCTCGTCAGTCCCGTCACCGCAGTTATCAGTGCCATCACACTGGCGTCCAATCCACAGGCAGACACGGTCATTCTTGCAACGGAAGGGTCGGTTGGGAGGGCATGTGAACCGGGCTGTAGAGGTCAGGAGACAGAGCCAGGATCAGTCTTGGGGGTGAACTCTGTTTCTCGTCTGGGACAGCCTCCAACCTAGCCCTGCTCCACTCTACACCTCACCGCATTCCTCAGGGTTCTCGTCTGAGTTGTCCCCACAATCATCCTCGCCATCACACTTCCAGGCCAGCGGCTTACACAAGGTGTTGTTGCACTGAAACTCATCCAAGGGACAGGTCCTCACTGGGTACCAGGGTGAACAAAGGGGGAAGGTGTGTGAGCTGTGGGCTATGGCCACAGGATCTTACCCCATCGCTCCCTCCACAGGCGGGGCTGAGGCCCAGGGGTCACCAAGGAAACAACAGTACAGTCAGACTTGGGTCTCTTAATTTTCTGCCCAGTGGACAGAAAAGCAAAAGTGCATTCTCTGGTATTAAGGGGAGGAGAGACCACTTGGAGACAGTGTCCGCAGGCATTTAGGATGCTCTCTTGGACACACAAGGTAGAGCAGTGGAGACTGTGGCAGGCACAGGTAAGACCTGAGTTTGGGTCCCTGCCCTCAGTCTACAGAGCAGGACCAGGAAGGCTGCCTTCCTAGTGGGGACCTCTGCTCTGACGCTAAGTTTTCTCTCCTGGGGAGCGTTACACTGCTTTCTTGGGCTGCTGAGCCCAGGCAGGTATGGCTTGTAGCAGGCCTGGCTTACTGCCCTAGGGAAGGAAGGTGAGCAGGACCTGGTTCTTAGCACAGCCCACTGGGAGGAAAGTGCATAGGGCATGGATGGCACAGCCTGTGGTCTTCTGCCTGCTGGCTTTCTGCCCAGCCAGCTCCCTCAGCAAGGTGCCGTTGGTTAGGGTACAACATGCACAGAGATGTACCCAGTCGGAGTGAGCCTTGCTGACTGCTACATTCCCAGCACCTAGGATAGTGCCTGGCTCATGGAGCAGGCTCAGTAAAAGTTTGTCACAAGAATAACAAACACAGGAAGTAAAGCACTGAGTGAACATAATGGGCCACATAAAGAGACTGGGGGATGGCAGGACGGTGGAGACACCAGTCTGAAGGGGCTCACCCCCAGTGCCACAGGCTTCCTCGTCACTCCCGTCCATGCAGTCAGCATCTGCATCACAGCGCCAGCGCAGGGGGATGCAGTGACCACTCTTGCACTGGAACTGGTCCATATCACAGCGGGGGGTGCAGTCTTTCTGTGGACACGGGAGCCGGCAGCCTGGTCAGGCCCCTGGGGTTCTGCCTTAATTCTATCAAGGCTACCTCCTTTGAGGTCTCCCTACCCACCTCATCGGAGCCATCGGCACAGTCATGATCCCCATCACATTTCCAGCGCCCGGCGATGCAGCGGCCATTGGCACAGGAGAACTCACTCTCAGAGCAGGGCCGAGGGGCTGGGGAGGGACAGGGGAGAGACAGGTCCCGGCAGGGTGGGCACAGGGACTCTGCCCTCAGGGCATTTCCAGCCCATGGAACTAATACTCCCAAGCCCAAGGCCTATTCCTATGTCCCTGAACGCCCCAGCTGACTCATGTAATAACCAAGATGCTCAACCAGTTCTGCCAGTTAGCTGCCCTCATGGACCTGGCTGGGCAAAGAGGGTGCTTACACTGCCTGGTGGGAAATGACACATTGGAGAGGTCACAGGTCCCTAGTCATGTCCTTAAGACAGACGGCATTGGGGAGGGAGGGAGGAACAAGACCACTAAGACAAGCACCAGGTCTGGGGAGAGGTCAGTGGAGGACGATGGGCAGAGGCACAGCGCAGGGGTGGGCGGGCTCTGGGGCGGAGGCGGAGGGTGACAGGAGCAGGGGTACATCAGAAACACCTACCTCTGTGACCCCAAGAGGACAGTGTGAAAATGGAGAGAAACATGAGATGAGGTGAAATGGCACGAACTCAAGTACACGACATGAAGTGGGGTGGGGCAGCAGAGGGGCTCCTGACCCCTGCCCTGGGGGGCCACCCCTTCCTCTAGCCCAGCATGGTGGCAGGAGGGGCATGGCTGCTGCAGAGGGAGACGCCGAGGCCCGGGGAAGGGTGCACAACGGGCAGGGCAAGGCGGAGAACATACTGCAGCTCTCCTCATCCGAGTTGTCCCCACAGTCATTGTCGTAGTCACACTGCCAGCGGCCCGGCACGCAGCGGTTGTTCTTGCAACGGAACTGGTATGGCTCACAGGTGCGCTCATCTAGGGGAGGTAAGACGTGAGGCAGATCTTAGGGTCTCAGGTGGACAGATCAGGAGTGGGAAGATGGTCACTGCAGTCTGAGGAAGCTCTACTCTGGGGCCCGGTGCTCTGACACACGGGGTCTACAAGAAGTTTGGGGCAGAGGAGATGAAAGTGTGAGAGGGAGGCAGCTGATGTGCAGAGCTGGCGAACCGATCCTTTAGAGAGGGCATGGAAAATCCTGCACAGGTCTATGCCGAGGAATGGCTAGGGGCAGGAACAGGGAATTCAAAGGTGTAGACACAAGGGACTGAGGAAAGAGAACGGTGGGGGGCCTCCCTGGGTCAGCCCTAGTGGACATGAGAACCGTGCACTGGGGACATGCTGAGCCCTGGCCAGTAGGCAGCCCAGTCCTCTGCCTGCCAGGAAACTCCGTGCCAGCCCCAACCCGAGACTGCCTTCCTCCCAGAGCAGGGCCACACACCACACTCTTCCTTGGGTTCATCAGATCCATCCCCGCAGTCGTCCTCTCCATCACACTTCCAGCGTGCTGGGATGCAGCGGCCTGAGTCCTTGCAGCGGAACTCGTCTACTCCACAGGTCATCTGGGCTGCAACGGCATGGGCATGGGTGAGGAGAGGCCTCTCCAGAAGAGTGAGCAGGAGTAGAGTGGCCAAGGAAAGGGGTGTCCCTACTGGGGTGAAGCTTCAGACCCTGCAGGGGAAGGTGGGCTCCAGGAGCACTGGAAAACTCACTGCAGTTGGCGGGCTCATCGCTGCCATCCACACAGTCATTGTCCCTGTCACAGACCCAGACTCGGGGAATGCAGCGCTTGGTGATAGAGCACTGGAACTGGTTGGGGGCACAGGTCACCTCGGCTGCAAGGAGGATGAAAGAATGAGAGCTTCACCCGTATGCCTCCTGCCAGCTCCAGGCCACCATCTTCTCTCTCTTCCAAAAGCCCTGGCCCTGGTCTTGACCAATATTCCAGGAGGAAGGAGCATTTTGTCCCCATTTGGTGCTTTTTGGACCCGCAATCGTCCATGGGGATCACAATGCTTTTTATGAGCAAAGCAGGATACACCCAATGTGACAAGTCATCCCTCTAACAAAGTTCACTCCAGCACATCCAGAGGAAGCAGTGGGAAGCAAGAGTGTGCTCTGGGTGTCCATGCCCACTTCCCCCAACCTGGACCTCCTGAAGCCTTGGGCACTCACGGCAGTCCCTCTCATCCTCGCCATCCCCACAGTTGTCCTGCCCGTTGCAACGGAAGATGCCAGGAATACAGCGGTTGGTGTTGGTGCACTTGAACTGACTGGGCAAGCAGACGTGGATGTCTAGGGATGGGAGAAGGGGAGGTAACTAATGACGGAGGGAGGTCTTGGGTCAGAAATGGGTTTCTATTTCCTCTCAGAGGGGTGGGATGTGGGCTGGGGGCTGAGCAGCAGGAATGCAGCCTGGAGCGAAAGGCTGACTGCCTCGCTGCCTTGCTCTTTAAACCCCCAAGACCTGGGGCTAGAGTGTAGCTGAGATCTAGGCAGCTCCTTACCGCAATTGGCTTCATCACTGTTATCTTGGCAGTCATTATCTCCATCACAGATGAAGGCAGGATTGGTGCAGATGCCTGTGGAGCACTGGAATTGCCCTGGGCGGCATTTGAACTCAGCTGCCAGGAAGGGTAGGCTCAGCATCAGAAGAGCAGGGGATGGACCGGGGAGATGGCTCAGCAGGTAAAAGCAATTGCCACGCTAGTCTAATAACCTGAGTTCAACCCCAGACCCCACAGTGGAAGGAGAAAATGGATTTCCAAAAGTTGTCCTCTGACCTCCATACACACTGTGGCACCTGTGCAAGCCCACACTCACAAATACACAACACACACACACACTGAGGGGGCCCTGCAGCTTCTGTCTGTTGTGGCCAACGAGAACCTTTCTGTCACCCGCACCCTGGACACTCACGGCAGTCTGGGGGTTCATCCGAGTGGTCGCCGCAGTCATCCTCGGTGTCACACTTCCACCAGAAGGGGATACACTTGTCGTTCTTGCACACAAACTAGAGGGCAGGTAGGGCAAGAGGGGTTGGTGGGGGCCTGGGGAACTCAGAAGATGTTCTTTCCAGGGGCAAAGATGTTTCAAAGAGGCAATGGGTACATTGTGTTTTGTTGGGAGGTAAAAGTGGATTGGAAATTGGGAGAAATGCATGCAACGAAGGTCAGATGAGGAGGTGTCTGTGTTGGGAGAGCATGGGAAGGTCAGGTGGGGGCGTTGGTGAGGTCACCATTAGGATGTGGAAGTGTCTATATAGTGACAAGTATAAAAGTATTGCTGTGAGGAGACGAGATAGCCAAGACACGTGGGGGTGTTAGCATGGGAAGGCCAGATGTGTAAATGTTAGAGTCCAAAGAGGACTGGGCATACTGGTGTGAGGGGTCAGGGGACTGAGGCACTGCAGCGTGGAAGTCTTGAGGGGAGTCTCACCTGGCTTGCAGTGCAGTTGGACACACAGGTACGCCCATCACCACCCAGGTAGAAGTTGGTAGGGCAGGCGCATTTGTGACCACCCCCAGGGGATAGCAGGCACAGGTTGCTGCAGCCACCATTGTTGACTTTGCAGGGATGGTTGGGCACTGCCAGGGAAAAAGAGGTTAAAGGGTGGCTGACTGGCCTGGTGTATGACAGACTGCTGCCTTCTGACTGAGAGAGCAGGTCCTGTTGGGAATGGGTTCTGGCCTTCTAAAGCCTGCCTGGCACTCTATTCTGGGCAGAGGAGGGGTGGACCTTTATCCCAACCTCTGAAGAATGAAACTGAAACCTGAGGCGGGAGAGGGCCCCCTTCAAGGCCTAGAATTGGACCAGGCTCAGAACTCATACCCGTCAAGTCCCTCACTGTCTCTGCCTGCTTTTAAGCCTCCCTTGATGCTCTGCTTCCACACCCAGCCTTCTCTGGGATCAAGCTCCTGAGAGTCTGACTACTCTGCTCACAGCCTGTGGAATCTGCTGGTGAATAGCAGGGAGTACTGAGTAGTCAACGCTGGGGTGGGGACAAGCAGGAACTGCTGTTGAGACTGTGTGCTAGTGCTTGCTGGGGTGCTGCTCGGGGGCGCTTCACACCTGGCTCACCCTTCACTGCCCCCACCCCTTGCCTGTTTACCATCTGGCTGGCGCAAGGCATGGAAGACATGCAGGTCCATGGGCCGGTGCAGGGTGCTAATAAGGAGCGTCTTGTTGGCGCCTGTGGTCTTGTGGGCTCGGTTGATGGACTTTGTCTCCCAGTCTGTCCAGTAGACATAATCTTCAAACAGGGTCAGTGCAAAGATGTGTGGGATATCTTGGCTCAGCACTGGGAGGTACAGGGAACAGACACAGCAGCAATTGGGACCAAGTGCAGACTGGGTTCATCGCCTACCTGACCTCCTTAACGCCCACGATAGCCATGAAAGATCTGGAATGGTCTCCAGTTCCAGATGGTTCTATAACTTCCTATGTTGCCTGTCCAACAGTCAAGCTACTGTTCTAGAGTAGCACACAGCTCCCCTCGGAAGTATGGAACAGTTTTTCAGCTAGTCTGCATATCCCACCTCCCTCAGGCTATCATCCTGATCTGCAGAAAGGGCCCTTTTTCCTTCCCAAGGGAGCTGGTAATAGCCCAGTGTCTTGGCCAGTTTTGGAGAAGCACCAGGGTACCTGGGACCTCTATACCTTTGGTCACTGGTTTCTACACACCATGCCTTCTTGCCCCCTACACACTATCCCACCACTTCAGATACCCAGGCCTGCTGGCTTTGGGCAGTCCCATTGGCATACGGACCAACATGACGATTGGAGCCATCCAAGCTGGCAAACTCAATGTAGTCCTCACGGGCGTCGGCCCAGTAGATGCGCTCTGTGACATAGTCCAGAGTCAAGCCATTGGGCCATGTAATCTTGGTGTCTACAATGACACTGCGGCCAGACCCATCCATGCCAATCCGACCGATCAGTGAGTGGTCACCCCAGTCTGTCCAGTACAGGTACCTGGCAAGTTGGGGGAACAGTAAGTCCCAAGAGTCTAGAGACTGATCTCACCAGAAGCCTGAAAGGGGGTTGATCTGGATGTTTCTACTTACCCATTTTGCACATCCACCACCAAAGCTCTGGGCTCACGGAGGCCAGAGCTGACCAGCACTGTCCGATAGGCCCCATTGAGCTTGGACACCTCGATGGTGTCGCGGCCTTTGTCACACCAGTAGAGATTGCCACCTACCCAGTCCACAGCCAGCCCATCTGGGTTACTGAGGCCTGTCCGATGAAGTACCTACAGGCAGGGCAAGGAAGGAGGAGCCTGGATGGAACCCTCAGTCTCTCAAGGCCCAGCTTCTTGTTCCTGTAAAACAAAGCTCCCTCTCCTGGCCTTGTTAGGAAAACGATCTAAAATGTGACTCAAGCCTGACCCTAAGTAGACACCAGCAGCAGCTCCAATAAAGGATCTCTAGGAGCACCACCACACCTAAGCCAAAGCACCTAGAGCATAGGTACAGGGAGGTCAAACCTAAGAAGGTGTGATAAACAGGGGGGACTGTGCAGGGCAGTGAGGAGAATAGCAAGAGGAGTCTCCTTGTCTTTGCACTCTGGGCTTAGAGTTGGGAGAAGCTGGAACTAATGGCATCTTTCCATGGTTCAGTGAGGAGGGAGAGGGAAGTGATTTTGGTGGGTTGGTACAGGGAGGAAGAGATGATCCTACAACAGAGAGCTGTGTGGAGTTCATTTGTGGGGACACCTGTGCGTCTTGGATCTGTCCCCTAGGTGGGGCAGGCCTTCCGCTTTACCTGCACATTGCTCCCGTTAAGGTGCATCCTTCTGATCATGCTGCCCTGGGTGGTCACGTCTGTCCAGTAAATCATCTGCTCTCGGTAGTCGAAGTCTAAGGCAACAGCATTGTTCAGGCCCTGTGTTTGGGGACAGGGAAGTCAGCTGGCTGCACATTTGAAGGGAGGGATGTCTGGAGTCAGGAGATGGTTGGCTGGACAGGCACTAGGAGACAAGCATGGACCCATGAGGGAAGAACTGGGGCTGCTGTACTGGATCCTGGCAGTCGACAGGTATGAAAAGGGCCTGGATTTTGGCACCTGCTTAAGCAGTGTGTAGTTGGAGCCATCAAGGTTGAGCTTGCGCAGGTAGTACCGGTTGGCAAAGATGAGAAACGGCTCTTCGTCTGGAAGCAGAAAGTCCTGCCTCAGCTCCTGGCTAGGGCCCATTCTCAGAGCCACACTCCCCCAGACTACCTGCAGCTCTTCTGTCCCATGCCCACCCCGCCTGCTGCTCCCTGCCCCGGCCCACAGCTGCCTGAGCCATCTCTCACCCTCCAAGCACCCGTCTTACCAGTCACAGCTTTGCAGCTGTGGGGATCACCAGCACGTGGGGCATAGCCCTCCACACACAGACACTTGTAACTGCCATGGGTGTTGATGCAGAGCTGGCTGCAGGGGAAGGTGGTGCTGCACTCGTCCACATCAGCACAAGTCCTGCCATCATCTTTTAGCCGGAAGCCGGGGCGACAGCGGCACTGTGGGTATAAGGAGCCTGGGGCTGAGGATGTGGCGGGGTCGGGGCTTTGGGCATTCCCTCCTGGAGGCCCTCTGGACCATGCCTTGCCACAGGGAGGCAGGCAGCACACAGGTACTGAGCTCACCTGGTCAGAGACCCAGCCCTCGCCATGGGAGCTACACAGTACTGGATGTTTCTACATCCACAGGTTAGGGTCTGGGTTTCCCCATCCATGTCTGGCCATGGGCCAGACCTGTGCACATTGTCCCCTGGAAATGCTCTCCTCATGTGGCTGTTCTCCTGCCTCAAAGGTGCTTCTCCTCAGACCTCTGCCAGCGCCCACTCCCACCCCTCAGTCCCTCAGTGTAGGGCTCAGGCTTGAACATCCTCTTTATCATCTACATTCACTTTCTCAGGGCTCAGAGTAAGGCCCATGGATTTGAATAATGCCTCCAGGATGACAACTCTTCCTCCAGGCTGGGCCTCGCTCTTGAACTTCAGACCTGCTTATCTGTAATCTATTGGACATCTTCACTCTCTCTCCTAGCGGTAGTTCATGTGTTAGCAAACCCTGTTCGCTCTACCTTCCAGATAGATGTAGTATTTAACCTAACATAGCCTTCTGTCTGCCCCTTGCTGCATCCTCAAAGTCTAGGGGATAATGCCTGGTAAAGTAGGTGCTCAGTAAACACTTGATGAATGAACAGATGAGGGAATAAATGAATGAAGGGGTAGAGCAAGGTGTTCCAGCCAAATATCGGGCATGAAAGCTGCCACCCCAAGTCTAGACACACCTTGAAGCCGATCTTGAGGTCCTCACAGTCCTGGCTGCAGCCACTGAGCTTGCGGCTGAGACACTCGTTGACATGGCAGCCACGCTCATCTGAGCCGTCACCACAGTCATCCTGGCCGTTGCAGAGCAACACCTCAGCCACACAGCGCCCGCTGCTGCACAAGAACTGCGATGAGGCATTGCACTTGTGCTCTGTGGAGGGTGAAGAAGACAGGTCAGTGGGGTCCCAGGATCAAAGAAAGAGAAAGGGGCAGGGAGCCCCACATCAGGCCCACCTAGGCTGGTGCAGTGCGGATTCTTGGGGGCCTCATCACTCTGGTCATGGCAGTCGTTCTCACCATCACACTCCCACTGGCGAGAGCTCAGACAGCGCCCATTGGCACAGCGGAACTCGTTGGGGCCACAGGTTGGGTACTCTAGGGAAGGAGGGGACGATGAGGCTGGGGCTCCAGGAGTCCAAGTGCAGCTGAAGCCAGGGCTGCCCCTCCAGTCACAGGACTCACCACACTCAGGGGACTCATCAGAGCCATCTGCGCAGTCACGGTCATGATCACACACAAAATGCTTGGGAACGCACTGACGGTTCTGGCACGTGAACTCGCGGTCATCACAGGTGCTGTTATACACTGGGGCAGAGGCGGAGGACCCCTCAGGCTTGCCTGTTCCCACCAGCTGCTGGTCACCCCCACCCCTGAGTCTTCTGGGATCTGAGTGGTAGATAGGCAGAGCACTAGATGGAGGCTGAACATTGGAGATGAGTTTACGGCTCTGCCACTAACAGACTATGTGACTCCCACCAATACTTCCTCCCCTTGACCTCATTTCCCAAACCTGCAAAGTGAGGCTGTGGCCACTTGCTGCCTGCCTACCCCTCATGGTCCCCGCCACTCACAGCAGCCGGCTGCGAGACTCTCATCTGCTCCGTCTGCACAGTCCTTGTCACCATCACAGAGCCAGCGCTCGGGGACACACACATGGGTTCCGGGACAGGAGAAGGAGGAGGGACCACAAGTCTTGCCTTCTGTGTAAGGAGCACGGAGACAAGGAGGGATTCAGGGAGGACAGGGCGGAGTGGGCAGACATGATGGTAACATGCCCTGCTGCTGTGCGGCTCCTCTGTGGGGGTTGGGGATGTCCCTTCCCGGGGCACCTCCCAGAATCTGACCCAGGTCACTCCTCACCACAGTGGGCTGCCTCATCCGAGCCGTCCCCGCAGTCATCACTGCCATCACACAGCCACTGCTTGGAGATGCATCGATGGTTCTGGCACTCAAACTGGGCCTCTGAGCAGAACTTGTCTAAGACAGAGGATGTAGTTAGATGGCAAGAGGGGTCGGCTGGGCAGGCAGAGGCCATGAGAGGGACAGGAGAGACACCTATGACAGCCCTTTCTGGGGCGCCTAGTAAGGGCTGGAGAACTGGCTCTGTTCCTGAGCCTGAGTGCATGAGGCACGGCAGAAGACCCAGGGTGCCCACTGCATGGAAGGCCTTTCCCACGAGGATGAGACAGGGCCTGGGTAGGACTTCATGCTGTGGCAGGTACTCTGGGCTCTATCAGGGCACTGTGGCTACTCACTGCAGTGGGTCTCATCCTCGCCATGTTCACAGTCGTCCTCCTTGTCACATGTCCAGCTCATGGGGATGCAACGCCCACTGGGGCAGGCAAAGTAATTGAGGGGGCATCTGGGACGCTTCACACCTGGGGGGTGGGCGAAGTGTGAGGACGCTGCTACCCTGTGGCCTGCCATCCACCCTGCAGCTGCCACTGGCTGACCTGGGCAGTCACGCTCATCACTGTAGTCCCCGCAGTCATTGGCACCATCGCATACCCAGCTGGGTGCGTAGCACAGGGAAGTCCGTTCGCAAGGCTGGAAGATCACACCTTTCACACCCAGGCGGAAGTAGCTGCTGCAGTCCGTGGCACCTGGTGGAGTGAGGGTGGGGTGAGAGGTCACACCCGGTTCCCTCTGAAACACACTCCCGAGTGCCTTTGTGCTTCAGAAAGTTTAAAAGGGCCCTTCGGATAGACTGCCAACTGTCCACTGGATTACCTCCTGGATCCCAGGAGGAGGAGAGGGACACTGACAGGGCCGAGGAAGTGTAGAGGCTGCCATTTGGGGGTGGGGAAGGCTGAGAGGACACAGGGCAGAATAGCCCGAGGCAGAAGCAGCATCGGAGAGACAGGCTGAGGATGGGGGAGGACGGGTGTGGTGTCACACTCACTGCAGTTCATCTCATCGGAGGCATCCTCACAATCCACAAACTGGTTGCAGCGGCTGGAGTTCCCAATGCAAGACCCGTCCCGGCAGCGGAATTCACCCACACCACAGGCCGTCTCTAGAACGTCAGGCCAGTACCGTCAGATCAGAGTCCCTCTGTAGGGGCCAAGAGAGCCCAGGACAGAGCTCCAGCCTGTCTTCAGCGTGCCCTGAACTAGCTGCCTTGGGTCTGGGGACAAATGCTCAACCAGAGGGAGGGTCAAGCAGAGGGTGAGGCCCGAGGCCAGGGTCTGGAGAGTTCTACTCACTGTTGCAGGGAATTTCATCTGAGCCATCCCCGCAGTCGTCCACACCATTGCACCACAGTATGTTGGACACACAGCGTCCGTTGTCGCACTGGCGGAACATCTTCTTGCAGCGGCGTGAGTCTGCAAGGGGTCGGGTGTGGTCAGAGCAGGCACGGCTGTCCTGATGACTGTTCAGTCCCCGCCTAGGGTCCCGGTGCAGGCTAATGGTTCTGCCCTTCATGAGTTCGCAGAACTCCTTAGTCTGTGGAGCTGGGTCACATGGGGCAGGAGGACCTAGGCCGCGGGTAGAGATGAGGAGGGACTGGAGGACGAGAGTGGGCTCCTTACTGCAGTAAGATGGCTTCTCATCAGACTTGTCCTTGCAGTGGGAGACCCCATCACAGGTAAGGCTGAAGCTGATGCACTCGCCATTGGCACACTCAAACTCATCTTGTGCACGACAAGAAGAGTTCACAGCTGGGGAGGGAGGGGGCTTCATGAGTCAGAGCCCAGCTCAAGTGCTCCTCTCTGAAGGGGCTGGGGCCAGCGCTAGCTCTGAAGCCTGGGCTGCGGCCCCTGCCCCAGCTCCAACTCCCTCACCCCGGCAGGTGAGATCCTCCTGAAGAATCCGGCCTCCTCGACAAGAGCAGTTGACATGACCTTGGTGGGTGAGCAGACACAGGTCCTGGCAGCCCCCGTTGTTGATGCGGCAAGGGGAGAGTTCACCTGAGCAGAGACAGGGTGATCATAGGGTACAGAGCATTCTCTGCTCTGCATACTTCCAAGATGCCCACCCAGCGTTCCAAGAGCTCTGCACGGCCCCAGCAGTCACAGGGGTTCACTGAGTGGGGAGGACCTGGAGTGGGGAGCCAGGGTTGTGAGGCAGAAGACCTGTGTATTTGTAGGTGGGCCTTTGAGGTCTCTGAAGTGCATCTTACAGAGTCCAGACCAAGAAGCTTTTTTTTTTTTTTTTTTAGAAGATGTATTTATTTTTATTTTATGTGTATGAGTGTTTGCTTACATGTGTAAGTGCATCCATGTTGTACAATACCTGCAGAGGCCAGACGAGGGTATTGTACCTCCGGGAACTGGAGTTATGAATGGTCATTAGTTGACATGTGGGTGCTGAGAATTGAATCTGGGTCCACTACAAGAGCAGCCAGTGCTTTTAACAAACAGCTCAGACATCCCCCTAGCTCTAGGCCAACAAGTTTTGGATTCACATGTTTGTATTGGTGGCCCAGGGTGTACATGAGGGGCAGGAAAGGGGCTTAAGAAAGCTGAGGACCTGGGAGGAGTGGTGGAGACACACTAGATCAGTGGGGGCAGGTGTGGGTGTAGGTATGTGCATGTACAGGCTGAGAGTGGGCACAGGCAGCACCTACCATGTGGGTGTGAGATCAGGTTTGGGGATGTGGGTGGCTCTAGGAGGAGGGAATTACAGGGGGTGTGGTGGGATCTACAAGGATGTAGATAAGCTCCTGGGGGCAGGAGCAATATGAATATTGCCTCTTGGGTTTGGGTACTCAGGGAGAAGCCACAGGCTCAGTTCAGTAATGCTTTTGTAGCACTCTGGAGGGAGTTTCCTGTGACTTTGAAACGAGCCAATCAGGGATCAACACAACTGTGTAAGCAAGCACGCAGACGGACAGAAGCAACACTTGGCATTTAGCTACGACAGGCCATTATAAAACAACTGCAGAACATTCTATGGGTTTTGTGGTCAGCTAGTTCCTGGGGGGCTGCTGAATGCAGGTATAAAAGAACAACAAGACCAAGTTCATACAGTGGTCAGCAAAATGGGTGCAAGTCTAACCATGGCAACCATGTGCGTGCTGACCAGGTTGCTGGGTTCCTTTAACAATTTACACTGTACAAGAGCTAGCCAAGCAGAAAGTACTGAAACAAATCTGGCAGTCAGTGGGTACAGATGTGCTTAGAGCTTTATATTCTTTTAGAATTGTTTGTGATAAGCTTAGGTTTCGGTTTCCCAGACTGGGAAAACAGATCTCCACTCGGATCAACTTTGAATTATCATGGAGTTTTGTCTAGCACTCTGGTTAATAGCAATTTCGTAGCATTTACCAAGGGGAGTTTTGGAGTTTTAGAGTTTCTGGGGGACCAAAGGTATGTGCAATGAAGGCCCCAGGAGAAACCAGACTATAAGATCCGTGTGGGTGCAGGCACAGAGAACAGGAGAGCAAAGTTGGTGGCAGGCCCTACTCACAGCTGTTGGTGTCATTGGCCACAGCAATGATGCCCATGGGTTGCTGAGGGATGTCCACACGCAACAGCTTCATGTCACTGCCTACATACTTGTTAGCCCGCTGCACTGCCCGCCGCACCCAGTCGGTCCAGAAGATGTGCTCTCCATAGACAGCCAGCCCAAAGGGGTGGACAGGCTCCGACTTTAGGATCACCTGTTGAGACAGGAACATCACTGTTCCCATGTGGCTCAGGCCTGTCATCAACTCTATCACTACAGTGGGGACAGGGAAGGGGGGCTTGGGAAGGAGCTATGGATGCATCTTACCATCTCTCGCCTAACTGATGAGGAAGTCAGGATCCTACAGTGTGACCCAGAGGGGCCTTTTTTTTCCTTCTCACCATACCTTAGGCCTTCCCTTCTGGTGCTCTGTGCTTAGGCAGCCTGGCTGTCCCCTGACTTGGCCCCCCGCATGCTTCCCCTACCCCACAGACTCACATAGCGGTGGGAGCCGTCGTACTCGCACCGCTCAATCTTGTCCAGGGTGGCATCAGAGAAATAGAGCTTCTCTGCACGGTGGTCAATGGCCAGGCCATTGGGTGTGCGGATGTCCTTCTCAATGAGGGTCAGGACATTAGCTCCAGACAGGGCTGCCCTCATGATGCTCGGGTGTAGCTCATTCCAGTTGGTCCAGAACATCAGGCTGGGGGGAGACAGGCAGAGGGATCAGGAGTCAGGAGCTGCCTTGGAGAGCACAGGCCAACCGTACAGATAACTAGAAACCAGGTGTTGTCCAGGGGGTACACCAGACCCTAACGTACCACAACCCAACAGCCACAAAGGCCAATACCACCTCGTGTCTGAGACAGGCCCAGTCACTGCACATACAGTTCCTGCACTATGTGGCCAGGTCTGATTTACCATGTGTACAGTGCAGTGTCTATGAAATAGTCATTTGCATTTGCTAAGGCCACAGTCTTTGCAGCCAAGTAAGTTAGGCTCTAAGCTTCCAGTCCTGATTCTACCACTTACAGCTAGGTGCCTTGAAGCAATTTACTTGCCTACTGTGTCTCAGTTTCCTCTTTCATGAAGTAAGGGATAATACTGCTGCCTCACAGAGAGCTATGAGAATTAAGTAAGTTTATACTCACCTTAATGATATAATTTTCCATTATTTTATTGCTAACTGCTCTCTCCTTTGTAGTGAAGGTGGCTCTTTATGAAACCACCTTGGAAACGTTTGTTGAGTATTGAATACATCTTACATTTTGGGCACACCTGGATGTGTACCTGGACCTCAAAAATTCCTTCTCCACAATTTTAAGGCCTCTGTGAATTTAGAGTCTGAGCTCCAGCCACACTACTGCTTGTGGGTGCTGGTGAGGCTTGAGACAATGGGGAAGACCTCAGGGTCTATTAAGCATTACACAGTGGCAGCATGGTTCCTAGACAGCCTGGGTGGTGAGACCTGGGCCTGTGTCTCCTAGACTTACTCATGGACTTAGGATGGTAGACCCTTCCTTTGAGATACACCAAAGAACACAAAACTAGTTCTGGAGCAGAACCTGTCCTTGGCCACCCACGAGTCAATTCCTTCCCTGTTCTAACACAGCCACTGAGCTTTTCCGTTCAGACCTCTCTAGGCCTCCCTTTCTTCCTCTTCCTCTCGTGCCCCTTCTTTAGACAGAGTCTCTAGCTCAGGCTGGCCTAGAACTTCCGATATAGCTAAGGATGACCTTAAACTTCTGATCGTCCTGTCTCCTGCCACCTTCCACGTGCTAGGATTATAGGCATGTGCCACCACACTGGGTTTATGTGGTGCTGGGGATAGAATTTCAGGCTGTATTTATGCTAGGTACACAGTCTCCTAACTGAGCTACATCCCGGCTCTCCTCTTTATTTCCCCACAAATCTTGGCACCACAGATGAATGGTTGCCTCCTACTTGGAGGGCCTGTAGGATCCCTGTAGGATCTGTTCCTCTGGGAGAGGACTTGATAGATGGAGGTGGCACCCATTTCAGCATGCACATTGCAAAATGACTATCCTGGGCTGGAGAGATGACTCAGTGGTTAAGAGCACCTTTGCTTTTGCAAAAGACTCCACTTTGGTTCCCAGCACCCACGTGGCTAAAAACTGTCTGTAACCGCAGTTCCAGGGGATCCAATGTCCTCATTTGGTCTCCTTGGGCATCACATGACACGGGTACATTACATAAATGTAGACCACTCATAAACATTAAATAAAAAGAAATCCCACCCCACTCAAAAGAAAATGGCTGTCCTGGAACAGCAGCTAGAATACTCTCCTTTCCTTTCTTTCTTTCTCCCTCAGATATGGTCTTATGCATCCCAGGCTAGCCGCCAACTAGCTATGTAGCTGAGGATAACTTTGAACTCCCATGATTCCTGCCTCTACCTCCAAGTGCTGGGATTATAGGCATGTGCCACCATGCCTGGCATAGGTGCTCTTTCTTGACTTGTGAAGGGGAACTTCCACATCCTCAGGTCCAGCCCAGACTACACTCACAGTGAAGCATGAAAGTGGCTTACGTGTGTACTCTGTGGGTTAAGTGTGGCAAAGCTGCGTTGTCAGAAGGTGTGATGGGGAAGAAGAAGCTTTCCTGGGGCAGGCGGCTGGCGGCCAGGAACATGGTGGACTTTCTACCTAACTGTAAACTCTCCAGGGCTGTTAGAGCTCCAGTGGGGCTTGGAAAGAATGTGGAACGTGGCTGTCTGAGCCTCTGTTCCGGCACACAAGTTCCTCCCAGATCCCCCAAGCTCCCCTCCTTTTAGCTGAGAGGTTCTGATGGTCTCACTCCTCTCCTGAGGTGCGCTGTGCCACACCATGGTGTTAGCGCCCTCCAGTCATCTCTCAGACTGCCCGCGTGGCCTCCCTGAGGACATGCACCAGACATTCAGCCAGAGTAGGTCTTTGGCACAGTCGTGAAATTCTCTACTACCCTCAATATGTTCTCATCCCCTAGTGGATTCTTAGTATATCTTGGTTCTCTGAAGTTACTGGCTAGGTCAACACTACTGGGTTCTGGAGAGGTCATTCTCCTGCTCTCAGATGAGAGAAACTTGGCAGGTAATGGGGGGGAGGGGTCTTGTATAGGATGGGGGTGGGAGGCAGGCAGAGTGTTTAGTATGATGGCCCCTCCCAGAAGGCTCCAGACTTACAAAGAACTGGCCCTGGGGCCAGGCGGGACAGGTGAAGTCATTAAGGATCCAGGCAGGGTAGTAGGGATCTTCATGCTCCCGCATGCCAGGCAAGCTGAGGCAGGAGGGAACAGAGGGCCCCTGTGCTGGGCCACCTGGGCTAGGGCTGGCAAGAGCCATGCCAGGTGAGGAATAAGGTCAGCACTCTCACCATTCTACGTAGCTGCTTCTGGGTTTTGTTTGTCCCTTAGTTTCCTAGTAAAACTATTTGAAAACATTCCAACTAGAGATGAATGGGGTAGGGGTTGTTCAGCTAGCAGCCAGGCACTGTGGCAAAGTTGTGCCTTAACAGAGGCCAACGAAGTGAGGTGCGGGCTGCCCCTGAAGGAAGACAGGGCAGGCAAAGCAGGCAGGTGGACCTCAGTACTGGGAGTACCCAGCAAAGAATGTTCTCTTCCTGGCTGCGCTCTGGACTTCTTCGCAGCTCAACCCCAGCTTCCTGTCTTGCTCAGGTCTGCCTATGGTCAGAGGCAGGGGAAAGACCCCTTGCTGAGCTTCTGGCTTCTGCTCTCTTCATTGCCTTTTTCATTTTGAGGCCTTATGTCAACCACTGCCTCCACAAAGCCACTATAAACATGCCACCATCACTCCCATATATAAGACCTCAGCTCAGCTAAGGGACTTAACAGGCCCGGCCTGGGCTTCCATATGCTTGAGTTCAGTGAATGTTCTTTGACTAAGGCTTGGAGTCCTGGAGCCACAAGGGCTCCAGGCTATGTGATGTGTCTGTGTGATGAATGTCAATCACAAAGCCAGAAATATCCTCCAAAGTCCTCAGCCTACTCTTTGGTTCTGACACTTGAAATATTATCCTTGTATTAACAGAGCTGAAGAAATCGAAGTTCAGAGAGGTTATGCATTTCACTGAGGCCACAGAGCAAGAAAGGGTGGAGCCTGACTCTCCCACTCCTGCATCCCTACCTGGGGCTGCCTGGGGCAATTTTTGCTGTCCCCCTCAGCCAGTGCCCACCCCTGGCCCAGCAGCTCACTTCTGGCACTCATCTAGCACAAAGGCCCTTGGGTGGTCGTCTCCAGACATGGTGATGACTGTCTCCCGCTCGAAGGCCCCTGGGCGAGTCTGGTCCACTGTGTGGCGGGTGATGGTGGATGTTGTGTAGCTTGTCCAGTACAGCGTATCCCAGCCACGGTGGTAGGCCAGGCCTTCCACAGAGCCCACGTCTGTGAAGAGACAGGAGCAGTGTGTCGGGAGGGGCCAACGAGCAGAGATAGAGGGACAGCCTGATAGGTGCTTATGGGTCCCACTGCACTGACAGGAAGGGAACGTGTAGGGTCTTGGGGTAGGGGTTGAGAGGTGGAGAGGGCTTTCTGGTCTGTCTTTCCAGGGTCCCAACTCTCCCACATTACCTTACCACACCATGTGCCCCATGATCCATAACCTACCTTCCTTGCCTCCCCACTTGATCTATGCATAGTTGAACCACAATGTTTAATAAAGTAGACATCTTAAGCTCACAATAAAGAACCAACAATATAAGCAGAGAGACAGAACTGAACATAATGTAAGCAACAGCCTGTGCATGCGTGTGCCTGTGTGTATGTGTGTATGTGTGGTGTTTACTGACTCCCTGGGTATGTCAATGTGGCTGTCAAAAGGCTCAACTATACTGTTAAGTATGAATAGTCTGAAGAGCGGGGTGGGCGCCCAATCTCTCCTGATCAGGCTGAGATTACTGTGTCCAGTTCAGCTACTGGGGATGCAACCCAAGGCCTTGCACATGCTAAGCACAAACTCTCGTGCTAGGCTCCACCTCCAGGCCTTGGACACTCCCGTTTAGACTTATGGACAGGACTTTGTGGAGAAAATATTCTAGGAGTCTAGGACAAATCTGTTTTTCCTCTGCTGTACTGCTGTACTACAGAACACCTAGGTCAGTGCCTGGTTGGTCTATATGAATCTGATGAATGAAGAAAGTAATAAATGGAAGCTGGGAATGAAGGTCAGGTAGTAGAGTGCTGGCCTAGCATGTGTGGGGCTATGGGTTCAAGCCCCAGTATCACATAAAACTAGGTATGAAGATTCATACCTATAATCCCAGTGCATGGGGGTGGGGCTAGAGGCAGGAGGATCAGAAGTTCAAAATCATTTGTGGCCACAAAGTTCAAGGTTAACATGGGGCTATTATGACTCAGAGCAAGAGCGAGAGAGAGAAATAGAGAGAGAACATGAATATGAAGAAAGAAATAAATAGGTCAGAGGTCCCGAGGTGGCCAGCCTAAAGCTGAGAAAACAAGGACAAAGCAGCATCCAGAGAGTTGAGTTTGCTTTCTAATGACAGCTCTGTGGCTCTCACTGCTCTGGAGGAGCACTGGCTTCCAAGCTAAACCTTCACACACAGTTCTCTGGAATTCTGTTTCCTGAGGCTATTGAGAAAGAGCAGGCTTGGTTAGAGTAGAAAGCTTGCTGGAATTACTGATCCTAAGTGTCCAGTGTTGTGTCTGGGACTATGTCTGTGGCCAGTGCTCTGCACTCTGGGGTGGAATGAAGCCAGTGTGAAGAAGAAGGAAGCCTCCCTCTGGCTCCAACTAAGGAGAAACTTGCAGGTAACTACAATGGCAATGGCTCTGGTCAGCCTTTAGGAACACGAAGCAGCTGGGATTCAAAGGACAGGTAGGTTGGCTGACGCCTGTGCGTCTGCAGACCACCCCCACCCCACTTCCTGAGAGGACTCTGGCCTGGCTCACTTTCCACGATGGTGGTCCTCCCTGAGCCGTCGTCATTGATCTGCTGGATGTTCCCGAAGTGGATATCACTGAAGAAGATGCGGTTAGGGGTTCCTGGGGAGGTGCCTGCTCGGTAGTCAAAGGCCAGGGCGATGACATTCTTCATGTGCTCTGGGTCCTCAAAGGGCTGCACTGGAGCATTGAGATTGCGCTCATCCGAAAGGTGGATGCTCTTGAGGATGGTACGCTCTGAGTAGAGCAGATAGCCGGCGTACTCTCGACACGAAGCCCCATCTTCAGCCAGCATCCCATGGGCACAGGCACAGGCCCGCTGCCCACCACCTCGGTACAGGCACAGCTGTTGGCACCCACCATTGGCTACTGCACACACATTGGTGCCTGGGGACAGAGAGTATCAGGGGGTAGGATCCCATGTGGGAATTTTGGGTGTCTCTGGCCTCTAGCCTCAGTGGAAACTTCAGTTGGGCCCTGCTCTGCCATGGTATAAAATATCCAGATCTATCCTGCATCTCTCTTTCCTCCCGACCCCTAAGGTCTTGTGAGTCACTGGAAAGTGCCCCTGAAGTCTATAACTTCTCTCCTGGTCCCACTTCCTCCCAGACAGGCTGTCCTTATTCAACTCTTCTGCCCCGGCCCAGAGCCCAGTCTCACCTTTCTGCCGGTCCCTGTTGAAGACTTTGATGTCTTTAAGTTGCACACCAATGCCAGTTCTCAAAGGCACAGAGTCTGTGGCATTGTCTTTGCACCCACGCTTGATGGAGCCATTGGCATGAGTTCTGGGTAAGGAAAGGCATGAGTAGGATGTCAGTGCTCCAGAAAGGAGGAGCAGATGGGAGAAGGCAGGACAGAGCCCTCACCTGTCACTCCAGTAGATGAAATCCTCAAACACAGACACTGAGAACATGTCCATGTTGTTGCTGGACAGGACGACTTCACGGTTCTCACCCGTCTCCAGGTCAATACGCTCAATCTTGTCCATCCGGGCATCACACCAGTACAGCTTCCCATCCTGGAGGCCAGAGGTACCCACCTCACTTCATGGCCTCTCTCCTAGCTAGCACCTGCATCCCAGGCAGCAGCCTGTGTTGTTCAGCCTTCGCTACTCACTCCTGCCTCCTTCAAATCCTCCTGCCTTCTGATCCACACAGATGTCCCTTGTTTGTCGAATTTTATTATTTAATTTATTATTATTGCTATTATTTGCAGGACTGGAGTCAAAGGCCAGGGTGCACTAGGCAAGCATTCTACCTCTGAGCTATAGTCTCAGCTCCTCTCTTTTCACTTTAAAATTTTTATTTATTTTTGCGTATAACTGTTTTGCCTAAATGTATGTGTGTGCACCATGTGTATGTAGTGCCCCCAGAAGGCCACAGATTCCCTGGGACTGTAGAAACAGACAGTTGTAAGCTGCAGGTAGGTGTGTGGCCCATTCCTGTCCTCTACAAGAGCAGAAGTGCTCTTAACCACTGAAACATTTTTCTAGTCTCATCCTCCTTTTTTTTAAGTTTCTGAGTCAAGGTCTTGTTAAGTAGTCAAGGTTGGCTTCAAACTTGAGGTAATCTTCCCATCTCAGTCTCCTGAGTGCTGGGGTTACAGGTGTGCATCACCACACCCAGCCTTCTCACTGCCCACTTCTGAGGGACTACCCCCTCCATCATCTTAAGGCAAAAGATAGTAAGTACTATAGGTGGAAGATGGGCTAGAAGACCCCTAAAAATCCCTGGTCCATGCCTCACCCATGATTTAACAGAGATACCGAAAGGTCAGACAGAGGGTCAAGGCCATCACCCTATCTGCTCCAGGGTGACTGTCCATACCTGGTAGTCCACTGAGATGCCATTGGGCCAGCTGATGCTGACATTAACTAGTACCACTCTCTCTGTGCCATCTAGGCGAGATCGCTCAATACGTGGGTAATGACCCCATTCAGTCCAGAACAAGTACCTATGGGGTAGAGGTGAAAGTGGAGGGGTGTCAGTGCCCACACCATGCAGGAGATAGGGTCTCAACAGTGGATATTGCGGCCAAAATGACAAGGCTAGATTCAAGCCAGCCTGTCTAACTCCTTACCCCTTCTCTGGGTGGACAGTGATAGCCCGAGGCTTGTCTAGACCCTGGGAGATGACCACGTAACGGAAAGAGCCATTGAGCCTGGCGACCTCAATGACATCAAAACCCTGGTCTGTCCAGTAGATGTTGCCTGGGAAGGGAGTTGGTGGGGTTCAGGGAGGTTGGTGGAGATCCATGTACTGGGTCTCCTCCCATCCTCAGATTCCCTCTGCAGCTCCTGTTGGCTCCTGCCTATCCCTTCTCCCTCCTTCTGGAACCCCATGAGCCCTAGACCTCTGCCTTGCCTCTAAACCCCATGAGCCCTCCCACTGCTCACCTGCAATCCAGTCCACTGCAATGCCCTCCACACGGCCAATGCCATTGGTCACCACATCTTCACGCCATGTCTGGTCCCGCTTAGCCCGGCTGATGGTGCTCAGGCCCATATCCACCCAATAGATTGTGTCATTTTCTGGATGCAGAGGGGTCAACATGGGAATGGCCATCAAGCAGAGGCAAGGGGGTCAGACCAAGCGGGGATGCAGGACAGGAATGAGGGAAGGGTAGAGGCGCCAGGTGCTTGCTTGGAAGGGGAGGCAGTGGGAGGGGGTGGAGCAGCTGCCACAGCCAAATGTAGGCAGTTCTTCAAGGACCTCGGAGTGTGCCACCCCCAAAGCTCCTGGGTCATGTCCACCATCCTCACGGCCAAATAGCTCACCAGCATGAAAGTCAATTCCAACAGCTAGTGAAGTTCCCGACACTGGGACCAGGGCATCTGACTTGTCATTAGGATCCAGGGGGATCCCCCTGATTCCCTCATGCACAGAGTACAGGAGGAAAGAGCCCACACCTGAAACACAAAGACACTTTAGGCAGGGACTCACACTCCCTGAAGCTTGGTTTCCATCACTCTCAACCTGTTTCTCTCTGCTTCCCCTTTGATAACTACCCCCAGCCATCTCCCTGACTTCAGCATACTCACACCCTGGCTTGAGGCCTGGAGCCTGGGTGGGAGGAGGCTGATCTGCTGGTTGAGCCTCAGAGTCGCAGCTCTGGGAGACAACCTGCAGGACCACTTATCACCACTAGAGGACAGAAGAGATTTGCATTTCTCTCTCTGCACCTTGCCTTCCACCTACTCCAACCCTGTATCCTCCAAGCCCTCAGGGAAGGGTGTGAGCATCAGAACAGACATCTAGGGGTGGCAGGACTCCAAAATCTAGATTCCCAGTTTGGCATTTAGCCTGACCTTAGTTTCCTCTTTGTCCTCCCTCTGCACTGTTCCAAATCCTTGCCCATCATCTAAAACCCAAATCTTCCCAGCACCTTGCCTGTTCCTGAGCCAATCTCATTCCCAGTTTTCCCACTTCTTAGGAGGAGCCACTATTCACGCATCCCAGAATCTGCCCTGGCTTTCATCCCTTTGATTCAATGTATCCCCAAGTGAATTCCCCAACAGGCCCTGGTTGCTCAAGTTCTGGAAAAAAAAAGAGGATGATCAAGTCTGGGAAACCCCAGACACTAGAGTCTTCTCTTGAAAAAATTTCAGTGCACCTGGGTATATTCAAGGCTCTGAGAAATTGTGCAGTAAGAAAACAAAAAACAAAAAACAAACCATGTTTCCACTTTGCTTAACCCAGCTTTCCTTTCTGTAACATCTACCACATCAAAGCAGGTTTCTGGCAGAGCACTTTGGGAAAAAGTGCTGTCCTGGGGCAAGCTTGTAAATTAGCAAGTTCTTGTGAAATGTCTCTGAGTCTCATCCCTTCTCTTTGACCCAACTTTGCAACACAGCCTAGATCCTGTCTCCTCACGGGCATCACTCCTAATAGTATCCGAACTGGTCTAACTGCCTCGGTTTCTCCCTCCCCCTATTCTGTAAGTTTTCGGCCGCCAGGTTAATCTCCTACAAACAACACTTTCCAGGCACTACTGGCTGAGAAGCCATAGGAGCCCCACCCTACCACACAGCCTTATCAAAGACTTCCCCTACCCTGCCCACTACTGGGCCCTGCGCTCCTGGAACTTGACTGCTTAGCTATACTTCTTGCCTTTTGTGTGGTGTGTACGTGTGTGCCCGCGCTTGGGATTAAATAGAGGGCCTGGTGCATACTAAGCATACTCTACCCTGAGCTCACCATCAGTCTGTCTCTCCACTGTCCCAAGCACCAGATTCTATCCATTCTATAAATCCAAGGCATGGCACCCCTCCTCTGCCAAGCTGGCCTGCCTCTGTCTGCTGGTGTCTACCTCCCCAAAACCTATTTCAGGCACTGGACAATCACAATAACTTTGAGGTCCAGCTTTCCCAACTTATTGACCCCATTTTCTGGCTCAGGCCAGAAAGTCCTAGGTTAGAAAGGGATGGCCTAGGACTTTTGCCCACAGCAGCCAGCACAGTAGGGCTTGCTAAGCATCTAACCCAGAAGATTGCAGGCAATACCAGATGAACACTGCCTTGGATAATGCAGCAATAGGGTAGGAGAGGTCAGGGTTAGGCTGGGGGACACAGGTGCCTACCCTCACAGGCCTGCTGACCACTCCGGAGGCTGTAGCCAGCTGTACACATGCAGGAGCGAGTAGATTCTGATGTTGGCAGACAGAGCTGGGAGCAGTCTCCATTGTTGACACTACAGGGGTTGGTGCCCTCGTGCTCTGGAGAGGGGCAGTGGGCAGAGAGAAAGGGTTAGGTGGCCTTCCTGGGAGACTCCAGGCCTTCAGGGTTGGGCCTGAATTGCTTAGGGATAGGATGGTCACTGGCTTATAGGATCCCACCCAACCCAACCCTTATGTCTTCTGTGGCCAGGCATGACCCCCTAGTGGGACCGAGGAACATGAGTCCCTGTGAATAGCAAGTGGAGCCTAATCCACTCTTCACGCCCTTGCTTCGCTGTTTGGCGAAGCTGGTGGCAGCTCTGAAGACCCTCTCCAAGCCCCATCCCATTGTTGCAGAATCTCTGCACTTCCTGTCCCTTGCCCGCTGCCTACCTAGCTGGACGCTCTCGTCATACACCTTCATGTGCATCACCAGTGTAGTGCTGTTCCGCAGGACCACAGACCCTGAGCCATCAGCCTTGTTGCAAGTGCCCATCTTCTCTGACACCTGATCAGCCCACCACAGCTTGTCTCCTGGGGAGGCAGGATGGGATAAGACCTTGGGAAGGCCCTTTACACAGCCCTCCAGCGGAAGTCCTTAGGCCTGTACGATGAGAGGCTGTCCTCAGGCCAGCCCTCACCACCTAGCCAGTTGAGCCTGGACTGCTCTGCTTCCATCCTTGCTCCCACTTGGGCCCTCACCCATGATGGCCAAGGCAGTGGCTTTGCCCAGCTGGCTCCGCATGGTGTCAATGATCTCCAGCCCAGTCCCATCCAGGTTGCAGCGGTTGATGGTGTGGTTCCCGGAGCTGATCCAGTAGAGTTTGCTTTCAGGGAAATCAATAGCCAGGCCTAGAAGAGGGCAAGTGTCACAGCCACAGAGCCTGGCACTAGGGTCAGATTCAGGGCTGAGAATAGGGTGTGTGTTAAGGATATGTGGCTCTGGGACAAGAGGTGATAGACACTAAGCTGGGGGTTGGGAGGGGCCCAGGGGCACCAGAGGGACACTGAGAGCATCTCCTAGTGGAGAAATTAGAGGCCTATAGGCACAGACAGGGCAAGCTCATACCCACAGGGCCCTTCTGGCCGCTGAAGAGCAGAGTGCGGTTGCTGCCATCCATGTTGGCCATGCTGATGTTATCACCGTCAGTCCAGTAGAGCTTCCTGGGGTAAGTATTGAGAGGAAAGGATCAGAGTCCTCTTCTCCCCAGCCTCACGCTGGTGCTCCCCAGCCCTGGGCCCCAGACTGACCCACGGAGCGGGTGGACGACCAGGCCGTGGGGCTGTTCCAGGCCCTGCACCACCGCATTCTTGAAGGAGCCATCTAGTCGGGCCACGTTGATCTGCTTCTTGTTGGTATCATAACTTGTCCAGAACAGATTTCGGGACACCCAATCCACAGCCAGCCCATGGGCATTTGGCAAGTCTGGGGCAAAAATGGGGAGCTGGTGGTTGGTACTGGCAGGGTACAGGCTGGGGACAGTCAATGTGATTTCTGGGGAACAAGGGTCAGGACACTAGAGCGGGGGAGCACTAGGAAGGTCAGGGTTTGGAGAAGGAACATCAAGACCTCCAGGAGCATGACTGGAATGAATGTGAATGGGGGGGTGTACCATGCCTAAGGGGGTCAGGGCCAGAACCTGCAGAGACAACCGTTTCCACTCCTGTGCCATTGATGAAGGCCCGCTTGATGGCCTGTGTCCGCACATCAGACCAGTAAACACGCTGCTCGCGGGCATCATAGTCCAGCACTGTGACGTTGTCGATGTCGGGTACAGTGAAAGAGATGATATAATTGTAGTAGGGGGCGTCCAGGTCAACACCCCGGATCTCCATCTGACGTGCGTACAGCAGGAACTTCTTGAACTCTGTGGGGCACGCAGCCAGTCACTGGAGGCAGTCCCCTGCCTTCAGACTCGCTGCGCAGGTTAGAGTCCCTCCACTTTGTTCTCTCTGCTTGCTGCTGGCTTTTGGCTATGAGTGGTCCCATCTATTTCAGGTTCTGACAGCTGTGGCTTTTTCCTACAGTGCTAGTCTTTGGAGCCACCCTTCCAGTTCCTGGGACTAGTTCAATACTAGGGACCTCAGGCCTCCCCTTCAGCTTCAGTTTGCCCCTAGTTGTTGAAGGGGGCTCCCTACCATAGCAGGTGGTGTTGTCCTTGTGGAGCTTCATGAGGTGAGGGCAGGCACAGGAGACGGTGCGGTTGTAGTTGATGAGGCACAGATGGGAACAGGGGCCCCGACCCCCGTTGGCCTCACATGGGTTGGGAGCTGGCCAGGAGAGAAGAGGACAAGAATAGCCTGTGACTTCCTGGTCCCTACCTGGCCTTTCTCTTCTGGACCCAGCCCCTCCATCTCTTAATGTCCCTACTCCAGCACTCTTTGTCAGACCAGCCCACCCTTGCTTGTACCAGCACAGGACCCTCCTGTTCTCCAGAGCTCTCGCCTCTATGTCAATGTGACCGCTGCTACTTTCGAGATGCCTTTGAGGACCAGGCCCTTACCCATGGGCTGCCGAGAGGGGTGATACACCTGTAGGTCAAAGGGCTGGGTGTTGGTCCTTTGTACCACAGTGACATTATGGCCGGTCCACTTGTTGGCCTTGGCCAGCGTGTTTGTTCGCCAGTCGGTCCAGTACACCTCGCCCCCATACAACGTCACTGCAAACGGGTGTGACAGGAACTCGTGTCCCCGGAGCACTTCCATGTGGCCGGAGCCATCGTAACGGGCTGAGTAAATGGCATCTGACCTGGGAGTGTGGTTGGGGCAGCGTGAGGATGCCAGCTGGTGTCTCAGCAGGGCACCCTGCCCAGGTGCCCACCTTCCTGTGCCCCGCCTACAGCCCGCTCAACTGAGTACACCAGGCACTCCTTTTCTTGATCCCTGCCAGCTGGACAAAGAAGGCAGACAGATTATGGGGAAGGGGGATCTAGTAGGTCAGGGCTCTTGAGCTTAGGACCCCCAAGGGAGTCTCTAGATCTCCTCCCCAGGGCTATTGCTGGTGCTTTGGTGCACATCAGAAAAAGGACCTCTGGGCAGACTGATTACAAGTGTCTCCTCATTTAGGGAAGATACGGCCCCCCAGCAGAGGGCACAGAATGTAAGCAGAGTGGAAGAAACAGTGGATGATTGCAGGCTACGTCCCTGCTTCTGCTCAGTCCTACTCATCTCTCGCTCCCCAGCCCCAGCTTCTCCCTTACTCTTGGTCCTCCTCACGGTCCTGGGTTTTGGCCACTTATTTCCCCAGCCTGATTCGTGCTGGTCCTCCCCCACCCTCTTGTTCAGGTGCTGGCGCTTCAGCCTCCCCGGTGGGTAGAGGATGCTGACCTGGCATCAATCCAGAGAATGCGCTTCTCCAGGTAATCCACGGTGAGTCCGTTGGGCCAACCCCCAGAGCCTGTCTCCCGGTGGATAGTGCGGCGACCAGCCCCACTCATGGAGGCTGCCTCAATTCGGGGCAGGCTGGCATCCCAGTCTGTCCAAAACAGAATCCTGGGGAGAGGGTCCAGAGAGACAAAGTTGGGGGGTGTTGGAACCATGGGTAAAACTTGTCGGAGGGATCAACAGCACTGAGGAGACAGGTGTCCCTGGTCAGGCTGAATGGAACTTCAGGGGACCACAGGGCTAGAAAGTGCAGAGTCCTCACCCATCCCGAGGATCCAGTGCAATTGCTCTTGGGTGCTCAATGTCACCAGCCAATAGAGTGGTTCGGAGGGTCCCATCCAGCTTGGCCACCTCAATCTGGTCCAGGTTGCTCTCTACCCAGTAGATATTGCCTGCAATCCAGTCTACAGCCAGGCCCTCTGGCGTAGCCAGGCCATACTGAATCACAACCTCAAAGCTGGTCAGTGCTAGGAAGGAGGGTTGGAGGAGGTTAGTCTCCTGGGGTAGGGCAGGGTAGGTATGTGGACCCTAGGCTCCCTCAGCAATCCAGCCTCACCCTGACACTTCTACCAAACTTTCTGATGGGTTCAGACCCCACAGGTGGCATTCCTAATACCCTTTTTCTCCTCACAAAGGCCTCCTCTACACCAGGAGGTAAATGGAGAGAAGCCTGGAGGAGGGGTGTGAGGCCAGCCACCTTTTGCATGCAGTGCTCTCTGGAGGAGGAAGTCAGAGTAGAGAGAGTGGAGGCTTTCAGGGACAAATCTGGGCTCAGTATGAGGATAGTGGAATTTTCTAGAAGTTACCCCACAGAATGTCCTGAAGATAGTCTATGCCTATAAAACTGTGTGTGCCTTATTACTTTAGAAACTGTTACATGTTACGACCATATCATAGTTTACTTAGCTATTCTCCTGTTGATGGACACCTGAGATGTTTTCAGGTTTCCTTTATAACGAAGAATACAAGCTCCAGTAAAACATGGAGCCTCTTTCAAGTCTGTTCAGGGACACGCCTTAACTCACAATTTAAAACTGCCTGTCCTGATCACTGCTGTTTGCATTGCTTGGTACATAGCAGGTGCTTAACACTAAGTCTATTGTGGCTCAGGCTTCCATGGGAGAGAAGGCTCAGGTATTCCTTCCCTACCTGGCATTTTCCTTCCCTACAAGTCTGAAATTCCAAGACTGGGGAGCCAGGCTTCAGGCTGCTCCAAAGAAAGGTTGATCATTTTGTTAATTATCAGGCTAGTAGCTCTGCTGATGATAATTATGGGGCATCAGGCTGTGAAACCCACAGCAAAATCTAACCCGATTAACAGAGAAGTGGGGGATGAGGAGCCAAGGCCTCTGCTTTGGGACCACCTGGATCTGGGTCTGTAACCTTGAGTGCCCAAGTGCCATCTGCGTCCAACCCTGGTACCAGTCTCAGGTCAGGCAGGCCGTAATCACCTCCGTTGTCCAGCAGCTTCCCACGGTAGATCTTGTCTTCTACCACGTCAGTCCAGTAGAGGGCACTCTGGCTGAGGTGGAAGTCCAGGGCAATGGTATTGCGCAGGCCAGGCACCAAGACACTGTAGTCCCCCTTGTGAAGGTCAATGCGCCGGATCTCATGGCGGTTGGAGAAGATGATGAATGGCTTGAAGGGGTCTGGGGTAGGAGAGATGGGAAGGAGTCAGCAAATTCTTGGCCGCTGCCTCTGTGCCCTGGTGTTTGGCCACCCAAGCCCAGCCTATCGCAGCTCAGAGACCTGAACAGGCCTGCTTGGCTGGTTCAGCCACTTTCCACTGTCTTACCCAGGCTGCGGCAGCTCTCGCCATCAGGCTCCAGGATCCAGCCCTCGTAGCATGAGCACTTCACACTAAACTTGTTCTGGTCACACTTCTGGCTGCACTTGAGGTGCTTGGCACAGTAGCTCTGGATCTGGCAGGTGTGGTTGTTGGGCCCCAGCTCCATGCCCAGAGGGCAAGAGCATACAATGCCTTCACCAGGTGCCACTGAGCAGTTGTGGCTACAGCCACCGTTATTCAGAGAACACTGGTCTGGGGGGACAAGCAGGGCACAGGCCCAAGGTCAAGATGTAGGAGGAGACAGGATATAGCCTAGTGCAGCCCCAGCTAAACCCGGAAGCTCTACCCACAGCCCCTTCCTTCAGTGCTTCAAAGTCTCTGCCCAACTTCGCAGGATCCCTCGGGACTTGGGGTTGGCATCCCAGCACCCGACGCCTAGAACCACCCTCCCCCTTTCTGGTCTTTATATTCCTGCCCCTCTTGGGTCCATGGTTGGGGCCTGGGCATTTTGCCTCCTCCCTCGGAGAGTCCTTAGGTAGAGCTCCCCTTCTCTGATTTCTCCTGACTTGGATGTGATTTGGGGGCAGGGTGCAAAGGGGAATGCCCTGAAACTTGTGGCCTTACTAACAACATGTCAGCAATTTCTGGGTCAGTCCCAGACAGCCTTATCTTTCATTCTTCTCTTTCCCAGAAACTGAGTGCCCTGCCTGCTCTGGGGCAGCAAGGTTGCTCTGATCTGATCCCCAAATCATGCCGCGTGACCTTGCTGAACCCTAACGCCTTCTTCTTCCCAGTGCCTTCTCTGTGCATATTTTATCCATGTCTGGGAGCCCAGTTAAGTTCCCCTCCTCAGAAATTCTGCTCCAACTATCATATCTCAAGCCTGAGCTACACCTCCAGCCTGGCCTCCCTGCTCAGGAAGTCTCTTCCAGGTCAAGTCCTAATAGCTCCTTTCCTGTCATGTCTTCAGAGCAGTGTGATCCTGGACCAGCTAATTTAAGGGCTACATGCCTCCTTTTCCTCATCTAAGGACATAATGTCCCTGTTTTACTGGGCCACTTTGCAGAGCAAATGCTGTAAGAGTGCAAGCTGCTTCACCCAGGGCCAGGGCAAACCTCAGATCAATGCAAGCTGTTGGAGACACTCTGGGTACTGTCTGCTCTTATTCCAGACCCCTTCCTATATAGACTTGCCCTGGCCTAGACTCTTCTCCACACTGCTGCCGCCTCAAGGACCTGCCCCAGGCCTCACCACAGAGTTCGCCCTCATCTGAGCCATCTCCACAGTCGTCGTTGCCATCACACAGCTTGTCAGGGGGCAGGCAGACTGAGGTGTTGTTGGCACAGGGGTGCGAGGGTGGCCTGCAGGCCAGGGACTCACAGTTCTCCTCATCTGAGTTGTCTTCACAGTCGCTGTCACCATCGCACACCCACGCTTTGCTGATGCAGCGAGCTGAGGGATGAGTGCAGAATGAAGACTGGGCCTGGCAACTGGGACTCTTGTGCCCGTCTACCCAGACCCGGGGGCTTATCTAACAGGGTTGTGACTGTAGTGTCTTGGGGCCCACTATGAAACTAAAGCCTTTTCTGTCAAATTCACATAGGCAGCAAAGAAGGTTGGAATGTGTAGAAGGTGCTGATGCTCGATTCTGGCCAGGGTTTGGGTTCTCAGGGTCCTTTGTGAAGGCCCTGGTCCTTTCTTGCTTGCCAGCACCCCATCGTGCCATCTCCTGGCCACTATGCTGTTTCCTGCCCATGTTCCCTCACACTCCTCCAGCCCTCTTTTCACCTGAATCCTTGCAGCCAAACTTGACATTCGGGTCACAGACATGAGTCACCCCCTCACAGCTTTTCTCATCACTGGAGTCCATGCAGTCAGTGTCTCCATCACAGCGCCATCGCAGGGGGATACACAGTCCATCCAGCCGGCACTGGAACTCATCAGTATGGCAGCCACCAGGGGGTCTTGTGGCTGCAGGAGGATGGGGAGGACATGAGGAGGCAGGAACACTTCGGGTCAGACACACTTCCCTTTGCCTAGCCTGAGGTCTGAAAAGTCATGTGAGCCTGCTGACACCCCAGAAGCACTAACTCAGCAGCAGAGTCAGATGTCACACCTTCATGGTCCCCAGTGACCACCTCATTAATGTTCTCTTTTAACATTTTTTTTTAATTCACTGTTTTTTTTGAGACAGGGTCTGCCTGTAGCCCCCAGATGGCCTAGAACACACTGTGCAGACCAAGGTGGCCTCAGTCTCACGGAGATCGACTCGCCTCTGCCTCCCATATTATCTACTTACTTTTATCTTATGTATATGAATATCTTGCCCGCAAGTGTGCAAGTGCAGCAGGTGCATGCAGTGCTTACAGAAGTTAGAAAAAAGGTACCGAATCCTCCGAAACTGGAGTTACACATGGCTGTTAGCTGCTATGCGGGTGCTGGGAACTGAACTCAGGTCCTCTGTAAGAGCAGTCAGTGCTTTGAACTGCTGAGCCATTTCTCCCATGCCTAGTGTCCCCTTTACATTATACTCAGGATGCTGACTGGCTAAGCATTTTGTCTGGTCAGAGCTCAAATGTGTCCCACTTAGTCTGCTTCCCTCATTCACTCCACACTCATTGAATGTCAGCTATGTACTAGGCACTGTCCCAGGTGGCTGCAGAGACCAAGACAAGGTGTCCTTACTCCTATGGAATTAGGGTCTAGTGAAGGGGGACAGATATAGACTATAACCGCAGGTGATGATGACACATACTGTGGAGACAAAACAGGTAAAGGCAGCCTGGTGGGATGACACTTTGGATAAGATGGTCAACAAGCATCTGAGCAGGAGGTGTTTATACACAGGCCTAAATGAAGTGATAGTGAGCTACATGAACACCTGGAAGTGCACTCCCAGTAAAGGAACAGCCAATGCGAAGCCTCTGGGATGAGGCTGTGGTGGGCACATTCAAACAATGCTCAAGAGGTCAACAAAGGTAGAATGGGATAGGTTTGGGGGGACGGAGAGGCAAAAACACAGGTCAGAGGTCGGGGGTAGAGCCCCTACACCACAGAGGTCTCTGCAGTTTTTCTACATGTGCAGGCAGTTGATATAGGTCTGGGGCATACGCCGATTGTTTCCGTTGTATCCCGTCTGACTCTGCAGGCCAGCAGCACAGCAGAAGTGTCACACAAGTAAGAGCACCACGGCGAGGATCTGGACTGGGCCTCACACTCACACCGCTGCTCCTCCATCCTCCTAGCTGTGACAGGGTCGGCACTCTCTTTTCTTGCCCCAACTCTCAGAAGCAGCCTCTGAGCTGACTTCCCTTTCTTGGGGCACCTGAACTTCTGTGCAATTTAATCCCCTTCCAGGGTTGTCTTCCAGAAGTGCTTCCTGTATCTTCCAGAGTTCCCCCAGGGTCTCCCCGAGAAAGCTTCTGCCTGACTCTCATCTGCAATTGAAATCTGTCCCTTCAGAGACAGCCGCATTCCCTGCCATCCTTGCATGAGGCTTCTTCTCCATCTGCCTGGCTCAACCATCACCTTCCAGAAGAGTTCAGTTTCCCCTTCAGTCTTTTTCTTCAGGGTTCTCCACATCATCTCCTACCCCGTAAGTCCCACTCTCTCCTCTATCCATAGTTTAATCATCAAGGTCCCATTTAGACCCACGTCCTCCTGAATGGTAGGTTCCAGGCGATGGCAGCTCAGAACCACAGGTAACCACCACCAATCAGACACGATCCCACATGCCAGTCCTCTGGCATCTCCTCTCATTGCTTGGAGGAGGAATCTACTCGCCCAGGTTTGCCTGGTATACTGAGCAGGTCCAGGGAACTCTTCTAACTGCTCTGCACAGATACCTGCTTTATCCCTTAGCCCTTCTTAGAGATGATCCTGGAGACTCAGATACTGTTTCTTGAGTCTCTTGTGACCCTCTTGGTCCCCCCTCTCTGCTGGAAAGCCCACGGTATCCTGTATAATTCCTGCTTATGTGGGAACATACTCCAGTTCTGTAAGGCAGAGATTGTAAACTGGTGGTCCCACAGCCCAGATAAATCCTGAAGAAAGATTTTTCACCTGTAGGTCAACTAGCAGTTGTTACAGGCTGAATTGTGATCCCTAAAAAAGATGCTGAACCCACCATGCTTATGAATGTAGCCTTATTTGGAAACAGCATCTTTGTAGATGATCAACTTCAAATAAAGTCATGTGGGCCTAATTAATAGAACTGTTTCTATATAAAGAAAAATTTGGACCCAAGGACAGACACACTCACAGAAGAGATTATGTAAAGATGAAGGCAGGGATAAGGACAGAACCTTTAAGCACGAAGGAAGGCAAGGGTTTCAGGAACGGCAAGGGACACGTTTTCCTTCATAGCCTCCATAGCCTCGGGAGGAACTGGCCCTTTTCCCTGGAGGAAGCTGCCCCAGGACAAGTCTGCTCTTGGACTTTTTTTCTAATCTTCAGAACTGTGAAACAGTACACTTTTGTTGTTTAAGTCACTCAGCATGTGGTCCCTTTGCTACAGTAGCCTTAGGAAACTAACATGCTTAGATTTCACATAAAAAAATTCTGCACTGCTGACTGTTCTTAAGGCTAGGGCAACCTTGGGTCAACAATTCATGGTAGCAATTGGCCAGAGCTAAGAAACCAACATCCCTAGAAAGGTCTATGCCTTAAAAAATTCAGCCTCCCCTGGGGGAAGGGGTGTAATCTGGGCCCTGGGAGCCCCCTGGACCAGCTCCTCTCACTCTCAGATCCTTTGCATTCACCATTTGATTTATTTTATTCTGAGACAGGAACTCATTCTGTACTGAAGTTGACCTTAAACTCTCAGTAATCCCTGCCTCAGCCTTCTGAGTGCTGGGATTATAAATATGAGTCAGCATGCCTGGCTAGACTCTTTGGTCAGGCCATTTAGCACATGCATCCCCGTGCTGAGCACTTATGCACACCTCACTAACCTCCCTATCAGTACTGTTACCAGTGTTATTTTTACCGTTTTACAAGAAAACTCAGAGGCCTAGGAGATTAGTAACTTGCCGAAGGTCACTCAGATAACAAGTTGCAGAGCTGGAGCTGAAACCCAAGGCCACCCAACTACAGGCCTGTGATCTTAGTAGTGTATGGCAATGATTGGCCGGCAAGATCCCTTTCTCATGGCTTTGGAACCTCCTCAAGGACAAGAGCAGAGCCTCAGCTATGTCAGGATTCTCAGGTGGTGACTGACACACAGTTGGGGGTAGGGAGTGGATGGATGGATGGATGGATGGATGGGCTGTGGCTGATGCAGTGGAGATGGCCGCATCCCCATCCTGCTGGTCTGGGGTACTCACCCTGGTTGGTACAGTTAGCATGTGTCTCATCGCTATAGTCCCCACAGTCATTGTCCCCATCACAGGTCCAGTGCTCAGGGATGCAGCGGCCACTATTGCACTTGAACTGGGTGCTAGAGCAGGAGTGGCTACAGCCAGCCTCGTCACTGTTGTCCCCACAGTCATTGTCTAGGGGAAGGAAAGAAGGGGAGAGGATGAGGTCAGCAAAGCAGCCTTCTTTGTGACCCCAGCTTGGTTCCCTCCACCTCCTCATTCCCAACCACAGCCCACCCCCCACCCCCCACTGAGAAAATAACAAACAGAAAAGACACAGAAACTGCATAGATTGCAGCATGCACCATGGCCCACGGGGTGGGGCGGCAGTGGGTGGGCTCCAGGAGGCCCCTCCCTGAGTCTCAGAAGGCTGGGGAGGGGGTATCCTTTGCAGCAGGGTGTGGGGACAGGGGCTGCTTACTTGGGGATAGGAAGGGGTTCACTGATTTGAGAGAAAAGGGTAGGGAGCATATAGGTAAGGCTCTCTATTAGCTGAAAAGGGCTTTTATCCAGCCTGGGTATTGATGGGCGCTGGTACTGCATGCTGGTCACAGGGGCTGCCTGCAGCTGAGAAGACTGGGGGCCTCTTCTGGAGAAGATGGCTGAGGCCGACTAAATGATATCCTGCCTTCTAATCTCCAGGTAGTTGCTCCTGGACTTTCCTTCATAACAAGACTCAAAGGGAGACAGACTGAAGTCCAGTCATTCCCCTTGGGGTGTGTTCCTGACCCCGTTCAACAGGATTTGCTTTTCCAGCTTTCTCCTCCCCAGGTCTTGGCTCTCTTGGTACCACCTCTATTATCTGCTTCTGAGTAGTTCCCCTGCCTTTTCTCTCTCTGGTGCTTGTTTTGTGTCCTGGAAGCTCTGGGGCAGGGAGCCTAAAGGACCCGGGCAGCCAAGGTCAGCTGGGGCTCTGGGGTGATGGTGCATGTGCTTCTATGCACTGACCGGCAGGCTCAGGACAGGTCTTTTCATCAGAGCCGTCCCCACAATCCTTCTCTGAAACACAGAAACCGCCAGGGCAACCATTGGCACTTGAGACATAGCAAGGAGGAGGGCAACGTGGCACTGATCCAACCCATCCTCACATGTGAGCCAGGGCTGGAGCCACTGGGGCAGCATGTCACAACACGTCACAACACGTCACAGCACAACACAACACAACACAACATCACAGCACACAGACAGAGTCTGAGACAGTGTACACAACAATCACTTCCTGGCCCCTGTGGCTCAGTGCTGACATCACCTGGTCCATGGCTAACCGTCAGGTGGGCTCCCAAGCCTGGAGCCTGGAGCCTGGGGCATACAGCAAAGACCTCAGGAGATGGAGGGTACAGGGAGAAGGGGGTGGGTCCTAAGTGCCTCAATTTGCCCTCTGGTCCTTCTTATTTATCCTTCCCTAGCCCTTTAGGGTCTTGCAGAGGATGGGGCAGCTCATCCTCTTGCCAGAGGAATGGTACAATGGTAGGATCTCCCTATGGTATTTTGGGGTCCGCATCTTTTCTCCTAGCCAGCCCATCATGGCTTCAGTGTACTGCAGAGAACCCTAGCTTGATTCTAAAACCTCTTCCTTCTCTATGTGAGGTCTGGCTGTGGCTTCTAGCTTTCTTAGGAATTGCAGCAAAAAGGTGAGCTCTTACCATTGTCACATCGCCAGTTGATGTTGATACATCTGCCATTGTTGCAGGTAAACTGAGTCAGGGGGAAGCAGGTGGGATAGGCTGTCAGGGAAAAAGAGCACAGCTGAGTGGGGCCCTCAAAGCTACACATATTCTTGTGCTGAGCAGATGGTACAGGGTGCCCTTCCAGAAGTGGGAGCCCTTAGCAGAGTCAGATGGGTGAGGAAAGGCTAGGTCCCTGCTCAGCACAAAACCACTCATTCACCTCTGCTAGGCACCTGCGTAGGCTCCCTGAGCCCCCGAAATCAATGCTGTGATAGTGGTGCTATTATTAGACTCCTGTTACAGACAAAACTCACCAAAGCCAAAGATAAGACAACTTGCTCAAGGTTACCAGGTACTATATACAGGGCTTCTCCAGCCCCCATAAATGGGCTTCCCCTCCCCACAGCTAAGCCTGGCTTTCCTGTTGTCCCTCTTACCACATGAGGCTGACTCATCAGACCGGTCTCCACAGTCATCATCCAGATCGCAGGTCCAGGAGATGGGGATGCAGCGGCCACTGGCACAGGAGAACTGGTTGGGTGGGCAGGTGCGAGCTGGGGGATGGGGCGAGTGTGAGTGCTCATTATCCGTACCTTCTCTGAAAGTCCTCTCCTCCTGGGTCACTCTCTGCCTGCCTGCCTGTTCTTTCTTTTGAGACCTTATTTACCAGGGTCCCAAATCACACCAGTGCCTGATCCCATCTCTCAAAGGGTCTCTGGGGTCTTCAGGGAAAGGAGCCACCCATGTTACTTCTCATCTCCATGTAGAGCTGCACCTTTTTCCCTGTGAATCCAGCCCTGCTGGCCCATCCAGCCCTGCAAGGAACAGCAGAACCCACTTCCTGCCCAGGGCCCCATTTGCTCTGCTCTGGGTACACTTGCTCTTTTCTTTCCTTCCCCAAGGCCTCTCTGCCCTCCCAGGCCTGGCTCCTCGTCTACCCTGCCACCATTCCACACCTGAGCAGGTGGCATTGGACTCATCTTCACTGTTCCCACAGTCATTGTCACCATCACAGAGCCAGCGGTTGGGGATGCACCGATTGTTCTCGCACTTGAATCGGTCCGAGGGGCAGGTGTGTTGATCTGGGGAAGGAATGGATCAGGAGTCAGTGAGAGGGTAGGACCCCCAGTTCTCTGCCCACTGGGTTAGGAACAGGCCCTTCCAGAATCCTACTCCCCGACAGGGTTGGCTGTCCATCGAGGGTAGGGAGGGTGACTCACGGCACAGCGTCGGGGCCTCATCACTGTTGTCCAGGCAGTCATTATCTCCGTCACACTTCCAGCGCTCCTGGATGCAGCGGCTGTTGGCACAGGCAAACTCGCCTGGCTGGCACTGGGGTGGGGGCACGTAGGATGGGTTCGCTGTGGGCACCACAGGAGTGTGAGGGGGAAGGTCAGACCCAGGCCACGGGACAGGTGCTAAAACTCCTATACTTCTTTCTTGATTTGTTTTGAGTTTTAATAATATAGACACTAATTTTCCTCTGTACATTATTCTCCATGAACAAATTATTTGGATAGAAGTTGCAACTCTCTTCTCAGACATTATAATCTACTTGCGATTTCTTTACCTCCCTGTACTCTGAGAATAAAACAGCTTCCAAGAGAGTCCCATATCTCAGTCACTACCAATCAGAGCTCTGGGTGGTCCACTGCCTGCTGGTTTCCTGAACTGCCCCTGGAAGTCATCTCAGGGATCCCCAGGGCCCCATCCTGGTTCCTGGGCTTTTTCTTTTATAGATATATCAACCTCACTGCAGGTGTGAGGAGAGGTCCCAGAACTCTGCAGGCTCCACCCCTCTTTCTCCAGTAGGGACCCCTCACCACTACTGCCAGCCTGAGCACCTAAGCAGTCCTTTGCCTATGCTACCATCACGATACCTTAAGACCAGACTATAGTGTAGACCCCTGCCAGACCCTGCAGTTTTTCACTTTTACTTTCTCACCCAATCTCTGAAACCTCTCCAGGGTTCCATGGGTGGCTAATTTTCTTTCTTCTACTCTATGGATCATTGGGCCTAGAGGTTAGTATGTGTGCTCCTTAATAGGCCCTGTTGTTTTCTGCCTAGTATTTCTCTTCCTTCCTAAAAATCAGTGTTGACTTTGACATTACTAAAGCAGCCTCTGCTTTTACAGGTCTCCCAGGCTATGCCCTATCATCGTTAAGGGTGTTCAGCTCCTGGCCTAGTGTCACTCTCTCCACAGTCACCCCTGGCTCTATACCTGAAGACTTCAATGTCCACAAAAATGATTCTGTTTCTCTGGCTCCTTAACATCTCTGCCTTTACTGACCTTAGCCCCTTAGTCCCTTGCTGTTAGCGGGACACCAATCTCCACTGACCCCCTTTTTCACTCCTCCTAGGACTCTGTTATAAGAAAAACACTCCAAATATGGCAAAGAACGAATACATGACAGATGGTAGAGGGGTATTTAGGAATGGGCTCTGGGGAGCTGGAAAATGGCTCTCGCAGAGCACCCCCAGATTGGTTCCCAGCACCCACATGTTGGCTAACAACGATCCATAACTCTAGTTCCAGGGGATTTGATGCCCTCTTCTGACCTCTGTGGGCACTGCAGGATACAGGGGCACTTACATGCACACACACACATAAAATAACATTAAAAATAATGTTGGGCTTTGTGGCGCACACCTTTAATCCCAGCATTTGGGAGGCAGAGGCAGGTGGATCTCTGTGAGACTGAGGCCAGCTTGGTCTACATAGTTAATTCTAGGATGGCTAGAGCTACAGGAAACTCTGTCTAAAAAACTCTGTCTATAAAATAAATGTAATAATAACACTGTAAATACGTATAGTAGTAGTAGCAGTACTAAAGAAATGGGTTCCGAGGTCGGACTTTCTAGGTTTGAATCCCTGCTTTAACTTTGGGTCCATTTCTTTACTTCTTTACACGTAAATAAGGATAATAAAATACCATCCCCACAGAGATACTTTAGGGACTAACTACATTACCACATGGGAAATACTTAAAACAGCATGCAGTCTAGGTTCAGTGAATGTTGCTGTGATTAGAACAAAAAAAACAAAAACAACCTAAACATCCAACAGCAGAGTCATGATTAAGTAAATGATGGGACATTCACTACATGGTGTGTGTGTACACACACAGGCCATTAAAAATGCTGCTCATGTACTCATGATATACTGCCGAGCGACAGAAGCAGAAAAACAGAACTGCGTGTGCAGCACGATTCCATTTATGAAGAAGTAAAGGCAGGGAGAAATGTTTGGGGGATGCTCCCCAGAACGGCAACAGTGCTTAGCTAGAAGGTGGCAGAATTGGGGGTGATTTGTACTTTCTCCTTTATATTTTTCTATACTGTATGCCTATTTAGTTTTACAATGAGTATGACCCACTTTTATTTTAATCTTAATTTTTTGTGTGTGTGATGCTGAAGATTGGACCTATGGCCCTATCTACTGATCAAGATCCCCAGTCCCTGCTTTTACTTAGAAAAGCAAGGATGTGCACTTGAGGCCAGGTATGGTGGTGCATGCCTATAGTCCCAGCACTCGGGACCCAGAAACAGGAGGATCTCTGTAAGTCTGAGTCCAACCTGGTCCACATCATGAGTTCTAGGCCAGTCACGGGTGCATGGTGAAATCCTGTCTCAAAAATATAAATCTTATGCTTAAGGAACTGGGGGTGTAGCCCAGTGCTAGAATGACAGCATAGCATGACTAAGGCCCTGAATTTGATCCCCAGCACTGCAGAATGAATAAGTAAATAAATAATTTGAAAAACGTTGTGACATATATATGACAAAAGAGGCAGAGAAATGCATACACATTAGCCATGCACAATAGCTATGCATGAAATAGTACCAGCCACCTAAGGAAGAAAGAAAAGTGTGCGATTTGCTACAATAGAGTGGCTAGCTTGGAACTTATAAACCTCCTGCTTCAGTCTCTTCAGTGCTGGGGTTAATTTACAGTACTTTTGAACTGCTGTTATTTTACTCTTCAATGATGAATTAAAGCTAAACAAGTTAAAAATATCTTCCTCGGGGTTGGAGAGATGGCTCAGCAGTTAAGAGCACTGGCTGCTCTTGCAGAGGACCCAGGTTCAGTTCTCGACACCCACATGGTGGCTAACAACTGTCTGTAACTCCAGTTCCCGGAGATCTGATGCCCTCTTCCGTCCTCCATGGCATTTCACAACACGGGTGCAGTAACATACATGCAGGCATTACACTCATATACATAAAAATAATAAATAAAAAAAAATTTCCTCCAATGGCTGTCTCATCCCCATTTCTCCTAATCTTCATGCCCTTTCAAGTGCCTCTACTTCCAGTTTTCCTTAAGCCCCCTCTACCCCAGGCTTCTCTGAACCCCTTTCTTTGTCTCTTGTTGGCTCCACAGGGCTCCTCTTTGCCTCTTTAATCTCCCGAGGACCCCATTCCCCTGCCCCCCTCCAAGGCATTACCCTACTGGAGCTGGCTTCCCATTCATGCCCCAGCTAGGCCCCTCGTACCCAGGCAAGTGACGCCATCTGTGTCCAACACTTGGTCCTCGGCACAGGCGCACTGGCGGCTTCCAGGGGTGGCTAGGCACAAGCTGCTGCAGCCACCATTGTTTACCCGGCATTTGTTGGTACCCACTGCAGGAGAGGGCAGGACAGGGATGGAGAAGCAGGGTTAGGAAAGGCCAGCGAGGGGAGGGAAGAGGACAGGGGAGGAAACACATAAAACAGGACGGAAGAGGAAGTATAGGGAGGAAGAAGGGCATGCTGAAAGAGAGAGAACATGGGCATAGAACTAAAGGGAAATGAGGAACAGACAAACTGAGTTGGAGGACTTTTCAGAAGCCTCAGATCCAGAGCCTGGGATCCCATTCTGCCACCCCCTGTCCTCCAGCCTAAGCCAAAGGGAATACCTTGCTGTTGCTGAGCATCATACATGCGGATCTCAAAGATGGGGGGACGTTCACTGCGCAGAAGGGTCACAGTAGGAGGAGCACCTCCTGCACCTCGTTCCAAGCGATAGACACTGCCACTCCGATATTCGGTCCAAAAGAGGTAGTTGCCATGGTGACACAATCCAAAAGCATGGTTCAGTTCAGGACCCTCATACACAATCTAGGAATGGGGAGGATGTTTGTGAGAAGTTGGGAGACAAATGGGGATGCCTGAGGGGTGCCTCGGGGCTCCCTGAAATGCTAGACCTTGACTCCTACAGGTAACCCAGCAAGGACATTGTCCATACCATCCTCTTTTGGGGTCATTCATATTCATCTGTGTCCTCTCAATGCGTGCATGTGCACGCATGTGCATGCGTGCACACACACACGCACACACACGCACATACACAAACACACACTTTACATAGGCAGCCAGCATTCATCTATTCATTTCTCCACCTAATAAAACATTTATCCGACTCTATTAAGGGCCAAGCTGTGATAAGTACTAAGAGAGGATAGATTTGCCCTTGAGTAACCATTGTGTGTGGAGGGTATTTGTAGGTAATCTGGGGAAGACAGGTCTGGAAACAACATCTGATGGAAGTGGGCAATGTGTTGGGCAAAGAGGAGGTGGTGGATTTCCAGATTTCAGTGGCTTAGGAAGCAGAGGCATTACGATGGGGTGCTAGGTATTACAAGCCGTCTAATGTTGCTTGTTCAGAGTACTGGGGTGCGAGAAGCAGCAAGAGAAATAAGACCGTAGAGGTAATCAGGGGCTATATTGTGAAGGGCCTTATATACTGAGAAAGAGTTTGGTCCATATATCCAGACACAAATACATGAAGCAAATAATCACCAAAGTGAGCAAGCATACAAATATTTGTCCCTAGGCACCTCACATTTTGGTGTAGATATGCACCAAAGTATGTTGTATATGTACGTACACACACGAGCATGTGTGTGTGTTGGCTGCTGGGATTGCAGATCTCATGAGCAGACATGAATATACAACCTCAGACAAACACGATAACACATAAGATATATGAGTACACAGGTACACACAATATAGTGCCATAAGTAATCACACATGAAGCACACAGGTCTGGACCCTGATACCCACATTCTTGTCCGTCAAATTTCACACACATAAACAGGGTCTAGCAATGCACATGTGCCTGCTCACCTTCCGGTCTGTGCCATTGAGCAGTATGGTCTCAATGCGGTCATAGAAAGCATCCACCCAGTAGAGGCGCCCAGCTGGGATATCCAGGCTTAGCCCATTGGGCCAAAGCACTGTCTTGGAGGTGACAAAGACATCTCGGTGTGAGCCATCCATCCAAGCTCTCTCCAGACGCCCTCGACGGCTATCCTTGGGGTCTTCCTCCCAATCTGTCCAGTACATCCATCTGTGGGTAACGACTAGTCAGTACCACATCAGCCACCCTTCCTATCAACAGCTTCCTCTGTGATCATCATCCACAGGTGGTATCCAGAATCTCTTCCAGGGGCCTCCCTGCTTTCTTTATCCCTGAACAACACATTACATTCACTCAAGTCTCCATCCAACAAATACCCACTGAATGCCTATGGTAAGCTGGGCATACTTCTCCCATCCAGGCATGCAGCAGAGACCAAGGTCCCTACTCCTCTGTGGTTCACATCCCACAAGAAACAAGTCAGTTAAGAATGTCACATCAGAGAGTGATAAAGTCAGGAGGAACACAGAAGGTGATGGGGTGGAGAGAAGCCAGGCAGCAGGTGAGAGTGAACGCTGGAAAGGGTGATCAAGAAGGCTTCCCTGAGGAGGCGGCATTTGAGCTGAGATTTCATGTTGAGAAGAAACTGTTATCTCCTAGCATCTGAGAATCCAGATATCACATAACGAGGACAGAACTGCTGAGTGAAGGAAGCAAGGTACAGATGAGGGCAAACAAGCACGAGGCAGACCTGAAGGGTAGGATGTTACAGATGTAAGGGGATGTGGTTGGTGGGGGCAGCGAGGGTTCTGTGGTAAGAGAGGCAGGAGCAGACTTCCAGATTAGTACTATGAGATCACTCTCAATTGTAAAGATATACCTCTTCCCCTCTCAGCCACCCATTTCCACTTCCGTGGTCTACCTCGGTCACCCATCCCTCATTTCTCTGAGATGCACACACTCTGGGTCCTCCCACCCCACTGCCTGGGCAGACTCACCCATTAAGTGGATCCACCACAATGGCCCTGGGGTGTGTCATCTTGCCCTCAATTAAAGTCTTTCGGGTCTGAGCAGCTTTCTCTAGCCTGGCCACACTAATGGTCTTCTTGGGCCCATCATCCGTCCAGTAAAGATTGTCACCCATCCAGTCCACAGCTACACCCTCCACGTTGTGGATGCCTGTGGGAGGAGGTGGAGAGGGTGATGATGAAGAACCTTAAAGGGCAAGGAGAAATGTGGGCCAGGCAGGGAGAGCAGGAAGCACCTGGTGCCCTGGATGGTGCTAGATTGGGAGGGAAGGTGGGGGAGGGATGGAAAGGACCACTTGGGTTGCCACATCTGTGTTGAGCTGTTGCTGAAAACTGCACAGGGCAGCCAGGAAACTATGCAGCTGACGTGGGATTTTGCATGAGGGCATGTCTGGGCCTGTACTTGGATGGACAACTGAAGCAATGCGCACTGGCTCCTGGCACAAGTGTGACTCCATGTCCCAGGCCTAAAAGCCCTGAACTCACAAAATGAATTAAAATTAGGAAGTGATTTTTTTTTTTCACTTAGTCAAAGTCTTCGTCTGAAGTATCCCTTAAATAGCAGTTCCCCTGGTACAGGGAACCCCAGTCTTTTCCTGACTAGGAGTTACTTTTGATTTCCACACAGTCTTATGATTGCTGACTGCTGAGGTTCTCTGAGCAGCATGAAGGGTGGGGAGCAAGGCACAGGGTGGTGACTAGCATCAACCAGATTGACCGGTTAGGGAGCCAGATTCGGGGGCCCCAAAGTATAGATCTGGGGCAAAACACACGGAGCCCAGGAACTTCTATGGGATTGGATCTGAACACTGTGCAGGACAGACTGCGAAAGTAGGCTGTGTATGTATGGGGAGACTTGGGGGGCGGCGGGAACTGGATGGAATTAACAGAACACAGTTTTGCCAGACTGTGTAAGGTACGGGTTTTGGTGGCCATGAGACATGCTGCACATATGCTGTGCATCTGCACATGTGTGGGTGAGCCCTGAGCTGATCTGGTAGGCCCAGTTCTGATTCAAGGCCTCAGGCCTGTCTCAGCTGCATGCTACACACAGCTCCACGGCTCTGAGCCAATGGCAGAGAGACCCTGAGTTTTCCCAAGGGCTGGCAAAGACAGCCCACGTGGCCTAACCCATCTATCCTCTGGACTCTTTTCAGCTCAGCCAAGAAGAGGGTCACATAAGGGTCAACCTGTCTATCCCCTCATCTCCATGCCAACCAGTCCAGCCAGCCTGTCAGCGGGGGACTCTTCATGCTGAGAGGGCACTGGGGAGAGATGTCTAGGCCCTGAAGACTTCCTGTCCCAGGCGCCACATCCCTCAAGAGTGATACCCACACACCTCCCATTTCCGACTCCCTCACCGTCCTTCAGGATGGTCTCCCGCTCAGTGCCATCAATCTTCTGGCGGCCAATGAGGTAGCTGGTGGTGTCAGCAAAGTAGATGAAACCAGTCTCAGCATGGAAATCCAGGGCCCGTGGGTTCATGAGGTTCTCAATGGGGATCATGTGCTCATCTGGGACCTTGGCCCCCACGTCCATGCCCCGGATGATGCCCGGCCGGCCCTTGCCGTACACGAGGAACAGCTCATGCTCAGGCTCTAAGACAGGCACAAACGGACAAACACACACATATTCGAACACCACTTGGCTCGATGCCTGGGCCTGAAGGGCTGCAACACTTTAGCTGTGCTGGTTCAGGAGACATGGAACAGACAGGGCTCTGAGTCAGTAAGAGGGAACATCACACAGGATGACATGATCACCTCTAGAACTAGGGCCACAATACCCTGGGGGCTTGACATGTGCAGCTTGGGGTGGGAGGTGGGAAAAGGACAACATGTTTTCATTTAAGTGTCCACTGTTCAGTAGTGAAATTCGTGGCCTAAGATTTCTTCCAAAATATGTTGGAATTTGGTCACTTTCCACTACTTCCTCTGCCACTATCCTAGCCTAAACCACATCACTCTTGCCCACACCACACAAATAGCCTTCTGGCTTCTTTCCTGATGCCCAGCCTCCACCCAGCAGCAGTATGAGTTTATACAATGTGAGCCCAATCATGTCATCTCTCTTGTCCACACTGCCATAGCTTCACATCCCAATCTGAATGAAGCCGGCCATTCCCTCATTTTCCTTCACTCACACACTCAGCCCCATTGGCTTTCTCAACACACCAAGCTCCACAATGGCCCCAGACCCTTTTTTGCACTGTCATTCCCTCTGCCAGAAATGTTCTCTCAGGGGTCACATGGCTGGCTACTTTACTTCACAGAGAGCATGGGTCAAATACCACATCCTCAGAGACGCCCTCACTGTAATCATAACCATTCTGTTTTATTTTCTTCACATAATCATCACCACCTAAAGTTATACTTAATGTTTGTCTGTCTCCTCAGCGAGGTCAGATATAACATCTATGTTGTTCACTTCTGAATCTTCATTGTCAGAAGAACAGTGTCAAACACCCAGTGAGTGCTTGCTTCAGTATTTATGGAATAGATAAACTGGTGGTGGGAATAACCTGGCTCTTGGATGTGCATTTGTTTCATCTCTGCCCTTCACTTTCTGCATCTCAGCAGAGGCAGTGGGCTGTGGAGAAACATCTCAGGACACCACCTCCATCCCCAGTAGGCCCACCAACCCATCCTTCACTGCCACTCACTCTTGCAGGACTTTCCGTCACTCCCCAGGCTGAAGCCAGACCGGCACCGGCAGGTCCGTGCCTTGTGACTGTTGGCCAGCAGGCAGATGTCAGAGCAGCCACCCGGCTTCCCATACTGATCATTCTCACAGGCATGGCTCCGCACTGGGGGCAGGGTGGAGAAGTGTCATCATCCCTCAGGACTTCACTGAGGCCATCAGAAGGTTTCCTGTTGTTGGGGGTCTTTGTTCTTCTCATCCCATTTAGAACTTGGGAGCCACAGGATTGGGATTCCTCTGCCCTGCCACAATCTAGCCTTGGACCCAAAGGGAACTGGAAGTGGGGAGGAGGAATGGGAGCATGGGGAGAAGCCAGGCTCTGAAGCTTAGGGTGGATGCACAGGAGACGTACTCTTGATAGGGAAGAACATGGGGGGTCCTCATGGGAGGATTCCCTAGAGAAGCTGTGATCTTGAGCTTATAGTCCTTTAGGGTAAAGCCAACCTTTGAGGGGTTGTGGAGCCTGCTTACCTCGGGGCTGACGCCGCTGGTGGTAGATGTGCAAGGCACCACCCTTGTCTACACGGGTGACAACCTGGTACTCGGTGCTGTTAAAGCGGTTCACACGGATCACACTTGTCTTCTGCTGAGCATTGGCATTGTCTGAGTTGGTGGCGTAGAGATAATTCTCAAACACAGTCAGGCCATACAGGTGTTCAATCTAAAACAGTAGGCAGGGTTGGTTAATATGAGAGGAGAGGGATATCTCCTTCACCCTTGAAGCCCTGTGGCTTCTATCCAAACTCCATCATCTGCTTTCTGTTTACCCGCCAGTTTTATTTAACTCAGTGCTTTTTATTTGTCTCTTCTGGCTGGACTACTCTGTTCTAGAGATTTCTATTTGTCAAGACCCCACTTATAAGAGTACCTCTTTAATAAACTTCTGAAACTTTCTAAGAGATGTAAATGTTCCTTCTACAGCCTGCCTCTATGGTGACGCTGCTATCCAGCGCCTGGTGTGCGGGGCAACGGACCATTCTACTCAAGGGCAGGAAAAATGCCCCTTACAGAATTAAGCACCCTGTCGATGCTCTAATGATTTCAACTAAGTTCTTGTCAGGCCCTAACCTCTGTCCTCAGAGAACACTCAGCTTGACTCTAGCCCCTAGCTTTGGGAGAACTGAGTGGACACCCTTGTCCCAAGCAAACGTATTAACAGTGTCCAACTGGTCCTACTTTCCCAAGACCTTGCTGGTTCATGAAACTTTCAAGGTTAAAACTAGAACAGCAGCTGGGCGTGTTGGTGCACTCCTTTAATCCAAGCACTTGGGAGGAAGAGGCAGGTGGATCTCTGTGAGTTCAAGGCCATCCTGGTCTACAGAGCGAGTTCTAGGCCAGCTGGAGCTATAGAAAAGACCAAAACAAAACAGAACAGTCCTGGGCAAATTCCAGGGACAGTTGTTCATCACAGTCACTCCACAACTCTGGGCAGTCCTGGGTTCAAGTGCTATTGTCCAGTTGTGTAACCTCTGGCAAATTACCAACCATCTTTGAACCCTGCTTTTGTCAACTGCCTGTTTGTCTCCTGGGGGTTATTTTAAGGATCAAATGAGAAAAAGGAAGTAAAAGGTGTCTTTAAATGACCGTTCCCAGGAGAGTGGAAGCCATCTCCTTCCCTTTCTGACACATTCCCGCTTGCAACACTCCCGTCAAAGGACTTGGGTTGACTATGTTCCCATACTGTCCACACTTACCGGGCGCCCTAGAGATCAGTTCCCCTGAAAAGACTCCAGTTAATGGTTCCCCCAGAGTAGCCTCAGACAAAATGCTGCTCACCAGGATGCCTTGTATGATGGTCTGCCGGCCTTTGCCCTCATAGTCTACCACCTCAATGTAGTCTAGGTAGGCATCAGCCCAGTAGACAAGGCGGCTGACAAGATCCAGTGTGATACCATGAGGAAATACAATCTTGCTATCGACCAGTTTGGTGCGGTTCTGCCCATCCATGTCACAGCGTTCCACCTTTGGGATCTGCCCATAGTCAGTGAAGAATACCTTCCTGTAGAAGCACACATGTTAGATAGTTGTAGGGACAGCTGTTTCTCACTATAGCATCTGCCTCCCCTTTCCAAAGCCAGAACCCCTGCCTGCCAATTCTCACCCCATGGCAGGGTCCAGAGCAATGCCTTTGGGATTGTAGAGTTCCAGGTCTAGCAAAGTGACACATGTGTCCCCATTTCGGTTGCAGACAAAGATTCTATCATCAATGTCATCCACAAAGTAGAAGTTTCCTGTCAGCCAGTCGATAGCCATCTGTTCCACGTCTGCAGAGTGAATGAAAGAGCCAAGTGGGGTTGGTCCTTCCACAGGCACCCATCCCTCCAGTGTTGGCGCACAGCCCACACCTGTGAGCTCACCTTCTCTGGTCCTCCCCTCTCCAGCTGCCGCCATTTTTCCCTGAGCTCCTATATGTGTGACTGGCAGTATCACACTTTGTCTGATAGTGGTTGTCATGTTTTCACATATCTGGCCTCTTCAAACAGAAGTCTCCAAGTATACTCAACCCCTCCCCCAACATACACATATGCACACTGCTCCTCTGTCCCCACCCTGGGCTCAGGGTTGTCATAAACAGGAGGGGCTGGGTAAATACCAGCTGAATAGTTGACTGACAGGCTATTTCAACTCTAATCTAGTCTTCAACAGGAAGGAACTATCTGGAGGTGTCAAAAGGAAGGAGGAAAGGCCTACAATATCATCCCTGAATTTTCTTTTTAATATGTTTTTACTTGAGATAAGAGTACCCTGACTAACTAAAATAACACATATCTTTGTTTTGGCCTGGACTTATATCCAATTCATATGGTAGTTAATTATTTCACACTAACCAGAAGTACCACACTGAAAGTGGTATACATTGTATCTTTTTTTTTTTTTTTTTTTTTTTTTTTAATGCAGAAAGCAGAAGATACATAAACTCAGCTTGGGAGAAAAAGTATTTCAAAATATGATATCCATACAGCATGACCCAAGATTGGTGGCATGATGCTGGGAGTCAGTAACACGGGTCAAACTTCATCTGTGGCCTTCACATCCCTGTGTCTTCCACGTTCCTACTGCCTAATTTCCTCATTTCCTAAGCAAGGTCAGAGAGAATGGGGAATAAGTCATAAGACGGAAGAGTCTAGGGGGAAGGTCAAGAAAGGATCCTGAAGACAAACCAGGAATAACACAGCAAGAGGAGCTTCAGGAAGATGCAAATGGGAGAAGATGAAGATCAGGTATCCATAGTTACTGTATGTCATGGAGGAGAAGAGGCTCAGCAGGTGGAGGAATGGAGGGTCGGGCAAGGACTGCTGAAAGCCTGGAGATGAACAAGGACAACTTCCAGACTCCTCTCTAAGATAACCCTGGCTTCCATGATCCCCAGTACCCCTTGCAAACATCACCCTCAGAAGTAATACCTCTTGCAAACTGGGAAGTTCCCAAGGCAGGGAATTGCACCTCCCCTAGCTCCCTAACAGGTAAAGAACTCTTTTTTAACTACTTGCCTTTAGCTGAAGCTTATCCCACACTACCCATACTCAGTCCAATAGCGATTACTCTGCCTCACAGCCACAGGTATAAGGACAGGCTCTACTCAACTCCTCCCTGGTCCCCCTCCTCCCCACAAGGATTCAGGACCCATTTCCTAACGGGGGGAGGGAAGTAAAGGGAACAGGACTGTGGCTCCCAGGGAAGTTGGCCGGCCGGGTCACTGACTCACAGTCACAGGACTGAGGCTGTGGGGGTGAGTAAGGGAAAGCAGTCACTGGAGCTCTCATAAATGGTTTCCTCTTCAGGTCCCCTCTGGTGAACCCCACCCCAAGACAACTGGAGAAAGATGTCAGAGAGAAGAGCTATTACCCCTATAAGTGCTGACACATCCCCAAGCCCAGCCACTCCGTCCTCTGGGCCCCAGGTCTGTCCCATCTTGGACGAGAAGGAGCAGAGGAACATGAACCACAGAGGAAGGAAACCCAATGCAAGAGTTAAGGCGACCAAGCTGCCGCACACACTGTTACCACAGAGAAACCAGATTAAAACGGAGCGGCTGGGCTGCCTCCAAAAGAAACTGGAGTCCCAAAGCTGGGACCTGCCTGTGCCCAAAAAGCCAGCAGGGTGGCTAAAAGTCAAACAGGGCTGTGTGCCCTTTACTTGGTGGGCACGGCAGGGGTCTGGGGGCTGCTGGCATATATGTGAAATTCATCAGTCAAATCTGTTTTCCCAGCACCAGCTGGCACAAACAGCCTTCTCTCCAACTTCCTCAGGCTTCCCTGAGTCACTGCCCAGCCCTAGGGCTGGCAACACCCTGGCCCTGCTTCTCCATCCACCCTTCCCTTGGCAAGAGAGGAGGAGGAAGAAGCCTGCAGAGATCTGATGCCCTGCTCCCAGGTGCAGTTCCAGACTTATTCCAAGTCTCAGGATGGGGTGACCTGTGCACCCTTCTCCTGGCCTGCATTCCCTCCCACTTCTGGGAAAGGGGGGTTGAATGGTCCCTGCTCTCAATTATTTACCCTTGGCTGGGCTCCCCTCACCTCCCCAAAGGCCAGGCAGGGCCCCATTCAGCAGTCCGGTAAGGAGTTGGCAAGAACTGGAGTCCCCAGCCTGCCTGGCCTCCCCTTTGGTATTTTTGCAGCTGGAGACTATTAGTCGTAAGCAAAAATCCTTTGTTATCCAACCCCCCTCTACCACATTATTTTCCTCTCTCCTAAAGTTCAGATTCCTCTGCTTCTCCATCCCCCAGCCATAGGCTGCCACTCTAAAGTTGTGCAGAGATAAGGTCAAATTGGGAGAGGGTACCATTCCTCCAGGGCTTTCCCATGAGCAGTCTCTGGGCCACTGGCCTCAGTTCTATGGCTCGTGGTTCAGGTGGAGCCTTGGGCATTTGCCTGCAGAATCTGCATATTCCTTCCCTATCTACCTAGAAAGTGAGAGGTGGGCATTGGAGATGCTCATGTGTATGTAATCTCAGCACTTATGAGGTAGAAGGAGGAAGGTCAGAAAGCCAGCACTGGCTATACAGTGAGTTCTAAGGTCGGACTGGGCTACATAAGACTGCCTCAGAAAAACCCAACCAACCAACCAAGCAAAAACAAAACAAAAACAAAACAGAAAGCCCTAGAGAGCAGCTGTTCCCTTGTGCCTTCTCAAGGCTGACCTGCCTCAGAATACTCTCCTACCCTTCTAAGGCCAAAGGTTTCAACCTTAGAACAGGAACATCTCAGATAAATCCTAGGGGAAGGAAGTATCGTTCTGTGTTGAGGGAGAGTTTGGTGGTGGTCTAGTGGAAGCAAGGTGACTGTTTCAGCGCAAAGAGGGAGGTCAGTAGTTGAGAGGGGTGTATGAGTCAGAAGGGAGACCATAGCCTGTTCGTGATGTCGCAAAGGACTTTCGGTTCCAGGCCCCAGAATAGACCTGGGACGTGTGCTTGCAAGTGCTGAGCCCTCCCTGCAGCCCCAGCACTAGTGTTCAGCAAGCTGCACCCCCACATACAACTCCATTTTCTTCTCAACTTCTCCATCATCCACATTGCTCAAGAAGTATTTCCTAAGCAGTGGCTGCCTTCCCAGAAACATAGCCCCCAGCAGACTCCCAAGAAGACCCTGGCTTCAGTTACACGCTTCTGGTCACTGTCTCTAAAATAAGGAAAACTGGGGGAAGGGGCCTTTATATTCTGAGAAAATGTCCTCTAACACACCCACACACCCAAATATTATAGAACATGCTGAGTACCCTGATGGGGATGGAGTGCACAGCTTCCACTTAAGCCATATTCCTAGGGGCACAGAGGATTCTGGCCCTTATTCTATTTCATGCCACTCTACTTCCATTGTTATGCTTTGCCCTGGGTCCTGCTGGGCTCCAAACACTGGCAGCCTAGGTCTGAATTCGGCCTCTGTCACCTTCCAACTAGAACTATAGGCAAGTCACTCACCATCTCTGTTTTCTCATTAGTAAAATAGGTCGGTGCATACATGGCACTTGACATTTTCTAAGAACAAGCTTCTGTTCATGCCACCATCCTCCCTGACCCCAACTTTTCCTACCTTCTCCATCGAGTTAGCACCCGGGCTCCTAGCCTGATGAATAAAGCCTTGTGAATAAAGATGCGCCCTCAAGGAACAACTCTGTGTGTGTGTGTGTGTGTGTGTGTGTGTGTGTTTATGCGTGTGTGAGCAGCAACAACTTCTGCTCTTATAGCAGCTCAGCTCCAAGAGGAAGCTTTTCCCACTGCAAGAAGCTATTCTGATTGGCAGGAGCTATCCCAATTGGAAAGAAGTTTTCTCTACAGACAGGCACTTTCCCTACAGGAAGGAGCTTTCTGTACTAAAAGGAGCTTTCTCTAATGAAAGGAGCTTTCCGTCTTATGGCCGCCAGTGACCTCAGGAGTTTCTTTCATCATGACTTGTTCATCTGACTGCTGACAGTGGGAGGGCAGGCACTGTCCTTCATTTCTGCCCCTGGCACCAGACATATATGTATTGATTGGCTTAACAAATATTTGCTGAATACCCAACCCTCACTCTGTTGTGCTAGAGCCAGGACAGCCTTTCCAGTCCCTTCTTGTCACTAAAATCCTCCTTTTCTGGTCTCAGGATATCCCAGGACATTGACAAAGGGCAGTCTGTAATCCTACTCAGGTAAGCTTTGCTAAAGGACATGGCTTCATGCTCCTGTTTGCCACCAAGCCTCAACCTCAGCTGTTGTTTATTTCACCAGCAAGTTCAGAACTTATCTATAATGTGTTACTGCTTTCCCTTGAGTACCTTCCCTGACCTGCTTGTACATCCAGCCAAGATCCCACAGATGAGATACCTGGATTCTGCTCTGCCTGTCTTAGGATCTTTTCATGATTGAGACATTCGCACTGGGCTTTGAAAGATGTCTGTCTTGCTTAAGTTACTTCCTTTGGCTTGAAAACACAGAGGACGGTGCTGGGGGTAGACTGGGTGGGGAGGCAACTTCAAGGAGACAGCGGGGGAGGAGATGACAAGCTGGATCTGGGCCCGGAGACACAGAGCTGGCCCAGAGAAGAGGCACAAGAAAGGGCTGTTGGTGACTAGGGGAATGAGAAGTCAAAGTGGCAGGGTGTGGGGGGTTCTGGACCAGAGAATAGGGAGGCTAAGACCTTCCCCAGTATTATGACACCCTCTAGGTGTCAGAGAGGCCAAGGAAGGGAGTGTCTTTCACATATGAACTCTGGAAATGTTCACTGTGTTTTTGAAATTGGGTCTCACTCTGTAGCCCAGGATGACCTGGAATGAACTAATAATCCTCCTTCCTCTGCCTCCCCAGTGCTGGAATTACAGGCATAAGCCAGGACGCTCGGCTTCTGAAAGTTCTGTAAACACAGAATGGGGGCTAAGAGAGGTTGGGATGCACGGTGGGGAGACGGCTCCCCTTTCAGCTCATCACAGACTTAGAGCTGTTGCAGTCTGACTACCTGCCTTCCCTCTAGAAAAATCACTACTCCATTTCCTGTTGTGATTTTAAAACACACACGCACCAAAAAAAAAAAAGGTAGAAGGGAGGGTGGAGGAAAGTGAAGTTGGCCAGCTGGACACGGGGACCCATTTCGCAACCATGCCGCCTGTCGCATGAGGGGCCTTTTCTGGGCTCCTCCCACCCCATGCAGCATATCCAGGGGAAACCCCCAGGATACATAAGACCCTCCGAACTACCCTCTCACAACAGTATAGCACTAAGGAACCTCCTCAAACCCAACATCCCTCCAGGCCTCTATTTGTAGCCTCATCACACCTCTACTTCCCTAACCTCATTCTTCCCCCAATGGAGACATCTTCAGGAATGGAAGGAGCTGAGGAAATTCAGGCCAGGAGGGACAGGGGGTCAGTGGACTGTGTCCTGCCAAGAGTCCTGAAGGAGGCAGGATGGACAGGCTAGGTCTGGACTCTGGAAACACCAGGCCTGTTGCCTGCTGGGGGCCTTAGTCTCTAGAACTTTAGTTTTTTGTGTATCACTTTCAAAATATTTGCCATGTGAATGGATATGTATATATAGCTTATACTATTATTTACCTACTATTCTTTTAATTTTTTTGAAACAGACATATATGTATTGAATGTATATGTAATGAACCCAGGTTCACCTGGAACTTAAGATTCCTCTGCCTTAGCTTTCCAAGGGCTAGGATTACAGGCATGAGACAAACCCCTAGTTCCTTATTATTCCATTCACTTTTCTTCTTTTGCTGTATCCTAAACAAGCTATAAAAATCATAGTTTTAAAGTTGGTCATGGTGGTTCATGCCTGTAATCCCAGCATTTGGATGGCTGAAATAAGAGGATTACAAATTTGAGGCCAGCCTGGGCTACAGAGTGAAATCCTATCTCAAGACTTAATCAATCACAAATGAAGAGATGGCTCAGTCAACAAAGTACATGGCTCAGTCAACAAAGTACATGATACCTATTTATGAGGATCTGAATTCTATCCCCAACATCCACTTAAAAAAGCTGGAAGTTGCTCAGCACAGTAGTGTATGCCTTTAATCCCAGAACTTGGGAGACAGAGACAGGTATCTCTGTGAATTTGAGGATAGCCTGGTCTACACAGTGAGTTCTATGTCAGCCAGGGCTATACAGCGGGACCCTATCTCAAAAAAAAAAAAAGAAGGAAAGCAAGCAAGCAAGCTGGGCTCTGGGGTGTGCACTTGCAATCCCAATGCTGGGGAAGCAGAAACAGGATTCTTGGGACTTGCTGGCCAGCCTCCAGATTCACTGAGACCCTACCTCAAAAATAAAGGTCAAAAGCTGCTTGAGAAAGACACCTGATATTGACTCCTGGCCTTCATGCATGTGCACACATGGGTATGCACGTGCCAAAAAATACACACATACACACGTACCAAAAAACTGATAATGAAATCATAGATCTGACATTCTAGCTATATAAATTTTCTAATAATAATACTAAATTAAAAACAAAACAAAAGAAGCCAAGTATGGTAGTGCATGCCTTTAATCCCAGCCCTTAGAAGGGAGGTGGATCTCTGTGAGGTCAAGGCTAGCCTGGTGTACATCTTGAGTTCCAGTCTAGCCAGGGCTACAAAGTGAGACTTCCCCCAATCTCAAAAACAAAACAAACAAAGAATATAAGGAACTGGAGAGATGGCTTAGCAATTAATGGCACGTACAGCTTTTGCTAAGGATGTGAGTTTGATTCCCAGCACCCATGTCAGGCAGATCACAACTTCCTGTAACTCCAGCTCCAGGAGATCTGACACCTTCTTCTAAACTCAGCAGATACCTACATACTCACATGCAGATATCCACATACATGCATACATCTAAATTAAATTATTAAATAAAATAAATAAAAGGAAAACCTGTTAACGAGGCTGTTGAGATGGCTCAGTGGGTGAGAAAGTGCTGTCTGCCAAGCCTCATGACCTGAGTTTGATCTCTAAGATGCACATGATAAAGAAGAGAACTGACTTTCACGAGTTGTCATTTAACCTCTACATGCACACCACAGTCAGTATGTATACGCACACACACACACACACACACATACAAATACATATGCAATCAATTTCTCTCTCTATATATATATATTTGTATATATATATATATATATATGTAAAAAAATTTAAACCTTTAACAACAAAAAAGCTTGTCCATACTGAAATTAAGGCAAAGCCACTTTGAACAAGGTATGACTGGAGCTGAAGAGATGGTTCAGCAGTTAAAAGCATTGGCTGCTCTTGCAGAGGACCCGAGTTTGAGTCCCAGCACCCACTCAGTGGCTAATAACTATCTGTAACTCCAGTTCCTCTAGATTCAACACCTTCTGACTCCATGGGCATTGCACAACATGGGTGCACTTACCTACATGTAAAAATTTTTTTTAAAAAAAGGTATGATCGAACACTAGTGCTTGTAAAGATCTTCCCTTTTCTTTAAAAAATTCATTATTTATTTCATGATTACTCTTTGAAATGGAGATCTTCCTGTACTTCCCTGTGTCACCCAGGCTGGTCTCAAAGATAAGCTCAAGTATTCTCCTTTGTCCTCAACTTCAACCACTCAGTTTCTTTTTTCCTCCTAGCACTGGGCATCAAATCCGGGGCCTGTCACTGAGCTCCACTTCCAGCCCTCTTCCCATCTCTTCAGGTCTCACCAATCATTGATTGGAGCTTCAGGCCTCCTAGTTCACTAGGCAGCAGCAGACGGGAGGATAAGCCTGGGCTCTATTGTATGTAGGAGGAAAAGAGATGACCTATACCAATCTAGGCCACTGCTACCATAAAGCTGGGGGATATGCATTTAGCAGCCTGGCTCCTCTGAGGGAAGAGTGCTGGGCCTTGGAGGGGCCCTTAGAGCCTCAGGACGCAGGGCAGATCTGGTCCAAGAGCCTTAGGACCCGTGTGAACCAGCTCACTCCCCCACCTCCTTCCTCCTTTCTATTCTATTTCTGTTTCCAGCCTCCTCCCTGGGGCAGGCTTTTCCCACTATACCACAACAGTAAGCTGTCTGCACTGGCTCCAGCATCTCTCAATCATAAGATACACACTCCCACCCTACCCCCTCCAGGCACTGCTCTGCTTGGGGAATGGCCCCAGGAGTTCCACAGAGGTCACGGTCTAGAAAGGATGGAGGACTACAGGAAGAGCTACTCTAGAGGGCCCAGAAGGCAGAAAGTAGCCTTTTCCTCTAGGGAGCTAATTACAGGCCATCAGCCCCCTGTGCAGGTGAGTACCTGGGGCCCTGGGGCTCCTCAACCCCACAGTGGGCCTCTTCCTGAGGAGGGGGATGACCCAGGGGTGGGGAAGGGTGTTAGAGAGAGACATTTCCAATTCAGGACCCATAATTAGTTTGTGGGATGAGAGCAAACAACCATCCTCAGGGTGACAGCCAGACATTCTGGCGTCAGGGGTGGGAGAGGGGGGCAGGGAGGAAGGGACAGAAGCTAGGGCTTCTCCCACTCATTCACCCCTTGGGCATTTCCCCCCAGAATCTTGATCTCCTCCAGATTTCTGGACTCTGCCCCAGAGGCCCAGTAAAATACAGGAGGCTGGTAGGCAAGGCAAATCTATTTGCCAAGGGAGAGGTATCTGCCCAAGGTTACTTCCTGCTTCTCTGGGAGGAAGTCCGGAGTCAGGGTCAGGCAGAGCAGAAGCTGAGAAGGTTCCCATAGAGGGTACTCTTAGCTACCTAACTAATACAACACTGTCTGGCCCTGAGGCACGGTTGGACAACGGGCTGCTACACCTCTTTGCCCAAGCAGGTCTGCTGAGTGGGAGGGTGAGTAAGAACTGAGACAGGGAAGCGGTCTCATGGGGTCTTGCTCCAGTCTTCCAGGTAGGGTTCTTTAAATTGTCCACCGCTCACATTCATGGCAGCCCTCAGCTGCCCAGCACCCCAGGAGGACCCACATCTGATTACAGATGAGCCTTGGACACTTAATAAATAATATCTCTGGGCTGAGGTATGAATTCTATCATGAGACCACAAAGTGATGTCTTCTGTTCTCCACCATTTCAGAAAGGAGCCCATTACTCAGAATGAATCCTTCATAACCTCCTGAGACCTTTGCTGTCTGTAGAATCTTCACAGGCACAGAAGAAAGGAATCTACAGACCTACTATAAGGGCTGAGGATAGCTCAGCCATAGAATAGGTGTGCCAATCAGACCTCTGGGTTCATGCCCAGCGCACACACGCACACACACACACTCTAAAAAGATCCAAGGTTAACAACTGAGTGGTACTTTATTCACCGCTAGACTTTCACTTCATTTTATCAGATTTGGGCAGACTAGCACCAGTATGTGGATTAGAAGACCAAGGTGAAGCAGAGAAATCTGGTTTACTCAGAGTCAAAGATCCAGTTACCCTGGGGTTGTGACTGATCAAACCACAGGCCAGATCCTTCCCTTTAGTCCTGTGCAGATTCTGGGAATGTGGTACTACCAGATGTTGACTCTGAAGTTGATTTTATTTGTTTGTATAACAGCATCTGAGAGGAATGTGGCTGCTCCAGGCAGTGGATCTGCACCCAACCTCGCATGTGCCCATCACGTGACACCCACTCCTAGCAGAGCAAAGCACTGCCTAGGAAGGGAGCTTGAATGGGAATGGCCAACATATCCTAAATGCTCAAGTGGCTCATGGCTCCTCCCATATTCTCATTGACTGCACAGAAATAGACTCAGGCCTTGGCACCCACCCAATGGTAGGAAGTCCTTTCTGGCCATACCCCTGTGGGAAAGGAGAGAACATGAAAGTCCAAAGCAAGCCAGGCTTGGGCTCCTCTGCCCTTGGTTACTTAACACAGCCCCACAGGCTATAGATCCTTTCCCTGTTCTTTTCCTAGTCCTGCTCCTGCTGAATGGGAAAGCCCCTCTGTGGTCTAATCAACACTCCTCTCTCAGAGAAGGGACAGTCCCTAGTCTCAGGAGAGGGACCATCCATTGCCTTTTCAGCCTTCTCTTCTCCATGGAGGCCTTAGGCCAGAAATGCAAAAGCCATCTTGAGACAGCTGGGATATGTATAATGCAAGCAGAATGATGGCCATGCTCCTACTCCAAAGAGGTACCTTGATGGCTCCCACCCCAGGCAGGGCTTATCCTGTTGAACCTCCTAGCTCTTTTCCAAGCAGCCGCTGTGTTGCCCATTTCCCGTTCTCCCCTGCCCTCTGAAGGGACGACTCACGGTGCAGACTGAGGGAGATGTTGATGGTATGCTCATCCACGAAGCCCTTCAGGCCAGGCATTCGGGCACACTTGAGTTGTGTCTGGGCAGCACTGTCCCCCACGTGCACCCAGCATACGGTCTCGTTGGCATAGCTGAAGTCCATGGCTGTGGTCTGTCGGGTGCTGGTGGGTGTGATGGTAGACACCTGGGCTCCACTCAGATATGTAGCCAGAATGTTCTGGGAGTTGGCAATCAGCAGCACGGGGGGCCGATCCACGGGCTCTGGGGATGAGACCAAGAAAGGTCAGTGCAGTCTGGTGCTTTCCTACTTTTCAGGCCACTACCCACGGGGAACCACATTGCAGGTGCCTGGGTCTGTGGTGACAGGCAGCCCCACACACCATTCTTGGCCTTGCATGAGCGGTTGTCTGGTTGCAGCAGGTACCCTTCAACACAGCCACATGTGAAGGAGCCATCTGTGTTGGTACAAAGTTGGCTGCAGGTGCCATACACTGAGCACTCATCAAAATCTGCCAGAAGGAAAAAGAAGCGTGGTCATTTCAGGAATATGGAGGGCATGTATGTGGGAGTCCTGAGACACCCAGCTAAAGGACAGCTTAGCAGACTCTATTACAGTGTGGAATGTGTAAACCTTATTGCCCAGCACGTATAGTCTTGGAATTTACTTTACGGATCATGTGTACACATCATTCACTCATTTAGAAAACATTTCTTGAATACCTGCTATGTATCAGGTATGGAAAACACACCAGTGAATTTGAAAACAGATCTATACCACTGTCCTCATAAAACTTATATTCTGATAATAAATGAAATACCATCGATATATAATAAAGGAAACAAAAGGTAAAGTATAGGTTAGAGTTGGCATTTCAATGGAAAAATGACTACTGCTACTGAAAAAAATTAAGAGAGAAGCTGAGGTGGATGTCCATGACTGAGTGCCTGCCTGGCATGTACAAGGGTTTGATCCCTAGCAGTGTGTTAAAAATGAGAGGCAGAGAAAGTCTATAAAAAATGCAGGTGGCTGGAGTATGATTTTAGAGCAGTCAGGGATAGCTTCACTGAGAAGGCAGCATTTGCACGAAGACTTGAGGGACGCAAATTTAAAACAGGAAAGTTTGCATTGTTTGTGACAGAGAAAAAATGGGAACATCTTACTCATCAATAGGGAGATGGCCAAGTAAACTGTGGTAATAGTTACACGTCACAGTGGTTTTGAAAAGAATGAGGTAGATATTTACACATTATCATAGGGTGAAAAATCCCTAGAACATAGTGGGGAATGAAAAACATTGTAAGTGATATCTACAGTACAGTACCACTTATACAAAAAGAGCGCACACATTAGCAATACTTTCAATTAGATTTTTGGTAAGTACCCATACACGAAAGCACAGAGTCTTCAAAGAGACAGAGCACACTGATAGCAGACTTGACCTCCAGAGTGATGTGTACAGGACCAGAATTGAAGAGGCTTTATCAAGGAAAAGCTTTGTTTTTATCTCTAACATTTTAACTTCTTTCTTTTTTGAGACAGGGTCTCATTGTATAGCCAAGGTTGGCCTAGAACTCATGGTATTCCATCACCAACCTTGGCCTTTCAAGCGCTGAATTACAGATGTGAGCCACAACATCTGTCTTAATTCTTTAACTTTTTTTTTCTAAACAACAAAATTCAAATACAATTTACAATTTTAGATGAAAATTTTTTGGGGTGAGGAGAGGTTTGAGACAGGGTCTCTGTATGCAACAGTGTCTGGCCTGGAACTTGCTATGTACACTAGGCTGCCCTTGAACTCATAGAGCTCTGCTTGCCTCTGCCTCCCAGATGCTGAGATTAAAGGCATGCGTTTCCATATCCAGCTTAAGATGAATTTTTAAGGGTCTGGTGAATCAGTGGTTAAGGCTCATAGCCATGTCATGCTTACAGGGCCCGTAGTACCTCCCTCTCTCAGCCCAGCCCTGCTCCAATCCACCCTAGGGCTCCCGTCATGCACACACATCCTTCACAGATTTTTGTGTTCACATACCTTTGCAAGTCTTGCCGTCTGCCTGTAGTTGAAAGCTGCTATTGCAGTAGCAGGTGGGCCCGCTGGGTGTGGGGACACAGTGGTGCTGGCAGCCCATCCGAGAGCAGTTGACTCGGAGCTCTGCGCAAGTGCAGAAGAGATACACACTCAGACCTCCAGACACACAGTCACTCCTACACAGCAACCTCCCTCCATCTTCAGTCACCCAGAGACTCCAAGATGGAGGGGGCCTTGGGAATCAAGTACCATATTTTTGAAGAGAGGAAACTAAAGCTCGGGGAGGACCTAAGCAGCTCAAGGTCACACAGCTAGCTGCTACCTGTGACTTGGGAACTCCTTTCTTTCTTCTGCTCTATCTATCATTTAGGACCACCTGTGTGTCATCTCCCTCCCCAAGACAGGTTCTAGTATTTTGTTGGGCTCAACAAGAGGGGACAGTGAATCCTATCCCTTTCCCGTGCCTCCTTTATACTTGAAGAGGTTATAACACCGCTTCCACTGAGGGCGAAGAGGGGCATGCAACTGCATCTGTCGCCAGCGCTAGCCTAGAAGCGTCACTCTTGACTTGTCCCTTAAGCCCCTGGGGCCTCAGAGAAAAGGCCCAACATCCAGGTGGAGGATGGAGGGGAGGAACAACACTAGTTCCCTCGGGATCGTTTTCTAATCTTTCTTCTGCCACTGACCCACTTCCACAGGGGAGACAGAGGAGTGAGGGGGGACAGCAGCCCCCCCAGACCAGCGACCCAATTAAGGGCTTGCTGGGGCCAGGCAACTAGGCTACAAAGACCCTTTTGTCCAGTTTCCTCACACCCCAGTCCCCACCACCCCCACCTAGGAGAAAGTCACTGAGATGTTAAGGCGTTTAAGGTACTAAGCCTGCCAGAAAGAACTGGAATGGGGGACCAGGCCTCAGTTATTCTTTCTGCTCCCACTCTAACTACAGAACCCAAATGTACTGCCTGTCCAGCCTTCCCCAAAGAGGGGAAAATGTCGCCTGTTGGGGAAAACCTAGAATTCTCTTCTGAGGGGTCAGAGGTGAAGTTCAACTTCTTTAGTATGAGAGGAGGCTCAAAGCCTAGGATTTGAGGATTTGTTGCTGTTGTTGTTTCTGAAACTGAAAAGATATTCAAAAGGAAGCAAACCTGGACACACATGATCAGATAAGATGGGTAAGAGGCTGAAGTCAGCCCTAAACCTGCTTTCTGCACCTATCCCAAGAGCTTCAGACGAAATCAGCCAAAAGAAAAGAGAAAAATCTTCCTCTAACTCCCTTGCTCTACATTCCCTGCCCAAGTGAAAGGATCCAGATGTGTCTCCTCCCACAGGCACATGTTTTTTGACATGTGTATGGCATAAGACACTGGTCCCACCCCTACTCCCAACACTGCCCCCCGCCCCCACCAGCCTTGCTCAAGGCCTCTCAAAAGCTGCCTGCTCCAGGCTCAGATCCAGGACAGAAGAGAGGTCACTATTTCCCTGACCACCCGGCCTGAGGCTTTGTCATGCCCCACATTGTTGGATTTTCCTCTCAGATTGAGCCCAGTGACCCAGACTGTCCTTGTCTCCCAGGGGGAAGATCACAGAGCTGATGACCCAAGCCACAGGTAAGAAGTCACTAAGCCACAGGTAAGAGGTATGATATACCACTTCTCAGACTGAACAGCTTTCCTGTCAGCCAGCTCTGAGAATGTATGGGCTCTCAGGAAAAGAGGATCCAAATCTTGGATCCCTCCAAGATCTGCAGTTCCTGAGGATGTGTTCCAGAGCTCTGGTAGGGGTAGTGAACCAAAGCTTAGGTCCTTAACTCTAACTCTGATCACAGCAATTCCATTCTTCTGCGTTCACATTCAGGAATCAGGTAGGTAAGTTTTTGAAGAAAGGACTCCACTATTAAAAACAAGCATATAAAAACAGACTTCTCATTTAATAGATGAGAAATGTGCTCAAAGAAAGTGAGTGACTTGTCCAAGCCCAGAGAGCTAGAGGGAAATGCCCAGTCAGGCCCACAGTTGAATCCCATAGGGCTGTTTGATCAAGCTCCAAGTCCAAGGGGCTCACCAATTTCACCTGCTGTCTGATGGCAAGTTTGGGCATGGGAGCAGAACAAGGCATCATACCCACTAAAGCACAAGGAAGGTCCTTGAATGGTGGGCCCCCATCACATCAGATGCTGAACTGAGAGACTGTAACCACCGGGACAGGAGAGTATGAAGGGAGCTTACCTCGGCAGTGGGCACCCTCGTCTGAGCCGTCTACACAATCTTGGACCCCGTTGCAGAGACGAGACATAGGAACACATAATTCGGTACCCAGGCAATTGTGTTCATTTGGTTGGCATCTCTGGGCTTTACTCTGTGGACCTGGGAGCAAAGAGAAGGTCTGGCCATCACCAAGCTGCCTAAGGTGGCTGTCTGTCTAGCTCTGTACTCGGTGGGTAGGTGGAGAATGAGCCAAGATTGTAGTTTCAAGTATCTGTATTTTTCAGATCTCAATAGGTCTTAGGGGCTGGTTGGGGAAAGGTAGAGCCCACACCCAAATGCTCCATGCTTATGGATCCTAAAGCCTCAACCTTCTTCTACATTCAGGACACAGGTAGGAGTCAGAAGTGACAAGTTTTGATGAGATTATGGAAACACAGTAGCCGGTAGAGAGAAACTCAAATGATTAAAATCCAACTCTCTCTGGCTCCCAGAGCACAAAGCTAGATGAGAAGAGAGGTACCAAATCCAGAAGTGAACCCATTAGTAACACAACACCAATAATATGCAGCTATCAAGCACTGAAGTATGCTAAGTTAAAACTACATATAAAATACATAGTAGATCTGAAGACAATACCAAAAAAAAAAAAAAAAAAAAGAGGCAAGTCTCTAATAATTTCCTTCAGTTAATATCAATATATTAAAATAATATTTTAGTTACATTAGATAAACTGTTAAAATTAATTTTCACTATTTCTTTTTTAAATGTAGCTACTAGAAAATTTCAAAACTGCACGTGTGATTTACAATATATTTCTATTAGTCAATACTATTGCTTACTTCCAACACAGAACAGGGGTCTAATGGAAGGATCTGGGAGAGTCAAAAGTTATGGCCCACTGCTAACAGGGTTGCCAGAAACGGGTGAGATGGTGGGACCACTGTCAGTGGTCACAGTGGGTAGAGTGTGAGGCAGTATGCCAATGCTGGTGCTGACTACAGGGGCCCTACAGCACTACAAGCATGGAGTGTTCTTGCCATGCCCATCTGAGTTTGTGTGCATCTCTGCAGTGCATCCGTCTGAGTGCAGCTTGTGTTTCTATAGCCACTTTTGGGTGCAGTGACATGAGCCATACACACCTGACCAGGCCTTTGTTTGGTGGGTATTGGTGCCAGGTGGGTCTGGATGTGACCATATAGTTCAAAGAGAATGAGCGTGAGGTATGTGGAATCTCTGGGAGATGGAGTTTGTACCAAACTGAAGGATGGACGAACCAAAGAGTGAGGTCTGGCCCCTCTGTGTGGCTTTCTTTCCTTCCAATACACAGTGTCAGAAACAAGGAGGGGGAAGTGGTGTCAGATAAGAGGCTCCAGGCCCAATATCCTGGTTCCTACTCCTCCTGGGCAGGGTATAGGGATGAGGCAGAGTGAATTGGTGGTTCCCTTTCTGCCTTAAAAGTTATCCTTGATAATTATGGTTTGTAGCTGGTGGGGAGGGGCACAGGTAAGATGGGACTTTAGCAGGATGAAAAACAGGTTGCTTAGACCTTAGCCAGGATTGGCCAAGCAGGGAAGCTACTAAAGGTGGACATCCTAGGACTCTGCTGGCTGCTCAGGACTCTGGGGTCCTGCCAGCAAGTCTTCCACTCCCCTCAGCCCCCTCATTGGCAGGGTGAAGGCTGGGTGGGGACCTTTCTCCCAGTTTAAACAGCTGCCTCTGATTACACCACTTATTGGGGGCAGGGGAAGGCGGGGGTGGCGGGAAGCGCTCAGGGGTGGGGCTTTGGGTACAGAGGCTGAGCAAGAGCAGTGCCCTTTAGCCTGGGAGACCAAGGGCAGAAGGGTACCTGGCAGAGTCTGAAAGCCCTTTATCAAAGGCAAGGGAAGCTTCAAAGCTAGGAAGAAGAGGGACGTGCTGGAAGGGAAAGGCAGCTGGTCATTTCCTTCAGGCAAAGCCACAGTCTCGAGGACACTGTACCCAACAGACTTGGGGATATGGCAGCCAAAGGAGAAATCCACAGTGCTACTGCTACTCATACCAGGCACCAAGTGAGGACAGTTTCAGTTGTGTCATGGGCAAACACAATCAGAGCAAGGTCCACGCCAGGCTAGAACTGAACTGTTTTTAATCTCAAACATCCTACAAAGGAAAGGGATAAGCCCAGAGTTTGGGGACAAGGTACTTACATATCTCAGGGGCCTCATCAGAGCCATCTGGGCAGTCTCTCTCGCCATCACACCGCCAGCCCTTTGAGATACAGGTGATTTGGTCTCTGCAGGCAAACTGCTTGGGACTGCAAGTCTTAGGAGCTGGAGGCAAGAAAAGAAAGGGAGAGTAAGGACAGAATGGAGACCAACTCTTGGCCCCTTAGCTTTCTAGAAGTCTTCCAACCTCAGCATCAGTCTTCCATATTGTACCTGTGACAGAAAAGAGAAAGGATCCAAGAGGGCCTTATTGCCCCATCCAAGTTTTCTAGGTTGTCTATCCAACACCCTCCTCTTCCCCTTTCTGGACCAAAGCTTTTGCCATTCTTCATACCGTGCTGAGAAGACTGTGGGGGAGGGCACAGGAGCCTTTGCTATGTTTTTCTTCATGTTCCTCTTGCTTCTATAGCCGGTCTTTTCTAATCTCTCTGTTTCTCTGCCCTCCAGAACACTACTGGCCCCCTGACATATCACCCTAAGCCACCCCCAACCCCTTACCACTGGACCTCCAGACAAGAAATGTGGTGGTTCCCTTGGCACACAGTATGGTTTGGAGGTTTTATCTGCAGAAAACAGCAGGGTAGGGCTAGGTGGGGAAGATAGGAGAAGATAGGAGAGGGCAGAAAGTCCAGCTTCACCTCCATTCTTTAAGACACAGCTTCCCTTGTCAGTTAGACCACGCTGGGCAGGGAGACTTTGAGGGGACTTCTTCACACAAGAGGGCCCTAAAGATCCCTACAGATGACAGAGTTGTAAAGCACAAGCAAGGAGATGTCTGGCATACCTTTTAGGAGTTAGTTTTGACTCATCTAACCTGTGGCATTGCAGCAGGGTCCACCTGGCAGTAGTCTTACTCCCACCAGCCTCCCTGGCCTCCTATCCCATGCTCTTTCCTCATCCCCATGAAGGAGCTCGGATGGGAGAAGCTAATGGGTACTGTGAGCTCTGCATATGCTGGGAGTTGTGGTGAACCAGTTCTTTCCATGTATCATCTTCTCTAGTCTTCCCCCACAGGATGCCAAAGGAGGGAATGCTAATACTGCAGTTTCAGAGGAAGAAACTGGGCCAGACTTGTCCATAGCCATACACCTAGCAAGTGACAAAGTCAGGACTCAACCCAGTTCAGCTGACTTGAGGTTCTTAATGAATGCAGTCTATACCCATCTTCCACACTCCTGAGTGATGTTCAGGAGGAAGTCCTCCTGCCCTCATTACCATGTCCTGCACAGAGGTCCTTCATCCCCACCAGGGCAGGGATCTCATCTCCCAGTTCTTCACTGCCTTTTCCTCCACCCATCCCATTTTTACTGACACACACTGGAAGGAAGCTTGTGCCAAGCACTGTACTAGGCATTAAGATGGGTGCAAAGACTACAGGTCCCCTGGGAAAGCAGATGTACAGAGCTAACTCGAATGCAGGGCTGGGAGAGCAGGGTAAGGGAAGTCTATCAGGGCCCTGAGGGAGTCTAATGGCCACACTGAGATGTCCTCTCTCCCTTACCCCCAGCTCTGGCAGAGGGAATTGCACTCAGGCCCCTGGCCAGAACCAGAGCTGAGTTCAGGAAACACATCAAGGATGGCCTGGCCAGGCCTCCATGGAGTCCCCCTTCCTCCCCCCAACCCTGAGCTGGGAATAAAGGCCCCTTGAGGAGGTGGATAATGCTGAGTTCATTGCCCCACTGGGCCAGCTGTGAGGTCTTCCCGGGAAACAGCCCGCCAGCCTAGTTAGCATGCCGGAGACCATTGCTTCCCCTGGCCAGCCAGGCAGCCTAAGCAGGGAAGAGGGGGACTACAGTAGGACTCAGAGGCAGATGGGATGTTTGGAGCGCAGAGACGGACCCTCATGATACCCCAGCCTGATGGCATTTCTTCTCTTCCCCACCTGGGGCTGTGTCCATGGCCATTCTTCCCCAGGGCAGAAACCACAGCCGAGGTCTGAGGTCATCGGCTGGTCACTCTAACCTCCCCTCTGCTCCATGTCCCACCCATGGATCCCCTCCTTTGGCCCTCACATAGTTCCCCCACTGTCCCCACCCCCATTTTTGGCCTGAACTCGACAGAGGAAACAGCAGCTGGCAAACTCCAAAAGCTGCAATGAGAGAGATTCACAAACCAGATGTGCTCATGTGGAGGGAGGGGAGTGGGGGATGGGACAAGTGACAGGAAGAGGAGGGCTCAGCCCCTGTCCCATCCTCAAACACTGGGGCAGAGGGGTGGGAGAGCTATCCCAGAAGGGCCAGCTCAAAGATAGGAGAGAGATAAGTGCAAGAACTTCCTGTCAGCCATGGTGGAGAAAGCCCCAGGAATCTTGAGTGAGAAGGCTAAGGACTGTCTCTGATTTTCTTAAGGGCAGAAGAAGAAAACACATAACCTACTTTGGGGCAGTCTCCACAGCCTCCTCCAAGCTAAGAAGGAACGGAACGGGAGAGGAGGGGTTATAATCTGCTTAAAGGCCAAGCCAGCTTTGATGCCCTTAGCTGAGTTTTCTGCATCTGAACCCAACACTCAGAAAACCCATTTTTGTGGCCTGTATTTTGGACGGGGAACAACGTTGCCTTAGATTATAAATCAGCTATTCTTCTTTGGGGTCTTCCCCTTCCTCATGAGAACTAGGACTCTCTAAATATGTGACCATTTTTTAACATGGCCACTGAGCAGCACACACAGAGCTGGAGTCCTATGTACATACATACTATCAAGCAGCTATCCCATCTTACAGATGAGAACACTGAGAAGGAAGTGGCCAAACATAGTTATAGCAGTGGGAGGGGGTCAGCAATTATAGGGGTGGGTTTCAGGGCCTCTGAGGAAGAAGTCATGGAGAAGAGGGACAAGAATAGGACAGAAGGCGACTGAGACAGGAGGGAGAAGGAGGAGGAGTAGAGAGGGAGGAGAGGGAGCGAGCTGCAGAAGGAACATCGGGACACAGGGGCTGTCTGTTCTCAGCTTTGCCTGGAGATGAATGTGACCGCCATGCTAACTTGGCCAACACCCTGCCCCTCCCCAACTTAGGCGCCCAGCCCAGGCATGGCCCCCAGGGCCACCAAGCTGGAGCCAGGGTAGGAGGTGTGGGGCTGGGTGTGCGTCCAGACACAACACAGACCCCACTGACTGGCTTAAGCCTTGGCTGTCATCCTCTGTCCCACTCTGGGACCTTGGGGTAGGGTGGGGACAGGAGGCCAGTATGCCTGGCTAGGGAAGAGGGAAAGAAAAAAACCCAGGCCTGGAAGAAGTCTTCCTCAGAGGAGGGAGACCTTTCCTTTGACAACCCCTGGGGGCCTCAGACATTCTACTTAAAGGACAAGGAAACTAGAGGCAGGAAAAGCAAGAAAGTGACCCTGAGGCCCTTTAAAACAGACACTGCAGAGGGAGAGCTAGGCCCCCCTTGATAAATAGGGGGACATTCCATAAGGTAAACCATAAGGTCAATGTAAGGCAAAAGAGGAGCCAGTGTGCTTAGGCTGGAGGGGTGGGGGCAGAGAGTATGCAGGGGGACAGTGTACAGAAACTTTCAAACATGGGGGTGGGGCAGCAAGTCCCAACTGAGAGCTTTCCCCAAATTTTATGTATTCTGGGTGTTACCGGGTAGCTCCTTCCTGAAGCTCAATGAGGTTCAGACACATTTTTGTCATTCCTGAGTCTGGGCCTCTGCTTTGCGGCCTGGACAGATGGACAGACAGGGTGGCTTGGACCTCCAGGGGAGGAGAAGGGTCTCCCTTCCATCCTGAGTCAATATTGACTCAGCAGGACATTAGCCTGACCCACAACCAATCTTTTCCTTTCCCCCACAAATAAAATCCAGATCCTCTTGAATGCCTATGGAGGTCAGCATCTCTCTTGTAAGGCTGAGGCCGTTATTAGCCCTTCCCATGTCCCACATGGCCTGTGCTCACCAGAAGTAAAAGCCCTCAGCTTCTGACCTGCTCCCCACATCTTTCTCCAGTTCTGACTCCTGTTAGGAGGAAGTTCTGCCAGAAGTCTAGCTTCTCTCTACTTTCTTTCTGAAATACTTCCTTTTTCCCACTTTTAGACCACAAATATTATCAAGTTTTTTGTTCTAGAAATATTTTCTCTAAAACTCATCCCCAAAATTAGTGAAGGGGGAAGAGAGAGAAATATGGAGTAAAGTACAGGGGAACTTTCACAGCTGAAAGGGACAGTCTGGGGTCTGGCCAGGGTTATATCAGTTATAAAGTAGGGTGAGAGAGGAGTAGCAGAGCCCAAGAGAGAGGTCAGATGGCTTTCAGCACACCCAGGGTCCTGTCTGGAGGTAAAGATAGAAAACAGTGACCGGTGGCCGGGGAGCAGCGACAGAGTCAGGCCTGAAGATACGAAGGATAGGCCAATAAATGAACCAAGAGGGACAGAGACAAGAGAGGCTCTGGAGGACCAACTGACAAGACAGACAGGCAGCAATCAAGCAAAGCAGGCAGCCAAAAAAGGCAGGAAGGGGGCTCAGTGCACAGGTTGCCAAGAAGGTGGCCCAGCTGTCCTGGGATGAACCTAAAGACTGACTACCCCACTGAGACACAGACGAGGGGGCAGCGCAAATTCTAGCTTGGGGAGACAAGCTAGCAACTCAGACCCAAGGAAAAGGAGATTAGAGGCTGCTGCCTCCAGAGTGCGAGGGTCGGGGTGGGTAAGGAAGTTGATCACTTCAGCCAGGGAAGTCAGGTTTGGGGGACTCTAATCTCATGGGAGCATGATGGCTAATCTCCTCTCTCCCACATCCCTCACCTCCTGGGATGCCTGAGGCCACAGCACCGGAAACACTCCAGAGCCAACTGCTTCCTTCTCCAAACAATGAAGGATTCCTGCTAACCAGGCTGAAATCTGGGACAGAACAGAGGGGGTGGGGCCAGGTTCCCTGGCACAGGGCACCACCAACTTGGACCCTTGCACAGTCCCACTCAACAATCCCAGCTTCCTTAAGGACAGCTAGCCTCCTATCAGAGCTGGATCATAGGCAGGGCGAAGAGTGCAAAGGATGGGGAGGATCTTGGTAAGAGAATCCTAGAGAGAAGAAACTCTGGGTTTGGGGTTCTGATGTGCAGGAATGAGACTGTAGCAGGAGAAAAAGTAAAGCTCACATATGGAAGGGCTTTCCCTAAGGTAAACAAGGGCCATTTGGTTTGGTTGGTTTTGCTTTGGTTGGTGCTCTGGACTAAACCCAAGACCTTAAACATACTAAGCACATGCTGTGCCACTGAGCTATGCCCAAGTCAGGAAGGGTTTTGGAAGGCTGATCGATTTGGAAAGGATTTGACTCTGGGCAAGGTCCTGGGTGACACTGTTGGGAAGCCAGGTAAAAGGAAAGTGATAGAGAGTAGTAACAAAACAAACATGAAGAAGAACAAGACTGAAGAGCAAGGGGTCTTGTGAAGTCACCCAAAATCGTAAAAATCCCAATGAATTCCTTAAATATCCCTTGATTTTGAAAGAGGAAGCTAAGGAGAGATGTTTAGGATTTGGGTCTGAGCAAGGAGAATGGATTCTAGAACCCTCTCTCAGAGAGTCAGGAAGCTAACACTCCAGCCTGCTTCAACTGTCCACCTTTCCTAGTAACTAATAATACACCAGTTCAAAGGGAAGTGCAGAGGGCTAGGGAGAGAGGGAAAAGTCAGTCTTCTTCCCTGAGCTGGGTGTGTGGGGAGCTGCCTTCACCATGGAATGTCCTTCATCTCCGTAGGGCCCTCAGTGATCCTTCTCATTCTCCATCCCACCTTTTCCATCCTTCCTGGCTGTAAGTACATTCAATTGAGTCTACTAAGAGCAAGTGACAATGCCACCTCCCACAAGAAGGGGACCCCAGGAAGAGTTTGAGACACAGAGAGAAGGCAGAATGTGGGGGTGTCCTCTAGAGCTGTTCCTATGGGGGAGAACAACAAGGCTTGTGAGAGGAGGAGGAAGGTAGACTAGAACCAAGTCAGGTAAATAGAGCCAAGAGGTTCCTTCTCTAGCAAGGAAGCAAGGAAGCTCAGCATTTGCAAGGTCCCAGCTAAGAGCTCCAATAGCACACGACCTACTTTTCTACAGGATTTTCTTTTCCTATTCCTCAGAGCACTCACATTCCCCTTCCTAGGAGAGGTAGATAGGTGTATTTGGGGGGTAGTCCTCTCCCTTGGTCTGTTTCTTGCCAGGAATGGAACCCAGGGCATCCTGTGTGCTAGGGCAAGTGTCCTACCACTGACCAGCAGGGACTGTGAATAGTTTGGTCTGTACTAGGCATTTAAAGGTGGATGGAGACAGTTAAGAAGAACATGTCAGTCTTCCTCAACCAATCACCACCAATCAACTTAGTGTGGCACTTAGGATCTCTTTAGGATCTTGGGAGTGACATATCCTAGGGCCATTCCTGAACGGGCTGGGGACCTCCAACAGAGAGCTTTTGCTTTGACCTAACTCCATCCACCCTCCTTCATGGGAGCTTCCTATGGGTCTCTTTCTCACTTAATGTTTTTTCTACCCAAATCTCTACCTCAGTTCCCCTCTGCTCTCAAAGGGCTGAGACCAAGAGGAAAGTACAGGATGTTAGTTGTCAAGGGCAGAGGGTGGCTGTGCAGGCTTGTCTGAAGGATTTCAGAGTCTCTTTCCTCATCCTAGGCAGATAATTAGGGATGGGGGCCAGACAGACAGTCCCCAACATGGCATGACTGAGGGCCATTGAATAAACTGTTTTTCTGGGCACAGCGACTGCCTGACCCTCTTGCCCTCCTCCTCCAGTTGAAGCAAGTTAGAGAGCTGGGAGAGGAACACATAATCTAGTTTCAGAGAAAAACTTTCCCAATCCCAGCCTGGCAAGATTCAGAAGACAGAGGAGGGGTGTCTGATGTTATGAGGCTGTTTTGTCCCCAGTGAGAAGGCAAACCTGACAGGAAGTAATGAGATCCCACCCCTTCTTAAGTCAGGGACCCAGCCCAATTCAACCCCATGGCCCCAGCTTAAAGCTTGAGCAAGTTTTGAACTGGTGACTCATAACTGAGAAGAAAAACATCTGACAGAAAAGAGGGGTAGGGGCACCCCCATTTTCCCAAAGAACAGTTTTAGTTCAAGCCTAACCTACCATACAATGTGTAATTGAGGTGAGGTAGGGTTGGGCTTACACAAATTCACTAAATGAATGAAATTAGGGTAAGGGGACATAGATTGTAACTCCCATCCAACCTCCAACTCTCCTTCTAATTCAAACTGTGATCAAGCCAGCAGTCAGGGAGAAAGCAGTCTCCTTTGAACCCCCTCCCCAACATTTCAGGCCGGTCTCCAGGCCCTTCCAGAACCGATGACATCTGACATTTTTCTCATCTCAAAGCTCCGAGGAATTAATAAGGGAAATTCAGTCACACAGCATCACCAGAGCCCCTCCATCCCCCAACGCGACTACTGACAGAGGCCCTCAGAGGGGGAAGTACCCACTTCGGAACCTAGGCAGACAGCTTAAGATTCTGGACCCAGGCCTCCATGCATGGCTGCAAGGCCCATTCCACACCCAAACAGGGGGGCCTCCCTCTCCCCACACATAGCCTTCTCGGCCTGCCTGCCCTCTGGCCATTGGGGCACCCCTAGCCGGCTTTGCCTTCCAGCCTTCAGAGGCCACTGCAAAAGGCCCTCCGCCCCCTTTTGCAGCCGTACATTGCAAATCCGGATTCCTTCACAATTCAGATGGGGGGTGGGAGGGTGGAGGATGTAGGGGAGGCGGAGGCCCTCCCCTTCCAGAGATAGGAAGAGAAGGCCTCTCAATCCTGGGATCAGAAAAAAAGGGGAGCCCTCCTTTCCTTAGCCAGGCCTCTGGTCTTTGTCTGGGCTGGGGGGCCCAGGAAGCATCATTTGTCCCGGGCTCCCATCCCCCAAATCAGACCCCATCCCCGCCCCCAGTCAGGCCGCTTGCTGTGTCAGCTGGACGGGATAACAAAAGGCACCCCCTCCCGCGTCTCCCTTCCCCATCCTTACGCAGGAGTGGGGGTTGGGAAGGGGGAGCCCCCAGGGGTCCAAAGGGCCCGCCGGATCTCACTCACCATCGACAGCGGCCGCCGCGACCAGAGCTGAAAGCAGGGGCAGCAGCAGCAACGGCGGGGTCAGCATGGTGTGGGCTGATGCAAGCAGCAGCCCCCACCCTTCTGGTCTTGTTACTTCTCGTCCTCGTCCCCCCAATTGGGGGGTCCCCCTTTTATCCTCCTCTTCCCTACTCCTCTATTCTTATTCTTTCCTTCAGTAAAGCACACCAGGGGCGTGGGTGAAAAGGGTCAGTTCCAAGCCCCTTGGGGAGGGCCTGCTGACGCGGGTACGCCCCCTGCCCCCAAATCCGAACCCTTCACCCCTGCTTTACTCCGGGTTCCTCTGTCCCCTCCCAGAGCGAAGCTCACAGCTCCATCTCGGAGCCGCCTCCGGCTGCAAAAATGCACAATTGGGAGGAGGCGGGGTGGGGGGTGGGGGGCGTGGACCCGATGGGGGTGCCTTTGAAAGGGGCCTGATGGAGCGCTGGGGGCTCCCCTCGTTTCCGCCTCCTCAGTGCACGGGCCTGGAGCTCGCACCGCTGTTCCCTGGACTGAAGTGCCACGGGGGGGAGGGGGGTGCTGAGAGGGGAGAGGGAGGGGACATGGAGAGGAGAGAGGGAGGGAAGGGGCGGGGAAAGAAAAAGGGGGGGGGGGGAAGAGCTGCGCGGCAATTTGGAGAGTGCGCATGCGCCGATTTGGCGCGCTGTCCTGGGGAGGGGGAGTCCGAGGTGCGACTGGCTTTGGAGTTCTGGGAAGCGGTCGGAGAGTAGGAGTCCCCGGGGCGGGCTAGCGGCTTTGAAGGCCGCGGCGCCCTGTCCTCTGTCCTCCGCTACCTCCAGGGGCTCGGGAGAGCCGAAGGCGACGAGGGTGGGATGGGGTGATGGGTGGGCGAGGAAAGCTGGACCTAGAGCCTCTCTGCAGCTCAGCGTCACACCCCCGGATTTCAGCTCCGCTCTGGGCGGGCGGAGGGGGGTGTCCCGCAGCTGAAGCCTGGGCGGAGGCCCGATTTCTTGGGGAACCCAGACAGTGCCTCCCCAGCCTGGGGTGGGGGCAGGGGCGGCCAGTCTGCGGGGAAGGTACGGGAAAGGCTGAGCTTTGATTTGGAGACTTGTAAGACTGGGGCGGGGATTGGGGCCTGAGGCCGATGGGGGCGGGGCGGAGGAGGGGCTACATGGACCCGCCCCCACCTCGCTCCGGGACTGAGAGTAAACAGGGACAGCCGCGGGGACACGCTGGAGCTTGTCTGCTCGCCGCGGGCTCGGGGATGGAGCCCACCTTAGTTCCCGCCCCGCCCTGCCCGCCTGGCACCGAGCGCGGGAGGGACAGGCTCTAGGTTGGAGGGAGGTGACTCACCAGCGGGTGGGGCTGGGGAAGGGCCACCCCCTTTTCTCCCCCAGAGGTCGGGAGCAGTTTTTGTTTTTGATTTGTTTATTTGTACTTTCCGACTGGGCTTCCCACCAAGTCAAGATTTTAGATGCTGAACCACAGGGATTTGGAATGAGGGACTCTGGAGCACCACTTCCAGACATTGGTTCTCGGGGGCTGTCTGCTGAGTGCTGGACCTTTGTCGTCGTCCCCCCCCCTCCGGCTCTGCGGGTTCGGGAATGACACTTGGGAGTCTAGAAGGCGTCGGGCGGTTTCTTGGGCCGGTAAATGAGCTTCCGGCCACTGCCCCCTTCTGGACGACTTTTGAAGGTTGTAACCCTTGGTGTCTGACTTTCTGGGTACCTTGACATCCTCTGCTAGAGATGGACTTTAGAAGCTGGGGAGCACTGCACTAACCTGATGTTCCTTTTAAGTTCCTGTCAGAGAAGGACGCGAGCGCGCTCTCTAGCCTGCCCCTGGCAGAACAGAAACAGAGAACAGCCTTGTCCATTAACGAGAGTGAGTCCAACCTTTCCCCAGACCAGAGCTTCATACTGCCTGTAGTCTCCCAGGCTGGGAACCCCATGGCCACTCCACAGGATCTTTCTTTCCTGCGTCTACTCTTGGCAGCCTGTGTTTCAGGATTGTCATTTTTTCCTTTTGAAATATAGTTCAGATTTTCTTAATTTTCACTACCAGAGATTTCTCCCAGCAGGAATGGGGTGTTATTCTTCCTTTTATCCAATCCCCATGGACTAACACAGTGCCAGGCCCAGGCAGGGAGTCCAAATGTTTTCAGTGGATACTTAGAAGATTCCTGCCAGGTCCCCTCCCAATACTGTACTCAAAGTGAAATCTGGTTGAAGCTGACCTCAGGCAACTTTGACAGGAATACCATATGTAGCCTGAGAAGACTGTGAGGGGCTTCCTGTTCTCTTACTAGCACAGGTGCCCTTTCTGGAGCTCCATTTTCCCCATGTCTCTCCCATGGACTTCTATGGAGTATCTTTATTTTCCCTACACCACTCAGTCCTTCTGTGCCTCAGTGTCTTCTCTTTCAGACTTCTCTTACAAAAATAGTTGTGTTTTTTTTTTAATTTATTTTATTTGAAACAGGGTCTCACTATGTAGCCCTAGCTAGCTAGCCTAGAACTTGCTGTATAGATCAGGCTGACCTTGAACTCAAAAATCTGCCTGCCTCTCAAGGACTGGTATTAAAGGTGTGTGCCACCACACCTGGTTCGATTACTGTTATTATTTTGGTATTTTTGAGACAGGGTTTCCCAGTAGCCCCAATTGGCTTGGAACTCACTAAGTAGACCAGGCTGGACATCTCATAGAAATCCACCTGCCTCTGCCTCCCAAGTGCTAGGATTAATGGCAGGTACCACCAGGCCAGTTTTTTGTTTGTTTGTTTGTTTTTTAAATTGTGCCTAAGTCGTTGGAGTTACAGGCAGTTGTGAACCCCTGAATGTGCGTGCTGGGAACTGAGCTTGAGCCTTCTGGAAGGGCAGTACTCATTCTTAACTACTGAGCCACCTCTCTAACCCCCTGGATACCTAGACTTCTTTCAAGGTTTGGAGATGTAGTTCAGTTAGTAGAGTGCTTGCTTAGCATGCATGGAGCCCTGGGCTCAAACCCTAGCACCACATAAATGAGGCACAGTGGCACATCTCCCTGACCCCAGCACTGAAGAGGTGGAAGCTGGAAGATCAGTTGTGGAGGATTTAGAGGACCTGGTTCAGGTCCCAGCACCCACATGTCAACTAACAATTGTTCATAATTCCAGTTCCAGGGGATCTGACACTCTCTTCCAACCTCTTTGGGCATTGCATGGACCCAAGTGCATTTACATATAGCAGGCAATACACTTGTACACATAAAATAAATAAATAAAGATAAATATTTTTTAAAGTTCAAGGTCATCCTTGGCTATATAGTGAGATACAGGTCAGCTTGAGCTACATGAGACCCTATGTGTCTCAAAGAAGAAAAGAAATAATAAAAGGAAAAATAAAAGAAGCGTCTTCTATCTTCAAATGCTCAGACTGGAGTTACAACTCAAATAGTGGAAAAAACACAAAAGAATCAAATAAGAACTCTACTCCCAATCATGGCCTTCCAGACTCTGACCTCAGCCAACATGTTGACATTTGTTCCTCATTTGCTGCCTCCCAGCCCTTCTGTCTCCTGAATATGAATTTTTTTTATTAACTTTGCTTGCAAAAAAAATGATTTTTAATAATTGAAACTCAGAATATAAGAAGGTAAAAAAGAAACGCCCATTCTACCTCATTTTCAGAAAAAAACACTACAAGCAATTACTTGGAAGTTTCTTCAGGGAATATCCTTTTTAAAGAAAGCTTTATTTATTTTTATTTTATGTTTATGAATATGTGTTGCCTGCATGTATGTGAGTGCACCCAAGTCATGCAGTACCCATAGAGGTCAGAAGAGGGCATCAGATCCCCTGGAACTGGAGTTACAGATGTTTGTTAACCACCATGTGGGTGCTGGGATTCAAACCCCAGTCCTCTGCAAGAGCAGCCAGTGCTCTTAACTGCTGAGCCATCTCTCCAGCCCTAAGGAAGATTCTTTTAATGATACACAAATATAAGATATCCTTTCAAATCACAAATGAGCTAATGTAATAATATTGTTCTAGAACTTACATTTTTTCAACTTATCTTGATCTCCTTCCACACTGCCCATACATACCCAACTCATATTTCATAAGTCTCGTCATTTGGGTTCTTCACAATCTATCAGGATTGTTGGACACTTGGGTTGCTTGCAGTGTGTAAATTGCTGAGACCGACTCTGTGTGGTAAGAGAATGCGTAGTTCCACCTGAGCCTATAATTATTCTGTTCCTCCAGTTCCTCAGAAAAGCTTTGCCGTTATTCTTGGTCTGACCATCTCTCCTGTTTAAAACTTAGTATTTAAAAGTCTGGGTGTGCCAGGTGTGATGGGGCACACCTTTAGCCCTAGCACTTAGGTAGATTTCTGTGAGTTGGAGGCCAGCCTTGTGTACATAGCAAGTTCCAGGCCAGTCAGGGCTACATAGTGGTGATATTCTATCTAAAAAAAGAAAAAAAAAAAAAAGGAAACAAAAAGAAAAAACATCAAAACCAGGTGTGGTGGTATACTCCTGTAGTCTCAGAACTCAGGAGGCAGAGGCAGGAGGATCACAAATTAGAGGACAGCCTGCCTGGGTGGGATATATAGGGAGTTCCATATTAGTCTGGGCCACAAGGTAAAAACCCTGCCTGAGGGGGCTGGAGAGATGGCTCAGTGGTTAAGAGCACTGGCTGCTGCTCTTGCAGAGGACCTGGGTTCAGTTCCCAGCACCCACATGATAACTAACAACCATCTAAAACTCCAGTTCCAGGGGATCTGACAACTTTTGACCTCTGTGGGCATTGCATGACATGGGTACACATATACACATGCAGGCAATATACTCGTACACATAAAATGAAGATAATAAAATATTTTTTAAAAATCCTGCCTGAAACAAAACAAATCTGAATTTATATTCAGTATAGCCTCAGCATCTGGAGTTTAACATTGAATTTTATGGTTTCTGTGTCCACCACCAGACCACAAACTCCTTGAGACCAAAACCTTGTCCTTATTTCTTTGAATTCCCTCCACCCCTAACTGCCAGCTCTTGACTAATGATTGAGGAAGTTGGCAGGAATGTTAAGGCTGGGGTGCCTACTGGATAGGGGAACAGGATGTGCCTATAAGCATCTTCTTTCTGTAGTTTTTCTGCAATACTCTTGTCTAGTCTCTACCTCAGTGTCTTCTCGTTCTCTTCACTTCTCAAGGCAGTTCCATCTTTAAATGCTTAGATTTGAATTATAACCTAAACCGTGGGAAATTAGGTAAGCATTTTCTGAAATTCATGGCCAGGATGCCAAGAATGGTGATAGGCTTCAGAGAAGTTGGTGTGGGAAGCTTCAACAAATTGTTAACCTTTTTTTTTTTTTTTCCATCTGAGAATAAGAGGGTCTGGAATAGGGAGGGCATTAGTGGGGCAGCTCTGGAACTATCAGGCCATAGGCTACCGCCATCTAGAGGTCAGCTAAAAAAGTGTAAGTAGGAAGGAGTACCTGAAAGGCCTGATAGAAGGTTGGGAGGCATTTATTGATCACCACGAAGTAGGCCATTGAAATAGATTATAGATAATTCACTTAAGTCTCACAGCCATCTTGTGGCATGGATGTTATTTACAGTTCATAGACCAGGAAATAGAGACTCAGAGAGATTAAGGAATATGCCTCAAATCTCTATGTAGATTGGAAACTAGAGTCTATTCATGTACTAATCATTTTGTACCAGGCATAATGATAGGCACTAGGGGAAACATATAGAATCACCTTTAAGCTTACAGGTTGAAGGGAATGCTCAATAAGATAACTGACAATTATAGCCTAGTACCCTCATGTCTGTGACAAAGGTTTGCAGAGAGGGCCATGGGAATCAGAGAAGGATGAGTTCTAGCGAAGGGGTCAAGGCAGAGCAGGGCCAATGTTGCCAGGCTAAATGTTGCAAGAGAGGAAAGAGACGACAAGCAAGGACAGGAAGAAAGGATGCTTTAGGCTGGAGACAGGTAAAGACATGTAGGCATGAGGAAGTTTAAACATTTGAAGGGTGAAAATATGGTCTAGCTGAGTTTAAAGTCTTTTGACATGTGTGTGAGGGGGAGGAATAGTAGATAAACTATCAGGGAATCTACTCATAGGATGAATTTAACAGTGCTACAGACTTTGTTTTGTTTAAACTACATGTAGCATGGAGCCAAGTGAGAAACATCCAGCAGTATGAAACGCTAAGGATATAGGACCAGATACAGCTATATAGTGACTGGGAAGGCTGGGCCTAGAAACAATTCATGTTAAAATGCTCTTAGACTTTGGGGAGAGAGCAAGATAACTTAGAGAGTAAAGGTTCCTGTTGCCGACCATGATGACATGAGTTCGAGTTCTGAGGCCTACATGACAGAAGGCGAGAACTGACTCTTGCAAATTGTCCTCTGAGCTCCATAAATGTAACAAGGCATGCAGGTGGCCCACACATACACGCACAAATAAAACAATGTAATAAAATAGTTTTAAAAGGAAAAGAATGTTCTCAAAAATTGGCTGTAAAGTGTCATCATCTGAGATAATGTAAAATATAAATATAAAAATGTAAAAATATCCCAGTGCTATACTACATGGACTTCCAGACTTGTAAGCTAAAGTAAAGCAGTCCTTGACAGATTCTGCCCTAGGGATCAACAGATTTATAACACAGAAATAGACTTCATAAGTCATTTGATTTTTAAAATGAAAACTCTCCTTACATTTATTACTTGATAATTATAGTTTTGTACATTTTGATTTTGAAAATTATTTTTTACTTTATTAGTTTTTATGCAATTATTACTTCCCCCTAAATCCTTTAATATAATAAACAAAATCAGAGAATTATTTAACTTCTCAATCCTGTAGTGTTTAACAATTCTTCACTGGGTTTCCTCTCCTCTCCTCTGCCCAGTGCTGGCCAGGCACAACATTTCTTCTTTTTTTTTTTTGGTCTTTTTGAGAGAGGGTCTCCCTGCAACTGCACCTGGCCTGGAACTCTCTATGTAGACCAGGCTGGCTTTTAACTCACAGGGATTCGCCTACTTCTGTCTCCTGAGTGCTGGGATTGAAAGCATGTGCCTTCCCCTGTATGGGACCAAACTAACGGAGGCTTCCTATTGCGAAAAACAATATCACTGAAACTCCCAGACCCAGAGATGCAGGACCTGTTCAGTGTGGCTCTTCTCCATTCTGTGCTTTGGGTACCATCGTCTTTCAACTAGATTCTAGACTTCTCATAAAGGTATTTTGATCATATATCAACATCAGTATATTAACATATATTGTTAGTTCTGTATTTTTGTGAAGGATGAGAGGTGGAACTTCCTAGTGTGCACACTTGCTAACGTCACTCCAAAAGGCTTTTTCCCCCCTTCCATCCTTGTCTCTCCCTTCCTTTGACAAAGTTATCCTGAAACCACCTCACACCAAATGCAAAAATGAACACAAGAGAGACTGTAGACTTGAACCATAACAGTTAAAGTTATGCAGCCTTTAAGTGAGAACAAAATAAGTGCCTAACTCAGGGAAGACAACTTTTCTTAACCCATAGAAATAAAACAACCCATTAAAAATAAAAGAAGAAAAGAAAATGCATAAAGGCTAGCAAAATGGCTTAGCAGGTAAAAGTGCCTGCCACCATACTTGATGATCTGCATTCAATTCCTGGGACCCACAGAATGGAAAGAGAGAACCTACTCTAGCAAGTTGACCTCTGACCTCTTGAACATACACAAAATAAGTAAAAATGCAAACAAAATATTAAAAAACAAAACAAGCCAAATAAAATACTGATTTGACAACGGACAGGTGTATGTAGGATATACTAGAAGTTTCTATAACAGCAATAAACCAAATGAATGGCTAATACACACACGAAAGTACTCAGCATTTTTGGTATCAAGAAAATGAAAATTGCCGGACATTGTGGCACATGCCTTCAGTCCCAGCACTTGGGAGACGGAGGCAGGTGGATCTCTCGGCCAGCCTGGTTTGCATAGTGAGTCTCAGGCTGTTCTTGCAGAGGACCCTGGTTCAGTGCCCAGCACCCACAGGGTAGCCAACAATGTCTGTAACTCCAGTTTCAGGGGATCTGATATATTCTTCTGGCCTTCATGGGCGTTGTATGCACCAGTCCACTTACATACATGTAGAGCAAATCACCCATACAGATAAATTAATATTTAAAAAGTGCAAATTAGGAGCTGGGTGTAGTGGCTCACATCTGTATCCCAGCACTTGGGAGGCTGAGACAGGGGATTGCCTTGTTTTTGAGGCCAAACTTGGGTTGTATAGTGAAATCTACCAGCCTGAGCCACAGGTTAAGATTTTATTACAAGCAAACAGATGGTGCAAATTAGTTGGGTAGGATGGTGAACTGCTGGGGAGTTTGAGAGGCTGAAGCAGGAGGATCAGAAGATCAGTTGAGCTTGGGAACCAGCATGGGCAACATAGCAGGATCCCATATTGATAAAAAGAGGGGGAGAGAGAGAGAGAGAGAGAGAGAGAGAGAGAGAGAGAGAGAGAGAGAAGCAGGGAGAAGTAGGAAAAGGATATGGTGAGACAGAGGGAATGAGAGAAATCGGAGGGAGGGAGGGAGGGAGGGAGGAAGGGAAGAAAATGTAAACCAAAACCACAATATAGTTGTTGTTTTTTCAAACTGACAATACCAAATGTTAGTGGAAATGCAGAGGAACTAGCACTTTCACATATCTTTGGTAGGAATGTAAAATCCATATCAATTGGAGCAACAGCAATTTTTATATAACTAAGTGTATATCTACCTTTTTTATGGTCCAGCAGTTATACCCCTAGTTATTTATTAAAGAGGAATAAAGATCCATGTTCACACAGACTTGAACATAGAATATATTTAGAGGATTTCTGCTTAATAACCCCAAATTGGTAATCACATTGTTGTCTATCATTTCATCATTAAAAAAGATAAATGGTGACAGCTGAACATGGTGGTGCATGCTGATAATTCCAGCATTTGGGAGGCTGAGGCAGGAAGACCATAATCTAGAGGCCAACCTGGGCTATATAGTTAGACTCTGCTTCAATAAACCTACAAAGCAAAACAACCCCCCCTGAAATACACCTGTAATCCCAGCATTTAGGAGGCTGAGGCAGGATTGCTGCATTTCCAGGCCAGAATGGGCAACAGAGGAAGATTCCCCCAAAACAGAGGAGACCAGAGAAATACCTCAGTTGGTAAAGTGTTTGTCATACAAACATGAAAACCTGAGTTTGGATCCTCAGCACCCATGTAAAAGCTGGGTACATGTCCTCAACCACAGTGCTGGAGGGATGGAGACAAGAGAATCCCTGGTGCTTGCTGGCTAGGCAGTCAATCCAAATTGCTTAACTCCAGGTACAGCGAGAGACCCTGTCTCAAAAAATAAGATGGAAGGGGGGATAGAGAGGTGGCTCAGTGGTTAAGAGCACTGGATGCTCTTGCAGAAGACCCAGGTTCAGTTCCCAGCATTCACATACTGACTATCAACCATCCATAACTCCAGTTCTAGGGGATCTGAAGCCCTGTTCTGGCCTCCATGGGCACTGCACGATATGGATGCACTTACATACAATCAGGCAAAATGCTGATACTCATAAAACAAAAATAAATAATTTTTAAAAACTGTAAAGGAGCTAGAGACATGGTTCAGTGGTTAGGAGCATTGGCTGCTCTTGCAGAGGACACGGGTTTGATTTCCAACACACACATGTCAGCTAACAACTGTCCATAACTCCAGTTCCAGGGCTTCAACACTCTCTTTTGACCTCCACAGGCAGTGCACGACATGGGTGCATTTACACACATGCAGACAATATAGTCATGCATAAAATAAAAATAAGATGGGAAGTGGTTGAAGAAGACACTCAGTGTCAACCTTTGGTCTCTATACACATATGTACATGTGTATTCACTTGTATACACATACAAATGCAGAGGAAAATAACACGAAAACCTGTAGTATATCTCTATAATGGAATGCTGTTTGACAACAAAAACGAACAAACTATGCATGCATGCATGCAACAACATGCATGAATTCTCAAACCATGGTCAGTAAAGATGTCAGACATATCCTCTATTACTCCATTCATATGAATTCTGATAAATCGGAACAGTAGGTCCCTTGGATAGAGTGAGAGCAATGATTTACAAAGGCCTCCTGTATGCTGGGCGTCCTAGTACTACTGCCTTCAATTGCTGTGACAAAACACTCTGACCAATACTGGCTTGGGGAGGAAAGGGTTTATTTCGCTTACATCTCCTGGATCACACGGTTCATGACTTAGCCAAAGGTAGGAACTCGGCAGGAATTTGGAGGCAGAAAGCTGAAGCCCAGGCCATGGAAGAACACTGCTTACTGACTTGCTTCCTGGCCCATGCTCAGCCTGCTTTCTATACAATACACAACAACCTGCCCAGGTGTGGCACTGTCCACAGTGGGCTAGGCCTACCTACATCACTCAAGAAATCAAGAAAATACCCCACACGCCAGTCCAATAGAGGCAATTCCCCACTTGAGGCTCCCTCAACCCAATTGTGTCAAGTTGACAGTATGAATAAGATCACACAAAAACAGTAGAGTATGCAAAGAGATGGAAGGAAGAACAAGAAAGGAGGACCATTGGGTGGCCCAGATGGCTCAATAGGTAAAGGAATGTGATGCCAACCCTGAGGATCTGAGTTCAATTCCCAGGTTCCACATGGTGGAAGGAGAGAACAGACCCCTATAATTTCAAATGTGTGCCATGGCACACATGCTCCATCCACCCCCCCCCAAATAAGTAAAATGTAAAAAATAAATATAAATTAACACCAGGCATGGTGGAACACACCTTTAATCCCAGCTCTTGGGAGGCAGAGACAGGTGGATCTCTGTGAGATTGAGGCCAGCCTGGTCCACATAGTGACTTCCAGGTGGGCTGGGACTAAAAAAAATGATACTGTCTGAGACTTTAAAAAAGAGAGAGATAGTGAAAACTAGCTGGGCCACTCACTGAAGCATGACTAACATGACTGTAGTTCAGTGGTGGAGCATTTGCCTAATGTGCTTAAAGCTCTGGGTTTGGTCTTCAGCACTTGGATGTAGGGATGGTGATTAACAGCATTGAATACAGCTTAGGTCTATCATCTGATGATAGACGTTATGGTTTGCTAATGAGAACACCGTTCTTTACACCAAGAATGGCGTATGTTCTGGTGTAGACCAGAACACATTGATTGGATTGGTGGTGCAACAGGCAACTGGCAGTGTAGTGAGGTAAGGAAGGGAAGATAAAGAATGCAGATAACTTTCCCAAGAAGCTTGATTACACAGGGAAGGAAGGGCACAGAAGGGCAAGACTAATTAGAGGGCTTTCTTGAAGAGGTTCAGTCTTGACCACAGCTGGCTCCATCCAGAGATGCTTGGATTGCCCACCCACGAGGAAGGCTACTGGTAAAGGTCTGCCAGTCACAGGAAGTCTTTGACAGCCCAAAGGTTCCTTTTTGAGCTCGAAGCTCAGCTCACCCCACCACTGCTCACATCCTGTCATCCTTGGCAGGCTTCATGGTCATCCACCCTTCTGCGCCAAGCCTGGTGCTTCTTCCTAACAACATAGTCACGGAGCAACTTTTCTTGTGCAAAGACCTAGGCCACTGGCAACTCATGCTGTGATACTACAGTGGTAGAATCTTTGCTCGTTTGAAACCTGAAGTTCCCTGAGAACTGTCTTCCTTTAGAGACATCTCACATAATTCTCCCAAGTACACAAGTCTGGTAGTGGGAACAGAGAGGCTGTATTCTGTGCATCTATTGCCTATAGCTACTGTAGGTCTCAGATAGCAGGTAGGAATGTATGTGGTAACAAGTAACAGAAGACCTGGTTAAAACAAACAGAACAATGAAGAGTTCTAGAGCAGCTGAAGGTAAAAGCACCTGCCGCTAACCTGACAACCTGAGATCCATCCCTGGGCCCCACATGGTGGAAGGAGAGAACTGACTCTGGTAAGTTGTCCTCTGACGTCCACATGTGTGTCATGGTGCACATGAGTGCAAGTGTGTGGAACACACAGACACACACACACACACACATTAATGTTAATGGTGGGGCAGAATTCTGGGGCATGTCCATAGTCTAAAGGTCATTCTTACTCACTGATACTTTGTCCCAAGAGATGGTGACATCTCCTATCACAACTGCAACGTAGCTGTAGCCATTTCAGTTGTCCCTAGTGGGCATGGCACTGAAATGAACAAAATGGCCCCTAGGCATTCTCTAGGTCTTACTGGCCAGGACTGGATCTGTGACTAGGGGAATGCAAACACCCTGACTGGCTAGACCAATTAGATGCATCCCCTGAGCATTTGGGAGCGGGAATACCTACTAAAATCTAGACTTGGCTGTGGAGGGAGGAGAAGGGCTTGGCTGCTGTGTAGACACCATTAGTGACTGCCCCAGAAAGTTTTGACTGTCTAGACTAGGTGTTCCTACTGCAAGCTCCCATAGCACCTTGTCCTCATCAGAATTACAGCCCTGATTATCTTGTAGTATCTCTGTCTGCTAATTAGTCTGACTCTACCTCTTGGCTGTAAGCACTTGAATTATAGGCACTCAACAAATGTTTTTGAATTCACTGGATATATGTACTACAGGGCTGAATTTGTTTGATACCAATTTTATTTTTGTTTTTCCAAAGGAGAGAAGACTTTGAACATAATTATATGCCGAGAGTCTAGAGCTGTAATAGAGAGTAAAAAGTTGGAGATTTCAGAGGCTGGAGAGATGGCTTGGCAGTTAAGAGCACTGGCAGTTTTTAAGGAGGAGCCAGGTTTGAATTCTACCCACATGACAGCTAACAACTGGCTGTAACTCCAGTTCCAGGGGATTGGACGTGCCCTCTTCTGTCCTCTTTGGGCATTGCACGACACGGGTGCACTTACGTACATGCAGACATAATACTCATACACATTAAAAAATAAATAAAAAATTTAAAATAAAAACAAAAAGCTGGAAATTTAGGTGGACTGAGAGCTCCCAAAGAGAATAAGTGCCTGGAGACACATAAAGCAGAGGCCCTGCTGGACATGGTGATGGAACATACGTACAATCCCAGTACTCAAGATGCTGAAGCAGGACTGGAGAACAGTCTGGGCTTCATTGTGAGATGATTTCAGAAACAAAAGAGCAACAACAAAAAGAAGGCAGGGGCCTTGAGCATAGGTGGAGAAATACCTTGGGCAAGGAGAAGGGCCACCTTTCTGAGCATGCAGGTGCTGATGTGTATATTGACTGCATCCACCAATCCACTGGAAGTATTCTGGTCCTACCTGCTCCTTTTCAGTTTCCAGCTGAGTACTTTATTAATCTAACTGATGACTTGGTATGAAACTGGATGGAAATTTGAGGAGAATGCTGAAGTCTTAAGAGCCAGAGCTGTCAAAGAGTCCTTAGTAACTTCCCACCCTTCTGTGACTTCTCATTAGTCCTCCACAAACCTCAGGCTACTGTCCAGTGCCCTTAAGCTGTATTGTCTGCTCGTCTGTGAAATGAACGCAGTTGCTTTGATCAATTCATTGATAAGTTCTTAGATAAGAGGGTTCATGTGAACTGTTTAGCCTAGTGCCAGATACATAGGAAACAGCAATTGAATACCAGGTAGCTCCTGGTATTTACTCACAAGGATGTGTGTTGTCTATCATAGTTGCTGTACAATGTGATGTTGATGTAGATTATGATGAGCTGCCATCCTCCTCAATTTATGTGCTTGAGGATGTGTCCCATGGAATAATTTTGAAAAACAATGCAGAGAGGCTGGAGAGATAGCTCAGTGGTTAAGAGCACTGACTACTCTTGCAGAGGACCTGAGTCATTACTCCTACAGTAGCTAACAACCGTCCATAACTAAATTTCAGGGGATCTGACACCTGCTTCTGTCCACTGAGGGCATTGTATACATGGTGTATTTTGCCTAAAACACACATTTTTTAAAAAAGTCATTATAGAGTGATGTGTGATGGTCACCAACATCCAAAGGGTGTTTTAATTTTAAAATCTGAATTTTGATTTATTTATTGTTGTGTGTATATGTGATTTGTGTGTATGTGAGCAAGGGTGCACGAATACAACCGTGTGCTTAATAGGTCAGAGAATAACTTTTGGAAGTGGTCTCTTTCCTTCTACCTTGTTCAGAGAGGGTCTCTTTTGTTGCTGCTGCTGAGCTGTGTACTCCAGACTAGCTGGCCCAAGAGTTTCTGGGCAATTCTCCTAGCTCTATCTCCTGTCTTTCAGGAATTTTAGGGGGAATGCTGAGACAGATATACACTACCAAATCTGGCTTTTTTTTTTTTTTTTTTGAGATGTGGTTTTCCTGTAGCCCCAGCTACCCTGGAACTGGCTAGGTAGACCAGGTTGACCTCGATTACAGAGGTCTGCCTACCAAATGCTGGGATTAAAGGCATGCACCACCACGCCTGACTAAATCTGACTTTTTTTTTTTTTTACATGAATTCCAGGAATTGAACTCAGGGCATTCAGTCTTGTGCAGCAAGTATTTTTACCTGCTGAACAATTTTACCAGCCTTAAAAACAAACAAACAAACAACCCACAACCTGCATTAAACACTACCCTTCCTGGGGGCTGGAGAGATGGCTTAGCAGTTAAGAGCACTAGCTGCTCTTGCAGAGGACCTGGATTTGGTTCCCAGTACCCACGTGGTGGCTAACAACTATCCATAACTCCAGTTCTGGGGGGATCTGATGCCCTCTTGTGACTTCTATGGGCATTGTATGACATGGGTACACTTACATAAATGCAAGCAATACATTCATATGCATAAAAAATAATAAATAAAATATTGTAAAATAATACCCTCCTTTCATTTCTCCATTTATCTATCATGTGTGTATGTGTGGGCATGCACATGCCACAGCACCAATGTGGAAGTCAGAGGATAACTTGTAGAGTTGGTCCTTTCCTTCTACCACGTGGATTCCAGGGATCAAACTCATCAGGCTTGGTGGCAAGCACTTTTATCCCCTGAGTCATGTCACTGGCCCAATACTTATTTTTCTTTGCATAGTGTTTACTGATATTCTATCCCACCTTAGTTTTTAAAAGCAATCAAGATACTGAACTGAACTGTGTTTTGGTATTTTGAAGTCCTAATCTCCAGGATTTCAAAATGTGCTCTTATTTGAGATAGGGGCTTTACAGAAGTAATTAAATTTAAATATGTCATTAAGGTTGGTCCTAGTCTGGTATGAATGGTAACCTTATATAAAGGAGAAGTTTGGAGGATGACTGTAATACAGACAGAACACATGTAAACATCTATAAGTGAAGGAGAGAAGCTTGGAATCGATTAGTCTTTCATAGTCTTCAGATAGAACTGACCATGGCAACATGGACGTCTAGCTTCCAGCACCATGAGTCAAATTTCTGTTATTTAAGCCACACAGCTTATGGTGCTTTGATATAGCAGCCCTGGCAGACCCTATAAACCCACCAAATTGCCTCCGTGGCTCACTATTGGGTTGCAACCTGAAGTTATTTTTTTTTTGCACAGTGAAGTTCATTTTTTTCCCCTAATGTAATCTTTGTAGCCACTTATGAGATGACAGGGCCTGGAGGTAGGTGAGGCAATGAGGTGTCATTCAGGTGGAGTGGCATTAATGGAAGCCTGGCCAATCCTACAATTGCACAATCTGAAGATGAATGCATCCTTAAACCTCATGCTGCAGTCCCTTCCCTTTATTTCAGGCCTCACTAAAGTAGGTATAACTATGGTCCCATTTGAGACATTGGGTATCATGGAGCTCTAAAGCGGAGTCAAACTCAAGTCAGATATGTTTCCAAATCCTGGGTTCTTCCTATGAAATCACAGTGTAGCCACTGATATAAGTGATTATAAAGGAAAAAAAAAGTATTATTTTCCACTAGGGCTTGCTCCTCACCTTCCTACGTACTCTTAAAAGGAACCAAAGTCTAAGACTACATCCACTTTCCTCCCCTCCTACTGAAGATCTGAATCTCTTGAGATCCTCAAATGGTACAGCTTGGCTTCTGTTACTGTTTGTGGATGTTCCGATACACAGTTGCACTTGGAAGCAGGTATAAAGGGTGTATGCCATGAGCTCACCTGTGCCCATACCTCAGATGTAAGCATTACTTGCTGGACCCACCTCTGGACAGACTCCCTGCCTGCCTTCTCCACCTCTGCTTTCCCTCTCTCCCTGCTTTTCTACTCATTGCCTTGCAGATCCAACAAATGCACAAATGTACACACCTCTTCTAGGCTGTCTTTGAGGCAGTAATATCACCCTTAAAACAATGGAATTCTAGGTAGGATGGAATCCTTATGGCTTCCTCACACAAGATCTATTCTGGGCCACCAAAACAATGTCTGATGGGCTGGGGATGTATCCCAGTCGGTAGAGTGCTTGCCTAGCATACACAAAGCCCTCGCCTCGGGTTGATTATCAGCAGCATCGCATATACCCAGCGTGGTGGCACATGCCTATAATCCCAGCACTATGGAGGTAGATGCAGGATGATCCGAAGTTCAAGTTCATCAAGGACAGCCAAGGCTACCTGAGACCCTGTATCAAAACAAAACAAAAATTCAAACAAATAACCAAGCAATATCAAAAGCAAAAACTTAGTGCCTGATGTTTACTATGTGTGGAATTGTTCTAAGCCTTCAGATATATCGTCACAGCTCTATGAACTAAGAGACTCTTGTGTGCTCCATTTTACAGTTACCCAGAGTTATGCAATTAGCAGCACTGGCTGAACCTGAGCCCAAATAGCCCTTGTCTAGAGTCCAGGATCTTAAGTGGTGTACTGTGGAGCTTGCTCCTACCCTCTGCTGACTGATTGGTCCGACCAATATACATCATGTATGGGTCACGGGGATTCACGAGTGAGAAATAGTTCAGGCACCAGGGGGCAGCATAGACCTGTCTTTGACCCTTCCGCCCAGCCCTAGAAGAGGGAGAACCGAAAATTACCCCAACCTACCACAGTGACCCCCAGACTTCGCCCTTCCACATGCACCTCCACCATCCTGTATGGGGGATTTAAATGCCTTACTAGGTCCCTTGTTCTACTTCAGCTCTAACTACAGCAAAAACTGCAGAACAATCTTCCAGTTATGATAGTGACTCAGAAGCTGGGCAAGTCGTGTGTGTGTGTGTGTGTGTGTGTGTGTGTGTGTGTGTGTTGTGTGTGTGTGTCCACTGTACGACACTGTGACTATAAGTAGGTCTGGATGCTGACATGTGTGTGAGCCCGAGAGAGAGAGAGAGAGAGAGAGAGAGAGAGAGAGAGAGAGACTGACTTGTGGCTAGAGAGGGTGTTCATGTTTGTTTTGGGGCGTGTCTCAATGTTTACCCCAGAAACAGATTGGAACTTTCCCAAGGTTGCACAGCAGATTCATATTCAGACTTGCCCTTTGGGAATCTTTAGGCGACCCTCACTTGGTGCTGGTTATCACTAGGGTCTGAGGAGTGGTACCCCTTGAGGAGCCCTCTCTTCCTCCGAGGTGTCTCCCGGGAGTCTTCGAGAATTTTGACCTGAGTGTTCCCCTCCCCCACCTCATGCCGCCAGTGTCACGGGACCTCTTAGGCGTTCCCGCCTGCGAGGAGGGAGGTGAGCCTAGCAGTTACAGAGGGCTTCTGGCTCCCCGCTGCTTTTCAGGGTCTTCCACTAAGGGGAGCGTACAGCCCTGTGGGATTTGCTTCTGAGGTCCGTAGAGCGCAGCGCCACGCACGGGTCCCCAGTCCTGGCCCTCAGAAAGTTTGTGCGGTAGGCAGCCAGCCAGTTTGGGGTGGCACGGCTCTCCCTGCCATTAGGTGACTTTCCAGAGAAAAACGCATCACTTTTGAGGCGGTTAGAGTATGTGGGGGCCAGCATCCCCCCGGCGTAGCTCTAGGAAGCCCCAGCCTGGCCCTCCCCACTACGTGCTTCCCCGTCCAACACAGGAGGCATACATGTTCACCCCACTTTCTTCCTCTTCCTCCTCCAGCCCACTTTCTCTTCTCTGTGTCGTCAGAGCTCCAGGGAGGGACCTGGGTAGACAGAGAAGCCGGAAACAGCAGGCTAGGGCAGCCAGGGTTTACAGTGAAGAGGAAGGCCCGGAGAGGGAGAGAGAGGAGAAGGGAGGAGAGTGTGTGTACACTGGGTTTCTAGGGCCAGCCCCGAACTCGGTGAACAGAGCTACAGATCCATGGGGCCTGGCAGTGCCCGCTGAGAGAGGGAGACGACGGCAGAGGGGTTGCCGAGGTGAGGGGATGCCTGCGGGTAGGGGAAGGTGGGGGGGCTTCTGACCAAATGTGGGGGATGGCTTATCGGGGCCTTTCGGGATCCTCCCCTGGGCGGAGCGGTTGGTCCCCGGGACATAGTTTCCGCAGCTGTTGGGAGCTGGTAGCACTGGGTCTTGGAACTTGCCAACTTTGGAAGGACACTGGGGTGGGTACAGGCCTCCACTCTCCGCTCTCCAGCGCGTCACTTTCCCGAACCCTCAGCCCTGCTCCTCCAGGGCATGGGGAGTCTCGGGGTGCAGGGGAAGGAGGGCTTTTTGCCCTCTAGGTGTGGGGACGCAAATGCCCCTCCCTGGAAGGCTGATGCTTGAGGGCCGTAGGCTTGTCCAACCCTGCCGCCCGCCTTAGGTTCCTGTTCAGGGTGTGGCTGGAGGGCAAGCGAGCCTCAGATATAGATAGACCTCATGGTGCCCCACAGGAGGGGGGATTTCCCCCTCAAAGGGCTTCTCGCTTGGCTGCAGCAGACGCTGAGATTTCGCCGAGGGCGAGCAAGTCGGCGTGGGGTTAACCCTCCTCGTGCGGACCTGGCTCCACCTCCTCGCACCCTTCCCCGCCCCCACCGCCGCCGCCACCGCCACATTCACACAGAGGAAAATTCAGAAGTCCTGCTGACATTCGATCTTGTGGTCCCAGAGTCAGTGGAATCCGAATGTAGGGGAGATGGGGCTAGGAATTGGGCCATCGAGCCTGTGATGGGGCGTCAGACACGTCGGGCTTTCCCCGAGGTGTGGGGCGGGAGAAGGGGTGGGGGGTCCGGTAGGGAACGCTGGCCCCGCCCCTTGCACCGTGGCTCCTCCTCAACTCCCCGTTGACTAAAAGCAAAAGGTGCCTCAGTACCTTAGATCGATCCAGTGTTATTAAGGCCTGGGTAGGGAAGAAATGTGGCCTCTTGGTCAAGTTGGGAAGGAAGCCGAGGACGGGACTTGAGTCACGCAGCAAAGGGGATGTAGAGGGAATGGGAGCTGCTTGTGACTTGGAGGTCTCCCCAATACCCAGTAGATCAAAGGTCTGGAGTCTCATCACTCACTCTAGAGACTGGGAGAAAGGGGGAAGCATGGTGTCCTCCCTTGAATTTGAAAACGGACTGAATATGGATCTATAAGGGTACCCACCCCAAGGGGTGGACAGTTTTAGAGCAAGGCCTAGTGGCGATTGTGAACAAGAGGTGAAGGCTCTGGCTTTGGAAGTAAAAGCTTAGGGAATTGGGGAAAGAAAGGCTAGAGGGTTAGGGGTGGGAATGTTCTGAGACAGGGCCTCTCCACCCTCCTGGAGACCCTGGGGAGATGAGAGACTTAGAGAACCGGAGGACTTGGAGTTCTTGGACTGGGGTAGACCTAGGGAGTTTCCGTTCCATCGTCCTCCTGCTCTTCTCTGGGAGAGGGACACTGTGAGCAGCATGAATTGCGAGACCTCTGGGAAACCTCTGATCTACCCATTCCACCCCAAGCCCCTGGGGAAGTGGGGAGCTCCCTTTCTCCTCCTTTCCCTAGCTTTCCCTCCATGTCCTCTCCTCCACTTCCTCATCCTCCAGCTCTTCTTCCTCCCTCCCTCCCCTTCCCCTTTTCCCTTTCTCTCTCCTTGCCTCTTCCTGTCCCTCTCTTACTCCCCCACCCCCCACCCCCACTGGATTTTTGACCCTCTAGCTGCCTTTCTCCTCCTAAGTTCTTCCCTCCAGGTTGGTTAATCCTTCTGTTTCTCTGGTCTCTCTCCTCCTTCCTCCCCGCTCCCCTCACATCCTCTCTCTTTTCTTTAGTGATGAGATTTTGACCTGAAAGGAATCCTAATAGCACAGTGTAGTGATTAATCCCCATGAAGATTCACAGCCTGATTTTCAACTTCCTTGAGCCTCAGTTTCTTCATCCATGAAAGGGGATAATTACACACTTTAAAAACTGTTGTGAGGAAACAGGAGATGTAGCTCAGTGATAAAGCACTTGCCTAACACTCATGAAGCTCTGTGCACCATCTCTAGTAACACACACACACACACACACACACATACACACACACACATATACACACACACACATACACACACACACTGCTGTCTTCATCATCTAGCTTGGTGATTTTTGCAGTGTTGAGCACTGAGCCTAGGACCTTACAAATGCTAGGCAGGCAGTCTACCACTGAGCTACATCCTCATCTCTAACCTGGTGCCTTTCAAATTGCCTCATAGTGCCTGACAATTTTGAGAGGATTCAAGAAACACTGTTGGGGTCAGGAGGTGAAGAAAGGACAAATAGATCTGGGAGTTTCTGTCACCCACACTTGCCTTCAACAGAGTTTCTCCAGCTTTGCACCCCAAACCTATCTATGGTTTTGCTTTCCGTAGTTTTAGTTACCTTCAGTAAACCACATTCAGAAAATATTACATTGAAAATACCAGAAAAAGCAATTTGTGAGTTTTATTTTTAAGTTTTATTTTATGTATATGAGTGTATTGCTTGCATATATGTAAGTGTACCCATGTTGTGTAATGACTAGAGGTCAGAAAAAGGCCTTGGATCCCCTGGAACTGGAGTTATGGATAATTCTTAACCATCATGTGGGTGCTAGGAACTGAACCCAGGTCCTTTGCAAGAGCAGCCAGTGCTTTTAACTGCTGAGCCATCTCTCCAGCCCCAATTCATGAATTTTAAGCATTTTATTATGATTATTGTAATTTATTTTATGTTATTGTTAATATCTTCCTATGCATAATTTATATATTAAATTTTAGCATATATGTATAGGAGAAAATATAATAATATAAGGTTGGATATTACTCACTTTTGCTGTTTCAGACACTATGCATGGTTTCAGTCATCTGCACAATATCTTGGAGAATGTCCTCTGTAGATATTGGGATTACATAGATGAGCCAGATGTGTGATGTTACGTGTCTGTAGTCCTAGCACTTGGGAGGTGGATATTGGAAGATCAGAAGTTCAAGGCCTGGGCTGGAGAGATGGCTCAGCAGTTTAGAGCATGGCTACTCTTCCAGAGGATCTGGGTTCAGTTTCCAGCACTCACATGGTGACTAACCAATTGTAATTCCAGTTCCAGGGGAATCTGCCATCCTCTTGAACCTCCCTGGGCATTACATGACATGGGTGCACTTATATACATGAAGGCACTAGATTCATACACATAAAACAATAAAACTATTAAAAAAAGAGTTCAAGGTCTAAGCTACATTGGACATTTCTCTCATGTAGGTAGGTCAGAACATTTGCCTAGTATATACAAAGCCCTGGTTTTAATCACAGTTCTAATAAAAATTAAAGTTGATTAGCACTTTCTGAAGTTAGGAAGAGTAAAGGCATGGTGGCATCTACCTATAATCTCCGTACTTGAGAGACTGAAGTTAGGAGTTCAAGAGCAGCCTGGGCAACATAACATACCCAGGCTATTTTTAACTAAACTTAAAAGTTTAGAAAGTTCTCCATCCAACTCTCATATTTCACAGATGAGAAAATCAAGGTCCTCATAGCAGAGTGTACTTACTCCCAGAACTCAGCCAGGTCCAGAGCTACAACAGACATCATCTGTCTTCTCTAATCTTGCTTGCTCTTTTCCTGCTGTCTTGTGTTTTCTTGCCACCCCACTTTTCTGGCTGCAGCTCAGCTCTCCTGTGTTTACCACTGAAGGTACTGTCCTGTTTCAGGCATTGACCAAGAAAGCCTGTGGCTGGAGGTGCCCTTGCAGTGGGTATGGTCAAATGACAGGAGAAAAATCTGTTAGGGAAGAGGTATTGTGATACCCTCTTCCCATTGTAACTCAACTCCGACTTTAGCTTGAGCCATGATAAACTAGAAAAAATTTGAGACTCAGTAAATGCTCAGTGTTCTAGGCTCATTAAGACCAAAGGAAGTTCCTAGGAAAGCCATCTATAGAAGGGTTGGGGCTGCCCCAAAGGTTTGGCAAAGTTTCTTGGGAACCTCTTAAAGTAGCCTTGGTCTTTTTTCTCAGGCACCCTCCACATCCCAGATGATGTCTCTGTGGAGTCTGGTTTCCAAAATGTCCCCAGAAAAACTGAAACAGCTCTATGTTGACTTTCCCCAACATCTGCGGCATCTCCTGGGTGACTGGCTGGAGAACCAGCCATGGTGAGTCCTACTGTTCCGTGTCCTCCCCAAAATATATTGCCACTTTTCAGAACTCTTCCTGCTAGTAGAATTCAGAACTGAGCTCTTGTTCACCCATATAGCGGCCTAGACTTAATCTGTGCCGCACTAAGATAAGCTATACATATTGGCATGTAGACACTCTACTTAGAAGGCTGAGCCAAGTAGGAAGTCAGGGCTGAGGCAGAGGTACTTTTAACAGGTGACAGGCTGAGGAGCAGGGGGCATGGGTAGCGGCTGCATGGAGGAGCCAGCTGCAGAGTAAGGAGAGAGAAAAGAACCACTGAGTGTTTGCTGTAGGGTGGAGGGTCCCTAGGGAAGTCCTGGCTTGAGACAGCTTTATCCTAATGTTCCCACAGGGAGTTCCTGGTTGGCTCAGATTCCTTCTGCTACAGCATGGCTAGTGCCCTACTTTCAGCCACTGTCCAGCGCCTTCAGGCCTCTGCAGGAGAGCAGGGGAAAGGAAGCACCATCTTGCAGTACATCAGCACCTTGGAGGTGAGTCAGGAGGGGAAGAAACAAGACTGAGGTGCAGGCAAGGCAGAGCTAGAATGAACACTGGATACTGGAAAATTGATTGGATGGTAGAGGATGTTGGCAGCAAAATGATATTCCTGGGGTTAGCTGATAGCCAGCATGTAAATCAGGTTTTAAAAACATGCAAATGTATGAAACTTCAGAGTCTACAGTTGTACGTGAGGATACAGTTGTATGTGTGATATGTGCCTGGGAATTGGAGGGGAAAGAGGACATGGGTTAGAGTGAAGCTAACTGCTGATCACCTTCATTTCTACAGAGTGTATATCAGAGGGACCCCTTAAAGCTGGTGGACACACTCAGAAAAATACTTCAAGGGGAGAAAAAAGCCATTGTGGAAGAGGTATTGTGATACTCCACTTCCCATCTTGATCCAGCTTTCTGGGTCTTTGACACAAGTCACAAGAAAGTAGGAAGACTCAGTGGTCTAGGGGCTCAGGATGAGCAAAGGAGTTTCCTAGGGTTAGAGTGAACTGCCAGCCAAGTTCAGGGAGGCTTCAGGCAGAACAAGGGATAAGAAGCTAGATCTGACAGGAGAAAGGTCTTAGGTCTTACTCCCAGAGAGTTCCAAAAGGTCTGGAAGAACTGCCAAATGGTAGAAGGGAACCAGAAAAGGGAGGTGGCCTATCTTTCACAGAGCAGAGTGGAGGCAGGTATAAAGGAACGGGCACCCTCCCTTGCAGTTCCGCCACCTGCCAGTGACCTTTCACTGGAAGCAGGAAGAACTCAAGTTCACCACAGTCCTCCAGAGACTGCAGCACCGAGTAGGAGAGATTCGTCTTCTCCGCGAAGCTCTGCAGCAGGGTACAGAGACTGACCAAGGTGGGCTCCAGGACCTGGGCCCCTGAGAGGGTCTAAAGAGGGTGTGGGAGTGATCTGTTCTTGGACCTCAGCCGTGGTGAACTTCCATTTTCTTTACGTTTTTTATTTCGACCTTTGCCCTCAGTGTCTCTGCGAAGCTTGATAGGAACTCCTGCCAATGGGACTAGTCCAAGAGAGGTAAGTACTGGACTGTGAGGTGGAAACTGAGCTCCCGTGCAGCTTCAAGAATGGAGGTGACCAAGAGACACAGACTGAGGCCGGGAAAGAATGGCAGGGAGGTGAGGAAGAGCTGGGGAAGGAGATACTGTGTGGCTCTGGCTCAAGGCCCTCCCTGCTCTCAGGCCCTGACCACAATGCTGCAGGGGACTGTCGGGGACCTGGAGGCTGCCCAGGCCTTGGTGTTGAAGAGGATCCAGATTTGGAAGCGGCAGCAGCAGCTGGCAGGGAACGGTGCACCCTTTGAGGAGAGCCTAGCAGCATTGCAGGAGAGGTGAGGACGGGGTGATGGGAAAGGAGGGTGTGCTGGGTGGGAACCTGCGCCCCTGCTAGATGACACTCGGGCGGGCGGGCGTGAGAGAGGAAGTTGGATGGGAAGGCTTTGGAGTGGGCTAAGCCTCAGAGAAACCAGTTGCTACAAGGGTGTGCCTAGTTGTTCATTCACATCCTCCACAGGTATCTCAGGTCAAGGAGTTACAAGGTGAGGGCCATCCACCTATGTTTCTGTCTTCAAGCTCATGCCGGAAGGAATGAGGAGACTGTTTTTGTCATTTTGTTTTTTGTTTGGAACAGAACAGTGTAGCCTAGAACATCCTTGAACTCACTATGGAACCCAGGCAGGCCTTGATCTTATTGTAATCCTTCTTTCTCAGCCTCCCAAGTGCTGGAGTTGTAGACATGAGCCACTACTCTTGGCTTGGGGAGCTTTTTTTTTCTATTTTTTTCCGTTGAGTGATGGCACTTTTCCAATTTTCTTGAAGACACTATCAGTATCTTAGTAGAACCCTAGAAAGAGGTAGCCGGGTCTCCACAGGGAATCTAGACCCTGGAAATAAGCCTCCCATCCAGAGGTAGAGCAGGTCCCAGAAACCACTTCAACCCAGGTCTGAACCTACATCTACTACCTACCTCATTTTTGCCAATATATTATCCTGGGTTTAGGGAAAGGAGTCTAGGCTGGAGAAGACAGCTTGAATTTTGTGCTTTCTGATCACTGTCTTGGCCCCAGGTGTGAAAGCCTGGTGGACATTTATTCCCAGCTGCAGCAGGAGATAGGGGCAGCCAGTGGGGAGCTTGAGCCCAAGACCCGGGCATCACTGATAAGTCGGCTGGATGAAGTCCTGCGAACACTTGTGACCAGGTAAGCCCTATGAGCCTAGCCTAGCTGTGAGCAGACCCCAAGGAGTGGAGGGGTCAGAGTTGTGAGGCGGCTACCTGGAGGGGGTCCAGGTCCTAATTCCCCTATGTCCTCTTCCCCGCCAGCTCTTTCTTGGTGGAGAAACAGCCCCCCCAGGTTCTGAAGACTCAGACTAAGTTCCAGGCTGGAGTTCGGTTTCTTCTGGGCCTGCGGTTTCTGGGGACCTCAGCCAAGCCTCCACTGGTCAGGGCTGACATGGTGACAGAGAAGCAGGCTAGAGAACTAAGCCTGCCCCAGGGGTCTGGGGCTGGAGCGTAAGTGGGACTGGCCTTGGGGCTGGAGAAGGTCTGATGGGGGTGATGGAGGCAAGAGGTGCTGGGGTACTGTCACTGCAAAAAGCAGAGGCTTAGGGAAAGAGGCCTCTGAAATATGGAGACTGTGAATAGTCAAGGCAGAGGACGCAGAGGAACCCATTCAGGAATTTGGCCAAGATGGGAACGTCTCCCTTAAAAATTCCAGAAGGGGCTGGATGTTGTGGTACATGCCCCTTGACCCCAGTTCTCAGGAAGCAGAGGCAGGCAGATCACAGTTGAGTTCAAGGTCAACCTGGTCTACTAAAGAGTTCCAGGCCAGGCAGGGCTACATAGTGAGAACCTGTCTCAAAAAGCCAAGAAACCAAAATCAAAACGAAACAGCAAAAAATACTCCCAAACCAAGAAGGGGATGGAGGCAATAAGATGACTCAGTGGGTAAAAGTGCTTGCTACACAAACCTGATGTCCTGAGTTTGATCCCTGGAACCCATGTAAAAGCAGAAGGAGAGAACTGAGACTTACTCCTAAAAGCTGTCCTCTTGCCTCCACACAAGGGCCTCACCCATTATGTACTAATGCTACTACTACTACTACTAGTGTAAAAAAAGAAACCAAACAGGGAGTTTGAGTGATAGAATATGTGCTTAGCATGTATACAATGTATGTGTGTGCATATATATATATATATATATATATATGTGTGTGTGTGTGTGTGTGTGTATATATATATATATATATATATATATATATATATATATATATATGTATATGTGGAGAGAGATAAAACTCAGAGAGGGAAGGAGAGAGAGACAGAGACAGAAAGAGAGATATCAAGTAGGGACATGAAGTGCCAGGACCAATTATAGCACCATTCTCCATGGACTCAAGCGCCTCACCACGCCTGGCCCAGCTGGGTGAGGTTATTCCTACTCCGATTGCCTTGGCAGGGAGAGCACGGGGGAGATCATGAACAACACAGTGCCCCTGGAAAACAGCATTCCTGGGAATTGCTGCTCTGCCTTGTTTAAGAACCTGGTGAGAAGCCTGCAGGGTGCAGGAAGGAAAGGAGGGTGGCATCCTCAGACTGTGCAACTGCTCTCTCACCCTCACCCCTGATCCCCCTTACTCTCCCTCTGGAAGCTCCTGAAGAAAATCAAACGGTGTGAGAGGAAGGGTACCGAGTCTGTCACCGAAGAGAAGTGTGCTGTGCTCTTCTCCACCAGCTTCGTGCTCGGCCCCAACAAAACCCCCATCCAGCTCCAGGTGAGCACTGATCCCAGTCCTGCTGCAGACTGGGACCATGGCCTCTGCTGTGTCACATGGAGCCCTGGTCCCCACTCTGACTGTCTCATGTGTCTGGGATTGCACACTGGGGCCAGGCAGAGCAGAGAGGAGCAAAAACAGGAGGACACATCCAGGGAATAGTGTGTGTAGCAACCAAGTTACTTTCTGTTTTGTTTCCTTTTTTTTTTTTTTTTTTTTTTGAGACAGGGTCTTATTATGTAGTCTAGGTTGGTCTTGAACTCTTTTTCTTTCAATTTTTATCATCATTATTGTGTGTGTGTGTGTGAGTGTGGGAATGGGCATGCCATGGTGCATATATGGAGGTCAGAGGAGAGCCCTTGGCAGTCTTCCTTCTACCTTTATTTGGGTTCTAGAGTTCTTGGGATGGAACTCAGATCGCCAGGCTTGCTCAGTAAGCCATCTGTTACCTACTGAGCCATTTTATCAGCCATCAAACTCTTTCTTTTTCCTTCCTTCCTTCCTTCCTTCCTTCCTTCCTTCCTTCCTTCCTTCCTTCCTTCCTTCCTTCCCTCTCTCCCTGCCTCCCTCCCTCCCTCTCTTATAAGACATGCTTTCACTCTGTAGCCCAGGCTGACACTAAACTCACGACCATCTTGCCTCCACCTCCTGTGTTGGCACTACAGCCTGAACTACCATGCCCTCACCTGTACCTAAGGTACAAGCACTTCCTGTACATTGGGGGCACTCATAAGTGATACACACATGCACTGCATACACACACATATGCACACACACCAAGAACTTTTTTATAGAAGAGGGTACTGTTTTCAGTGACATACACAGTTTGGTTTCTAGGACATCATTATACGATACATGCTGTTCCTAGCCTCATTTTATAGATGAGGTTATTGGGTCACAGATTCAGTAGTTTGCCTAGACCACAAAGCTACTAGGCGTTGGAACTGGTATTTGAGACCTGGAAATCTGGTTTCATAACATTGACTTGTAACCACTTCTTTACACTGAAGTCCTTCACTAAGCTTCAGAAAGTGTTTAGTGACATCCTGCCAGCATTTAACTACATTATGTGAACCAGCAATTCCCCTGTACACTCAGAGCCAGCTAGCTCTCTAAGGATATCTCTAAGGAGGCTCCACTGGTTCCACTAAGGAGAAACTTCTCTCTTCACGTCTCTTAGGCCTTGTCTCTGCCCTTGGTGGTCATCGTCCATGGCAACCAAGACAACAATGCCAAAGCCACCATCCTATGGGACAATGCCTTCTCTGAGATGGTGAGGAAAGACCCAGAGTGGGAGACAGGAGCAGAATGGGTTCCAAGGGGTTGTCCTGGCTGGTGGGTGGGTTGCAGGCATGTTCAAATACATATAACTTTAAGTCTTGTGGGTCTGCTTTTGCGTTGTTGACTTCATCCCATGCTACTTCTTATGGTCTTGTCATACCATGGCACAGAAACAACTACTGAGAAGCACTGTGAGCCAGCTGAGAAGACAATGCTAGGAGTCCACTCAGGGAGGTAGAAAGGACGAAGGGCACTAGAGCAAATAGCCTGAGGCCCCTTCTCTTCCTCCCTCTTTTGCCCAGGACCGGGTCCCCTTTGTGGTGGCTGAGCGAGTACCCTGGGAGAAAATGTGTGAAACTCTGAACCTCAAGTTCATGGCTGAGGTGGGGACCAACCGGGGGCTACTACCAGAGCACTTCCTCTTCCTGGCCCAGAAGATCTTCAATGACAATAGCCTCAGCATGGAGGCCTTCCAGCACCGTTCTGTGTCCTGGTCACAGTTCAACAAGGTCATCTTCCTGCTCTTTGGCTTTCCTACCACAAGCTCTTCCCTTTCAGAGCACTCAAGACTTACCCAGACTCTGCTTAGGCATAGAATCTTCACAATGCCCCCCAATCATGTCCATCAAGAAGGCCTCTGTCATAACCCAGGCAGAAAACCCCTTCTATCCTAGAGGGTCACCCCAGAAGTTGAATTAGCTTGCATCCCTCAAGTTTTGGTCTGGGGATCCTCTCTCTGTCCTTCCTCTTTAGCAGTGACTTGCATGATTCACCCAGATTGTGTGCAAACAGACCTCTGATTCAAAAAAATGACTTTGACCCATTAGGAAAATAGTTCCTATTACAAAATCTAGGTGAAGTGTCACAGAGCCATGTGCTGACTGCTTACTGCATGGCAGCCACGGCTTCACAGTTTATGTATATTATCTCACATAATCCTTTTGACATCCCTTTCAGGCAGGTGCTACTTGCACCCCCATTTTACAGATGACAAGCCTAAGCTTAGAGAGGCTTCATAATTTGCCTGAGGACTTACAGTAAATGAGGGTGACACAACTAGGATAGAACCCTGTATTTTTGTTTGAGACAGGATCTTGCCAGGTAGCACAGGCTGCCCTCAAACTCACTATATAGTCCAGGCTGGCCTTGACCTCAAGATCTTTTAGCTTCAGCCTCCTAAGTACAAAGATAACAGGCATGAGCCACCATGTCTTGCAGGAGCCTTGTATTTCTGACTTAATATTGTCTACTGTATTTTCCTGTCTCCAAAATGAGATAGCTCAGGACTGAATCATTTATAGGGGGAGAAGATCTTGTCTTTGCCCTTGGTAGTCATCATCCATAGTAACCAAGACAATACAAAGTCACCTCCCATGGGACAGTGCCTTCCTCTGTCTCCCCTCTAGGCTCTAGGTCTTTCCTCACTGCTGTCTTTGAAACAAACAAATAACCAAAAAAAAAAAAAAAAAAAGTTCGTGTGACACCAGGTGACGTGTTGTGTTACTGAACAGGAACAGGGAACAGGACGGTCACAGTCAGCAATCTTTATCCTCTGGAAGGTACCTCTCCCAGGCCTTGCTGGGGATGTCTTATATTTAGCACAGTCCGTTATGAGGGGCTTCCGTGCCAGATTGCCTAGGCTTAAATCTCTGCTCTGCCTCTCTCCAGCAGTATAGACCTGGGAAAGTCATTTACTTTTCTGGGACTTCCATTTCATTATCTGAATCATATGATTATTATAGTACTTCCCTCAAGAAAGATCAGAGAAATTAATATATGGAAAGGCTTGAAATAGTGCCCAATATAATGGTCAGTGAGTTAACAGTTGTCATCGATGGGCCTCAGGTCCAGTTTGGTCCTCAGCTCTTGACTAACTCTCATAGTCTCATGCTTGCCATAACCAGACTCCAGCTTGGAATGTCCTCTACTCACCCATGCTCCCTCCTCCATCCTTCAGGAGATCTTGCTGGGCCGTGGCTTCACTTTTTGGCAGTGGTTTGATGGTGTCCTGGACCTCACTAAACGGTGTCTCCGGAGCTATTGGTCAGATCGGTGAGTCCCTGCTTCAGGAGGTCAAGCCCCTGATTCTGTTGCTGCTTTCCACACCTCATGCCCACACCCGTCTTCTCCTTCATCCTGACCAGGCTGATCATCGGCTTCATTAGCAAACAGTACGTTACTAGCCTTCTCCTCAATGAGCCAGATGGAACCTTTCTCCTCCGATTTAGTGACTCCGAGATTGGGGGCATCACCATTGCTCATGTCATCCGGGGTCAGGATGGTGAGGTCACCACAGCCAGCCCTCTGCCTCTGTGTCTATGCTCTCTTGGGTTGCTTATGAGAAAGAAATAACTTGGCCATTCTTGATGCCCACCTGGTATCAGGAAGTTCTTCACCAGGTCCAGCTCCCCCCACCCCCCATGTTCTACTTCCCATGCAGTGGAGACTCCTGCAGGATCTCTACCCTAGCTCTGCTCTTGCTTGCCATGGCGGACTGAGAATAGGTCTTGTGGTAGAGCTTGGGAGGAAGTATGGACGGAGTAGACCTAGGGTCTTATTCGTCTTGTAGGCGCCCCACAGATAGAGAACATCCAGCCGTTTTCTGCCAAAGACCTGTCCATTCGATCACTGGGGGACCGAATCCGGGATCTTGCTCAGCTGAAAAACCTTTACCCCAAGAAACCCAAGGATGAGGCCTTCCGGAGCCACTACAAACGTGAGCTGGCAGCTCTGTTTCCTTCCTGTCACCCACCTCCTCCCTGCTCTCAGCTGCACCTCTTTTTCTGACTGCTGTGTGTCATTCCTGATTTCCCTCCGATTTTTATAGCCTCACTTCTACCTGCCCATCTCCCTTCCTCCTTCCCACCTCCCTGACCATACGAACACTCCACAGCTCTCCTTTCCTTCCCACCACAGCTGAACAGATGGGGAAAGATGGGAGGGGCTATGTCCCTGCTACCATCAAGATGACTGTGGAAAGGTGAGTGTGGTGATGTGGATAATGGGTGTGGGCTGGTATTTATCTGTGGGAAGGAGTGGCCTTTGTCAGTCACATGTGCCTCCCTTTCTCCTTCAGGGACCAGCCCCTTCCCACCCCTGAACCCCAGATGCCTACCATGGTGTCCCCTTATGATGTTGGAATGGCTTCTGATGTCTCCATGCAAGTCAACTCAGATATGGCGTAAGGAGCTTGAGAGACAAGGAGACTGGTCTGTGTACCCAGGCCTTCCCCACAGCTAGCTGGGAGAGCTGGCCTTGAAGCAGGGGATTTTCCTTACTATGAAAGACACTCCTCCAAGGTAGGGCATTGAGAATACCAGAAGGGCTGGCTCCAGAGGGTCTGCTTTCTTTCCCCAGGTACCCTCCACAGTCTCACTCCATCTCCTCATTTCAAGTCCCTCCCTTTGAAGAATCTATCAATGTGAGGTCAACCTTTCAGGAGTAAGTAGGGTGTGGAGGCTGCCTGTGGAGGATGGGGAGGGACAGCAAGCAGTAGGTGTTTGTGGGAAATTTGCATTTGCTAGGGTGTTTTCTGGGGGAAGGGAAGCACAGGCTGACTTCTATCTTCTGTCCACTTAGGGAATGATTTGTAAAATTCAGATTGTCAGTGTTTGAATTCCAGCACTGCCACCTGCCACCTGCAGGTGACTCTGAACGTCATTTGTAATGTTGGGGCTACTAATTCCCGTAAAGTTATTGTGAAGACTAAATGAGTTCATAATATATGTAGAGCTGAGCAGAGTGCCTGGCCCATAGCAATTGTTGCTGGTATCTTCTCTTTTGCCTGTGAAATCCGTTGCCACTTATCTTCTGTATGTTTTTCCATTGCCGTGCTCAGGATTGAACCCAGGGCTAAGGAATAAACATATTCTGTGTGTGCTCTGACACTAAGCTACACCCCAGCTGCTGTGATGATTTTTAATGATGTTTTATCTTTGAAGTGGCTTAGACCTTTTTCTTCCCCAAGTCACTCAGGTGCTTATTATCTCTTAAAGTTTATCTGTCCTCCCAGGAGTTGATGTGGGAGTAGGGCTGATGAGAGAGCCACTGAAGTTCAGTCTAAGGAAACACTGGAAATTGGACACCACTCCATTTTATAGGGTAGAAATTTGAGCTCAGAACGCAGAGGTGGCTTGCCTAGGGCAGTGCTAGTCGGTGAGCAGCTAAGTCAGGATAAGCCTGGCAGCTTGTTTCCTCTCACCAGTCTTGCCTCTGTCCGCCTTTTTCCCCTCTGTTTTCTCCTTCCTGCTTCCAGGCCTCACCTGCAAATGCTCCCCAGTCTGAGTCAGATGAACCTGCCCTTTGACCAGTCTCAGCCCCAGTAAGTGACAGCCCTTCTTGATCCTGTCTTCTCCATTTTTTCCTCACCTTCCCCTATTCCTCCTCTTCATTTCCTCCTCTGGTCACCGGCAGGGCCCTGCTGCAGTGTCAGCCTCAGGAGCATGCTGTGTCCAGCCCTGAACCCTTGCTGTGCTCGGATGTGACCATGATAGATGACAACTGCCTAACTCAGCAGGTGTCAGGTTTCTCTCCGAACACCTGGTGAGTGGCAACCTGGGAGCCAGGGCCACGGGAGTGGGTGCTGTGACTCCACTATTTCTCCCTTCTCCTTGCAGGTTCAATGAAGACATGTTCCCTCCTCTGCTGCCTCCCACTGAACAGGATCTCAACAAGCTTCTCCTGGAGGGCCAAGGGGAAACAGGAGGAGGGTCCTTGGGAGCCCAGCCCCTCCTACAGCCACCCTCCTATGGGCAATCTGGGATCTCAATGTCCCATCTGGACCTGAGGGCCAACCCCAGTTGGTGATGCCAGCTGGAAGAGCCCAGAGACAGAGCCTCTACTGTCTCCATGGACCTGCCCCAGACATCTGCTCGAGCAGTTGCCTCCCATCCCCAGCTGATCCTTGTCAGGAGGAAGAATCCGCTGGGAGAAGGCATCGTGCAGGGAACCACTGTACTCTTTCCTCCCACACCAGTACACCAGTGTTCTCTCTTCCAGCACTTAGGGGTAGTGTTGAGACTCCAAAGTGAGATAGGCCCCTCAAAGCCTGTGTCACAGGACCCACAAGAATGAGGACGACCAGGACAGGCTGGGCAGGAAGGCAGTTAGGTGAGCACAGGTGAGGGCACCAACGGCTTGTGTGTTTACTGACCCACGGCCTAGGGTACACAAACAGAAATACGCACATATTGGCACTAGAAACCAGGGACAGAGCATAGAGCTAGGGCATGAGGAAGCAGTTCAGGGAACACTTGGAGATGAGGAAGGGTCTAAGCATGTGATTGCTGGTATGAATTTTGTCCAGATTAAAAACCAAGTGCCCCACAAAGCTCCAAATCCTTGCCAAATAGAGGCTTTGTTACAGCTGAGACTGAATCATTGCAAGAGCCAAGCTTCTTCATGTGTAGCTGTGCCAAAGTGTGTTTATGAGGCATGTTAACCTACAGATGTCACCCGATCACTTTATAGCCACATAGAACATGTATCTCTGCTTTTGCCTGTGTAAGGACACGTACTTGAGGGACTGAGATGCTGCACAAGACACCGCAGCGTGTGCTGGCCTGACATAGGCCAGCCCAAATGCCATTTGGGGGTGTAACTATGCACCTGTGACTTGCATATGGCTACAGTCTTGGTGGCTCAGGGACCCTAATGGTTCCCAGAGCCAGGGGCCTGAGTGGGGTTACAGAGCCTGTATGAACTTCCCAGGTAGTGGGGGCCCCCAACAGGTGTCTCTCGTGTATATTTTTTCCATCCACTGCTGGCTTCTCTTCACCCTCACATCTCATGCAACCCTTTTTTTCACGCAACGTTGCAGGGGAGGGTGTCATGGATCCTAAGCCATAAAATAAATTTTATTCCAAAATAACAAAATAAATAATCTACTGTACACAATCTGAAAAGAAAGACGCTCTAAGTGCTCGACAGGTGCTGCAGTCCTGCTGACCTGGGGTGAATCCCCAGGTCCAACCCAGGTCTCCAAAGGGCTAGTGGAGAACCCAGGGGCACCTCCTCCAGAGTACAGGAGAAAAAGAACTATGCATGAGGTGGGGATGAGGAGGATGGTTGGGCAAACTGCAGCACTTGTTAAATTAAAGAAACAAACTATAAGCACAAAAATGGGGACGGGGAGAGGTCCAGTGTTCCAAGGACCCCCACCCCCGAGTAGGGGGGAAAACGTTGCCATTTTAAGCTGCTGAACCTTTCCAGGAAGTTCTTCCCCATGTCCAATCTGAGTCCTGCTGCACACACCACTGGTGACCACCTGAAGAACAGGAGTGTGTGGTACCAGGGAAGGGAAGAGCCCCAGCGGGCTGGAGGCAAAGTCCATGCCCCTGAGCCGGGTGAGGGTGCACTCTCACACCCTCTTGTCCTCTGGCCAGGCCCCTGCTTGTTATTGCTTGAAGCCCCATAGTCCTGTGCCCATGGAGCAGATGGGAGGCAGGAGAAGGGCAGCAGAAGGATCCTTCTGGGGTGGTGACTAGGTTCTGAGGATTGCGTGAGTAGGGGTCTGGATGAGCCAGAAGCTTGGGTCCTGGGTCTGAGGACACCAGTCCACTCTCTCACTGCCGACTGGCCTCGGCCTCCACTTTCACGCTGCTCCTGCGACCCTCCACCAGAGCGGGATGGGGTCCTGGGGCAGGGCACCGGTCCAATAACCCTTCCTCAAACTCTGCAGGAAAAAGACAGAGGTTAGAGACAGTGAAGTGGAGGCTGAGCAGAGGAGTGGTATTCAAATCGAGGCTGGGCACAGAAAGATGCAAAGACAGCTCAATATATTGAATTACCATCTCCTGCCCCCTTCGTGTGAATGGAAGGGGGTCTATACCCAAGCGTGTGCAGTCCCCTTCCCCTTCTGGCTGTGTGTAGCTCTCTGTCTCTGTATGTCTCTGTCTCACCCGCCTCTGCTCTGCTGGAATTTCTGGTTCTGTCAGGAGTTGCGGGGGCGGCTTGGCTCTGACCTCTCCCCCTTCCCCCTTCCCAAGCTCAGCCACCCCTACTCATCTCTGACCCCCTCCCAGGCCTCAACCCCCCTACAAGTGCCCCTCAGTTTTTGGTAGCCAAATCAGGGGAACACAGGAAGCTAGACTCCCAGCTCCTCCCTCAAGAAAAGCCCCCCTTCCAGTCCCCGCCCCCACTTCCCACCCACGCACAGTTTAAAAATACCAAGCCAGGGTTGGTGGCTTTGTCTGCTGCGTCACTCTCAGCCCAGCGGCTGCCCGGCCCTCTGCCGGCCCACTCTTTCCCTATCCACACACAAAGCTTTGGGCTCCTTAGTTTCCAAGCTGGGGAACCCTATCCCCACAACTCCCGGCGACTCCTCCCCCTTGCATTAGGAAGTTCTAGCCAGGCTTCTCATACTGCTGACTCTTCTGCTCACCTGCATCCCTCATTATGTCCTGTGCTTTACAGATTCCCACCAGGGTCAGACCCTCCCCAATGGAAACAACCCAAAAATCATCTGCCTCTTCTCTACTCCAGCTTTGACTAGTTGGAGCCCCTTCCACTGACTGGCCTCTCTGACAACTGTATCCGCCCCCGCCCCCATGGTTCCAGAAAATGAGGATCAAGATGTGGGCCTGAGCAGCTAGGGTTCCGGGACAGCACTGCTGGCTGCCTCACCTGCGAGAGGCGGCTTCGCAGGCACACAGGGGCTGAGGCGGCCCACGCGGTCGTGGGAGACGAGGCGGGCGAGCCGCAGCCCCTCATCCATCAGTGTCTGCTGCAGGATGTGGCGGCTCCATAGCCCATGCGCTGGCAATGCCAGGGGCAGGTCAGCAGGGGGCGGCGTCAGCCTTGGGCACGACCCCACAGCTGTGGGCATGGGCACTGGTCAGGTAAGGGGGCTGCAGCCAACGGAACCCACCCTCAACCACAAAGACCCATAGGCCTTTCTGTCCCCATCCAGCCAGGCCTCCCAACCATGTTCCAGGCAGTTGATTCCTGGCTCACTCCTACAGCCCACCCACCCACTCCCCACCTCCTCCCAAGGAAGAAAAAAAGCTCTCCAGTGCACACTCACCCTGCAAGTGTCCATCTAGACTCTCCCCAGACAGGCTGGCGCTGTCCTCCTCTAGGCTGGGGCGGTATGGGGGTGCATAGGACTCAGGGCCTGGAGGAGGCTGCTGGGTTTCAGGATGACTCTGTTCTCCAACCTGTGGATGCACCAAATTAAGAAATGAGGACCGAGCGAGGCAGTGGTTTGTACAGGATGTTTTTCTCCTCTCTGGGAAAACATACCTCCTGTTTCAGTTTCTTTAGTGGTGGGCCTCCTAATTCCTCGGAGTGTAGCCTAAAAAGATGGAGAAGAAGAAGTTGAGGTTCAGGAGGGTCCCAGAATGGGCAAGGCACAAAATCAGGCCAAATAACTTTCATTACTTAAAACACTGCAAAGAAACTAGCTGGATAGGAGTATAAAATCCAGTCATTATTGTAAAGGGTTTTGGGTGGACCTGAGACAAATGGGAGGAAAGACCAGGTCTCAGATAAATTGACTTGGCAAGAGGAAAAACAAGCTGGTGGGTGGAAGCAGGCCTAGAGTTGTCTGAGCTGGAAGTAAGGAGAGGATCCAGCTCCTTGGCAGGCCTCCAACTTAGGAAGGGCCCCTGGGAAAGAGGGTCTCACCTGGAGCCCTTCAAGGACGACAGGTAGGTGCTTTCCCGGGCCACTTGGCGGGACAGTGAGAAGAGCTCTACCCTCCGAAGTAAGAGCGTGTTGTCCCTCATGCAGAACTGGGCAGCAGCTTCATTGATGGTCAGCTGTGGGGACAGGATAGCCCGTCTTAGAATTCTGACTTCCCTACAGCCTCACCTCTTCACTATCAAGGGAGACCCATCCCAAGGATGCTTGCTTTGAATAATACACATGAGAAGCTGAGAGAAGATAAGAGGTCAACACTCAGCTTCCTAGGAATGCCCAGGGCCTACTCCATTTCTGTAGGTATCTGAGCAGCAGGGGCTCCTGTATCTCTGCTTCCCCCTCAGTTAAGGATGGAGGCACAGCAGCTGGGGCTGGGTGTGGGTGCGAGCACCTAGGGTGGTTAAGGGGCAATGGAGCTGCGCTGGACAATGCAGGAAATTCTCAGACAAGGGCAGTCCAGCGAGTCCTCCAGGTCCTCACCTCATGCAAGCTGAGCTGCTTGCCCTCCCTCCGTTTGGAGTCAAAGCGACCATAGATGATGCTATACTTTCGGATCTCTTCTTCTTTCTGGCTGTCATTATCATCCATCTCAAAGATGTGCCCCACGCTCCGTGCCAGCTTCTTATTGAGCTTCAGCAGGGATGTAACCTCTCCAGCATCACCCCTGGGGAAACTCCGGAAGATCCTCTCCACGCTCTCCACCACCATGCGTACCATTTCCGGCTCCAAGCGGTCTGGACCACCCCCAGCCCCACTTGCTGCCATTCCCCCAGCTCCAGTTGCCTCAGGGATTCCCCCCCCTGCAGGTGGGGAGAAGGGAGGTGACCCAGCCTCCTCTTCTCCTCCTGCCCCAACGTCCGACTCTGGAGTGCTCTGGCCTGGCCAGATCCGGGGGTCCCCGGCCCCAGGTCCCCCAGGCAGTGGTGATAGCTTCTCTCCAAGTTCAAGGGGGCTCTTGGGGCTAAAACTGCGGGCACTTCCTGCCTTTTCTCCTGGGCTGCCATGCCCATTGCTCATGCTCCCTTTACGAGTACCCGCAGTCTCAGAGATCTTGAAAAGTGGGATGCTGGAGACAGGCACAGCAGGCACTGGTTGGCTGAAGAGCCCTGGATTGGTGGCCCATTCTCTCAGAGCCTTCTGTAGACGTCGAACATGGAGGGGCTTGGTAGCCATGCCCACTAGTGCCATGATTTCCAGGAATTCCTCCTCACCCGCCTCACACAGCTGCTGAACGTCATCTCCTCCCTGCTGGATGAAGGTCTCGTAGTAAGAAAGGAGGTTGGCTCGCTGCAGGACTCGATACAGCTGCAGCTCGCCCAATGTCCGAGGCAGTGCCATGGCTGTGGCACTAGCCCTAAGAAGGAAGGGCACAAGAGAGAGGCAGTGAGTACAAGGGCCCTTGATAACGATTGTCCTCTGTTTCTTGCCTCACCTTTTCCCTCTTCTGAATGCTCTCTGCTCTGTGCCCAAGGGGGGCATACTGAGAACTGAGCAATGCTCAGAGGCACAGCCGTGCCACTGCCCTCCTAGACTACCCAGAATCACCAGAGCCAGTGTGCCTTCTACAGCGATCAAATCTTTGGCTTCGATTTTTCTGGCCTGGGGCAGCACACTCGAGCATCAAGGTCCAGCAGCACATCCCTGGGGTTGCTAGACCACCCTTCCCCCAAAACACAGTCCACCCTAAACACTCCACTTAACGTAACACCACACACTAAAGTGAATGCAGGATACTAGGGTCACCGCTGGCCAAGGCTTTACTCCTTGCCCAGGTACTGGGAGGGAGGGGCGTGGCCCTTCCTTAGCTTTCCACTCTGTGGATCTGGGACCCTTCCTCCTCTGCCCTCAGCTTTCCCAAGAATTGGGCGGTTACAACGCACCTTGCTTCTTTCCCTACCATCGCTTCTAACTTTCTGGGCTGCCCAGTGCCTCTCAGCTGCCCTCTCCCTTGGTGCGGCCTTTCCCACTACTTCAGTAGGCAGCTCCCTTCGGCTCAGCGGATGGGGGAGGGGAGGGACGCCTCAATTGTTCTGCTCGGGGCTGTTCTTCCCACACACTCCCACAGTGGCAGCGTCTGTGGGCGAAAACCGCCTGGGGGCTCCCGCCTACGCTCCTCTCCCTTATTTTCCACTCAGATTTTCGAAGGGAGTGGGGGGAACAGCTCAAGGCCATTGGAGGGAGGGACTGCACACCGAAACTCCCCTCCCCACGCCGTGAATAAGGGTCACCTATGACAAGAGACGCCCGAGGTGTTCGCCCTGCCTCTTTAAGTCTCCAGGATGCTCCCTTAACTCTAAGGAACCAGCCTCTCCTAGACCTGGAGACCATGCGCTGCGTGCCAACGACACCCAGAGTCAGCTCAACACTCCCACCCCCTGCACTGTTGTCAGCTAGAACTCCGGGCTTCCCCTGGTGCTTGGGGACTCCTGCATTGTCTGCAGGGGGCTCACATGCCAGGTCATGCCCACGGAGTAAATCTGGAATGGAGAATGAGGCAATACTCTTTCGTATCCAGCTTCATCAGGTCTTTGTTTGTTCCCAAGGTCCCCTAATTCGAAGACTCACCCCGCTTTCCATCAGTCTCCTCCTCCCACCCCCGGCTGGTTTCCCCACGTCCTCTTTTCGACCTCCACCCTCCGGACCCCATTCCCGAGTCCAGCTCCACCCATCTCCACTCCCCGCCATCTCCTTTTGCCCACTAACTTGAGTCTGGACTGCGGGGTCCGGCGGGTGATGTCCCCTCCGCCAGGCGGCTGCTCTGCTGTGGGAGAGGGCGCTCTGTGCATGGACGGTCAAGAGTCCACGCGGGCCACCCCTTCTCAGTGCCCAGCGTCTGCTGTGCGCAGCGCTTTGCCTGGCGCGCGCGGCCGGGCCGGGTCCACCGCTGTCCAGGCTCCGTCCCTCCCTCCACGTCTTCTCTCCGAGCCTCCGCGCCTCTGTCTGTGCCTCTGCCCCCACCTCCGCGGCTGCGCTTGCCGCCTCTCCGCGCCTCCTCCCCCGCAGGACGCACGGGGAGTGAGGCCCGGCGCTGCGCTGGCTGCCGGGCTGGAGGGAGGAGGGCGTGGGCAGAACCGGGGGCTGGGACCGGAGGCGGGGGGCGGGAGCCGGGGCCTCTGGGCCTGCGAGACGCGGCTGCACAGACGCAGAGGAGGAGACTTGGGGGGGAAGGGGGAGGTGTACAGCAGGAGGTGGAGGCGGGGACTCGGAGTAGGGGCGCCGAGTTGGGGACCGAGGTGACCGAGGCCAGGCAGTGGAGAGGGAGTTAGGGGACCCAACGGGCGGGGCAGGTCGCTCTGTGCCGCCCACGCCGGATGCACAGCCGGCCCTCTCCGTGCCCACGTACCCACGTGAGCGCCCCGGCTACATTCCTACTCCCTCCACTACCCCTACCCCTCTGAGGTGAGAGCGCAGTTTCACAACCACGCACAGGTATACAAAGGCACTGAAGCGCACGTACGTGCACACGCGTCTAAACAGCTACGTGAACGCGCGCTGCCCAGCCGCGCCGTGCTGTTCGTGTAAATGTTCTAAGTGAGCGGGGAAAAGTTGGCGAAGGGCTCCGGGTGTGTGGTTACTCCTGTTTGTGCATCGCCTATAGAGTGTGCACTTGGGACAAGTCAGTGAGCGTGGTACTCTGCAGGAATCCCTTAGGTATCTCAGGACCCTGAACCAGCCCCCAAAATTGTAATTTGAGGGGCCTCTAAGAACCCCAGGCCTCTTCCATTCTTGCCGCTAGTTGTCTCCGAAGTTTGGAGACTCAAGATGGGCGGGTTAAACTAGAAGCCACCACTTGCCCAAGCATCGATTAGACACGTCAGATTTGTTAGGCTGGGCAGGAATGGGGGGACACACTGCCTTCCTGTACTCGTGGTACCCTAGTTACTGATGACCAGCCTTACTTCTCAGGAGACTGGGCAGCAAAGCCCGGAAAATGAGGCGGTATTCTCTGGGGTCATCTGTTAGCGGACCTATCCGGAGAGTGTAATGGAAGATGAGCGGAGCAGGAACATCCGACATGACTGTCCTTCGAGGAGGAACGTCTTCAAGGAGCCCAACCCCCCTCGGTTTCCTCTAGCCCCATCTGGTTTCCATTACACACGCCCACGGCTCAGAGGGCTGGGAGGGGGAAGTAGGCAGACGGGGGCTGTGTAGGCCTGGGGAAATGGAAGGGTGGCGGTGGGAAGCCAGGCGGACTGGCCCTAGGCAGCGTCCCCCCAGTTCAAAACCTCAGCCCCGCCCTGGTTTTCCGCAGTTGTGAGTGGCGTGCCCTATCAGGGCGTGGGTGGCGTGGGGGCTGGTTCTACATTCCAGGCTTGGCAAGGGGATTTTTCCGTTTCTGGTTGAGGGATGGCTGCTTTATTGAATAGAGTTTTCAGTAGCTCAGTCTTATCTACATCCCATTAACCCCCAAACATAGTGGGGACGGTAGGAAGGGGCAGAGTCCGGAGCTCCCTTCCTTGGAGGGGAGGATGCGGCTAGACGGCCTCCCTTGGGGTACTCCAGATCCCTCTGGTGAGAGTGGCACTCCTTCCCCCTCCCTCGGGTTATTTTGGAGTCCTGGTTGCCAGTCGCTGGCCCTGGGTTTTCACGTGCCCCCGCCCTCCCCCTGCCCACGCTGCCCGTGACGCACATCCTCCGCCCACGCTGCCTCTGCTTTAGGCGCCCCCCTCCCTCCCACCCGCCCCTTGGGTGGCACTGAGTCCCAGGGTTTGGAGGGAGCGGTAAGGGGTGGCGGGAGCGTGGGGTGTGGAGCCAGAGAGTCGCAACTTACTGGCAGCCGGGATCCTGATCTTGGAAAGAGGACAGGGACAAGCTGAGTTTGACTTTCGCTCCTGGGTTTGCTCAGAGTGTTTGACCAGAGATGGAGGAGGAGAGAAAAATCTGGAGAAGGCGCCCGTCCACACTAACAAAATGGGTCTAGATGCATACCTGTGTGAGAGAGTGAAACTACCGAGTGTCTTGTAGCTTTGTTTCTCAAGACTTGCCATGAGGTTCAAAGAGAATGTATGTGAAAACTCTTGTAGAGTGTTAAGCCGATTGGATGTTGACAGTATCTAGAGCTGATGCGTTTCTTTACATCTACTTGTGTATCTATATGTCTGTAGGTTTGTATCAGAGCTCCTAAGTGTGGTTTTAAAAATATATACATTAAAAAAGCCCTTGACTTGTCAGGCCCCTCCAGAGGCCCAGAGCGGCCCCGCAGCCCGCAGCCGGAGCTGCTGGCTTTCCTCCCACGGCTACCACCCCCACACACCCGCCTACTCCCTTCCGCTGAGAACAAGGAATTTCCAGACTTTGGGGGGAGGGGGGAAGAGGGAGAGAGAGAAAAACGCGAACCAGAAGAAGCTACACAAAGGCAGAGACCGGTGTGTGTGTCTTGTGGAGGGGTTGACAAAACTGCAGAAGGTAGAAATAGAAAATTTTCATATCTCCCCCGTCTGGACCTCATTTCATCTTTCCAGTGCCCTCACCCCCCATTCTCCTCAAAATCACATCCTTACCTGAGTCACCTGCTCTCCCACCGTTCTCAAAGGCAGAACAAAGCAACTGATATCACTGGATCAACATTTAATATTCCTTTTATTGTCTACTCTGGTCTGTTCTAGGAAGGGAAACAGTAGCCTTAGCCCTAGTTCTCCAGGAAAAGGGTGAGGGAGATTGTGAAGGGGAGAAAGTGGGCGGAAGAGGAGTGAGGATGCTGCGCGCCAGGACTGTCTTCCCAGGCACGTGGAGATTTTCATCTAGCAGATTGCTCCGGCTCAGTCCTCGCGCCATGCTGTCACCACACCTTGCCATATGAGACGCACTTAGGTCGCATCTTTCTGGACCCCTCCTTCCCTGTAGAGCCCCTTAAATGAATTCTTCCCACGTTCTGTGGCTTCGTGGGTCTTTGTACATCGTTTTGATCTGGCTGCTTGTTTCACCTGAGCAGGCCCTCAGAAACTAAGTGATGATGCCATTTACAGGTGTGTGTGACTTTGAGCAGGGCAGTTGATACAGATCTTACTCCAAAACGTGCTGTGCATGGACAGGACAGTTTGTGGAAGCATTTGTTTTCTATACCTTTTATAGAATATATTTATTTTATGTGTATGAGCCAGCTGGCCGGTATGTAAGTGTACCTGTATCATTCAGTGCCTGCTGAGGTCAGAAGAGGGTTATCTGATTCCTCTGGAACTGGAATGAAGGAGGGTTGTTAGCTGCCATATGGGTACTGGGAATTGAACGGTGATCCTCTGCAAGAGCAGCCAGTGCTTTTAACTACTGAGCCACCTCTCCAGTCCCCCATCCCTTAAAGACAGGATATGTAGCCCTGGCTGGCCTGGAACTGGCTGTGTACACCAGGCTAGCTCCAAACTCACAAAGATCTGCTTGCCTTTGCTTCTCCTTCTACCTTCTGAGTGCTGGGATTAAAGACATGAGCCAGTGGATGGATGGCTTTTTTTTTTTCTTTTTTTCCTTTTAGTTTCCAGTGATTTCTCAAATCTTTCTTGTCGGAATCCGGAAATATCTGCTAGGCTGGTAAATTAATTTGCCGGTTACTATCGGTGGAAGGCTTAAATCCTTTCTGGTAGCAGAATTTATCATTTAAGAAGTATCCTTCAATTTAGTTACTTTACAAGAAATACTTCACCTTTCAAAAATAATCCTAATCTGGGCATATAAAGAACTCACAGACTGTTAGAAGAGATAACCATATTTACAGATCCAACGTAGTGAATGATAGGTAACAAAAAGAGGTGTCTGTGTTTTTGAGACTGAGATAGACAGGCATCAAAGGTAGATAAGGAAGGAGCCCAGAATTTTTGCAGTGTGAATAGATTTCCAGGAGGAAAGGAAATCGAGTAAGAGAGACAAGAATGTGCCTGCATGGAGGTATGAGACAAAACCGGATGTTTGGGAAACTTGAAATTGATGTTTTGTAATATGAGTGGTGGCTGTTAGAAATGTGATTCAGGAGATATGTAAGACCATTGCATCAAGGATGGTATAGACCAGTGTGGCTCAAACTGGTTTAGGGACCAGGTAAGTCTATAGTGTAATCCAACCTAGTCTAATTGTGTGTGTGTGTGTGTGTGTGTGTGTGTGTGTGTGTGTGTGTGTCGCTTTGTTTTTATTTGGAGACAGAGTCTCACTATGTAGCTTTGCCTAGCCTGGAACTCTCACGATGTAGCCCTGACTGGTCTGGAACTTGATATGTAGACCAGGCTGGCCTCAAACTATAGAGATCTGTTTGCGTCTGTCCCCTGAGTGCTGTGATTAAAAGCATGTGCCACTACACTTGACTTACCTTTAAGCCTTTACAAAATTTATTTGTTTGAATTTTTGAGGCAGTATATCACTGTGTAGCCTAGGCTAACTTCAAATTTGGCCTGTTCTTGCTTGCCCTACCAATACTAAGAACATAGACATGTGCCACTATGCCTATATCCTGTTTTATAAAATACACTGAAAGTACAGTAAAAAAAATCAGTCATTGTATTCAATAAATGTACTTTTCTGTCAAATTCTGCTTTCTAAATACTTAGTTTCTGAAACTACACATTGAAGATGAGTATCAAATATCAAGCAATATCAAAAAATTTGGTATTTAAAATATTTTCTTTTTGTTTTATGTGAATGAGTGTTTTGCTTGCCTGTGTGTAAATGTACTGCATGTGTGCCTGGTATATGCAGAGGCTAGAAGACAGCATCAGATCTCCCTAGAACTGGAGCTAAGGACTGAAGTTAGCTACCATGTGGGTACTGGGAACCAAATCTGGATCCTTTGGAAGAGCAGTAAGTGCTCTTAACTGTTGAGCCATCCCTCCAGCCCCCAGTATCAAACTTTGAAACAGTACTGTTACACTTTTTTCTTTTATATGTGATGCTGTGGAACCATAAAGACTCAACATGGGAGTAGAAAGGGCTGATCTGATCTGCATTTAGGAGCAGAGTGAAGGAAGGATATGTGGCTGCAAAAACTTTAGGGAGAGCTGATGAGAGGGCTCAGAGGACAATTCTCCAAACCAGAGTAAAGGTAAGGAGAACTTACTCCACAAATTTGTCCTCTGACCTACCCCCTCATCATGTGTAAACACAATAATAATTTTTTTTTTCCCTAAAGAGAGGGCCAAGAGGTGGCTCAGCAAGTAAAGGTGTGTGTTTCAAAGCCTGAAGACCTATGTTCCATCCCAGGGACACACATGTCAGAAGGAGAAAACCAACTTCTGAAAGTTGTCCTCTGACAGAAAAAGATCCCCCCCCAATAAATAAACAGAAGTAGATAAAAATAAAAAAAAAATAGGAAGACCAACTTGAAGGAGAGTAAAATACTTTCTTACTTGAAGAGCCCAGTGAGAAATGGCAAGCAGGATGCTGGGTGAAGTCAATGGCATGGTGAGGAGAAGACAGAGTCTGAAGACAGAACACAAAATCTGTATAGTTTGGTGATTGAGTGACTCCATTATCTTCATCGAGTAGTCATGATTTGCAATCCTTTGAAATTCTTAAATTCAAAGAATTATTAAAACAAAAAGTTTTAATATAACTTACTTGATAATAAAATCTAGTTCTTAGGACTGGGGATATAGATTCATGGCATGTAGAGGGCCCTTTGTTCAGTCCCCAACACTGAAAAATAAAACAGGCTGGATTGGTGAATCAAGCAGTTGAAAGCACTGGCTGCTCTTGCAGAGCACCCAGGCTCAGTCCCCAGCACCCACATGGCAGTTAACACCTGTCCATGACTCTAGTTCCAGAGTATCTGATACCTTCTTCTGACCTCCACATGTATTGTATGACATGGATGCATTTACATGCATGTAGGCAATACACTCTCACAAAAAAAAAATTAAAAGAAAAAAACAAAACAAACCCATCTAATCTGACCTGAACTCATTTTATGGTTGAGGAAGTGATGTAAACCTGAAATGGGATGGTTGTTTTATATAATTAATATATACCATGTTATCTTCCTAAACTCAAAAAATTCTGAACCATTTACCGTCCAGATTTCTTATCCTGTTTACTCATCAGCCTTAGCCTGAGTTCTTTTGGCTATTTGCATAAATCAGATCCACCTGTAGATAATGAATATTCATTGTAGTTTGTGCTATATAAAACACTGAGGTTATTCTCAAAATGTTTTGAATAATATCCTCACTATTAAAAAAAAAGAAGACAGGCTTCTTGAATTACTATTTTGAAATGACAATATTCATTTGGGTGACAAAGTATGATGTGTTTATGGAAAACTTGTCTCATTATACGTCATTTACACATTTTAATAGTAAGAGGTCAGTGATATTTTTGAATTAGTTCCCAATCCTGAAAAATAGTTCGCCTGTTTTTGTCATTAGTCAAAACCAAAGAAAAGAAACAATAGTGAGAATGGAAAGGCCTGACCAGGGCAAATATGCCTGCAATCCCAGTTCAGGAGGTCAAGATCATCCTCAGCTTTCCAGGGAGTTTTGAGACCATCCTAGGATAACTTGAGACCTTATGTCAAATAACAACAACCCCCCCCAAGAAACAAACAAAAAAACAAGGAAGAAAGGAAAGAAGGAAGCAAGTCTGCCTGCCTGCCTGAAACATAATTGTGCCAGGCATGGTGGCACATGCCTGTAATTCCAGCATTTGGAAAGCAGAGGGCAGGCCTATCTATATAGCAAATTCCAGGTCAGCCAAGGTTATATAGCCAGCCCCTGTCTCAAAAACAAAACAAAAAAGGGTACATCAATCCTTGCCACACATGTACACACACATACATTTACATATACAAGTGTATTGCTAGATTTTATTTTAAAATTATTTTTTTATTTTATGAGTGTTTTGCCTGTGGAGGCCAGAAGTTGTCGGATTCCCTCTGCCATGTGGATGCTGGGAACGGTGGGTGCCAGATTACCAGATCCTCTGAAAGCAGCCAGTGCGCTTAACCACTCAGCCATTTCTTCAGCTTCTAGACTTAATTTTTATTAAACAGCTTTCAACTTACTTAAACATTGAGAAGATAGTATGGAGGGTTTCCATAAATCTCATGTTTAATTTTCCCTAGTATCTAACAGTATGGTATGTTTGCTATCATTTGTGTGATCCATTATTTTTAATTTTTTTTTTTTTTTTACAAGAAGCTTTAAGATTCAGTTTTCAATTATTTTTGTGCCTCTTTACATGTAGGGGGAGTGTGTGCCAGTATATCCCTGGAAGCCAGAAGAGGGTTTCAGATCCCCTGAATTTGGAGTTATAGGTGGAGGTTCTGAGTACACTGTCTCTTAACCAGTAAGCCACCTCTCCAGTTCCTATTCATACATAATTTATTAGTTGAAGTCCATAGTTGTGTTTGTCACACTTTTTTACACCCCGGTTCCAAGGTCTACAATACTACATTACACGTAGTTGCCTTTTTTGGGGGCGGTCATTTTGAGACAAGGTCTCCCTGTAACCCCAGCTGGCCTGGAACTTGCAATGTAGACCAGCCTGGGCTTGAACTGGGAGAGATCCAGCTGCCTTTGACTCCAGGAATACTGGGATTAAAGGTCTACGCCACTGCACAGGGCCTAACACACGGAGTTCTTAATGTCTACCTAAGCTCCTCTTGTCTGGGACAGTTCTTTAGCTTTTCCTTGTTTCTGATGAACCTGATAGGGTTTTATTTGCTTTGAAGTAGGGTCTAAATGTGTAGTCCAGGCTGGCCTTAAATTTGTGATCCTTTCCCCTGAGCTCCCTGAGTGCTGGGATTACAGATGTGGGTCACCATGCCTCCTGCTAACTTTGTTATTAAACATTTTAAGCATTTATTAATTTACTTGTTTTAGTGTGAGTGGGTGCTTGTGTGCCACGGCATCAGTATGGAGGTCAGAGGACAACCTGCAACTACAAGTTGGTTCTCTTTGTCTATCATGGGAATCAAACTCAAGTTGTCAGGTGTGGTGGCAAGCACCTTTACCTGATGAGTTATCTCATTGGTCCTTGATAAGCTTTTTGTATTTAAAATTTATTTATTTATTTATTTTTATTTTGTGTATGAATGTTTTGCTTGCATGTAAGTGCACTCATGCATGTAATGCCAATGGAGACCAGAAGAGGACACCGGATCCCTTGGAACTGGAGTTTTTATGAATGTTAACTGCCACGTGGATGCTGGGACTCAAACCCAGTCCTCAGCAAGAATAGCCAGTGCTCTTAACTGCTAAGCTATCTCTCCAGTTCTGTTGTTTTTTGGACAGGGTCTTACTCTGCAGCCCAGGCTGATTTTGAACTATGTAGTTCAGCCACCCTCCAATTCTCAGGAATTCTTCTGCCTCAACATATTGCAGGTTTGGGCTACCCCTCCCCTACCCATCTTAAGATCCTCTTTTTTTATTTTTATTTTTTTAAGTGCTTCACTTTCTATAGATATTTAGACAGTCTGCCTGTCCCTCAAATGTTAAATCATATAATGAGAAGCAGCCTGGTGCATAAAAAGACTTTAGACTTTGAGCTCAGTAAAATTTGGTTTGGAACCACTTTTGCCTTTCCTTTGTCTCTCTTACGTTTCATTTTATAGCAGGTTATGATCAGATATATAGGTGCTGGCACCCAAACCCGGTCCTCCACGAGATCAGTAGGTGCTCTTAAACACTGGGCCAGGCCCTAGGCTTCTTTATAAATAGAGATGGTAAACTTTTTCTTAATTCTCACTTTTTTTTCCCCCCAAACCAAAAATCTGTGCGATGTTTTTGGTGTGCTTTTCTTTTGTGGCGCTGGTGATGGATACTAGGGCCTTGCACATAGCTATCTCTCCAGCCAAAAACAGGCACATGAACAACAAAATACTCCATTTATGGTGTGTGTGTGTGTGTGTTTTTCTGTTGGTTTTGTTTTGAGGTGCTGGGGATTGAAGTCAGGGCCTTGCGCATGTCAAACGTGCTCTACCATGGAATGGAAATACACGTTCCTGTTTAAAACTACATTTTAAAACGTCCGTAAAACCCCGACAATGTAGTAATTTTTTTTTTTGACTTATTGAAATAATTTAGGACTCTGGAGGGCTATAGTTATCATTTTACGGTAAAAACGATCACGTTAGAACCTTATTCATGAAGAGATACTTACTATAGGCTTTTCATAATAAAGAGACCGTGGTAAAAAAGGAAAGAGAAAATAGAAGAAACTTGAGTTTTGATGGAAATAACTAGTCCGGGAGGCCTCGCCCATTCTGGTTTTCTACTGGTTAAGCTTACAATCAATCTCATTTGTAAATAAACCGGTGACGGAAGCAGGTTGGGTCAAGGGTGGGATCTTCCTGTTGTCGTTGCTAGGGTGGGGTGAGAACCCGTTTTTCAATTGGTGGAAACGTGCTCCCGCCCTCCCTCGCGGGTTGCTAAGAGGTGGGAATGAGGGCACCGAAGCCCCGCCCAGCCCTGCTGGTGGGGAGGGGCGGGTCTTGCAACGGATTGGCGGCTGGCGCTGCCTTTTGGTGTCTAGTTGCTAGGTAGAGGCACGTGAGGAGGAGGCGGCTTGAGGCAACCATGGCGGGAGGAATGAAAGTGGCGGTCTGGCCGGCAGTTGGTCCCGGGCTCTGGGGCTGGAGGGCCGGGGGACGGAGGGCAGCGTGGCTGCTCCTGGCCGTCTCCGGCTGCCTGGTGTGCGGCTCAGGTACCACTCCGGCAGCAGCTGCGGGGGCTGGGCGGGGGTGTTATTTTTGGAAGAGTGGGGTTTATCCCGAGGGTGCTGCTGCTTGCTTCGTAGAGGGGCGGTGGCTCTGCGGAGCGCGGGATGCCGAGGGGGACGCTCCGGTACTGAGGGTGTCGGCTCGGAGGCCCCCCCGGGGCGGTGTCTGCTGGAGCCGAGTGGGGCGGAGCTTGGAGTCTTTGGGGGCTCCTGGAGGGGAGGCCTGGACTCGCTGGGGACTGTGGGGCATCCTTGAGTTGCTGAACGAAGAGGGTGGCCTAGCGAGTTTTGCAGTGGTGTAGCTGTCATGAGAAAGGGACCATAGCACGCATTCAGCCAATTAATAAAAACACTTAAATACGTTCTATCAGGACATGATTAGGTTGTTAAGAGTTCACTTGAACGCAGTGTTTCTAGATGCACATTGTAAGGCCCTCCTCGTCCTGGAACAGCGCCTCCTGGAATCACTATAGTGCAATTCCTCAGAATTGTCACCGGTGTCTTTTGGAAACATATTCATTCCTTCCTTCAGGAGCATTTATTTTGTACCTGCTGTTGGACAGCCATCTCTTTGAACTGGCAGGAAATTTATTTTGTACTCTAGTTTAAAAAAACTAAAGAAATAGATTTAAAAAAGAAAGAAAGAAATGGATAACTCCCTTGTTAAATAAAGGACGGAAAAGCGACGTTACAAGCTTCCTCTGGAGGGAGTTGGAATCCCTAATAAAGATAATCGTATCTTATAAAAACACGTTACACACACCGCCCCCTTCTGCTCCTGCGGATGTTGCACTGGCATCTTTAAGGTGATTTAACATCCATAGATCTAATTCCAAAGAGACTGAAAACTTCTTTTTGAAAGGGGAGGTGTTCAGAAAAGATTTCTTTTCAGATACAGGACCTAGAGTAGCACTGGCAAGACTATTATTACCTTACTGAACTTTGGAAATGGGGTCTTGGGTTGTGAAGATGAAACAGGAAAGTTTTAAACACACAACGAGCAGTTCCTTTCTTTGAAGTTTCTTTTACAGGGTGCTGGGGATTGAAACCCCAGCCTTGCTTGCTTTCCTTCCCTTCATCCTTTTATTGCTACAGGGTCGCTTTGTGATACCCAGGCTGGTTTGTGTAGCCCAGCCAGGCCAGGAACTTGAGCGCCTCCTGCCTCAGCCTCTGAAAGTACTGGAGTTATAAGCACCTCAGCCAGGCTCTGACCTTTCTTCATCAAGGAGAGAATCAGGAATATGCTAGGTTGGAGATAAGTAAGCTCTGGGGATGTCTTGGGGTGATAATGGCCTGATTATAAGGGTGGCTGCTTAAAGAGGTATCATGTACCAGACTAAGAGCCAGTACTCAAAAGATGGAATAGAGTATTATTACTTTGAAGGTTAGTTTCTTCTTACTGGAAGTTTTGGAAACATTACAAAAATAATGCATGTTTAGTTGGACTATTTGGCAAGTATTGACATGGGTATGAAGAAGTAGGCAGCAGGGCATGGTTGCACAGGCTTTGAAGGCTTTTAATCCTAGCACTGGGGAGGCAGAAGTAGGCAGATCTCTGTGAAATTGAGGCCAGCCTGGTCTATATAGTGAGTTCCAGGCCAGCTGGGGCTACAGGGAGACACTGTCTCAAAAAACAAAACAAACAAAACAGAAACAAAAGAACTAGGCAAAACTCTTGTAGTTCATTCCATTTCTTCTTTGTGTGTGGTGTGTACACATGCAGGAGGCTGCACATGCACACGTTCCTGCTCTCCACCTGATCTAGTTGTCCTCACCCCTGCCCCCCAGCATTGGGGTTATAGGTGCATGCCACTGTGTCCAGCCTTTTTAATAATTTTTTAAAAATTATTTTTATGTGTATGAGTATATTGCCTACATGTGTGCATGTGCACCCATGTCTTGCAGTGCCCATGGAGGTCAGAAGATGGTGTTGAATCCTCTGGAACTGGAGTTATCGAGGGTTGTTAGCCATATGTGGGTGCTGGGAATTGAACCTGGGTCCTCTGCAAGAGCAGTGCTCTTAACCACCAAGCAATCTCTCCAGCCCCTGTGCCCAGCTTTTATGTAAGTACTTAGCATCTGCATTCAGGTCCTCATGCTTGAAAATTTGGCACTTTACACACTAAGCCTCAACTGCAGACTTTAAATTTTTGAGGGTATGTATGTTCTTTGTTCATGGCCTATTTATTGTGATTCTTGTTTTGATTTTTTGAGACAGGATCTTACAGCCCAGGTTGGCCCCTATGTAGTGAAGAATGACTTTGAATGCATAAATATTTCCAAAAAATTTTTTGTTTTTATAAAATTTTTTTCGATTTATTTATTGATATTTTTGTGTATGAGTCTTTTGCCTGTGTGTATATAAGTATACTACATGTGTGCAATGCCCGTGGAGGCCAGAAGAGGGCGGCAGATCCATTGGAACTGGAGTTAACTGATGTTTGTTAGGTCCTATCTGGAAGCTCAGAACCAAACCCAGGTCCTCTGCAAGAGCAGTGAGTGCTCTTAAAGTCTGAGTTAGCTTTCTAGCCCTGACTTTAAACTCTTGAGCTTCCTGCCTCCATCAAGTGCTCAGATTATAGGTTTGTGCCACTGAATGTCACTATGCCTGACTAGAAATTTGTCAAAACAAAATACATTTCTTTTTAATGCTGCTAGGGATCAAATATTTCAAAATAAAATTTCTGAGCCTGTTTGCTTTTCCCCTTTAAAATGGAAAATTTGTATGTTTATGTGGTTATTTGATTTCATTATTTGTATTTATACTTAATTGATCTCCAAGACCAGTGAGATGGTTCAGTGGGTAAAGTGCTTGCCACACAAGTCTGACAACCTGAGTTCAATATTGGAGCCCATGGTGAAAGGAGAGAACAAATTCTCAGAACTTCTCTGATCTCTGTGTGTGTCATGATATACACTCCATACACACACACATATGCACACACACACTAATAATAATAAATAATAAAAAGATAACTCTAAAGTTGAATTGATATTTTAATTTTGGGTTTTGGAGGTAATTTTTAATTTAACTTTCTTATTTTCATTGCTTGGGCTTGAACATGCTATACAAGTATTCTACTGCCGAACTGCAGTTCTAGCCCTGTTTATTTATTTATTTTGTTTTTTTGAGAAAGGTCTCCCTTTTGCCCCTGCTGGCTTGTAGTATGCAGCTCTAGTTGGTCTAGCACTTGGTATGTAGACCAGAGTGGTCTCAAACTCACAGAGAGCCACATGCCTCTGCCTCCTGAGTGTTGGGACTGAAGGTATGTACCACCATGCGTGGTGTAGTTATGACAAGTTTTTATCCAAGTTCATGTACAAGTTTTTGTGTGAACGTATTTTCAATTTTCTAGTAATTCTATGAGGAACTTCCAGACTATAGTATTTTCCAAAGAGGCTACACCATTTGACTTTCTTGTCAGCAATATATGTGTGTCCTAGTTTCTTCATCTCCTCAGTCAACACTTGTTATTGAGCTTTAAGTTTTATTAAAGTTACATTTATTTTGTGTATTTGTGTGTGTGTACATGCACATATGTGCAGGTGTGTGTGTGTGTGTGTGAAGGTTAGAGGATAACTTGGGGCAGTTGGAGTCTTCTGTCATGTGGATCCTGGGGATTATACTCAGGTCACCAGACTAGGCAGTATACACTTACCTATAGAACCAGGACACGAGCTTGTTTTGATTATAGCCACTCCCATGGATGTCAAGTAGTATTTCATTGTGGGCTTGATTTCTGTTTCTAGAATGATTTTGAGCCCCTTTTCATGTGCTCATAAAATACATCTATATATTTTCTTTGGAGAAGTGTCTTTTCACATTTTTGCTTTTTTCAAAATGAATTAGGCCTGGATATGGTGGCACAGACCTGGTAATCCCAGCACTTGGAAGGCAGAGGCAGGATGATCAGGGGTTCAAGGTCATTTTTAGCTATAGCAAGTTTGAGGCTAGTGTGGGCTACATGACACCCTCTCTTAAAGAGAGAAAGAAAGAAAGAAAACACAACAGGGTATGGTTGTAATAGTTTTGTTTATACTCTAGATAGTGTACCATCATCAGATGTATGATTTGTGTATATATTCTCCTGTTTCATGAGGCTGACTTTCCACTTTTTTGATAGTGTTCTTTACAAAAGTTTTGGGTTTTCTCTCTTTTCCTGTTTTTAAATTTTCATGCCTGTATATGTGTGTGCATGTGTTTTGGTGCATGTTACGTATTGAGTGAATGTGTATGGGATCATCCTTAGGAACACTGTCTACATCCTTTGAGACAGGGTCTCTCAGAGTTCCCCAGTTAGGCTAACCTGACTGACCAGGGAGGCCCAGGGATCCTGCTGCTGCCCTCACCCCCATCTGAGATTAGAAGCGTGCCCCGCCGCACCTGGCATTTTTGCATGGGTTCTGGGGATCTGACTCAGAGCCAGTGCTTGCAACATATCTTACTGCTGGAGCCGCCCTCCTAAGCCCCTTCCCCTCTCCCTCCTTTTCCTTTTTCTTCTCTGGCGCTGGTGTGAAGCAAAGTTTTTACATTTCATGAAGTCTACTTTGTATATTTCCTCCTGACTTGCTTCTCCTTTAGTGTCATATCTAAGAAACTATTGCCTAATGCTAGGTTATGAAGACTGAAAAAATACTGTATTATTTTTATTCTATGTGTATGAGTATACTGCCTGTTTGTATGTAAGTGCACCCATGTCATGCAGCACCTGCAGAGGTCAGAAGAGGCTGTCAGATCCCTGGAATGGAGTTATAGACTGTTGTTAGCTGCCATGTGGGTGCTGGGAACTGAACTTGGGTCCTTTGAAAGAGCAGCCAGTGCTCTGCATCTCTCAAGCCCTATGAAGATTTACACCTATGTTTTCTAGGTTTTGCTTTTACACTTAGGCTTAGGGTAAATTTAACTTCAAAAATGACAGCTCCGGGTGGGGCATTTTACTGAGTTAAGAGCTCTTGCCTAGCATGTACAAATCTCTGGGTTGGATTCTCAGCACCATATTGGGGGTTGATGAGATGGCTTCAGTGAATAAAGGTGCTTGCTGCCAAGTCTTACGACTTGAATTCAATCCTTGGGACCCATATGGTAGGAGAGAACCGATTCCCGACAGTTGTCCTCTAATCTCTACATGCACACGGTGGCACGATCTGGCCCCCTGCCCCGCATATGCATGCATGCACATGTGCGTGTGCACACACACACACACACACACACACACACATACCCCATACTAACTTTTGGGCTGGGGACATTAATATTTTTTGGGTGTAAAACTAGTTTGATTTGATTTGGTTGAGTTTTTTATTTAATTTTTTAAGAGCATTTTTTCATTTATTTTACGTGTATGAGTGTTCTGTTTGCATGCATGGAAGTGTACTTGTGCATACAGTGCCCATGGAAGCCAAAAGAGGGCAACAGAGCCCTTGGAACTGGATTAAGAATGGGTGTCAGCCACTATGTGGGTTCTGGGAACCTAACCAGGTTCCTCTGCAAGAGCAGCCAGTGTTCCTAACCACTGAGCTGTCTCTCCAGCCCCTGCCTCCCTTTTAAAGTTTTTATTTTATAAAAAAAATTATTTATGTATGTGTGTATTGCTTGCATGTATGTAAGGACACCCATGTTGTGCAGTGCTCGAGGAGGTCAGAAGTGGAGTTATGGATGGTTTGTAGTTGCCACGTGGGTGCTGGGAGTCAAAACCGAGTCCTCTGCAGGAGCTGCTAGGCCTTCTCTCCAGTCTGAGGTGTTTTTTGTTTTTGTTTTTAAGCTTGTTTAAATCAACCTGCCTTATACTAAAAACCACAGCGATAATTACATGCAGGCAATATACTCATACACATAAAAACAAAAATAATAAATAAAATATTAAAGAAACAAAATAAAAATTAATTCTGCATAATATAGAACTCAATGAAGAAATCTGTAGAGTAGAAATGTAGCTCAGTGGTGCAGTCCTTGCCTAGCATACCTGAGGTTCGGGTTCAGTCTCTGTTACCACAAAGAAAAGAGTTATTTGTACAGAATGGGCAAAGTTGGGAAGATGTAGGAGAGAGTAAGGCTCCCTCAAATCTTTAATTACTAAGGATGATATAAACCAGGGACAGCCTTCTGTTTGGCAAATGAGAAGGGTGACATGTAGTCACTGGCTGCTCTTAAAACTTGAAGTGAGACAGCTGGAGCAGAACAGCCGCTTTGCATTCTTTCAGAATCCTCTTGAAATACTATTGAGAAACCAAAGCAAAACCTCTGCCAGTTCTGCTCATTCTACTCTAAGAACAGGACAAAGAAAATCAACAGATGGGTTATTTTAGTTTACTTTAGTTATTCTATTTTAAGTGAGGGAAAATGTATTTTGATTAAGGATGAAGTACTTGGGAGTGAATCTCACAGACTAGTTGTATGGACTTTGGGAATTATTTTTTCTTAGACATCAGTTTCCTTGTTTATAAAACAGATTATGCAAATGCCTACCCCACAGCTTTGTTAGGAGGATTAAGTGAAGTAGTGCATTCTGTGTTAATAAACCCTTAAAAGTAGCACTTATTTATTCTGAGTTAACGATTATTTGTAATATTTAAATAATTAAGGGTTGAGAGTGTAGCTCAGTGGTGGAGCTTATGCTTAGCATGTTTAAGATCCCGTGGTCTGTCCTGTGCATGTACATTTGTGTGCACACATACAAATTCAAAAGAGATTAGGTTCTGCCTTATTCTTTCATCTCAGTTCTTTTTTTTCCTTGTTTTTTGATCTTGTAGATATTTTAAGGCGAAGTTTAAGAAAGTGGTCAGAGCTGGGTGTGGTGATACATGCCCAGATCTCTGTGAGTTCAAGGCTTACAAAACAAGTTCTAGGCCTTTGTAGGGCTATGTAGTGAGATCCTGTATTTTTTAAAAAAGGTGGTCAGTTTAATTCTTTTTATAAAATGAATTATAGTTAATAGCTTGTTCTGTTATGTTATACTTAATTCTTGTTTCCTTTTTTGGCATAAAGCTGGAATCGATGTAAATGTGGTCATGCTTCAGGAGTCCCAAGTTTCTATTATGGATAGCAGTCAACTATTCTGTTATAAAAATGTGCTTATTCCAAAGTGGCATGATGTATGGACGCGGATACAGGTAACTGGAAACCCCTCCTGCGGGCATCTCCGCTCCCTTTACTGGCTTACAATACTGTGATCCTGAGGTCAGCTTTTTTCCTTCCTCCTTTCCCCAGAGAAACTGCTTTCTTTTTTAAAATTTTTTTCTTCCTGTCTTTTGCAGTGCACACACACGCACATGCACATATACAACCCTTTTAAAAATGTCTAGTGTCTCATTTGGTCTAGAAACTGTGATGTGCCTGTCTGGATGTAGACTCTCTTGTCTTGTGGTTCTCATTCTGTTTTGATTCTATGAGAGATGTTTCATAAACCCTGAGTTGAAGTTTCCTCTTGGTAGAATGACTTTGGTCTCATTTATTTCATAAGACAGTTAAGTCGCCTAGCAAGCACGAGTGTCAGCTATAATAGTGGTTGAATGAAATGAGTCCTTTTGGTAAGGTTGCTGCTGTATGGTTATTGATAAGGGTATTTGTTGTTCACATCAAAAACATGAGAGTTGGGCTTGTGGGTTTTTTAAATTCTTTTTTTTTGTTGTCATTGTTGTCTGTTATAAAACTCATACTCTATCTGGGACACATTATAGCCAGCATTTATCCATAATCAGTGATTTGTGACAATGGGATTGAACTTCTCAGCCTGTCATTATGGGAAGCATTTTCAGTTTTCTGGGGCAGTTTATGACTGGCAATTTTCTTAATATTCCAGACCCTTGCTTTGTATGATCTCCTGAATAGCTGTATTGATAACTCTTTCAGCCTGGGACATCCCTTCTCCCCCCACATTTTCTGCTAATAGTAGATTCAGATCATGGTAATAAGAGAATATTGTAACAGCTGCCTGTGCACCATGCACAGTATTATTTACCCATTATGTTTTTGCTATATTTTTGTATATTTCTAACAAGCTTTGTGGGAAACTGGTAGCATTGCTAATTTAGCTGTTTAAGTAAGTTTTTTAAAAAAATTGTGTTTATGAAAATTTCCTGCTTCCTTCTTTCTCATCCTAATTTCACTTATGTTACAGGTCCGGGTAAATAGTTCCAAATTGGTTCGAGTCACCCAGGTGGACAATGAGGAGAAACTGAAGGAACTAGAGCAGTTTAGTATCTGGAACTTTTTTTCTTCTTTCTTAAAAGAGAAACTGAATGACACCTATGTTAACGTGGGTCTATACAGCACAAAAACCTGCCTCAAAGTTGAGATTATAGAGAAGGACACCAAATACAGTGTCATTGTGACCCGGAGTAAGTCTCACCTCTGTTTTTCTGATGGATTCTGTAATGAGATGGGGCAAAGCTTTGGAGAGTTTAATTAGTGAGATAGAGAAGTTAGTCTAAGACAATTCCATTTTGATTCCAGACAGCTTGTGGAAACTGTACCCTACATCAGACTCTTTAGGCCTAGGGTTAAGATTCTACCTCAGTACCTCATTCTCTAAAATTGGGAAGGCTTTTATATTCCTGATCCTTCCTGTGGCCCTGAGCTGATATGCTTAGTACTCTTAGAATTGGTCAGGCAGTTATGTTCATGCCTTCTGGACATTTCTAGACAAAGGTAATTGTACTGCCATGTATGACCTGAAAGACATGAAGGTTAAACAATAAAATTAGTAATTCACAGAAGAATGTCTGTGAAACCATAATTAAAGATTAAGACCACTTAGTTTAGGACTTATTCAGTAGATCTGTCTGAAAGTATCTGAAAAAGTTTTAGAGGTGATGGAATTTGTTGAATCCTGACTTGGTTTTTCTTTGGTTATCACCTAGGGTTCCATGATGTTCTAAGCAGCAGGCTGTTTCTAGGTTTTGCAACAAAAATAGATTATGCCCTTCTGATTGTCCTGGGTTTGTACAGCTGTGTAGGATTGGCCTGTCTTTCATTGTTCCTTTTATAGTTAGTTATCCCTGTAGCTCCTCTTTCTAGGCCTTCCTTCGCCTCAGCTTTTGAATGTAAAAGCTGTGGGAAATGATGTGCCATTAGGGGATCTCTCCCTGGGCCCCTGGTCCTAGGTGAAATGTGTTTGGCAGGTAGGCTGTTTTCCTGCACAGTGCCGTATAGTTAAAGAAAGTAGGAGATGTAGTTGGGTAAGAAAAACAGAGGACATGAGGCCTAGATTCAAGTTCCAGGCCTGTCTCCTGCATTCTGTGCCTGTGAGTGACCTAAGGCTCTGAAGCCAAAGTGGTGTAGACCTTTGTGGGCAAGTGCATGAAGTGCTGACGGCAGCGTGGCCGACTCAGTCCAGAATGAAGCTAGTTCCTTTTATCCATAGTACAGGAAGCCAAAATAAAAATAAGATCTCTAGGAAGGTACACGTTAGACAGAGTAATTACACTTTCTCTTTGGAAGGATGTCCAGGATTTTTATGGTATTTACAGTGCCATTCAGATGGGCCATTTGTTTTACTGTAGTTGATCAGTAGTGCCAGTGTTACTTTTTAATAATACCTTTAATTGTTTGGTTAAATTCTTCTATTAAGCAAAGTTTTTTTAATTTCAGGATTTGACCCCAAACTCTTCCTCATTTTCCTCCTTGGACTGACATTATTTTTTTGTGGCGATTTGCTGAGCAGGTAAGTTCTGAGGCTAGTGTGCACATGACAAGATTCATACTAATGCTGCTTGATTCTTACAAAAATTGTAAGTACTGCTGTTCTCTATTCCAAGACCTGTGTGGCTTGGATATTGTGTTTGGATATTTTAAATATTTATTTAATTAATTTAAAAATTTCTGTGTATCTATCATGTCTGTGTATGTGCGTGTGCATGCGTGTGTGTGTGTGTGTGTGTGTGTGTGTGTGTGTGTGTGTGTGGTACCTGTGGAGGCCAGAAGAGGGTGTTAGATCCCCTGTAATTGGAATTACAGATGGTTGTAAGCTGCCTGATATAGGGGCTAGGAACTGAATTCAGATCCTCTGGAAGAGTAGCAAGCATCCTTTTGTAAATATATTTTATATTTTTTATGGATTTCATACAATACATTTTAACCATATAGAGACCTCTCCTATTTTACCCCTCCTTATCTCCCACAGGATTTCATACATTCTGTCTTATATGTTAAAGCCCATCAAGTCAAGTTTGTGTGTCCAGCTCCCTCTTGGTGTGGGTTTGTCCACTGGAACCTGTTCAGCCTACCTTAGTGTCACTTCCTTAAGGAAGATCAGTTCTTCCTCCTCCAGCAGTAATCAGCCACCAATAGTTCCTAGGCTAAATTTGGGACCTTCTGCTAATTTCCCCAGTTCTGTGCTGGTTTTTATCTGATAGACTTTGCACGGATCTTGTACATGTCACCATTGCTGTAAATTCCTTCAAGTAAGTGCCCAAGAGCCTGTGAAGTAAGACTCATGTTTTCTTGTGATCATGCACACTTTTGGCTCTTATCTTTCTGCCCCCTCTTCCACAGTGGTCCCTGAGTCGTTGTCAGGGTGAGGTTTAATATAGGAGTTCTATCCAGGAACGTGCATTAGTTAGGCCATTTGTGGCCTTTTGTGTTCATCGCCCTTTATTGCATGAGAAAATGTCACTGATTGACAGTTGAGAGATGCATTAGTATTCTCTCTTATCACTTTTTTTTCTATGCTCCGTGAGCCTTAGATGTAGAGGTTCCATTGTTGATGTGTCACTTAGGGTTGGGAAATTCACAGACGTTTATTCTCTGTGTATGACCAGTTGTAGAACTCTGTACTGGTTCCATCTGTTGCAAAAGAAACTTCTTTGATGAGTGGTGACTGGTATACTTGTCTGTAAGGATTTGGTGCTAGGATCCACATCTGAAGGAGAATATATGTTGTTTGTTTTTCTGAGTCTGTTACTTTACCTAGCAGAACAGTTTCTAGTTCCATCCATTTACCTTTTGTCTTTCTTTACTGTGGAGTAGAACTCCATTGTGTAAGTGTACCACATTTTCATTATCTACTCATCAGCTGAGGGACACTTAGATTGCTTTCATTTCTTAGCTGTTGTGAAAAGAGCAGCAACAAACATGGTGTCCTAGTGTCTCTGCAGTAGGATGAGTCTTTGGGTATATGCCAAGGAGTGTGATACCAGATCATATGGTAGATACGATCTTTTAGTTTTTTAAGAGTTCTCCACACTGCTTTCCATAGCAGTTGTGCAAGTTTGCAATCCCAACAGCAGTGAATAAGCATTCCCCTTTCCCATGTCCTTGTCAGCATTTGGTATCATTTGTTCCCTTGGTCTTAGCCAGTCTGACTGGAGTAAGATGAAGTCTTAAAGTGATTTTGGTTTGCATTTCCCTAATTACTAAGGATGTTGAACATTTTTTAAGGTGTTCCTTAGCCATTTTTATTTCTTCTTTGAGAATTCTCTTTTCAGATCCATGGCCTATTTTTTATTGGGTCATTTGCTTTCTTAATGTCTTGTTTTTTGAGTTCTTTGCATATTTTGGATACTAGTCCTCTGTGGGATGTGTAGCAGGTAGAGATTTCCTCCCACTCTCTGGGTTTTCTCTTCACTTCCTTGGTGGTTTCTTTTGCCATACAGCTTTTTAGTTTAATGAGATCCCATTTGTTGATTGTTGACCTTAATTCCTGAGTAATTAATGTTCAATTTAGAAAGCTCTTTCCTGCACCCATATTTTGTAAGGTACCACCTTTGTTTCTTCTAACAGTTTCAGAATTTTGGGTTTCACATTGAGGTCTTTGGTCCATTTGGAGCTGACTTTTGTGCACGGTGAAAGATAAGGGTCTAGTTTCATTCTTCTACAGGTGGAGATCCAGTTTTTCCATCATTTTTTGTTGAAGATGCCGTCTTTTTTCCACTGTGTGTTCTTGGCACCTTTGTCAGATATTAGGTGACTGAAATTGCATGTACTCATGTTTGGGTTTTTATGACTACAGCCCTGTAATATAGTTTGAGAGCTGCTATGGTAATCCCCCAGCATTGTTCTTTGTGCTCAAGATTGCTTTGGCCTTCCAGGGTCTTTGTGAGACCATATGAATTTTAGGATTTTGTTTTCTAATTCTGTGAAGAATGTCATGGGGATTTTGATTGATATAAATTGCTTTTGGTAAGATGAACTTTTTACAGTGTCCTACCAGTCTATGAGTAGGGGATTTTTTTCCCATCTCCTTGTGTCTTCCTCAATTTAAACATTTCATTGTAGAGATTTTTAATAATTTTGGTCTTTAGGCTATTTCGAATGGGAGAGTGTCCATGAACGCCTTCTCAGATTGCTTGTTATTGGCGTATACAGGTACTGGTTTTTGTGAGTTGATTTTGTAATCTGCTGCTTCAGCAAGCACTCTTAACTGCTCAGCCTTCCCTTCAGCCCTGCTTAAATATTTTTTCAAATGCTTTTTTAAAAAAAATTATTCATTTTTATTTATGTGTATGAGTTTTTTGCCCACATGTATGTAAGTACAACTGTGTTGTGCAATGTCTGCAGAGGCCAGAACAAGGCATTGGATTCCCTGGAACTGCAGTTGCAAGCCATTGTTAGGCCCATGAGGGTGCATTGAATTTGGGTCCTCTGGAAGAGTAGCTAGTGTTTTTAGAAACTGAGTCATCTCTTCAGCCTATATTTTTCAGATTCTTTGAGTATTTGATACTATGTTTTTTTCTCTGATTTGCATATGATTGTCAGTTCATGCATTTTCTCATTGAGTAGTTCCATAATTAGGCCAATGGGAGTTACCCAGCAGTATAAAGTAGACCATCAAGTTAGAAGTAATGTTATTACAGAGACTGATACAATGAAGTTGCTGCCAGATTATACATTGATGAGTTTCATACTGTTTGGTTATAAGGAGATAAACATCAATTAATCGTTCATTTCTTTTTTTAAAAGACAGGGTCTCACGAGTACTGGAGAGATGACTCAGTGGTTAAGAGCACTGGCCCCTCTTGCAGAGGACATGGGTTTGTTCCCAAGCATTCACATGGTGTGAAACAACTGTAACTCCAGTTTCAGGGGATCAGATGTCCTCTACTGGCCTCTGCGGACAAGTATGCAAGTGGTGCACTTACATACACACAAAAAACTCATACATGTAAAATAGAAAATTTTTTATATTTTATTATTTTTTTAAATGTGTGTAAATGTATTGCCTGAATGTGTCTAAGTGCACCCTTGTGCTGTGGTCAGAAATGGGTGTCAGATACCCTGGAACTGGAGTTAGGGACAGTTGTTATCTGCCATGTGGGTGCTGGGAATCGAACCCAGGTCCTCTGCAAGAGCAGTCAGTGTTCTTAACCGCTGAGCCATCTCTCCAGCCCCAGAATTTTTCTTTTTAAGGTTAAAAAAAAAAAACTGGGTCTCATTGTGTAGCTCTGGCTGGCCTGGAACTTGATATGTAGACAAGTCTGGTCTTAAAGTCACAGAGATCTGCCTGCTTCTGCCTCCCTAGTTGCTGAAATTAAAGGCATGCCTGACTTTTGTTTTTTTTTAAGTCTTTCCTGTAGCCCCAGCTGGCCTGGAACTCACAGGCTGACCTTGATGTTGCAGAGATCTGCCTGCCTCTGCCTTCTGGAGTGCTGGGATTAAAGGCATGTACCACCCTGTCTGGCACACCAGGCTTTATGTCTATTTTGCCTGCATGTATGTAAATGTACCATTTGCATGTAGTGCCTGTGAAGGCCAAAAGAGGGCATCAGAGCCCTGAAATTGGAGTTATAGATAGTTGTTAGTCACCATGTAGATGCTGGGAACTGAACCCAGGTCCTCTACAAGAAAAGCCAGTGTTTTGAACAGCTAAACATCCCTCCAGCTCCTCTCATTTCCCTTTCTTTAGAAACCCACTAGCTATGATAGGTAAAACTGACATGCACAAATATAAAGAAAATATGTAGATAAACAAGCAAACATTGAGTGATGCTAGAATCGACATTAAGTTTGTTAATGAAAGGTGAACAATTGGAATTTGAAGCTGAACTGAATTGGGCTTGAAAGATGTTGTTCTTTATTTGGGGGCTCCTGAGAGAAACTCACATTCAGGGAAGAATAGCTGATAAGAGCTTGAAATGATAGTGAGACCTCTGTTCTCAGCCCCATGAAGGATCTGTTGATACTTCTGGGTAAGTTAAGTTCACTTTCCAGTCTTGACTTAGGCCTATTCCTGTTCCTTCTTGCTTCCCAGAGAAGCTGTGTAGCTCTTCAGAGAATGAGTCCTTTTTAAAATGTTTCTTAGGCTTTATTGTTTACATACAACAGTGGGTTACATTATGACATGTTCATACATGTGCATACTTGATTTTGATTATATTCACCCTGTTGCCCTCTCCTTTCTTCCTCCCATTTCTGTTTATCCCCTTCCTGTTACAGCTAGCCTCCCTTCTACTTTCATGCCCTTTTTTTGTGGCTCAGTGAGTTTCTTTAAGATTGTTTTCAAGAGCATAGCATAGGTATGTTACCAGTGACTGCACTGCTGAAAACAGTATCTTTTTGTCTCCCATCAACCATTAACTGTATTTAAAATCTTGAGGAGTTGGGCTCCATGAGACCTTCCCTACCATGACGGTGTTGTTGGGCCCAATCTTGTGTAGGTAATCAAGAGTTGCTGAGCGTCCCAGAGCACAGCGTCTCTGTCTTGCCCAGAAGTTGGGGGTTCATGTTATGCCTCCTTTTCCTCCAGCTTTTGAATTCTTTCTGTTCCTTCCATGATGTTCCCTAAGCCTTGGAAAGGATGATGAAGATATCCCATTTATGGTTGGCCACTCAACAGTCATTTATTCTTAATAGTTTGACCAACTATGAGTCTCTGTAGTCATTACATCCACTGCAAAAAGAACCTGGCTAAAGGTAACAGCAGTACTTATCTGTGGGTACAAACAGTTATAAAAGGCGATTTGATGGGCACATCATGTTCATTTAGCAAAACAGCAGTGGCCTCCCCACTTCTGCCCACAAAATACCTATCCATGGGCTTTTTGAATTTTAAATTTTAATGTTTTTCTGTATGAGTGTGTTGCCTGCTTGTATGTAAGTGTACCTGTGTCATGCATTTCTCACGGAGGTCAGAAGAGGGCACTAGATTCTCCTGGAACTGGAGTTACAGATGACTGTTAGCCATCATGTGGATGTTGGGAATCAAACCTGGGGCTTCTCCAAGAACAGCCTGTGCTCTTAACTGCTAAGCCGTCTCTCCAGCCCTGGGCTTTTTTTTTTTTAACTTAAATTTTTTTCAATTAATTTTTATCTTCAAAAAAAAATATATGTGTGTGTGTGTGTGTGTGTGTGTGTGTGTGTGTGTGTGTGTATGCATGCGTGTGTCTGTGAGTGTGTGCACGGAAGTCAGAAATGCCAGGTTCCCTAGGAGCTGGAGTCACAGGTGGTTGTGAGCTGACCTAATGTGGCTGCTGGGCTTGAACTCAGATCTCTCTAAGAGCAGACTTTCCAGTCCCAGCTGGGTTTATAGTACTAGGATTCAATTCTGTGGAATGGGCATCAGATCCAGTCAGAAAGTGATTGGTTCCAAACAGACTTGTCACTCTTGCCTGCACGTGCTTGTCGTGCCCGGTCAGTCAGTGCCGCACACAGAGCCCACAACTGACTGTTGATGGCAGTTCTCCCAGCAGTCTGCTTAGAGCCTTCTGCCGCTCTAGAGGGTAGAGAGGAAGCTTTAAGCCCAGTTTTAGCTTGATTTCTCTATGCCCTATAACCATGACATGTGGTATAGAAAAAGATTCTTATTAACAGTTGGGTTTGGAGAGAAATGGGGATGGGAATGAGATTTGAAAGGACTTTACTAATACTAATCTTCATAATTTGCCAGCTATGTTAGGTAAATCTATGGTTCTTAAATCTTGGGCAAATTCCTCCTCTAATTTCAAAATTAAAAAATTATCTTTTAGCTAGGTTAGTTCTAATTTCAGCAGTGCTTTGTATGAACTATAATTCTATAGTCATGAAAAATATTTTCTCTCTGCAGAAGTCAGTTTTTCTACTATTCCACTGGAATGAGTGTAGGAATTGTGGCTTCTCTATTAATCATCATTTTTATACTATCCAAGTTTATGCCCAAGGTAAGTAGTAGAATTCCTCAAATGTAGTTAGGATGAGCTTAGCTATAGGATTGTTTTCTTGGGTAATCTTAGAACAGTGAAAATTTGCATTGATTACTGGTGAGTCAGTGTCTGTCCTGGTCTTTCTTTGGTTCTAAAAAGCACTTACCATAAGACTTAGAGCCTAATTACATCTAAACTTTTTATTTAAATCATGTGCTCAGTGGAGATTTAAAGTTACCTTTCTGTTTTCTAATTACAGAGCCAGGCTTTTAAGTTATTTAGCATCTCATTGTCCTGGTATCTTTGTAGACTGTACCATTTTAGATATAAAGCACATCTTTTTAAGATAAGAGTTTTTGTGCACTTGAGTAGGTTGAATTTTAAGTAAAATCGTCTCATTTTGCTTCTTTTAAGTATAGAAAGTCTTGTAACTTTTTCTTTCACTTACACCTTGTCTAGAAAAGCCCCATATACATCCTCCTGGTAGGAGGCTGGTCCTTTTCTCTGTACCTCATTCAGCTCGTTTTTAAGAATTTACAAGAGATCTGGAGGTGTTACTGGCAATATCTTCTAAGTAAGTATTGTTGGTTTTGCTTTCTTTTTTGCATGTTTTTGCATGTTTATAGTCTGTTTTGGTTAAGTTGGTTGTGAAAAGATGTTGCCTATAACAAGGAATTAGTAGTTATAGCATTTGAGTAACATAAAATTCATAGTTTTATGCTTATTTTTAATGCCACTGTCCTTTCATTATCTTTTAAATTAAAATACTGTTGATAAGGAGAAACTTTTAATTTGGTGGTGTATGTTTATAGAATAGGCATCTTTTTGAAGAGCTATATGTAAATGGACTTTATTAATATTTTATTTAAATATGCTTGGGGACCTTGAGACGTGAGAGCACAATGAATGTTCTATGAGCAAGAGCCCTTTGATCACACTGAAACTTTTGTTTTCCAAATAGAAACTCTAGATCATTTGAGAAGTGGTCAATACAGATTTTTATATTTGTAGACTAAAATAGACTGTTTCAGAATTGTTCAGTGTATAGATGTTAACAAAAGGTTTATTTTTATTTTTAATTATGTGCCTCTGTATGTGTATGTGCATATGCGTGTGGGCATCGGATCCCCGGAGCTGGAGTGGTTGTAAACCAGCTGACATGGGTGCGGGAACCTAACTTACGTTCTCTGCAAGAGCAGTGCACGCTCTTAACTGCTGACCCATGTCTCCAGGCACCATCATGTAGCTTTAATATTCCACCTGAACCAAATTTGTAACAAAAAGGATAGGAGTGTGTGTGTGTGTGTGTGAGAAAAATAGTGAATGAAATTTATTTCTTAATAATGAACAAAGTAGAAATAATTGAGTAAAAGATCTTGTCTAATTTCTTGGTTAAATAGATGCTGTCTAGTGAATTTAGCACTACTTTCCACACAGTAATTGAAAAAGAATATCTTGGATAATTTTCCTCATAGGCTACATCTTCATAGTTGGATTCATGAGTTTTGCAGTGTGCTACAAGTATGGCCCCTTGGAGAATGAACGAAGTATCAACCTGCTGACCTGGACATTGCAGCTGATGGGCCTGGGTTTCCTGTATTCCAGCATTCAGATACCACACGTTGCATTTGCTCTTATTGTCATTGCACTGTGTGCTAAGAACCTGGAGTACCCTATTCATTGGCTGTACATCACCTACAGGTGACTAAAAGGCAGTGTAACTGTATTGACTTGTGAGATGTGGTATACATTTTGTGGCAAAAGAGTATAGTGTTTTTTCCTTGGGAGTCTTTGTAAATGAGAAGTTATTCTGTATCTACCTTTGTTCTACTTGAGTCTATTACTACTTTTTTTTTTTTTATAAAATAAAAGCATCCAGTAAAGTGTCATGTGTTCCTGTAACCACTAGGTGGTACAAATTATAGGATTTTTTTTTTTTTTTTTTTAAATATACCATAGGCTTTAAGTCACTGGTTTCAGATTATTTCATACTGACTCTCAGATTGCTCTTAAAATCCTAGTCTTATTTTAAGATGTATTTCATAGCATACATCATAGTGAACATGGAACGATCCTGGATTCTAAGGTTTATCAGTGGTTGTTCTTTTGCAGATAATCAAAGTGATACCTTCAGTTTGAGAAATCGAGTTCATGGACCACAATAAATTATAATGTTTTGTTGTTGTTTTTCTGTTTGCTGGAAAAAATACTTTTATTTGTCATTTGTTGGAAAATAAGTGAGTTTATGCACATAAGTGAATAATATTGGCGATTCTGGCTTTTCACTTATAGTCTGGTGTCAGGAGTTCACTATAATGAAAGCTGTGCGTGGAAGAAAGGTGGGAGTGGTGACTTTCGGTGTTAAATCTGCCTGGTGTATGCTTGGTCTCCTGAAGTGTGCTAGAGGTAAGGATGAAATAGGTTACTGATTAATGATTCCTGGTGTTATTTTGGTGAGCACAGAAAGATGTATAAGGCAACAGAAAAGCCAGTCCCCCCTCGCCTCCTGACAGAAGAGGAGTATCGGATACAAGGAGAGGTGGAGACCCAAAAGGCTTTACAGGAACTCCGAGAATTTTGTAACAGTCCAGACTGCTCTGCCTGGAAGACTATTTCTCGAATCCAGTCTCCAAAAAGGTAAAACTCTTGGCCAGATAAGCCAAGTATCTGGGTAGTTAACGACCTTGAGCTCTAACAGAGATACTTGTAGATAACTGTGTTGTATTTGTGCCCTTTGATTGTTGCTAACCTAGGAGTAGTCAAGAGAAAGTTAGCATCAGTGTCATGAATTAAGTAGTGGCTTTTTTCCCTGTTTCTCCAAGGGAGCTACCTCCTTATATTTATTATAATAAGAAGATCCCAGTATCATATTTAGTTTCTCCCTGTAAGTTTGACATTGCTGTCTGAGTTGACACCTCTCCCACTTCCCCTCCTTTTGGTTGGGAGCAGTTGTACCAAGGGTATGTGAACTTTCAATTTGGAATTATGATAGCATAAAGTTTATAGGGCCATAAACACAAAGAACTGTAATGTCCCAGTCTTATCAGGAATATGGTGACTCAAGGAACTTTAGCACTTCATAGCTAAAACAGACAGGCTAGTGCTTGTGAAACAGGAGAGATTGGAAGGGACGTTATCCTGTCGTCCCAGCCTTGTTTCCTGCCCATTTTTTGCTTTAGTCTATCTGCCTACCTGCCCAAGGACAGGCATTTCAGCAAGACTCAGTGTAAATTGAGCTGGAAGCATGTCAAGCATTTGTTTTTATTTTGAAAACCATTTGAAAAGGACAGAAGGCAGGTTCCTAATGAGTATTCCTCTCTTTTCCAGATTTGCAGACTTTGTGGAAGGTTCTTTCCACCTCACGCCAAATGAAGTTTCTGTCCATGAGCAGGAGTATGGATTAGGGAGCATTATTGCCCAGGAGGAGGAACTGTCCTCTGAGGAGGAGGGCTCAGATTATCAGTGCTCCACTGTCACACAGAACAACTTCCTGATTTAGATGGCAGTCAGTTATTTTCAGGTAGACTGGCTTGATGCCCTGATGGTCCATGTTCTAAGTGCTGTGAAGTTCTTCCAGGACTTTATAACAGGCTGAATGTGGTGCAGAAGTTCCCTTACTGAAATGAGAGGACAATGGGATGTCCTATGGGAGTGCTTGGTGGTCTTCAGTGGGTCCCTGAGGACAGAGTGGAGAAAGCAATGAATGCTGTGGTGGTTTGCTTCTGACAGACAGATTGAGCTATTGGTCTACTTTTCTGTTCCTAAAGAAATTGGATGGCCTCAGCCACAACATTTAGCTCCTGTTTGAAAGTTGATTCAATCATGGCAGCTCAGTCACTGTAGCTAACCCTCAGAAGTGAGTATTAAGTACAGTAATGCTTTCAGATCACATGCTGCATTTACTAGAGAGAGATCTACAAGTCTGTGCTGCCTTACTTCTCTCTGCTTTTATTTCTGCCGCTTTTTAGAATAACAAACTATTGAGAATAATGGATTTTTGCCTATCTTGTTTTTTAAACAAATGTGTTTTTAAAAATGGAGCAAATTAAGCTGGGCATGGTGGCACATGCCTTTAATTCCAGCACTCAGAAGGCAGAGGCAGATGAATCTCAGTGAGACTGAGGCCAGCCTGGCCTCCATAATGAGTTCCATGCTGGCTGAGGCTACAGGGAGACCCTATCTCAAAAAAAGAACAAGAGAAAATTCATATTCTTGAGTCAATAAGTACTCCAGAGTGCGGAGCCCTATCACTCCCTAAATATTTATTAATATGGATTATCCCTGAAAACCCCAAGAGCTCTTATGTTAAACTTTGAAATCTCACTCATACCGTATTCTGAATTCTGTTACATTTAGGAAATGTCTATAGTTAGGTCTCCTAGGCTTTCAGTATACTTAACATTCGAGTTTTTCTCTTCCCCTTCCTCTCTGCCCCTCAGCTGCCCGGTGTGTGCGCTCAGTTCGTCTCGGGTTGCTCTCCCCTCTCTGCTGTTCTCCATCCTCCTCTTTTTTTCCTTAATGTCAAGTTCCCTTTATTTCTGGCCATTTTGATTTTCCTTTTCTTTTTGAGTCAGGATTTTGCTATGCTACTCAGACTGGTCTTAAACTCCCAATCCTGCCTCGACCTTCCAGTGTTAAAATTACTAGCATAGACTACCACGTTGAACTTCTCGTCTCAGTTCCTATGTCCTTTTCTGCTTGGTTTCTACATCATTCCTGCCAGCTAGGAAGAGAGATCTTGTTTACCTCATTGTTTTTCTGTCAGATCACATAACTTTGATTTGCTAAGGAATCAAGAAACTATCTCAGGGTTGGGAATGTAGCTTACTGGTATGACACTTACTGGTCTGTCATGTAAAACCCTGGTCAGATCTCCAGCACCACAAACCAACCAAACAAAATCAAAACAACAAAATGAAAGCAGTGTAACTCCCTGTCCTTCCCTCCCTTCATAGACCAGTTCTGTCCACTCAGCCTTCCTCACTTACTTGCATGCTCCCAAATCTGGCTAATTTGTAAGTCCTGAAACCACTTATTAAGCCGCCTTTGTGTACAACTTGAGTTGCTCAGCTGCTACAGTTTGCATTGTAGGAAACAGACTTTGTGTGGTCTGCTTGCTTCTTGATGCTCGTTCACCCATCAGGCTTAGACACATTGTCCTCTGAATTTGCTATACTTATTTGTAGTTCTATTTCTGACCAGAGATGCTGCCTTTTTTTTTTTTTTTTTTTTTTTTTAACAGTGACATTAGTTTAGAATCCTTTGCTATTGGAAAATACCCTTAGAAGCTAGCAGTGTCATTTGTGAGGTAGCATGCGCCCAAGTATCTGCTATTTGCTTGGTTCTTTCATTGTGATCTTCACCATCACGCTTGGAAGAAGTATGTAATTTCTGTAATTCCTTCAACCAGGAAGGTAGGCACTCATGGCAAGTACACAGCAGTAGACCACTGTCGTAGGATCATGGAGAAGGAAGATGATATTTTTAAAAAGCTGTTAGGACTCCTTCAGACCAGCCATTTAGCATGTAATTTTGAAAGGCCCAGGGCTCTATGGCTAACATCCAGTATGTTAGCTTTCAGATGCCCCTCCAGGTAGCCAGTTGATTATTTCAACTACTGTTCTGCCTAGCTTTAAATTGTCCAAAAGTGACAACTACCTCAGTTGGTACAGGGTGATATAGTAGAAATGGAAAAAATGAATAGTTTTTGAACAGATACTATGGGTTCAAACTGCAGAGTACAAGAAACTTTACACTGGGAAACATTTTTGTCTTTGTGAATTATGTACATGGTGAAATTTTGTCCCCATACAAAGAACTGTTAAAGCTTCTGAAAGGGTTAGGGATGTAGCTCAGTTGTGCTAAGTGCTTGTCCAGCATACATGTGGGCTCATTCTCTGGCCCACAAAAATAAGATCCACCACTCACAACAAAAAGCCCTCTGAAATGCACTATTTTGAAACCTTATTTCTGAAAATTGTTACCTAGCATATTTGAATGTAAATTGATTTGAAAAAATAATTCAACTGTATAAGTGGTCTTAGGATTCCTGAGTCTTTGTAGCTTGCCTCTAGGGTGCGTATTCTAATTTTTATCTCTATTTTAGTGAGAAATCATTGTGAAGTCAGGGATGATTTTCCTCTTCTGTGTAGTAAACTCCTTGTGATATATAGTTTTTGTTTCAAGACCAGTTTTTTTCCATCATATTTGAATTTGGGTGCCATGAGACTTGGTCTCAGACAGTGATGGACAGTGCCTCCTTTGTGTGCTGTACGTCCTTACCCTGCCTGCTTGTGTTTCTCTGCCTGGACACTTCAGAGCTTCCATGTTTTGGAGATTGTTCAACTGTGTAAACTCTCTTTAGGAGCCACTTTTGTCTCCCTCTTGGCCACTAGGCTGCTGGCTCAGTCACTACTTGAAGCCCCTATTTAATTTTCTCTAGCAGTTTCAGCTCATGCAATTTCAACATCATCTTATGTCTCAGACTGATCTCATCAGGGATTGAAAGGATAACTGGGGTGAGCTGGACACTGGAGCCATGTCTGCTGCCATGTCAGCGTCTTGCTCAGCAAATATCATGCCATAAATTGGCTCTAGGGCTCATCAGCATTGGAAATCTATTGCTTGTAATTGGTCTGACCTGAGTTATATAGAACATGACTCCCATTAATGGAACTACAAGAGGCAATTGGCCTAAAACTTTTCTTTCTCCCTTCTCATATGAGAGCAACAGAACACAGTGACCAAAGCCAAGACAAATTTAGCAATTTTGATACCTTGTATAAGAAAAAAACGAGTTCCTCCTCCCCTCTCCCCACCATTCTTGTCATGTCTGCTAACAGTAGTAAGTTTGCTGATGCTGGCTCTTTGGGTCTCACGGTTCTGTTTACTGTATGTCCCATTCTAGGGCGCAGTCCTTTCTTGATCATCTGTGTCCCTTTGCCGTCTCCAGTTGGCATGTGTGATAGAGATTTGATGAATAAAAGGAACCAAATAGGCCAAAAAGTGCCCCTAGGCCTTGATATCCATAAAAGGCTTGGGAATTATGTAATTACCCCCAATCTTTTTGTTGTTCCAGAAAAATAGATGGACTCAGACAGATGCCTGTGTAAAAATGGTTCCTAGCTGTGTCCTTATAAACTCTCTGAATTGAATGGTCAAGGTTGAAGTAGAAGGAAAGGAAATTTCAGTGTCTTTATAGTATTCTCTTGGATTGAGGTCTGAGATACTTACTTGTATTTAAATGCTAAGAGTTTTATCTGAACCAGAAGAAGACAGTTAACAGATGTACTGTGTCCTCATGTTGATAAGCCTTGAGACAAAGGAATAAGTATATGAAGCAGCCACTGCACATCCCAGATGTGCCTAAATCTTTCGCTTTTATCCATGTAGCAGAAATTGCTGTTTTAGGGGGGAACTTAAGGCAGTTGTGATAACCCAGTGATATGTTAGTGATTTAACTATGTATTTGGGTTGCTGTTGAATTGGAGTCTAGATGGTTACTACCTTGTAAAGGTTGTTTGGAAGTCAGGTGTGGTAGTGTACATTTGTAGTCTCTGACCTTGGGAATCTATGGTAAGAGGGTTACTTGAGTCTGGACATTTGAACTCAGTGTGGGAAACAAAGGGAGACTTCTGTCTCAAAATAGGAAGGAAGGGAAAGAGAAAAGGGTGTTTGTGCCTTACATGCAGGATCCAAAGCAGATCAACAATAATGTCAGCTTGCAGCTTTAGCAGGGACAGGAATGATCACACAAATACAAAGTGTGGAGTTTTGGACTCATTCTGCTCCCATTTGTGTGTTGTCTTCTTTGACAAAATCCTTTTTTTCAGGGGGCAGAGTTATAGCCCAGGCTGACCAAGGAGTAGTCCCCAGGCTGGCCTGGAACTATGGCAGTTCTGCTTCAGCCTCCTGAGTGCTGGGATTGCAGTATGAACCACCACGCCCAGCTTCCTATTTTATGACTCGGTGACAACTTGAAAATGCTGAACTTACTTTCTTCAAACTTGCTTATGAGTAGCCTTATCTTGACAGATAGCGCATAATGTGAATTTTAAAAACTGCTACAACCTGCAATTACCACATTTTTCCATGTTTATGGAATTGGTATTGAAATAACAGGGCTAAGAAATTACAAGGTCACTTTTAGCCTTCAGATAATGCCTTAGTGTTATTTAGATAAAAGATTTGTCATTTATATTTAAAATCATTGTTAATGAATGAGAAGAACAGAAATATCAGGGCTGACTCTTTGTTATGGGTCTTGTTTTCACCACCTTTCTGTAAGAAAAAAATGATACCATGTATTTTTTCATTTTTATTATATAGCTTGTAAATAACCTCAATTTGAATAAAGTTTTATAAACTATAGTGATCTCTTTTTCAGTGCTAAAAAATTGCTTTACATTTATTTATTTTGTGTGGGGGGTGTGATGAGTGTGCTCATGCTATGACCCACATGTGGAGGACAGAAGGGAGTCCTCCTGGGATCAGACTCAGTACCCACTGAACCATCTCACCCACCCTGGTAGTCTCTCTCTTAATGAACATAAACTCTGGTATAGAGTGAATGTTTTTAGGTAATCAGCAGTTAATACATCAATTTCAGGTTATACGTTTCCTTTTTTCCCTTAACCACACTTCCCTAAACCTGAGTCTGTATTGGGGACTGAGGGATTTGAGACAGGGTCTTATGTAGTCCAGGCTGGCTCTGAACTCCTGATTCTTCTGTCTCAGCCTTTGGAATGCTGGGATTACAGGTGTTAGTCATCATGTCTAGCATGATGTAACATCTTAAAAGTTAATACCTCTGGGAAGATTGTTGAATGAATTGGTGTGATCAAATTGCTACCCTAACAACTTTTTTTAGAACTTCTTACCAAAGGATTTGAAACTGTTTCTTCATTGTTGCCTTTCTCTTAGCTTAATGAATATAATTTTAAAAAAATTATTTCTTGCTTTTGAGACAGGGTCTCCCTGTAGCCCCAGCTGGCCTGGAACTTGCTATGCAGACCAGGCTGGCTTGATCTCTCAGAGCTTTGCCTGCTTCTGCCTCCTGAGTGCTGGGATTAAAGATGCACCATACTGCCTGATAAGTATAGTTTATATATACAGTAAAATTCATAAATTTAAGTGCCTAGTTTTGATGAGTTTTGAAAAGTATAGTCAGTTGTATAACTACCACCACAGTCATGACAGAGAGCATCTTTTTAAAAGCAATATTTTTTTAAAAATCTTTTTTATTTAAATATTTTATCTATTTTTATTTTACGTGTATGAATGTATTGCCTGCACGTATGTAAGTGTGCCCATGTCATGCAAAGTCCATGAAGTCCAGAAAAGGGCGTCAGATCCCCTAGAACTGGAGTTACAAACACTTGTTAGTTGCCATGTGGGTGCTGGGAATTGAACCCAGGTCCTCTGGAAGAACAGCAAGTATTCCTAACCACTGAGCCATCTCTAGCCGCCCCCTTAAAAATATTTTTGTTATTTTTATTTTATGTGTCTGAGTGTATTGCCTGCATGTGTGTATGTGCGCCCATGTCATGCAGTGCCCACGGAGGTCAGAAGAGAGCGTAAGAATTACAGATGGTTATTAGCCACCATGTAGTTGCAGGGAATTGAATCCAGATCTTCTGTAAGAGCAGCCAGTGCTCTTAACCACTGAACAATCTCTCCAGCACCAATTATTCCCCAAATTCCTTCCATACATTATATGGAGTAGGTTTTTTCCTTTTTTTCACTGTTGGGGATAATATTCAGGGCTCATGGGCTAGACAAGCACTCTGCCACTGAGCATACATTTGAATTGGGAACAAAGGAAGTTGATTTTAGGAATCAGAGTGGAGGATTAAGGCGGTAAGTTCTAGTTGTTTCAGTTTAGTCTGGAGAGCAGAGCACAGTACTGTACCCACTCACACCTCCCTCCTTCCCACCCCAAGGATACTCTGGTAGATTTTGAAGTCTGAACTGACTTGAATGTGTGTTTTCTACACATTGTTAATTCAGAGTGATCCACTTATTACAGTTTTCTCAGGTCTTCCCCAGTATTTCCCCTAAATTCACACCTCCAATTGAATAGGAGCTCACCGTGGGTTCCAGACACAGGTCCCAGGTTGGTAACTGAAGCTGTCATGTTCATGTCACAGCCTAAGGATGCCATCAGCCTCAAATGTGTAGTAGGTACTCGCGAGTAAATGGGTAGGCAAGTGGCTGCCAATTTCTGGCTGCAAGAACACGAGACCCAGGTTCTGGCGGCAACCGTGCAGGTTCGCAGTGGTGTGTGGGCCTGGGTGCACACTAGAAAAGATCTATAGTCACCCTGTCTCTGACACTGACACTGCTCTGCCTATAGTAGAGGGTTATGATTTTGAAACCACTTTTGCTCTGCCTTCTCTTTCTTTACCTTGGTCCCCTCCCTTCAAGTAGAGAGTAAATCAATAAATTACGTAAGGGCAGGTTGATAATGGAACTGCTGATGCACCAGGCTTATGCAGAGTGCTTCTCTGAGAGCAGAAGAGCTCGAACCTTGAATCAGGCTGCAGAGGCTGGAGTTGAACAATCAAGTCTTCAGGTGTTTGTAATTAGCTTGCTCTTTATGCATGCTTGAGAGAGAAGGTAGTAGGCAGAGAGACCTGCTGTTTAGGAATTTTCCTGGGTGAATGAGGAAGTGCTTGGGAAATTGGATTTGGTAAGCTTTTTATCAGAGGGAGCTATTTTCTGCTGGGCTACTGCCCAGGAAACAGCATCTTAGGTCTTATCCAGTAGCTCAATGCTGAGAAATGATTACAATTAGAACCCTCAGAGCTTGGACAGCAACCTATGGCAGACAGGATCAGGAAACATTCTGTTCCTGATTCCTGACATGCCAGCAGTATGGCAGGCAGTGTCATATCTAAGCCTGGTTCAACATATCTAGGCTCATTGAACAGAGCATCTGCACCGCCTGCTTTAGAGAGTGCGGCTGGCTGCTCAGTGGGATGACATGAGTGTGAGGTTCAGTGAGACACACGCCATGCAAATGTGAGGTGGTATTACTATCAACTTTAATCTTTGGGTCTCTGTGATGAGGACTGATCCATAGGGGAAGGGAAGTGTACAGAAATTTTGTCTGCTTAGCTCTTAAAATAATATCAATACCCTCAGGTTCCCAACAAGGATAGAAAGGTAGATTTAAGGGCAGGAGTACTGTTTCTTTGCTAGCAAAACACCCCAGCCTGCCTTTCTCCTTAGCAAAATTCCCAATTCTTCCTTGGAAAATCTTTTCCTTGGCTATAAATTCCATTCTTTTCTCACTGACACATTCTGGGCACAGTAGAGCAAGATCTCTATTTGAGCTCCTCAGCTCAAGGCAGAGAGGTAACTTTCCTATCTGTAGGAAGACCGAGCACCGCAGACAAGTAAAGGGTTAAGGGAGCCACACCCTCGGCAGGAATAGCCCTGGACTTTGTGCTGAGCAGCCATCTCTCTCTGGCTTTTCCTGGCCTGAGTGGTGCCTCAAGCCGGGGCTGGAGGAGGCCGCTCGAAGGAAGGTTGGAGTGTGGGTGTTCGGCCTCCCGACACCATGGACAGCTCCCATTAGCTCAGACACCTCTCCACTCTGGGCACCTGGGACTCTTCCTGTCAGATTGGGATTTCATCCCCTGTTCTCCAAGGGACACTGAAGTTCCAGTGTTGAGTAAGTCCTTCCTTGATTTGTCACCTTGGGGTGTTCCTTCTAAGATCTGCTGCTTTGTCCTCCTTCCCAGCCCAACTCTTCACATTCTTATTCCTCTCAATCCTAACTCAAAAGTTGTGTCCTCCCACCTCACCTCTGCTTCTCACCCTCTCCCTTCCAAGTTGCGCTCTCTCTCTCTCTCTCTCTCTCTCTCTCTCTCTCTCTCTCTCTCGTGTGTGTCTGTGTGTGTGTGTAGTGTGTATGTGTGCATGCTGTTGAGACAGGGTCTTACTCTGTAGCTAATATGGTAGCCTGGAACTCACTGTGTAGCTCAAGTTAGCCTCAAATTTATGGCAGTCCTCCTGCGTCAGCCTTGAGTGCGGGAATTACAGGCATGAGCCACCATACATGGCTATTGAATCTGGAAAATCTGGGAGAATAATAGGGCCTACTTCATGGGGCTATTGTACGTATCAAGTGAATTAGTATTTGCGCAGGTTTAGAGCCCTGCCTGGCCTGTGGTAAATGCTGCAGGATTTCCAGAGACTGCTGCTGTCAGTATCCATATTCAAGTCAGTATTCATGTCTTTAGTTGTGTTCTTCAGGAATTTACTGGAGCTTGGGGAAGGCAGGATGCAGGAGGAGGCCTGTGCCCCCATTTTGCCCCATCTACTAGCCCTGTTCTTCCCCTAGGTTCAGGGAAGCAGGAGAGTGAGGGAATGTGTTTCTTTTATTCCTGCTTGGGAGTGGCATTGACCATTGTACTAGTATTGCTGCTCCACCCACTTAGTCCTCTGGGAAGACTGAGGAGGGCTGGGTTTCCTCCTGCAGGAACAGCTGCCAGGTGCCTGCTGCATGCAGCCCAGCCCCACAACCCTCCCTGCAGCTCTCCTTGCTCACTCCACCAGCTACTAGAAAATTGGGTGTGTCCCTTTGGGTAAAGTCCATGGAGATTTTGAAGTTACAGACAAAGGAGGACAACTAGAGACCCTGACAGTTCTTTATCACTTGGGGAAGCAAATTCCACTTTCATTTTCTATGGGGAATTCCAGTCTTTTGTGGAGGACTGCCTCCATTCTTAAACTCACCGCCTGGTCCAGCCTCATTTAACAATGAGAGATGGCTTAGCGGTTATGAGCACTGGCTGCTCTTGGGTTCGATTCCAATTGACCTGGATTCTATTCCCAGGACCCACATGGCTGCCAGCCATCCTCAACTCCAGTTCCAGGGGAATCTGATGCCCTCTTTTGATCTCTGTGGGCACTGCATGACACAGGTGCACTTACATATATGCAGGCAATACACTCATACATATAAAATAAAAATAATAAAACATTGAAAAGTAAATAAAAATGAAGCTCACTGTGGTAATGACAGGGAGGTGATTCTCTGGAATTGGGTACAAGGGAGCAGTAGGTGACTGCAGTGGGGACTAGGAGAGGTGGGGGTTGAGCAAGAGCATTAGGGGCAAGTAGCCAGGGAGTCTGGATGCTGACAAAGGTAGCAGAGCAGGAGAGGGAACTTTTAGTACCTGACTTGTGGTGTAACACCTGGCTCACTTCCTCAGTCCTTTCCATCAAGCACTATTTTGTGCTCATTACTGCCTACTGACACCATCTTTCACGGGGGCGGGGCATATATAATCCTCTCTAAGCCTGTTCCACCCCCAGCCCAGGGATCAGAGGGTTCCCCTACCTCCTTGGTTGGCTAGGCTAATCCAGAGGCTCTTCTGGGTAGGGGCTCTCCTACAGAGAGGGGAAAAGTTCTTTTAGGTTTTTGTGCTCTCTTCCTCTTCCATTGTGCCTGGCCCTTAAGCTGAGGAAACTGTAGCAAATTGTGGCTTTGACTCCTAGGATTCTAGCCGCCCTGGACATGCCTCTCCTGGAGGAAGGCCATGCGGGGGTACAGGACCTTGTCCTCTTGGAACCCTTGGATGAGGAGTCGCTGCTCAGGAACCTCCGGCTTCGTTATGAAAACAAGGAGATTTATGTAAGCTCACCATGGGTTCCCAGCTGTGGTTATATCCAGAGAGTGCAGTGTTCCTACTGCCAGCTTCATTCCCTTCATTCTCCTGATGCAGACCTACATTGGGAATGTGGTGGTCTCAGTGAATCCCTACCAGCAGCTCCCCATCTATGGCCCAGAGTTCATTGCCAAATACCAGGAATATACCTTCTATGAGCTGGAGCCCCACATGTGAGTAAAGGGACCAGGGACAGAGTGAAAAGTTCCATGAATAATCCTAATCCCCCATCCCTTCCCCTAAAGGAGGCTCTCCAGTTTCCCCTCCTCCCTTGAGACTCCTTCCTAGGCTGCCACATCTTGACTGATTTGGTCCACATGAGGAGGGTGAACGAACCTAGTGCTGTGGAGTGAAAGATGATGTCTTGGGCTGGCCCCACATTAGTTATTGCTCACTTCCTTTCTATAAGCTATGCTTTGGCAAATGTGGCCTACCAGTCACTAAGGGATCGGGACCGAGACCAGTGTATCCTTATCACCGGCGAGAGTGGAGCTGGGAAGACTGGTGAGGAGGGATCTGGCTGGGGAAGCCAGGGAGTCATGTCTGGAATTGTCTCTTTACCTCTTTTCAAGCCAGGTCTGGCCCTGACCTTCTCAACCTCCAGTATTTCTTCTCTAGTTTTTCTTTTCTTTCTTTCTTTTTTTTTTAAAGAAGATTTAAAATTTTTATTTTATGTGTATGTATGTGCATATGTATTCAGATGCCTGTGGAGGCTAGAAGAGGGTGTCAGATCCCCTGGAACTGGAGTTACAGGTGGTTGTAAGCCACCCATGGTGGATAGTGGGAACCCAACATGGGTCCTCTGCACGAGCAGCAAGTGCTTTTAACTGTTGAGACATCTCTCCAGCCCCCGATTTTTCTGACTTTATTTTTGAATTGCCAGGGGTATGAGGTGCTGGGTGAGGGGTTGAGGGAGGTAGGGATGGGTTAGCTCTGGTTGGGGACTCTCAGAGTTTCTCATACACAGAGGCTAGTAAGCTGGTCATGTCCTATGTGGCTGCCGTCTGTGGGAAAGGGGAGCAGGTGAACTCTGTGAAGGAGCAGCTGCTTCAGTCAAATCCAGTGCTGGAGGGTGAGCATTGTGGTCTCTACCCTCTTCATTTGCCCGCCCTTGGCCCCCAGAGTCTCTCAGCCTTAGCACTCTTCAAAGCCATTGTTCCCCTTCAGCCTGAAAAAAATGTGATTGCTTGGTAGACTGAAAAGGACCTTCCCCTCCCCTCCCCTCCCCTCTCCTCCCCTCCCCTCCCCTCCCCTCCCCTCCCTTCCCTAGGGTCTCACCCTTGGGACCCTCAGCTACCTCACTTTCCTTTCCATCTCTGCAGCATTTGGCAATGCCAAGACCATCCGCAATGATAACTCCTCTCGATTTGTGAGTGACCATATCTGCTCGGGAGGAAGGGTCGGGGCTGAGAGGGAGGAGCACTGCACAGATCCCTCCTCAGGGCTTTGAGAAGAGGGGAAACCAAGGCTTTCTGTGTCTCTCTTTGAAGGGAAAATACATGGATATTGAGTTTGACTTCAGAGGATCCCCCCTTGGTGGAGTCATCACAAACTGTATGTGTCTCCCCGCATGCCTGAGCAGCTCTCTTCCTCCTGCCCGGTGGTAGAGAGTATTAGACTCCAGGAAACTTCCCAACCACTGGGAACACTGGGGCTCAGGGCATGATTAGAGGGATGCTGCATTAGCTCCTAGACCTTCAAGGAGGGTGTTTTCTAATACTCTGCCAGATCTGCTTGAGAAATCCCGAGTGGTGAAGCAACTCAAAGGAGAGAGGAACTTCCACATCTTCTATCAGCTACTGACCGGAGCAGACGATCAGCTGCTGAGTATGTGCCTGCCCTGGATATGTGGCCAAACATCCCTAACCTCCACTCCATCCTCAGAACCTTGGGCTTCTCTTGCCCCCTTCCCTTGAGCTCCTTCTCTACTTCTCATTGCCCACATTCTCCCATCCAGAGCTGTATCACCACCCTTGGGAACAAGTCCCCTGACCTCTCTGCTCTCCCCCTTTGCCTGGTGACTACCAGGTCTATACCTTCCTTACGTCATTACTGTTCTCTCCCTATGTTTCCCTTTGTTAAGCAGGAAAGTGGGCAGAGTGTGTGAATGTTCAAGGACTTCTAAGGAGCTCCAGCGGCAGCTGCCTGGGCTTATATACCTAACTCTTAGACTATTCCCTGATTTTCTTAGCTAGCTATGTGGAGTGAAAATTCATTACTTAGCACCTCTATCAAACATCTTTTGAACATCTACTCTGATCAGGCATTAGTCTCTAGTGATAGAGTTGAGTATGACGTGGACCCTGTGATCAAAGGACTCAGTCTCTTAGGTATGGTAAGTGTGTCAGCAGATAGATTAGGTGTGGTAAGTGTGCATAGCAGATAGCAATGCAGTATGATTTGTTCCAGAAAGCCTGCTCAGGTAACTATAGGAGCAGAAGGCCTAGGGTCCCTTGCCTTGTCCTGAAGACTAGACTGATGAGGGGTGACTGTGGGTGGGCGTCACTGGTGGGACTTTGCCCTTGCCAGAGTTTGCCTCTCAGTCTCCTCTTAACTGTGAAAACCATGATTTCTAGCCCCTAAGGATCTGTCTGTCTCTTTGTTTTGTTACTCTATGCTGGAATTAATGCATAACTGTTTTCCCATCCTTGAAATCCCTATGGCTCAGTCTCCATAGGTGTTACCTCCTTAGTTTAATGGCCTCAGTGATGTTCAGTTTGTATGACTCAGGTCGTGTTCTTGTTCTGTATCTGTTAGTTTAGGCCGAGTCTGGGAAAATCTCCCTGGCATCATTATTCCTAACTTTTCGGCCTTATTCTCCCTCCAGCTGCCCTTCCTTAGCAAGCTCCTAGTTCAGAATTTATGTGCTAGAGGGAGCTGCCATTAAGATCCAGTTTAAAGTTCACTCCCCGATTCCCAGATCATTTGCATAAAAAATAACTGACACATCTCTAGTCCATGGTCAGTCCAATTTTTTCATTTTAAGTAAACAACTTTGGGCATTTCTTTGATTCATTTATTAAAATGGAAAAAATCCTGTGTGCCAGCCAGGCACAGATACTATGAAGATGATAAGTAGTCCCAACACACAAATTGCTCATTTTTGGGAAAGATAGAAAAAAAAAATCAAAATCTAGCTGGTATGATGTGGGTTTAGAGAAAATCTCACTTATCTCAGGGGACAAGACAGCCATTTATTAACTCAGCCCTCTGCACGGGAGAATACCTTCCAGAAGGGACATTAGGCCAGGGAACAAATACCCTATGAGTTGACACAGGCAAAGAGTATTGAGGCTGGGCCTCACATTTTTCCCAAAACAGGATAGAGAGTTTACTTGGTTATTTTCATTGTTGAGAACCCTGCAGGTGGGGATAAGAATCAATGGGTCTTTTATTTAATTTAAGTTCAGGGGAAATTCCAACAGGTATCAATACCCAAACCCAAATACTACCTAAAAAGTTAATCATCAGAGGAATTAATTATGCCCAGAGAGACAGAGGAAGAACCTGAAGCAAAGCGGCTCCTTCAGGGGCTGGAGAGATGGCTCGGGGTTAAGACCACTTACTGCTCTTGCAGAGGACCTGGTTTGGTTCCCAGCACCCACAGGGCAGCTGACAGCCATCTATAATTCCATGTCCAGGGGAATCCAATGCCCTCTTCTGGCCTCTGCAGGCATTGTACACACAGGTGCATTTACATCCATGAAGGCAAAACACTCATACACATAAAATAAAAATTGAAAAATCTTTTTAAAAAATTAAAAATGACTCCTTCAGATGAAGTAATGGAACTACCCAGGGCAAAGGCAGTGAGGTGTCAGGTTGGGGCATTAGAGAGCAAGTACTAACTCTCCTCCATGCTTGCCTTCCCAGAGGCCCTAAAGCTTGAGAGGAATACAAATGGATATACCTATCTGAATGGGGAAGTATCCAGAGTGGGTGGCATGGATGACGCCTCCAACTTCAGGGCTATGCAGGTGAGTGCCCAGTATGGGACAGGCCTGGCCCCTTCAGCCATCTTCCTCATGAGCCCAGGCTTTGACAGGGAGGCTTGGATTGGCCCCAGCTGCTCAGCTTGCTTTCTGCTTTCTTCCCAAGAGTGCAATGACAGTGATTGGTTTCTCAGAGGATGAAATTCGACAAGTGCTGGAAGTGACAGCTCTGGTGCTGAAGCTGGGGAACGTGGAGCTGCTGGATGAGTTCCAGGCCAATGGGATACCTGCAAGTGGCATCCGTGATGGAAAAAGTTCGTGCCACCTTCCTGGAACCCAGCTCTGAATCTCCTAGCCCAAGTCCAGTTTTTGTACCACCTCTAGTATGATTGATTTCATCTGATGCATTCCCACTCAGCCTATTCCTGAGGTCTCCTCCAAAGAGACTTGTTGAACATCCCAATGAAGCACTTTGGAAAGAGGTTCTGAAATTTGAAAGATTTCCGTCTGGAAATTTCACAGCCTCAGCTGAATCTTCATGGAGGCAATTTCACCTATTTTAAGATATTCTCATATCAAAGTAGATGGTGCAGGCAAAGTGCCCAGATCTGCCTTTTTCCCCTGGCCCCATTCCTCCGTGCCCATATTCTAGGCCAGCTACATGACTTCCCTAGCCTAACTGGGTTATCCGTCTCTTGGGCAGCCTTGCTGATCAGCCTTTTCCCCCCTTTTCCAAACATATTGTTCTTCTTTTTGTCATTCTAGCTATTCGGGAGATTGGGGAGATTGTGGGTTTGAATTCAGAGGAACTAGAGAGAGCTCTGTGCTCAAGGACCATGGAGACAGCCAAAGAAAAGGTGGTTACAGTCCTGAATGTCATACAGGTGAGGGCTCTCCTGCAGAACATTGATTTTGAGACTCTTCTGTGGGCTCTCCTGCAGGACATTGATTTTGAGACTCTTCTGTGGCTGCCACATTAATCAGGTTGTGTCCCACTCCCCACCCCCACCCCCAGGCTCAATATGCTCGGGATGCTCTGGCTAAGAATGTCTACAATCGCCTCTTCAACTGGATAGTGAATCGCATCAATGAGAGCATCAAGGTGAGCGTTTGCCCTCTTTCCTTAAAGCCCTCTGCCTGCTTTACCTTCTTGCCCAGGCTACCAGCTCCATTCCTTGGTTTCTGAGAGCAGAGGAGGAGCATGAGGAAGAGGGTCCAGTTCCTTCTAGCAGTATGTTGTGGAAGTACTGTTGGTACTTGAGTTCTATAATCTGGTCCATTTACTTATCAGCCATGTGGTCTTTCAGTTTCACAAAGATGCTGAGCTTCAGGGGCTGGAGAAATGTCTCAGCTGGCAAGATCGAGTACTGTTCTTGCAGAGAATCTGAGTTCAGTTTCCTGCATCCACATCAGGCATCTCACAGAAGCTTGTAACTCCAGCTCCAGGGAGATCTGACTTCTCTGGCTTCTGCAGGCACTTGTACTCAACATATTCACTGGCGGACACACATGGATGCACGCATACATGCACACACACGCACACACACACTTAAAAATAATAAAAATACATTGTAAAAGATCCTGAGCTTCAGATTCCCAGTTTGGAAATGGCCACCAAAATACATGAAGGCCTACCTGCTTCACAGCGTTCACTGAAGAGCAGATAAAACAGTGCGTGTGGTCACCATATGCTTCAGCAGTTCCACTCATTGGCCTGTATCCAAGAAAATACTGTTTACAAACATTTGTGGAAAGTTTATTTCTAACAGAAAAAAAAAGGAAGCTGGGAGGATCACGAAATTCAAATCCAGCCTCAGCTACATAGAGAGTTCAGGGTCAGCCTGGGCTATTTGAGACTCTGTCTCTACAAATGAATGAATGAATGAATGAATAGACAAGAGCAACAAGTAGAAACAGTCTCTCTCCATTAGATGATGAATGGATAAATGAAGTGGGGTAGGTCTGTGAAACAGAGTATTTGGCCATTAAAGGAATGGAGTCCTTACTTGTGCCACAGCACTGGTGAGTCTTGAAGCACTCTGCTGAGTGAAAGAAGCCCACCATAAAAGACTACCTCTTGTGTGATTCTATTTATATGAAATGAGTAGAACAGGCAAATCCATAGAGAAAGGAGGTAGATTAATGAATTCCCAGACCCTGGGGGTAGGGGAAAGGCAGTGATTATTAAGTGGATAGAAGATTTCTTTTTGGCTTGATGAAAATGGTCTGGAATTAGGTAGGGATAGTGGTTGTACATTTTTTGAATAACTAAAAAATAACCAACTGAATTATACATGGATATAAATTGTATTGGGTAAACACCTTTTACTTTTTTGGTGCTGGAGGTCCAACTCAGGGTCTCATTCATGCCAAGCATGTGCCTTACCACTGGGCTACAGCCTAGCGTCAGTAAACCTGTCATACAATCCTCTACATGAAAGTACCTTATATTCTGAAGGTTTACTGAAAGGCCCTAGCGATGTATGGGATTTGTATGGGGTCCTTTTCCCTTCTAAGATTTGACTTTATTTCTCATCTACAAAATGGGAATACTCATATAAGATTATCAGTGGAATTTTCTTTTATAAGATGTTACAGATATAAGGGATGGTTATCATTCTGAGAGGATTTTAATGTCTTTCTACCCGATACCTATTGGACCCATTTTGGACCCTATTTGTATCTTCCTTCTCCTCTTTCCCACTTCTTTGCTAGTCCTGCAGCTAATGGAGAAGAAGACACCATGGCTTCTTTCCAGCTTGGTCAAGCTTACTCGAGTTCTGTTTGTCCCTACTCCAAGCCCATCTACCCCAGAAGGACCCGGTCTGGTGTACCTAAGGAGCTCTTCCTCCTTAGCTTTACCCTTCCCTCTCTTTAGGTGGGTACCGGAGAGAAGAGGAAAGTTATGGGGGTCCTGGATATCTACGGATTTGAGATATTAGAGGTAAGAGAGCATCAGTCCACTTTAGCAGCCCGCCTCCCCATTGGAGTTGCAGCCGGTGTGAGGAGGCCGAGAGGGAGGAGGGGTCTGAGGCCAGCTGCTGTCTCTTTAACCCATAGGATAACAGCTTTGAGCAGTTTGTGATCAACTACTGCAACGAGAAGCTGCAACAGGTCTTCATAGAACTGACCCTGAAGGAAGAGCAAGAGGAATATAAAAGAGAGGTAAGCCGAGCCTTCTGCCTGCCCCTCAAGTGACTTTCAGATACATGTCATAGCTTTCTTCTTGATCACGATTTTCTTCTAATTGTCCCCAGATGGGAACACAAAGGACAAAACCTTTCCCTCACACAGCTGAGCACTCAGCATTACTTAGTAATCGCAGTGCTTTTCTTCCCATCCTCTGTGTCCCAGGCTTCACTCCAGGCCAGGCTGGATAGGGGACAGGTTGATGGAAGGATGTGTATATGTGTGGAGAGTTCTGACAAGACTGAAATGACAGCTGTGCTTGGCCTATGGCAGACTGTGAGCCACATTTAGAAGGGACATTTCTCCGGGCTTGGCGCCCTCCCACATCTCTTCAGTGCCCTTCTCTAGTGTCTCAGAATCCTTTGTCTCCTCTGGGTGCTGGGCAGTGTTGCCGTCCCTCATTATAGCACCACGATTCCAGTCTTACTCATCAGAAATGCCCCATAGCTTCCAGTTTCCACACCTCTTCTCTGAGTCAGTGCAAACTCTTGTGTTCCATGGCTAGGTGTTAGAAAAGCTCTGATGAAGCTAATCCACTCAAAAGTGTCAGTGGCCGAGTCCCACTCATTAAAACCCTTTCAGGAATGTCTTTGTGAGCTCTCAAGAAGCTATCTGTGTGGTAGGATTTCAGGCAATGTGATTAGAATGTGATTAGAATGATTAGACAACTTTTTTTCAGATGGTTCACGCAGTTTTGTTTTAAGAACTTAAATTATCAAAGATAATGCAGTCCCATCCTTCCATTTCTGCCCCTAGACTCCCAGTTCTCCTCTCTGCCCAGAGACCTCCTTCCAGAGGTCTTCTGCCTCTTTTCAAGCACATATATAAATGTATTTTTCTATAAAACTTATACAAAGGGCAGTAAATACACTCTGTTATCTACCTTGTTGTCACTTAGCAAAGCAATCCTTTTAAAGCTCTGTTGTATTACAAGGATGTCATAATTCATTTATCCAGTTGGGAAGAGTACTTTTTGGGGTGAAGCAGGAGGGCAACTTTACTTAGTTCCGTTCTCCTTTCTCTAAGAAATTATATGGGAAGAGAGAAATAAAGGCTTATGCACCCTAGCCTACAATTGGGTATTTTCCCACCCTGAGAGGTCTGGCTCTTGGGAGGGATTAGGAGATATCCTGCCTGTAGGCCTAATGTTCAGCAAGTCCTCAAAGCAGAGAACAATTTTTACTTAAAAGGAGAACAACCTCAGAGTATGATCTACATAGCTAGTTCTTTAAATTTTTTTTGCATTTATTTGTTGTGTGTGTGTGTGTGTGTGTGTGTGTGTGTGAGAGAGAGAGAGAGAGAGAGAGAGAGAGAGAGAGAGAGAGAGAATGAGAACATCGGGGTATACCTGAGAAGGTCAGAGGGACAATTTGTATTCGCTCCTTTTATCATGTGGGACATCTGGGAATTGAATTCAGGTTGTCAGGTTTGTCAGTAAGCACATTTAACTACTGAGCCATCTCTGTCATAGATCAGTAGTTCTTAAAGTTGGTCCTGGACCAGCAGCATCTGAGGCACCTGGGAACATGTTGGAAATGTAAATACCTGGGTACATCCCAGACCACAGAATTAGAATCAGGCCTGAGGGGAACCAGCAATCTGCGTTTTAGCAAGTACATGTCAAACTTGTAAATCCTAGATGTTGATCTTTGAAGTACAGTTAATTGGCTTTGTTGTTTGGTGATAGACTTGGTTCATGCACTCTACTTTTACAGTTTATTGTTAGGGTATTGTGGCCACTTGCTCTCCCCAATGCACATGGATCCTTCTCTCCTCCCATACCTCCTCCACTGACAGGAACGAGTTGTAAAGCAAACCAAACTAAGGACTATAGGCCTTTCTAAGCTCCTTTGTAGGGTGAAGTAAAGGGAACCTGGGTCTGCTGAAGTCTGTGAATATCTGGGGCTTGTTCCTGTAATTGCTGTCTCCCCCTGCCAGGGCATACCATGGACAAAGGTGGACTACTTTGATAATGGCATCATCTGTAACCTTATTGAGCATGTGAGCTGCTTTCTCTTACCTCTGGGACCTCCCTTTATCGAGTGCCTGAACACCCTCCCCATATCTGTCTTGCTCCCCTTTACCCCTCTTGATGAGGGTAAAGAAGGCAAAGAATGAGAGAGGGTGAGGGGACAGCAGTGATAATGTGGATGTCTTGAAGGACCAGGTTTTGTTACACTGATTGTGTTTTCTTGACCCAGAATCAGCGAGGCATCCTGGCCATGCTGGATGAGGAGTGCCTGCGGCCTGGGGTTGTCAGTGACTCTACTTTCCTAGCAAAGCTGAACCATGTCTTCTCTAAGCACAGTCACTATGAGAGCAAAGTCACCCAGAATGCCCAGCGCCAGCATGACCGTAGCATGGGCCTCAGCTGCTTCCGTATCAGCCACTACGCAGGCAAGGTGATGTAGTGGGGCTCCAGGGCAGAGACTAGGGCTGTGTACAAGTTGAAGGCAGTGGAGTGGGGGAGGACCTGGGGAAGTGAGAGCTGAGAATACTTTTCAAGGACCTGGAGCACCAAAATGCTGGAAGAAGGCCATGGGGTCTCTGAACCCATAGCTGCTCCTCTACAGGTGACATACAATGTGACCAGCTTCATTGACAAGAATAATGACCTACTCTTCCGAGACCTGTCCCAGACAATGTGGAAGGCCAGGCATCCTCTCCTTCGGTCCTTATTCCCTGAGGGCAATCCCAAAGAAGCATCTCTCAAACGTCCCCCCACTGCTGGAACTCAGTTTAAGAATTCTGTGGCTGTACTCATGAAGAACCTGTATTCTAAGAACCCCAACTATATCAGGTGAATAGCTGGACCCACGGGAACAACCTTTACCTGTGCATGATGTCCATGCACAGACGCCGTCTGTGGGTGGAGTCTCTGGAATATGGTTCCAGAGGCCCTTTCCTCATGGAAAACAGTCACATGAGAAGCTGAACATCATATGATTGAGGGAGGGGCCTCAGAGGAGTGAAACTGGGAAGGCCAAATGGGTCTTCTTTGACTTCTGAAATTTTCATCTAGGGGGACTGTAGAGAATAGGGGTGTGAAGACTAAGACAGCGTCCACGCACAAAGTATCTGCTTCTGAAGCCTGTGTCTTCCCCACTTCCTGCCCAGGTGTATAAAGCCCAATGACAATAAGAAGCAAAGCCAGTTCTCCTCAGAGCTGGTTGCAATCCAGGTGCGGTACCTGGGACTGCTGGAGAACGTTCGGGTTCGCCGGGCTGGCTATGCCTTCCGCCAGGCCTATAAGCCTTTTCTGGAAAGATACCGGTTGCTGAACCGGAACACTTGGCCTCACTGGAATGGGGGAGACAGGTTAGTCCCAGTGGGGAGACTGGAGAGTGGTGAATGGCAGCGCAGGGGACTCCTCCAGGGAGGGGAGCTGAGGGATGGGTCTGCTGAAGCTGCTGAGCGGATGCTCCAGAACCAAGGATCACCTCAGGAGGGCTGCAGTGGATGGGAGAAACACGGAAGGGGACTCTCTCCAGAGACACCTCTCTGCAACTCTTCCCCATCTGCCTCTGTAGGGAGGGTGTTGAGAAGGTCCTGGAGTCACTGAGTGTGTCGTCGGATGAGTTGGCCTATGGGAAGACAAAGATCTTCATCAGAAGCCCCAAGACTGTGAGTCAGGAAGTGCACTGCCTCTGATGGGGGTGGAATGTGGAGTTGTCAAGAGCTCTCCTGAGAAAGGTTCAGGGGGAGGCAGCAGCCATCGCTGGATTGGATGATGCCTGAGGAAGGCTCTACCCTAGGAACTGAGTGCTTGTTCCATCCTGCGCTTAGCTGGGAGTTCACTACACTACCTGGCTTGGTTGTAGTAGAGTTTGAAAGCTGGGGAACCTCTATCCAGTAGGGTGCAGGAAGAGGGAGAAACCCCTTCTCTGTCCCCAACCCCTAGCTTTTCTACCTGGAGGAGCAGAGGCGCCTGAGGCTGGAGCAGCTGGCCACCCTCATACAGAAGATTTACCGAGGCTGGCGCTGCCGTACCCACTACCAGCAGATGCGGAAGAGTCAGATCCTCATCTCTGCTTGGTTTCGGGGCAACAAGGTGCCATCCCTCCCTAAGTCCCATCCATGTCACTCTTCTTCAGGGAGGGGTTTTTCTAACAGTGCCCATGTTTTCTACAGCAAAAGAAGCACTACCTGAAGATCAAGGCATCGACAGTGCTAATCCAGGCCTTTGTGAGAGGGTGGAAGGTAATAGGAAGGACTGAGGGTCTGCCCTACATGGCTCCTGTTGGATTGTATCTCCTGTTGAGGAGAAAGAGCTCCCAGAGTGAGTTCTGTGGTGCCCAGGCCTTCCTCCTGCTGTGGCAGGTGTGGCTTGGAAGTGTGTCAGGGAAACTGTAAGTCTGGGTATGTCTATCTTCAGCTGTAGTTGACTTCACACCATCTCTCCCTTTATAGTCTCAGCTCTTCATTTTTTATTTTTGAGGCAAGGTCTCATGTAGCCTATGCTAGTCTCAAACTCCCTATGTAGCTGAGGATGACCTTGTACTCTTGATCCTTCTGCCTCTACCTCCCCAGTCTGAGTTACAGGCATATGCCACCGCACCTGGCAATCTCAGCTCTTTGTCTGGTTGAAAAAAATAGCAGAACCTCTTCTGTAATTTGTTGTTTTGCTTCCTTTCTTGCATGTCCTTCCCAGGCCCGCAAGAATTATCGAAAGTACTTCCGCTCAGGAGCTGCCCTTACCCTGACAAATTTTATCTACAAGAGCATGGTGAGTGTTGGGGCTGAGGTGGACATGGGGAGGAGGAAGTTCGTTCAGGCTTGGGAAAGGAAGAGGGGAGTCCAAAATTTCCCTCAGAGCTACCTCACTCTGTGGGATGGAGCAGCCACCTGCTGGGAGCAATGTCCCTAGGCAGAGGCATAATAAGACAACACTTTGGTGTGATTTCATCCACTGATCATCAGTGCCTGATCAGTGGGGACACAGACTTGACTTGATAGGCCTTAGCATATATGGCAGAATGCCTGAAATCTGGTGGGGAGACTACGGAGGGGTGCAGATAGTAAGAGTCTAAATATGATTAAGCTATATTGTATGAAATGCTCAGAAATTTAAAAAATATATATATTGCAAAAATAAATAAATAAAGCACTTCAGCTCAGGTGAATGCAGCCTGTATCCGGTGGCATGGAGTTAGTTCCAGCACACTCATCTGAGCCACGGGCAAATAGGCTAGAGGACAGACTAGCTGGGGGTCCATTGCATTATGGAAGCACACAGGATTAATTAGTCCAACCTTCTAAGATCTGTTTTGGGTTACTGGTGGGGAAATCACATCTTCCTACTGTCTCTTCTGAACCCGCAGGCAAGTGAGGAGGAGGGATGTCTCTGAAAGGAGCTCTCCGTGTTAGAGGAATTAGAGCAGAGGGGACAGGAGGAAGCCAGGCCACCCCTGTCCCCACATTCAAACTGTGAATGGCTTCCAGCAAGAGAAAAGTAAGGTCAGAGAAGAGTGATTTCTGGAGACACCCGTCAGATATCAGTGGCACATCTGAGAGGTGTTAGGGGGAGCCTCGGAGAGCAGCAACCCAGGGAAGCCTTGGGAAAGGGCAGACAAGATGGGAGAAGGAGGGCCTTGGCCCAAGGACTGTAGTAAGGTTTGACTGACCTATGTCAACTGGATTTAGACAGCTGTTAGGACCCTTACCAAGTGTGCTCAATTGGGCATGCGATAATTTCACTTGGAGCCCCTCTTTGTTATCAGAAAAGCTGGACTGCTTGACTGGGGAGGGGTGGACGTTCTGAAGCGGGGGCCTCATGGCCTCCCCAGCCTTTGCTCCCCACTCTTCTTTCTCCAGACCTCCTGCTAGCCTGGCCTGTCCAGCGGGCTCCACAGTGTCTCATCTGCCTCCCTTAGTACGTGCTGTCTTGCTGCATACCTCAGACCTGGAATCTGATTTTGCACTTATCTCCTGACAGGCCCTTTTACTTTTTCTTCCACCTGTACTTTGTCAGGCAGCTGCTGGACATGGTTCAACAAATCACATTCTAAGAAGCATGTAGGGCTTTGGGCATTGATTTCCCCCCATGGTTCTGGCACTTTGCTATGGTCTTGACTCTAGTGCCATTTATTTTTGAACACTTACTATATGCTAAACCCTTTACACCATTAATTGCAAGGCTTCCAAGAACTCTGGGATGTAAGCCCCCTGTCTGTCCCATTTGACAAGTGAAAAGACTAAGAAGTGGGCCAGGTGTGGTAATGCATGCCTTTAATCCCAGCACTTGGGAGGGAGAGGTGGACAAATCTCCGTGAGTTTGAGGCCAGAATGGCCTGCATAGCGAGTTCCAGGGAAATCAGGGCCATATAGTATACCCTGTCTCAAAGAAAACAACAACAGCAACAAACAACCCTCCAAGAACCTAAAAACAAACAAAACCCCCCACAAGCCCCCCAAACACCAAACAAACCCCCACAAAAAAACACCACCAGCGCCAAAAACCTGCCGAGACTCAGAGAGGTTATGTAACTTGCTTCTGACCTGTAACCAGTAAACTGTAGAGCTGGGATATAAACTATTTGATTTTGGAGCTTTTAGCTATTGTCCAAGATTGTCCCTCCTCTAAAAGAAGTCTGAACAATCCATGACTTCTAGGCAGGCTTTAGACTCTGTAGCTCTAGAAAAAGTAATGAGAAGAAAGCCGTCAGAGCCTCCGCACTGGCTAGAAGAAAGGATATCTTGGGTGGTACTGGAGCATCAGGGAGGGCTGCAAGCTGCACCTTAGTCACAGAAGGGACAGAATTCCAATAGGCAGAGTTGAGCTTTCAGATTAGGAAGAGCTAGACATAGTTCCATATCCTTAAGAATTTGAAAGAGGGAAGTGCTGTGGCAAAGAACCTGTCTGGAGTGCTAGGCATGCAGGGGATTCTGGGACACGACCTTGGGCTCCAAGCGGAGGACTTTGAGTGGTAGGCTGAGGTGTCAGACAGCACTGTTCAGAGCAGAAGGTGTATCTAATAACCAACACAGACAGTGACAGTCAACTGTAGGCTATTGTGAGCTGAGAGAAGAGGGAGCCAGGGCAACAACAGAGACGAGCTTTGGTGCTGGCTCGCTCCACTGCACTGTCCTAGATTGCGGGTCCTGGTTGGACCGTCCCTCCAGTCCCTCCGTTCTCCATTCCTGCTCTTCCCTGCCAGCCTCAAACCACAGTGTACGCTGACGGAGATCTACCATGCAGTTCCCTCCCATCTCTTCAGCTTTGCTTTCACTTCTCACTAAAGGTGGCCCTGCTCCGGAGTGGGAGGATCCGGGTGCAAGTCTGCCTGCCAAGAAGTGACTCTTCTCACCATTCTGTTCCTCAATACCTTGCTTTCAACTCAGGCACAGAAATTTCTGCTGAACCTGAAGAACAATTTGCCTCCCTCCAAAGTCTTGGACGACACCTGGCCAGCTGCTCCTTACCGGTACTTCAACACCGCTAATCAGGAGCTGAAGCAGCTCTTCCACCAGTGGAAGGTGAGGCCAGGCATCTTTCCTCCCCCTTGTGCTTTTTTTCTCTTACTTTCTTCCCTCTTTTTTTCTTTACTGTGGCAAAATATACACAAAGTAACCTTTATTATGTTAATCGTTTTTAAGTGTAGGACTCTGGTAGTAAGTAGATTCAGGTTGTTGCACAATCATTGGCGCAGTCCATTTCCCCACTTTTTTCATTACCTATTAATCCTGACCCCCCACATGACGTTTATTATAAGCGCCTCCTATAAGTGGGAACCACACAGTTTGTCCATTTGCGTCTGACTTCACTTTACATACTAATGTCATCTGTTCTTTCATTCAGAAAATGCTATGGACCGCCGGTAGGCTTAGCCTGGTCACGTTTTCATAGGGCCTATATTTTCCACTGTTCACTCTCTCTTTAGCACTCCTCAGTTGTCTCTGCCCTCCTCACTGGTCCTCCAGTCCTCCTTTCTCTCACCTTCCTCCCCAGCCTTGCCTTGCACCTTTGAGATCTTAGTTTTCTTCTTCTCACAGTGCAAGAAGTTCCGAGATCAACTATCCCCAAGGCAGGTGCAGGTCCTGAGAGAAAAGCTCTGTGCCAGTGAACTGTTCAAGGGCAGGAAGGCTTCGTACCCTCAGAGGTAAGGCCCTCAAATACTCTATAACTATTTCCATTACGTTGTGGTTCTCAAGCTTGAGCCTGCATCAGAATTGCCAGGCAGACTGGGGACACCTAGCTGCTGTGCCTTCCTCTGACCCGGTGGGTGTGGGAGGACGCTCCTGGTGGTGCTCACAGTGTTGGTTCTGGGCCATATCTGTGAATCACTGAGTCAAGACGTGGTAGAAGGAGATGGCAGGCACTGGGGACAGCTAGCAGGGCCTTGTTCTCACTGCACACCTCCCATCTGTCCTCAGCGTTTCTATTCCATTCCGTGGTGATTACGTTGGACTTCAGGGGAACCCCAAGCTGCAGAAACTGAAGGGCAGGGAGGAAGGGCCTATCCTGATGGCAGAGACTGTGAAGAAGGTCAACCGTGGCAATGGCAAGGTGAAGAAAGGGCTGTTCCTCCTCATGGTGGGAACTGGCCTTGGGCCAGATGTATGTGTTTTGCCCAGTGGATGAGGTGGGATAATCCTGCCTGTCCTCATTATTTCCTGTGCCCTCTCTAGCTATCTACACGGATTCTACTTCTGACCAAGAGGCATGTGATTCTCTCAGATGCCAAGAAGTCTCAGGCCCAAACTGTCATTGGACTGGAGAATTTAGCTGGGGTATCAATTACCAGCTTCCAGGATGGGCTCTTTAGCTTGCATCTGAGTGAGGTATCAGAGCCACACTGGGCAGGGTCTCTGAGATGGGCAACCTGAGGCTGAGGTGGACTGGAAATGCTAGAACCAATGATCTCACTCTGGCTCTTTGATGTCCCTCAGGCTGTTGCTGAGGAGAAAAATTAATCCCTTCTGCTCTTTCCCTCTTTCTAAGATGTCATCGGTAGGCTCCAAGGGGGACATCCTGCTGGTCAGTGACCATGTGGTTGAACTGCTGACAAAAATGTACCAGGCCGTGCTGGATGCCACACAGAGGCAGCTTTCTGTCACAGTGACTGAGAAGTAAGGCCATGAGCTGGTGAGGAGGGACATCTTGGGACAGATGACCAGATTACTGGTCATTGTGACCGGAAAATTTGTGCAATCAGAAAGTGAAACATACTGTATCAGGGCAGGGCTTGTCGGTGTTTCTTAGTAATCCTCATCTTCCTCTCCCCCCGTCAAGTTCTCTGGAGCCTTGAGTCACCAGATTGGTGGGGGTGTAGTGTGTTTGCTTCAGGAAGTAGAAGCCGATGTAGAAATGCAGGAGTCTAGCTGAGAGGATGCTGACTTTGGTTTCTTTGTCTGTTCTCCCTGCAGGTTCTCACTGAAGTTCAAGGACAGCAGTGTGGCTGTCAAGGTCATCCAGGGGCCCGAGGGTGGTGGGAACGGCAAGGTGATTTGCAAGAAGAAGGGGAGTCATTCCATGGAGGTGACTGTGCGGTGAGGAGGTTGGAGCCTCCTAGAGATGTATCTTCTTCCTGCTGGACCAGAAGTTGGTTGAGGGCCTTTGTGTCAAGCCCCTCTGATCATAAGGTGGGGCTTAGAGATGAAGAACCCTTGAAGAGGGTCTTTCTCTTCCCCGGACCAGAATTTAGAGGACAGAATTCTCCTCTAAATGGAGCATACTATCAGCTTTAGCCTCTGTGCCCACTAATAAATCATGTGGTTCAGAAAGGTCTGGGCAGTGTTGGTGGCTCCCGGTTTCACTGTTTCCTTAGTTGCATTTACTTGTTTATGTACTTGACTCCTTTTGATTTTTACCCAGTTGCATTTTGACCTTCCTCCCTGCATGCCCTTTCATGTTCTTTGGGCTCCCGGGAGCCAGATAGTACAGATAATAAGAAGGAAAAAGAAGGAAATTTTATCTGGGCTCCTTGACCGGCTGAGCTCTGGCAGGGTTTAGAGAGACTGGGGTGGGGGAGCAGGAGTCAGAGATAGGGCTCAGGTCGCAGGTGGTCAGTGAACTGATTCATTATGTGTGTCCCTGGAGGGAAGAAGTGAAGATCCCTGTCTTGGAGACTGGGATCCTTTGGAGCTATGGCCTGAAAAGAGGCCTCAGGCTGGAGGGCTCAGGCAAGCTGAGGCCAGCCTGGGTATGCAGGGTCCTCTGCTCCCAGGATCTCCATCACTTTCCACTCCAGAGATGGGCTACATCACACCTGCCTCCCAGGCAACCCCTCCTTCTCCATGTCCCTGACATGCCAAGCTGCTGCCAATCACTGTCCCACAGCTGGGGCCCAGAGCTGGTGGCGCTTGACAGGGGTAGACTCCCTCACCCAGACATTCTCATTCCTAGGACTGATTTCTTCCCACTTGTCTTCCTTCATTTTCTGTGTCATTGTCATTATTTTTTTTCGCAGTCTCTTAGCTGCCTCATGCCATCTCACTATCCCTGTCTGTGTGGGTTTTAACCAATATTAATACGTAATATTTTGCAGAATGCTTTTGCTGTCTCTTCCGTCTGCTCTTCATATCTGTTTCCCCATAGACTCAGACTTGTCTCACCATCCTTGTCTCTCTTTGGGGAACACAGTGCTCATAGCAGTAAAATTTAGATCTGCGCTCTGAGTGCTTATGAAGGACTGCCATTGTTCTGTCTCTGGCAGTCTCTTCCTCTTCTCTCCACCCTCCCTGCCTCCTCCACTGAGCTCCCTGAGCCTTGAGAATGGAGGTCCCCTCACAGCCTCCATTGGTAGGCAGCTCACGGCCCAGGTAATCTTGTTGGCGGGGAGACCTGATTAACTTCTCCTCCTGCAAGCAGATTAATCTTATTCTCTGAACCCAAGCTCTGAGCTTTGGCACACCCTGCTCTGGGATATGATAGGCCCTAGGCGGAGAGAGGCTGTGTCCAGAAAGAGGGGGTAGATGAGGCTCTGGCCAGCCTTCCACTGCCCGGATGACAACTCTCCCAACCCTGACTTCTCTGAATCAGGCCAAGAAGACTGTCGACTGGGAGGAGGTGGTGACCTGAGGCTGATCGCCCCCGCTCTCCGCCTCATCTCCTGCTCCCAGGGCCCAAATTGTCGTCACTTTCCCAGTGAAGTGTCTGGTCATTTTCAGAAGTAATTTCAGGAGAAAATGCAGCTGCTACTCCCTATCCTGCTTTTCTTTTCCCAGGACTGAGGACACTGCCAGCTCCCTGAACAGGGATGGGGAGGGCTAACTCAGTCTCTGGCCTCCCTTCCTCCGCCAAGTGGATGGATACTAATTGAAGGATGGAAGGGGCTCCCCTCCCCTCCCCCACCTTCCTCTTCCTCTTCTCTGCAGTCCCTGCCTTGCCTTTCTTTTGGAGCTCCGGAGTCTGAATCCAGTATGGCTCCATTTTCTCACCTGTGGTAAAGGGCTGGGATTGGCTTCTCACTGTGGGAGCCCTCCTCTCCCAGCCTTCTTCCTTGACCCACCCAGTATTTCCCAAAGTGGAGGTTACTTCAACCTCTGAGGGCCCCAAGTCATCCTGAACTGCCTTAAGTCCCGGGAAGAGCCACTTAGGCACCTCACAGCTTAATTCAGCTCTGGCACAATCCTGGTTCAGTCTACTTCTTCCCCATGCTCGGAGGGATTCTCCCCATTTCTTGCTGAGAGAAATGGCAGGTCGCAGAGACTACCGTGCTTCCATTCCTGACTAATATCACACGTGGCCAAGCCTCACCCTCAGCCCAACATCTCTCCAAGATGTGGAGGGCGTCCTCAGGTTGAGCACATGGTGGGCCTGTGCTAGTTATCTTGTGAGCACAAGCACATGCCTCCAGAGAATGGCTGTCTAAGCTGTCCCACTTCTACACATATCTTTCCACAGCTTCACCCCCAACAAAGAGGACAAGCTGCAGGGGATCTGCTATAGATCCAGGATGCCAAATACCATCTCCTCTATGGTGACAGCATCTGAGATTGGCTTAAATAAAGAAATGTTCAAAGGGAAAAAAAGTGCTCTATAGCTGCAACAAGCACTTTACATGCCATGTACATATAATTTGTGGGCAAAATGAAGCTGCTTTCTCCCACTCTCCAATGTATTTCTCCATCACCTCTCTAACTTAGGTCAGCATCAGCTCTTTCAAGTCTTTGCTAATCCCAGAGATCAAGGGGTGATCAGCTCTCCCTGCTAGCCCCTAGCTCCCCCCAGCCTTGACTCCTGCCATCCTTGGTGAGATGCAGCATCATCAAAGGACATTATTCATGGGAGACCTTTGCTGAAGCCCAGTGCTCCGGGGTGGGTTAGCTGGGTGGGGAGGGGAGGTGCTGACAGAGCTAGGGCTCACAGGGCTTTTGATCTTCAGCTTTAAATTTGTTTTATTTTATGGGTATGAGTGTTTTGCCTGTGTGTAGGTGCACCATGTGAGTGCAATGCCCCACAGCGGCCAGAAGAGGGCATCACATCCCCTGGAGCTGGAGTTATGGACAGTTGTGAGCCACTACGTAGGTAGTACCCAGGTCCTCTGCAAGAGCAAACAGTGCTCTTAACCGCTGAGCATCTGTCCAGCCCTCCAGTCCTCGGCTTTTGCACTCACACCTCTTGTACAGCCAAATCTCTGGGTCTGCCCAGCTTGGCCTTCTGTCTCCAGATTGGTGTGGGCAGGAGAGGAGGAGGAGGGAGCCAGCTAGGGCTAGATCCAATTAGAAAAAGCACCTGGGCCTCTCTAAGGAATGTACATGTCATACCATTTGCATGTAAACAGCCTCCCACTTCGATTCCTCATCTCACCAAATGTTTGCAGCCCTGGGTCCTGGCCCATGTTCTTTGCCGACACAGCTCTGCAATTAGCTGTGTAATGAGAAGCTTTTAATGAGGCCCCATTAGCCTCTCACATCATAAAGAGGTCTTCATACTCAGCTGCTGCCCTCACTCTGGGGTGAACACGGGGCCCTGTGCAGCCAGGGTGACTTTGGTCACTATGGCCCAAGTCTCAGCGTGTGTGGAATGGGGAGAAAGGATGCCAACACTCCATCAGCACTCTAAGAGGCTTCATGTTTGGGGGGGGGTATTTAGAAATTTTTAAAACCTTGTGAATCCTGGAGTCCCTTTCATTTAATACATTTTTATTGAGCACTTATTATTTGCCAAATACCATAGGGCGAAGGATACAATAACAGGCAAACATTCTTGCCCTTGTGATGCTTAGTGGGGCTGGTGTGTATGATGCAGTAAAATGTCAGCATGTTGAATGTGATAAGTACAGGAAGGAAAATCATGAGGGAGACAGGAGGATTGGGGTGGCAGTAATTTTAGGTGGGGTGACTGGGGAGGGCCTTGTTAAGCAGGAGTCTGTAGTAACTAGAGGACCTATTTTATTCTTTCCTCATCCCAACCCTTAGAAGAGTAGCTTTCCAAATCTCTGCGACTCAGTGATGACCCTCCATGCCTTTTGGGAGAGTGAACAGTTCCTTCTCAGGCCAACATACCTTTGCAGTTAAAAGAATGAGAAACTTGGAACAAGAAGAGTGTGAACTTACATCTCTTCACTAATTACTAGCTGTGTATACCGGAATGAGTTTTTTGAACCTTCTGGGCCTCAGTTTCCTAATCAGGAAAATAGGCAAATTTTGTACTTAAATGGGGAGTGTGGAAAATCAAATGCTCACTGTGTCAAGGCTCCTGGAGAGCATTCGAACCCAGCTGCCGTGTCCAGAGCACTCCCTACCTGCTCCTGCATCTCTGACTCTGTCTCTTCCCTTCCCTGGCCTTCTTTCCTGGGGTGAGAAACAGAGAGAAAAGCCTTGTTGTTTGTGTGGGATGTGAATAGGGGCTGGAAGTGTCAGAGGAGAAGCAGCCTGAGCTTTGGGGAGTGAGAAAATGTAACTACGAGGAGAAAGGAAGCAATTAGGAAAAAAATGCTGGCCTGGACATGGTGGTGCATGCCTTTAATCCCACCTCTCAGGAGGCAGAGGCAGGTGGATGTCTGTGAGATGGAGGCCAGCCTGGTCTACGTAGTGAGTTCTAGGCCAGCTGGGCCCACGGAGAGACCATGTCTCAAAAAGACAAAAAAAGAAAAAAGAAGGAGCGGGGGAGGGGAGATGGAAGCTGACAAGCAGAGCAGGACGGGGCTGGGGACAATCTGCCAGGGTGTTTGTGCCTTCTCTCAGACTGAAGCAGAAGGATGGAAGGTAGAACTCCAGAAGGATGCACCTGAGTCAGCCTGTTTAGGGCCAGGACGGAGAGGGTGGGGAGAACCAGTGGCAAGGCAGGGGTGGAGGCAGGCTGAGGTCTGGGTTCTCTGCAGCTCGGGTACACCCTTGGGGTGAGGCCCACTGTGTCGGAACAGCTTCACAGAGAGGGGCGCAGCGGGAGGAGCCCGAGGACTGGAGGGGATGCCAGGCTCACCTTCAGTCCTCAGGTGGGGACCTCAGCTCCAGCTGTGTTGGTGGTATCAGGGACAGAAGAATACTTGTCTGAGCTGTTCCAGCCTGGTAGTCAAGGTTAGAGGTTTAAAAGGTGAGGAGCTGAGTGAACCCTGAAAGAAAGAGGCCCAGGAGATACACCTATTGAACCAGACCTGGCATAGCAATTTTGTGACAAAGCACATACAACAACCTTTCTTAGGCACCTGCCTTGGGTATCTTTGGAAGGAAAGTGGGCTGCTGGACAACTCCAGCTCACTGCTGGGTATGCTCTGTGTGTGTGTGTGTGTGTGTGTGTGTGTGTGTGTGTGTGGTATATGCGCGTGCGTGCGTGTCTGGGTGTGTGACTGCAGCCTGCGTCTTCTCCCCTACCAGCTCCCCCCTCCTCTCCAGCCACCCTGGGATTGGTGACTCTCAGCCCCTCCCCTCAGCTCCCCCAAACCCTCCCAGAACCTTTATCAGGGAGCTGGGACTGGTTCCTGCCACCTTCCAGACCCCCTCCACTCTGTTTCTCTCCTCGCAGCAGCACCAGCCCGCTCCCTGATCCTACTGTCCACTCAGCGCCAAGCTCAGAGCAGCTCCACAGGCTCCACAGGCTCCACAGGTAGGCTCTAGGAGGAGTGGTGGTGAACGGAAGCAGGTAGCAAGAAAAGGGGCCAGAATGAGGCGGGAACAGGGAGAGGGCAGCCTGAGGGAAGCAGGGTTCTCAGAAGGAGACAGAAGGCGCCTGAAGGTTGGAGAGCTGGTTAATGTTTGGAGCCTGGGGCCAGTTACAGACTGATTCTTTCATACCAGAAAGTTTTTGGATGAGTTAGGGGTTATCTCAGTCTATGGGTTATCATACTGTGAGACAGCATGCAGGGTCCCTTCTCAAGCTAACTAAGGAACTAGACAGTGCATGTCCTGTGAGTGTGTTGTCTTCCTTGTGAGCCAGAGTTCCTAGCACACAACACACATTGCTCCTTGTCCTGGGGAGATGTTTAACGGGGGATCTGGGAACCTGAGCCCAGATGAGGCACCCTCTTCTCAGAGATGCATCCCACTCTGACTTCAGATCAGGGCTTAGACTGGGGAGCTGGGTGGAGCCGTGCTGCTGGTCAGGAAGGCCTCCAGTGTCCCGTGTAACATCACGCTGTGTATCCATCCTCCTTACCTTTGTCCTCCAGGCACCATGAGGAGCGCCATGCTGTTCGCAGTGGTCCTAGCCCTCAGCTTGGCTTGGAGCAGGGCTGTCTGTGACGAGTCACAGGAGCAGGTGGTGCCCAGCAGGAAACAAAGTAAGGTAAGGGTCTCCCGGTAGAGTTCAAGCCATCATGGAGACTTGGCTTTCTGCCTGTCTAGATAGCTGGAGGGAGGAAGGTAGGTTGGTGAGGTTGGGCATTTTGTCTCTGGATTTCTCTGTGTCTCTGGCTCATGTTTCTACTGTTTCCAGAGTATGTCTGTGTTTTTCTCTGTGTGTGTCTTGGGCACCTTGTAGATAAAATGCATCCTAAAAATATGTTGGGTTGGTTGATTAATGATGTGGTGATTCAATGAATGGTGCTATGGGTGAGCTAGGGTGTGCTGAGGGTCTGTGTAGTCTCACCCAGTTTCTGTCTCTTGGCAGGGAACAGATTTCCTTCCTGGATGGAGCGAAACAGCCAGAATTTCTCTCACAAGTGGTTGTTTTTATGCTGTTCCATCTATCAGTTATATGTAGTCTTTTATTTTCAATATACAAGTAAATTCCCTTATTCTCTGCTTACCTACCTCCCCCACAGTCTCCAGTGTTTCTAAGATCCCAGTCCTTCCTTTCTCTGCTTTCCTTTGCCTACTTCTAGCCTCTGCTTAGTCAGACTAGTAAAACAGAAATTAAAAACCAACAAGCCAGGTTAAGCCCAGATTTCCAAAGTTCCGCTAAGAAAAAGAATAGGACTTGTCAGGGTGTGGTGTAGGGAGTGCAGGAAGGAGGTCTTTTCAGGGTTTTGAGTTGACAGCAATTACATCGGTACAAATGCTTTTAAGATGATTGCAGGTGGAACTTCTTACAAATTCAGTATGTGAAGCCTGACTGCTTTCCAGCTCCAATCTGTGTAGCATCTCATTACAGGAGGTGGGCTGAGTATATGAACAATTTTGGAAAAGTGGCTTCTGGGAAACTGTGCGCTGGGCCAAGGGGTTTTGGCTGGAGGGGAAGGAGTGGGGAGCACTCACCAGGGCAGCTTTGCAGGTGGCAGCAGTTGCACCAGATCCAAACAACCAGAACCCACTCAGAAATGCACATCAAGTGCCAAGTATAGGCTGGACCCTGTGTTTGGAGCTGCAGAGGTCTGGCTCCAGGCAGCCAGACTCTTGGGGCTCTTCAGAGCCTGCTACAGAACACTGGGCAATGTGAAAATTCCTTTGTCTTTCATGGTCAATAAAAGAGACTATCTCTCTCCCCAAGTCTGTGAGGATGAGGGCAACCGGGGCAGGAGGAGGGCAGAATTCATGTGTGCATATGTGCTTGGGTTGGCTTATATAGTGAATCCTGGCAAAATGCACATCCATGTCTGCAAAGCAGCCCAAGGACACCAGGGCTCTGGAGAGAGGCATAGCTGAGATTCAGGTGAGAATCTCCCAGCCTAACATCATCATCTCTTCGGGACTCTGGTTAATTGTGTTACCTTGTTATGTCCATGTTTCTAGAAAAAATTGTAAGGATAGTCAAGGGCCCTTGCTGGGCAGCTGTTCCTGAATCTGGTGTTATGTGGGTGGAGCAGAAGAAGGGACATCATTCTGAGCAGGTAGACTTCCTGAAATTCTAGATCCAGGGTGGAAAGCGGAGAGACTGGAAAAGCCAGAGGAAGACATGAGAAGAACAAATGAAAGAAGGGAAGAAACAGGGAGAGAAGCATCCACTGACAGCGTAGAGGGGGGAGATGTGCAGGTGTGCTGGACTGCCCACCGCTGCTCTACCCGAGGACCAAGTCCTGTCTGAGACTCAGTCATGTAGTGCAGGCTAGGGGACACTTTATCTGTGTGACCAGCATTTCTTGGGTGTGGGGAATTCATGGCTCACGCAGTAGAATAACCAGACATCTTTGGGCAAGGGAGTTTCTAAGCCTTGTTGATTGAAGGGTAGCAGGAACTGGGATGGGGCTCCAAGGCACAATCTCCCGTGAGCTTGGGAGATAGTACGATCAATATCCCAACTGGAGATATTATGCATCCCAGAATGTCAGTCCTGGACAACCAGGACTGCAGGGCAGCCAGCAGGAATGCTTCCTCAAGGCTTCAGACTGTACTGTGCCTATGAACACTCGGGGGTCATATTCTACAGTGGGTCTCAGGTAGGATTCTGCATTTGTAACTGGCTTCTGGTGGTGCTAGTGTTGCTGTTGGTCTACAGACAATGCTTTGAGCACCCATTAGTCTTCCAGGGTAAACTAGAGGAAATCTTGAAAGAAACCGTGTTGGATTGGCTGTGCTAGGTTTGGGATGAGGCTGTTTTCTGTGGGAAGAGAACAAGTAGATGCGGTATGAGCTTCCCGTCTCAGTTCTCTGCTCTTCTCCCCTACAAGGACTCGGACCTCTACCAGCTGCCCCCATCCTTGCTTCGGAGACTCTATGACAGCCACTCAGTTTCTCTGGAAGGACTGCTGAAAGTGCTGAGCAAGGCTAGCCTGGGTAAGAGGGAGCCCTGGGGGAGTCTGAACCCTAGGTAAGCATGGCAGACCCTTCAGATGGGAGGAAGATGGGGTGTCATGGGGACTCAGTAGGGGCTGTGAGCTGAGCTGCCCTCTAATCATTGCTTTCCTATTTGCACATTTGTTCTTGGTTTCACAGAGCCTAAGGACTCATCACTTCCACAGAAACGTGAGTAGCCGCTTCTTCCTGATCTCTGCTGACCACTTGCCCAAAGTTTCATGGGCACTGAACCAATGCACCATTTTGTCTAGCCTCATCTCAGCAGGTGCAGACAATATGCCAGTTGCAAATGCTCTGTCAGCCTTTCTGAGTGGGAGATGCCACCAGGGAGCCAGAAAGAAGCAAGTGTGAGGGGCATGGGAGACTGGCCATCATTGACTGGTCATTGGGTACTCAGAGGCTCTCCTGGTGGCAATGAAGATTCTAAGTCAGGTACCTGCTGCAATACAGAATTGGTAAAATGTGGAGGAAGGGGAGATGGGCAAAGAGAGTGGGCAGAGAAGGTACCTGTGAGCTGTGGAGTTCAGGCTGCTGTGAGAATAAGACCAGCTAGGTATGGTGGTACACACTTGCAATTCTAGAACTCCGGAGGGTAAGACAGGGGACTTGAGAGTTCAAGGTTAGCTGGGACTACAAGGCAAGTTCCAGGCTAGCTTAGTCAGTTTACATATTAAGTAAGACCTTGGAGAGAGAGAGAGAAAGAGATGGAGATGGAGGACCAAAAATCTAATCTCAGTAACCTTGACATATGTACATTGACAGTGTTGGCCTTTTCCTGCAGGTGACATGCATGATTTCTTTGTGGGGCTTATGGGCAAGAGGAACAGCCAGCCAGGTAGGAATGCCCCATGGGATGGTTTGAGGGTACTGTTAAGGAAGTCAGCAATGCTGCTGACTTTGTCCAGAGAGGAAATGGAGACTTTCTCAGTTATGATGAATGTTCTGTGGCCCTTCCTTCCCAGTCATCTCCGATCTACCCACATTTGGCTCTGCTGATGGCTTCCAAAGGAGAGAGAATGGGGCATCAGGAAGCTTCTGCAACCACTCACAGCCTCCTGTCCCTCACTTCTTGCTCCTGGAACCTACAGCCAGTGGTCTCAAAGTAGCCAGCCTGAGACCCAAGAAACTGACTCTTGATGGAGTCAGTCGCTTCCCTGAGCACAGGAGTAGGGAGCGTCTTTTGAGATAGTCTTGCTGTAGCTGAGAGAGGGGCAAGAGGCTCTACCTCCTCCTCATTCTCCAGCTGCCTTCCAGTGCTGTCTTAGCTCTTCACTGGTTCCGAAGAATCCCCCCTAACTCTGCTGTTTACTTCACCCCAGACGCTCCTACTAACATGAATGAAGAAAACACCCCCAGCTCTGGCACTCTCAAGTATCCCCCCAGTGCAGAATGAGGTAAGCATTGTTGGCTGGAGAAGAGAGGGGACTAGGGAGAGGAGGGGGTCAGTTGTGCCTTTCCTCAGATGCTACAGATACTTACTAATGCCCATGCTTTTTGCTCCCAAACACAAATACATTGCTAGCGCCCAGCACATTGTGGGTCAGACACAATGAGGCATTACTTATGCCCACTGCTCTTTTTTATCTCTTTCTCCTGTGTCCTGGACCCCACTGGTTACTGAGCAGCTGGAGGGAGTAGCAGGAAGCAGGTCAAGGATTCCTTTCGAGCTTCTGCATGGTTAGCTTCTGTTGTTTGGACACTGTTCTCTTGTGATCTATACCAAAGACGGGAAAGCGTCATCCAATCACTACAGTCCAAGTCACAGGTGAAGTGTTCAGCTCCCAGGCAGGCGGAACATTTTGGTTCAGAGTGCCAAGTTACAGGCTCAGAGTGGAGTCCAGTGTTGTGGCAATTTAGGAAGAGATGCAAAGGATGCTAACTGGAGTGGGAGCAGCTGGAAGCCATATCTTAGCCTGTCAGTGCAGTGGAATGGATCACAGAATGGCTGGATTCAAATCCCGGGTCTGCTATTCTCTAGCTGTGACTCCTTACTCTGCACTCATCTATCTTATCTGGGAAAATGAAGGCAGTGATAGAATCTCCCAACGCTGTGTTTTTGTGGATGGACTATAACTAGACCCTTCAGAATGGTTTCCGGTGCACAGTATTGCAAGTCGGCTGTATTATGGCTCTTCTGGTCTGAGAGTTGGATGGGGGCGAGGGATGTCCTCATGTGTCCCCTTGGCTGGCTTTGGTCTGTCTGCTGAGAGTCATTTGGCCAGACCTCAGGACTGAGTGGGCTGAGAGATTCCTCACTTGTCAACTAGTGTGAAAGTCCCTTAGGGAAGTATCTAGTCAAAACCCAGAACCTTCCGCCTTGATGCCATCTACCCACACATGGCAATAGCAGCTCAACTGATGGTTTCCTTTTCCTTGTTTTCCAAAGAGAGGGATGACAAGCAGAGAGAATGGGGTTATCGGGAGTCCCGTACAATCATGAAAAACTTCCTGCCTCTCTTTCCTTGCTCCTGGAACCCACAGCCACTGGTCTCAGAGTAGCCAGCCTGAACCCCAAGAAGCTGACTCTTGATACCACCAGAGCATGACTCCCCAGGACCAGAGACTGTGTCTGGCCCCCCATTTTCTGTTGGGTGAGAGGGCACAAGGAGCTGTAATAACTGTAACTCGCTGATTACATGGTACTTACCGTATCATTTTGCTCTCATTAAATGGTTATTTCAGTCCTGCCGGTGGCCAGATAATTATACGGGTAGCTATATCTGGATGACACACTCTCCTCCAGCGTTATGCACTGACCATAAAAATAATTACAGTGCAATTTTGCCATAGTATTTTATACAAATGATAAAAACAAGTGCATTGTGGAAATATACTTTTAATGTTTGCTGGTGAATCCAAGCTCTTTCAGAGGAACCAAGCTGGTAATTGCAACTTTCCGTAATCGTACCACGGACGAAGCATTCTTAGCCTGTTAGTGCCAGACAGAATGGGACACGAGGTCCCTAGGGGCTAGCATTGAAAGGAGATTAGAAAAAGCAGATCGACACAGATCACGGTGTTATCTTATTTGTTCACAGGAGGCTATTGAATACAGAAGTCATTCACAGCCTCTCCTTCTGGTGGGTTTCTGGGAAGGCAGGGGAAGCATCACCCCCAGGTTGCTGTGGATGAACAGTGTCTGTGCCAGCTTCCTGGGGATGATGGATGATGTGAGTTGGTCAGGCCACCTTTCTTCATGGGCCCCACAAGGCTGCAGGGACAACTGAAAGTTCAGCCTTCCTTGTCCTCCCTCCGCAGAGGTGGCCTTCCCCCAGTGGGCGGATGGTGGGAGTTTTATGGGACAAAGATGTGACTTAAAATTTTTATTTATTTTATTTTTGTCTTTAGACACCACTTCTGGACCTAGCCTGGGCTGCATCATAAAGACACTATCTCTGTCCCAACCCGAGTGCATGCATACAGCTCTCTTTTCTCTTTCCTGTGCTTGTAATACTCTTGCTCTGACTCCCACTCCTGCCTGGCATACAAGCTGCATAGTGAATAACCTCAATTCCATGAGCACTGATTATAGAGTATATAGATTGACTACAGTTTCTGTAGTGCTCTGCATTAAAAATGCAATGTCTCTCTTCAACAATAAAGGATTTTTACATACGAGTGATGTGATGGATTGTTTTGTCGATTGGTGAATGGGTTTTTCCATAAATGCATATATATACAAAAAGATGATACAGGGCCTACAGATAAAGGCACTTGCCATGCAGGCCTGAAAACCAAGTTTAATCCCTGGAATCCACTGTAAAAGGAGAGAACCAGCTCTCAAAAGTTGTCTTCTGACTTCCACTCATGTGCTGACCCCACTCACACACATCATACATGCATGTATTCACACAATAGTAAGTAAAATAAAATTCAAAACAAACAGATGGTGCATATGTAATACTTAAATAGACATATTTTCATTTTTCTACACATACTAATTATCCCCAATAGTGCCTTAAACAGTTCTTCATACAGTTAGCATCAGATTTGGTGATTAAAAGAATATATATGTCAGTGTGGTGGTTTATACCTCGACTCAGGAGGTCAAGGCAGGAGGATCTTGATTTTTAGGCCAGTCTGGCCACATAGAGAGATTCTGTTTCAAAGAAGCAAAAGAAGAAGAAGGAGGGAAACAAAACCCCAAAACTTAAATCTGAAAGACGGTTTCTAACATTCAAAGAGCTTCATGTACCAGTTTAAGATAAAGAGAAAGCGAACATTCTCAGAGCCTTGCCTGCATTTCTAGGTGGGGCCTGGAAAATTCAGTCGGCAAATCTGACACTACTTAATTAGAGAGGGGGGGTGTGCAAATGTTAGCATGGGCTGAAAAATCCGGGGCTGAGCTGTGGCTACTTCCTCCAGGTTGTTACATGGAGTTACTGCTGTCTGGAATTAGAGCAGCTGTGATCACTGGCATGAGGCCCTCCTGAGGTTCACTTATTAACATTCCCGGGCGAAGGGAGGAGGAAGGTTCAGGAAGCCCTGTTCCTCCCCAGGGATATATAAATGGTAAACTATGGCAGGGACAGGCTTCTTCCAAGTGTAGCTGCCTGGAAGTTCCCCAGGGAACTCCTGATATACAGCTTTTGTGAGTGTTACTGTGCTGGGATGAGCTTTCCAGTGATGCAGTAAACTCCTGCAAGCAGTCTCAAACTCATTAACTCATCAAGTTGAACTTGGATGAACTTGTCTCTCTGCTCTGCTGTAGTCCACTCTATCTAGGTAAAAACATCTAAGTAAAAACAGACGCCTCCCCACCCCCCCGCCCCGAAAATCCCATAGCACCTATACAAGGATTTTGTAGTCTAGCAGGGCTATGGGCAAGTGAACACAGCTTCATCGAGGTAGTGTGGAGGTTAGACACTGAAGTTACTACAGAGCCAATAGACAGGAACAAGTGCCCTCAGTGTTAACCCGCTATGTTAGTCACATAAAGGGAAAACATTTATCTCAGATTCTTGCTCTATAATGTGCCCATTACCAGCACTTTCAATACTGGTCTAGTAGTTCCTAGAATATAGACTTACATGCCATGAGTGTGGGTATCTTTTATTAATCTGTGTGCTAATGATCACAGCCCCAGTGGGGGCCCTGTACCTCAGTGGGACAACCTAGGAAAACTTTGAGCTCTCAGTCTTAGCCAGGTACTAGTGATTGCATGCATTGTGCTGATACAAAGCTATCACTCAGCCTTTCCAAGGCAGTGTCAGGACTGGACTTTGGAGCCAGAAGCTGTTTCCTGCAGTTCTTTCACCTTAGAAGTTCTCTGCTTTGAATGCTTCTCTGGGCTCATTTTCCCCATGAGCGTGGGTGGGAAAAGGAAAGAAAATGCCCTTTTATAGCCAGAGGTCAAAGAATGGCCCCACCCCAGATTCTAGAGCCTTTCTCTAGGAGTCATCTCTTTGACTTCAAAATTAGCTGTCTGTACAGTGGAAAAATTGAGACACTTTTGCAGGTCTGGGGAATTTTGGGGGGTCATGAAAACTTCTGCTCAGACGCTCGGCTGGGCATATATGCTGAGCTGAAACAGCTACTGACAAATAGTACATAAATGCAGAAAGGTTGCTCTCTGGTGGGGTTGATAAAAATTACAGTATCAGAGATCCAAGAAAAATATCAGTCTCCCCGCTCCCTCTCCAATGTGTAGCTTAGCCCAGGCTGGCCTTGAATTCCCTATACAGCTCAGACTGGTCTCAAACTCCCAAGATCCTCCTTGCCTCAGCTTTCTAAATTCTGGTACGATTAGCAATTGATACCAGATCTATCTTCTCAAATTCCTGGTTAGTGCCTCCACTAAATTCCTGGTTCTTTCCTTTTAGCTTTGTGCATATGTGTCACTGTGACTGTGTGGTAATTTATTTAAAAAAAAAAAAAAACCTAGAGAGTAAATAGTATGAACTTTTATCTACGCCCTCAGGGTGATTTGTTTACTGTTGAAATTTACTGTGGTACATACTCCAAAGATGACTGAAGCAATTGGGGAGAAAGGTTAAACAGATATTGTCCTTGAAAGTCTTGTGCCTCAAGTCTCTGGAGCCATGCTTGAGCTCTGGTGACTGTTGGTTGTCACATGTTCACCTTGCCCAGCCATGAGAGCTGGACCTGCCATTGGAATATTGCATTAGTCTTCACACAGCTCTCACTATAGAGAAGTGGAATTCCCCGCCCCAAATTATAAGAACAAGTTCTGTGGCTGTTGTGTGAATTTTTCCTGGAGAGATGAACAGATGTGTATTTACTCTAGATAAGACATCAATGACAGACTGAAGGAACAATTCCACCCAAGTCTAGCTTGGTGAACCAATGAATTTCAATGGAGTTACAGGTAGGAGTGTGAGGCTAGCTGACAGGCCCATGGGTGAGGGAGTATTTACAGGAGCAGGGCTAACTTACAAGTGGCTACACCATTGAAGAAAATGTCTCTCTCAGCAATGACTGCTTGTAAATCCTCAGGAAGGTGGGCGGGGCCTCATGAATCCCCTTCCTAACTCCATGACAGTCATTAATGAGCCCAGTCTTATGGATGTAATCACAGCTGCTGAGAGTCATGAGGACAATGACCTTGTCATGCTCTGAGGATGGTGTTCCATAACACTCCAGACCTTCCTCTGGCTTTTGTATTCTTTTCTGCCCCCTCTTGTCATCTTCCTTGAGCTCCGGAGGGGATGCTATCGAGGTCCCATTTAAGACTGTGCATCCAATTGTCACTTATTCTCCGCACTTTGACCAATTATGGGTCTCTGCAGCAGCCATTGCCCTATGCAAAAAGCAGCTTCTCCTGACCAAGGCTGATAGCAGCACTAAACCACAGGCATAAACATAAATATTTAGAAGGCAATTTGAGAACAAAAGGGAGTGGGGAGGTTAAGATGGAGAATCAGGAGCAGTGTCTGTGAGACTAGGAGTCTGGGTAGAAGAAAGTCAAGACAAGAAGCCACCAAGAGAGAAATATGAAAGAGCTACAGAAAGCAGAAATATGACTAGGGATTTTCTCCACAAAGAACCCAGCTGGCATACCCAGTCACACCAAGCAGTGTGTACTGAGCTGGATCCCCATCAGGCATGGCTCACCTCAGAGACAGTTCATGCTGCTGGAAACTCAAACTGGAAGCTGAACTCATCAGGCCCAGAGAGGAAAGTCTTTCCCAGTATAAGTAGCTCAGGAGAGGAATGCTCCCTAATTATCATAGTTTCCAATATGGGGGCCTTTAAGGCCTCATCTGAATACTATACCACAGATTTTGTCTTCCTCTGTATTAAGAGTTGGGCCTGAGTGACATCTTCCATCATTTCTACCTCTTTCTCCACCACACTGTCCATTTCTTCTCATGAGTTTCAAGTTTGGGGATCCCAGGAGCGGATATGCAGCACAGAACTGATTTTTTTTTTTTTAGCCTAGACTGGCTTCAAATAGGCTGTGTGGTTGAGGATGATTTTGAACATTTGATCCTCTTCAGTTCTGGAATCACAGATACACATGGCAACACCTGGTTTCTGTGGAACTGGGGATTGAAATCAGGGCCTCATGTATACTAGGCAAGCATTCCTACCAACTGAGCTACCTCCTCAGCTCGTGATCTGATTTGTACTTTTTCCTTCTCCTTGCCATAAGAATAGCAAGCTAGCATCTTCATCTCATTCCCCCGCCCCTCCTCCTAGCAGTTCAGAAGCTAGTGCAGAAGCCAGTATCCATATGCCTTTTTCTCAATGTAATTCCTCCTTCACATGGACAAGTTATCTCTGGGTGGACAGCCAAACTTTGCCCAGGGCAAGAGCTACGCAACTGATGGTCACAACTTCTTACAATCTTCATTCCATATGTGCTGTTTTGAGAAACTGTAATATATATATATATATATATATATATATAAAATATAGATTGTTTTATATATATACATAGTCTGTCAGTTACTTTGATGGTGTTCTTTTTTGTACACTTGTGGAAGACCCATTCATCAAGAAGGCTTGTCACTCCATACCACATAGTGGAAAGCCACCCTGGGACACTCCTCCACCTTCAGATGAACAGCCTTAGTTGGAGTCTTTTTACCCACAACAAGAACAATGAAATTGCAGTAACAAAGCATGCCATTTCATATCACATAGGGAAGGACAGCCATGTTATGATTGCCCCATGAATGAGCCACCCTCAGACAGCTTAGCTTCAATTGTATATCTCATCGACCACAGAAGAGACCATGCAAGTGATCCTCCCAAATTGATCTATGCTTCTGTCACATTCAATGTTGAGTGCCAAGTGTTGTGTGAAAATTTCTTAGGGAGAGGAACAAATGTCTGTTCATCCCAGACATCCCACCAATGACAATTCCACCCAAGTCTAGCTTGGTAAATCAATGAGTTTAGTTAATATCACTTACAAGGGCATGAAGGAGAGGTTATGTACAGAAGTCTGGGCAACTTGTGAGTGGCTACAACCGTAAAGAAAATGTTTCTAGGGATGTGGGGAAAGAGGCACATTTTTATTCACTGTTTGTGACAGTGTAAACTGGTGTAGCGACTACCGAAATCAGTGTTGAGTTTTCTTGTAAAAAAACTTAACCTGGAATCACCATATAACCCAACTGTATCATTCCTGGGCATATAGCCAAAGGATTTGCTACCTTACTACAGAGATACTTGCACATCCGTGTTTATTGCTGAATGGAATTGGCCTGGATGTCCATCAATAGATGCATACATACAACTTTTACCCAGCTATAAAGAAAAATGAAATTATGAAATTTTCAAGGAAAATAGATGGAACTGGAAAACACATTAAGGGAGGTAACTCAAGCTCAGAAAGATACACATTGCATGTTCTTATATATAGTTTCTAGCTTCTAAGTTCTAGTTTTTATATATTTGTATTTAAAGGCCAGGAAACTGGAAAGGGACTCACTCATGAGAGGAGGAAAAAAAAAAAGCTCTTAAAGGAGAGGGGTGGGAGGGTGCAAGAATAAATGTGATTTGAAAGTGGAAGGGGAACTCCTGGGGGTGGAAAGTTTTAAGCAGGGATGGGGAACCTGGAGATGGGGGAAGGAAGACAGTAGGGGGAGTGTTAACCAAAACTACATACGAAAATTCCATAAGGAAACCCATTACTTTGTAAGCTAATTATTTAAAAAAAAAAAAGAAAAATAACTCTCCTGGCAACCATTAACTGCTTATATATCATGGGGGTGGGGGGTGAGGGGAAGAAGGGGCCTCTTAGGCCTCCATGCAGACGTTAAAGGGGCCAATCTTGTGCTGGTTTATGCTGGTAATCACTGCTGCTGATAGTTCAAGAGCAACAATCTTGCCATTGCCAGAGGACAGTATTCCACAGCACCTTGATAATAAAGGCTACATGCTTGCCTCCGTCTCACTGTCCACCAGGTAGTGGAAGTGAAAACACACGATCTACTAAACTTATTAAAATAATTGTTACAATATGGCCAAACTGGCTTAGGTCGGTCCGCAAAACCTGATGTATCCTCTCCTGTTGAATCCTGCCAGAGCCCATATTGGGCGTTGTGCCTGGCTGCCCACTCTCTTCAGGCAGGACTTGGAATGGGAAACTCCTTGTTGACGAGCCAGAATAGGGTGACCAAGATCTTAGTGGTTGTGCTGAAGGTGTAGACAGAGTATTTTCCAGCAGGGACATTTGATGAAAGGATTTGGGTGGGGTGATGCGAGGAGGGGTGAGATCGAGCCATTAGCTGTAGAGTCAGGGAGACTGGGTTCAGGAGCTAGCCTGGGCTGCCAAAGTGCAACGGATCCGGTGGCTTCATCTATCTGACTGTCTAGGAGGAGGAAGGGACAGCAGCGGGATTATCAGAAGGGCTCTCCAGGTATGTGACCTCAAGTACTCCTCCGTCGGTCCGTCCATCCGTCCACCCACCCATCTACCCACACAGGCTTTATTAAGCACCTGTATCATCTGTGCCAGGAAGTGGCAAACACGAAACAAGAGTCTCGCGAAACCACTGATTACAGGAAGCTCACAGCCTAGAGGAAACACAAATTAACCAAATAAACATGCAACTTTTTGTAAAACTGCAACCGTGGGTGTTCTGAGAAGCTTTGGAATTAAGGGAGAAGAAGAGCCCGGAGCTGAGCTCCGAAAGGACTTGGGAAGGGCTTTCACTCCCCAGGCGCCACAGCGCGGGGCTGGTGGTCTCCTTTCCGCGTCGAAGCAGGAAAGCAGCCGGGCCACCCGCTCGCGCCCGCCCCGCCGTGGGGGGGCGCTGCCTCCTCCGGTGCGGCGGGGGGCGCTGCGGCCGTGCTGCGGGGGGCGCTGCCTCCTCCGGGACGGCGGGGGGCGCTGCGGGCCGGGCGGCGGGGGCGGCCCGGGCCGGCGCGGCGAGCCGCTCGGCGGATGGAGAGTCTGGCCGCGGCCGGCGGCGCCGCCTCCTCGTCGGGCCGGGCACGGCGGGCCGGGGCCTTTGTGTGAGCCGGCGGCGGCGATGGTGCTCGGGCCCCGCGGAGCCGGGTAAGCGCGGCCGGGAGAGGGCTGCCCCTGGCCGAGCTCGACCCCGGCCCGGCCTTTCTGTCCCTCGCGGGGCCCCTCCTGCCCGCGGTCCCCAGCCGGCCCCAGTCTCTCGCCCAGCGCCTCCGGGCGGCCCAGCGGGTCCGGGCCGCCCGGCCGCGGCTCCCGGGCCCCCTTTCGGCCCGCTCCGGGCCCCCGGCCTGGGGTCGTAAGGGGGGTACCCCACATTGTTTGGAGAGAACTGAGGTGCCCCCTCGCACAGTGGTGTGCCCCAGCCCAGCCCTGAGCCCTGCCCCCACGGATCCCACCCTCGGGAGGGGAGACCAGACCATTGGGGTACACTCCTCGGAAGTTCCAAATCCATCGGGTTCCACCCGCCCTGACGCTGCCGGGTGCAGACCCTCTCACCGTGGATGAGTGGCCGCCAGGGCCTGGGAGATGCGTGGTTGGTACTCAACAATATTCAGAAGAGTGCTGGGCCCCAGAAAAGTTGGGAATTGTTGGTGAGATGGAGAAAGGGGCTGTGTTACGCAGGCGGAGGTGTGAGCAGAGAAGCATGCAACTTAGGTTTTCTGAGGTGTACAGGAATCCAAAGGGGCGGGGAGGGGGGAAGAAGGAGTGGTATTGAAAACGCGTCTATGAGTCTTACCCATGCAATTGATGTCGTTCTTAAAGTATCTAGTTATTAGTATAAGGTCAAACATAAACCCTGAGAAGGTTGATACAAAGAAATAAAGCATATCTTCAGTAATGTTCAGTACCACAGTTGTGTTTCACGTTGCTTTATTTGGTTATGAATTTCGCTTCATCCACAGAATATAGTAACGTGAGAAAGCAGCATTTTGTATAGTTCTGGGTTATAGAAGGGCGCGAGAATAGATAGCGTTAGGTAGGAAGAGATGGGGGTTAATGAGTGTGAGATTTTGACATGGATATGGTGGCTGCTTATGCCTTTAACTAGCACTTGGGAAGATCAGCAGTTCAAGGCCATCCTTGACTACAGAGCAAGTTTGAAACCAGGCCAGCTGCATGAGACCCTGACTCAAAAAATAGCACACACACGAGAGAGAGAGAGAGAGAGAGAACACATGAGATTTATTTGGAGGCTGAAAGGACATGGCAATGACAGAAAACCAAAAGACAGTGCAACCCTTATCTCTTCCCCAGTCAAAGTGAGCTTTGATAAGAATGATCAAGTATTTGTAGGAACAGACTTAATGACAAAACAGAGCTTTATTTAGAAAGAAGTTAATAAATTTGATCCTGTTGTTTTGGTAATGTAGAAAATTATGTTCAGTGGAAGGTCTTTCACTCAGTTTGAAGGCTCTACCTTAATGTCTACAACCTCTTTTTTTTTTTTTTGGTAGCCCAGGCTAGCCTGGAGCTCCTGATACTCCTGCCCCAGCCTTCCAAGTATTTGAATTATAAGACACCTGGTGTCTTAGACATAAAAAATTATTATTTTATTTGTATGGGTGCTGCTTACATGTGTATGTATGTGTACCATGTGTGCCTAGTCCCTGAGGAGCAAGAAGAAGGTGTTGGATTCCCTGGAACTGGAGTTAGTTGTTTATGGGTGATGGGAACCTAACCTGGGTCCTTCACAAGAGCACCAAGTTCTCTTAGTTGCTGAGCCGTCTCTCCAGCCTTTTAAGACAGAGCTAACTTGACTTTTTTCCCTCCGTGTACATCTTGTCATGATGTCTCTGCAGTTGGGTACACACAGGGGCAGATCATTCTCCCCATCGTTGCTATCTTTGGTCCCAGTTTCCCTTTTCCGTTCATTCCTGCACAGCTTGGACACATTCAGAACGGTGGTATTTTCCCCTGTAGAGAGCCCTTTGTTTTCAGAGATGTTTGGCCATCCATCTTTGTGTCTTGTCTACAGATTGACCTTGCTGATACAGAGGCAACTTAATAGGAGCTGCTAAGATGGGCATGAGGATCAAACTACAGAGCACCAACCACCCCAACAATCTGCTGAAGGAACTCAACAAGTGCCGGCTATCGGAGACCATGTGCGATGTCACTATTGTGGTGGGGAGCCGCTCCTTTCCGGCCCACAAGGCCGTGCTGGCCTGTGCGGCTGGCTACTTTCAGAACCTGTTCTTAAATACTGGGCTTGATGCTGCCAGGACCTATGTAGTGGACTTCATTACTCCGGCCAACTTTGAGAAGATTCTGAGCTTTGTCTACACATCAGAGCTCTTCACAGACTTGATCAACGTTGGGGTCATCTATGAGGTAGCTGAGCGTTTGGGTATGGAGGACCTTCTCCAGGCCTGTCACTCCACTTTTCCTGACCTAGAGAGCACTGCTGTGGCTAAGTCCCTGACCAGCTCTAATGACAGCCAGTCTGGTACTCTGAGTTGTCCTTCAGCAGATCCCACCCATGCCCTTGGAGAACTCCGGGGTGGTGGGGAACACTTTGGTCCTGATAGAAACTATGTGTTGCCTAGTGATGCTGGAGGAAGCTATAAAGATGAAGAGAGAAATGTTACCAGTGATGCCAACCACAGCTTGCCTCTGCCACAACCACCACTGCCGCCAAAGACAGAAGACCATGATGTCCCTGCTCCATTCACATCTCTTCCCAGTATGATGACCCAGCCAGTCCTTGGCACTGTCAGCACGGGCATCCAGACTAGCACGAGCTCTTGCCAGCCATACAAAGTTCAAAGCAATGGAGACTTCAGCAAAAACAACTTTTTCACCTCTGACAATGCCATAGACATTACGACTGGGACCAATTCCTGTCTGAGCAATAGTGATCACTCCAAAGATCCAGGCTTTGGGCAAATGGATGAACTCCAACTGGAGGACCTGGGGGATGACTTGCAATTTGAAGACCCCACTGAGGAGATTGGAGCGGCTGAGGAGGTGATTGAGCTGAGTGATGACAGTGAAGATGAACTGACTTTTGGTGAGAATGACAACCGGGAGAATAAGGCCATGCCCTGCCAGGTATGCAAGAAAGTTCTAGAGCCCAACATTCAACTGATCCGGCAGCATGCTCGGGATCATGTGGACCTTCTCACAGGGAACTGCAAAGTCTGTGAGACCCACTTCCAGGACCGGAACTCTCGGGTGACCCATGTCCTGTCCCACATTGGTATTTTCCTCTTTTCTTGCGACATGTGTGAAACAAAGTTCTTTACCCAGTGGCAGCTAACCCTGCATCGACGGGATGGGATATTTGAGAACAACATCATTGTCCATCCCAATGAGCCCTTACCCGGGAAACTGAGTCTCTTTTCAGGGGTAGCCTCTCCAGAGTTGAAATGTGCCGCTTGTGGGAAAACATTGGCCAAAGATTTCCATGTGGTCAGAGGCCATATCCTTGACCATCTGAACTTGAAGGGCCAGGCCTGCAGTGTCTGTGACCAGCGCCACCTCAACCTTTGCAGCCTCATGTGGCACACACTCTCCCATCTGGGCATTTCGGTCTTCTCCTGTTCTGTTTGTGCCAGCAGCTTTGTGGACTGGCACCTTCTAGAGAAGCACATGGCTGTGCACCAAAGCCTGGAGGATGCCCTGTACCGCTGCCACTTGTGCAGCCAGAGCTTCAGGTCCGAGGCTGCGTACCGCTACCATGTCAGCCAGCACAAGTGCAACAGCGGCCTGGATTCCCGGCCTGGTTTGGGCCTACAACACCTAGCCCACCAGAAGCGGAAGCTGCCGGCGGAAGAATTCCTGAGTGAAGAGCTGGCTCTGCAGGGCCAACCTGGGAACAGCAAGTATAGCTGCAAGGTCTGTGGCAAAAGGTTTGCCCACACAAGCGAGTTCAACTACCACCGGCGGATCCACACGGGTGAAAAACCTTACCAGTGTAAGGTATGTCACAAATTCTTCCGAGGCCGCTCGACCATCAAGTGCCACCTCAAGACGCACTCCGGAGCACTCATGTACCGCTGCACAGTCTGTGGCCACTACAGTTCTACTCTTAACCTCATGAGCAAACATGTCGGTGTACACAAAGGCAGTCTCCCACCTGATTTCACCATCGAGCAGACCTTCATGTACATTATCCATTCCAAAGAGGCTGAAAAGAACCCGGACAGCTGACTGGGTCTCAGCGGAGCCAGAGGGAGCTCCCAGGTGGCAGCCAGGATGGTGATTTTCTAAAGGCTGTTGGTCCCTCCCCAGCTGAAGCTCGAGTTTTGCCTTGCTAAGAATTCTGCATTGTGTTGAAAGATGAAATAGCACATAAGCTGTTACTGTTTTTGAGAAGCAGCAGCCCTGTGACATTTACCTCCATACCTGTTCTTGCCCCCAAAGGGCTGCATTCTTTAGTCTTTTGAGGCTGGTTTTAGGATCTAGTCAACAGTTCTGTCAACTAGATCCCCTTTCCCAGGCTCTCTAGTTTTAGTTTACTGATAGGTTTTATGCTGCTAAGAATCCAACCAACAGCCTCGCTGATGGAGAGGTAGAGAGAGGTTCTCACTATGGATCTTACTGCCAGACCTCCAGCTGTGAGATGGGTTCAGGAATGCCATTCGGAAAGGACTAGTCAGCAGGGCAGCTCGCCTTGGGTTCCCACACCAGTCCTCAGCAGGGACGAGGTGTCAGGAGCAGAGGGGGCTGCATGTTCCACAGCCCTACTCTACTGATTGGACAGTGAAAATCTCTTGGCAGCTAGATCCAAACTGAGGACCAAGCTTTCTGTTTAGGTTGGAAAATTTTGGATGTCCCATGGTACCACCAGATGGGGCAGCCTGGATGACCAGAAGAGGTTCCTCTCTTCTCCCCATTTCCAAAGAAACATGATTTTGTAGAGTGGTGACCCAGGATGTCAGGCAGAGAGGACTTCAGTGTCATCATCTGTCATTTGACCACCTCTCTAATCTTGCGTTTCCTAGTGGAGGAGGGGATGTCCTGACAACAGCAGCCTTGCCTTAATTTACATCCAGTCTCCCATCCAGGGTGATTTGACCTACAGTGTAGATGAGAAGGCCCTGGGAGGTGGTGGTGTGGTGGACCATAGGCCCTTCAGGATTAAAGGGGCCTGAGTAACTGGTGGTCTGTAGCAGGGTGTGTGTTCTGACTCCCAGTTGGTAATCTGTTGTTTACTTTCTGGTAACAGTGTAGGAGCTTTGGCAGCTCACCTTTGACCTGCTGGAATCGATCCTGGTCTGTCATTGCATCACCTCCAGGGGGCGCTGTTGGATGACAGCTGGTTCAGGCCCTCCATGTGTCGGTTTGGCTCCATTTTTTGAAGGGGTCTTGCCCAAAGAAGGCTGGAGGAGAGGACCCTTGATCTTGCATACTTATCAGTGGCACTTCAGTCACTCATACTACCTCACCCTGCTCAGGTGAGCTCTGGGAGTCCCTAGCCTTGGGCCCAGCCACTGAGACTGCCCACGGTGAGACTCAGCAACACCCCAGGCTGTTTCATAAGCAAGTGGTTTTAATTAACTCACGAAGCCTTTTTAGACATTAATATTTATTTATTTTTTTGTTTTTGTATGCATATTACCCAGCATCTCTTTTAGATAAAATACTTCAGGAAAATGAGTTTCTTTTAAGCAAGTAGCCATATTCCAACAGATATTGTGGCTGTGGATTTTAAGAACAGAGGTATGACTATGTAGAACATGCCAGGCCTTTTAAGCAAGCACATTTTCTTCTCTCAAGATACAGTTTCTAGCAGAATAGATCCAGAGGCCTTTTAGGCAACCGGTATAAGTTCTAAAAAGTTGGGGGCAGTTAAGTTCCCAGACTTTTCATTGCCCTTCCATCTTGGAGATGAATTGAGCAGATCAGGTCATGTGAAGAACCTTTTCATAATTTCTTATCCTCTGTCATGTCTAAAATGAGACATAGGTAAACCAAAGTTCTATCTATCCTGGGCCTGCTGCCTCTCTCCCTAGCCTGAAACTGAGAGAGCCTTTGCGTTGGTGCACAGGACTCTGGCGGGCTCAAATGATCAGACAGGAACAGTGGCTAGTCAAAGGCTTTCATCATATAAATTCAACTTGTGACATTTTCATCCGGAAATTATTGCTGAGACTTTTTGTTCTTAACTGCCCACTTTCTTACACTGATTATTAGGGCTTAAGAAGGGCTTGTCTAACAGACTACAGTTCTGTATCTGCTGAGCTTTCCAAGCCTTGAAGATCCTCCCTGGACTTGGGGTGAGGAGTGAATATTGAATGGTTGATGTGAGAGAGGTAGTATTTACTGGAGCCCTGCCAGGGAGCTGAGAGTGGAGAAACCCTTTTCCTTAGCATAGTGTCATGGATGCTGGGTGATCCGTATACTTAACCTGAAACTGTGAAGTTTTCCCTTTTTGCCAGTAAACCAAAAAAACAGATCTTTGAAGTTTTGCCCTTGAAACACTAAACAAACAAAAGATTATAGCCTCTGATCCCCAGAGGCTAACACAAACAGTTGATCAGGGAGGCCTAGTTGGTTTCCAGTCAGATATGTAGCAAGCAGAATCAGCAGCTTATGAAGCTCACTGACCAAACCTTGCGTCTTGGGGTATCCGCTGTGCTCACACCTTTCTCCCCTTCTGTATGAAGTTGTGTTTGCTTCCTCTGTTTCTAGCTCAGTCTTCTCTTGAGTTGATTTACTTGAAGTAGTATGTGGTAGCAAAGGGCATTCAAGGATACCTGGTGGAAGGTATTCATTTTATTTTTCATTTTTAGTTTTCCAACTTAGCGTCCATTTGATTTTGCCTCCTCATTCTTGGATCCTCATTTAGAACTACCCCCTGCTGTGTTGCTCTGGAATTCTGTTTGACTTCTGAATGTTCCGTCTGTGCCCCTTTTTCAGATTTCTTGGTCTGTACTCAGGACCAGCTACATAATTTGAAGAACCGTCTTGTTCACCAATTATTAGGAATTTCTAGCTGGCTATTGTGGAGCATTAAGCCAAACTTGGGGCCATTCCCAGCTTATTTCCTAAGGGGAATGGCAGTGTTGCTGTGGCATGCTGGCATAAACAGCATGGGCCGTTGTGGCCGGAGGACAGGGTTATATCCTTGCATGTTGGTGACCCTGATGCCACAGACTGGCCAGAAGCTCTGCCAAATGAACCCTAGTATTTTGGTTCTAAGTTTTGAGACTTCATGGGGTCCTTATAGTTCATGGCTAGTTGGGAAGAGGTGAGGTGGAGGCTGGGGCCACGTAACCCTAAGAACCAGCAATAGGTAAGAGTTGACTTTATTGTGATCTATTAGCAATCCTCTGCAGGGCAAATCTGTGAGCTTCAAACCTTTAACTTAGGCAGGATTTTGCTACTGATTAAGTTTCTTCCTTTTTTAGCTTCCTGCTGTGCCCTATCCTCTCAGACTACTCAGTTTTGAAAGTGAATTTAAATCCCTTATAGATGGACACTGAATTTGTTGACTTGGGGAAAACCATATAGACTGGTTTCTGCCCATCTGGGAGTACCTACCTGTCCTCCCTTAAATCCTGCACTGAGTGAGTCAGAAAGCAGGGCGTACAACATTAGTTTCAATGTGATTATATGTCATAAACAGCATCAGATGAAAACAAAAGTTTTGATTATGATGTTTCCACACCTTCCCTCTGTCAGTCTCCCTACCCTTCCCCACCTCTGGTAGCTAAAGCCCCTTACGAAGTGGAGAAGAGCTGTTGCCGCCTAACTTCTTCCATTAAATTAAGAAGTACTGACCTCCTAATATTTAAGTGTTTACTATCTATTGCTGTAAAGTTTTGTATATTTTGTAAACCTTTTTTCCCAAATAGTAGATGTCTAAAAATCGTTGTACATCTGATTCTTTTATATTCCATTGTTCAGCACAAAGTGTGGTTTTTTATTTAGAATAAAAAAAAAAAAGTATGAAGGGGAGTTCTCTTTCCTCTGTCCCATGCACATGCTCATAGCTTGATCTCAGACATCTGGGCTCCAGCTTGCTTCAGTAGCACATGTTGGCCCAGCAGGTGCCAGAAATCTTTCAGGCAACACATTTTCTTTTTCTGTAGCTGGAATTCCCCAGGATTAGCTTGTTGACTGTTTTTTTTTTTAGTAGGAAATTAAGTCAAAGACCTAACCTTAGGATGTCCCTGAGGTAGCCTGTCAGCCCACAGAGGCAGTGGGCCTCTGTAGATGTCCAATTGGCCCAGGGATGCAGGGGATCTGACCATTACCACTTCCTTTTGAAGTATTATGTCTGAGTGGAGAAAGGAGGGGAGAGGAAGAGTCAAATAGGCAGAGGTTTGGCATCATTTAGTGGTTAACACCAGTGTGCTCGCACAGAGGGTACAAGCTTGTGGTCCATTTGGGCCAAGAACACCTCTGGCTGTTGGTAAATGTCTGCTGAGCAGGACAGCCTTGTTGTCATTATAGCTAGTTTTTGCTCGTCCCTGAAATGGGTAGAAAGGCCCTACGGAGAGCTCTATTGCCAGGGTGATAACTGGTTTCAGGCAAGTGGTTGTTTTGGCCACCTGAGGTGGGACAGATGTAAAATTGAATGTCTTTCAGAGCAGAGCTCAAGTCAGAGAAATCAGAGATAAGGGCATCAGGACTTAGCTGACTTTGTAAGTGGGGACAAAGGAGGAAAGTCTTTTTTAATGCAGTTTCTGCACTACTTGGTTAAAGCTTTACCCCCTGCCACAACCAAGACTGGGTCAGAAAACCTTCAGCTCTGCCACCAAGAAGCTATCTTTAGCTTAAGACCTTCAGCATTGGGATCAGTGAGCAGGGGGCAGTGAACAGTCAGTACTAGTTTCCTGCCACACATTTAATAAACCTGGAGTACATGTACCACTGGAGCATGTGTGGAATATATCTGCTAAGTATAGGTTGAGATTTCTAAAAGCAGAAATGGCCTCTGGATAAGTAGTTGTTCCAAGCTAAAACATTCCAGGGTAGAGAGAGTTCCTTGTTGGCAAAGTGCCAGTCATACAAGCAGGATACCCGTCCCCATGTGAATGGTAGCCATGGAGGCACATATTTGTAACTTTAGTGCTGTTGAGGGAATCCTGGGGAATGGGCAGAAACAGGAAGATCCCTAGAGCTTGCTGGCCAGCCAGTCTAGCCAATTGATGACACTCCCTCAAAAGATAAGGTGAAAATTACAGGTACCTGACATTGATCTTTGGCTGCCTTATACACATTCATATGTGTGCACATACACCTACATGCCCTGTGGTACACACACAAACATGCAGTCAAATCCTATCTGCGTGCATGCACACCCACCTATCCACCCACCCCATTTCAGGCACACTGTGTTGGTGAGCAGAATCAAGGAGACAGTGAGAAGGAGATCCGAGGAAGATATCAGGAGCATCCATCCATTCTGGGAGCAGACTTGGGGGATTGCTGCAAGTCCATCACTCTGCACAATTTCCAGAGGCCAAGGGCACATAATAAGAAGGAAGAAGCTAGGGCCTATTGTTAACCTTTTACATCAGCGTTCTTTGTGTTCATGGCCCTAGTTTCACAGACTGATAAATGAGCTTTTTTCCAGAGCACTTACTTGATAACAAGAGGACATCTTTCTCCAGCTATAGAACAAATGTTAATAGATACAAGTTGCTGGACAGATAAATTATTAAAAGACTTGGCCAGAGAGACCTTAGTTTAGAGCTCTGGAATTGGGAAACTTTCGTGTTGGCTGACCCTGCACTGGGCGGGGAACGAAGGGAGAGGAGGGCGCCTGCTGCAGGAGGTTTCAAAGTCTGCTCCTGGAGTGGATATCCTCCAGTATTTTCCTATGATTTGAAGAGAAAGGGAGAGATGAGGGTGGCAGTGGTGTTTCTGTTGACTCTGCCTCGCTAGAAGAGAGTGTGTCCTATCTCTAAAGCTGGGAGATCATCTATGGGTAGTGCTGACTATGTGACAGCTTTGTGGGAGAAGAGCAGGATGGATGGGGGAGGGGAGGGTATCGGCAAGGAAATGGAGTCCAGTTTCCTGGATGGCTGGGGTGGAGAGACCATCCTGCTGACCCAGCTGCAGGGCGCCTGCTGAGGCTGAGCTTGCCCTGGCTGCAGCCACCACCCCTCTGCTTATCGCACTGAGGATGCACAGCTAGGGAACGTCCTGCTGAAGCCTCCTGGTTCCTTGGCCTCTGGCCTCTTGTCCTCACAACCTGCATAGTGAGCTGGAAGATCAACAAGCACACAAACACAAAAGAAAAGTTCTGTGAGGTTCCTGCGGGGCTCATTCTTTCCTGCTCGGGTGATTTATGAAATGAGGGCGTCTGGTTCCCTCCACAGAGCATCCCTTAGCCTCAGCTGCCTTCCCAAGACCAGCTGGAAGTGCAGAGTCCTCAGAGATTCAGAACACGGCTGTCTCCATTATTTATTATTTTGCCTTTTTGTGTGTGTGTGGCTCCCTTGGAACACAAGGACCCAAACAAATGGTACAACACTAAGGAAGGACCTGTTCTCTGTCCCTTCCATGCCCCCTTCCTCTCCCCACAGCAACACTTTAATAGACTCAGAATTGACCATGAGTGAACCAATCCTCTCTTAACCCCTCCCTTCCCCCAGATGTCTCACTTCCCCATATAGCCTCCAACATCACTGATGGAAGAGCCTGGTATCTACCTTTGCTGTGTATGGGATTGCAGAATGGAGACGAGGTATTAAGAGACAGAGAGGTGCCTAGAAGTCTAGGCTCGGGCCAGGCTGGGGTCTGCTGCAGTGGGCAGGTTGCCCTCCTTAGTAATGATGATGGAGTGCTGGGTGGAAGAAGAGGAATCCTGTCTGTGTGCCCTTGCTTGGTCCTTTGGAAGGTAACGAACCACAACGCTTAGCAGCCGGCCCCGGAAGCTTGGGCTGAGAAAGTTGTAAAGGATGGGGTTGGTGACACAGTGCAGCATGGAGAAGCAGTCAATGATTTCATAGAAGAAGTACAGCATGTGAGCCAGGTGGCAGTGGAGGGAGATGTAGGTGGCGTTCAGTGTAAGTAGCAGCAGAGTCACATGGTAGGGCAGCCAGCAGATGACAAAGACCACTGTGTAAGCCCACATCAACAGGCAGTGGCGCCTGCCCTCTGGCTGTCCTTGCCTCCGAAGTCGGCAGGCCGTCAGCACGTTGAAGACTGCAATGAGCGGGAAGGGCAGCAGGAAGCCGAGGACGGTAGCAGACAGGGACACTGCCAGGGCCCATGTGCTGTACGTTTCAAAAGGTGCCATGAAGAGGCACATGGGTTCAGAGCCATCCACCAGCTGGATATGCACCACCTCAGGCAGTGGGATGATAGCCGACAGGACCCAGACGCCTGCGCAGATGGCCCTCCGTATTCGGTGCTGGTGGCCCTGCCAGGAGGGAGAGGCGCTGGTGAGAGTGACGTAGCGGTCCACACTGAGACACGTGAGGAAGAAGATGCTGCTGTACATGTTGGCAAGGTAGAAGTAATGAGTGAAGCGGCAGGAAAAGCTGCCCCAGAGCCAGGTGTAGTCCAGCATGACCTCTAGCATCCACACGGGAAGAGACAGGATGATGCTCAGGTCCGCGATTGCCATGTTGAGGATGTACAGGTTCAGCATCCCTACCTGGCCTGAGCGGCGCCAGTTGACACATATCACCAGGAGGTTCTCCACAAGCCCTACTACAAAGATGGCTAGGTAGAGGACAAAGAGGACCACTTGTTTGGTGTTCTCGCTGAGTTCCACTTGGCAATCCGAGAAAGTGTGGTTGAAGAAGTGGAGCAGTTCAGTCCAGTTGTGTATCTCACCAAAATCATTGTCAGGGACGGCAGTGGGGTCAGGCCTAGGGCTGGGTTTGGCCGACATGAGGACCAGCTAATGCCTGTTGGCAAGAAAGGGAGTGTTGGAAGAGAAAGGAGAGCCCTGAAGGCAGTTCCCCCCGCCCCCAAGTAAAGGCTGAAGAGATAGAAAAGCTATTGCATTCAAATTAAGACTTGTCAACTTTGACCAAGAACAGACATTTTATGGGACTATCAGTGGACTTACATCCAACAAGGTTGTTTCCCATCTTGACAGTCACGGTCTACCACCAGCCTCAGGTGATCTCTAACCTCTATTTCCCTCCTGGGACTTCACTTCTTTGGTATAGGTTTTCATTAAGGGTTCCTGCTCTATCTTGCTATTTGGTCATAGGTATGGGACATAAAGACACAGACACACAGATACAGATACACACACATAGTAGACACACAGACACATACAAACACACACAGACACAGACACAAACAGGCACAGACATGCAAACACACACACACACACACACACACACACACACACACACACACACACACTCTTCTGATTTGCTCCTGATGAGCTCCTCCAGAAAAGCCATTTGTCTCCAAATCCCAGGTCCCATCTTCCCAGGGAGAGGACAGTGCTCACCTGTCCTCCTGGAGAGCTGGTAGGTGGGGGGTTACGAGCTGCCAGAAGGCTTCAGGGTCTGCTGCTGTGGGGCTGACTTTGCTGCTGCTTCAGTCTATCCTGTTTGCCTTCAGGAAGTGGCTGTCACTGACTGAGGCTCTGTGGGAGAGGGTTGGTATTTTTCCTGTATTCTCCCAATCCAATTAGAGGGGATGTCCCAGAAAAGTGTGTGTGTGTGTGTGTGTGTGTGTGTGTGTGTGTGTGTGTGTGTTATGTAGCTGCAAGCATTGAAACCCAGACTCTTTACTCCCTATCTGTATGAACTGGCCTCCTTAAGCATCAGTTTTTCTCAACTCTCTAAAATGGAAGCAACCATATTATCTAGTAAAAAGAAAAGGAGATACTGTGAAACCTATGTGGGTCCTCAAGGCAAAGTGCTGAACCGAAGGCTGGCCATGGCACATGTTTTATATGAATGTACAAATGTGTGCTTTCTTCAAAAGAGAGTCTCACTCTCTTTTGTCTTGATTTTCCCTCAAGTAAAACTAGGGGATAGGCTAAAGCACATACAAAAACCACTCAGGCTTTTAGTGAGTTGTGGGGTCTCTACTGGTTAGATTCACCCCCTTCACCCTCCAGGGTCCATGTTGTGATCAGAGGTGAGCGTCTACTTCAGTTGTCTACATCGACCCTCTAGACTGCTGTGTGGGGAGGATGATTTTCTTTACACTTTTGGGGGCCCAGAGAGTACCTGTCTTACACAAGTCACACCGTACACACGGCAGAGCCATTTGGACCTGAGTCCATGTTTTGTAGGATGCAGGGCCAAGGGTGTGCTAGATGGAATTCAAGGAGCTGAAATTCTCACAACAAAATTAGCCATTTTAAAGATTTATTTTTATTTTTGTCTGTGTGTCTGTGTGAGTATATGCCACATATGTTTGGGTCCCCACAGAGGTCAGAAGAGGGCATTGGATCTCCTAGAGCTGGAATTACAGGTGGTTGTGAGCTGATCGCTATGTGTGCTGGGAACTGAATTTAGGTCCTCTGGAAGAGCAGCACTCTTGACTGCTGAGCCATCTCTCTAGCCTCTAAATTAGCCATTTTGAAGTATACAATTCAGTGACATTCAGTACACACATCTCTATCTAGATCCTAAACATTTGTATCATTTCTAAAGAAAGCTCTGTACTCATTAAGTCCCTCCCTATTATCTGCTCAGTCTTTAGAAACCACCATTCTTTTTATTTTATTTTTGAGTGACAGGAAAACTACGAAGCCATTCAGCCCTAGTTCTTTCTCTCCTGCATTGTTTCAGTTCCATGGAAATGCCAGATCCGGTGGGCAGTAATGCTTTGGTTAGCAGGAGCATCTCTGCAGGTGCTGGACGATTTGCTTACAAGCTAGTGGATACAGCTCAAGGAAGGATGCTCCACGGGGCTCATGTGGCTAGCTGTTCCTCTTTGCCTAACTACTGAAGTAAGCTCAGCTGGTCTTCAGCACAAGTTCGTCAGTTCAGCCTCCCCAGGCTGTTGCACTGACCATTATCCTTTTGGCAGATGAAATAACATTCACAGAGCTGAGGGCAGCTCATTACCTGTCCTCTTGGTCTGTGGGTCATGGAGGTTAACAATGGCACTTTGGTTCCTGGAGTCTCAAGCCAGGTTCTCCTCCAGGCAGCATATGATGATACCCTCAGGCATGGTGCCCACAGAGCGAACACTGCTAGTGCTGAGCTGAGTTGTCTTGCTGTAGTACAGAACTGGCTAGTGCAGATGTTCTCACTAGCAACAGACAGTTTCTCCTTCTGCTCAACCCTATTATCCTTCCCTGTGCCCTTGATGCAGACATAGAGCTTGGGGACGTCTGTGTTGTTCTTGTGACACTTCCCATACATGTGGAACACGGAACTTCCTTTGTCCTGAGGCCAGCGGGAGGGTATGATCTTAATCCTGTTGGAGATAGCTGGCTACCACCAATCTGCTTTCTACTTCTATGGATTTACTTAGTCTGAACATTTACTGTAAATAGAATCTTAGACCACGTGATCTTGTGTATCTGGTTTTTGTTATTTGACTAAACGTTTGCAGTATGTAATGGCTGTGTAATCTTCCATTATATGTACATATCACATTTTGGTTTGTTGAAACAGGGTCTCCCTTTAGCCTCAGCTGACCTGGAACTTGTTATGTAGATGAGGTTAGCCTTGATCTCACAGAGTTCTGCCCCTGAATGCTGGGATTAAAGGCAGGTGCCACCATGCCTGGCTCACATTTTATTTACCCAAAGAAGGAATTTTTATTTATTTTTTTACCATATCATTATGCCTCTCTTTAAGGCATAATAATATATTTTATTAAATATACAATAAGGCCTATTGAATCTAATTTGTGTCCCAAATGTCCTGCAGTGTGGGTCCATCCACTGGAGTTCAGTAAGCCTACTAAGAATCCTATCCCTGAAAGAGATGGTCTTTCCCCTTCCAGCAGCAGCTGGCCACCCAAATTTCCCTGGGTTGGGTTGCCCCTCCCCATGTCCATGCTGGGATTTTGTTTGGTTTGAGCCTGCATGGGACCCATGCATGCTGTCACCATTGCTGTGGCTTCATATGAGCAACTGACCAGCTCTCTGGAAAACTATTTCCTTGTGGTCATCCACCACCTCTGGCTCTTACAATCTCTTAGTCCCTCCAGGAAGAGATTTTTAAAAGTCTGTGAACTGGTCTTTCATTGTGGTGAGCTACGTGTAACATCTACCAGCTAAGCCATTTTCAGGTTCCGGTCAGTGACATTAAGTGTATTTCTACTGCTGTGTCACTCTCACAGCCATGTCTCTTCCTTTCAAAAAAATCTTTAAAAAGTATATCTGTGCATGTGTGTGTATGGTGTAGGTGCATGTATGTGTGTGCATGCATGTGTGGTATGTATGCATGTGTAGTGTTGTGGTTGTATGTGGTATGGGTGCAGGTGTGTATATGTGTGTATATTTGTATGCGTGCCTGTGTGGTGTGGATCCAGGTGTGTGTGTGTGCGTGTGCATGTGTATGTGTGTGTGTGGTGTGGGTGCAGGCATGTGTGTGTGCGCTGTGTGGTATGTGTGCTATGTGTGTGCTATGTGTGTGTGTGTGGTGTGGTATGTGTGTGTGGTATGTGTGTATGGTGTGTGTGTATGGTGTGTGTGTATGGTGTGTGTGTGGTATGTGTGTGTGTGTTGTGTGTATGTGGTATGTGTGTGTGGTGTGTGTGTGTGGTGTGTGTGTGGTGTGTGTGTGGTGTGTGTGTGGTATGTGTGTATGGTGTGTGTGTGTATGGTGTGTGTGTGGTATGTGTGTGTGTTGTGTGTATGTGGTATGTGTGTGTGGTGTGTGTGTGTGGTATGTGTGTGGTATGTGTGTGTGGTATGTGTATATGGTATGTGTGTGTGGTATATGTGTGGTATGTATGTGTGGTGTGTGTGTGTGGTATGTGTGTGTGTGTGGTGTGTGTGTGGTATGTGTGTGGTGTGTGTGTGTGGTGTGTGTGTGGTGTGTGTGGTGTGTGTGGTGTGGTGTGTGTGTGTGGTGTGTGTGTGTGGTGTCTGTGGTGTGGTGTGTGTGTGTGGTGTATGTGTGATATGTGTGTGTGTGGTGTGTGTGGTGTGGTGTGTACTCATGCATGTGCTCTGGAGGTCGGAGGTTTCCCCTTTTACTCTCCACCTTATTCATTTAGAAAGATTTTTAAATTAAAATTTTTTGTTTTTATTTTATGTGTTTGAATATTTTGCCTGCATGTATGTAAGTGTACCCCTGTGTGCAATGCCTGAAAAGGTCAGAAGAGGATATTGGATCCCCTGGAACTGGAGATGGTTGTTAGCTACCCATCATGTGGGTGCTGGGAACTAAATTCAGGTCCTCTGGAAGAGCCATCTCTCCAGCTCCCAAATATTTATTTTAAAAAGTTTTATTTATGTGTATGAGTGTATGTCTGTATGAATGTATGCCATTTGCATGCAGGTGCCTGTAGAGGCTAGAATCATCCAGATCCTTTGGAGCTGGAGTTACAGGCAGTTGTGAGCTGTTCCATGTGAGTGCTGGGAACTGAACTCAGGTCCCCTGGATGAGTAGCAAGTGCTCTTAGCTGCTGAGCCATTTCTCAAGCTCCAATTCCACATTATTTTATTATTTGGAAATTTTGAGATAGAGACTCCCTATGGCCCCAGTTATGTTGGAACTTGCCAGGTAGACCAGGCTGGCCTGTTCTCAGAGAGATCTGCTTGCCTCTGGGAAGTGTTGAGATTAAAAACATGTGCTACCACACCCAACTATCCACGTTATTTTCTAAGACAGAGTTCTCATTGAACGTGGACCTCCTCTGTTGGCTAGACTAGGTGATTAGCAAGCCTCTGGGATCACCTGTCCCATTCTTGCCCCTAGCACTGGGGTTACAGGTGAACTTACTTTACCCCAGTGACCTTGTTCTCCCTCTCTTTTTTTAAAGACAGAGTCTCAGTGTAGCTCAGGCTGGCCTTGAAGTCTTTATCCTCTTGCCTCTACTTCCCAGTGCTGGAACTATAGGTATGTACCACAATACCCAACCTTAATTTTGCTTTTCAAATAATCCTTTATTCATATTAGTCTAACAGCCTAATGGCAAATTACATATACAATATTTCTACACAAGTCCATGTGCATAGCTCAAACAGTGACAGACAGGAGAAACCTTCCTTTGAGTTGTTGGTCAGGGTGGTTCAAGAGACTCCCCAAATTACTCAGGCTATTGCCACAGTCCTTGATTGCCTCCCAAAACTTGAAAGTAAGACCCTATTGATGAAAACAGGACATACTTTGGAGAACAGATTTGGAGCAATGGAGCTGGAACGGACTTGGAAGCCACTTCCTCTGAAGGCTAGCATTCATAACTCTGAAGAGTACTATGCAAGCTGCTAAGGTAGAACATAAATCCAACACCAGCTTCATGACCAAATAACCACATCAATGCCCGGCACAGCATATAACACTGGTGCAGGAGTAGCACTTTTATCTTGGGGGCAATCCACAGCTACCTAATTGAATTTAAAACCCATGCAATGGGAGGAAAGTAGTGTGGTACTGTAATCATAGACAAATACACATGGCTGAAGAGATCATAGATCTTAGAGAAACCTCCAAGACTGTCACATCTTAGACGAATGTAGCCTCTTACTAAGTGGAAAATATATATCCTTATATTTACAGTCAATTATCCCAGTCACCACTCATCAAAGAAGCTTCTTTTACACCAGACAGAGACAGTACAGTTTACCACAACTGGTCATATACAGACATTGTCTGTGAATTGTCCAAGCCTAAGTGGCACATCTACAATGCAACTTCTATACCTAAGGCCCATGCAATGTAGAACAAGGGATAAAGAGAACACTAGTGAATCTCTCAACTCTCATTAATGAAGCTCCCTCATGCAGCAGAGTGTCAGGAACACAAAAGGTCACAAATGGCCAAAATGTGGAGATTAGGAGTCTGTAGAGTATGGGTCCCTGGTCAGGACTCCTGTATTAAGCTTCACTTACGTAGGGCTCAGCAACCATTGTGGAAGAGGGGGCAGAAAGATTATAAAGAGCCAGGGAGGAGGTGCGTGACCATATGAAAACAGAGCTTTTCAAGCTCCTGGGATCCTGCTCATATGGACCTACAGCAATGGTGTCGGCATGCTCAAGATCCATGCAAACTCAAGCAAACAAAACCAACCCAGTATGGAACTGGAGAAATGGGCAGCAGACCCCAATCTTTGCTGAAGAAATATTGGCAGTTGATTACTGTTGGACAAGGAAGAGCTAATCTTAAAGCTAGGGACTCTGAATAGGCTAACTAGACCTCAGTGGATGAACTTGTACTGGGGAATGTCTGGGGACATTAATTGACATAATAGGTTTTAACACAAATGACAAAGTATATGAATTCGGGCAGAGGAGGCTGTGGGAGGGTACCAGTGGGGAATGGGGCATAAAAGCGAATAAGATTGAGATGTTCTTTATGAAACACACAAAAATTCAATAAAATGTGAAATTAAAAATCCTCTCTTCTATTAGACCACATGTAGATGAAGAAATCTCTCATAATCTGTGAGAATGTGAAATGTCGTTTGATTTTTCAGACAGTCCTATATTCATATTCTCTCTCTTTCTCTCTCTCTTTCTCTCTCTGTTCTGACATATCTTTTGTTTTTCTTATATTGGGATTTTTTGTTTTCAGTGAGGACCCTTGTAATATTTCGTCTTCCTCTCTATGCTTTTAAGCCACACAGGTGAAGCCTCCCCTGGACCAAGCTTTCCTACACGTGAGATTCTTTTTTCTGGTCTCTCCTCATGGTCCCCATACCTGGGACTGTTTGCCCTTAAAGTGATTGTCTCCTGGCTCTCCGGATCTTCCCTCGCATGTGGAGGCATCACGCCCATCAACCCCGCCTCTGCTCGCCCTTGCCCCTCCGGCCTCCTTTCACCCACTGCATTGGAAGCAAGAGGGTCATGGTGGTTTCTTCTGGCAGATTCTCAGAGAGATAGCTGCTCCCTTGGGAATGAATGAGTAAGAACTTGGCAGTTTTCAGGTCATATTTTTTCTTCTCTTTCACACATGTACTGTGTGTGTGTGTGTGTGTGTGTGTCCATCAGAAATGAGAGAGACTGGAAGGGAGAGAGAGAGTGGGATGGTCAGGGGGCTAGGCTCCTTGCCTGCCTGGGCAGGCATGGGGCACTCCGTTTTGCTCTAAGCAGCAGGAACAGCCACCTTAAAACAATTCCTGGAAATTAACTTTCTCCTCCCCTGCTTTTTTTCCTCTAAAAGTATAGACAAGACATTATACTCAACAAAGGAAGGAAGGTAGGAGGGAGGAGATAGTGAGAAGCATAGATAAAGGCAGCCAGCTTCCCAGAGTTGCGCCTGGGCAAAGGACTTCTACGTTGGCCTGGGAGAAAGGCTGAGACAAGCTGTCCCAGGATCCCTCCCTGCCCCTCACCTGGCCCATGTGGCTGGGGCAGGTGGAATAGTGGAAAGGTCAAGGCTGAGGCTTTTGGCAATGCTTGTATTCCCCAGCATGAGCTTCTAGAAGGTTACCGAATGACAAGGTTTCAGAGTCTCAATTTCTCTCTACGTAAGGTGAGAATAACAATGTTCACCTCACAGAAATACATGAGACAGTCAACATAAATTGTCAGGAGTGTAAGGACACCCCTCACTGGTGGCCTCACAACCAGTTATTTTTCTCTAAATTAGATCAATATCAACTTCCTCTTTTATTTACTTTTAGAGTTGCATTTTTTATGTAGAAGGGCGGGAACATTCCTAAATGCAACTACGAGTCACTACAGGAGATACAGGGATAGTAGTAACTAAAATTAATTGAGTCTTCACCATTTGGGGGGCATAGTTGTAAAGGACATTATTTCATCAAATCCTCATGGTTTAAAGGCTGGATATTATCATAGATGAAGAAATGACTTACAAAGTGGTAAATAACGTGCTCAGATCATACTGTAAGTTGTTCAATAACTATGATTTCTTAGCCAAGCTTCCCTGCACATAATGACTTTAGACACAAGCCCTGCAAAGTACTGTACACATACATTATGTCTGCTCTCTACGTGCATTTTTATCAGAACTCAGGTCCTTCCTTAGATTCTCAAAGGGGTTCCATGATATCCCAAATGTTAAAAAGTGACTGCCCATAGATACCAGATAGGATGAAAAGGCAGAATTGGGTATCTACTTCTGGATGTGACTCGGCCCTGGGAATTCTGGGAAATCTCCTTCATGACACCTGAGGGTTTCAGATGGTATGGAAGGGGCCGTGAGAAAGGGGACACGAATCGCCTTTGCTTCCATATCCTTCCACAAGATGAAGGGTCACTGTTTACTTACTCTCAATGACTTCCTGAGTTGGAACAGAGAAGGTGCAACCTCAGTCTAAGGAAGAGGAAGCTTGGAAAGGCTGATAAGAGACCCAAAGGGTGCCAGATACCGCGTTCCCCTCCCCAGCACCACCCAGAAATCTCCCAGCTCCCTTTGCTTTTACATCCTCTTTCCTTTCCCATCACGCCTTCCAGGCTCCCTCTCTTGCTCAGCTTCTTCTTGAATCTCTCACCTCCCCCAGGGCCTCTGTGGATGTGACAGTCCCCTGCTGACTCCAGATCTTTTCAGTTCCTGCTAAACTTTTGTTGAGCACATAATTCCTGTCTGACAGAATTTTCTCCTAAATGCTCCAGTGCTTCCTGTGGTCTTCAATTCCTGTTTCAACCATTTTGTTTTAGCATAGCATCCCAGGCTTCCCGAAAGTTAGAATTGGGAGGACTAACTTCCATTATAAAGATGAAGAAAATGGAGGCCTTAGAGAGCCTCATATCGTCAGACAATGCATGAAATACAGATGAAAATGGAAAGTGAAGCCAGATGCTGCAGTCCTCTACCTCAATATGTAGTTAGCTCTGCAATATGCTAGGTGCTGGCAGGTGCCTGAAACACAGGAAACGGTTGTCAAATCTTGTCCTCAGGAGTCTCTAAGTCTACCAAAGCTATAGAGGTTAGCATGCTCAAAACACCATCCATGTTTGCTTTATTCAAGTGAAAACTGATTGGATTTAAACAGGAGTGTCTAGATAGCCACCATTTTTCTTCTCTGAGAAAGGCCTGGTTATTGGACTATTTTGTAGCTCCAAGGGGGAACCTGTTCCAGAGGTGGAGACTCCTCCAGGAGTCCTCTCCAAAAGTGTTGGGAGAGTGGACTCTGACGTCTCTTTCTGATGGACACAGGCCGTGGATGCTGTCTGTGCAGGGCTCCACCTGGGGCTGTTCTGGTGGAAAGAGAACCTCAGGGGTAAAGAAGTCTGCTATAAAGGCCTCAAGGCCCCCCCAGTCTCTTAGTAAGCCCAGTTCTTTCCCAGAACACTTTTCATAGGAAGAAGACTGGCTTAGCCCAGTAGATCAGAACAGAGACTGGAGCCCCATCCAGTCATAGTGTGTGGGTGCCCTAAGGAAAAGCCTCACTCCTTCCCTTTGCTTCCCTTCCCTGTCCTTTCTGTGATGGAGGCCTCGCCCATGGAGCTTAGGTTGGTCTCCAACCTGCAATTATCCTGCTTCTGTCTGACACATGCTGGAATCATATGGCTGTAGGACCACACTCAGATTACTTCCCAGATCTTTGACTCCTGACAGGAAGGAGTGTTTCTTTTCAGATGTGGGTTTGTGACATAGAAGGATGTAGCCTTTGAGAGCTAGAAACAGGTTTGAGCAATCACAGGCAGCCCTGTGTTCTACTAGCTCAAAGTCTTGATGTTTGCTTCCTCTTTAGAGGAATCTGAAAAGTGCCCTGAGGATGGGGGAGAGGTACATTCTGTTAGTAGAGAGAATGACCGTGACAGGGATGGGCTGGAGTCCATGGTGGTGGCTGTCCTAGTTTGCTTTCTATTGCTATGATTCAAACAGTGGCCAAACCAACTTGAGGGGGAGAGTATTTAGCTTAAACATCCTGATCACAGTTACCATGGAGGGGAAAGCAAGGCAGGAACTCAAGCAGGGCAGAAACCTGGGGGCAGGAGCTGAAGCAGAGACTAAGGAGAAACACTGCTTCCTGGCTTAGTCCTCTGGCATGGCCTCAGCCTGCTTTCTTAGACAAGTCAGGCCCACCTGCCCAGGGACGGCACTGCCTACAGAGGACTGGGAGCTCCAGCATCAACTAAGAAAATGCCTCATAGACAAGCTCACAGGCCAGTGTGATGGAGGAAATTTCTCAGTTGAGGGTCCCCCTTCCCAGGCGACTCCAATTATGTCAAACTGGCAAAAACTATGTACCACAGTGGTAGATCCCAAGCCAACACCGGTGCCAAGACTGAAGTGCCAGAGACAACCAGTGATGATCTGGAGTGGTTAGATGGAAGTATTAGGTGAAATAAACCCATTCCTCCCCAAGTTGCTTTTGGTCAGTGTTGGGTTTTTTTTTTTTTTTTTTTTTTTTTTGTTATTTTATGTGTCTGAGTGTTTTGCCTGCATATATGTAAGTGTACCCATGTCATGCAAAGCTCACAGAGGCCAGAAGAAGGCATTAGATTCCCTAGAACCGAAGTTATGGACGGTTGTTAGCCACCATGTGGGTGCTGGGAATTGAACCCAGGTCCTCTAGAAGAGTAGCCAGTGCTCTTAATTACTGAGCCTTCTCTCCAGCTTCTTGGGCAGTGTTTTATCATAGCAACAGAAGCCAAATTGGTTTAGAACGCAAGTAGGTTATCAGTAGTCATTTTTCTCTACCTCCCTAGTAAGGACATAATGTCTAGTCACCTGCTGTTATGCCCTACTGAGGGAATATTTACAAAGAATTCAAATCTCTTCTATCAAAAGAATGATCACAGGAATATAATCTTTGTAATGCTATTTTGTAATCCTCCCACCTTGTAAAACTTTTGTTTATGACAAAGAATTAAAATATTTTAATCTTCTCCATCTAATAAAGCTTTTGTTTCCTGAATGTTTTTGTTTCCCACTGTGTTCCTGGAACTTGACCTTGATGGCCCAGACCTGCCCATACCTACCCGGTTTCCTTGATTTCCTTTGTCTTGATTCTTTTAAAACTAATCAACCTCAAAAGACTGTGAGGTTGCATCCCAGACAATGGGGAAAAGACACAATGTTCTTGGGTTAGGATAAAACCCAAAAGCTAGATGTGCTTGCTGGAGCCAGATGATGCAACAAAGCCTTCAGCAGAAGTAAAAGCCATCTTGCTGACTTCCTCTCTATCTGCGTGTTCTTTGTGTGGAATCAGTGGGGTCCTTGAACTTCAGATTTTATTTCCTTTTTTAGTGTATTATTTTTATTTTATGTATGAATGTACTGCCTGAGTGCTGTGCAATGCCCAGTGCCCCCAGAGGTCAGAAAAGGGTGTTGGATTCCCCTGGAACTAGAGTTAAGGATGATTGTTAGATGCCATGTAGGTGCTGAGAATCTAATCTGAGTCCTCTGCAAGAGCACCATAACTGCTCAAATTCTGAGCCAAAATAAACCCTTCATTCCTTAAGTTGCTTTTGTCACAGTAATGCGAAAGTAACTAACACAGGGATTTACTGCTAGAATCATGGTCTTAGTAGCACAAGACCAGTTGGATCCTTGCAATTTGTGTCAGAAAGAGGCATATATGTGGGTCAATACAAAAGTTACTTCATACCGGATGGAAGGTCATTGAAACTGGAGTCAGAATCAAGCACATTCCTGGATCCAGGAACCAACTGCAGAACTCTGCATGTTTTGTTTACTCATAATTTTCTGGGGAACTATGCAGGTAAAACGGGCTCAGGTTGATCTGGAGCAATCATGGTGGTTACAGAGGAAGATGGCTACAGTCATGTCAAGCTGAATCTATACAGCCGGAGAAATGACTTCACTGGTACGGTTATTTTGGTTTTGTGCAAGTCATTCTATTCTTCCTTCCTAGTAGTTCTGGGAGCTTCGTTCCTGGGGTTCCTGAATCACATTCCCCGTCTCTGCTGCTCTGTTCATCTTTGAGGTCAGACTCTATGTTTAGAGTCCCCGAACTCCCTCATTTCAGACAAGTATTACCCCAGAAAGCAACTGATGTCTGCTTGCCCTCTCCTTTGGCCTTTTCCTGTAGTCCTACACTAGATGGAGTGAAAGTTCGTTGAGGAGTGATTCGGAGAGCTGTGGCTAACAAGAAAACATGGATTCAGGGAGGGATTTCCTTGTAAATGTGTTTATATTGCATCTGTAGGTTTCCAGTACCGCCTCTCTGTGCTCACAAGGTGGCACACACTACATATATATAACCTGACCCTGGACCTTGACTAGAGTGGGGCAGGTGTTAAGTGTTCTTTATGGAATCTTCCATGAGTACTGGAAGGCAGAGAGGAATTTATGGACTAGGGACGTATTGCTAAGTAGGAAGTGCCCAAGGCCATTGTATATCACACAGAAATCTTTCTAAAAAGCAGAGAAGTGGAGCAAGATTTAAAAAAAATATGTTTCAGAGAGATGGTGATAAGAGGGGGACCATCCCAGAAGCTTGAAGGCACTTCCTTCTTCTGTGTTCAGCTCCCTTCTGTCTGAAAACAGGCCAGTCTCATTTCTCCTGAGTGTCTGTGCTTGTACTCTGCAAGCCACGTGGCTCTACCTGGTGGCCCTGGTGGGCCTGTGGCACCTTCTCCACTTGTACAGGGAGAGGCAGGTGGTGAGCCATCTCTATGACAAGTATGTTTTCATCACCGGCTACAACTCAAGCTTTGAGAAGCTGCTGGCCAGACAGCTGGATGTGAGAGGCATGCGTGACGGAGAAGGGACTGAGTAGTTGAGGTAGAAGATGTCAGACAGGCTGGAGACAGTGCTCCTAGAAGTCACCAAGACAGAGAGTTTTGCCTCCGCCACCTAGTGAATGAAGGAATGTGTGTCTGGTGGACAGAGGTACTGCCCAGAGTCCTGCATCTGCTGGTTTTGTCTCTCTGTGTGAATGGAACATCTCCCATGTGGCCCTGGCTAGAATCCTGAAGAGGTTTTGGGTGCTTGAAATAGCACCAGCACCCTCCCCTCCCCAGCCACCAGCCAGAGCACGTTCTCTGTCCAGCCTCTTCTTCCCATCCTTGAAACTCTCTAGTCTTGATTAGAGAAAGTGCTTTGGTGAGGGTTTGCCTTCTGAATTTCCTCCCTGTTCTCTGCCTTCTTTTCTATGCAGAAAGTCTAGATTGCTGGGTGCTGGGTGTCATATGAGAAACAGGTCACCTTTGTGGAACGCGGAAGGGGACCGTGTTCCTGCGCTCTATGGGCCGTGTGGTTGTTGTCCTGTCTCAGCCATGTGCTTGTTCTTTTTGCCATCTGTCATCTTCTGCTAAGAGTGAAGACCATCCCCATGCTCAGAGCAAGACACAGTGACTTTAAGGATTCATTTAGGAAAGGAAAAACTAGGAAAGGGTCTCTTTTCTTTTATTAAACTAGTAATGTGCTATTATAGGGCAAGAAAAGAACATTGACTTCAAGAAACCTAAGAGTAAATTGAAAATATGATTTTTTTAAAAACACTGGAATATGTAAAGTTACAATAATTTTAATGTATGGTCTCACCCCCATTGATAAAAGCTAGTAATGTTTTGACCTATATAGGATTAAAAAAATGTTTATTCTTTTCAAATTTTACCACCTAATGAAATTAGTCTTTAAATACTAATATTAAATGAGTTAGAATAGTCTAAGCTTTAACAAAGCTCTACTAGTTTAAACATACCTTGGGGTTAGATACTAGAATTGTTTGGTATGTTTGTGTTTGTTTGGCTTGGTATTTTGAGACAGGATTATGCTACAGGACTGGCCTTGATTAGATGATCCTCCTGCCTCAGCCTCCCTGTCCCGGGATTGTGGACATATGCCACCACATCCAGCTTGTTTCCTATGTTTATTGTCGTAAACACTGTCTTGGTAAACTTCTATTTACTTCAGTGTCTGTAAGTATATAAATGTGGGGATCCTAGAATAAAATATCTCGGATAAACAGTATGCATCTCCACAAGGATAACATGTAATTTTGAGCTTGGGAGGCATGTGACTTGTTGGGCCAGTTTTATTAGACTAACAAGTGTCACACTTGTCTTAAATCAACTAGTCTTTACCTCCCTCTGCATGGTGGTTAACAGTGAAGATATGCTATTTAGTTGTACAGCTGATGTTACATCTTAAGAGTGGCTGTCTGAAGATCTGGGACATAGAGACTGAAAGAGATGAATGATGGTGTCCTATGAATGATGGTAAGTAGGAAGAAAGGATGCCATTTTCTGGGACAAAGTGTGGATCTTGTGTAATGTTCATTGGCAGGAAGCATCACTTTCTCCTTTAGTCTACTCTTGTGTTTTCAAGCATCTCTCAGTATTAATTCTGAGCATGTCAAGGCATATAGGCCAGAGGAGGCAACATTCCTTTTTAGGCTCTGTCAGTTTTTTTTCTTCTTTCAGAAGGGATTTCTCACCAGGACTCGGGTTTTATGGATTTAGCTATACTGTTTGGTCAACAAGTTGGAATCTGTTGGTCTAGGCCTCCCCTTTGATGGATCTCTAGCATACCAGTACTCTCAGTTTTTTTTATAAGGCTTCTAGCGCTCGAACACAGGCTCAGGCTTGGGAGGCATACAAACTGAGATATCTCCCTCTCTCCTGCCTTTCTTTGGTCTTTTTAAAAAAGTATTTTTATTGGGTTTTTGTACATTTCATATAATAGATCTTAATCAAATTTAGACCCCTTCATCCATCCAGGCCCCCTTATAGCTCTCCCAACTAGATTTCATGCATTGTGTCCTTCAGTGCAAGTTCATCCACTGGAGTCTAGTCAGCCTGTCTAGAGTTTCTCCCTTAAAGAAGATCTACTCTCCCTCACCCCACAGTAATTTGTTGCCAATAGTTCCTAGGCTAGGGTTGGGGCCTGCTGCCCGTTTCCCTTGTTGTATGCCAGGTTTTTGTCTGATTGAGTCAGCATGGGTCTTGTGCATGCTATCACCATTGTGTGAGTTCATATGAGCATGCTCCCAAAGGCCTGAAAGCCTCGGTTTCCTTATAGTCATGCCAACCCTGGCTCTCACAATCTTTCTGCCCACTCTTCCACAGTGGTCCCTAAACTGCAGGTGGGTGAGATTTAATAAAGGAGTCCTATCCAGGGACACGTACTCTGTAGTCTCTTATTCTCTAAAACTTAGCTAGTTGTGGCCTTCTGTGTGCATTGCACTGTGTTGTCTGAGGAGGCTTTGCTGGTGAGAGTTGAAGGATGCACTAGTTTCCTCTCCATCTCCTGTTCTGCTGTCTTCCAGAGCCTTATGTGTAGAGGTTCCACTGTAGATGTGTCGCCTAGGACTGGGCATCTCTCAGATGTATATTCTCTGTGTATGACCAGTTGTGGAACTCTGTAATAACCTCCAACTGTTGCAAAAAGAAGATTCTTTGATGAGTGATGTATGGTACACTTGTCTGAAAATACAATGATCCATATTGAACATACAGCAAGAGATTTCATTTGTCTACAGATATGACAGAGATGGGGTTTTCTCTAGGATCTATGACCTCTCCAGCCATATGTTTTTGGCTATATTTATAGTACCATTCATGAGTTCCCTCCCACTGAGAGGGCTTTAAGTCCAATTATATAGCTATTGTTTACCCCCTGGATAAAGATGCTCCTACTGCACCAATAGAGATAGTTTGCTGTGCCAATTATTCTGATTATTGGGCTTTAGAGCTGGGTTGGACTGTAATTGGTTTTCTCCTTTAGCAGCTTGCATTGTATTCTCTAGAACCATGAGAGCTAGTCTTCAGGGAGAGTGCTTCCAGGTCCGTTCCAGCTCCCTCGCTTCAAGTCCTGTGTCTGAAGTATGTCCTGTTTTTAGCAATAAGGTCTAACGTTATCTGGGAGATAATCAAGGACTATGGCAATAGCCTGTGTTATCTGGGGAGTCTCTTGGACTACCCTGACCAACACCTTGAAGGGAGGGCTCTCCTGTCTGGCACTCCGTTTCTTGTTATCAGGTATACACATGTACTTATTATGTTCAGATACTGTGTATTTGTGTGTGTGTGGGGTTGAGTTAAGACATTTCCCTCTGGCTTTTTAGACCACCTAAGCTTTATTGCCTCTCTCCTTTCCCCTTTATGACTCCCCTCTCCCCCCTCAGTTTAAGAGCCTGTTTTCCCCTTGATAATGCCTGTCTCCTATGATCCCCCCTTCTCTTGAGTTCCTTCTTCCCCTTGATCCCTGTGGTTCCTTGTATGTCCTTTCCTCCTCCTTTCCCAACTGAATACCGCCATTTTCCCCACTGGCCCCTTGGTAACCTCTGTCCCCGACTGCCCCTCTTTTGGGGGCCCCTTTACTTCTATGCTTTCTTTCCATTTCCCCGGCTCCTGCGGTTACTCACATATCAGGGATTGAGGCTACGATCAACAAATGAGGGTGAACTTACGTTGCTTGCTTTTCTGAGTTTGTGTTACTTCACTTAGTATAGCATTTTCTAGTTCCATCCACTTACACGAGAACTTCATTTGTGTAACCACATTTTCATTAGCCATTCATCAATTGCAGGACATTTCTTAGCTATTGTAAAAAGAGCAGCAACAAGCATGGATGTACAGGTGTCTCTACTGTATGAGTCTTTGGGGTATATGTCAAGGAGTGGTGTATCTGGATCATACGGTAGATTCACTTTTAGTTTTAATTTTAAGAGTTCTCCACACTGCTTTCCATAGTGGTTGCACAGTTTGCATTCCTACAGGAGCGAATGAGCGCCCCCCTTTCTCCACATCCTCAGAAGCATTTGGTGTCTTTTGTTCTTGTGGGTGGGTCTTCATCTCCAGCAGGCTGTTGTGCTGCAGCCTTGCCAGAGAATGGAGGAAGATCGAACAAGGCCTCAGGTGGCTCAGAGTGCGCCGGAGGAGTTCCCTCCCCGGAGACTACTCCGGTGGGTAGTTCGGTTATCAAAACCAAGGCAGGGGTTTATATAGGGAGGTCTTTCTGACCGTTACAGAAGGCGGGAAAGTTAAAGGTGGGGTCTTTAGGTAAAGACGGGAAGGTTGTAGGGCTGCCGTGGAAATTAGGAATGAGGAACGAAACCCAAAAACCTGGTTCTGGTCTGGGGTGATCTTTGTGGGGGAAAAGAGGATTCGTATCTATAGTGGCTTCCTGGGGCCAGGTTATTGCATCAGGCAGAGCAGGCCAGACTCCTACAGTCCCTTTAGGGTATCCAGGGTTGCTTGGCTTTGCTCAATACCTTTTTATGATAGACCCAGTCCCCACATGTTCTCTTGTTCTTAGTCAGTCTGACCAGGATAAAATGGAATCTTAAAGTGGTTTTGATCTTCATTTTTCTAATTAATAAGGATGTTAAGGTGTTTCTTAGTCATTTTTATTCTTCATTTGAGATCTCTCTGTTCAGGTCCTTAGCCCTCTTTTTTATTGGGTTAATTTTTTTGTTGTTGTTTCTTTGTTTTCTGAGTTCTTTGTATATTCTGGATATTAATCCTCTGTCAGATGTGTGGCAGGTAAAGATTTTCTCCCACGTAGTGTGTTCCTTTTTCTTTCCTTGGTTGTTTCTTTTGCTGTACAGAAGCTTTGTAGCTTAACGAGGTCCCACTTGCTGATTGTCTATCTTAATGCCCAAGCAACTGATGTCTGATTTAGAAAGTCCTTTCTTATTTATACCTGTATCTTGGAGGGTACTGCCTATATTTTCTTCTAACAGTTTCAGATTTTATATTGAGGTCTTTGATCCATTTGCAGTTGACTTTTGTGCAGGATAAAAGATAAGTGTCCGATTTTATTCTTTTACAGGTTGAGATCAAGTTTTGCCAGCACCATTTGTTGAAGATGCTGTCTTTCCTGCATTGTGGGTTCTTGGAACCTTTGTCAAATACCAGATGACTGAAATTGCATGTACTCACCTTTAAGTCGTCTGTTGTGTTCCATTGATCTACATGTCTGTTTTTGTGTCAGTACCCTGATGTTTTTATGGCAATAGCTCCATAATATAATCTGAGATCTGGTATGGTGATTTCCACCTCCTACCAGCATTGTTTTTTTGTGTGTGTGTGTGCCCAAGATTATTTTAGCTATCTTGGGTCTTTTGTGATTCTATATGAATTTTAGGATGATTTTTTTCTAGCTCTGTGAAGAATGTTGTGGGCATTTTGATTGGCATTGCATTGAATGTATAGATTACTTTGGGTAAGATGGTCATTTTCACAATATTGATTTTACCAATCCCTGAGCATAGCAGGATCTTCTATTCCATCTCCCAGTGTCTTCTTCTATCTCTTAAAGATCTGAAATTTTCATTGCAGAGGTCTTTAATGTCCTTAGTTAAGTTTACTCATAATTTTTTTTTTTTGAGGTTATTGTGAATGGACGGGTTTCCTTGAATGCTTTTTCTGCCAGACTCTTCTGGCTTTCATAGTTTGCATTGAAAAGTCAACTGTAATTCTGATGGATTTTCCTTTATATGTAACTTGTTGTTTTTCCCTAGCAGCTTTCAGTACCTTCTCTTTGTTCAGTTCATTTCATGCTTTTACTATGAAATCCCATGGGGAGTTTCTGTTCTGGTCATGTATAATTGGTATTCTATGTGCTTCTTCAATCTCTATAGGTAAGTCTTTCTTTAATTAGGGAAGTTTTTCCCATAATTCTGTTGAAGATCTGTTCGATGCCATTGGCCTGAGATTCTTCTTCCTGTTTGCCTATAATCCATGGATCTGGTCTTGTTGTACTGTCCCACATGTCCTGAGTATTCCATCCTTCTTTTTTTTTTTTTAAATTTTACATAGTCTTTGCTTAAAGATTTCAAAACTTCAACTTTGTCATCCAGTGTTGATATTGTTTTTCATTTTATTCACTCTGTTTCTGAGGCTTCTGCTCTTGTTTCCAATTAGCTTATTGGGTTTCTCAATGTCATGCTCATTTCTGTTTGGGTTTTGTTCACTATTTCTATCTCTTTTGTGAATTCACTTTTCAAGTCATGATATTTCAAGTTTTTGATATTTCATTAGCCCTCGTGTTTGTATATTCTTGAGCTTCCATCACAAGCTTATGTCTTCTTTGTCTGTGTTTTCTTTAAGTTCTTTGTTCATTTTTGTGAGTTTTCTTTTAAATTCTGTGTCCTTGTGTTCCTTAAGGTGCTTCTTGCTGAAGTTCACTTCTGTAGGACTAATGGCTTTGTTTGCAGTCTCATGGCTTTTCATATATTTTGTGTTTCTGTACTACCGTCTGGGCATGCGGATGTTGCTTGGTTATGTGTCAGTAGGAACTTCTACTCTGCTTTTGTTGAGTTTAGTTTTGGTTCTGTTCATATTGTTTATGTAGCTTGGTTGTTCTTTGTTTAGGAATAGAAAATAAATTGGTGCATGTTTCAAGTCTTTACAGGATGCCTATTCTTGAAAGTGAGATAAGTTTCTTGCAGACAGAAAAAGATGGAGTTTGTTTCTGAATCTTTTCCACTAGCCTATGTCTTTTGGGTGGGGAGTTGAGGCTTTTGATATTTAGAGATATTATTGAAAGATGTGTACTGGTTGCTGCCATTTTAATTTGCTTGTGTTGTTGGTCCTATTTTGTGTCTCCATAATTATATCTTCCTTTTTTTCTGTAACCTCTTGAGAATAGTTGTTCTTATCTTTGGTCCTTTGTATTGCTTTGATTATTCTCTATCTTGCTGGTTTGGTGGATATAAATTCTTTCAGTCTATTCATGTCATGGAAAATTTTCTATTCCCTTTCGACTATTATAGTTTTGATGGCATCCATAGTCATTTAGAACTGGGAAAACTTTGGTCCATGCCCTTTTGGCTTTCAGAGTTTGCATTGAAAAATCAACTGTAATTCTTAAGGGTTTTCCTTTATATATAACTTGTTATTTTTGCCTATTAGCTTTCAGTACCCTCTCTTTGTTCTGTATATTTGGTGTTTTTACTATGACATGCCATGGGGAGTTTCTTTTCTGGTTCTATCTACTTGGTGTTCTATGTGCTTTTTGAACCTGTATAGTTATGTCTTCCTTTAATTTAGGGACATTTTCTTCTTTAATACCATGGAAGATCTGATCGATGGCATTGGCCTGAGATTTCTTCTTCCTGTATGCCTATGATGTATGTATTTGGTCTTTTCATGGTGCCCTTCATTTCCTGTGCAGTCCATTTCTGTGTTTAAGCAAGTTTTTAACATCATCTTTGCTTAAGGAGCTCAGTTCTTCAACTTTGTTCTCCAGTCTCAGTGTTCTGTTTTCTGTTTCATTCATTCTGCTTCTGAGGCTTTCTCCTGTTGTTTCAAATTGACTCATTGAGTTTTTCAATTCCATGTTCATTTTGGCTTGGGATTTCTTCAGTATTTCTATCTCTTCTGTGAATTCACTGAATTGTTTTTGTTATTTCATTCAGCAGCTACATTTGTATTTTCTTGAGCCTCCATCACAAATTTACACCTCTCCTCTTTAAGTTCTTTAATCACTTGTGTTCTCTTTAAGATCTTTGATCATGTTCATGGTGTTTTAAAAAATTCTGTGTCATGGGTTCCTCAGGTGATTCTCATTGTAGAACGCTTATGGAGGGCTGGTGGGTTTTGGGGGAAATTATTCTCTTGGTTTTTCATATTATTTGTGTTTTTGCCTTGCCATTTGGATGTATGGTCTTTTGTTGGTTGGGTGTTTGATAGGAAATTCTATTCTGCCTTTTTTAAGTTGAAGTTTGTATCTGTTTATATTGTTGATGTAGCTTGGTTGCTTTTTGCTCAGGTATGAAAAGTTAGTTAGTGTGTGCTTCAGGTTCTCCCAGGGTAGTAGGCTGGTCTGAATAGTAGGTAGGCTTGTGGTAGGCAGATGAGGAGGGGAACAAGGGCAAGACTAGAGTGTGGACCTAGGGAAGGTTTAACAAATGAAACTGGAGAATTGACCTAGTCTGGGTGCAAGGGATCAGGATGCAATGGGCATGTCTGAACTAAGAGGGGAAAGCAGGAGCCGGCCTGGGCCCAAGGCTAGACGTGGGACAAGGTGCAATGTGGCCTGGGTAGTGTGGAGGTGCTCAAGCTACAGCGGAATCAAGGTGTAGTGTGTGGGACCTGACCTACCAGGGTAGCTGGCAGGCAAGGTCTGTGTCTGACAGATCAAGAGGCCAGAGGCAAGGTGGGGGTGAGGACAGCCTGTGGAGGGTCTAACAAACTATGCTAGAGGATTATGGTAGTCTGGGTTAGAAAGTTAGTGTAGGGAACTGAACAGAAAGGACAGGAGCCAGCCTGGGCCCAAGGCTAGAATGAGTATAGGGTGGGAGAGGAGTGGAGGTGCTCAGGCTACCTTTCTTTGCTCTTTGAGAGACAAAAGGCACCACTGTATAAACCTCCGAGAAAAACCTGAAAATGTGAGTGAAAGGATAAAATATCTTCAAGGATGAATTAATCTGTAAAAAAGCAAACACAGTTTCCACAGTCTAGATTAACAGAGGAACAGTATGTCTTCAATATCTGCTCTTCAGATTAGCAAAGGAGAAACAGTTGCCTGTTGTTTCCCAGGCAGTGAGTTGGGCCATGAGGAAACAGGAAGGTGTCTGTGCTCCCAGTGACTTCTGGGATGGGTACCCTAGGCCCTGCTGATACCATGCTGTTCTTTCTTGTAGCTTAGGTCTCATTCAATGCCTTTCTAAATGGCCTCATGTGGTGGAATGTGAATTTTGGTCATTATTATGCTGGTGTTGTGTGACTCACTCTTCTTCCCATTGTCCCTAGGACTGTGGAGCTGGTGAATAATTCTGGTATCTCCATGTCCACGGCTCCCAATGAGTGGTTGAACAATCAGGACTTTGCCAAAATACTCGACGTGAACCTACTGGGGATGAGTGACGTGACTCTGAGCATGCTCTCTTTAGGGAGGAAGGTGAAGGCTATGTGGGCAATGTCTCTAGTACCTTGGGCTGGGAAGTGGTTACTCCACTTCCAAGTATGGTATAGAGGACTTCTCAGACTCCTACAGATTTTGGACAGGGATGGGGCTCCCGAGGAAACCCTTGCCAGGGTTTTTATTTATTTGTAACTTTAGATATCCCACCATGAAGAGTTCTCTCTCTCTCTCTCTCTCTTTCTCTCTGGTTTTGGGACTTTCTTGCTTCCTTTCTCTAAAGTAAGGTGGTAATTCATTGGGAGCTACTTTTTCCATGTCTCTGGGAGAGGGAAGGACCCAGGCTGAGTTCAGTTATGTTTATTCTGCTCTGGACGGTGCACAGTGAGAACGTTTCTGAGGTAGCACTGAGCTTGGCATATGGCCAAGCATATGGGTTAAATGTCCAGACTCTTGATTTCTCTGACGCTCAGGTTCTGGATGTCCTTGGGCTGAGCATCTGATTCATTCAACAAACATTTATCAGGCTTGTGAGAGAGTCCACAGTGAACACATTCTGCTAGGACCAGAAGGTGTCTCCTTATGTAAAATCTCTGGAAGCTGAGAGAGTGAGGGAAGAGAGAGAGAGAACACAGAGAGAGAGAGAGAGAGAGAGAGAGAGAGAGAGAGAGAGAGAGAGAGACATAGACTGAGGTGGGCTGAGCATCTTACTCAATTCAACAAATACTTAAAAGGGTCTTGTTAGAGTCCACAACGAACACATTCTATCATAACAAGGTTTTTTGCACCAGACCTTAAAAATTCTGGTTACTGAAAAAGTACGGGAAGTGTGGCTGTGCCCAGGCCGGTGGTGGTGAACCTGAGCAGTTACTAAATTTTTGGAGGGTTCTACAGAAAGTGTCTAAGCTGTAGTTTAAACATGGGAACCTGGAAGCCCGGCAGGAGGGTTTTGTGTCTGATAAAATGCCTCCAACCCAGGCTCAGTGTGGATTTTTGCTGATGGAATGTGCTGCTGGGTTCTCTTTGACATGAGAACAGACCAGACATGACAGGAGAGAGGCTGGGCAGATGAGCATACATGGGCTTCTGGAGAGACTGAGGACCCTGTATAAGCAAGTGCTTTATGCTTTTGCCATGGTTGCTGTTTGAATGAATTGACTCAGGGGAGCCAGTGGGCCTGCAGGATACAAGGTGAGGTGCTAGAACTGTAGGCAGAGAGAAACTCCAGAAGATCTTCTCAGGGGTTAAGTCGGAACTGTCTTGAGAGCTCTCTGGGGCAGATGTGGTGGACGATGGACTCAGGAGTGAGGAGGAGGTGACTTGAGCAAAGCCCGGTGGTCTTTGTACACGTAGTGCGTAGAGATAGTCCTTACCTGGTGACTTGGAACAGAATCTCTGGTTTTAGACTGTAAGCTGCACATGTCAAATACTTGGGAGTGATAGCCAAAGTACAGAGGCAATGCCTTGTTACAAGTTTCAGCCTCATCTGCTGCACAGTACAGATCTAAAATTTTCAAACTTTTCTTACCACAATCTTCTGTTGGCATGTTACTGCATTCGTATTACTGTGTGTTTTGAAATATTTATTGTATTTATTTACAACATATTTTTACTGTATTTTTATGGATTTCATACAGTACATCTTAATCATATTTAGCCCCACTTCCCTATCTGCACTCCCAGAGCCTGCCCACACGACTTCATGCATTTTGTCATATATGTTTTTAAAAAGTATTTTATTTATTATTTTTATTTTATGTGTATGAGTGTATTTCTTGCATGTGTGTAAGTGAACCCATGTCATGTAATGCCTGCAGAGGTCAGAAGAATGCGTCAGATCTCCTGGAACCTGAGTTATATACAGTTGATAGTTGCCACGTGGGTGCTGGGAACTGAACCTGGGTCCTCTGCACGAGCAGCCAGTGCTCTTAAGTGCTGAGCCATCTCTCCAGTCCATTTTGTCATACGTGTTAAGGCCTATCCAGTTGAGAGTGTGCACCCAGATGTCGCTTTGTGTGAGTTCATCCCCTGGAGCCTGTTTAACCTGTGTAGTGTTGCCCCTTAAAGATCAGCTCTCCCTGACCCAGCAGTGATCAGCTGGCATTAGTTTCTCTGCAAAGTTGTGGCCTCCTGCCCATTTCCCCGGTTCTGGGATGTTTTTTGTCTGATTGGGCTGGCATGTGTCTTGTATATGCTGTCATTTGTGTTTCCATGTAAATTTTAGGATGGCCTTTTCTAATTCTGTGAAGAATGTTACGGGGATTTTGATTGGGATTGCACTGAATCTATAGATTGCTTTTGGTAGGATGGTCGTTTTCACAGTTCTTTCAATCAATGAGCAATTCTTCCAATCCTTCATTTCCCGGTTTCTTCCTTAATCTCTTTCTTCAAAGATTTAAAAATTTCATCGTAGATATCTTTATTGTCTTTGGTCAAGTTTATTTCTATAATTTTTTTTTTTTGAGGCTATTGAGGATGGGAGGGTTTCCATCTATTCTTTCTCCTATTGCTTGTTATTGGTATAGAAAAAGGCTACTGGTTTTTATAGGTTGATTTTCTAACCTGCCACTTTCTGAAAGTGTTTATCATTTCTAGGAGTTTTCTGGTGGGATTTTTGGCATCTCTTAGGTATAGTATCGTATCATCGTTAAAAAGGGATAATTTGACGTCTTCTTTTCTAATGAGTATTCCTTTAATTTCTTTCTCTTGTCCTATTGCTTTAGTAAGAGTTTCAGGCACTATATTAAAAAGGAGTGGAGATAACGGAAAGTCTTGTCTGGTTCCTGATTTTAGTGGGGATGCTCTAGTATTTCTCCATTTAGAATGATGTTGGCTCTGGGTTTGTGATATACAGCTTTAATTATGTTGAGGTTCCTTTCAGTCCAATTCCCTCTAGAACTATTTTTTTCCTTTTTTGGGGAGGAGGTCATTTTTGAGACAAGGTCTCCCTGTAGTCCCAGCTAGCCTGGAACTCACAGAGATCCCCCTGCTTCTGCCTCCCAAGTGCTGGGATTAAAGGCATGCACCACCACACCTAGTTTATCTCCCTCCATTTCTAGATTTTTGAATAATTTAAGTAGTATTGGTTATAGATCTTTTTTAAATGTCTAGTAGAATTCTGCTGTGAATCTGTGCCTGGGCTTTTTTTAGTTGGGAGGTTATGTATTACGGTTTCAATTTCCTTATTTGTTATGAGTCTTTAAATTGTTGATTTCTTCTTGGTTTAGCTTTGGTGGTTCCCGGGAATTTAGATACTCATTCATTATTTTTCAAATTTAGTAGACTATAGGTTTTTAAAGTATTCCCTAGTAATATTCTGTGACTTCTTGGTGACTGTTGTGATGGTTCCCATTTCATTTCTGATTGTGTGGATTTGGATTTGTTCTTCTTTCTTTTGGTTAACTGTGCTAAGGGTCTGTCTATATTGTTTATCTTTTCAAGGAACCAGCTGTTAGACTCATTAATTGTATTGCTTCTTTGTTTCTATTTCATTAATGTCTGCTTTGATTTTTGCTATTTCTTCTCCTCTGCTGCATTTAGGTTTCATTTGTTCTTGCCATTCCAGAGCCTTGAGTTGCAATGTTAAGTCATGTATTTGTGCTCTTTCTGATTTTTGAATGTAGGCAGTTAGAGCTATGAACTTCCCTCTTAGAACTGCTTTTAATGTGTCCCAGAGGTTTTATTGTGTTGTATTATCCTGTTTGTTTAGTTCCAGGAATACTATTCTTTCTTAATTTCTTCTTTGACCCATTCATCATTCAGGAGTGTGTTGTTTAATCTCCATGAGTGTGTAGTTACTAGAAGTTCTTTTGCAGCTGATTATGGCTTTATTACATTATAGTCTGATAGAATGCATGGAATTATTCTAATTTTTTTGTATTTGTTGATTTTTTTGTGCTATAGTATGTGGTCAGTTTTAGAAAAACTTGCATGGGCTGCTGAATAGAAAGTGTATTCATTGGTGATTGGGTAGAATATTCTGTAGATGTCTGTTAGGTCCATTTGATATATGGTATCATTTAATTCAGATGTCTCTCTATTCTTTCTCCACTTGGCCTGTCTATTGGAGATAGTGGTGTATTGAAATCCTCTACTATTACTGAGTTGGGGTTAATCTGTATCTTAAAGTTCTACTGATTGCTTTTATGAAGTTCGGTATACCAGAGTTTGGCACATATATGTTCATGATTGTAATGTCTTCTTGGCCAATTCTTCTTTTGATCAGAATGACGTCACCCTCTGTATCTCTTCTGTTTTAGTTTGATGTCTATTTTGTCAGATATTAGAATTGCAAACCCTGCTTGTTTCTTAGCTATGTTTACTTGGAATAGTTGTTTTCCGTCCTTTTACCTTCAGGTAGTGCTTGTCCTTGAAGGTGAGGTAAGTTTCTTGCTGACAACACAAAGAAGGGGAGGGGATCTAAATTTGATTAAGAACTCTTGTATGAGATGTATAGAACTCAATTTAAAAATATGGATTTTATTTCTTTCTTTATTTTTATTTTACCTGTATGAATGTTATACATGCATGTATGTGTGTCCATTCATGCAATGCCCATGAAGGCCAGAAGGGGGCATATGATTCCCAAGAACTGGCGTTATGGATGGTTGTTAGCTACTATGCTAAGAATCAAACCTGGGTCCTTTGCAAGGGTAGCCCCTGCTCTCAACCGCTGGACCATCTCTCCAGCCCAGATTTTGTTTCTTAATCCATTCAACTAGCCTGTGCCTTTTGACAGGGGAGTTCAGGCCACTGGTGTTTAAAGTTATTGAAAGATGTGTATTGGTTATTGTCATTTTAATTTCTGTTTCCATTCATGGTCTAATTTTATATTCCCATAATTATACTGTTTTTTAATTTCTTTCTGTTGCCTTTTGTAGTTGTTCCTTTTTTCAGTCTATTGTATTCCTTCAAGTAGTCTCTGAGGGGCTGGTTTGGTGGACATGAATTCTTTCAGCCTATTCATGTCATGGAAGACTTTTCTTTCCCCTTTAACTATAATAATTTTTCTGGGTCAAGTATTCTGGTTTGGCATCTATGGTCATTTATAACTGGGAATACTTTGGTCAAGACTTTTCTGGCATTCATTGTTTGCATTGAAAAGTCAGATGTAATTCTGATTGGTTTCCCTATATATGTGATTTGGTTTTTTTTCTCTTGCGCCTTTCTATTTTCTACCTTTGTTTTGTGAATTTAGTGTTTTCTCTGATAGGCTGTAAGGAGTTTCTTTTCTGGTCCTATCTATTTGGTGTTCTATGTGTTTCTTGTGCCTGTATGGGTTTGTCTTTCCTTAATTTGGAGAAATTTTCAGATTGTATTTTTTTGGAGATGTGTAATTTTTATAATACAATTTCAAACATATACAACAGGTTACAAATCCACTAACCTACCACCCAAACTTAGCAAATGTAAGCTGTTTTCCGTCTTCAATCCAAATCTTTTCATGGGAAAAAAGAAACAAGACTGTCACAGACCAGCTGATGCATAATCTCCTCCCTCTATGCTCCTGACTGGAAAGCAGTGCTATGCTTGGTACCAATCCTGGGTTTCTATACTTTGGCTACATCAGGACACACAGATAAAAATAAGGAATGCTTCATGACTTTGTGTGTTATCCTTGAGGAGGGGCCATGCTAATCTTCTCTGTATTGTTCCAATTTTAGTATATATGCTTCTGAATTAAGCAGAAGATTGTATCTTAATGTTTCACATACCAGTGCCTGTGAGCTGGGGACTTTCTGAACACAGGTAGTTGTTATTAAGAACCTGGACTTAGAATAAAGACATATTTACAGCCATCTGCATCTGGGGGAGCGGTCTGTAATCTAAGTTACATTAGAGGTCAAATGAGGAGGATCACAAGGTTGAGGTCAACCTGGACAACTTAGCAAGACATTGTCTCAAAATAAAGTGCATTAAAAAAAATTTGGTGATGTAGCTCAGTGGTAGAGTGCTTGCTCAGCATGCATGACACCCTGCGTTCAATCCCCAGTAACTCTCCTCTTCCCAGAAGGAATTCATTTACAAGGAAATCCTCTATGAACCTAGATTTTCTCATCAGGCTCAGAATCTGCTCAGAGAACTAAGTCATTCTCTCTAGAACTGTATGAAAAGGCCAAAGGAGAGGGTAGGAAACTCGGGTGCCCAAGTAGAAGAGTAGCTGTGTGCAAAGAGGAATTGGGGGACTCCAAACAGGAGCAAAGAATGGAGGAAGGAAGAAGAATGGGAGCTGGACCGGTGTTGGGCCTTAAGAAATCCTAACTGACTGGCTGGCACCTCGTAGCCTGGGCAAGATGGTGCTGAGAGGAGCTAAAACAAAGACCAACCAGAGGAGATAGGCACATACCATGATAATTAGGTGAACTAGGGACGTAAGTGCATTGGAGGAGAATTACTTCCTCCCTCGTAAACAGCACATGGACAGTTATAGCCCCTATGTAAAGTAAAAAGCATGATCAAAGTGACCAGTAAAGTGACTGGTAGAAACTTCGTGCCTTATGCTAATACCTGTAACTCAGCCTTTATAAAGTGCTTGTTAGGTTCAATAAACGGCTTCCTGCAGCACCCTTGAAGAAGTTACAACATTAAAGCTGTAGAGCTGGCTAGCTGCACACTTCTTTGGTCAGACGGGACCCCAGTCATGTCTGATAGTCTCCTGGAGGGAGCCAGGAGGCGGGGAACAGGTGGGCTGTCGCACCCGATCTCTCTTTGCTCCCCTCAAAAGCCCTCTCCTACCGCGGGGCGGGGGCCGGGGCAATCCAAGAGAAGTGGGACACAAGCTGTGCGCCTGATCCCCCTCGCTGTTCTCTCCCACTGGGCGGGAGACAGGGAAATTGGAGAGGGGGTACACCAATTGGTGTCTGTCACTCTGCCACGAGAGAGAGCGACAGAACGGAACTTCCAGAACTACTGGGAGGGAAGAATAGAAAGACTTTCTCCCCTGCAAGGCACTGTTTCCCTGCAGCATGGATTCAGTTTGGCAGAATGCAGCCACCTTGAGTTGTAACCACCATGAATGACCAGCCCAACCCTAGCCAGTTTCTCCTACATAATTTTCCAGACTATAGGTAGACCAAATCATGACATGGAGTTTGGGGAACCGTTCCCTGGTTTCAGGGATGTGATTGATATCTGTTTAAAACAAATATGGTACCTTCCAGCTAGAATGAAGGCACCTATTGGTCTTCTTTTAAAACTATTTATTATTATTATTATTATTATTATTATTATTATTATTGGAGCTGGAGAGATGGCTCAACAGTTAGGAGCACTGGCTCCTCTTGCAGAGGTCCTGGTTTCAGTTCCCAGCAGCCATATGGTGGCTAACAACCATCTGTAACTCCATTTGAGGGCATGTAACACCCTCTTCTGGCCTCTGTGGACACTACATGACACAAGTACACTTACATATGGGCTTTGAAATACTCATACACATAAAATAAAAACAAACAAAAACATTTAATTTATTTAACTTTTCACAGTTTAATTCATATGTACTTTGATCACGTGGTTCTCTCTTATCCTGTGTTTGATCACGTGGTTCTCTCTTATCCTGTGTTATCCCCATCCCTCTCCCACCAGTCCTCTTCTTCTTTCAAACAAGTCTCCTTCCCTCTGTCTGGGGTGTGTGTGTGTGTGTCTCACTATTAATTAGGACTGGTTGCATTAGCATGGGAGGTGGGCAACCATTAACTATTCATAGCTCCTTAGATAGGTGTGGGGGCTTCTGTGCTCTCTCCTTTTCCATGATGTAGGGCTGATGAGCTGATGAAGTCACTTTGTTCTCGTGGGAATGACTTTTCTGGACAAACAGTATCTTACCTAATTTTGTAACTGAAGTTAATCTTGTGGTTTGAGATAATTTAAAATGATCTCAGTTTGTTTAAAAAGCAAACTAAGCACATAGCCTTGTCCCTGACCCAGAATAGTCTGTGTGTATGTATATGTGTGCTGCAAAAAGCAAGCACTGAAAGCAGTTACTGTTTATTGGAAGCACCTAATCGTTCTATTGATGTCATAAACAATAGGTGGGATTAGATTAGTAAGTGCTGCTTGTGTTTGTGTTGCTGTTCTGCTTCAGCAGTAGTTCGATAGGGAGAATCTTTGATAAGGCAGACTCCTCATTCTTTCCCTGTATCATGAGGAATTTCAATAAAGAGTGAGTAACGCTTTTGTTTGAGAGAGAAGTTCAGAGGAAAAAAAAAAATTCTCAGAGCAAATCAGTCTCGTTCCTGGTTATCAACAGAAAGGCATCAAGATGTGTTTGTTCACATAATATAACATCACTGTACCCTGAGTCCTAAGCCATATGTGTGATCTTCTTCCTGATCCAAATTGTGAGAATCCAACTGGGTTTGTCACCATCCAAGATCACACTTCCCTCAGTAAGTTCCTCCCCATACATTGCATTCTGTGTGTCCTTAGACCTGTCTGGCTCTCTTTCTTTTTTTATGTTTAAAAAAATTTCTTTCTTTAGTATTTTCATTTTATGTGTGAGTGTATTGCATGCATGTAAGTGCACCCATGTGGTGTAATGCCCACAAAGGTCAGAAGAGGGTGTTGGATCCCCTGGAACTGGAGCAACGGATGGTTGTTAGCTACCATGTGGGTGCTGGGAATTGAACCTGCGTCCTCTGTGGAGCCAACTCTCCAACCCCCTGCATCTCTTCTTAAGACTCATGGCACCTTGGTGGCTGATTCTTCTACACTCAGACCAAGTTGTTCCAGAGCACGAGTCCTGGATCATTACATTCAGAAGTCTCTCCTGTGTGGTCAACAACTAGAACCCAGACCATTCATACATTGAGGGTCTAAAATCAGCAAAGATTCAGGTTAACAAGAACAGTGGAGACTGGAGAGTATCTTGAACCTGAGAGCGACATGGAAGGCCCTGAGCCCTAACCACTGAAAAGGAGTTAGTTATTACTGAAGACGTAACAGATTTCAGATGCTGGGCTTTGAGCAATTGATCGGGAACTGACCTGGAAACTTTCTCCCTAGAGATTAGCTCTCATAGTATCATAGTGTCAGAAGCTGCCTTGCAAGTTGCCAAAGGAGAAAAACAATCAATGGTTTTACCTAACTCCAAAGCTTTTGAACCATAATAATACTTGGCACAGCAAATTATCTCTTTTGTGCAATAGTGGTACTTTTATCATGGGAATAATCAACAGCTTCTAATTGGACTTAAGGCCTGCGCAGTAGGAGGAAATTCATGCATGATACTGTAAACACAGCCAAGTACACATGGTTGGAGAGGTCACAGACCTTTGAGAAGAGCCTACTACTGCCACTTTCCTAGAACAATGTAATTTATTATATTCTAGGTATATATATATATATATCCTCATATTTACAGATGAGTATAGCTCTCACCACTCATCAAATAAAGACTAGTACAGAATTCCATAGTTGGTCAAAATGCAGATAACAAATGACTGTGGGTTTTCCAGCTCTAACTGGTGCACCTGCAATGGAACCTCTATTCCTAAAGCTCAGGGAGCTACACAGATAAAATCACTGCATGGTAGCATGACAAGATCTGCATAATGACAAAGAGAGTTCTATGCCAAGTTCTATGAAATTTTTCACTGTGTCTCATCTTTAGATGAAGAACTACAAACAACCAGTGGATACGAGGACTTTCTCCAGAGACTAACTCCCTGATAAATTATCTAATCCCAAGCAGTGAGCCCTAAACACATGTGCCCAGAAGCACCTCTAAATGGACTCCGTGCATTGTATGTATATGTGTTTATTTGTAAATATATGTATTTATTTAAGAATATTTTATTTCTTTTTATTTTATGTGTATGAGTATATTGCTACATGAATGTGAGTGCACCTGTGTTGTGCAATGACTGTGGACGTCAGAGAGGGTGTTGGATTTCTTGGAACTGGAGTTACAGGTGCTTGTTAGGTGCAGTGTGGGTCCTCTGCAAGAGCAATCAGTGCTCTTAACCACTGAACCATCTCTCCCGCCCCATAAATATATGTACTTATATGTAGCAATAGTAATCAAAAAGTACAAGAAGTTGAGAGATTGGAAGGACATTGGATGTGAAATGATGCAAATACAATATTCGTATGAAATTCAAACAGTGTAGTGTGATGGTACATATCTTTAATTTCAGCACTCTGAAATTGTAGGCTGGCAAATCTTTGTGAGATTGAGGCCAGCCTGGTCTACATAGGAAGTTCTAGGCCCATTGAGGCTACAGGTAGACCTTGTATTTAAAAAAAAAAAAAAAGCAAGCACTCTCCCACTCTCTTAGATGGGCTGACTGAACTTCAGAGGATGACTTTGTACTCAAGGACATCTGTGAATAAATTATTGTCTGAATAAGACTTAGCATATATGGCAGAATCCATGAGTCCAGTGTGGGGTTGCAGGGGTATTAAGAGCAGTTGTATGAAATGAATAAATGCTCAATAAAAGTTCTTTTAAAAAGGCAAGTCAAAGCATGCTAAGCATTCCAGTCTCCAATGCCACGGTGTATTTAAATTGTTAGAAATATTTTAAAAGATTAGATAATCTCAAATCATTGATAATTACTATTTGTGGAAATGTTCTTGAGGTAGGTAAATTTGTGCATCTTTGTAAAGTGAAAAGAATTCACATATTTTAATCTTATATTGGTCAAAATGTTAACAGTCAAATGTCAGGGGATTGAGATTACAGGTTAATTTTGTGCTGATTTTAAATGTTCCAGTGTTGTAAACAATGATCATTTGTTCAATTTACTCTCAGATTTCTTTAAATCAATCTTCCTTTCATGCCTCCATAATAAAACACTAGAGTAACAACAGAAAAAAGACCGCTTCCCAGTTCTTTATTTTCTTCAGTGCATCCGTAAACTTGACCTGTTCTGCACATGGGGATGATCTTCACTCTCAGCTGATGACAGGTGGCAAATAACAGCACAAGGCTGAGTCAGCATAATTTCTGTTTGCATGCTTAGTTTAATTTTGTGTTTCCACAATCATATCATCATTTATTTTCTTTCTGTTGCCTCTTGGGTATACTTACTCATTTTTTCAGTCTTTTGCATTGCTTTGACTATTCTCTGTAGGGCTGGGTTTTCTAGACATGGAAGATTTTCCTTTCCCCTTCAATGATCACAGATGGCTTTGCTGGGTAAAATATTTTGAGTTGGCATCTATGGTCAGTGGTATGCTTTGTTGCAGGCTCTTCTGGCTTTTATAGTTCACATTGAAATGTCAGCTGTAATTCGGATGGGTTTTCCTTTATATATGACTTGTTTCTTGCAGCTTTCAGTATTCTTTGTTCTGTACATTTAGAATTTTGACTATGATATGCCATGGGCAGTTTCTCATTTGGTCCTGTCTATTTGGTGTTCGGTGTGAGTCTTTCATCTGTATGGATATGTCTTTCCTTTATTTAGGGAACTTTTCTTCTATAATCCCATTTCTTCTATAATACCATTAACCTGAAATTCTTCTCCTTCCTTTATGCCTATGTTGCATAAATTTGGTCTTTTCATGGTGTCCTACATTGTATTCATATTCCATTCCTGTTTTTAAATTTTTTTCATACTTTATTGTTCTGTCTTGACATTCTATTTTCCATTTCATTCATTCATTTATGAAGCTTTTTCCTGTTGTTTCAACTTGGATTATTGAGTTTTTCACTTTCTTCTTCATTTCAGCCTGAGTTTTCGACAATATTTCCATCTCTTTCATGAATTCAGTCACACACTTATTCCTATTCTTTTTTAGTTCTTTGTTTGGGGTGTGTGTGTGTGTGTGTGTGTGTGTGTGTGCTTTAAATTTGTCGAATTCTTTGATCATATTTATGATTGTTCTTTTAAATTCTGTATCTGTGGTTACCTTCATGGAGTTCTCATTGTAGAACTCTTTTATAGCACAGATGATGTTTAGTGGGGCTTATTATTTTGATTTTTTATGTTATTATAATTATTTTGTTGTGGTTTTGGCATTTGAATTTTTTTGTTGCTCAAAACCTGTTGAAACTCAAACCTGCCTTTGTTAAGTTAAAGTTTGATTGTGTTTTGATTATTGATGTAGCTTGGTTGCTTTCTGATTGAGTATGAAAAGTAAGACTTTAGAGTCTCCCTTTTGTTTTACATGAGAAGGACCACATGGATTTAAGCAGGTTACTCAGGAGCTCTCCAGGAGTGTGAAGCAGCCCTGGCTAGTTAGGCACACTTCAGTAGCCTCAGAGGGATGCCAAGGGCCAAAGAGAGGAGATGGGTGATGAAAGTGCTGATCGCTACTAGGAGCAGGAGAGCCTTAGCCTTGAAGAAGTGGGAAGGACTTCAGATGGTCCCAGAGCAGGGGAACAGGTGCTATGGAATTCAGGCAGCTCACCCCAAGGGGCCAAATCAGGTGCTCTCACAGTCTCAAAAGTATGGGGGTGTGTATGGTGTACTGCAGTGTGGACCTTAGCCAAGCTACCTGCCATGAGGCATGAGGAATGGCTCCTATGGACGTGGTGCCCCTCTCTGGCCAGGCGTGACACCAGCTTCCGGTCAGGATGATCTGCCTAACAGACAGAACACTAGTGGCCACAGTTGGGAACCACCCCGTAGGATGACTGGCTAACAAAACCTATAAAACCCCTTGCATTTCCTCGAATAAACGAGTTTGCTGAGGCTCGCCATCGCATGCTTCCACCCAGCTCCCGGTGTCTGACACTGTGCCTCTCACCTTCTTCGCTGTGGAGACCCTGTGTCCCTCTCAGGCTGGCCCTGAGCAGAGGGCCGGCAACATCTGGCTCCTGAACAGAGACCCTCCATCCCCTGGCATTGGTGAGACGTCCCCACCCTGGGTGTCAGTGAGCAGGCCCCTCATTCTGTGTGCCGACAGTCACCAGAGGGTGAATGAGCGAGCCGCTCCTTCTCCCCTTTTCCGTGTTTGTCTTTCCGGACCCCCACAGGAAGGCACACCTCACCACATGGTCCCGAAGCCTGTGCTGGCCCCTCCCCTCTTGGTTCAGCCTGGCAAGATCACAATAGGGCCTGACCTCCCCATGATTTTGTAACTGAGGCGAGGCCATCAGCCAAGCCTTTCCGGAGACACCTTGTGGGCAATCATCTGTGGCATAAAGACCCACGGAGGTCCCCCACTAAGCACGAGACATTTAGGTCCTCAACATTCTGTCTGTATGTCTCAGTTGGCCCCAATATTAGGCATCTTGGTTTGTATAGTGATCATTTCAATTTCATTGGCCATCACTCTGTCATAACGAGCAATCTCCCCCTTCACCAGAAAGTGGCCACAATTGCAGGCTCTTAAGGCTCTTCTCCAGCAGCGAGACTTGAAAGTGAAACAAAGGATAAAACAACACCCACTCCTCCCCCAGTGTACCCTTGGACAGAGCTTTGACTGCTGCCCGCCCCGCCTTGGGCACACCCAGGCAGCAGCAGCAGATTGATCTCCTTGCTGAAGACTTGATTTATTTTGGACACTGGCACTTGCATCCTGTGACCCTTGTTACTCCTCCCTTTGCCTAACCCCCACAGAGTCTCCAACCTTATTGAGGCTTGATCACGCCTCTCCAATCACATCAAAGGCCCATGGTCACATGCTTTTATTAATTACTCCCTGTCCCTTAATTACCAAATTGATCATATGAACTCCATCAGAGTCAATCCAATTACTTCTATGACTTTTGGGAAACAGTTACTTAATAGGATCTCGGCATTTTTTTCACCCCTCAACCTGGTGACTTGGGATATTTTTACTGTGGCCTTCTTGATAGCACTGCTGACCTTTTGTTGCCTTTGGAAAACACTGCATCAGAGCAGAGCTTCTCAGACATTGATGCTTCAAATTCTCCAGGCCTCCATCCAGGCCTTGGACCTCCCCCCAAAATACCAAATATTCCCTTCAAACCTGGATATCAGCAATACAGGACAATCCTGTTTAACTGGCCACTTAATAACATCACCTTCTTTGCAATACTTAACTATTCTCGCTTCTTCCTGAGTCTTCTACAGGGCACAAAAGCATTCTTCGACAAGGACCCTCATAAACGCCACAAAAGCCTTCCTGCAAACCTCCTATGCCATCCTAATTACCTTCCTAAGTGACAGGCATTACCCCTTGGGTTCTCCCTTGGGTTCTTTCACCAGGGTGGCAGGTAGTCAATGACAAGTAAGACCCCAATGAATGGGGCAACCTAAGACAGGCACCACCGACTGAGGTGACCCCTAGGGGCCTGGGGTCAACAATGGCTTGGCAAAGAACCATGTCTCCCAGGGTTGCTTAATTAAATAAAAACAAAAAGGTATGGTGTACTGCAGTGTGGGCCTTAGCCAGGCTGCTTGCCATGAGTCATAAGGAAATGGCTCCTGTGGACATGGTGCTCCACTCCAGCCAGGCGTGACCCCAGCTTCCACCCTGCACCTGGATGGTCTGCCTAACAGACAGAACACTAGTGGCCACAGGCGCTCCACTCCAGCCAGGCGTGATACCAGCTTCTGCCCCACGCCTGGATGATTTGCCTAACAGACAGAACACTAGTGGTGGCTGCAGTCGGGAACCTCCCCATAGGACAATTGGCTAACCAAACCTACAAAACCCCTTCATTTCCTTGAATAAACGAGTTTGCTGAGGCTCGCCCTCAACATGCTTCCACCCAGCTCCCTGTGTCTGTGTTCTGACACTGTGCCTCTCACCCCCGTCTCGGCAGAGACCTTCCGTCCCCATTGGGCTGGCCCTGAGTAGAGGGGCGGCCACAGGGGTGTAGGGAGAGGTGATGGGACAAAGATGTGTAGACTCCTTCTAGCCAGCAGGGCAGCCTAAGCCAATATTTAATTTTTAAATTTTATGTGTATGAGTGTACACATAAAATGATGTGTAATTATGCATGCATATAAGTGCACCCATGTTGTGTAATGTCCACAGATGTCAAAAGAGGGCATTAGATCACCTGGAACTGAGTTACAGACAGTTGTTAGCAGCCATGTGGGTGCTGGAAATCAAATCCAGGTTCTTTGCAAGAACAGCCAGTGCTCTTAACTGCTAAGCCACCTCTCCATCCCCTTATTGTGTGTTTTTTAATCAGAAGACCTCTGAGTGTCTGTCTTGCATGAGGGAATTCTCTTATTTTGGGGTGAAAGTAGCTATTATACAGCCTGGCTTAAGACTGATAGAGAGCCTACTTAAGACTGATATGATCAATGCAGAGAGATTATTACTAAACACTGCGAGGCAAGGCCAGCTTATAAGTCAAGATCTGTGGTGAGAAGCTTCTGGACTCCTGTGAGAGCTGTGGGAAGAAAAGCAAAGTCTGGCCCAGGACGCTTAGCCTACCATTAGTTTGCCAGTAGTTAACCCAGGCTCTTCTCCTCAAAGTGAAGACATTTAGTCCTATTTTCTTCTGAGTCTTTGGATATTTGGTCACATAAAGAAGTATTACCTTCTAGAATCTGGGGCTCTCTTTCATTTCAACCCCTCATTATCATGAGGAGGAAAGTGAAGCCTAAGAGGGCAGACAGCACGAGAGACAGCCTCTTTTCATGGATCCAGACATTGCTGTGAAAAGTTCTTCCTTGAAGGTGGGTTATGGCACTTTGTGAGGAACTGAGATAGGTTAAGTTTGGGGCAGGGATTCTTAGAGAACCTTTTTTTTCTACATTGATCCCAGAGAGGAGTGGTGGTAGGTAGAAGTCTATCTTAATCATTTCTCGTTCTGTATAGATCTGACAATACTAAGATCAATAGACCAAGGTGCTCAGAGGACCTGACTTTGGTGACGGAGTACATGGAGCACTAATTGCCTGTCACCCCTACACCTGGTACTCACCCGACTGAGACGCCAAGTTCCTCTAACATCTCCACGAGCTACTTGACCCCTTCCTCATGGATGCCATGGTCTACTGCGGCGCCAGAGCCCTGTGAAGCTCGCACTTTTGTGTGTGGTGGTGGCAGGGTGTGAATACAATAGGAGAGAGGGGAAAGGAGGGTGGATGGATGCCTCAAGGTATATAGTTTTCCTTTTTCATCCAAATAATTCTGCTGTAATATGATTTAAGACTGATGAAACTAGAGGAAAGAGCCACAGAATTCTGCCAAGAGTTAGGGATTGAAAACACTGGCTGATCACCCACTGAGTTAGGCAGCTGCCCAAGACTTGGATGTCATGGCCTAACATGAGAATCTATGCAACTGAGGAGGCTGTAAGCAGATTGGAGGATTCTCTGATTCCTGTCCTCCTCCTCAGGGTTTGCAGAGGTCCCTTCTTAGAATGGAAATGACCCACTCCTCTGAAATCACAAAGGCTATCAACAGCAGCCTGTGCTCCCAGGCCTTTGGGCATCATGTCAGCAGGCCTTGTTGAGAAGTGCTATGCCGAGTAAGGATTCTGACAGAGGAGAAGGAAATGCATTTTTGATTTATTTTGAAATCATGGCTTTATATGGGTTACTTTCATTTATTTTTTTTTTAATTTTAAGCATTTAAAGAAATTTTTGGGAATACTCGAGTACTCCATTTCCATCGTCTTTACCCTTCCCTCGTCCCCTCCAACCCCTCCCACGTTCCCCGTGACTCCCTTTCAATTTCATGGCCTTCTCTTCTTTAATTATTACTGCTCCATATGTGTACACACACACACACACACACACACACACACACATGAAAAAAAGTTGAAAGAATTAACTGTACCCTGTGATTTGACCTATGATGTGGAAGAGCAGTAGAGTGTGGGCCACTGGGAGGAAGAATCAGGGAAGGAGGAGGCCAACCCGAGGAGAGTTAACACAGCCATGGTGAATTACTCCTGCTTTCCCGTAGCCCACCTGCCACCGAGGTGAGTGGCAACTGCTTCCTTTCCAAGACGTGAAGTAACAGGATGAAGCTGAAGACTGGGAATGCAAGACATCCCGGAGGAGCACCTTGCCATCTTAGCTCTCAGGTCACAGACGTCCTTTCCTAGCCCTGGTCTGTGTGCCACTCCAGTCTTGGCAGGATTAATGCACCTCTCAACTCTCACCAGAGAAGCTTCCTTCTACAGCAGATAATGATTAACACAGAGAACCACAACTAGCCCATGTGCAGAGAACAAGAAGCTACAAAGCTCTTATCCCATAATAGGACACGTGTACCAAACCTTTGCCTCCCAAGGCTCAGGGATCACTGTGGAAGAGAAGGAAGAAAAAGTATAAAAGCCACAAGGAAACAGAGTTTTCCAGACAACTGTCCAGTTACTCATATGAACTCACAGCAATGGTGACAGCATGCCCCATTGCAGTCCCATGCAAGCTCAAACCAGACAAAATCCCAGCATAGACAGAGGGACGTGGGTAAGAAATCATAACCCTACCTAAGGAACTATTGACAGCTGATGGCTGCTGGGCGGAGGAGAGTCAGTTCTTTCAAGAATGTGACTCTTGTTAGGGTCCAGTAGATGGACCCGCACTGAGGGACATTTGAGAACATGAATTAGACTTTACAGGCCTCGTTATATACACAATGGAGCACACGAAATTGGGAGGGGCAGTGCAGGGAGGCTCAGGTAGGGGACGGGATCTAAATACCATTAAATTATATTGTATGAAAAACGCAATAAGTCAATAAAAAAATTTAAAAATATATCCAGACAGTATTGGTTGGCCTCAGTTTCATTTCCTGGGGAACTGAAGCCCTCTTCCCCTCTCCCAAACCTTCCCCACAGATTCACCACTGACCATCCCTTCGTTGTGATTTTGTTCTATGCCACTCCTCATGTCCTCCTACGTCCACTGTCAAACTCCTCCAGGGCCTTGTAGGAGTTGTCACTTCTGAAACCTTGCCCCCCCCCTTTTTTTTTCTTGTTCAACATTTATTATACAAGAGCAAGGGTGCTCTTGACCATGCTCTGGCTTCCTGAGCTCTGTGAGGCTTGTGATGAACCTCTCAAGTGTGGGCTGAGCAGAGAAAACTTTTGCAGAAAGTGGCAGAGATTTCTGGGCTCAGTTACATTGCTATTGGGAGGAATCTCGCCAGGATCAGAGAACTGTTAGGGTACAAGTTGTTGGCCCTCATGCTGGGCTCTGCTAAATGCGGACCTGTACCCAGGCCAGACCTATGTCCCTAAGCGTGGGTGGTGGGTCAGGGGTACCATGATCTGACTGAACAAAGTAATTGAAAGGAAATGCAGTATAAAGCACTCCAAGTCTACATGACGAACGGTTGGAAGAACCCCCTTTCCTTTCCTTCCAGGTTTCTCTGTGAGGGAGAGTGGGGTCTGCTCAGAGGGACCTGTGAGCGACCCTTCAGGTGCCACGAGAAACAGTCTCACTTACTCCTTTTGCTGTCATGGCCCTCTGTGCTGGATTAAGTTCCAACACCAAGTCTCCAATGTCTAGATCTTCAACCCTTTAGGACACAAATGTCTCATCTGTATCCTCAGTCCAGACTGAGTCGGGGCTAGATGCCAGCAGGGCTGGAAGTGGCTGGCACAGTGGGCCCTCTTCCCACGCTTCATTCCTCCCTTTCCTGCGATGAGAAGAAGAGGGAATGGGGTGGATTGAGTTGCCCTGACCTTTTGCTGGAAAGAGTGTTTACCACCTGGCTGAGCTGGACTCTTCTGGAATCTGATCCCAGCAGGTGGCTCTGCTCAGATTCTGTCTCAGTACCACAATCTGGGGATGTGAGTGACCAGAGTCTTCAGATGCTCAGAAGTTCCGTACCGAATGGGACCAGACCCACCTACCCCGATAGTAAAGAGGAGCAACTGGTCACTGTCAATTGGTTTTGTTTAGGAACGCCAGTGGAAGGATGGATACGTTGGCTGGGGATCTCCAGGGGAAAGGTAGGTGTCTGAGCATTTCTCTTCAGCCCTGTGGCTCCAGGTGAAGGAGTCTCACGCAGACTCCTATTCTCTCTGACTCTATCTGGAAATTCCAGAGATTGCTCCAGATCCTGGAATATTCTAGCAGCTCTTGACTCCAACTAGAGTGCTGTTGGGTCAAGGATGAGTAATAAAGGAGCAGCAGCTGGGCATGATGGCACAGGCCTGGCACGGGCCTTTAATCCCAGCCGTCAGGAGGAGATCAAGGTCACCCGATCTAAATCTAGAGTATCAGGACAGTCGTGGCTACAGGGAGACCCTGATGCAAAAACAAAAAAACGGAAAGGGCAGTGGATGGCCCCAGGGGATTCACTGCGGACAGAACACGGAGTCACTGAGAAAAAAGATCTGCAATTGACAGTCCCTGACGCCCTGTTGCTGTGCTAAGCGTGTGAAGGACGGTCTTAGTAGCTATTTGTGGAGAGGAGCTGGAGCTGGAAGAGGAGGTGGGGGAGCAGGAGTAGGAACAGGAACGAGAGAAGGGACTGGAAGAAGAGAAAAGGAGGAGGAGGGAGGCAGAAGTCACGGGAGGAGGAGGACAAAGGGAACAGGAGCAGCAGGAGAACGAACAGAATTAGCAGAAGAAACAGGAGCACAAGGTCAAGCAGGACCATGAGCAGGAAGAGGAGCAGAAACAGCAGCAGGAGCAGGAAGAACATCAGGGCCTGGGCAGCAGCAAGACCAGGACCGGGGCAGCGCAGCAGCTACCCACACTGAGGGACAAATGGCTCAGCTCCAGGTTGCAGTTCACACCCTGAGGATAAGGAAGGCTGAGTCCTGGAGGTGGAGATGCAGTTTAACCCTCTAGTGCCTCCTTCTTGTCAGGTCAGCATATAATTGAGCCTTTTTCTGTTTTGAAACAGGTTCTCCCTATAGCCCCAGTTGACCTGGTATTCGATATATAGATCAGGCTGGCCTCAGTCTCATGGACATCCACATGCCTCTGCCTCCTGAGTGCTGGGATTAGAGGCCTGGGCTCTCATGCTGGCCTGAGCCTATGGTTTTACTGGAAACATTTTTGCATAAAGTCTGCTTACTCTTATGCCATGATTTACCCATTAGAGAAATGATAAATGATGATGTTCAGGGACTAATCAGAACCAAGAATCCTTGGTGTTTTACCTTCTTTGTTCCATGTCCTGTGGGATGTGACATGTTCTACCTCACCTTAGTGTCCTCCATGGACAGTCCTATGGGATCCAGACTCTAGTGCTGCCTCAGGATTCCTGAGAAGAAACTCCTTAGTTGGTCCATATGAAATGCACTCTGAACTAACACCTTAATGGTCTGTAGCCTCAGGGTCCTGTGCCTGGATGTCTGTAACCCTCGGTGACTGAGGAGGTTTGGATTCTGTGTGTATGACCATACAGCCTTGGCCTTAGAAATGGAGGGTAGAAGGCAATACAATGGGCACTCGGGATTCACTTTCTGGAACAAATCTAGTCCTAGTGCTCAAGGAAGCGCTCCAAGGTGCCTTGAAGCCTAAGAAAGCAAGACAGACAGATGTAGGTGTTCACAGAATGCACTGTATGATGGGAATTGCAAACAGACGTGTGTTCTTTGGCAGCAACAAGACTAGTTTGACTTATGCAAGTTGGGTCAGAAAAGGGGTAGAAATTATGGGTAAAGGAGAAATGGGTGAAGGAGACTTCATCCTAGCTGGAAAAGCCATGGCTTATTTTAAACTGGAATCAGACAGTCAGGTAGGTACATCCCTAGAGCCAGGAACTCGTTGTAAAACTTGGTATATGACTCTAGAGATTTTTATCTGCCTGTAGTTTGCTGGGAAATTATGTAGGAAATATGGGCACAGACCAGTCTGGAGCAGTCACGGTGATTTCAACACAAGATGGCCATGCCCACATCCAGTTGATTACAGACAAGAGAAGGGTGTCCGGTAGAGGTGAAAGTCCTTTCTACGTTCACAGCCCCTGTGGGAGTTGTGTCTGCAGACTCTCAGTCCCCATCGCCCTGCACACATTTGAGGTCAGGGTCCCTGTTTGGGGTTCACCATTCCTTCTTTCCAGACAGCTACTACATCAGGAAGGCACTGAAGTCTTCCCGTCCTCTCTTCTGGCCTTACCCTGTGGTTCTACAGAGAAGGACAGTAACCTAGTTTTCTGAGGAATGAATCTGGGCGCCGAGACTGATGAGAAACCCTGGGTTCAGCGAGGGATTTCCTGGTAAATGTGAATTGAGTTCAAGAGCAGGTTCTCAGTAGCACCTGTCTGTGTCCACAGAGTTCCTGGTTTAGGAACTCTGATGCAAGATGGAAAGATATGATCTGAACCTGTGCCTGGACCTAATGGGACATGTATTATGATGCGTGTGTGGACGTGTGCACAAGAGGCAGAGAGAAATCACAGGACTGGGGAGGTATTGCTGAAATGTCATGTTTTCTTTGGCAGGAGGACATTTGTCACAAGGACATTTACATGAGGAGACCAAAAACAGTTCAAAGAGCGGAGGGGTGGGAATGTGAAGAAAATATTCCAGAAAGACAGTGATCAGAGAGCAGTGTAAGAACTCCATGCCAGAACCTGCAAGCTGCCCTGTCTCCTGCGGTCCTCTGCGCTCCTACTACTTCCTGTTTGAACACAGGCCAGGTTCACCTTGACACAGAGTGTCTGTGTCCTCTGCAAGCCATGTGGCTCTATCTGGTGGCCCTGGTGGGCCTGTGGTACCTCCTGCGTTTTTACAGGGAGAGGCAGGTGGTGAGCCACCTCCAAGACAAGTATGTCTTCATCACGGGCTGCGACTCGGGCTTTGGGAACCTGCTGGCCAGACAGCTGGACATGAGAGGCATGAGAGTGCTGGCTGCATGTCTGACGGAGAATGGGGCCGAGCAGCTGAGGAAGAAGACGTCAGACAGGCTGGAGACAGTGATCCTCGATGTCACCAAGTCAGAGAGTGTTGCCGCGGCCACCCAGTGGGTGAAGGATCGTGTTGGGGACAAAGGTACTACCCAGATTTCTGTTTGTGTCTGTTGGGTTTGTCTCTCTGTATGAAAGGAGCACATCCTGTGTGGCCTTGGTAAGATTCTTAAAGGGGTATTGGGGGGGGGCTTGAAATAGCACCAGCATCCATCCCCTCCCCAGCAACCAGCGTGAGCACTTTCTCCCCTCCAACCACTCCCTCTCTTCTCCCTGAAGCTCTCTATTCTTGATGGAAATGTGCCCAGGTGAGGATTTGCCTTCCCTGTTCTCTGTGCAAAAAGTCTAGATTACTTGATGCTATATGTCAGGTTTGGGATGGAGCACTTTGGAGGAGGAAAGGAAACTACTGGGGTTCTAGGCTGTGGTTCCCGGGTGCCTGGGTTACGCTGGAGTGGATCTTCTTTCTCAGTACTGTAACCTCCTTTTCCTTACCACCTGCCATCCTCCATGCTGAAAGCCAAGTTCATTGCCACGTTCACGTGAGATATCACAAACTTAAGGATTGGTTCAGGAAAATTAAAAGTCATGAAAGGGTCACTTTTCCTTTTTTTCCCCCTTTCTTTCACTACATAATTTTTTCAGTGTTACTATGAGAAGAAAGGAATATTAATTTAATTTATCTAAGAATAAACTGAAAAAAGAACAAATGATTATTTTTCAAAACACTTGAACATCATGGTGGCGTGCCTTCAGTCTCACCAGCGGGAGGCACAGGCAGGAAGATCTCTGTGAGATCAAGCTCAGTTTGGTCTACATAGTAAGTTTCAGGCCAGTTGTGGCTACAGAGAGACCCTGTCTCAAAAATACCAAAGAACAACAACAACACAACACAACACCAAACAAAAACACTTGAACATGTAAACTCACAACAAAATTAGCATATAATCTCACCACAGAGTACATAAAATACAGCAATATTGTGACCTACATAGGATTAGAACAGGTACATCATTTTCACTTAAGAAATAAGAATATTTCTTCAATAATAATGATCAAGGATTTAGAATAATCTAACCTTAAAATTTTTTGTTTTATTTTATTATGTATTTTATGCAGATGACTGTTTTGCTTGCATGTAATATAACTGTACCATGTACATGCCTGGTTCCTTGGAGGCCAGAAGAATCTCCTGGAACTGCAATCAAGGATGGGTATTAGCTGCCATGTGGGTACTGGGAACAGAACCCAGGTCATTTGGAGGGGCACTAAGTAGAGAGCACTGTTGCCCCTAAAATAATCAAACCTTTAACAAACCTTACTTATTTAAACAGAATTTGTGAATGCATACCAGAATCCTTTTGTACATTTGTATTTATTTGGCTTGCTGTTGGCTTGTGTTTTTGAGATAGAGTCTTGCTATAGAGATGGCCTCGATCAAGTGATCCTCCTGCCTCAGCATCCTGTGCTGGGATTACAGGTATGTCCCACCATGCCAGCTGTTTGATTATAAACGCTGTCTTAGTAACCTTCTATTTACTTCAGTATCAATAAGTGGGGGGGGGGCATGTCCTAGAAATAAAGTATCTTATCTTAACAGTACACATTTCCACAAGGCAATGCATGAGTTTGAGCTAAGGAGGCACATGGCCTGTTGGGCTAATTCTTTGAGACCAATGTATGCCATGTTTGACCTAAATCCACTATCCTCAGACCACCCTGCATGGAAATTAACAATGAAGATGTGTTAACTGTGCATATGATATTAAATATTGCAGATTAATGCCTGAAGATCTATAACTTGGGGACCAAGAGGAACCAGCGAGGGTGGCCTGTGCTTGAGTGGGAAGCAATGTGCCTTTTTCTGGCATAGAGAGCAGAGTTCATGTACTGTTGACTGACAGGAAGCTTTGCTAACCCCACCTCCAGGATGGCCTTGGTTTTTTCAAGCATCTCAGCAAAGTTGCTTGTTATTGATGGTGGCTAGGTGAAGGTCAGCTTTCCTCACAGCACAAGCACAGCACTATTTTCTAAAGCTGTTCTCAAAGACAACTTTGTGTTTTTGCTTCTCAACCAAACTCCACCCAGATATTAGCTTTGCCCTTTCTTTCTTTATGTCCTTTGTCTTTTTCCTCTGTTCTTAATTCTTCCACTTTTGTCTTTCTTTGCTCTTTGAGAGACAAAAGGTAACTGTATCTAAATTGCCCAGAGAAATCTGAAAATGTGTGAAAGGATAAAATATCTGTAAGGATGACATTAATCTATAAGCACATGTCCAGACTAATGGAGGGACAATATGTGTTCCACATCATGTTCCTGTGATCTGTAAATGTGAAATGATTGTCTGATTCTTCCCACTGGGCCATGAAGAGTCAAGGGAAGGAGGTATTCATGTCCTCAGGTAGCAGCTTCTGGGATGGGTCCCAGGCCTGCTGACATCATGCTGCTAGTTGTACCCTACTCTCCACACACCTCCTTTCTGAACAGTCTCACCTTGTAGAATGTGAATTTCAGCCATAATTGTGCCTGTGTGACACTCTCTTCTCCCCATTGTCCCCAGGACTCTGGGGCCTGGTGAATAATGCTGGCATCTCTACGCCCTTGGCTCCCAATGAGTGGCTAAAGAAAGAGGATTTTATAAAAATACTCGATGTGAACCTGTTGGGGATGATCGAGGTGACTCTGAGCATGCTGTCCTTAGTGAGGAAGGCGAAGGGCCGGGTGGTCAACGTCTCTAGCGTCATGGGCCGGATGGCGCTCTGTGGTGGTGGTTACTGCATCTCCAAGTATGGTGTAGAGGCCTTCTCGGACTCCCTCAGGTATTGGATAAGATGGGGCTCCTTGAGGAAATCTTTGGCAAGATTTTAATTTAATCCCAGTCTTAGAGATCCCATCATGGGGAAGTTTCTCTGCTCTGGTTTTTGGGACTCTTGTTTTCTTCTGTTTGGAGTTAGGTGGTTCTTTGGGGAAACCACCTTTCAATATGTCTGATATAGCGAAGGACCCAGGCTTGAGTTGAGTTAAACTTGTCCTGTCCTGGAGGCGGCTCCACGGTGGGGGTGTTTCTGAGGCATATTTACTTCTGGGGTGATTTAGACTTTATGCCCAGTCCCTGGAATGCTATGAAGCTCAGTGCCAAAGTGTCCTTGAGGTTTACTGAGCATTTATTCAACTCAGCAGACATTTACCAAGCTCTTGTTAGAGTCCACAAGGACCATATTTTAGCGTAACATAAATGTCTTGGCCCTGACTTGAAAACTGGCAATTGAGAAAGGGAGGAAGGACAGAGACAACACTGAGGGTGGGGAGGGTTGTGGCAATCCCTTACCAGATTAATGGAGTGTCCTCCAGCAAGGGTCTGAGATGAGGGTTGAACACGAGACCTTAGCACCCGGTGCACAGGGCTTCCTGTATAAAAAATGTCACCAGCTCAGGCCCATTGTGAGAATAACCTGATGGCATATGCTGCTGGATTCTCCGTGACAAAAGGACAGGTCAGACATGGCAGGAAGGAGGCTGGATAGGTAGTAAGCACACAGAGGCTTGTGGAAATGCTGAGGGCCTTAGACAAGCATGTGCTTTATGCTGTTGGCATGGCTGCCCTTGGAATGGATTGAATCAGGGGAGCCAGGTACCTTAATACTTGTAGAGCGCAGGGTGGCTCTGAATGTGAGGCTCTGAAACTGAATTCATAGACTTGGTCCCTGAAGATACCTGCAGGAGCCATGTGGGAGTTGGCTTGAAAGCTCCTGGCAACAACTGTGAAAATGGAGACCCAGTAGTGAAGAGGAACTTACCTGGGCAAAGCCTGGTGATCTTTGTCTGGGAGCTAAGTGGAGAGAGCTCCTACCTGGTGTCTCAGAACAGAATATCTAGGTTTAGACCAGTGAGCTGCATATGCCAAATATTTGGAGTGAGATTCAAAAATACAGAAGCAATGTCCCCATCACAAGTTTCATCTCCATCTGTTACACAGCATATATCCAAAACCTTAATCGCCAAAACCTTCTGTTGGCATGTTACTGTGTTATTACAGTATGCTTTTCATTGAAAGAGATCTGAAGTCCTTAACCTCTGCCTGTCTGTCTTGCAGGAGGGAGATCTCCTGTTTTGGAATGAAGGTGGCTATTATAGAGCCTGGCTTCTTTAAAACTGTTGTAACCAGTAGTGAGAAACTATCACTGAACATCAAGAATCTGTGGGAGCAGTCCAGCCCAGAGGTCAAGGAGATTTATGGCGAGATGTTTCTGGCATGGTGTAAGTGAGCTTTGGGGAGAGAAGTAAACATTGGTCCTAAGTTCTTCGTCTACGATTACTGCTGCCAATAGTCATGCAGACTCCTTCTTAAAATGAGGGCATTTAATCGCATTTCCTTGTGGGCCTGTGGACATGTGGTCACATGAAGCAGTCCTGCCTTTTAGAATATGGCGGAGGTGCTCTCTTTCAACGAACCTTTCATTATCACAAAGATGAAAGTGAGTCAGAGATGCCAGGCAGTACAAGAAACGACTTTCCATGGGCTTGGGTTTCCTTCCAGTGTTGGGAGAGACCTTGCAATTATGTAGCCCAGACATTGGTCTGAACAGTGTATGGGCAGTTTTCCTTGAAGCTGGGTTGTGACACCTTGTGAGGGGCGTGGGTTCTGGGTGTGTGAGCCACGGGTTCTCACAGAACTTTTCTCTACATTCGTCCCAGAACAGCAGTGATATGGGTTGGAAGTCTACCTCAATAATTTCTCGTTCTGTACAGACATGACAGGTTTAAAATCAATGGAGCAGAACTGCACAGAGGACCTGTCCTTGGTGACGGACTGCATGGAGCATGCGCTGACTTCCTGTCACCCTCGGACCCGGTACTCACCTGGCTGGGATGCCAAGCTGTTCTACCTCCCCATCAGCTACATGCCCACATTCCTGGTGGATGCCATGGTCTACTGGGCCTCCACAAAGCCTGCCAAGGCTCTGTGAGGCATAGCATGTATGCATGGTTGGGGATTATGGGTATAGTGTGAACGAGCTTGCTCAGAGAAGGAACGTAGATTCAATGGAGGAAGTTCATGTCGCTAGAGTATATAGTCCACCTCTCCAGAATGAATCTGCAGTGATAGCACTTAGAATTGTGAAGATCAGAAAAGAGCCAGGAACTCAGCCAAGGAATAGGGAAGAAAAAGTGCTAAATCCACATTAAAGGACATTGGGGACACACAAATCATACTCTACAGTCCATACACATTAAATTGGGCTTGTGCAGTGTGGGGAGGTATGCAGTAAGTGAAGTTCTAAATGCCATGAAATTATATTATATGAAAAATCACAAAATTCAATAAAAAAGATCAAAAGGAAAAAAGTGCTGGATGATAACCTCTTGAGTTAGGCAGTTTCTCAAGGCTCCGAGCATTGCGGTTGACCATGAGAATCCATACATGTGGGCATGTTGAGAGCACTTAGGGATATTCTCTGTTCTTGCCCTTGTCCTAAGGAAAGGCATGGATTCTGGCTAGTCTGTACCTTGTGCAGCATGGAAATGGCTCCATCCTCTGAAATTACCTGTGCTTATGATACGAAGAGGGAATGCAATTACCAGCAGCCTGTGTCTTCAGGAGAGGGTGCCAGGCCAGCCAGACTTGTAGGAGAGGCATTCTGCCAGGTGGAATTCTGGCAGAGGATAGAGAAACCAATTTTTGATATATCTTGGAACCATGGCTTTGGATTCATTTTAGAATAAAAGTTGAAATGATCAACTGTGCCTTGTGGTTTGTTCTCTGACCTGGAGGAGCGGTGAGCTGTGGACCACTGGGAGGAAGAGTCAGGGGAGGAGGGGGATGACCTGAGGAGAGTTAGAACAGGTGGGTTGGATTACCCCTGTCCTCTCTCAGGCCCTTCTTGCCACTGAAGTAAGAGCAACTGAGTCTTTCCAAGACTCAAAGTAACCTAACCACAGGATGAGGCAGAAGACTGGGCATGTAAGAAGATGTCCAAAAGAGCCTGCTGGACCCCACGTCCCTTTGCCAGTGAACTGAAGTCCTCCTCCCTCAACTGCACGTCTCTGCAGACTCAGTCACCTGCCATCCCTTCAAACTCATTGCAATTCCGTGCTGTTCCACTTCTCATGTCCCCCTGCTCTCCCACACCCCCCAAGGACATGGAGTGGGTGTCACTCTGGACCCTGGCCGTTCACATTCTACTCACCATTTGTTGCACAGGGGCGGGGTGCTCTTGACCTTGCCCTGACTTCCTGAGACCTGGCTCTGTGAGTTGTGAGGTTTGTGTTGATCTTCTCAAGTGTGGGCTGAGCAGAGAAAGCATTTGCAGATGGTGGCAGAGATTCTCGGGCTCAGTTAAGTTTCCATTGGGAGAGTCCCCCTGGGTGTCTGAGTTTCCTTCACTTGGTATAATCATGAAGGTCATGGATCTGTTGGAGATCCTGATGAAATTGAATAGTGACCCTTATTCCCAGTTTAAAAAAAAATGATGTCCAGTGTTTCAGAGTCATCCATTTTATTTATTTACTTTGATTTTATTTATTTCATTTGTTTTGTTTTCTGAAGAGGCATGTGAGTATATACCCCGGGCTGACCTGGACTTCAGGATTGTTTTACCTCATCTTCTGAATGACTGGGGTTACTGGTGTACCCCATTCAGCTTAATGTTATATTTTAGGCTTCATATCTTTTATGGGAATGTGTGTGTATTTGTGTGTTTGTGTGTATCATGGTTCACATCTGCGTGTAGGTATATGTTCATGTGTGTTTGTGTGTGTATCATGGTGCACATTTGCGTGTAGGTATATGTTCATGTGTGTTTGTGTGTGTATCATGGTGCATATATGTATGTAAGTGTATGGGCATGTACATGTGCATGCATGCATGTGTATATATATATACCTGATGCATATTTGTGTGTAGCTATATGTGTGTGTTTGTGTGTGTGTATCATGGTGCATATTTGTGTGTAGGTATATGTTCATGTGTGTTTGTGTGTGTATCATGGTGCATATATGTATGTAAGTGTATGGGCATGTACATGTGCATGCATGCATGTGTATATATATATATATACCTGATGCATATTTGTGTGTAGCTATATGTGTGTGTTTGTGTGTGTGTATCATGGTGCACATTTGTGTGTAGGTGTATGTGTGCATGTGAGTGTGTACATGTATGTGTGTGTGTGTACATGTGCAGGTGGAGGACAGAGGACAACCTGGTCTCTTGCTCCCCAGTTGCTGTTAATATTATTTTTAATTTCTTTATTAGTTCATTTGTTTTTATTTTGTGTGCCTGTATGTAAGTGCATCTGACCATGCAGTGCCCTCAGAGGCCAGAAGAAGGCATTGGATCCCTTGAAACTGGCATTAAGGTGACTGTTAAATGACATGTGTGTCCTGGGAACCAAACTCAGGTTCTCTGCAAGAGCAACCAGTGTTCTTTACCATGGAATCTTCTCTCCAGCCCGTTAATCTTGTTTTTGTGACAGGGTCTCTCACTGGCCTAGAGGTCATTAAGTAGGCTGTGCTGGCTGGCTGACAAGCTCCAGGAACCTATCTGTTTCTCCCTCTGCAGTGCTGTGATGAGAAATGCAGTATCAACGCATCTAGCTTTTTCTCCATGGGACCTGGGGCTTGAACTCAGGTTCTGATGCTTTGGTGGAAAGAACTTACCCACTGAGATTCTGCTTTACAGCCCTTTCTGTTTCCTTCCTCTTCTTGCTTCTTCTCCTCCTCCTCCTCCTTTTCCTCTTCTTCCTTTTCCTGTTCCTCCTCTTCGTCTTTTTCTTCCTTCTCCTCTATCTCCTTCTCTTCCTTCTTTTGTAATAAGGTTTTGCTACGTAGCCTGAGTTGGCCTTGAATTCTAGCATCTCTACTAGTATCTCTTGCTGGAGGAGTGGAAGGAGGAGGAGGTGGCAGAGGAGGAAGAGAAACAATAGAATTTGTAGAAGGAACGGGAGCATGGGCAGGAGCGAGTGGAGAAAGAAACAAGAGCAGAGCAGGAACAGAACACGATCCATAGCAAGAACAGAGTGCCACCCACACTGAGGGAAAAGGGACCCAACCTCAGGCCCACAGTTCACTCCCTGATGATAAACAAGGCTTGGTCTTTAAAGGAGATCTGGAATCTATCCTAATCTTCACCCGCCCTCCTCCCACCGCCTTTTTTGGGTCCCAACTACTGCTGAGCATATGGTTTTGCAGGAAACTCTTTACATTAAAACCATCTAGTCTTATGGTACCCATTTCTTCGGAAAAATGATAAATGAAGGTTTTTGAGAACTGACAGAACCACAAAATCATGTTTTCTAAAATCCCTGGACACTCCTCTAGCTCCCCGTCCTTCATTCCATGCCTGTGGGGTGTGCATTCTCTGTCTCACCCTAGAGCCCTCCATGCACAGTCCTGTGAGAACCAGACTCTAACACTCTCTTAGGACTCTGAAGGGGAAACTCTAGTTAGTCCACATGAGACTCACACTGGACTAACAGTTCTGGTCTGTAGTCTCAGGGTTCTATGTGTCTGGATGAATTTCAGGACAACTTTCAGGCTTTGTGGTCTATGTTCAAAAGAGATTCCACTGTTCTTAAACCCTCACTGACTGAGGGGTCTGGATTCATTGGGTGTGAACATTCAGAGTGGTCTATGTTCAAAAGAGATTCCACTGTTCTTAAACCCTCACTGATTGAGGGGTCTGGATTCATTGGGTGTGAACATTCAGAGTTGGTGCCAAAGATGACAGGGCTCACTCTCTGGAACAATCCAGACCTACTGCATGAGGAACAGCCCCAAAGTGCCATGAGGCCTAAAAAGCAGGAATAAAGAACACATTGTATGGAGGGGATTGCTGGCAGAAGTGTGCTCCTTGGTAGCAAACTGAGAAGTCTGACTCCCGAAGGTTGGGACAGAAAGGGGAAGAAATTATGGGGAAGGAGAAATGTGACTTCATCCTAGCTGAGTCTCTGGTTTATTTTGAGCTGGACTCAGCCAGTTAGGCACATCCCTAGAGTCAGAAAGTAGTCGTAAAACTCCACATACCACTCTAGAGGTTTTATCGCTGAGAAATCATGCAAGAAATACTGGCACAGATTAGTTTGGGGCAGTTATGGGGGTTATAGTACAAAATGGCCATCCTTATATCCAGTTGATTACATATAGAAAGGAGAAGGGTGTCCGGTAGAGGTGAAAGTCCTTTCTACGTTCACAGCCCCTGTGGGAGTTGTGTCTGCAGACTCTCAGTCCCCATCGCCCTGCACACATTTGAGGTCAGGGTCCCTGTTTGGGGTTCACCATTCCTTCTTTCCAGACAGCTACTACATCAGGAAGGCACTGAAGTCTTCCTGTCCTCTCTTCTGGCCTTACCCTGTGGTTCTACAGAGAAGGACAGTAACCTAGTTTTCTGAGGAGTGAATCTGGGCACTGAGACTGATGAGAAACCCTGGGTTCAGCGAGGGATTTCCTGGTAAATGTGAATTGAGTTCAAGAGCAGGTTCTCAATAGCACCTGCCTGTGTCCACAGAGTTCCTGGTTTAGGGACACTGGAGTAAGATGCAAAGACCCAATTTGAACCTGGGACATGACCTAAGGGAGCATGTCTTATGAGAGATATATGACTTCCTGTATGGGCACAGGAGTCAGACAGAAATCAAGGGACTAGGGAGGCGTTGCTGAACATCAGTCTCTTTAGCATCAGGACAGGAGATACACAAAGATACTTATACAAGAGAAAGCCAGAGCAAAGAGAAGGCCCATAAATAGAATATTTCCGAACACAGTGGTCAGAGAGAAAGGTGAGGACTCCATCTCAGAAGCCTTCAGGCTGTGCTGCAACAACACCCTCTGTGTTCCTGCCTCTTCACATCTGCACAGAGCCCCAGGCTTGCTTTGACTCAGTGTCTCTGCCTGTCCTCTACAAAGCATGCGGTTCTGTCTGGTGGCCCTGGGGGACCTGTGGTACCTCCTGCTCTTGTACAGGGAGAGGCAGGTGGTGAGCCATCTCCACGACAAGTATGTCTTCATCACGGGCTGTGACTCAGGCTTTGGGAACCTGCTGGCCAGACAGCTGGACGTGAAAGGTATGAGGGTGCTGGCTGCGTGTCTGATGGAGAACGGGGCCGAGCAGCTGAGGAAGAAGACATCAGACAGGCTGGAGACAGTGATCCTTGATGTCACCAAGACAGAGAGTGTTGCTGCGGCCACCCAGTTGGTGCTGGGGACAAAGGTGGCATCCAGACTTCTGTGCGTGTCTTTTGGTTTTGTCTCTCTGTGTGACGGGCACACCTCCTTTGTGTTCCTAGTAAGAATCCTGGAGAGATTCTGAGGTTCAAATTGCCACCAGCATCCTATCCCTCCCCAGCATACCAGCCTGAGCACTTTCTCCTGTCTTGGGAGCTCTCTAGGACTGGGGGAATGGTCCTCAGGTGAGGATTTGCCTTTGGATTTCACTCTCCTCTACCCTCTTTTCTATGCAGAAAGTCTAGATTGCTGAATGCTGACTGTCATGTTAGAGACGGGGCACCTTCGTGGAGCACGTGAGGGGAATGTGTTCTTGGGCTATGTGAGTGGTGTGGCTGGGGCCGTCTGGAGTGGATCTCCTGTCTCAGCCCTGTGCTTTTCTTATTTGCCACCTGTCATCTGCTAAGAATGAAGATCATCCCCATGTTCAGAGCAGGACACAGCAAGCTTAGGGATTCACTGAGGAAAATCAGGAACTATGAAGTGGTCCCTTTTCTGTTGCTACTCTAGTGTTTTATTATGGGGACAGGAAAAGAAGATTGATTTAAAGAAATCTAACAATAAATTTAACAACTGGCTATTAGTTACAACACTGGAACATTTAAAATCACACACAAAAAACCCCCCAGTAATCTCAATCACCTGACATAAAACTATTAACTTTTTGATTTACATAGGATTAAAATATATGAATTCTTTTCACTTGGCAAATATGAACAATTTTACCATCTCAAGAACATTGCTTCAGGTTGTAATCATCAGTGATTTAGGATAATCTAATCTTTTAAAATATTGCTAATGAAAGCTCAGTGGTTAAGAGCACTAGCTAGTCTTGCAGAGGACCAGATTCTGTTTCCAGCACCCACATATGGTTTTCAGCTGCCCATAGCTTCAGATCCTGCGGATCTGATGCCCTCCTGTGATCTCCAGAAGCATTGCATGACATGGGTCCACTTATAAGTAATACACTCATACACAAAAATAAAAATAATATGTTAAATATTTAAAATATCTCTAGTAATTTATATATACCTTAGGGTTAGATAGTGGAATGCTTAGAGACAGTCTCCCTGTAACCTCAGCTAACCTAGAACTTTCTGTGCAGACCAGGCTGGCCTCAGTCTGACAGAGATCTGCCTGACTCTGGTTCCAGAGTGCTGATATTAAAGCTGTGCACCACTATGCTCCTCTGTTTAATGCTTTTAAATATATGTACATAAAATTTCATACATGAGTGTTGTGTTTGCATCATCTCTAGCCCTGCCAGTCACCTTTCACCTCTTCTAATGCCCCCAACCTTCCCCAAGTTCTTGTTCTCTTCTTTGATTATTATCGTTACATATGAATGTTACATTTAGAAATGCACACACACATATATACATGTATAATGTTTTGAGTCCATTTAGTGGTGCTGTGAGAACATGTGTTTAGGGCTGACTACTTGGGATTGGGTAATTTAACAGGGAGCTGGCATCTGGAGAAGACAAATTCTCCGTTCTTCTGTATTGTTTGATTGTCTGTAGCTCTTCGGCTAGTGATGGGACACTGTGAGAAATTCCCCATCCACTTCCGTATCGTTTGATTGTCTGTAGCTCTTCGGCTAGTGATGGGACACTGTGAGAAATTCCCCATAAGCCCTGCAATCGTTGTTATTATAAAAGTCTTGTTAGGCGCCACACTGTGGTGAGTGCACGAGTACAGCTTCCCTATTGTGTCTGGAACACATTCTCTAGCAGCAGACGTCCTGTTGCCCTGGCTCCTGCAGTCGTCCATCCCCTTTTCCATGGTGATCTCTGAGCCTTGGGAATAGAGGTTCCATTGTAGATGCATCCGTTATGGCTAGGAACTCCACAGTCTGCATTTTGTTGTCATGGAGTTTTGTAGTAGTCTCCATCTGATACTGCTTTGATGAATGGTGAGAGCTATACTTTTCTGTAACTATGAAAATTGATATTTAGAATATGGTAAGAAATTACCCTGGTCTAGGGAACTGGCAATAGAAATTTCTCTAGAATCTATGACCTCTCCAACAATGTGTACTTGGTTATGTTTACAGCACGAATTTCTTCCTATTGAGCAGGCCTTAAGTCTAACTAGAATCTGTTGATTACTCGCAATATAAAAGTGCTACTATTGCACAATAGATAATTGCCGGGCATTGCTAGGTATTGTTATAGTTTATAGACTTTACAGCTAGGTAGGACCACTGAGTGTTTTTCTCCCTTTACTGCTTGCAGAGTACCTTCTGGTACTATGAGAACTAGTCTTTGGTTAAGAGGCTTCCAGTTCAGTTCTAGCTCAATTGCTTTAAGTCCAGCATCTAAACTGTATGTCATTTATTCAACAATAGGGTCTTACCTTCAAGTTCACCTGGTGGAATGTAAATTTCAGCCATAATTGTACCTGTGTTGTGTGACTCTCCTTTTTCCATAGTTTCTAGGGCTCTGGGACCTGATGAATAATGCTGCATCTCCATGCCCACAACTCCCAATTAATGGCTGAACAAGCAAGACTTTGCAAATGTACTCGATGTGAACCTATTAGTAATGATGGAGGTGACTCTGAGCATTCTGTCCTTAGGAAGGCAAAGGGCTGTGTGGTCAACGTCCAGCATCATGGGCTGGGTGTGCCTCTGTGGTGGTGGTTACTGCATCTCCAAGTATGGTGTAGAGGCCTTCTCAGATTCCCTCAGCTATTGGACAATATGGAGCTCCTTGAGGGAAACTTTGGCAGAGTTTTAAATTAATTGCAGCCATAGAGATCCCATTATGGCAAGACCTCTCTCTGGTTTGGGGGACTGTCTTACCTTCCCTTGTTTACTGTTAGATGTCATTTATTGGGATCCATCTTTCCATGTCTATTGTAGAGGGGGTGACCTAGGTCTGAGTTTAGTTCGATTTTCTCGCCTTGAGGAATGTCCACAGTGGAAAAGTTTCTGAGGTAGAATTGGACCTGGGTTAATTTGGGCCAAAAGTCCGGACCCTTGACTTCTACGAAGCTTGGTTTCAAGGTATCCTTGAAGTGGGCTGAAAATCTTACTCATTCAACAGACACTTATCCGACTCAGGATAGAGTCCCCAGTCAACACATTCTAACATGACAATAAGGTTTTTGTCTTTGATCTAAAAACTCTGGTACCTGAGAGAATGAAGGGGGGGGGGAGAGAGAGAGAGAGAGAGAGAGAGAGAGAGAGAGAGAGAGAGAGACTGTGACCAGTATTGAGAGATTCTTAACATAGTCATCAGATTTGTGGAAGGTTGTATAGCCGGTATGTGAGTGAAGGAATAACATGGGAACATGGAAGCCCAATGAGAGTGAGAAAGCATTCTTAGCCTGTCCCAGGCCTGGTGTGAACACTGGCAAGATGCCATAGTGGTAGGTCCTCCTGGGGAAGGGCATGCCATCACAGGCATTATGAATGGTACCAGAGTTTTTAGATCAGGGACAAAACCTTATTGTCATGTTAGAATGTGTTGACTGGGAACTCTATCCTGAGTCGGATAAGTGTCTGTTGAATGAGTAAGATTTTCAGCCCACTTCAAGGATACCTTGAAACCGAGCTTATAGAAGTCAAGGGTATGGACTTTTGGCCCAAATTAACCCAGGTCCAATTCTACCTCAGAAACTTTCCCACTCCAGGCAGGAAAATCGAACTAAACTCAGACCTAGTTTGAGAGCCAGAGGGCCTTAAACAGGCACATACATCATGCTGTTACCAGGTCAACCACCTGAAGCTATTGAACACTGGGGGCTACTTGGTCCAGACACCCTGTTGATTGCGAGGCACAGGGGTCTTGAAATGTGGGGTGCTGAGACTGCATGCACACAGTTGCTCTATGAGACAGCTGTAGGAGTCAGGAGTTGGCCTATGATTCCCTAAGGCAGGCATGTGGAAGATGAGGCCCAGGAACAAGGAGAAGCTGACTTGACCTAGCATGTGTACTATATGTAACCGTGAAACAGAACGTCTAGTTTTAGACCATGAGCTGCATATGCCGAATGCTAGTAGTTATATTCAGAAGTAGAGGCATGCAATATACTTGTAACAAGTTTCATCTTTATCTGTTGCAAAGATCCAAATATTTTGAACTTTTCTTACTCTACTGTTTGAAAAAATATTTATTTTTATTTTATGTAAAGGAGTATTTTATCTGCATGTATATAAGAGCACCACATACATGCAATGCCCATAGAGGACAGAAGAAAACAGGGTATCCCTTGAAACTGAGTTAAGAACCATTTTTAGCTGCCTTGTGGGTGCTGGGAACCAAACCGGGTCCTCTGCAAGAGCAGTCAGTGCTCTTAACTGCTGTGTCATCTTTCCAGCCCCCTCTCTCCAAACCTATGTTGGCATGTTAAGTATTCACACTATGTGAATACTTCCTCACAAGCCCTCTGAAATCCTCAATCTCTGCTGTCTGTCTTGCAGGAGAGAAAGCTGCCATAATAGAGTCTGGAGCCTTCAAGACCAGTATATCCAATATTGAGACAATATCACCCAGCATGAAGACGCTGTGGGACAAGACGAGCCTGGAGGTCAAGGAGATCTATGAAGGGAAGCTTCTGGAATCCTGTGAGTGAGTTATGGGAACTGAAGCAAGGCCTCATCCCAAATCTTTAATCTATTATTCTTCCTGCCAGAAGTACAAGAGCTGTGCCCAGATACGTTTCTCTCATAGTGAAGATGTTTAGTCTTCTTTTCTTTGGGGCCTGTAAGTATCATATAAGGAGGTCCTGTTTTCTAGAACATGGGCACTGTTTCATCTGAAGCCCTCACCATTATGATTGAAAATAAAGCTAGAGCTGGCAGACAGGAGGGAGATACCACTTTCCATGGACTTGGGTTTTCTAGCACTGTTGACAGAGATTTTCTAAGTAGATCTTCTAATGAGAAGCTATTCAGCCCAGATGGGCTCTGACCAGAAGTAAAGGTGGCTGAGTGTGGACAGTCCTTACTTGAACTTGGTTGTAGCTCTTCTTGATGAATTGGAATGATGAGTTTTCAGGCATAGCTTCTGAGTTGGGGGGGCGGGCATGGATTTTCAAAGAGCCTTTTCTGTACATTGATCCCATAGCAGGAGTGGTGGAGGTTTTAAGTCTACCCGAATAATTTCTCATTCTTTACAGATCTGACAAATACAAATGTAAATCCCTTCAGCAAATGTGCTCAAGAAACCTTTCTTGGGTGATGAACTACATGGAGCATCTGCTGACTGCCTGTCACCCCTGAACCCGGTATTCACCCTGCTGGGATGCCAAGCTCTTTTACCTCCCCATGAGCTACCTTCCCACCTTTCTGATGGATGCCGTGGTCTATTGGAGCCCCATGAAGCCCACAAATGTCCTGAAGCTAATAATTGTGTGCATTGCTGAGGAAACGTGGGTGCAGGGATGATTCCTCAGGTGCAGGGATGTAGGATGAGTGAAGGGATGTCATGTCTCTGGGGGACATAGTCCACCTTATTCATTCACATCATACTGTTGTCATACTATACAAGATCAGTGAAGTTTAGAGGAATGAACAGAAGAATTCTGCTGAGGGACTGGGATATAAAAGAGCTGGTTGATAATCTGTTGAGTTAAGCATCTAACCAAGGCTCTGAACATTATAGCCCACTATGAGAATCCACACAATTTGAGAAGTTGGGAGCAAATGGGAGACACTGTGCCTACTGCCATCCTTCTGAGGACATGCATGGGCCTGGGTGCTTACACCATCATGAAGCATTAAAATAACTTTCAAAATGACCTTTGTACATGCTGTCAGGTGTACATCAGCAAACTGTGCCTTCCTTAATGGTTTGAGTGCTATATTAACAGGCCTTGGTTGGGAGGCTGCAGGTCTGGTATGGAATCTGGCATAGGACAGAGAAACCATTTTTTTTATTTGTCTTGAAATCATGGCTTTCTTTGGATTCTTTTCTTTTTAGAATAAAGGTTGAAAAGATCACATGTGTCATATGATTTGAAGTGTGGCTTGGAGGGGCAGTGAGGAAGAGTCTGAGGAAGGTTCATCGAGCTAAGCTGGATTATCCCTGCGCTCTCTAAGCCCTTCCTGCTACTAATGTGATAGGCAACTGCTTTCTTCCAAGACTTCTAAGTGATCGAGTTCACGGGATAAGGCAGAAGAATGGGTGTGATAGGAGATGTGGAATGGGGACTGTAGGCCCCAAGTCCTTTCCCTGGAGAACTGACTGAGGCCCTTCTCTACTCCCTGACACATTCCCCGAAAACTCACTACCTGACCATCCCTGAAAGTCACTGTGATCTGTCCTGGGCCACTCCTCAGGGTCCCCTACCTTTCCTCCCCTCCTGTGCACCTTTGGGTGCATGGAGCGAGTGTCCTTTCTGTACACTGCTCTTTAATTTTCTCCACAATATTTGTTGCACACGTGTAGAGGTGCTCTGGAATTTCCTGTGACTTCATGAGATGTGGCTGTGTACGTTGTGAGGCTTGTGATGATCTTCTCAAGTGTGGGCTGACCAGAGAAAGCGTTTGCAGAAAATGGCAGAGACTCCTGGGCTCAGTTCAGTTGCCATTGTGAGGAACCTCCCCAAATGTGTTAGTTTTCTTCCCTCAGTATAAAAATGGTGGACATGGATTCATTGCTGGAACCTGGTATGCTTGAACAATAACCCCTATTCCAAAACCAACAGAGATTGATGTTCAGTGTTACAGGGTCATTTGTTTTATTCACTTATTTTAAGTATTTACTTGTTTGGTTTTTAAGACAGGATCTGGGTATATAGGCCAGGTTGAGCATGATGACATAAGTACCCTTTGTTTTCAGCCTCTAGATGGCTGGGATTACTGGAGGACATCACCATATCCAGTGTACCTTACTGTTTATTTGTTAATTTTAATCTTTTCTCTCTCTACTTTTGTGTGTATATGAAGGCATGGTTGTATTTGTGCTGGTGTACACCAATTCATCTATCCCCTTAGCTTCCTCCTCCTCCTTCTCTCCTTCTCCTTCTCTTCCTTCTTTTGAAACAAGGTTTTTCTATACAGCTTAAGCTTACTCTGAGCTTTCAAACCCGAGTGTGTACCACAACACTTAGCAGTCCTTTTATTTTTAAACTGGTACACTAAAATTATATAAAGTAATGCCATGCCATGTGATATACAAGGATCATTCATTCTAAGACTTAAAGTGACCCTGGAATCCAGCATCTTCTTGGATGAGTAAACAAGATGGCAGTGAAGAGTTGCCTTGCAGCTCATTCATGGTCAGTCTGTGTTGTCCTCTCAAAATCAGAAGAAGCGCTATGTGAGGTGGCTCATGCCTCTCATTTCAACACTCTGGACACCTGAGGCAGGAGGATTAGCATGAATCTGAGTCCATCCCAGACTACATAATAAAATCCTGTTTTTAAACAACAAAAACAAAAAAGACACAAGGCAAAACATTAGAGAAAGAACTCAGTAGCCAACCTGAAGCCTCCTGAATTTCACAAACCTCTCCACACACACAGGCAAACAGCACCCATGGGCCTTCCCTAAGGAATCACACTGAAGCAAAACCGTCACCAGGCACTGACTTTGCAGCCTGGAAGCGAAGGTGCTCAGGAGGTTTAGACTCACTTCAGGGTCTTGTCCAGGGGATCAGAGAACGGTCAGGGTACAGGTTGCTGCTTCCATGCTGAGCTACACTGGGTGTGGGGTGGCATCCAGTCCAGACCTATGTCCCTAAACATGGGTGGTGGGTAGCAAGATTTGACTACACAGCAGTGTCTTTAAAAGGAAGCGCCATGTACAGTGGTTCTAGTTCACAACGCAAACCCCTGGAATTGCCCCTTTTCCAGATTGCTTAGCTGGATGAGGAGTCTCACCAGAGAGACCTGTGAGAGACTTCACGCATGTCACAGAAGCTACTTCACACCTTCCATTTGCTGTCGTGGCCCTCTGTGAGAAGTACACTGTAGTGACTCCCAACTGCGAGTGTCCAACCCCTAAATCTCAGCCCTCAGGACACAAGTGTCCAGTCATTTCTGGGTCCCCAGCTGAGAACGGGTAGGACACAAGCAGGCAAGGCTGGAAACAGGCTTGCACAATTTCTGTTCTACTTTTTGGCTGGACAGTGATCCTTGATGTCACCAAGACAGAGTATTCCTGATGTCACCCTGTTGCATTGAAAAGCGGTTTTCTCTCTGCTGCGAGGGATGGGCTTCCAAATGTGATTGACAGCCAACTGACCAATGATATAAGAGGGGGAGGTTTAGCGGAAAACTCAGGGAAGACTAGACAGGAGAGAGGCGGGCAGTGCGGGGGCACCATTCTCGGGGGCTGTTCCAGAGGTCCGGGGATGTCCTTGCGAGGATGCAGCCCACGCCATACAACACCTCTGTCTCCCCCTCTCCCCGGGGATGAATCCTTTTTAAGTAACCTGGAATAAATCAACTTTTCCAAAAGAGCATTCTCGGTCCGCTCTGTCGGTTCAAGCCCGTGGGTGGGGTGGACCTGAAGGCCGAGCCTCACCGTCAGAAATTCATGATACACACCCAGTGGGTGAAGAAACGTGTTGATGACAAAAGTCACACCGAGATTCCTGTCTGTATCTCATCTTTTTCTTGTGTGAAGGGGATACCACTTATATGGCCCTGGTAAGATCCCTGAAGAGGATTTGGGGGACTTGAAGTAACACCAGGACCACCCGCTCCCCAGCATTCCAGCCTGAGCACTTTCTCTCTTCAGCCCCTCTCCCATTCTTGACGCTCTCTAGACGGGTGGATGGTGCTCAGGTGAGGATTTGCCTTCTTAATTCCACCCTGTCTTCCACCCTCTTTTCTCTTCAGGAAGTCTAGGTTGCTGGGTGCTGAGTATGGAGCACAGGAGGAGACTGTGCATCCTGGGCTTTGTGGGCAGTGTGGCTGGGGCCATGCTGGAGTGGATCTCCTGTCTCAGCCTCTGTGGTTGGTCTTATTTGCTACCTGTCATCCTCTACTAAGAGTGAAGACCATGCCCAGGTCCAGAGCAGGACATGAATCAGCTTACGGAATCCTTGAGGAAGGCAGAGAACTGGGAAGTAGTTCTGTTACTTTCTGTTACTACTCTAGTGTTTTACTATGAGGACAAAGAAATATGAAAATAACTACAGAAATATGATTACTATTCCAAATATGGAAGACATAAAATCACAACAAAATTAACTTATATAGTCACTCCCCTGATATAAGAACTGTTAACATTTTGACCTATATGGTATTAACATATGTGAATGTTTTTCACTAAAAAGAGATGAACATTTTTACCACCTTTAGAACATTTCTTAAACTAATTATGAATAATTTAGGATAATCTGATCTCTAACAAATCTTAAACAATTTATATCTCAAGGTAGGACTGGAATGCTTGGCATACCTCTGTTTTCTGTGACAGGATCTTTAATGTTTTCTAATATTTTATTTATTGTTATTTTATGTATATATATATTTATAGCTTTCATGTAGGTAGGTGCACGATTGTCATGCAATGCCCACAGGGGTCAGAAAAGGGTATCAGATTCCCTGGAACTGGAGTTACAGATCCTTGTTAGCTGCCATATGGATGCAGGGAATCGAATCCAGGTCTTCTGCAGGGATAGCCAGTGCTCTTAACAACCGAGTCATGTCTCCAGACCCATGTGACAGGGTCTTACTATGGGGCTGTTCTTGATCTGATGAACCTCCTGCCTCAGCCTCTCCTGGTCTGGGACCAAGGGCATGCACCACTATGCCCAGCTTGTTTGCTGCATTTGCTGTCAGAAATGCTATCTTAGTAAACTTCTATTTACTTCAGTGTGAGTGACCATGAGTGACCATGTATGTGTGGAGATGCTAGAGATAACAGTATGCATCTCACAAGGGCAGGTCAGGGTTTTGAGCCAAGGACATGGCTTGTTGGGCCAGTTCTTCCAGATCAACATGTCATGCTTGTCTTAAATCAATAGTCCCCAACTCATACTTTATACTACTTAGCCGTGTAGATGTTCTATTTCATTGTACACTTGACGGCAGGTGGTAACCTGAAAATTCATGACCAAGGAAATAAAAGGGAGTGCTTGTTATCTAAGTGTAAGTGGGAAGATAAGGAGTCATTTTGGGGGGTAGAGCCTGGAGCTCTTGGACTATTGGTCTCTTCCCTCAGTGTCTGTGTCTTGCAATCACCTAAGGGAAGTTTTTCTCTCTCTCTCTCTGTCTCTCTCTCTCTCTAGATATGTGTGTATGCATGTGTGTGTGTGTTTAAATTTTTACTTATTTTGTGGTAATCTCATATGTGAATATAATGTATTGAAATAATATACATCCTCTGCTTTCCCCTCAAACTCCTCCGCCAAGGCTGTGTGAAGTATATACTTCTGTGCATGGTTGGAGGAATCTGGGTACAGTGTGAGTGAAGGAATTCCTCAGTGAAGAAAAGTAGGTTCGATGGAGGGAGCTCATACCGCTAGGGTATATAGTCCACCTTCTTCACTCACGTGATTCTGCTGTGGTGATATTTAGAATGGTGAAGACCATACCATGTGCCAAAGAACTCTGCCAAAGTTTAGGGACTAAAAAGTACTAAATCTAAACTAAAGGACATTAGGGGGCACAAATCATATTCTATAAGCCATTTATCCCTTGATAATGGCAGTTTCCTGTGATCCCATCTCCCGTGATCTCCTTCTTCCCCGTTATCCACGTAGTTTCCTGGAGAACCCATTCTCTCTCTCTCTCTCTCTCTCTCTCTCTCTCCCATTTAAGTGCCTCCATTTTACCCACTTCTCTCTTAGTAATACTAGTCTCCTACTGCTCTTCTCTCTCAGATTCTTTCTTTCCCTTTCCCTTCCTGGATCCTTTCCATTATCCTGGTTCCTGCAGTTACATCAGGATACATACTCACATATAAAGACAGTGCTAGGATCCACAAATGAGAGAGAACATACACTGTTTTTCTGAGTCTGTGTTACTTCACTCAGTTTAACAGTTTCTAGTTCAATCCATTTACCTGCAAATTTCATGATTTCATCTTTACCACTGAGTAGAACTCCATTGTGTAAATGTACCACATTTTATTATCCATTTACCAGCTGAGGAACATTTAGGTTGCTTCCATTTCTTAGCTACTATAAAAAAAGAACAGTAACAAACACGGATGTACAAGTATCTCTGCGATAGGAAGAGTCCTTTGGGTATATGCCAAGGAGTGGTATAACTGAGACAAACAATAGGTTCATTTTTAGTTTTTAAACAGTTCTCCACACTGTTTCCATAGAGGTTGCATGAATTTGCACTTCCACCAGCAGTGAATGAGGGTTCCCCTTCCCCCACATCCTCTCCAGCATTTGGTATCATTTATTCTCTTGATCTTAGCCAGTGTGACTTGGGAAAGATGAAATTATTAAGTGGTTTTAATTTACATTTTCCCTAATTATTAACAGTGTTGAACACTTTTAAAGATGTTTCTTAGTCATCTTTTTTTCTTCTTTTTAGAATTCCTTGTTCAGATCCTTAGCCTATCAGTTAACTAGATCACTTGTTTTCTTGATTCTTTGTTTTTTGAGTTCTTTATATATACTGGATGTTAAACCTCTGTCAAGATGTGTCACTGGTGAAGATTTTTCCCACTCTGAGTTTTGTCTTCATTTCCTGTGCTGTTTCTTTTGCTGTAAAGAAGTTTTTTAGTTTAATGAGGTCCCACTTGTTGATTGTTGACCTTAAGTCACAACTGATTTCCAAAATAAACACACCTATATCTTGTGTATTACTGACAATGTTTTCTTCTAATAGTTTCAGAGTTCCAGGTTGCTTATTGAGGTCTTAGATCCATTTGGAGTTCACTTTTGTGCAAGATGAAAGTTAGGGGTCTAGTTTTATTCTTCTACAGGTGAAGATTCAGTTTTACCAGGATCATTTGTTGAAGATACTGTCTTTCCTCCAGTGTGTGTTCTTGGCCCCTTTGTCAAATGTCAGGAGACTGAAATTGCATGTACTCATGTTTGGTTTTTCAAACCAATCTATGTTCCACTGATCTATGTGTCTACTTTTGTGCCAGTACCATGCTGTTTTATGACTATAGGTCTGTGATATAGTTTGAGGTCTGGTATAGTAATTTCCCCTGCATTAGTCTTTGTGCTCAGGGTTGCTTTGGCTACTTAGGGTCTTCTGTGCTTCCATATGAATTTTAGAATACTTTGTTAGTTCTGGGAAGAATGTCATGGGGATTTTCATTGGGATTGCATTGAAGCTATGTATTGCTTTTTGTAGGATGATAATTTTCACAGTATTAATTCTTCCAACCCATGAGCATGGGAGGTCCTTCCATCTCCTCATGTCTTCCTCAATCTCTTTCTATAAAGATTTAAACTTTTCATTATAGATGTCTTTGGTAAAGTTTATTCTGAGGTATTTTATTTTAATTTTTTGAGGCTATTGTGAATGGGAGGGTTTCCTTGTACTCTTTCTCCAATTTGCTTGTTATTTGAGGTATAGAAAAACTACTGATTTTTGTAGATTAATTTAGTGTTAATCATTTCTAGGAGTTTTCTGGTGGAATTTTTGGCATCTTGTAGGTATACTATCATATCATCTACAAAAAGGGATAATTTGACTTCTTCTTTTCTAATGAGCACTCCTTTAACTCCCTTCTCTTGTCTTACTGCTCTAGCAAGAGTTTCGGGCACTATATTAAAAAGGAGTGGAGAGAGTGGACAGCCTTGTCTGGTTCCTGATTTTAATGGGAATACTTTCAGTTTTTATTTATTTAGAATGATGTTGGCTATGAGTTTGTGGTTTAAAGCTTTAATTATGTTGAGGTATGTTCCCTCCAGTCCAGTTCCTTCTAGGACTTTTAACAGAAATGCATGTTGAATTTTTGTCAAAGGCTTTTTCTGCATGTATTGAAACAACCATGTGATTTTTGTCTTGATCATGGTGGATGATCTTTTTGATGTATGTCTGTATGCGGCTTGCAAGTTTTTTGTTGAGAGTTTTTGCATCTATGCTCATTAAGGGTATGGTCTATAGATTTCTTTTTTGGTTGTATCTTTACCTGGTTTTGGTATTAGAGTGATACAGGCTTTATAGAAGGAATTTTGGAGCTCTTCCTCTGTTTCTATCTTTTTTAATAAGTTAAGAAACACTGGTTTTAGTTCTTCTTTGAATGTCTGGTAGAATTCTGCTGTGAATCCATGTGGGCCTGAGCATTTCTTGGTCTGTGTGAGCTGTTGATCTCTCCTTGGTGTTCCTTTGGGTGATTCCCATGATTTCAGATGTACATCCATTTCTTCTAGGTTTTCAGATTTAATAGAGTATAGGTTTTGGAAGTATTCCTTTACAGTGTTCTGGATCTTTCTGTTGTCTGTTGGGATGTTTCCCCTTCATCTCTGATTTTGGAGTTACTCTTTCCTTCTTTTGGTTAACTGGGCTAAGGGTCTATCTTGTTTATTTTTTCAAAGAACCAGCTGTTAGATTCACTAATTCTTTGTATTGTTTTCTTTGCTTTTATTTTATTAATCTCTGTTCTGATTTTCATTATTCTTTTCATCTACTGGGTTTGGGTTTCATTTGTTGCTGCATTTCCAGAGTCTTCAGTTGCAATGTTAAGTCATTTGTTTGTGCTTTTTCTGATTTTTTAATGTGGGCACTTAGTGCTGTAAACTTCCTGCTCAGGACTGCTTTTAAAGTGTCCTTGACGTTGTTTGTTTTGTTATCTTTTGGTTTAATTCCAGGGATACTTTTAATTATTTCTTAGTTTCCTCTTTCATCCATTCATCACTCAGTAATACAATGTTTATACTCCCTGAATTTATGTATTTACTAGGACTTCTTTCAGTGTTGATTTAAAGCTTTATTGCATTATGGTCTGATAGAATGCATGGAATTTTTTCATTTTTTGTATTTGTTGAGGTTTCTTTTGTGCCCCAGTATGTGGTCAGTTTTAGAGACAGTTCCATGGGGTGCTAAATAGAAAGTGTATTATTTGGTGCTTGAGTAGAATATTTGGTATGTTTAATTCAGATGTCTCTCTGTTTATTCTTTGTCCAGTTGACCTGTCCAATGAAGACAGTAAGGTACTGAAGTCCCCTACTATTCACTGAGTTGGAGTTAATCTGTGTCTTAAAGTCTTGTAGTATTGTTTTTATGAAGTTTGGTGCACTAGAGTTTGGCGCATATATGTTCATGACGATAATATCTTCTTGGACAATTGTGCCTTTGATCAGAATGAAAAAACCCTATTTATCTTTTCTGATTATTCTTAGTTTGAAATTTATTTATTCAGATATTAGAATTGCAATCCTTGGTTGTTTCTTAGTGCCATTTGCTTGGAATACTCTGTTCCATCCTTTCAGCTTTAAGGAAATGCCTGTCCTTGAAGGTCAGATGGGCTTCTTGCAGACAGCAAAAAAGACAGATATTGTTTCTTTTTCTTTTTTCTTTTTTGTTATTTTGGTCTTTTTGAGACAGGGTCTTCCTGTAGCCCTAGCTGACCTGGAACTTGCTATGTAGACCAGGCTGGCCTTGAATTCACAGAGATCAACTTATCTCTACCTCCTGAGTACTGGGATTAAGGCATGTGCCACCACATCCAGCTTGATTTTTGTTTCTTAATCCATTGAACTATCCTGTGTCTTTTGAATGGGGAGATCAATCTATTGATATTTAAAGCTATTACTGAAAGTTATATATTGGTTCCCATTATTTTAATTTCTGTTTGCATTCTTGGTCTAACTTTGTAGTTCCCCAGTTACACCTTCATTTAGATTCTTCTGTGGCCCCTTGGGTACAGTCGTTCCTTTCTTCAGCTCTTTGTAGTGCTTCAAGCATTCTCTGAGGGGCTGGTTTTTTGGACATAAATTCTTTCAGCCTATTCATGTCATGGAAGATTTTTCTTTCCCCTTCAACTATAATAGACATTTTTTCTGGATGAAGTATTCTGGGTTAGCATCTCTGTCATTTAGAAGTGAGAATACTTTGTTCTAGGCTCTTCTGATTTTCATAGTCTGCAATGAAAAGTCAGCTGTAATTCTCATGGGTTTTCTTTTATATGTGATTTGTTATTTTTCTTTTGAAGCTTGCAGTATTCTCTCTTTGTTTTGTACATGTAGTGTTTTACCTGAGATTCAACTACATGCTGGACCAATGGGAGGGAGGGAGAAGAGTGGCTTAGAGAATCTGGCTTTGCCTTGCAGGGCTAAGCGTCTGGTGTCAGCAGGAAGTGGGCTCCACCTGAAGTTCTACATTTTCTTTTTTAAGGTAGGGTCCTCCTGACCTGGAACCACTCCTGCTCCTCCTCTGTTAACCCTGCTTCTCCTGTCCTCACCCTTATCCCCTGCTTCAAGATGATCCACAAATCTGATGACTGTCATGGCTGCCACTGCTAATACTCTTCTCTCAGTATTGGTCAGTCTCTCCCTTCACTGCTTCACTGTCTAATACTCTTCTCTCAGTATTGGTCAGTCTCTCCCTTCACTGCTTCACTGTCTCAGGTTCCAGAGAGTTTACACCAAGAGAAAAACTTAAGTTTTTTTTTTTATATTAATTCAAACCTATCTGCCTTTCTTATCCCCATAATAAAACACTAGAGTAACAACAGAAAAGGGACCACTTTATTGTTCTTTATTTTCTTAGTGAATCCATAAGCTTGTCATGACCTGCTCTGAACATGGGGATGATCTTCATTCTTAGCAGAAGATGACAGTTGACAAATAAGACCAAGCACAGGGCTGATCCAGGAAATCTACTCCAGCCTGGCCCCAGCCACACTGCCCACAAAGCCCAGGAACACACTCCCCTCACACACTTCACAAAGGTGCCCTGTTTTCTAACATGACAGTCAGCATTCAGCAATGTAGACTTTCTGCACAGAAAAGAGGATAGAGAAAGTGAAATTCAAAGGCACATCCTCCCCTGAGCACCATTCCATCAGTCCTAGAGAGCTTCAAAGACAGAAAGAAGGGGTTGGAGAATGTGCTTAGGCTGAGATGCTGGGGAGGGATAAGGTGCTGGTGATAATTCAAGCCCCCAAATCTCTCCAGGATTCTTACTAGAAACACAAAGGAGGTATTCCCATCACACAAAGAGACAAAAACAATAGATGCAGAAATCTGGTTGCCACCTTTGTCCCTGACATGTTCCTTTGTCCATTGGGTGACTGTAGCAATGCTCTCTGTCTTGGTGACATCAATCACCAATCACATCTGTCTGAGGTCTTCTTCCTCAGCTGCCTACCCTCTTCTCCATCAGACATGCAGCCAGCACCTTCCTGCCTCTTGTGTTCAACTGTCTGACCACCAGTTTCCCAAAGCTGGAGTCACAGCCTGTGATGAAGGCATACTTGTCATGGAGTTGTCTCGCCATCTGTCTCTCCCTGTACAAGCACAGCATTTACCACAGGCCCACCAGGGCTACCAGGCAGAGCCATATCACTTTCAGAGGATACACACAGATGTTCTGTGTCAAGGTGAATCTGGCCTCTATTCAGGCAAGATGTAGAACCCAGAGGCTGGAGTGGCAGCACAGCCTTCAGCCTTCTGCCTTGGAGCCCTCACTTTCCTCTCTGACCACTGACCTTCTGGAACATTTTTTGATGTCCCACCTCTTTGCTCTTTGAACTGCTTTTAGAGTTCTGATATATAAATGCCTTTTTTTACTTTCTACTTTTCTGCCAAATAAAATACCTCCCTTGTTAATGATTTCTCCCTTCCTCCTACGTCCATGTGTGACACACGCCCCTTAGGTCAAGTTCCAGGTTCAGATTTGGTTATTACATCTTGCACTCCACTGACTGTTAACTAGGGATCTATAAACATAGGTAGGTGATATTGAGAACATGCCCTGAACTCAATTCACCTCTACCAGGAAAACTCTCTCTGAACTCAGATTTGCTCATTATGCCCAGCACCAAGAATCACTCCTCAGAAAACCAGGTAACTTAACTCTCCTTCTCTAGAACTACATGGTAAGGCCAAAAGAGAGGGCAGGAAGACTTCAGTGCCTTCCTTGTGTAGTAGATGTCTGGAAACAAGAAATCGTAAACCCCAAACAAGGGAATCTGACTTCAAATGTATGCAAGATGATGGGGACTGGGCACACCAAGAAGCAACTCTTACAGTTGCTGTGAAAGGGGAAGGCACTTTCGTCTTCTCAAAATGCCCTTCTCCTGGCTTTATGGATTCCAGTGGACATGTGCAGAACCATCTTGTGTGGTAACCACCAAACAAATCTGAAACTGTATTTCTTTGATAATCTCCCAGAAAGCATAGGTGATAAAGCCCCTAGAGTGGAATGTGGAACTTGACAAGCAATTTCCAGCTCTAGGCATGTGCCTAGTGGAGACTCTGCTTCCAGACTAAAGTAAACAAGTACCTTCAAGCTAGGATAAAGTTACATTCTCCTTACCTATAACTTCCCTCCCCGCTTTTCCGACCCAACCTGCAGAAATGAAAACTTGGCAGGTTGATCCACGCTCCTATAAGCAGTTCCCCCAATACAGTGTGTCCTCTGCATCCTTACATCTGTCAGAATTTCTACTTAAGGTCTCAAAGCTCCTTGGGGTTGGTCCTCATTCACCACAACTGGACTGTTGCAGAACCTATGCTTCGAGTGTCAGTCACATTGCTGTCTACCTTCCAGTTCTATGACCTCCCCTGGATGGTCATGCACACAGAATCAAGAGCCCTCAGTCACAAAGGGCCACAAAGCCAGCAGGTTGTCCTGAAACTCATCCAGACACAGGACCCTAGCTCTTCAGACCAGAAAGGTATTATTCCACTGTGGATCCAGTGCGGACTGAGGCATTTCCCCTTAGGAGTCCTGAGGAAGCCTTAGTCTGGTTCCCATTGGACTGTTCCTGGACTCCAGTAAATGTAGAAGATGTGACATCCCATAAGGCATGAAACAAAGAGGGCCAGGGAGCAAGAGGATTGGGCAGGGAGAAAAAAGTCACAGTTGTGTGACTCTGAGCAGCTCCCGAAGGCTTTCATTTACCTCTTCTCTGATGGGTAAATCATGCTGTAAGATTAGATGGACGTTACATAAGAAATTTCTTACAAAATTATAGGCTGAAGTATGTGTATGACACAAAAAGGGGAGAGGGACAATGTGACAGATTCCATCTCTGCTTTTTAATGTATTGTTTTTATGTGTATGAGTATATCACCTGCATGTATGTGGGTCCACTCGAGTCTTGCAATGCCCACTGGAGTCATGGACAGTTATTAGCCACCATGTGGGTGGTAGGAATCGAACCCGGGTCCTCTGCAAGAGCAGTCAGTGCTCTTAATTGCTGAGCCATCTCTCCAGCCCTCTCCATCTCTACTTTTAAGGACAAGCCTCGTTTAACAGCAGGGAGTGAAGTGTGGACCCGAGGTCGGCCATTTTCCTCTCATGTGGGCAGTTGTTCCTGCTCCTGGTTCCGTTTCCGGTCCTGAACCTGCCTTGCCCTTGCTGCCCCTCTCACTCCTGCCTGCTCTCCCGTTCCTTCTGCTAGTTCTGTTCTTCTCTTGCTGTTCTGCTCCTCTTACACAGTAGGAAGAAGAACTTCCCTTCCTATTTGTATTAGAGCATGGGGAACAAGGGATGTTAAAACTTCTCAGCACCCAAGCGAACCTAAACATCCCAGTCCTGACATTTGCTCTTCAAAGTGAAGGCTCTTGACCAAGAAAAGTTGTAGATTTGATTTTCTTAGTGACCCTGTGTCCCTTCAACTGTGAATTCCCTAGGGTCATCTCTACAGGGTCATTTTCTAGTCACTGCCACTTTCTTACTCACTGTGACAGCAATATCTACTCTTGTTTATGGTCAAGGTCGTCCAGACACTCCAGAATCTAGAGCCATCTTTGTAATTTCCAGATAAAGTCAGAGAGATGCTTTGGGAAAATGCTGTCCACACAGTTGGACATGAGGGGTTTGAGGTGCTGGCTGCGTGTCTGACGGAGAACAGGGCTGAGCAGCTGAGGAAGAAGACATCAGACAGAAGATGTCAGACAGACTGGAGACAGCGATCCTCAATGTCACCAAGTGACATATTTACTCAGTAGATAAAGGAAAGTGTCAGGGACAAAGGTAACACTCAGACGTCTGTTGATATCTGTTATTTTTTTCTCTGTGTGTGAATACCTCCTGTGAGGCCCTTATAAGATCTCTGAAGAGATTTTGGGAACTTGAATAACATCAGCATCGCACCCCTCTTCAGCATACAAGCCTGAGCACTTTCTGTCTCCAGCCCCTTCCTCCTGTCCTTGAAGCTCTCTAGAACTGGTGGAATGGTACGCAGGTGAGGATTTGTCTTCCTAATTCATCTGTCTTCTGTCATCTTTTCTATGCAGAAAGTCTAGATTACTAGATACTCAGTGTCCTGTTAGAGTCAGGAAACCTCTGCAGAGCATGGTCGCAGATTGTGTTCCCGGGCTACATGGGCATTGTGGCTGGGCCCATGCTGGAGTAGATCTCCTGTCTCAGCCCTGTGCTTGTTCTCCTACTAAGAGTGAAGATCATTCCCATGTTCAGAGCAGGTCATGACTGTTAGGGTCTGAGAATTGGGAACAATCCCCAGGACTCCATTTTGATGCAAAAAGGAAAATTTATTTACATAATTTGGCGAATCAAGTGGCTGGCCAAGCTGCAGTCCCTAAAGCCAGATTGGGGAACTGCACGTACTCTCCAAGGTGCAGCCCGCTTTTAAAAGTTCCATGGCTGTGTGGCTCTGCTGGCTACTTTAACTTTGGAATTGGTTGGTCCAGAACCTGTCTGTCCCTTGGGGATTATTTGTATTGGACAATTCAGACCTCATCGTCCATGGGGTCTTGGCTTGGCGCCGGAATGCACACTGAAGTGTTAGCACCCAGAATGTAGCGGGGTGGGACAAGGCGATTAAAACTTACGAGGTCTCAGTTTGCTTTGTCCCTACAGTGACAAGCTTATGGGTTCACTGAGGAATGTAAAGAACTAGGAAGTGGTCCCTTTTCGGTTGCTACTCTAGTGTTTTATTATAGGGGCAGGAAAGGAAGATTGATTTAAAGAAATCTAAGAGTAAATTGAACAAATGATTGTTTATAACACTGGAGCATTTAAAATCACCATAAAATTAACCTGTAAACTCAATGCCCTGACATAAAAACTATTAACATTTTGATCTTTGTAGGATTAAAAAATGCAAATTCTTTTCACTTGAGAATTTTACCACCCTCAAGAACATTGCTTCAAGGAGCAATTATGAATGATTTAGAATAATCTAATCTTTGAAAATATCTCTAACAATTTAACTACACCTTAGCATTGGATACTGGAATGTTTAGCATGCCTTTGCTTGCTTTTTTTTGGTGATAAGGCCCAACTGGTATTGAACTTCTGTGTAGACCAGACTGGCCTCAGTTTCACAGAGATTTGCCAGCCTATGCCTCCTGATGCTGGGATTAACTCATGCAACATCATGCTCAGCTGTTTAATGCCTTTTTAAAGATAGATATAACGGGACTGGAGTCCAGTCCAGGGCAGCTCTGGTGAGGACCCGGGCCAGGCAGAGCTTGCGGGTACCCTACCCACCTGGTAATGGGTCTCCTGGCATCTGGTCTGCACAGCGAGCAGCATGTCTGCAGAAGTCCCCGAGGCAGCGTCTGCAGAGGAGCAGAAGGAAGTGGAAGATAAAGTGACGAGTCCAGAGAAAACTGAAGAAGCAAAATTAAAAATAAGGTATCCTGACCTGGGACAAACGCCTAGCGGTTCTGACTTTTTAAGGAAAAGATTGCAGAAAGGGAAAAAGTATTTTGTTACTGGGGGTTTCAACATGGCAAAAGCAATGGAGCAGCTTCCGCTGCAGCCCCAGGTTAGACAGCGGTCACTGCTGACCACAGTCCCACTCCACAGGTCCTTCCTCAGCGGAAGCCATCCCTGGTGGCTAGCAAGCTGGCTGGCTGACTAAAGGAGCTGAACTGCTTGTTACTACGTCACTTACCGCTCTGTTTCCTTTCACGCCGAACGTCATTTGAGACTGACAGCTTGGCAGTGCTGTTGGAAGGGAACACACTGTGTAGAAGCTTCCATTAACTTAACAGTGCGCTGATGCAAGGGACATACGTAATCTACGTGAAAATAATTGTGTATATTACCTAACTGGATGGTTAGGACTGGTTCCAACCAGTAGCAAGAAGTTTTACAGTTTTCATGTTCTGGCTTTCCTTATTTCATGATAATCATAGCTTTGTCTGTTCTTCTTATTTAATATGATCTCTGTTGTATTGATTTCTTCTGTATTTTCCTTTTGGATTTGGACCAATCAGTTTTTATATCCAATAAGAAAACAACCAAGGCACATCAATAATACAAACAGAATCAGACTTCAACTCAACAAAGAAAGGCTTGATTTTTATACTAGAATCACACACACACACACACACACACACACACACACACACACACACACACAAATAAATCCTCATGCCAAAATCACAAAGAAAAAATAATGATATGAAAAACCCAAATAAAATGTCCTCACCAAATACCACCATGCTTATAGAACTGTTCTACAATGAGAACCCCCTAGAAACAATCTAGAATACAGAATTTAAAAGAAAAATCATAAATATGATCAAAGAATTAAACAATTTAAAGAACATAAGATCAAACAAATCAAAGAACTCAAAGAAAATAGGGATAAACTTCTGACTGAATTCACAAAAGATATAGAAATGTGGAAGAAACCTCAGGCTGAAATGAAGAAGGAAGTGAAAAACTCAGTGAGCTAATTTGAAATGACAGGAGAAAGCCCATCAATAGAATGAATGAAATGGAAAACAGAATATCAAGACTGGATGATAAAGTTGAAGAACTGGACCACTCAAGAAAAGATTATGAACAATTTTTTTTTAAATACAAGAATGGAATATGCAGGAAATGTGAGACACCTTCAAAAGGCCAAATTTACATGTCATAGTCAGAGGAAGGAGAAGAATCTCAGATAAATGATATTGACCAGATCTTCAACAGGATTCTAGAAGAAAATTTCCCCAAATTATGGAATGATATGCCCATACAAATACAAGAAGCACATAGAACACCAAATAGACAGGACCAGAAAAGAAGCTCCCCACAGCCTATCATAGTAAAAACACTAAATGCACAGCGATCCTTGATGTAACCAAGAGAGTACTGCAGTCACACTGTGGGAAAAGGAACATATTAAGGACAAAGGTGCCACCCATATCCCTGTCTGTGCCTGTTATTGTTTTTCTCTGTGTGAAGGGAATACCTCTTCGGTGACCCGGGTAAGATCCCTGAAGTTTGGGGGGCTTGAAGTAACTCCAGCTTCATATCCCTCCCCAATACACCAGCCTGAGTATTTCCTCTGTTCCTCCTGTCCTTGAAGTTCTCTAGTCTTGATGAAATGGTGCCCAGGTGCAGATTTACCTTTATGAGTACCACTCCGTCCTTACCTTTTTTTTATGCAGTAAGTCAAGACTGCTGGTTGCTGATTGTCATGTTTGAGTCAGGGCATCTTTGTAGAGCACAAGAGGGGACTGTGTTCCCGGGCTATGTGAGCAGTGTGACTGGGATGACTGGGGCCATGCTGGAGTGGATCTCCTGTCTCAGCCCTGTGCTTTGTCGTAGTTGTTTCCTGTCATCTTCTGCTAAGAGTGAAGAATATCCCCATGTTCAGAGCAGAGCATGACAAACTTATGAATTTAGTTAGGAAAGTAAAAACTAGGAAGTGGTCTTTTTATATTACTACTCTAGTAATGTTTTATTATGGGGCCAAATGTATGAGTGTGTTGCCTGCATGCATGTATATGCGTCTATGTGATGGATGTCAGAAGAGGGCTTTGGATCTCTGGAATGGGCATTACAGAGGGTTGTTAGTGACCATGTGGCTGCTGGGAACCAAATCTGGGTCCTCTGAGCCTTCTCTAAGCCCTGGGTCTCTGTTTCTTACCCAAATTCCATCAGGATGTTATCATTGTCTTTTCTTCCTTCTTCCTTTGCTCACTCACTTCTCTTCTCTCCCATGCTTTCTCCATTGTCTAAGAGACAGAAGACATCACTATATAAACTGCTCAAGAAATCTGAAAATGTACTGAAAGAATAAAATATGTACAAAGATGATATTAATTTGTAAAATTCAAACAGAGTTTCCATGTGTTGAGATTAATGAGGGGATAATATGTCTTCAACATTATCCTGGTTTGCTTCTCTATTGCTGTGACAAAATACTCTGACCAAAACCAACTTCGGGAGGAAAGGATTATTTGGCTTATGTCTCCTGGGTCACACGGTTCATTAGGGAGTCCAAGGTAGGAACTCAGGGCAGAAACCTGGAGGCAGGAGCTGGAGCACAGGCCATGGAGGAATGCTGCTTGCTTCCTGGTCCGGACTCAGATTGTTTTCTTACACAATAGACAACAACTTGCCCAGGGACGATACTTCCCCAGTGGGCTAGGCCCTCCTGCAGCACTCAACAATCAAGAAAATACCCCACAGATATGGTTACAGATCAGTCCAATGGAGGGAATTCCCTAATTGAGGCTCCCTCAACCCAGGTGTGTCAAGTTGGCACTAAAGCTATCCAGCACAAATATCTATTCTTGTGATCAGCAAATGTGAAATGATTGCCTGGTTTATCCCAGGCAGTGTGCTAGATCAAAAGAGTGAATGGAGGAAGTTATCAATGCTGTCAGCCAGATCTTCAGGATGGGTGCCCTCAGCTTTGTAGATACCATGTTGCTATTTGTTGTAACCAACTTTACATCCAATGCCCCTCTGAGAAGTTTCATGTGATGGAATGTGAATTTCAGCCATATTTGTACCTGTGTTGTATGAGTCTCTTTTGCCCACGGTCTCCAGGACTCTGGGGCTTAGTGAATAATGCTGGCATCTCCATCCCCACAGCTCCCAATGAGGGGCTGAACAAACAAGACTTTGCAAATGTACTCTATGTGAACCAGCTGAGCATGCTGTCCTTAGTAAGGAAGGTAAAGGGCCAGTGGTCAATGTCTCCAGTGTCACAGGCCTGGCGTCCCTCTGTGGTGGCGGTTACTGTATCTCTAAGTATGGTATAGAAGCCTTCTTGGACTTCCTTGGATGTTGAACAGGATGGGGCTCAGTGAGGGAACCTCTGCAAGGCCAGAAGTTTCTAGAATCCTACGAGTGAGCTATGGGGACTGAAGCAAGGCCTCACCCCAAATACTTAGTCTATTATTCATTCTGCCAGCAGTACAAGAGCTGTGAAAGGCTACTATTTTCCAAAACCAGAGATGCTTAGTTCTGTTTTCTTTTGGGCCCTTGGGTATCAAGTCTCAAAAGGAAGACTGAATCTGAACCTGGAACTTGACCTAAGGGACATGTGTTACAAAACGTGTATGAATCCTCACATGGCCACAAGATGAAGGAGAAATCAATAGACAAGGGAGGTGTTTTCTTGGCCCCAAAACAAAGAGCAAACAGAACCCCCAAAACAGTTCAAAGAGCAAAGAGGTGGAACATCAAAAACAGTTCCAGAAAGACAGTGGTCAGAGAGGAAAGTGAGGATTCTGAGGCAGAGGACTGAAGGCTACACTGTGACCACATTGTCAGTGTTTCTGCTTTTTGCCTGAACAGAGGCCAGGCTCACTTGACACAGTGCATCTGTGTGTGTCCTCTGAAAGTGATGTGGTTCTACCTGGTGGCCCTGGTGGGCCTGTGGTACCTCCTGCGTTTTTACAGGGAGAGGCAGGTGGTGAGTCACCTCCACGACAAGTATGTCTTCATCACGGGCTGCGACTCAGGCTTTGGGAACCTGCTGGCCAGACAGCTGGACATGAGAGGCATGAGAGTGCTGGCTGCGTGTCTGACGGAGAACGGGGCCGAGCAGCTGAGGAAGAAGACGTCAGACAGGCTGGAGACAGTGATCCTCGATGTCACTAAGACAGAGAGTATTGCTGCAGCCACCCAGTGGGTGAAGGAATGTGTTGGGGACAAAGGTAACACCCAGACTTCTGACTCTCTGTGTTGGTTTTGTCTCTCTGTGTGATGGGAATACCTCCTATGCAGATCGGAAAGACTCCAGGAGATATTTGGGTCTGCATTCTACCCCTCCCCAGCACACCAGGCTGAGCACTTGCTCTGTCCAGCCCGCCCCCGCTCCTGTCCTTGAAACTCTCTAGGACCAGTGGAATGGGACTCAGGTGAGGATTTGCCTTTGGATTCTGCTCTGGCCACTACCATCTTTTCTATGCAGAAATTACAGATTGTTGAATACTAACTGTCCTGTTAGAGACGGGGCACCTTTGTGGAGCATAGGAAGGGAGTGTGTTTCGGCTATGTGGGCGGTGTGGCTGGGGCCATCTGTGGTTCTCCTGTCTCGGCCCTGTGCTTGTTCTTATTTGCTACCTGTCATCTTTTGCTAATAATGAAGATTGTCCCTATGTTCAGAGCAGGTCATGACAACCTTATGGATTCACGGAGGAAAGTAAAGAACTGGGAAGTGGTCCCTTTTCTGTTGCTACTCTAGTGTTTTATTATGGAGGCAGGAAAAGAAGATTGATTTAAAGAAATCTGAAAATAAATAGAAAAAATGTTTGTTGTTCAAAACATGGAATATGTGAAAATCACAACAAAATTAACTTATATTGTTACTCCCATGAAATAAGAACTGTTAATGTTTTGACGTATGAAGGATTAAAATATGTGCATTCTTTTCACTTAAAAGGAATGAACCTTTTTACCACTTTAAGAACATTTAAAAACATTTTATTCATTATCTTTATTTTATATGTATTAATATTTTACATGCATGTTTAGGTGCACCTGTGTGGTTCAATGCCTACAGAGGCCGGAAGAGGGCATCAGATCCCCTAGAAGTGAAGTTATGGACAGTTGTTAGCTGCCATGTGGGTGCTGGAACTCAAACCCTGGTTCTCTGTAAGAGAAGTTGATGCTTTTAACAACTGAGCCATCTCTCTAGACCCTCAAGAATATTTTTAAAAATACTAATTAACAAGAGGTTAGGATAGTCTAATCTTTAACAAATCTCTAACAATTTAAATATGTCTTAAGGTAGGACACTGGAATGCTTGGTATGTCTTTGTTTTCTGTGACAGGGTCTTGCTATGGAGCTGGCTGGATCTAATGATCCTTCTGTCTCAGCCTCCCTTATGTGGGTATGGTGGGTGCTTGCCATCAGGCCCACTTGTCTGGTAAATTTGCTGCTAGAGGCACTGTCTTGGCAAACTTCTATTTATATCACTATCAGTGACCATATGTGGGAATTCTAGAGATAAAATATCTTGGCTAACAGTACTCAACTGCAGAAGGCTAAGACAGGGCTTTGAGCCAAGGAGGGATAGGGCGTGTTGGGCCCATTCTTCCAGATCAACAACTTAGATCAACAGTCCCCAGCTCAACTTTTATGCAGCTTTGCAGTGTAGATGAGCTATTTACTTGTACAGCTGACAGTAGGTCTAGCAGAGTGGTTACCTGAAGATCCATGACCCAGGGAGTAAAGGGGAGAAGTGATTGTGACCTGACAGTGAGTGGGAAGATAAGGTGCCATTTTCTTTGGCACAGGCTGGAGCTCTCGTATCATTGCTTGACAGGTGGCATGGCCTCTTCCCTCAGTCTGGTCTTGCATTCTGTAATCGCCTCAGGAAGTTTGCGCGCGCGCTCTCTCTCTCTATTTTTCAGTTTTTACTTATTCTGTGGTAATCTCATACATGAATATAATGCATTTAGATAACAGCCGTGCTCTGCTCTCCCCTCCAACGCCTCCTGCATGTCTCTTCCATGTCATTCCTCCACCTTCTTATCTTTATAATGGAACCCACCGAGTTCAGTAAGTTGTTCGGCATTGCTGCTGGATGTGTCGAGGCTGTCTTTCTCCACAGCATAAACACGGCACTGTTTTCACACTCTCCCACAACCAGGACTTTGAGTCTCTGTTTCTCACCCAAATTCCTTTAGGATATTAGCTTCCCCGTCTTCCTTATTTCTTTGTGTTTTCCTCGCTCACCTCTTTCTAGTCCTCCCTCTCTTCTGACTTTCTTTGCCATTTGAGAGACAGAAGACAGCTCAAAGAAATCTGAAAATGTAGTGAAAGAATAAAATATCTTCAAGGATGACATTAATCTGTGAAAGAGAAACACAATGTCCATGTGTCCAGTTAATGGAGGCACAGTATGCCTTCCACGCTGTTCCTGTGATTAGCAAATGTGGGGTGTTTGCCTGTTCTATGTGAGGTGGTGAGCTGGGCATGCAGAGTCTAGGGAGGAAGGTGTCTGTGCTGTCAGACATGGGTCCCCTAGCATGAGGATACCATGCTGTATCATCTGCCTAGTAGAATGTGAATTTTGACCATATTTGTACCTGTGTTATGTGATGTTCTCTTCTCCCCGTTGTCCTCAGGACTCTGGGGCCTGGTGAATAATGCTGGCATCAGCATTACAGTGGCTTCCAGTGAGTGGCTGAACAAGGAAGACTTTACAAAAGTACTCGATGTGAATCTGGTGGGAATGATCGAGGTCACTCTGAACATGTTGCCCTTAGTGAGGAAGGCAAAGGGCCGGGTGGTCAACGTCTCCAGCGTCATGGGCCGAGTGTCCTTCTTAGGTGGTGTTTACTGCATTTCCAAGTATGGTGTAGAGGCCTTCTCGGACAGCCTCAGGTATTGGACAGGGATGGGGCTCCTGAGGGATCCTTTGCCAGGGTTTTTGTTTTTAACCACAGATATTCCTCATGAAGAGTCCCCTCCATGTCTTTTTCTTTCTGGGTTTTGGGACTCTTTAACATTCTTCTCTCCGGAGTTAGGTGGCAATTCATTGGCATCTACTTTTTCCATGTCTTTGGGAGAGGAATGGTCCCAGGCCTGAATTTAGTTAAATTTATCCTGCTCTGGAGGATGGTGCACATTGAGAAAGTTTCTGAGGTAGCACTGAATGGGGCTTAATTTGATCTAAGTGTCTAGACCCTTGATTTTTCTGAGGCTCAGATTCTGAATGTCCTTGGACTGAGCATCTTACTCATTCAACAAATGCTTATCAGGCTTTGTGATAGAGTCCACAATTAACACATTCTGCTAGGACCATAATAAGGTTTTCCTCTTATGTAAAATCTCTGGTACCTGAGAGAGTGAAGGAAGAGAGAGAGAAAGAGACAGAGACAGAGACATACACAGAGACACCCACACAGAGGCACATGAGACCAAAATGGAGATAATATTAGCAGTGGTGGCCATGAGAGTCGCAGATTTGTGAAGTATCTTGTAGCAGGGTCCTGAGGGGAGGGTTGAACATAGGAACATGGCCGCCTATTTAGGAGGGCTTCCAGGGTAAGAAAACATCTCTAGCTTCTTCCAGGCCCAGTGTGAGCATTAGCAGAACACAATAGTGCTGGGTTCTCCTGGGAAAAGACAGGCCAGCACAGGAAGTATGGAGGAGCAAAGGTAGGCACAGGTAGGCCTGCTCAGAGCCTGAAGGCCTGAGAGAGGCAAATAGTCATGTTGTGATCAGGTCAGCCAACTGGGGATATTGTATCATGGGCACTACTTGAGCCAGATATCATGCTGGGCACAGGGGCTCTAAATGTGGGGTACCCTGACTGGATGCATACAGTGGTTCCCTGAGGACATATGCAAGAGCCATATGAGATCCCTGAGCCATCTGCAGTAGCTGGCCTGGGGTTCCCTAAGACCTGTATGAGAGAAGTTGGGGCCCAGAAACATGGAGGAGCTCACTTGAGCAAAGGCTGTTGATGTCTCCATGTGCACTGTATGGAATCATGGAATGGAATATTTGAATTTAGACCATGAGCTGCCTATGCAAAACACATGATGTATTCAGAATTTATCCTCATCAAAACTTTCTATCTTTTCTTACCCCAGTGTTTCTAAAGATTATTTATTTTATGTTAAGTACATCATGTGCATGTAGTACCCCATAGAGGCTAGAAGAGGGTGTCAGATCTCCTGGAATGGAGTTAAGAACCCTTTTTAAATGCTGGGCACCAAACCCAGATCCTTTGCAAAAGCAATCAGTGCTCTTAACTGCTGAGTCATGTGTCCAGTCCCCTTGCTCCTATCTTATGTCGGCATGTTACTGTTTTTCCTCAAAAGTCTGTGAAATCCTTGATCTCTGCTGTCTGTCTTGCAGGAGAGAACTTGCCTATTTTGGAGTGAAAGTGGCCATAATAGAACCTGGAGGCTTCAAGACCGGTTTATCCAACAAGGAGATAATATCACTCAATATACAGAAGCTGTGGGACAGGATGAGCTTGGAGGTCAAGGAGATCTATGGCAGGAACTATTTGGAATCCTGTGAGTGTGTTATGGGAATCAAAGCAAGGCTTCACCCCAAATCCTTAGTCTATTATTAATTCTTCCAGTAGTACAAGAGCTGTGTAAGGCTATTTTTCTCTCATAATGGAGATACTTAGTCTCCTTTTCTTTGGGTCTTTAAGCATCAAGTCACATAAAGAGATAAAGAGGTCCTGTTTTCTAGAACATGGGCACTGTTTCATCGGAAGCTCTCATTATTTTTATCATTTATTATTATGATGAAAATGAAGCCAGAGCTGGCAGACAGGAGTGAGACACCGCTTCCCATGGGCTTGGGTTTTCTTGCACTGTTGACAGAGATCTTCTAAGTAGAAGATCTTCTTATTAGAAGTTCTTCAGCCCAGATGTTTCTCTGATCAGAAATAAATGTATCTGTGTGTGGACAGTCTTTCCTTGAAATTGGGGTGTTTCTCTTCCTGATGCAATGGACTGATGAGCCTTCAGGCTTCTGAGGGCGGGGAGGCAAGGATTTCTAAAGAACCTTTCCTCTACGTTGATCCTGGAGCGGGAGTGGTATGCGTTTTAAGTTTACCTGAATTATTTCTCATTCTGTACAGACCTGAGAAGTACAGAATTACTGCTGAGCACTTGTTCAAGTGACCTCTCCTTGGTGACAGACTGCATGGAGCATGCGCTGACTTCCTGCCACCCCCGCACGCGGTACTCAGCTGGCTGGGATGCTAAGCTCTTCTACCTCCCGCTGAGCTACATGCCCACGTTCCTGGTGGATGCCTTTATCTACTGGACCTCCCCAAAGCCTGCCAAGGCTGTGTGAAGCATACATGAGTGTCCATGGTTGGAGAATATGGGTACAGTGTGAGTGGAGGATTCCTTTATGAAAGAAAGTAAGATTGCCAGAGGGAGCTCATGCCACTAGAGTATATCGTTCACGTTCTTAACTCAAATGATTCTGCTATGATAGCATTTAGAATGATGAAGATCTGCCAAGTGTTAGGGATTAAGTAGCACTGAACTTCACTAAAGGAAGGTACAAATCATACTCTGTAGGCCATATATAGAGATATATAGGTATCAGTTTACTTAATTTACTAGAAGAAGGTGCAGAGAGAGGAGGGAATCTAAATTCTATGAAACTACATTTTATGAAAATTGTGCAACAATGGTGACAGCATACACAAGACACATGCCAATCCAGACAAAAACTCAGCATACAAAGAGGAAAATGGGCAGCAAGTCCCAACCCTAGCCAAGGAACTATTGACAACTGATTACTGCTGGGCGAGAGAGAATAGGTCTTCTAGATAGGCTGACTAGACTCCAGTGAATGAACTTCACTGAGGGACATCTGGGTACAGATGCTTGACCAGGTAGGACTTAACATGTATGACAGAATGCATGAAATCCCAGGGGGGAAGGTATGGGGGAACGTGGATGGGGAAGGGGTCTAAATTTGATTAAAATCTATTACATGAAGTGCACAAAAACTCAATAAAATATTTTAAAAGGTAATTGTAAAAATTAAATTAAAATGCAAAAATAAAACAAGTGTTTGATGATAACCTCTTGAGTTAAGCAGTTGTCCAAAGCTCTGAGCATCAAGGGCTACAGTGAGAATCCACACAAGTGGGTATGTTGAGATCAGTCGGAGATGCTCTGCCTCCTGCCGTCTAGTGGGGGCTCGTCTCCATTCTCTGAAATTACCTGTGTTTACCACCAGTGGCCTGTCCTCAGGCTGTGGGTGACAAGCCAGTCGATCTTGTTTGAGAAGTGTTCTGTGAAGGGGTTCTGGAAGAGGATAGCAAAACCAATTTCTATCGGATAAATCATGCTATAAGACTAGTCGGATTTTATGTCAAATGATTCCTGCAAAACCAAAGGTTCAACGGTGTCTGTGACCATCCAAAGAGTGGTGGGGAAGAATGGGGTAGATTTCAGCTCACCTTTAAAGACTAAACCTTGAGTATCATCAGGGAGTGAACTGTGGGCCTGAGGCTGGGTCACTTTTCCCTCAGTGTGGGTCGCGCTCTGTTCCTGGTTGTGGGTCGTGTTCTGTTCCTGTCCTGTTCTTGTTTCTCCACTCACTCCTGCCCCTGCTCATGTTCCTTCTGCAAATTCTGTTGTTTCTCCTCCTCCTCCTCCTCCTCCTCCTCCTCCTCCTCCTCCTCCTCCTCCTCCTCCTCCTCCTCCTCCTCTTCCAGATACTAGTAGAGATGATAGAATTCATGGTGAACTTAGGCTACATAGAAAAACCTTTTATCAAAAGAAGGAAGAGAAGAAGGAAGAGGAAGGAGATGAGGAACAGGAGGAGGAAGATGAAAAAGAGGAAGAGAAGAAGCAAGAAGAAGAAGAAAGAAAGAAAGAAAAAGAAAGAAAGAAAGAAAGAAAGAAAGAAAGAAAGGTATAAGGAGATTGCTTAGTTGTTAAAGTAATTGCAACCAAAGCATCAGGATCTGAGTTCAAGCCCTGGGTCCCATGAAAAAACTGAATGTGGAGATCCTACACTTCTAATCACAGCTCTAGAGAGGTAGAGACAGGCAGATTAGATTCCAGGAGCTTGCTGACCGGCACAGCCTACTTGATGAGCTCTGTCTCAAAAATGAGGTAAACAGGCTGGGGAAAGGGCTCAGCAGTGAAGAACACTGGTTGCTCTTATACAAGACCTGGGTTCAGTTCCCAGCACCTACACGGCAGCTAACAGCCATCATTAACTAAATTAACTACCATTCCAGGAAATCTAATGTCCTCTTCTGGCCTCCGAGGGCATTGTAAGAATGAATGCACTTAAGTATATGCAGACAAAACACTCATACACATAAAATAAAAATAAATAAATGAATACAAATGTTAAAAAGTAAGATCAAAAGAAACTGAGGAGCAACAGTTCCAGTGGGTCCTCTGGTGTCCACATGCATACACACACATGTAGGTGCACCTGCACACAAACATGCACCATCACACACACACACACACACATATACACACTCCAAAATAAGAGAAGAAATAATAGATAAGAAACCTTGGGCTAGAGAGATGGCTCAGTGAGCACGAGCACTGGTTGTTCTTGCAGAGAACCCAAGTTCAAATTCCAACACCTACATGGCTGCTAACAACTGTTCATAACTCCAGTTCCAGGGGAACTGACGCCCTCTTCTGACAGCTATGGAAATTGCATGACATGGGTGCACTTACATATATGCAGGCAATACAGTCATACACATAAAATAAAGATAAATAAAATATTCTTTTAAAAAATATAAAAAACCTAACAAATAATATTAAGCTGAACTGGGTATAGCAATGCATAACAATAATCCCAGTCATCTGGAGTGGAGGGAGGAGGATCCTGAAGTCGAGGTCCGCCCAGGTTATATACTCACGTTTCTTTTTCAGAAAACAAAACAAATGAAATAAATAAAATCAAAATAAATAAATAAGGCGGATAACCCTGAAACATAATTTTTTTCACCTGGAACAAAATTCTTTGTTCAATTTCACAAGCTTCTCCAACAGATCTATGTCCTTCATGATTATGCTGAGTTAAGAATACTCAGACACCCAGGGAGATTCTCCCAATGGAAATTTAACTGAGCCCAAGTGTAGAGCCATAGAAACTGTCTCTCTGCAGTTTTTGTTTCTTATTGGTTCATTCTATGGCAAGTCCTGCCCTCTGACCAATAAGGGAGGAGGGAGGCGGGAGAGGACAGTGAATCATCATGGCCGTGAGCTGGGGAGAGAAGCGGAGCTTGCTAAGATCCACGTGGGAAGAGGAACGCCCGTCCCGGGCCCACGAACCCAGGAGGCAGTGTGCCATGCCCCCACCCTCCAAAGAATCTCGTGAGTGAAATGAACTGAGAGACCTGTGCAGGCACGCAGCGGCTGCAAACATTATTGGGCGGGCCGGCAGTAGCAAACTTTCGTGGAGAGCAGGGGGCGCATCCCCAGAGACTTTATAAGTTTGTAAATAAATAAAGCATTCTAAATGGAAGATCAGTTTCTGTTTATCCAGCTGGATTAACCAGATCCCACCTGCTAAGGTGTGGAGAGTGGATTTATGCAACACCAAGAATCTCTGTCATCTTCTTCAAATGCTTTCTCTCCTCAGCTCACATTTGAGAAGAGCATCACAAACTCACAACTGACAGAGCAGGGTCTCAGGAAACCAGGGCAAGGTCAAGATCACCCCTGCCCCCATGCAACAAATGGTGAGTAGAATGTGAAAGGCCAGGGTCCAGAGTGACACCCACTCCATGCCCTCGGGGAGTGTGGGAGAGCAGGGGGACATGAGGAGTGGAACAGAACAGAATCGCAATGAGTTTGAAGAGATGGCAGGTGACTGAGTCTGCAGAGACGTGCAGTTGAGGGAGGAGGACTTCAGTTCACTGGCAAAGAGTCGTGGGGCCCAGCAGGCTCTTCTGGACATCTTCTTACATGCGCAGTCTTCTGCCTCATCCTGTGGCTAGGTTACTGAGAGTCTGAGAAGGACTCAGTTGCTTTCATCTCAGTGGCAAGAAGGTCCTGAGAGAGGGCAGGGGTAATCCAACCCACCTGTTCCAACTCTCCTCAGGTCATCCCCCTCCTCCCCTGAATCTTCCTTCCAGTGGTCCACAGCTCACTGCTCCTCTAGTCCATAGAACAAATCACAGGCATAGCTCATCTTTCCAACTTTTATTCTAAAATGAAAGGAATCCAGGAGAGATGGATCGGCAGTTAAGAGAACTGACTGTTCTTGCAGAGGACCTGGGTTCAATTCCCAGCATCCACATGGTGGCCAACACCTGTCCATAACTCCATTTCCATGGGCTCTGACAGCATCCCTGACCTCTGAGAGCATTGCATACAACATAGGTACACTATGAGTGAAAAACAGCCGTACACAGCTTTTGTATTACTAGAAGAATTCATTATAGACTAAGGATTTGGGGTGAGGCCTTGCGTTGTTCCCCATAGCTCACTCATAAGATTTCAGAAACTTCTTGTCACATATTTCCTTGACCTCCAAGCTGGTCTTGTCCTACAGTTTCTTTGTACTGAGTGATACTGTCTCAATATTGTATATACTGGTCTGGAAGCCTCTGGGTTCTATTATGGCCACTTTCACTCCAAAATAAAGTTCTCTCCTGCAAGACAGACAGCAGAGATTGAGGATTTCAGAAGTCATTTGAGGAAAAGCACACAGTATGAATTCAGTAACTTGCTAACATAAGATTTGAGTGAGGGGGCTAGAGAGACAGCTCAACAGTTAAAAGCACTGACTGCTTTTAGAAAGGACCCAGGTTCATTTCTCAGTACCAACATGGCAGCTAAAACCACTCTTAACTCGAGTTCCAGGGGATCCAAAGAAAGCCCTCTTCTGTGCTTTGGAATACCACTCCATGTATTTTTCACTTTCAACTCATGGTCTGAGTGTGGATACTCTGACTCATGATTCCATATAGTGTACACTGAGGTATCAATAGGATTTGCTCAAGTCAGCTGCTCCAACGTCCCCGACATCTGTCTCAGGGAATCTCAGGCCAGCTCCCACCTAGCCAGTAATCCCTTCTGACTCAGAAAGCCTTCATAACCAGGCTGCTGTGTTCCCTCAACCCTCACCTCACTCACTTGCAACACACCCCAACCCTCTACAAAATCTGGTACTACTATGCTGATAATGCCTCCATACTGGTCACAGTCTGTCTCCCCCACCCCCCTGCCCCATGTACAATCTTTCTCTCCCATTACTCTTTCAGGTACCAGAGTTTTTAGATTGGGGGTGAAACCCATATTGTCCTGTTAGAATGTGTTGACTGGGGACTTTATTTACTAAGGCAATAATTGCCTGTTTAATGAGTAAACTGCACAGCTCACTTCAAAACTGTTTTGAAACTGAACTCATAGAAGTCAAAGGACTGAGCTCTTGGCCCAAATTAACCCAGGTCCAATTCTACCTCAGGATTGTTCCCACTGTGGACATTCCTCCAGGGAAAGAAAATTGACTAGACTCAGACTTAGGTCACTCCGTCAAGCAGTGACATGGAAAGATGGATCCCAATGACTGACATCTAACAGCAAAGGAAGGTGAGAGAGTTCCAGTGTCAAAAAGAGAGACCTTGCCATGATGGGTTCTCAGAGGCTTCAGTTAAAACCCTGCCAGTGGTTCCTTCAAGAATCCTCATTTTGTCCAATACCTGAAAGAACCTGAGAAGGCCTGTACACCATACTTGGAGATGCAGTAACCACCACAAAGGAGGGACACTTGGCCCATGATGCTGGAGACAATGACCACAAGTGTTGGGGTCCCTCTGCTCAGGGCCAGCCGGAGTGGGACAAGAGGCGCAGTGTCCGAACACAGACACCGGGAGCTGGGTGAAAGCATGCAGATGGCTAGCCGCTGCAAACTCATTTATTCAAGGAAATGCAAGGGGTTTTATAGGTTTGGTTAGCCAGTCATACTATTGGGTGGTTCCTGACTGTGGCCACTAGTGTTATGTCTCTTAGGCAGGTCATCCAGGCGTGGGCAGAAACTGGTGTCACACTTGGCCAGAAAAGAGCGCCATAGCCAAAGGAGACATTTTCTTATTCCTCATGGTAGGTGGCCTGGCTAAGGCCCACACTGCATACATATCCTCCTTTTTGTTTTTATTGAGTGACCCTGGGAGGCATGATTCTTTGCCAAGCCATTGTTGACTCCAGATCCCTAGGGGTCACCTCAGTTGGTGATGACTGTCTTAGGTTGCCCCGTTTGTGGGGTCTTACCCATCATTGAGTACCCACCATCCTGGTGAAAGAACCCAAGGGGTAATGCCTGTTGCTTAGGAGGGTAATTAGAATGGCATGGGAGGTTTGCAGGAAGGCTCCTGTGGTGTGCATGAGGGTCCTTATCGAAGGATGCTCTTGAGACCTGTAGAAGGCTTAGGAATAAGCAAGATGAGTCAAGTATCACGAAGAAGGTGATGTTATTAAGTGACCAGTTAAACAGGATTGTCCTGTATTGCTGATATCCAGGTTTGAAGGGAATATTTGGTATTTTGGGGGAGGTCCAAGGCCTGGATGGAGGCCTGGAGAATTTGAAGCATCAGTGTCTGAGAAGCTCTGCTTTGATGCAGTGCTTTCCAAAGGCAACAAAAGGTCAGCAGCGCTATCAAGAAGGCCACAGCAAAAATACCCCAAGTTACCAGGTTGAGGGGCAAGAAAAACGCTGAAATCCTATTAAGTAGCTGTTGCCCAAAGGTCATAGAAGTTATTGGGTTGACTCAGGTGGAATTTATATGACCAATCTGGTAATTAAGGGGCAGGGAGTAATTAAGAAAAGCCAGTGACCATGGGCCTTTGATGTGATTGAAGAGGCATGATCTTAATACCAGATAGCACAGAATTGTTAACATAAGGGTGGGTTCTATTTGCAGGAAGAGGATGCCACAAATGAGGAGGGGAGATACCCTCTTCCCGGATCCTCATTCAGAGGGAAACAATAGGTGATGTCAGCTGGAGCTAATGCACACTGGTTAGGAAATGTGGGCTTAAAGGTAAGGGGCTTATAAGCAGGTAAGCCCAGAAAGAGACAAGAGGATCTCGGTACGGCATGCCCACAGCCGGTTGGGCTGAGCGGTTGAAGCTCAGTCCAAGAGTATATTGTGGGAGGAGTGGGTATTGTTTTATCCTTTGGTTTCGCTTTCAAGCCACACTGCAGGAGAAGAGCTTTGAGGGCCTGCAATTGTGGCACTTTCTGGTGGGGTGGGTGGAGAGATCCCCATTACAGCAGAGTGAGGGCCAATGAAGTGGAAACTCAAAGCCGCAAAGATCACTTCACAAACCAAGATGCCTAATATTGGGGCTAACTGAGACATACAGACAGAATGTTGAGGAACCAAATGTCTCATGCTTATTGGGGGACTTCCATGGGTCGTTACACCACAGCTGTTTGCCCACACAGTGTCTCTGGAAAGGCTTGGCTGATGGCCTGGCCTCAGTTCCGAACTCGGGGGTGATGGGGTCAGGCCCTCATGTGATTTCGCCGGGATGAACCAAGAGAGGAGGGGCCAGCACGGGCTTGGACCTTGTGGCAAAGTGTGCTTTCCTATGCGGATAGGGAAAGAGGAGAAGGAGGGGGTCGCCTGCTCACCCACGAGCGACCGCGAGCACACAGAACACAGAGGGGCCTGCTCGCCAACAACCAGGGGGGCATCTCGCCAATGCCGGGGAGCGAAGGGTCCCTGTTCAGGCGCCGGTGTTGGGGTCCCTCTGCTGGGGCCAGCCTGAGGGGGACGCAGAGTCTCTGCTGAGAGGGGGTGAGTGGCTTGGAGTCAAAACACAGACACTAGGAGCTGGGTGGAAGCATGCAGTGGTGAGCAAACTTGTTTATTCAAGGAAATGCAAGGGGTTTTATAGGTTTGATTAGCCAATCGTCCTATGGGTGGTTCCCGACTGTGGCACTAGTGTTCCGTCTCTTAGGCAGGTCATCCAGGCGTGGGACAGAAGCTGGTATCACGCTTGGCCGGAGTGGAGTGCCACATCCACGGGAGCCATTCCCTTATTCCTCATGGCAGGTGGCCCTGCTAAGGCCCACACTGCAGTACAACATACACACAAGTCCTTCAGCTTCTTCACTAAGGACAGCGTGCTCAGCGTTACCTTGATCATTCCCAACAGATTCACATCAACTATATTTAGGAACTCCTGTTTGGTTAGTCATTCGTTGGGACCTGTGGAGGTGGAGATGCCAGTCATTATTCACCAGGCCCCGGAGTCCTGAAGGCAGTAGAAAGCAGAATGAGTCATACTACACAGGTATAATTTTAGTCGATGTTCACATCCCACCTGGAGACACTATTCAGACAGGCATTGCATGTAGTGTAAGGGACAAGTAAAAACCCAGCATCTGCAAAGCTGAGGGTGTTTGTTTCAGAAGATGTGGCTGACAGCACTGACACCCCTCCCTTCGTGCCTTTGGTCTAGCACACTGCCTGGGATGGAACAGGCAGTCACTTCACATTTGCTGGTTAATTACAAGAATAGATGTTGCGGACATAGTGTCTCATTAATCTGAACTCACGGAAACTATGTTTGCATTTTACACATTAATGTCATCCTTGAAGATATTTTATTATTTCAGTACATTTTCAGATTTCTTTGGGCAGTTTGGACGGTGCTCTCTTCTGTCTCTCAGATGGCAAAGAAAGCCAGGAGAAAGAATGGGAGAAGCAAGAAGTGAGGGAGCAAAGGACAAAGGAGAAAGGACAGACAGACAATGATAGCATCCTAATGGAATCTGGGTAAGAAGCAGAGATCTGAAGTCCCGGTCCTGGGAAATGTTGCACCATAGTATTGTGTTTGTGCTTTAAAGAAAACTGGCCCTAATCCATGTAGCATCAGTATTTAATGAGCTGCTTGTCTTAGTGGGTTATACATACGTAAACAGAAGACCTGACGTTGGAGGGAGGATATGGAAGAGGGTGCGGGAGCTGGAAGAGAGAGCTGGGCAGGGGTGGACTGTGTTTATAGAGGAAATTATCAAAGAATATATTTTTAGAAATTTTGAATACACTGAGAAACCCTCATTATATCAAGGGTAACATGATCTGACTACACAGAAATGTCTTTAAAAGGAACTTCCATGCACGCAAACCCCTGGAATTGCCCCTTATCCAGATTGCCTACCTGGATGAGGAGTCTAGCCAGAGAGACTTGTGAGGGACTCCACGCATGCCACAGAAGCTACTTCACACCTTCCCTTGCTGTCGTGGCCCTCTGTGAGAAGTACACTGTAGTAATTCCCAACTGCAAGTGTCCAACCCCTAAATCTCAGCCCTCAGGACACAAATGTCCTGTCCTTTCTGGGTCCCCAGTTGAGAACGGGTAGGAGCACAGCAGGCTCTGCTCAGATCTGCCATAGCACACCATGCAGGCATGTGAGTGTAACATGGTTTACACATGCAAAGGTTCAGCCCGGGTGCAGGGACAGATCCCCTACCCCTTCCCAGACAAGAGGAGGAGGAGCAAGTGGTCACCATCAATTGATTTTGTGCAGAAAATTCAATAGAGGGAGGGATCGGCTGGTTTGAATGCCCAGGGAAAAATAGGTGTCTCTGAGCATTTCTCTTCAGCACTGTGGCCCTAAGAAGACACACCCAAACTACCTTTCTCTCTGACTTTATCTGGAAATTTCTGAGACTAATCTAGATTCTGGAGTGTCTAGACAACCTTGACCATAAACAAGAGTAGATATTACTGTCACAGTGAGTAAGAAAGTGGCAGTGACTAGAAAATGACCCTGTAGAGATGACCCTAGGGAATTCACAGTTGAAAGGACACAGGGTCACTAAGAAAAATCAAATCTACAACTTTTCTTGGTCAAGAAACTTCACTTTGAAGAGTAAATGTCAGGAATAGGATGTTTAGGTTCGCTTGGGTGCTGAGAAGTTTTAACATCCCTTGTTCCCCATGCTCTAATACAAATAGGAAGGGAAGTTCTTTTTACTGTGTAAGAGGAGCAGAAGAGCAAGAGAAGAACAGAATTAGCAGAAGGAACAGGAGAGTGGGCAGGAGTGAGAGGGGCAGCAAGGCCAAGGCAGTTCCACGACCGGAAACGGAACCAGGAGCAGGAACAGCTGCCCACATGAGAGGAAAATGGCTGACCTTGGGTCCACACTTCACTCCCTGCTGTTAAATGAGGCTTGTCCTTAAAAGTAGAGATGGAGAGGGCTGGAGAGATGGCTCAGCAATTAAGAGCACTGACTGCTCTTGCAGAGGACCCGGGTTCGATTCCTACCACCCACATGGTGGCTAATAACTGTCCATGACTCCAGTGGGCATTGCAAGACTCGAGTGGATCCACATACATGCAGGTGATATACTCATACACATAAAAACAATACATTAAAAAGCAGAGATGGAATCTGTCACATTGTCCCTCTCCCCTTTTTGCGTCATGCACATACTTCAGCCTACAATTTTGTAAGAAATTTCTTATGTAACGTCCATCTAATCTTACAGCATGATTTACCCATCAGAGAAGAGGTAAATGAAAGCCTTCGGGAGCTGCTCAGAGTCACACAACTGTGACTTTTTTCTCCCTGCCCAATCCTCTTGCTCCCTGGCCCTCTCTGTTTCATGCCTTATGGGATGTCACATCTTCTACAGGCTTCCTCAGGACTCCTAAGGGGAAATGGCTCAGTCCGCACTGGATCCACAGTGGAATAATACCTTTCTGGTCTGAAGAGCTAGGGTCCTGTGTCTGGATGAGTTTCAGGACAACCTGCTGGCTTTGTGGCCCTTTGTGACTGAGGGCTCTTGATTCTGTGTGCATGACCATCCAGGGGAGGTCATAGAACTGGAAGGTAGACAGCAATGTGACTGACACTCGAAGCATAGGTTCTGCAACAGTCCAGTTGTGGTGAATGAAGACCAACCCCAATGAGCTTTGAGACCTTAAGTAGAAATTCTGACAGATGTAGGGGTGCAGAGGACACACCGTATTGGGGGAACTGCTTATAGGAGCGTGGAACAACCTGCCAAGTTTTTATTTCTGCAGGTTGGGTCGGAAAAGGGGGGAGGGAAGTTATAGGTAAGGAGAATGTAACTTTATCCTAGCTTGAAGGTACTTGTTTACTTTAGTCTGGAAGCAGATTCTCCACTAGGCACATGCCTACAGCCAGGAATTGCTTGTCAAGTTCCACATTCCACTCTAGGGCTTTATCACCTATGCTTTCTGGGAGATTATCAGAGAAATACTGGCTTAGATTACTCTGGTGCAGACGTGGTGGTTACCACACATGTCCATTTGAATCCAGAAAGCCAAGAATAGGGCATCTAGAGGTGAAAGTGCCTTGCCCTCCACAGCATCTGTGGAGCTGTCTCTCTGAGGGCTCCCAGCCCTCATCTCCATGTGTACATTTGAAGTCAGGCTCTCCGCTTGGAGACTCTCCCATTTCTTCTTTCCAGCTACTTTCCAGCTACTATACCAGGAAGGCACAGAAGTCTTCCTGCCGTCTCTATGGGCCTTCCTTTGTAGTTCTGCAGAAGATGAGAGCTCCATAGTTTTCTGAGGAGTAATTCTGGGTGTTGAGCCTAGTGAGAAAACCTGGATTCAGAGGAGGATTTCCTGACAAATGTGAAGTGAGTTTAAGCACAGGTTCACAATATCACCTCCCTATGTTCATAAACCCCCTGTTAAAAGGTGCTGGAGTACAAGATACCAGGACCAGATCTGAAGCTTGGACTTAATCAAAGAGCATGTGCTATAAAATAGGTATAGATTACAGGTGTCCATGAAGGGAAAATCAGTTTACAAAAGGGAGATATTTCCTTGGCAACAAACTAAGAAGTAACAAAGGGCATTTATATATATATCAGAACCAATATAACAGTTCAAAGAGCATAGCGATAGGACATCAAGAAATGTTCCAGAGAGACTGTGGTCAGAGAGGAAGGTGAGGGCGCCATCTCAGAAGCCTTCAGGCTGCGCCAAAGCCATCCCTGTGTTCCTGCTTCTTCACTTCTGCACAGAGGCCAGGCTTGCTTTGACTCAGTGTCTCTGCCTGAAAGAGCATGTGGCTCTCTCTGGTGGCCCTGGTGGGCCTGTGGTACCTCCTGCGTTTTTACAGGGAGAGGCAGATGGTGAGTCACCTCCACGACAAGTATGTCTTCATCACGGGCTGCGACTCGGGCTTTGGGAAGCTGCTGGCCAGACAGCTGGACATGAGAGGCATGAGGGTGCTGGCTGCGTGTCTGACGGAGAATGGGGCCGAGCAGCTGAGGAAGAAGACATCAGACAGGCTGGAGACAGTGATCCTTGATGTCACCAAGACAGAGAGTGTTGCTGCAGCCACCCAGTGGGTAAAGGATCGTGTTGGGGACAAAGGTACCACCCAGATTCCTGTCAGTGCTTCTTATCTTTCTCACTGTGTATGAGGGGCATACCTCCTAGGTAGCTCTGGTAAGAGCCCTGAAGAGGTTTTGTGGCTCGGGTGAGGATTTGCCTTCCTAATTCCTCTGTTCCATCCTCTCCTCTATGCAGAAAGTCTAGATCGCTGGATGCCGAGTGTCATGTTAGACAGGGCATCTTTGTGAAGCACACGAGGGGACCGTGTTCCTGTGCTATGTGGGCATTGTGACTGGAGCCACGATGGAGTGAATCTCCTGTCAACCCTGTGCTTGTTCTTATTTGCCTCCTGTCACCGTCACCTTCCGCTAAAAGTGAAGATCATCCGCATATTCAGAACTGGGCATGTCAAGCCTATGGATGCACTTAAGAAAGCAAAGATCTAGGAAGTGGTCCCTTTCCTGTTGTTACGCTAGGGCTTTATTTATTATGGGGGCAGGATAGGAAGACTGACTTAAAGATATCTTAAAAATCTAATAAATTAAAAGATCATTGTTGTTCAATATGGGATATATAAAATCATAACAAGATTAACCTACATTGTCACACCCGTGACATAAAAACTATTAACATTTTGATCTATGTGGGATGAAAATATGTGAATGCTTTTTACTTAAACATGATAAGCAATTTTACCACCTCAAAACATTTCTTAAAATATGAGTTATCAGTAATTTAGGGTAATCTAACCTTTAAAAAAATCTCTAAATACTTAAATATAAATTAAGGCAGATCACTGGAATGCTTGGCATGCTTTTTGGTTTCTGCTTTTTGTTTTCTGTTACAAGATCTCCCTATGCAGCTGGTCTGGATCTGATGGTCCTTCCGCCTTGGGCTCCCTTGGGCTGGGATGTGGACAGTGCCACCATGTCCAGCTTGCTTATTACCTTTGCTGTCAGAAACGCTGTCTCGGTAATCCTCTATGTACACCAATGTCAGTAACCCTATATGTGGGGAGCCTAAAGATAAACTGTCTTGGTCAAACAGTACTCATCTCTACAGGGGCATTACAGGGTTTTGAATCAAAAATTGCCACAGCTTGGTTGAGCAAGTTCTTCCAGATCAATAAGAACCATGCTTAGTGTAAATCAACTAGTTCCCAACTCACACTTGATGCCTCTTAGCATTGCAGGTGTGTAGTTTAGTTCTACACCTGATGGTAGGTCTTGCAGAGTGGAGCTCTCGTATCATTGCTTGGCAGGTGGCATGGCCTCTTCCCTCAGTCTGGTCTTGCATTCTGTAATAGCCTCAGGAAAGTTGCACGCTCTCTCTCTATTTTTCAGTTTTTACTTATTCTGTGGTAATCTCATACATGAATATAATGCATTTAAATAACAGCCGTGCTCTGCTCTCTCCTCCAGCTCCTCCTGCATGTCTCTTCCATGTCATTCCTCCACCTTCTTATCTTTGTAATGGAACCCACCGAGTTCAATAAGTTGTTCGGCATTGCTGCTGGATGTGTCGAGGCTGTCTTTCTCCACAGCATAAACACGGCACTGTTTTCACACTCTCCCACAACCAGGACTTTGAGTCTCTGTTTCTCACCCAAATTCCTTTAGGATATTAGCTTGCCCCGTCTTCCTTATTTCTTTGTGTTTTCCTCGCTCACCTCTTTCTAGTCCTCCCTCTCTTCTGACTTTCTTTGCCATTTGAGAGACAGAAGACAGCTCAAAGAAATCTGAAAATGTAGTGAAAGAATAAAATATCTTCAAGAATGACATTAATCTGTGAAAGAGAAACACAGTGTCCACGTGTCCGGTTAATGGAGGCACAGTACGCCTTCCACGCTGTTCCTGTGATTAGCAAATGTGGAGTGATCGCCTGTTCTATGTGAGGTGGTGAGCTGGGCATGCAGAGTCTAGGGAGGAAGGTGTCTGTGCTGTCAGACTGCAGCTTCTGGCACAGATACCCCAATGTGATGATCCATGCTGTTGTTTGTTGTGCCTTACTGTACATCCAATGCCCGTCTGAATGCTCTCACCTAGGAGAACATTTGTACCTGTGTTGTGTGACTGTCTCTTCTTTCCATTGTTTCAGGACTCTGGGGCCTGGTGAATAACGCTAGCATCTCCGTGCCCATGGCTCCCAATGAGTGGCTGGACAAGGAGGACTTTACAAAAGTACTCAATGTGAACCTGTTGGGGATGATCGAGGTGACTCTGAGCATGCTGTCCTTAGTGAGGAAGGCAAAGGGCCGGATAGTCAATGTCTCCAGCAGCATGGGCCGGGTGTCCCTCTTTGGTGGTGGTTACTGCATCTCCAATTATGGTGTAGAGGCCTTCTCCGACTCCCTCAGGTATTAGACAGGACTGGGGCTCCTGAAGGCAAACTCACCAGGGCTTTTATTTATTTGTAACCTTAGAAACCCATAATGAGGGTTCAAATTCAGTCTCTCTGTCTGTCTCTTCTACCTTTTGACTCTCTCACTTTCCCATCTGTGGAGTTAATTCACTGGGAGCCACTTTTCCATGTCTCTGAGAAAGTGAGGGACCCAGGCTGAGTTGAGTTCAGTTATGTTTATCCTGCTCTGGAGGACGGTGCACAGTGAGAAAGTTTCTGAGGTGGCACTGAATGGGGCTTAATTTGATCTAAGTGTCTAGACCCCTGATTTCTCTGACGCTCAGGTTCTGGATGTCCTTGGGCTGAGCATCTGACTCATTCAACAAACACTTATCAGGCTTATGAGAGAGTCCACAATTAACACATTCTGCTAGGACCAGAAGGTGTCTCCTTATGTAAAAATCTCTGGCAGCTGAGAGAGTGAGGGAAGAGAGAGAGAGAGAAGAGAGAGAGACAGAAAGACAGAGACAGAGACAGAGAAAGACATAGAATGTGACCTATATTGAAAGATTGTTAGCAGTGGTGGCCATGAGAGTGACAAAATTTTGGAAAGATCTTGTATCAGAGGTCTGAGGTGAGGGCTGAAATGGAACGTGGTAGCCTGGCCATGAGGGCTCCCTGGGTGAGAAAACCTTACCAGCCTAGCTCTTGACCATTGTGAACATTAGCAACCATACTACTAGTGCCTCCTGGGGCAAAAATAGACCAGCAACAGGCAATATGGACGCTGGGCAGGGTGGCACAGGTGGGCCTGCTTAGTGCCTGTTGGTCTTAGAAAGGCGTGTTATCATGCTTTAATGTCAGCCATCTGAGGCTATTGAATCTTGGGAGCCACTTGGGCCAGATACCATACTAGCTGGTAGGCACAGGGTCTCTAAATGTGGGGTGCTCAGACTCCACATTACAGTTGCCACCTGAAGATACCTGAAGTACCAGATCATAGCTTGCCTCAGATTCCCTGAGAGGGAAAGTGGGGCCCTGGAGTGAGCAGGAGCTGAACTGAGCAAGGCTTGTTGGTCCCTTGTATGTATACTACATAGAAAGAATTTTTAATCTGGAATCATGGATCAGAATTGGTAGATTTAGACAATAACATGCATATGCCAACTACTTGGAGTGATATTCAAAAGCACAGAGGCAACGGCCTCAAGACAGCTTCATCCCCACCTGCTACCCGCAGACTTTTGGCTTCCCTCACCCACTCTTAGGCTGACCATATTATCAAATGTATTTTTTTCCTCCAAAGACCTCTGACGTCCTTGACACTTGCCTGCCTGTCTTGCAGGAGGGAGCTCTTCTATTTTGGAGTGAAAGTGGCCATAATAGAACCTGGAGCCTTCAAGACCAACATGGCTGCTAGTGAAAGACTTTCAACAAGCATAAAGGAGGTCTGGAACAAGGCCAGCCCAGAAGTGAAAGAGATATATGGCGAGAAGTTTCTGGAATCCTGTGAGTGAGCTGTGAGGACCAAAGCAAAGCCTCACCCAAATCCTTAGTTTCTTATTAGTTCGATAAGGAGTACCAAGGCCTCCCAGGCTTCTTCACCTCATAGTGGAGATGTTTAGTCCCATTTCCTTAGGCTTCTAGTTACATAAAGGGGTCCTGGCTTCTAGAACATGGCGCACTGTTTCATCCTAACTCATAGTTACATGGATGAAAGTGAAGCCAGAGACAGTGGACGCCAGGAAAGAGGGCCACTCTTCGTGGACTGGGTTTCTTTCCAGTGGAGGGAGACACCTTTCAGTTATGCAGCCGAGATTCACTCTGAATAAACAGGTGGTTGGGTGTGGACAGTTTTTCCTTGAAGTTGGGTTGTGGCACTTTGTGAGGAAGCAGGATAGGTTAGGTTTGGGACAGGGGTTCTGGGTATCGGAGACAGGAATCCTTAGAGAACTTATTCTGTGTTGATCCCAGAGCAAGAGTGATGGGAGGTGGAATTCTACCTCAATAACTTCTCATTCTGTTCAGATCTGACACATGCAACATCACAGTACCAAATGTGCACACAGGACCTGCTTTTGGCGACAGACTGCATGGAGCATGCGCTGACTTCTCGCTACCCCCGCACCCGGTACTCACCTGGCTGGGATGCCAAGTTCCGCTACCTCCCCGTGAGCTACTTGCCCACCTTCCTGGCGGATGCCATGGTCTACTGGGTCTCCCCAAAGCCCGCCAAGGGTCTGTGAAGCACACGTGCACATGGTTGAGAGAATATGGGTGTAGTGTGAATGAGGGATTTCTCTGGTAAAGGGAAGTGGGGTCGATGGAAGCAGCTCATTCTACTGAGGTATATAGTCCACCTTCTTCACGTAAATGATCCTGCTGTGACGTTATTTAGAATAGTGAAGACAAGAAGAAAGAGCCGAAGAACTCTGCCAAGGTTTAAAAAGTACTAGATACACACTGATCGACATTGGGGGACACAAATCATATTCTATAGGCCATATATGTGTGTATATATATATATGAGTTTATTAAATTAGTTGGGGTAACACTGGGGGAGGTGCAGAGAGCAGAGTGATTCTAAATGCCATCAAACTATATTGTTTGAAAATCACAAAATTTCAATAAAAATGCAAAATAGTGCTGAATATAATCTCTTGAGTTAGGCAGTTGCCCAGGCTCTGACCACTGTGGCCACCATGAGGATCCACACAAGTGGGTGTGCTGAGAGCACTTAGGGGGATACTCTTCCTTATGAAATGGGTATGTGCTGGTTAGTCTCCACCTCTGTGCTCCATCCTCTGAAATTACCTGTGCTTATGATATGAAGGGAGAATGTAATTATCAGCAGCCTGTTTTCGGCCATGGCCACCAAGCCAGCCAACCTTCTTTGAGAGGTATTCTGCCAGGTAGGAGTTCTGGCAGAGAATAGAGAAACTAAATTTGTTATATTTTGGTGCCGTGGATTCCTTTGAATTACTTTCATTATAGAATAAAAGTTGAAATGATCAGCTGTGCCTCATGATTTGTTCTCTGACCTGAAGGAGTGGTGAGGTGTGGGCCACTGGGAGGAAGAGTCAGGGGAGAAGGGGGATGACCTGAGGAGAGTTAGAACAGGTGGGTTGGATTACCCCTGCCCTCTCTCGGGCCCTTCTTGCCACCGAAGTGAGAGCAACTGAGTCCTTCCAAGACTCTAAGTAACCTAGCCACAGGATGAGGCAGAAGAGTGGGCATGTAAGATGTCCAGAAGAGCCTGCTGGGCCCCACGTCCCTTTGCCGGTGAACTGAAGTCCTCCTCCCTCAACTGCACATCTCTGCAGACTTAGTCACCTGCCATCCCTTCAAACTCATTTCGATTCCGTGCTGTTCCACTCCTCATGTCCCCCTGCTCTCCCACACCCCCCAAGGACATGGAGTGGGTGTCACTCTGGACCCTGGCCGTTCACATTCTACTCACCATTTGTTGCACAGGGGCGGGGTGCTCTTGACCTTGCCCTGACTTCCTGAGACCTGGCTCTGTGAGTTGTGAGGTTTGTGTTGATCTTCTCAAGTGTGGGCTGAGCAGAGAAAGCATTTGCAGACAGTGGCAGAGATTCTTGGGCTCAGTTAAGTTTCCATTGGGAGAATCCCCCTGGGTGTCTGAGTTTCCTTCACTTGGTATAATCATGAAGGTCATGGATTTGTTGGAGATCCTGATGAAAATGAACAATGACTCTTATTTCCAGGTTTTAAAAAATGATGTCCAGTGTTTCAGAGTCATCCATTTAATTTATTTATTTTGATTTATTGATGTAATTTGTTTTGATTTCTAAAGAAGAGGTGTGAGTATATAGCCCAGACAGACCTTGGCTTCAGAATCCTCCCGCCTCAACTCTGGATGCCTCTGTTACTGCTGTACATCACTGTGCCCAGCTCATTTAATGTTATTTGTTAAGTCTCTTAACCTTTCTTTCTTCCTTTTTTTTTTTGGAGGGTGTGTGTGTGTGTGTGTGTGTGTGTGTGTGTGTGTGCAGGTGCATTAGCATGGGTGTGTGCATGTGGAGACCAGAGCAGTTTCTGTTGATGTTTTTTTGTTTTATTTCTTTCTTTACTTTCATTTTATGTGTGTGTTTTGTCTGGACCTATATAAATTCACCCGTGAGTGGACATGGAGGACAGATCAGGGTACTGGAGACCCTGGAACTGGAGTTAATGAAAGGTGTTAGCTGCCATGTGATTACTGAGAACTGAACCTAGGTTCTCTGTAAGAGCAACCAGTAATCTTCTTAAAAAATATTTTATTTATTACTTTTTATTATGTGTATGAATGTATTGCCTGCATGTATGTAAGTGCACCCATGTGGTACAATGCCTGCACAGATCAGAAGAGGCTGCTGGATGCCCTGGAACTGGAGTTAGGAATGGTTGTTCACAATCACGTGGATGCTGGGAACTGAACCCAAGTCCTCAGCAAAAGCAGCTGATGCTCTTCATTGCTGACCCATCTCTCCAGCCCATTTGCCTCATTTTTGAGACAGGGTCTCTCACTGGCCCAGAGCCCGTCAGGGAGGTTACGCTGGCTGGCTGGCTGGCTCCAGAAACCTGCCTGTCTCTCCCTCTCAAGGGTTGTGATGAGACGTGCAGATCCCTGAGTCGCACGTTCTCACATGAGACCTGGGGCTTGAACTTGGGCCTGATGCTGTGGTGGCAATACTTCAGTCGAGCTCACGGCCCTCTTCTCTTCCTTCTTCCTCTACTAACCCTTCTTCCCCCTCTTCCTCTTTTTTTTTCCTCCTTTTCTTCTTTTGAGAGAAGGTTTTGCTATGTAGCCTGAGTTTACCTTGAATTCTAGCATCTCTACTAGTATCTTCTGTTGTTGGTGGTGTTGGAGAAGGAGGGGGAGGGGGAGAAGGAGGAGGAGGAAGAGGAGGAAGAAAAGCAGAAACAATAAAATTTGTAGAAGGAACGGGAGCACAGGCAGGAGCGAGTGGAGAAACAAGAGCAGAGCAGGAACAGAACATGATCCACAACCAGGAACAGAGCGCTACCCACACTGAGAAAAACTGCCCAGCCTCAGGCCCACAGTTCATGCTCTGCTGATAAATAAGGCTTGGTCTTTAAAGGAGATCTGGAATCTATACCCTTCCCATTTGGGGAGTTCACACATATAGTTGAACCTATGGTTTTTCAGAAAACTTTTTACATAAAATCTGTGTAGTGTTATAGCATGATTCATTCATAAGAAAAGGGATAGATGAGAACTGACAGAATCACAGACCTTTGGATCTTCTATTCCCTGCACACTCTTCTAGCTCCCCATCCTTCTTTGTTCCATGCCTACGGTATGTTCATCCCTCTGTCTCACCCTAGAGCCCTCCATGGACAGTTCTATGGGATCCAGACTCTATCACTGTCTTAAGATTCTGGAGAGGAAACTCCTTAGTTAGTCCACATGAAACTCACACTGAACCAACAATTCTAGTCTATAGTGTCAGGGTTCTATGTGTCTGAATGAGTTTCAGGACAACTTTCAAGCTTTGTGGTCCAGTCCATGTTCAAAGGATATTCCACTATTCTTAAACCCTCACTGATTGAGGGGTCTGGATTCATTGGGGGTGAAGATGCAGAGTTGGTGCCAGAGATGACAGGGCTCACTCTCTGGAACAATCTAGACCTAGTGCATGAGGAACAGCCCCAAAGTGCCATGAGACCTAAAAAAGGCATAAAGAACACATTGTATGGAGGGGATTGCTGGCAGAAGTGTGCTCCTTGGTAGCAACCTGAGAAGTCTGACTTCTGAAGGTTGGGACAGAAAGGGGAAGAAATTATGGGGAAGGAGAAATGTGACTTCATCCTAGCTGAGTCTCTGGTTTATTTTGAGTTGGACTTGGCCACTTAGAAGCAGAAAATAGCTGTAAAACTGCACATACCACTCTAGAGGTTTTATCTGCCTATAATTCTCTATACAGCCAGGAGAAGGGAGTCTTGATGATGTAAAAATCCTTTCCTCCTTCACAGCACCTGTGGGAGCTGTGTCTGCAGGCTCCCAGCCCCCATCCCCTGCACACATTTGAGGTCACGGTGCAGGGGTCTACCCCTGTTTGGGGTTCACCATTCCTTCTTTCCAGACAGCTACTACATCAGGAAGGCACTGAAGTCTTCCCGTCCTCTCTTCTGGCCTTACCCTGTGGTTCTACAGAGAAGGAGAGTACCCTAGTTTTCTGAGGAGTGAATCTGGGCACCGAGACTGATGAGAAATCCTGGGTTCAGAGAGGGATTTCCTGGTAAACTTGAATTGAGTTCAAGAGCAGGTTCTCAATAGCACCTGCCTGTGTCCACAGAGTTCCTGGTTTAGGGACACTGGAATAAGATGTGAAGACCGAATTTGAACCTGGGACATGACCTAAGGGAGCATGTCTTATGAGAGATATATGACTTCCTGTATGGATACAGGAGTCAGACAGAAATCAAGAGACTAGAGAGGTGTTGCTGAACATCAGTCTCTTTAGCATCAGGACAGGAGATACACAAAGATACTTATACAAGAGAAGGCCATAGCAGTTCTTAGAGCAAAGAGAAGGTCCATAAATACAATATTCCAGAAGACAGTGGTCAAAGAGGAAGGGTAACCCACCCTACCTGAAGCCTGCAGGCTACCCTGCCTATCACAGTCTGCCCTATCTGCCAGAGTCTGCCATCTGTACCGCATTGCTCTATGTTCCTCCTTGCTGTATGAGTAATGGTCAGGCTCAATTTGATTTGGAGAATCTCTCCCTGTCTTCTGCAAGCCATGTGGCTCTACCTGGTGGCGCTGGTGGGCCTGTGGTATCTCCTACCCTTGCACAGGGAGAGACAGGTGGTGAGCGACCTCCATAATGAGATGTCTTCATCACTGGCTGCGACTCGGGCTTTGGGAAGCTGCTGGCCAGACAGCTGGACATGAGAGGCATGAGGGTGCTGGCTGCGTGTCTGATGGAGAACGGGGCCGAACAGCTGAGGAAGAAGACGTCAGACAGGCTGGAGACAGTGATCCTTGATGTCACCAAGACAGAGTGTTGCTGCAGCCACCCAGTGGGTGAAGGATCGTGTTGGGGACAAAGGTGGCACCCAGATTTTCTCTGTGTCTATTGATTTTGTCTCTCTGTGTGACAGGCACACCTCCTTTGTGTTCCTAGTAAGAATCCTGGAGAGATTCTGAGGTTCAAATTGCCACCAGCATCCTGTCCCTCCCCAGCATACCAGCCTGAGCTCTTTCTTCTGTCTTGGGAGCTCTCTAGGACTGGGGGAATGGTGCTCAGGTGAGGATTTGCCTTTGAATTTCGCTCTCCTCTATCTCGTTTCTATGCAGAAAGTCTAGATTGCTGAATGCTGACTGTCACGTTAGAGACGGGGCACCTTCATGGAGCACGTGAGGGGAGGGTGTTCCTGGGCTTTGTGGGCGGTGTGGCTGGGGCCATCTGGAGTGGATCTCCTGTCTCGACCCTGTGCTTGGTCTTATTTGCCATCTGTCATCTTCTGCTAAGAATGAAGATCATCTCCATGTTCAGAGCAGGGCATGGCAAACTTAGGGATTCACTGAGGAAAATAAAGAACTACAAAGTGGTCCCTTTTCTGTTGCTACTTTAGTGTTTTATTACAGAGACAAGAAACACAAGTTGGTTTAAAGAAATCTATAAATAAATTGAACAAAGATTATTGTTCACAACACTAGAACATTTAAAATCACCACCAAATTAACCTGTAATCTCAATTCCCTGATATAAAAACTATTAATATTTTGACCTATATTGGATTAAAATATGTGAAATCTTTTCACTTGACAAAGATAAACAATTTTACCACCTCAAGAACATTGTTTCAAGTAGTAGTTATCAATGATTTAGAACAGTCTAATCTTTTAAAATACTTCTAATGATGGCTCAGCAGTTAAGAGCACGGACCGGTCTTGCAGGGTTCTGGGGTTCTGTTCCCAGTGTCCATATGATGGCTTACAGCTATGTATAGCTCCAGCTCCTGGGGATCCAACGCCTTCTTCTGATCTCTGGGGGCATTGCATGACATGGGTGTGCCTACTTACATGCAAGCAATACACTTATATACCTAAAATAAAAATAATAAATAAAATATTTTAAAAGATCTCTAATAATTTAAATATACTTTGTGGTAGGGTTGGATAGTGGGATGCATACTATGTATTGTGTTTTTTAAGACAGGGTCTCCTTGTAACCTCAGCTATCCTAGAACTTGCTGTGTAGACCAGGTTGGTCTCAGTCTCACAGAGATCTGTGTTACTCTGGTCCCAGGATGCTGGGATTAAAACTGTGTACCACTGAGATCATCTGTTTAGTGCTTTCATAATTTCATACATGAGTATTGTATTTGCATCATTTCCCTCTTCTTTGTTGTTACATATAAATCATAAATTTAGAAATACATATACACATATATATAATGCATTGAGTCGATTTAGTGATTCTTGTGAGAACATGTGTTTAGGGTCGACTACTTGTGAATAGATAATTTATCAGGGAGCTGGTTTCTGGAGAAAACTCATTCTCTCCGCTCCCACTTCAGTATCCATTGGTTGTCTGTAGTTCTTCACCTAGAGATGAGATCCCATGAAAACTTCCCCATCCACCTTGGCATGGGAACTCTTTTAGTCATTATGTAGATCTTGTTAGGTGCCATGCTGTGCTGAGTTCATGGGTGCAGCTTCCCCATCATTTCTAAAATGGATTGCCTAGCAGCAGGTGTCTTGTTCCTCTGACTCCTACAACCTATTGGTCCCTCTACCATGTTGTTCCCTGAGCCTTAGGAACAGAGGTTCCATTATAGATGCATCAGTTAGGACTGGGAACCCCACAGTCACTTATCATCTGCATTTTGATAAGTTATGGAGTTTTGTAATAATCTCCATCTGATGCTTCTTTAGTGACTAGTGAGAGCTATTCTTATTTATGACTGTGAGGATACATGTTTAGAATATATAAGAAATTACATTGGTCTAAGGAGATGGCAGAAAAAGGTTCTTCTCTAGGGTCTATGAACTCTCCAACCATGTGTACTTGGTTGTGTTTACAGTACCAGAAATGGATTTCCTCCTATTGAGCAGGTCTTAAGACCAATTAGAAGCTGTTAATCACTCTAAAGATAAAAGTGCCATTATTGCAGAAAGAGGGATACTTTGTTGAACCAGGTGTTGTTATGGTTCCCAGGCTTTATAGCTGGGTAGGATCATGGATTGTTTTTCTCCCTTGGCAGCTTGCATAGTACCTTCTGATCCTATGAAAGTTACTCTTTCAGGAGGAATCTTCCAGGTAGGTTCCAGCTCAATTGTTCCAAGTTCAGTGTCTGAAGTATGTCATTTCTTTAGCAGTAGGGTCTTATCTTCAAGTTCTGGGAGCAACCAAGGTCTCTGGTCATGGCCTATACTGTTTTAGGAATATCTTGGACTACCCTGAACAAAAACTCAAAGAGAGATTTCCCTTGACTGGCACTGTGATTTTTTTGTTATATAGCCTTCTGCTAAACACCTGTGTCTACATCGTATTTGCCTTTTTTGTGATAGGATCATGCTAAGGATCTGGTCCTGATCTGATGGTCCTCTGCCTCAGCTTCCCTGTTCTGGGCTTGTAGACATGTGTCACCACATTCAGCTTGTTTCTTACATTTATTGTTAGAACACTGTCTTGGTAAACTTATATTTACTTTAGTATCAGCAGGCATGTATATGTAGGGATCCTAGAAATAAAATAACTTGGTTAAACAGTACACATCTTTGTAAAGGCAAGGCCTGGTTTTGAGCTGAGGAGGCGCATGGCTCATTGTAACACTTCAACTAGGCCAATAAGCATCATGCTTGAACTTAAATCAACTGGTCCTCAGCTGACCCTACACGAGACTTGGCAGTGTAGACGCTGAGTCATGCACCTGTCGTTAGGTCTTGCAGTGTAGCTACCTGAGACCCAGAACTAAGGGAAGAAAATGGATGAGTACTCATGTCCTATTCCTGAGTGGGAAGAGAGGACCCTATTTTCTGCAACAGATGATAGATTTTGTGTACTGCTGGCTGGCTGGAAGCATTACCTCCTCACTCAGGCTGTCCTTGTATTTTGCACACATCTCAGGAAGTTGCTCAGTATATTTACATTTTAAAAAAATTTTTCTTTGGTAATTCCATATACAAACACAATGCATTTAGATCAAATCCACCCATACCCAGCTCTCTTCCAACTCCTCCTGCACCCTTCTTCTGTTTTCTCCCTCAAAATTCAGGTCTTCTTTTTATATGTGTAGAACCCACCAAGTCTAATTATTTGGTCCATATTGGCCCTACATGTGTTAAATCCAAATTTCTTTAAAGCACAAACACAATACTATTTTCCAAAATTTCCTGAGATCAGGACTTGAGATCTCTGTTCCTTTTGTTTTTTAAAGAAATATCTTATTTATTATTTTTAATTTCATGTGTATGAGTGTATTGCCTACATACAGGTAAGTGCACCTGTGTCATGCAGTGCTCACAGATATCAGGAAAAGGAGTCAGATCCCCTGGAACTAGAGTAATGCATACTTTTTAGCCGCCATGTGGATGGTGGGAACTGAACCCAGATCCTCTGCAAGAGCAGTCAGTGCTCTTAATGGCTGTGCTGTCTCTCCAGTCCCCTCACTCCAATCATATATTGGCATGTTAAGTTTTCATACTGTGAATCAAAAGGCCTCTGAAATCCTTCATCTCTGCTGTCTGTCTTGCAGGAGGGAACTCTCCTATTTTGGCGTGAAAGTGGTCATAATAGATCCTGGCAACTTCAAGACCAAGACATTATTTTTACAATAAATGTAGATGGGAATTTAAAAACCCAAGGTTTTGTGATTCTCTCAGCTCTCAAAGGCCTTCATTTTTCCAATGGGTAAATTATGCCATAAGAGCATGTAAAGAGTTTCCTGCAAAAACAGAGGCTCGACTGACTCTGTAAGCCACCTTCCCAAAGGCAGCAGAGGTGGGGGGCGGGTACAAAGTGAGAGAGACTTCAGCTCCTTTAAACACTAAGCCTTGGGACCGGAGAGATTGCTCCGGGGTTAAGAACAGAGGCTGTTCTCGCAGAAGACCCAGGTTTGAGTCCCAGCGCCCACATAGTAGCTAACAATTGTTCATAACTCCAGTACAAGGGAATCTGATGCCCTCTTCTGACCTCCATAGGCACTACATGACATGAGTGCACTTATATACATGGAAGCAATATACTCATACACACACAAAAGAAATATAAGTGATTTTCTTAACCCCTGCCAACTCTTTTAGCACTCGGCCCTCTTCGTTCCATGCTTGTGGGATGTGAAAAGGATTCTGCTGCACTCTAGAGTCCTCCATGGACATTCCTTTGGGATCCAGACTCTAGTGTGGTCTTAGGATCAATATTGAGAGATTATGAGCACAGTAGTCACCAGATTTGGGGAGGGTTGGGTAGTGAGGGCTGAATGTGCGAACATGGCAGTCTGGTTATGAGGGCTTCCTGGGTAAGAAAGCTTTACCAGCCTGTCCCAGGCCCAGTGTAAACATTTGCAGAACACCATAGTGCTCATTCCTCCTGAGGCAAAGGGCAGGCCAGCACAGGCAGTATGGGCGCAGGAAGGTTAGCACAGGTAGACCTGTTTAGAGCCTGAGTGCCTTAGACAGGCATGTAATCATGCTGCGAGCAGGTCCACCACCAATGGCTGTTGAATCATGAGAGCCACATGGGCCAGATACCCTACTGGCTGCTGGGCACAAGGATCTCTAAATGTGGGGTACTGAGACTGAATGCATACAGTTGCCTCCTGAAAACATCTGTAGGAGTCAGATAAGAGCTATTCTGAGATTCCCTGAGACAAGTGTGGGGGAACATGGAGCAGCTGACTTGAGCAAAGCCCACTGATACCTCCATATGCAGTATTTGTAATCATGGAACAGAGTATAGAGACTTAGACCATGAGATGCTTATGCCAAATAGCTGGGATGGTATTCAGAAGCACAGAGGCAATGTTCTCATCACAAGTTTCATCCCCAGCTGCTGCAAAGCACAGGTCCAAAACTTTTGAACTTTTAGGATTTCACTGATTTTTCTTCATCATTTGTTTTTATCACAAGTGATGGAGTATTTTATCTGCATGTATGTAAGTACACCATGTGCAGGCAATCGTCCATAGAGGCCAGAAGAGGGCGTCAAATCTGCTGGAACTGGAGATAAGAACCATTTTTAGCTGCCATGTAGGTTATGGGAACTGAACCTGGGTCCTCTGAGAGAGCAGTCAGTGCTCTTAACTGCTGTGCCATCTCTCCAGCCCCCTCATTCCTATCTTATGTTGGCATGTTACTGAATTCATACTTTGTGTTTTTCCTCAAACACCCTCTGAAATCCTCGATCTCGGCTGTCTGTCTTGCAGGAGAGAACTCGCCTGTTTTGGAGTGAAAGCGGCCATAATAGAGTCTGGAGCCTTCAAGATCAGTATATCCAATATTGAGACAATATCACCCAGCATGAAGACGCTGTGGGACAAGACGAGCCTGGAGGTCAAGGAGATCTATGAAGGGAAGCTTCTGGAATCCTGTGAGTGAGTTATGGGAACTGAAGCAAGGCCTCATCCCAAATCTTTAATCTATTATTCTTCCTGCCAGGAGTACAAGAGCTGTGCCCAGATACTTTTCTCTCATAGTGAAGATGTTTAGTCTTCTTTTCTTTGGGGCCTGTAAGTATCATATAAGGAGGTCCTGTTTTCTAGAACATGGGCACTGTTTCATCTGAAGCCCTCACCATTATGATTGAAAATAAAGCTAGAGCTGTCAGACAGGAGGGAGATACCACTTTCCATGGACTTGGGTTTTCTAGCACTGTTGACAGAGATTTTCTAAGTAGATCTTCTAATGAGAAGCTATTCAGCCCAGATGGGCTCTGACCAGAAGTAAAGGTGGCTGAGTGTGGACAGTCCTTACTTGAACTTGGTTGTAGCTCTTCTTGATGAATTGGAATGATGAGTTTTCAGGCATAGCTTCTGAGTTGGGGGGGCGGGCATGGATTTTCAAAGAGCCTTTTCTGTACATTGATCCCATAGCAGGAGTGGTGGAGGTTTTAAGTCTACCCGAATAATTTCTCATTCTTTACAGATCTGACAAATGTAAAATCCTCTCAGTAATGTGCTTCGAAACCCTCTCCTTGGAGATGAACTGCGTAGTCCATGCACAGACTGTCTCTCGTTCTTGACCCAGCTCTCACCTAATTGGGATGCCAACCTTCCTGCCTACCTTCCTGGCAGATGCCATGTTCTACTACAGTTCCACAAAGCCTACGAAGGGCTAACACTGTGTACATTCCTGAGGAAATCTGGGTCCAGTATGGCTGAGAGGACTCATCAGGTGCCGGGAAGTGGTGTGGGCAGAGAGCTCTAGTGCTCTAAGGACACAGTCCACCTTATTTATTCAAATAATTTTTCTGTCATACTACTCAAGATTTGTCATACTACTCAAGTTCTGTGCTAGGAAGTGGTCACTTTTCTGTTGCTATGCTAGAGGTTTATCATGAGCACGAGAAAGGAAGATTAATTTAAAGAAACTGAAAATAATTTTAAAATGATTATTATTCAAAACATGGAATACATAAAATCAGAGCAAAATTAACCTACATTATCACTTCCCTGATATAAAAACTGTTAATATTTTGACCCATGTGGGATTAAAATATGTGAATTCTTTTCACTTAAAAGAGATTAACTTTTTTTTACCACCATAAGACCATTTCTTAAAATACTAATTATTAGTGCTTTAGGATAATCTAAGCTTTAACATATCTCTAATAATTTAAATATATCTTAAGGTAGGACACTGGAGTGCTTGGCATTCCTTTGTTTTCTGCTTTTTGTTTTCTGTGACAGGGTCTTGATCTGTTGGGTTGGACCTGATGATCCTCCTGCCTGAGCCTGCCTTGAGGTGGACAGTGGGCATATGTCACCATGCCCAGCTTGTTTGCAATATTGGCTGTTAGAAACACCGTCTATGCAAGCTTCTGTTTACTTCAATGTGAGTATATGTGGGGATCCTGGAGGTAAAATATCTTGGTTAGCCGGTACTCATCCCTACAAGGGCAAGACATGATTTTGAGCCTATGAGGGCCAGGGCTTGTTGGGTCAGTTCTTCCAGATCAATAAGTGCCATGTTTGACTTAAATCAACAGTTCATTAGGCTCATAGTTCCAGAAGCATGAATTCATCACGGCAGAGGCAGCCAGAGCATAAAGCTGAGTGCTAACCTCTTCAGACACACGAGTTCTCCCCCTAGCTTCCTTCTCTTCTTTCTCTCTCTCCTCCTTCTCTTCTTGTTCCTCCTCCTCTTCCTCACCCTCCTCCTGTTACTCCTCCTCTCTCCTTCCTGTTCATTCTCCTCCTCCTTCCCCTGCTACTCTTCCTCATCTTTCTTCCTCCTCCTTCTTTCCATCCTCCTCCTCCATCCCTTTCTTCTCATCGTCCTCCAGGTGCCACAAGAAACTGCCTCAACTAATTCCCTTTGCTACCACGGCCCTCTGTACCCTATTAAGTCCCAATCTCAAGTCTCCAGTCTCTAGATCTTTGTTCTTTTAGGGCACAAATATCCTTTCATTTCTGAGTCTCCAACTCAAAATGAGTAGGGACTACACACAGACAGGGCTGGGAACAGGCTTGCACAGTGGTCCCACTTCCTCCCCTCTAAAGCACTACCTAGATTCCATCTCTCCTCTTTCTACGTGGAAGAGAAGGAGTGCAGCCTTGTCCTATGAGCTCTCCTCTCACAGTGAGGTCAGGAGTTCAGCCCCACCCCACCCCCAGGTTTGAACTGACTGAGCGAAGGGAGAATGCTCTGTAATTGGAAAAACCAGTTTATTCCAGGTTACTTATGAAGGATTCATCCCCGGTGAGAGGCTGGCACACACACACCCCAGCTGGAGACCCACAGCGCCCGCCCATGTCTCCTACCCAGCTTTTCCTACTTTCCCGCTGGACCCTCCCCCCTAAGTCATTGGTCTGTTGGAAAGTAGTTGACTCTTTTGGTTTCATCTGTGTCAACTACATTCTTCGGCCCATGTTCTTCAAGGCAGAAACTCTGTAAATCTACCCCCAATAGGTATGTAGGGCTGCCCTGACCTTTGACTAGAGAAAGTGCTTCCCAGTTGGCTGAGCTGAGCTCCCTTGGAATCTTGTTTCCATTAGTTGGATTAGTTAGTGCTTATCGGATCTGTCTCAGTACCACAATCCAGGGATGTGAGTGGCCAGGGTGTTTAAACTCAAGAGTTCAGCAGTGGTACAGGGCCAAATCCAACCTCCGCAGGACAATGAAGAAGTGGTCACTGTCAATATCAGTGGAGAGATGAATGGGCCCGGGGACTCTCCAAGGGGCAGGTAGGTGTCTCTGAGCATTTCTCTTCAGCCCTGTGGCTCCAAGTGAAGGAGTCTCACCCAGACTCCTATTCTCTATGACTCTATCAGCAAATTTCAGGGACTGCTCTAGATCACGAGGTGTTCTGGAAGTCCTTGACAAGGGAATATCCTGCTGTCAAGATGAGTAAGAAAGGGGCAGTAGGTTGAGGAGTGGGAAATTACATTGTATGGATGGGCCTAAGATTCACAGTTGAAGGGACATGGGGTCACTGAGGAAATGAAGTCTGCAGTTTGCTCCAGCTCAGGAGCTCCTAGGTCTTCCCTTAGCTGTGTCCGTGCAGGGATGAGAGTTTGCAGGCTGCTGAGAATTTTCTGCCTTCTCCTCCACTGCTGAAATAAGGCTGTGTAAGAAGATCCTGGCAGCCACCGAGGGAGGAGCCTGAACAGGAGCTGAACAGGAGCAGAAGGAGAAGCAGGGAGAAGGAGGGGGAAGAAGAGCAGGGGAATTAGGAGTGGGAGTATGAAGGAGAAGAGGAGCAGGAGCAAGAACAGGTAGAGGAGCAAGAGGACAAACAGCAGGAGGGGCAGGAGGAGCGAGAGGAGGAGAAAGAGGAGCAGGAGGAAGAGAGTCAGGAGAAGGCAAGAGGAGGAGGGGGAGGAGGAGTGGGAGGAGGAGGAGGAGAGGGAGGAGGGGGAGGAGGAGGGGGAGGGGGAGGAGGGGGAGGGGAGGGGGAGGGGAGGACCAGGAGGAACATGGACAGGATATAGAAAAGAAGCAGAGCAGGAAGAGAGGAGGAGCCAGGGCAGTGCCAGGGCAGGAGCTGGGAAAGGCCCCCCGCCTTAAGAAAGGAAAGCTCCGGTTCTAGGTGGAGCATGCTCCCTGCTGACACCAGACGCTTACCCCTGAAAGTCGAAGCCAGATTCTCTAAGCCACTCTTCTCCCTCCCTCCCATTGGTCCAACGTGTAGTTGAGTCCAGGGTTTCTGCAGAAATCCTGCATCAAATCGGTCTCTCATTTTGCATTTTTTAGCCTTTAAGAATAATAAATGTGCATAGCTAAGGGCCATTCAGAGCAATAAAACCCTGGCTTGTTCTGTCCCTACTCAAACTCTTAACTTCTTTTGCCTCTTCATGGGAAGTGGCATGGTAGACTTCCCCCTAGTCTTCTCTGTGAATAGTTCTGTGGAGTTCAGACTCTGGCTCTTCTTAGGTCTGCTAAGAAGCACCTTCTATTCATCTACCTGTAGAGTAAATTTAGTTGGGGTTTCACTCTGGCTGGATAGACACACCCATTGATGGACTCGCCCATTGATGGAGACGCCCATGGAGGCATGAACTGGATACAAGCGGAGGCCTCCAAGGATTTGTTTGATGAGCCAATAGACTCAATCACTTTCCAACCAACAAGTAACTTGAGGGGAAGGGCAAAGGGAGAAAAGCAGTGAATGCTGGGAGGAGAGGCTCACCGGAAGAACTGGGTGGATAGCCATTTTGGCAGGGTGTGCCTGAGGTCCAGGCACTTCTGATCAAAATGCTGGCCCCCCACAAGATTGTTGTTCCCCTCCCCAATAAAACCCCAATTTGTCTAATTGGAGAGTATATTCTGTTTGCTCAACTGATTCAGAACTAAAGGAGCCGGGCCCAAGGCCACATCTCACTGTGAGAGGAAAATTCTTCAGGCACCCCCCAAGATAAACAGTGAACGAACTCTTCTCCAGCAGTTAGGTCGCACTGAGGTTTAGGATGCTCTCCTACCTCTGCTGTCCCTGTTAACCTGAGTCCTTGCTAATTTTAGACTCTCCGTGTCTGTGCAGTCTGGGTTCTAGGTGTGTGATCAGAGAGGAGAGGCTTCTGAACAGAACAGAAGAGGGCATGGTTCCAAGACTGGTACTCTGGAACAACTTGGCCTATGTAGGAGAATCAGTCCCAAGCTGAAAGGGAGGTAGACAGGACTAAAGGTGCACAGAGTACAATGTATTAGGGGAAGACCGTACTGAGGGAAGTGTGATCTTGATTACAACAAAGCCCATTGGATCCCACAATTTGGATCAAGAGAAGGGTCGTTTGCATGGCTTAGAGCATAGGGCAGAGTGATGCCACATTTCAGCAGCGCCTGAATGGAGACAACCTGACCGCCTTTGTATTGATAACCAGAAGCAAGACTGATTTTTTTCTGAGAACTTTTTCCTTCTGATTTCTCTGAACTACCCTCTCGAAAAAAAGGCCTTACTCTCTCTTTATTGAAATAGTACATCCCATATGATATGGGGAAGGAATGAGGAACCTACCTTATCAAAGGATTTCCCTATCTAACCCCTACTAACGCAGAACAGCACTCACAACCACAAACAGAAGTTATCAATATAATCTCACATGTTGTTTCAACATAATTGGGACAATTAGTTGCGTCCAATGAATAGCCACTGTTTTCAGTGCTTGATTTTTCATCACACACACACACTATTTTGGGTCAATGGCAAGGCTGTATGTTTAGTTTACATGAACAGTCCAAGGCCTAGTAAGATTGTTTACTTTATAATAAGCTGAGATAATGGTAATTGATCTCAAGCCATAAGATTAATTTTACTTACAATATTTGGCAAGATGCCATTTGTCTAGAAACGTCATTCCCTCAAGGACAAACTGACTTCATCAGCTCATCAGTCTTACATCATGGAAGGAGAGAGGGTTCAGAAAACCCCATCCTTCTTTGAGGAACTACGGTTGTCCATCTCCCATGCTCATGCAATCAACCCTAATTAATGCACTGGGACACCACACACACACACACACACACACACACACACACCAGAAAGTAGGAAGGAGACTTGTTTGAAAGAAGAAGGGATTTGGTGGGAGAGGGACAAGGACAACAGAGGACAAGAAGGAACCATGTGATCAAAGTATACATGCATGAAATTGCAAAAGACTAAATAGATGAAATATTTATTTATATTTTATGTGTGTTTTGCCTTATGTAAGTGCACCTGTGTCATACAATGTCCATGAAGGCCAGAAGAGGGCATTGGATCCCTGGAAATGGAGTTACAGATGGTTGTTAGCTGCCATGTGAGTGCTGGGAACTGAAACCAGGTACTCTACAAGAACAGCCAGTACTCCTAACTGCTGAGCCATCTCTCCAGCCCCAATAATAAATTTTTTAAAATAAATAAAGATGCCTTTATTCTAGCTGGAAGGTACCTTGTTTGTTTTAAACAGATATCAATCACATCCCTGAAACCAGGGAACGGTTCCCCAAACTCCATGTCATGATTTGGTCTACCTATAGTCTGGAAAATTATGTAGGAGAAACTGGCTAGGGTTGGGCTGGTCATTCATGGTGGTTACAACTCAAGGTGGCTGCATTCTGCCAAACTGAATCCATGCTGCAGGGAAACAGCGCCTTGCAGGGGAGAAAGTCTTTCTATTCTTCCCTCCCAGTAGTTCTGGAAGTTCCGTTCCAGTTCCCACTCCTCTTCCTTCCTCTTTGCTCCTGAGAACAGACTTCCTGTTTGGAGTTGTTTACTCCCTTTCTCCACACAGCTGCTCTTGGCACCTGAGTCTTCCTGCCCTCTCCTTTGGCCTTTTCCTGCAGTTCTAGAGTGACTTAGTTCTCTGAGTAGATTCTGACTCTGACAATAAAACCTAGGTTCACAGAGGATTTTCTTGTGAATGTGTCCTTTGTTGGTGAGAAGGGTTACTGGGGATTGAACGCAGGGTGTCATACATGCTGAACAAGCACTGTACCACTGAGCTACATCACCAGCTTTTTGAAAAATGCACTTTATTTTGAGACAGTGTCTTGCTAAGTTTCTCGGGTTGACCCCAATTTTATGATCCTCCTATTTTGATCTCTGAAGTAACTTTCGGTTACAGACATGTTCCCCCAGGTGCAGGTTGTCGTGATTTCAAGTCCAGGTTCTTAATAACAACACCTGTGTTCACACGCACTGGCTGGCATGTGAGACATTAAGATACAGTCTACTCTTAGAACTTGACTAGAATGGGGCATGTGTTGTAAAACATGCATGGATTCTCAAATGGGCACAGAAGGCAGAAAGAAATCAATAGACTAAAGAGGTTTTGCTGAATAACGAGACGTGTTTTCCTTTGGGACAGGCAGGAAATACCCAAAAACATTCCTGTATCAGAACTGCAAAAACAATTCAAAAGGCAAAGAAATACAATGTTCCAGAAAGACTGTACTCCAGGAGGAAAGTGAGAACTTTATGCCAAAGCCTTCAGGTTGCCCTGCCCACCACATCTTTTCTGTTCCTACTTCTTCACATCTGAACAGAAGCCACGCTCATTTTGACTCAGGGTCTGTGCCTGTCCTCTGCAAGTGATGTGGCTCTACTGGTGGCCCTGGTGGACCCGTGGCACTGCCTGTCTCATGGAGCATGCCTTTATCTCAGGCTGTGACTTGGGTTTGGGGAACCCGCCAGCCAGACAGCTGTGCGTGTGACACTTGAAGGGGCTGCCTGCGTCTGATGGAGAAGGGGACTGAGCAACTGAGGAGGAAGACATCAGACAGGCTGGATATGGCGACTCTGAACCTCACCAAGTCAGAGAGTATCACTGCAGCCACCGATGGATGAAGGAGTCTAGGGGTGTTTGGGGTGGGGGAGAGAAAGATGTACCACCTAACTTCCTCTCTGGGTTTTGTCTGTGTGAAGGGAACACCTCCTGTGTATTCCCCAGCAAGTTTCCTTAAAGGTTTAGAAGGCTTGGGAAAAAAATGCTTTCCCCCAACCGCCATGACATCAGGAGGCTGCGAGGTGGGAGATCAGGCAGGTGGGCACCGTTAGAGCTCAGCTGCGTGTTGGCATGAGTTTCCTGGGGCAGCAGCAGAAGCGGACTGAGGAGCGAACAGGAAAATCTGGTGACCCATTGGATGTGTGGGACATAGAGAGAGCTCTTAACTGGCGCCTTGGGAAAGAATATGTAGATTTAGAACCATAAGCCGGTGTATGCCAAATAGTCGCAACAATATTCAAAACCACAGTTCAATATTCAGATGCACAGTTCAATATTAAGTGCATATTCAAACGCTATCATTGTGATTTCTAGACCCAGCTCTGCCCAGCTCCCTAGGCTTTCTAGCTGATCCAAACCTAAGACTTTAATTGGATTTTGTTTTTGTTTTCACTTCCAAGGTCGCTGAAATTCTTACCTTTGTCTATCTACACTGCAGGATGGAACTTCCCTTTTTAGAATGTCATTGGCTGTAATGGAGCCTGACTTCTTAAGACTGACATAACCAACACTGGAAGCAATGCGGGGTCCTTGCAGAAAGCCTAGGACAGGGCTAGCCTGGAGGAGACAGGGCTTCTCCTGTAGGAGAAGTTTCTGGTATGTATGACTGAGCTGCACAGAATGGGAAGAGAGAGGACTTCTTGGTGGAGTTCTGGGTTCCCATCCACACCTTTGCCTATGTCAGGCTCCATCCTTCAGGCTCTGGTCCCCCAACAAAATGGGAATGTTTTACCCCAGTTTCATGGTGGTGGTCAGCTGGTCAATTTGAAAACGGGTCCAGGATTATCTAGAATTAGGGCCATTACCTTATCTGAGTCCTACCCCTGCTTGTTTTTTGTGGGGGGTTATTTTGTTTTGCTTTCTGGTTTGAGACAGGATCTCATGTGTTCCAGGTGGGCCACAAACTCACTATACAGCTGAAGATAACCTTGAACTTCTGATTCTCCTCCTTCTATCTCCCAAGTGCTAGGATCGTAGGAGTGCTCCACCTATGCAGTGCTAGAGGTTGAACCCTGGGCTTCTTGCATGCTAGTAAGCATTCTACCAACCGAACTACATCTTCACACTCTCTTTTTAAATGCATGCATATATGCATATGTGTGGAGTTCAGAAGGCAACCTTAAGACCGCCATCCACACACCTCCTTTGAGAGAGGCCTTCTTCTTGCGCTGGAGCTCACCAACTAGGCTAGACTGGATGGCTAGTGAGTTCCACAGATCTTCCTGCCTCCATCTCCCTATCATTGGGATTACAAGATTACACCATGTGTTGTAGCAGCCTTCCTAGCTCAGCACCCCAAGTAGCGGGAACCACAGGCACATAAGACCATACCTAATTAGAATTTCTCAATATTTTGGGGAGAAAAAGCTAAAACTAAAGAATAAAGACACTTGAGAACTCACAATTGCTGGGGGAAGACACACTCTGATACCTGGGTTTAAAGATAGCTGGTTTTCATGTGTGTGGACTCTGTTAGCAGAGATCTTCAATCTCTGCAGCCTCAATATTCCCGAAAAGAGAGCCAAATGCATCTTAGTATAGAATGTTTCTGGGATAAGGCTGGAGTCCTCTTGGGGAATGTGGCTAGATTAGATTTGGGGCATATCATCATGGAGCCAGAGACTCACAAACTTTCCTCCTGATTTAGAGCTGTAAGTGGAAATGGAGAGATTACATTAACAATCCCTTCATCTTGAACAGATCTCAAATTCATGGAAGTGTTTCGACAATGACTAAGTTGAATCTGTTCTGGGTAACAAATTACACAGAGAATGTGCTAGCTTATGCAAACCATCCATACCTGGTACTCACATGGCTGGGACACCAAGCATGGCCACCTCCCTGTGAGCTATACAGCTACCTTTCTGGTCGGGGTCATAGCCTACTGAAGTCTCCAAGTTGCTGTGAAGCCAAGACTACAGTACATGGTAGGGTCTCGTGAGTTGCTGGATGGTGGAAAATATGTCATAGGTGGGTAATAGAGACGTGGGAGGGACCTCTCAAGACATCAGGTCTGTGCTGGAGAAATGGTTCAGTGGTTAAGAGCCCTGTCTGTCTGTTCTTCCAGAGGACTTGGGTTCAATTCCCAACACCTACATGATGGTCTACAGCAATCCATTAACTCCAGTTCCAGGGAATTCAACATCCTTTTCTGTTCTCTTCCAGCTTTGCACAACGTGGTACACTTACATATATGCAGGCAGAACACATATACACATAAAATAAAAATAAATAAAATTAAATTTAAAATATATTAAAAAATTTTTTTAAAGACTTCAGGTTCATGTGTAGGTCCTCCACCTCCTCATATCTTCCTTGGGTTTTTCCTGGAAAAATTGGGATTCTGGGGAATGCCAAGAAGGATGAACCATTTTTAACTGAGGCATGGAGATCCAGTTGCGTATATTTGCATCTTGTTCTTGGGCTGTCATTCAAGATTCCAAAGCTGCAAAGTCCACCTGCCACTTTGAAGAATTTGCGCTTGGGGGAGGGGGCTGAGCAGGAACAGGGGAACTGGACTCAGTCTGTAGCTGCTCTGTCTCCTGTCTACCTCCTCAAATAAGTCTTGGCACGGCTAGTTCTTGTCCTCTCACAGGATGGAAATGACCTGGAGGAAGTGAGGACTTTTCTCTTCTGAAGATTCCTATAGACATTGGGTAGGTTTGGGAGGACATCTACAGCCTGAACTCTTGGGCTTCAAGCACCAGTTCAGTGGGGAGGGCTGGCAATTGAAAGTGGGAGGCATTCCCAGCCCTGTATGTGGTCCTATAGCTCTTAGTCTACATTTTCCATTTGAGCCCCGGCGACCACTGCCTTGGCCAGAATCAGCAGAGAGACCCAGCAGGTGACTGGATCCAGCCCTGGCCTATACTGGGTCAATTCTGAATCATTCTTCTCCAAGGCCAGATATCTGGATCTCACCTGTGTCCCTGAGAACTGAAATGCCTGTTGCCCCTTGGTCTGCTCAGCCTTTAAGGGACATTGTCTGACTTCTCCCAGGTATGACTTCCTTGATCACTGACGCAGGAGACCAACAGAGCCATGAGAGATGCTTGCCAATCTGGTACAGGATGTACTTATCATGCCTCAGGGAAGGAATGAAGCACGTAGGTTTGCTTTCTACCACTCCCTACCTCCGTCACCCACAGGCTTTAGATCTGCCCTTCAGAGATGGGCTCACGATCTGACCCCACACACACACTTGAAACAGAATGGCTCAGCCTTGCTGAGGTGACAACAGTTTCACCTGACTCTATGAATGGCCAGAGTTGGGGCCAATCTCTCTCTCTCTCTCTCTCTCTCTCTCTCTCTCTCTCTCTCTCTCTCTCTCTCCTCTCAACTTTTGGGCCCTCTCTCTGTATCACGCCCTCCCCTCTAAATGGAAGATGTGAACTGGTAACCAGGCTCACGCTGACAAATGGTGTCCCTGGAGGTTGACCTAAGGAACCACCACAGCACTGCTCTGTCCCTGTAGCTTATGCAATCCTGGGTGAGATCCCTCACCACTCACACCTGACTGACTGACTTTCTTATTGCCTTTGTTTCAGCTGCTTCCTCCCTAACTTTCTGTGTGTTCTCTGCCCCATTGCCTGGGATCTCTTTGTAAGTTCTGACCCTGACATTTTCCGAGTCTTGACCCTCACATGGACCAGCCTCTGCTCCCCTGTGAATCATCCCTTTCAGAGCCAAGACTCTACCTGAGCCCTTCCCTCAGCTGCAGTGAGCTCGTTGTTCATCCTCACCTTCAGGCTGGTGCTCAGTCTCAGGGAACCCCAGACAGTTGCTGTCTGCTCCCTGTCTTCCTTCCTGCTGCCATCTCGCCTCCTGACTTCTCTCTTCATTTACACTCTTCCTGCCCTTGGCCCCATACCTTCAAATCATTTTGACTTCTAGGCTCCTTTCCTTCTGTACATCCAATTAGCCAGTGTGTCAAATGACTTCATAGACCTTTGTATGGCCACTCAGCCTCCCTTTAACTCCCCAGCTCATCAAACCACCTAGAATGTGCCTGGTTCTTGAGATAGAAAGAAATGCCTTCCCACAGAACCTCTTCCTGGGAGAGCTGATGTTCCCTTAGTACTGGGTTTCCTACAACAGCCTAGTCACCAGGGCGTGGGGGGGTGAAATACCGGGTTGATTTTGAAGCATAGGATCACTTGCTAGTAACTTGAATATCACCCACCCCACAACCACCAAGGCCCTGGTTGTTTCTAGTGGGATGCTTTTTTTTGCTTGAGACAGGGTCTCAAGCAGCCCAGACTGGCCTCCAGATAGATGACCTTGAACTCTCAATCCTCCTGCCTCCCTTTCCCAAGTGCTGGGATTTCAAATGCGTGGCACCACGCCTGGCTGTCTCTCACTCTTTCTGCTCTCTAGGAGATGAGCCTCATATTTCCAGTCCCCCCACAGGAGGGCCCTGCTGCCTTTGGTGTCATCATAATGGAATCCCACCCAACCTGAAGAAACCCTGTGTTTTCATCATCTCTCATGATGGACACTCACTTAAGATCGCCAAAGAAGCCAAGCCAGGCGACACTTACCCAAAATCCCAGCACCTAGGAGAGGCAGGAGGATTGTCACAAGTTTGAGGTCAGGTCGTGTAATCCAATCAGGATTACATACTGAGATCCTGCCTCAAAAATTACAATATAATAAATAAATAAAAAGATCTCAAAAAACTGATGATCTGGAGTTCATTTCTCCTGGGATTTGGAGGGCATAATTCAATTTTTGTTAGCTTTGTTTTAATGAATTCTTTTTTTTTTTAGATAATAGGATTTAAATTTGTTGACATGCTTGTACTCATGACAAATGTTTTTGATCCCTAAGCAAGAGGTGAGACTGGCATGGGTTTTCTTAAGAGAGCTCAGATCAGAGATGAGCTCTCCTTTGCCCCCGAAGTGAGTCGCCACTTAGATCCACACTGCAATGACTTTTCCCATTTTGGGTTCCTTCATCTGTCAAGGCAATAGGTGAGAAGGAAACCAGGGCAGTCATCTGGTCAGAGGCAAGAAAGAAGACTTCAGGTTGGACTTGAATTTCTTGCATCAGGTTAATTGATGTGGTGATGCATCCACCTATAAAATTACAGAGTGGCTCACCCAAAGGCCCTGCATCTGTTGCAAGTACCAGGAGCTCTCCTTCCCACTGGGTTCCAGCAAGCTGCCTGTTGGGCTCCAAGGACCAGCCTATCCTGCTGTTTCCTGAACCCCATCCTTGGCCATCAGCTCCAATGGCAGCCCTCACCGACTTTTCCTTTATGTGCCGCTGGTTCAAGAACTGCAATCTGGTTCGTAACCTCTCAGAGAAGTATGTTTTCATCACCGGCTGTGACTCCGGCTTTGGGAACCTGTTGGCCAGACAGTTGGTTGATCGGGGCATGCGAGTGCTTGCTGCTTGCTACACTGAGGAGGGGGCCCAGAAACTTCAGCAGGACACCTCCCACCAGCTGCAGACCATCCTCTTGGATGTCACTAAGACAGAGAGCATCAAGGCGGCGGCCCAGTGGGTGAGGGACCAAGTGGGCGAGCAAGGTGGGGTGAACTTCATTCTTTAATGTTCTCTATATGCTTCCTCTTCTTTCTCTTCCTCTCTCCCCCTCTCCCTCTCCCTCTCCTTCTCTCTCCTTTCCTCTCCCTCTCCTTTCTCTGCAGCTGACAATATCAGAGGCCCTGATGTCTAAATGTGGTAGGAGAGATGATGTGGGGAACAGGCTGGGAGGCTCTAGTATAATTGAATGGGAAATCACTGCACAGTGTTTCTTGGCAGGCTTGGCCTAGGGACAATAAGAAAAAGGAGGAGGGGCTGAAGCAATGGCTCAACTGTTGAGTGTACTTGTTGCTCATGCAGAGGACCCAGGTTTGATTTCTGGTACCCACATGGCGGCTAACAACCATCAGTAACTCCAATTCCAGGGGATCCAACACCCTCACAGGACATGGATACCCTTACATAATGCAGCAGGCAAAACACTCATATACATAAAAGAGGGGTGAACAGAAGGTTGAATTCCATGAGTGGGGTGCTTGCTGTTGTTGACTGTGTCAGCATTACCATGGATTCTGGTGACTCCATCAATGGGATGCTCCCATTGGAAAGTAGCCTGTGCTCTGGGGCTGTACCAAGAATGGGACCTGCCTGGTGTACTTTCAGCACACAAGATATTGACACAGGATCACTTGGTTGCGTGAACAGCAGCTTGAAGAAGTCTTCGCTCCTGAAGGAGTGAGGCTAAGGCCCTGCCTAAATGGAGGCAACTTCTCTGGGGCCTAAAAGGAGTCTGAATGTGGCTCTATATCATTTTTTTCCTTAGCACTTAGCCCTATCCAGGACATCATGCATTTTACTTTCTCTTTTTAAAATTATTATAAGTATTATTGTGTGATTATGTGTGCATGCCTCAGTGTGCCTGTGGAGGTCGGAAGATAACTTTGGTGAGTCAGTTCTCTCCTTCTACCTTGTGGATCCTGGATATCAAACTCAGGTCATCAGGCCTACGTGTCAAGCACATTTACTCACTAAGCCATCTTTCTGGCCCTTATCTGTTTCTACTGCTTGTTTTCTACTTATCCGCTGGAATAAAGGTTCCTGGGAGCAGGTTTTCTATCTCTTTTACTTACTGTGTCCTTAACAACTAGAATAGTGTCTGATACCTGGGAAGGTGCTCAATAAATATTTGTTGAATGAATTCGTTAATGAATAATTCAGCAAGGGTGAGCCTCTGCCACCATGCAGCCTCAGCCTGCCCCTGTACTCAGCCTCCAGCCATTTATGTTCATGACTCATTGGGTGTATTAGTCTCCTATCATTGCTGTAACGAGTTCATGAAAATATACTGGATTAACCAACACATGTTTGTTATCTCATAATTCTGGGGAGGGAGAAGTTCAAAATGTTCTTACTAGGCTAAAGTCAAGGTCTGAGCAGAGTTGTGGGGTGCTAGGGCAGAATTCCCCTCCTGGGCTTTCAGAGGTCACCCATCTTCTTTGGCTCATGGATCACGCCCTCTTCCAGCAAGCTTGAGCTGTGTGCTCTTCATGCTTTTTCTTTTCTCTGGTCTCTGGCTCTCTCATTCTTCTGCTACTTAGAAGGGGCTTTGTGATTATATTGAGCTCACTGGGTGAACTTGAACTAATGCCCTCCCCCCTTAAGGTCAGTTCGTTAGCTGCCTTAATTCCACCTATAACTTAATTCTACCTGTAATTCCATGTAACCTAACATAACCACAGCTTCCCATGATTGGGATGCTGATATCTTTAGGGGATCATTATTCTGCCTGTGCCACTGGGCAACAGCCGTGATGTAAGGAGTTCTACGAACTGGGTGAGGTGATGCACACCTGTACCCCAATGCTCAAGAAGCTGAAGGGGGAGCCGCAGGGGGTGAGCAGAGCTCTTAGATGCTTTCTTGTTGCCTCCTGAGAGCACATGGACATGAAGGTGGCACAACCCTAAAGCTTCTAGCCCTGCTCTGACTATTCTCTGTTTATTCTTTATAGGAAAACTAAACAGAACAATAATATGTCCTGGTTCCCCAGGACACAGTGTGTCCTCTTCTGGAGGACTAGCAAAGGTATCAGTAGTGTGTATCCCTTTCTAGAGCAGAGACCGCTGGAGTGTTAAGACCTTTGGATGTCAAGAGCCTTATTTTCTCCGCTGTATGGCTAGAAAGTCCTCTCAGCTAAGAATGCTCTAAGCCAGTTTCTTTCCTGGAGTCTCTTTGATAGGAAGAAGGCAAGAAGATGAGGTATGGCTTGGGTGGGGACCCCAGACCTAGGGAAGGGATAGGGCAAGATTGATGTCTGCATCTAGATCTGTCCTTAAGAGAGTACACTGTGGCAGTTACAGTGTCTCGAGGCTGTGTTAGCCAAGATGGGCTGCAATAGAGGCGAGGGGAGGCTGAGCATCTGGGGATGGGACTTGTGGGACCCTCCGATGAAGATGAGACGTTTCCACTGGGATTTCCTCAGCACCTCCCCTGGTGGAATTTTCCTTGGAAGGTCATTATGTAAAACAAATGGAAGGAACACTCTCCCACAACCCGCCCCCTAGCCAGCTTGTGGAACAGGCTGAAAATAATGTCCTAGTGGTTGTCTGATGTTGAACCTGAAGCCCAGAGAAGGAAGTGACCTGTCCTAGGTTGATCTAGAACCAAACCTAAAATTTGAGGTTCTCCGACTCTGAGGCCCTGCAGAGCTAGGGGACCGTACTTAGGGTTGGTGTTCTCCATTTGTATCCACCCAATTTATCCACATATTTTCCATAAGTACCTTATTAACATGTTTTGTGTGTTTATTTATGTTGTGTTCTTTCTCATCTGTGGCTCCTGTAGTGGTAAGACCCTAACCTGTTCCCTTTTGCATTTCTTTTGCTCTGTTAACTAGCACAGAATAGATACATAAATGAATGAAGTGTGACTAGTGAATGAATGAATGAATGAATGGACTGATTCTGGTGATGCAGAAATGGGATTGGTTAGACTTAGGTGAATAGAGAAGGGGATGCATGATTGGTGAGGAAACTCCAGAATTAATCTATCTGTTTGAAAATGATATTTCTTACCCCAAATCTAATAGCGCCCAGCCTGGATTGTAGCTGGTACAGGGCCCCATTTAGCTGGCAGATCACATGAATCAGAAAAACAAGTCTTACCAGGAACATCAAGCACATGGCCCTTCAGATTGCTGTCCGAGCTACATCATTCTTGAGCTCACTGTCCTTGTGTACTATACACCTGCTCGGCCATCCCTGGGCCCTGAGCTGTTGGGTAAGGAACAGTCTTTGGTACCTTCCCAAAGATGCTGCTCATTTCTCTGTGGTTCTCTCTCCTTCTGTTTCCCCTAGGCCTCTGGGCCCTAGTGAACAATGCAGGTGTGGGCCTGCCCAGTGGTCCCAACGAATGGCTGACCAAAGAAGACTTTGTGAAAGTGATCAATGTGAACCTGGTGGGACTGATCGAAGTCACTCTGAACATGCTGCCCATGGTGAAGAAAGCCCGGGGCAGGGTGATCAACATGTCCAGCTCTGGTGGTCGTGTGGCTATCATTGGTGGTGGTTACTGTGTCTCCAAGTTTGGTGTTGAAGCCTTCTCTGACAGCATCAGGTGACTGGGTCCTGGTACCAAACTAATCTAGATAGAAGTCTTGGGGGCTTTACCATAGTGATAGAGGCCTGAGAGTGGCAATATCCGGGCAGGGAGGTTCTGGAGAGAAAATAAAACAGCAGCTAGAACCAGTGACCAAGAAACAGGCTGGGGAGACTATGTACGATGAGAGTGGGGGACACCAGGTGAGTCTTCCCTTGAGTAGACTCAGACTGAGGGAAATTCTCTTAGTTCTGTATAAATGGGGGCACTCTTCAAACAGACACAGAGAGAAGCCTGGGGCAGAGGTATCCTGGAAGATCCTCAGGGACATAGGCCTAGTATAGATCCTTTCCCCATGTGGGCATGGGGCTGAGTGGGAAGACCCTGGTGGGAAGAACCGGGTGGGAAGCAAAGCCTTGGCCTAGATTTTCCCTTGACTTCCTGCTGGCTCTGCCTATGCAAATTGCCCGAGACTGCTGCATCGGCTTAGAAAAGGGCTAAGGCCCTAAGGAAGGCTTATTTGCATGAAGGCAATGCCAAGATTAACTTTCATGGTGGGAGGAACACCTCCAGGTTCCTGGAGAGACAGGTCCCTCCTGAGGTGACTCTGATGCCTGTCGTAAGACCAGACCAAGTGCAACTCTGATTTCATAGGCGTGAGCTCCATTTCTTTGGAGTGAAGGTCAGCATCATTGAGCCAGGGAACTACCGGACATCCATTGTGGACCATAAGGGCCTGGAGGCACAGATGAAGAAGATGTGGGACCGGCTGCCTCAGGAAACTCAGGATAGCTACGGAGAGGACTATTTCCGCATCTGTGAGTCCCTAGGCGGGAACAGGTTCTCTGAGAAGGGCCAGGAGATGTTAGGGTTGCTGACTGGCTTTTGGTCTACAGATGATGTGACAGACCCTCAGAGAGACTCAGGTCCAAATGTTATACAGATAGTGGCAAAACTAGGGTTTGAGATTAGGGTCCAAGTGGCAGAGCCATAGCTGCTGGGAAGGTGGGGGTGTCTGGAAAGTTGCTGCCTGCACTAGTATTTGTCCCCTAAACATTAGATATAGGTGAAGCTTATAAAAATGTACAGAGAATAGAGCAGGTACCAGACTGCCCAGTTCAAGTCTGGGCACTGACACCTGATAGCTTGAATGTTTTCTTGGTATTCTTTTAATTTTTTTTATTTTGAGACATGATCTCATGTAGCCAAGGCTAGCTTCAAGTTTGCTATACAGCTGAGAATGACCTTGAAATCCTGATCTTCCTGCCTCTACTTCCCAAATGCTGGAATCGCAGGAGAGTGCCACCATGCTCAGCTTTATTGGTCTTTGTACGCCTCAGTTTTTTTTTTTTTAAGCTCTAAATGTAGCCTACAGGTACTGCTTACTGAGATGGAAATATGAGGACCTGAGTTTGGGTTTGGATTCCCAACACCCACATAAAAAGTGGTCCTAGAACAGGGGGAGTGGAGACGAGAGAATCCGTGGGGCTTGCAAGCCTGCCAGTCTAGCTGAATCAGTAAGATCCAGGTTCAGTGAGAGACCTTGTTTCAAAGAATAAAATGAAAATCAAATCAAATCAAATGTTCAAACTTAAAAAAAGGGGTGGGGGAGTAATTAGGAAGACACTAAATATGTAGACCTCTGGTCTCCCCATGCCTCCCCTCCCCAAACACACACACACACACACACACACACACACACACACACACAGAGTACCCACCCCACAGGGTGGTTGTGAGGTTTAAAATGTGTAACATAGTTTATTAAGGAGGAAAATAAGCATGTGGACTTCAGTAGGAAGGAGATCGCTAGGCAACCCCCTTTCTGTCTCTAAGTTACCAGGCTCTGGTGAACCTTAGGAGCTTTGGAGGGGTAGACAAGGGCATCTCAACTGTTTACTGTATTGTATGAAGTTCGGGGAGTTCCTCGAGCTTAGAGATGCATATGGCAGGTGAAGGCATAATAGGCATGGTCTGCAAGGAGGTCTGACAGTGGAGGAGGAATTGCCGGATGGCGGACACTCCCTGGTAGGAGGGAGAGGATGGCGGACACCCCCTGATAGGAGGGAGAGAGTCACTCTGAGGACCGGAAGGCCCTACGTTCCTTTGGAGAATTTTGAAGCTGAGACAGTTGACTCTGGAAGGGGAAGATCCATAAGACTTCCTAGGTGTCTCTTTATTACAGAGTCTGGATGGAGAGGACCCCACCCCACCATCAGGAGCCTCCTGTGTAGTTGCCCTTTGTAGGGGACAGCTGTTGGTGACAGAAACAGGCTATGGCACAGTTAGTTGATATTCCCTCCTCTGATCGCCTCTCTGCTGAGGCTGGCACGGGGGGGGTCTCATGAGGTTTCCCTCCATCCAGAGCGAAGCAGCCATGTGCCCAGCCCTCGTCCTGCTCTCTCCAGACTTCAGCAGTTTGGTTCCTTGTTGCCGAGAGGCAACTTTTGGGCATCTGAAGCTCTTGGACTGAGACCTAGGCTATCTTACCTGGTGGCAATGGGCAAGTGACTTAATATCTCAGTCTTCTCATCTGTAACGGGTTATGAGAAGTAAATAAGTAAACACAAAGAGAGAGAGAGAGAGAGAGAGAGAGAGAGAGAGAGAGAGAGAGATGTGTAGAATAGCTCTTGATCTAACAAGAATTCAAAGTCTGTAGATACTGTCCTCATCTTTCCTTAAACTGGGTGTGGCCACCTTTTCTCCTTTACACGGGTATCTACAAGCTGTAAGTTCTTAGTTTGCAGAGATCCTTAAATCATCAATATCCTGATGAGCAGGATGGTCATGCCTGCAATCTCAGCACTCAGGAGGCTGAGGCAAGAGGTTAGACTGAGTCACACAGTGAATCTGAGGCTGGCCTAGACTACATGAAAAGACTCTGTCTCAAAAATAAATTTTAAAAAGTAATCTCAAATCCAATGTGATGAATTTTTTAAAAATATGCTCAGAAAGTCTGGGTTAATCAGCTTTCTGTTACTATAGTAAATACCTGAGATAATCAACTTACAAAGAGAAAAGGTTCATTTTGGCCCAGTTTTGGAGTTTTCAGCCCATGATTAGTTGACCTTGTTGCTTTGGGCCTGTGGCAGCCCATCATGGTAGGAGCTCAGCAAAGCCTCATGACTGAGAAACAAAAGGCAGGAAGGGGAAGGGCCAGGGCTGCACAATCCCCTTCAATGCACACTTCCCAGAAACCCAAAGACTTCCTCATTTCTCAGTGCCACTGTTTCCCAGTAACACCAAACTGGGGACCAAGCCTTCAGTACGTGAGTCTTTGGGGAACACTTAAGATCCAAACTATAGCAATGGATTGAACATAGATAGTCACTCAATCAAATCCATAATAGGTCTGAAAATATCCAGGGGCTGGACTTACTCTAATGGCATGCTTTTCTGGACATTACACATCAGCAGAATTAAAAGCCAGGAAATGCCCGTCTTGGCATGGCTGCAGTGCATTTTGAAACTGAGTATCTGTCCTGTGGCTTGTAGAGAACAGGGCAGGCTTCCCAGTGCCATCTGCTGGGGTCCTTTCATGGCCGGGACACCTTGCATTCTCTAAGGTGAGGAAGGAGGCAAGATGTTGAGGGAAGATGCTTTGGGCCCAGTGACAAGGCAGGAGCCTCTTGGCTGTCTTTTCTTTGTGACATGGCCATGGGCTTGCTCAGAAGGTGATGAACTTTGTGGGTCTATGTCAGTCTTCTGCCAGCATAGAGCAGAGCAGCCCTACAATGATGTTCCCTACCCTGTAGAGTTGCCAACCCTAGATCCACTCATCAAAGCCAGGAAAAGCAGACAGCGATGCCCAGACCTTTGGCTACATTTCAGGGAGGTGTACGGGGATTGGAGAGTGTCTCTTTTGAGGAAGGGGGGAAGTCTCTCCTGTTAAGTATTCCTCTAGATTCTATTTGGTCCTAGTCCTGTCCTTCATCTTCTACCCTTCCCAGTTGATGGACCTCCTACAGGGCCAGGGCAGGGATATCTTTCTGAAGAGGTTTTAGACTGAAGCCCAGGGCTCTGACTGATGCATCTGCTCCTGACCGCAGGCTGGAGAAGGGTTCAGTGGGGTGCTCAGAGAGCAGGCATGATTCTGCTTTGCTGTTTGTCTTCTTAGTTGAAATTCTTGTTTATAAAGAACTCATTCTTCATGCTTTCAGTACTTGATGATGAATAATAAGAATGTGTACTAGGAAAAAAAGCCAATTCATGAAAACCAAAAAAGTTCTTTTTTCACTTAATACCCTTTTATTACAAGACCATTATATGTCAGACACTGGGTGGGGCTCTGGAATTAGAATGCACAACGTAGTATGCTTGCCCCTTGCTTCCTGTGGCTGAAGACCCTGCGGAGGACACACACACACACAACTTAGTGACAAATGTGACTAAAGACCATTGAGTAGAAATAAGGCTATGAAAGAAGAACAGGGCTTGAAGTTAGGGCCCTGATTTGGATGAGGGAGCCTTCTCTGAGGTGACTTAGAGGAGAAATAAGAGTTAGGCAGTGGAGAAGGGGTGAGCAGGGAGGGCTCTGCAGGCGAGCTCACTGCCTGTGGGGTTCTTGCTACCTTTCAAGGCCCAATGCACAGACCCCCCTTCCCTCAGCTTGATTCCATCTCCTCAGCTCACAGGGGTTCCCCTGACCCTGAGGGAGTCTGCAGTCTCCCTACCGACCCCAGGGAAGTGCAGAGCCCAGAAGCTATCCCCACCTTCCTGCCCAGGCCTTGCTGGAGGACACCCATGCCAGGTTGCAAGACTGAATGCTTCCTCGAACATCATCCTTAATAGTCTGCCTTCAAATGAGCGTGGTTCTTTTGAGGACACCAATATGTAGCCATGCTTTTCAAGTGAAGAATTGTTTTCTCCCCAGAAAGCAACAAAGGAGTTCCTTAGAGTCTGCTGTAAAGGACACTTGAAAGCCACTGTCTGGTCCCCATTAACTACTCACAAAAATCTTGACCCTGAGGTAGTGAATGTCTTGCCTGCCTGGAGCAGGCCAAAGTCAGGGAACCTTTGCTCACTCTCTGTTTTAACCCCTTGTAAGGGAAGTCTGATTCTCAAGCCTGTTTTCCCTGAAGTTTGAAGCCTGCACCTGTCCTTGCCCCAGAGTCCTAGAAGAGGGCCATGGTGAGTTGCAGGGTGGCCTGTTTCCTATCTATGTTGTGAGCCACAGCAGCCTTGGACTATCTAGGCGAGCGTCTGTGTCTCCCTGCCTGTGTGCACATTATAAGCAGAAGAGCCCTCAGATTCTGTCTGCCCTGGTCATTTCCTTCCACAATAGCCTTATGACCAAAGCAGGAGAAAGATTACTTTTCAGTTTGTTTCTTTGTTTCTTTGTTTGAGATAGGGTCTTACTATGTAGCCCTGACTGACATGGAACTCATTATGTAGATAAGGCTAACCTCGAACTCACAGAGACCTACTTGTCTCTGCCTCCGAATGCTGAGATTAAAGGCACGCACCACCACATCTGGTCTAGGATTACTACTTTATAATAACTTTTTCCCTACATGCTTTTGTAGAAAAGGTAGGAACTCACAGGAGAAAAATGAATAGCTTGAAGAAGCAAGGAATCCCAAGGGCCAATATTTTTACTTTCAATTTTTCTTTGCAAATGTATACATTTCTACTCTGACCTTCCACATCATCTGCTCTGCTGTAAGCCATTGTTGTGGTTTGGATTGCAAATGTCTTACAGGCTCATGTGCTAAAGGCTTGGTCCCCAGTGCAGCAATGTTCAGAGATGGGGATTTGGGGGAGTGATTGGATCACAAGGGCTCTAATGTTATCAATGGATTAACCCAATTAAAAGTATAGCTCAGTGGTAGAGCACTGGTCTAGCATGTCTGCAGCTCTATGTTCAATCTCCAAGACTGCAAAAGCAAATAAATGAAAGAAAAAATAAAACAAGAAAGAGGGGGACAGCCAGGTGTGATGGCTCATGTGATCCCAGCATTTGGGAGGCTGAGTCAGGAGGATTGTCATGTGTTTGAGGCCAGCCTGGACTATATAGTGAGTTCCAAGCCAACTTGGATTGTAGAGTGAGACTCTGTCTTCAAAATAAAAACAAAAAGCGTCAATCTACTGATGCTTCATAATGCTGTGGACTACTGGGAGATGATGAAAACTTAACTGGGTCCTAGTTGAAGGGAGTGGGTCCTTAGAGACGAGCCTTTAGACTGCATTTCCCTGTATTTTGTCCTCTCTCCCTCTCTCCTCACCTATCTCCCATCTGCTTCTCTTTCCTGACCATCATAAGGAAGCAGCTTTGCACTCCATCCCCTGCTGTTTGACCTTACCACAGACCCAGAGCGATAGAGCCAATGGCCATGGGCTAAAACCTCTGAAAGCATGAGCCAAAATAACCCTTCCCTCTGAATATTTTTCTCAGGTATTTTGACCATAGTCAAAGAGGACGGTCATCTTTGCTGTTCTCCAGATCACATATTTTCACTTTGCAGATAATCACAATTTATGCTCCAGGTCAGACAGCTAGGAAGTGGTGCGGTCATCAAAGAATTGAGCAAGTTCTTTTCATTATTAGTCTAAGAACAATGAGAATCCAGGACAACTGAATTTGGAAATATATATATATACATATATACATATATTTGTGTGTGTGTGTGTATATATATATATATATATATATATATATATATGATGATTATAGTGATCCTATAAATGGGTGCTTATGTAAGGGACACCATGCGTGGTATGGCAGTCATGTCTGAAATGCTAAATCTGGTGGCTGGGGAACTTGGATGGAATTCAAGAAAAGCACTCTTAATGAAGAATAACTGAGGCTTTTGTCCTGTCTCCCCCCACCTCAATGCCTTCAAATAGATACTGATAAATTGAAGAACATAATGCAACTGGCAGAACCGAGAATCACCGATGTCACCAACAGCATGGAGCATGCCATCATCTCCCGGAGCCCTCGTATCCGCTACAACCCCGGCCTGGATGCCAAGCTCCTCTACCTCCCTCTGGCAAAGCTGCCCACGGCTGTGACAGATTTCATCCTGAGCCGATACTTGCCAAGGCCAGCGGACAGTGCCTGAGCGGGGAGCTCAAGGGGTGGTTGGTGGGGTATAGAGGAGGGGGCAAAGAACTGTGGGATCACAAGAGGTGTCATTGTGTGTCCTGTGGGCAAGGATACCATGCTCAGCTGACACCCACTGCTGGCTTCTGTCTCCTCCCACCTGCTGGGGCCCCCAGAAACCTGAAGTGGCCCTTGTAGAATTAGAGACTTGCAGCATGGCCCAAGGGACATCTGTCACCCAGGCACCTATGAGTGTTCCTGGACCTGGAAAAGTTAAGGAGAGGAAAACTGGCTTCTGCTGAATGACAGCTGTCACCGCCTCTGTGAAATACCATAGGATAATCTAGCCCATGGGAGACTCTCAGCCCCCTTCCCAGGTCTGTAAATAAGCGCTGGATTCATACACATATGGAGTATGATGTCCAGAAATGCCAGAGCATACCCAACAGATGTTTAGTTTCTTTTTCTTTACATTTCTCTACAGATAATTTAGATTCATATAACACTCACTTGTTTAATCACCATTGATTAATTCTTCAAATATTTATTGAGTACTTACTACCTATTAGGTACTGTGAAGGTTCTGGGGTATATGAAGATGACGAAATGAGGTCTTAGTTTTTTTATGGTTCATTTTGTGTTTTGTTTTATTTTATTACAGTATCTATCAGCAGAGATAGAAGGGACAGAAATAAGAAAATGAAATTTTAAAAGGACCCTGGAGTCATCACACTGTAGTTCCCAAACTTGGCTATCCACTATAGTCACTTTCATATATATATGTTATATATATATGAAATACATCTTGAAGCCAGGCTTGGTGTCTCTTGCAATCCCAGCACTTGGGGGAACTGAGACAGGAAGATCTTTGTAAATTTAAGGCCAGACTGGATTATAAAGTGAGAGACTGCCTCAAAAAAAACAATCAACCAAGCAAACAAAAAATACATATGGACCTCGGTGTTAGAAAATCTGATTCAGTAAACCTGAGATGGAGCCAAGAATTATATTGCACCAAGGACATATAATGACCCCTCTGTACCAGGGAGCCATTGATATCTCCACAGAAGTATCTAGGGCTCAGTGGGAAGCTAATCTACGCAAGGGCCCAGCTTAGTGGTCAAGACAAACAGACTCTGGTATTCAATTTCCCAGACCAGGGTTCTTTGTTATTTTAGCTACAAGAGATCTTCAAATAAGTCATGGAACTAAATAATATATTCTAAACAGCTATAAACTTCTAGATCATATAAAGTTCTGTTTTGTTTTTTTGTTGTTTTTTTTTTAAGTTTTTTGAGGTACTGAGGATCAAACAAGGCCGAAGCATCTGAGCATGCACTGTGCCACTAGCTATGTTCCTCCTCTTGTGTCTGTCCTTCCTGTTGTGAAAACAGGACCTTACTGTATAGTTCAGGCTGGCTTAAATTTATATATATTGTAATATGACCCCAAATTCATGATTCTCCCACCTCTGCTCCCAAAGTGATATGATTACAGACATGTGCCACCAACCCCAACAACAACACAAAAACTTTAAAAAAAAACTTGATGCCTGTTCATGCAATAAAGGTCAAATATGATTTTCATTGTTATTTTTAATATTTTATTTATTGTTTTTATTTTATGTGTGTATGTGTGCATTGCCTGCATGTATGTAAGTACACCCATGTCATGCAGTGCCTGCCAAGGTCAAAAGAGGACATCAGATCCCCTGAAACTGGAGTTACGAAAGATTGTTAGCCATTATGTGGGTGCTGGGAACCGAACCTGGGTCCTCTACAAGAGCAGCCAATGTTCTTAACCACTGGATCATCTCCTCAGCTCCAAATACGATTTTTTTAATCAAAATGTTTGTAACTTATGTTTCTTCAACAGCTGGCTGAGCTTGAAGGTAAATGTGACTTCATTATATCTGCACTCTTTTTCCAAATAAGGTAACATTCACATGTTCTAAGAATCAGCACGGAGATACATTGGGGCAGAAAGGGAGGAACTATGCAATCCGCTATAACCTGTTACTTGAAGCCCTTCTATTCCTGGTGCCAAATTCTAATCTGATAGAAAACACTGAGCAAGAAGTAACAGAACAGTCACTCCAATTGGCTTAGACCTTAATAGTAAGGGCAGGACCTGCGGCTGAGTGTGGGCTCAAGGCTCTGCTGCTCACTTTTAGCTTCTTTACCACTGTGACCTAAATGCCAGTGAGAATGGGAATCTCTGTGCTTCTTCACTCCTCACTTACAGTAGAAACAGCCTGCTTCCCTTGGCATTTCAGATGCAAAAAGGTGTCTTCCCAGAGCCGTCATCACATTCTTACAAATCTCAGTGACTCAAAGTAGCTTAGGCACATCCATCCCTGAATCAATCCCCAGCCAGGATGGAAGATGCCATGAACTATGTATATTAATTGTGTGACAGAATGGGGATGCTGGGGAGGTAGTCACAACGTTTACTGCTCAGGAAAGTTCAAAACCCGGATCTCTGTGCTACTGAAAGGGTTGAACAAAGGTCAAAACTACATTTTCTTTACTAAAGGCACAGAAGCTTAAGGTGGACATGGTGGTGCTCACCGGTAATCCCAGCGATGGGGAGGTTGAGGCAGGAAGATCAGGAATTTGAAGTTATTCTTCAGTACATATCAAGTTTGAGGTCAGCTTGGGCTGCATGAGACTCTATGACAAACCAGTGACACAGAAGCTTTACTAGAGGGAAACCATGATTAGATGATCATCTGGGATATTAACGTACACTTTTCCAGCTGCTCTGTGTCTGCCCACTTTCCGTTCTCCCACTCAAGTGGGTAACCAAATGGATGCTTTACTCAGGGCGAGATGTTTGACAGACCACACCTTTCTCCTCTCAACTTTTGTGTTCCACACCCTAATATTGTTAGAGAAATTAAGGAGTTTAGGGAATGAAATACAGGCAATGTGACTTGTGGGTGTGCACAATGTCCTGGAGAAGCAGGGCCTTGTCCCCAACGCATGCAGATTCACTCTGGCTGATGAGAAAAAACGGTGAGGTTTGGGGTTCTGAATCACTTTCTGGAAGCACTGTGGGGAAGTAGCAAGACTCTAGTGAGTACTGAATAACAGCTGCACTATGTGTTGAGGCAGATGTGGCCCTGGATAGTGTCACAGAATATTCATGTGTCCCACCATGCAAGGCAGGAAGGTAGTGACAGTCACCCATTATACAGGGCATGCATACTGGCAAAGCAGGCATTTAATGGGTAACCTGTGTGTAAGTAGAAGACTTAATTTGGGGGGCTAGGGATACAGCTTGATACTGAGTCCTTGCTTGGCATTCAGGAAACCCAGGGTTCAGTCTCTAGGACTGCAAATGGGGCATGGGGGAGCAAGTTGCTTGGTCTGAGAACCAACCCTCCTCCCACAGTAGTTGAAGTATTTTCTGAATCTATGGACTGAGATTCCTATTTGCACCAATGTCATATTTAGTTCATCTCATATTAGGACTGTAATCTTTCTTTAAAACGTTCTTATATTTTTTATTTATTTGTTTTTGTTTTTGTATTGAGACTTAGGGTCTCACTGTATAGCCCTGGTTGAGCTGGAACTCACTACATAGACCAGGTTGACCTCAAACTCATAGAGATCCTCCTGCCTCTGCCCCCTGAGTAAGGGGATTAAAGGCATGTGCCACTGAGCTCAGATTTCCTAGAGTTTCAAATTGCCTTTCTTTTTCTTTTTTTAATTAATTTCTGTGTTAGTATAGAAAGTAATGGGTTTCTTTTCCTTTTAGCAAATATTTCTTTTTAAATTAAAAAAATTATTAATTTTGTTCTTTAACATTTTCATGCATGTATAAAATGCACTCTAATTACTCTCACCTCCCACCCATGTCAACCCATGCTTTCCCATGTTCTTGTCCCAAAAGTTCACTTACTCGGCTTTTTCAGCATTGAACCCCCCTATGTTTTTAAAGTACAGGAGTAATACAATTTATTTACTTATTATTTTTATATTCTAATTAATTTTTCTGCTTTATTTTTATTTTGTGTGTATGTGTGTATAGCGTGCATGTTTGCAAGTGAGCCCTGCCCCGCAATGCCCTGAAGCACAGAAGATGGCACATACATGACCAATTTATATCTAAAAGTGTTTTGATTTAGTTGTTTTTAATGTATGTTTTGCCTGCATGGATGTAGGTGCAAAGTACAATGCCCACAGAGACCACAAGAGTGCTGAGTCCTTGGAACTATAGTATGGACTGGACCATTGTTAGTCACTATGTGGGTGTTGGGAACTGAATCCAAACCCAAATCCAGGTCCTCTGGAAGAGCAAGACCTCTTAACCACTGAGCCATTTCTCCAGACCCAACACATCACATCTGTTTTTATGTAAGTTTTACTTTAATAACATTAATAGAAAAAGATAAGCAACTGCTCTAGTCATTTACTATATGAATATATTTTCCCATGATACCAGTATAGAAAATTATTTCATTCATTGCCTTATGTCTGTTACCTAGCTCCTCCTTCCACAGCTGTAAACTCTTTAAGGACAATGATTGCCTTATTCTCAACTATTCTGGAGCCACCTTGGCATATAAAAGGATCAAAATAGGGGGTTGAAGAGATGGCTCATCAGTTAAGAGCACTGGGTGCTCTTTCCAGAGGACCCAGGTTCGATTCCCAGCACCCCCATGAAGGCTAACTACCATCCTTAACTCCTGTTCCAGGAGTTCAGACACCCTCTTCTGACCTCCTCAGGTACTCCATGACACAGACACATGCATGCAGGCAATACACTCATACACACAAAATAAAAATAATAAAAAAATATTTTTAAAGGGGTCAAAATAAATTCCTTTTGACAGACTGAATAAAACTCATGGGTCACTACACCTCCAAATATATCATATATATTATTATACATAACAATATATATAACTAAGAAGAACCAGATTCAGTTCTCAGTACCTACATGGAAGCTAACAACTCCCTGTAACACAAGTTCCAAGGGATCCAATGCCCTCTTCTGACCACTTTGGATACCAGGCATGCATGCAGTGCATATATATATATATATATATATATATATATATATATATGCGCAGGTAAACACTCATATACATAAAACAAAGATAAATAAACCTTTTTAAAAAACACAAATATGGGGACTGGAGAGATGGCTCATCAGTTAAGAGCTCTTGCAGAGGTCACAGGTTCAATTCCCAGCACCCACATAGCAGTTAACAACTGTCTGTAACTCCAATTCCAAGGAATTCGACACACTCTTCTGACCTCCACGGGCATTGCATGACACAGGTGCATTTATATACATGCAGACATTATATTCATACACATAAAATTTTTTTAAAAATTTAAATACACAAACGTGTTCATTGAAGTGTACAATTTAATAAGTTGTTTTGTTTTTTTTTTTTTCAGTTCTCAGGATCAAACCTGGGACTTCGCACTAGTGCTCTACCACTGAGCTACCTCCAGCCCACAAATCTTGGTGCATAAGTACATCTAGCAGCAGCACCAGTGAGATGTGGACCATTCTTCTCTCCCTAGAACATCCCATGTCTGCTTTTTCTGGGGTCTCCCTCCAGTCCACCCTGGTCCCTGTAAGTTTGCTCTGAGCCCGCTTATCATAAGAAAGATCACTTTTGCTACCCCAGGGGCAGGGAATACGTTAGGGGGAAATAACTGTAGAATGGAGTGATAGAAGAGGAGCAAGTTTAGAGACAGAGACACGTCACAACAAAAAATTAGTAGTTAGCATTTACTGGATCCAGACAGTTCCAAGCGCTGGACTTAATTTTCCATATATCATCCATTTAATTTTGCTTAATCTTTGAATAGATCAGCATTAGAGGGTTACTTCTCATCTATAGAGAAGGAAACTGAGGCTTAGAGAGTAATTTGTACAAAATTACAAAGCTAAGAAGTACAATCAGACCTCTAACCCTGTGGGGCATGAAGTTCACTACAACAGCAAATACTCTCACAGTGCCTGTCCAATTCCAGGCACTGGCCTAAGCACTTTATTCTCCCCAGTAGTTCAGAAATGTGGGTGTTATTATTCCATTTTTAATGAGGAAAGAACCAAGGCCCAGAGAGAGTCATTACATATCCAACAAGTAGCCAGCTGAGCCGGTCTTTCAAGTTCTAGAATCCCATTTTTCGCCCATGTCATTATTTTATCTCTGTCCACCCACACTGACAGCAGGGTTTTCTGGCCAGTAGCGGGGATGGGCCTTGCTCCTAGCTCCCTGAACGTTCTGAACCCCCCCTCAATATCCTTGCTTGTGCCTTACTTCCAGCTCCTTCCTCATGAAGACAGGGAGCCTCTGCCCTTCAGGGGAGTCTCCTCTCCTGGGGAATGTTTGCCTTTCCTTGGAACCCCAGCAAGACGTGGAGTAGCCTTCCCACAACCTCAAGGGGAGGTGGGCGGAAAGAGAAGAGCCAGGGTGCAGGGAAGTTACTGTCTTGCCTGGCCAGCCTATTAGGGACAGTTCTGCACAAGCACAGTAAATGCTTTGCCTCTGCACTCCATCTTAGGTGTTAATGGCAAGCTCAGAGCAGCACACGAAATGTTCCTTTTGGAATTTCTGTTGTGAAGCAGGAGATAAAATGAGCTACAAGTAAATAATTTTGGAGGCAAAATTAAGACCCGGCTTGCGAGACATCAGATGACTTGTATGTGAGAAGAGGACAAGTCTTCTCTCTAATAAGTACTCTTTGCACTAATTTTGCTGATAAAGGAAAGCTCTAAATGTGTTGATCTTTGTTTCTTTTTTAAAAATTACTTACTGATTGTGTGTGTGTACACACACATATGTGTGTGTGCCATGGCATACATATGGAACATACAGTTGTCAGAGGACAACTTTTAAGAATCCATTCTCTCCTTCCACCATGTGGGTCCTAGGGATAGAACTCGGGCTCCCAGGCTTGGCAGCAAATGCCTTTACCCACTTCAGCCGTCTCACCAGCCCATTTGCTGGTCTTTCTACTGAAGGAGAGAAAGAAGTCCCTGCATGGGGCTCTAGCACCTTCTGTACAAGAGTCAGGTTTGGGGTGAACCATCTCTGTGACACAAATGACTTAATCGAGATGTGACTCAGCCTTTGGGAACCTGCTGGCCAGACAGCTGAACCTGGGAGACTGGTGGCTAGCTTCAAGGTGGTGCTCTTGGATGTCCCCAAGACAGAAAGTATCACTGCAGCTGCCCAGGAAATGAAGGAGCTAAACATGACTCCGTTTGTTTTCTCCTAATCTGGATGCCCTCTTATTTCAAGAGACAACCCCCTTAAGAAGATGACTCCAAGTTTCCTAATAAAAGAGAGAGATCAAAATAACCATTTTGTTCTCTCTCTTTTTTTGTGGTACTCAGTGTTGAACTTGGGGCCTTGTACATGTTAGACACATGCTCTACTACTTAGCTACATCCCCAGCTTTAGCTATTAAATCTCCACTTAGATGCAAAGGCTCCCTAGTGCTCTGTATCCAAAAGGACATCTAGTTCTGCTTATAAGTATGTGTTCTTTATAAGTACAAACTGTTCAATACTAAATAATCGTATAACATACCACAATTTATAAAGTTTATATATATATATATATATATATATATGTATATATATATATATCATCCGTGTCCTATTGAAAGAAACTTGATTTCATACCAGATCATTTCAGCATTTTGTTGTTTGTTTTTTAGACAGAATCTCCTTTTTTATTCCATGCTGGCCTGGAACTCACCTGTATAACCTGGGCTGGCCTCAGACCCATGGAAAGCCTCCTGTCTTGGCCTCCCAAGAACTGTGATTATAGGTGTGAGTTGCTACACCCAGTTAATTTGAGCATTTTGAATGAGTTTTACCTCCTCATTCCAGGTCTTTGCTCATAGCTGTGACACATGCTGGTACAATGGTACACAGGAGTTGGAGTCCAGATACTTGCAATAAAATTCTGTGTGATTTTGAGCATGTTATTAACCTCTTATGAGTCAGTGTCTTTCCCAGTGAGGTAAGAATAGTAATGCCTCCTGGAGTGGCTGTGATGAGGCACATGCGTATATAACACATATTGAAAAACTTTCTAAAGGAGAGATGGGGTTGGGGAGACGGTTCATTCAGCAAAGTGCCTGCTGGGCAAGCATGAAGATCTGAGTGGAACCCCCTCATACACAGTGTACAAACTGTAACCCTATACAGACACAACAGTGGGCAGAAACAGGTGTATCTGCAGAGCCTGCTGGCCAGCTAGTCTAGCCAATTAGTGAATGCCAATTTCAGTGAGAGACCCAATCTCAAAAGATAAGGAGAGCAATCAGGGAAGACACTGAACATCAACCTCTGGCCCCTACACATATGTATACACACATGCACATGAGTGAACATATATACAAACACACACACACTGTTCTAGTTCGCTTTCTGTCGTTAAGATTAAACACTAACCAAAAGCAGCTTGGGAAAGGAAAGAATTTATTTGGCTTACACTTCCATATCACAGTCCAGCACTGCCAGAAGTAAGGGCAGGAACTCAAGGGAGGCAAGAACTGAAGCTGAGACCATGGAAGAATGCTACTTACTGGCTAGCTGCCAGGCTCATGTTCAGCCACTTTTCTTATGCAGCTCAGGCCCATCTGCTCAGAGATGGCTTTGCACACAGTGAGCTGGACCCTCCTGCATCAATTAGCTCAAAAAAAATGCCCCACAGGCCAATCTGATGGAGGCAATTCCTCAGCTGAGACTCCCTCAGACAACTTTGGGCTGTGTCAAGTTGATAGTTGAAGTTAACTAGGACACACACACACACACACACACACACACACACACACACACACGGAGAGACAGAGCCAAATAATGGTGCTAGAACTCATAGGCCAAGCTAGATAATCAGCACTTTGTTTTCTTGTGCAATAGGGAGTCACTTTAGAAAAAGTGACTTTAGAAAAAGAACTGTTTTCTTGACTTCTCCAAATTTCCTTTATCCATCCTGAATTCATCTAATTCCTCTGATCAACATCCAGTGCATTAGATGAAGAATCAGAAGGGGAAGAACGCTGTTGGCAGGGATGGTGGCCCCAGACTTTCTTCGCAGAAGGCACCTAGGAGAGGCAGTCAGGGAGGGTTACATAACGAAACACTTGCTCTGTGCTAGTTCTGCGCAGCAAATTATATTTGCCTTTCTAAAGATCATTGAAAATTATAGATCTAAAATGAGGCTTCCTGAGTGTAAATCTCCCTCTGCCCTCTGTCACTTATTAACTGTGACAATGAACAGATTATTAACCCTTTTGTGCTTCATTTTTCTCTTAATCAAAAATAGGGAGAACAGTAGCATCAATTTCACAGGGCTATTATAAGGTTAAATGAGTTCATAATAAGCACAGTACATAGAACATGGCATAGCCTGAGGTAAGCCTACACAATAATGTTATGCTATTGTTTTTACTGTTACTGCTGCTTTATATTGACTCAGGCTGGCTTATGATGGGGGTTATGGAACAACAAATCCTCTCCCAAGTGGCACATCCACATGCCCCCTGGCTATGAGGTGTGCCCACTGCACCCTCATTTCTGTCTTCCTCCTTTTCCTTTACACCCACCTCCCCCGTGGTCTGTATGTGGTTTCATGTGGATCAGTTCTTCTCAGCGTAGGCCTCGTAGACCATCTTTGTTCTATATCCCATGCTCCTCATAATCACCCATCTCTTCGCCCTGTAGAAGATGGGAGAATTGGCATTCCTGAGCACAGACGGCTCCCTCAAGGTGTTTTGCTCTGGTAAGAAACAGAGCAATGGGACAGTAGCTGAAAGAGATGTGCAGTCAAAAGTTTCCATTCACTGGGGCCGGGGAGATAGCTCAGTTGGGGGCAAAGTGCTTACTTTGAAAACAGGAGACCTGAGTTCAATTTTAAGAAAAAAAGCTGGACATAGCGCTGTGTGCTCATAATCCCAGTGCTGGCCAGAGGTGGCCACAGGTGAATCCCTAGGGCCTGCTGGCTAGCAGCCAAGCCTATTTAGTAAGCTCCAGATGAATGAAAGACCCTGTCCTAAAGACAAAGTGGACAATTTAACCATGCAGACACATATACACATACATGTCATGTGCACAGCCCTCCAACAAACACACATGAGAGAGAGATTCCCTTGCTTTAAAGAAGGGAAATCTTGCTGGGGTGGGATATTTGAATAAAAAAAAAGTTACAAGCGAAGACTCTGACTCTTTTCTACAGTCCTTAGCAACATTCTGAGACTGCCCCCACCCTCCGACACTTCATAGTGGCCAGTAGTTTTGGTCATAGTCCATTTTTTTTGCTAATAACCCAAGATTGTAGACTGGATAAATTACAAAAAACAAGAGTTTATTTTGACACTAAGTTCCAGTTCAGTGTCATTGGGCAGCATCTAGTAAAGGCCTCCTCAGAGCCCTGAGGTGGTACTCGGCATCACAAGGCAAGAAACTAGTCAAACTGGTTTTAGTAGCAGGCCAACTCTCCAGGTAGTCCATTCACTCATTAATCCGTTCACCTATTAGTCACTGGATGGATTAATCCATTCATGAAAGCAGAGCCCTAATCACCAATTACAGGTCCTTTTATCTAACTTCTTAATATCTCACAATGGAGGATTAAATTCAGTCTGAGTTTGGGATGAGGGGAGACAAACCACAGTACTTTCCAGCCTCATTCTTCACAGCTTAATCATTCGACTGGCTCACACTAGAACTCGCTCACACTAGAACCAGGTTTTTAAAATTCTTGTCAAAGCCTGGCATGTGGTGCACGCCTTTAATTCCAGCACTCAAGAGGCAGAAGCAGGAAGATTTCTGTGAGATGGAGGCAAGCCTGGTCTACATAGCAAGTTCCAGGCCAGCTGGGGCTACAGGGAGACTCTGTGTCAAAAATAAATTCTTGTCAAGTGACAGTTCCTTAAATCCTTGATCCTGATCTGTAGCTAGAGGTTCAGAGTCCCAATATCAGCCTAGCTTGGGTCAAAGATCTGATCAAACAATAAGGTTTAGGGGCAGGTAGAGCTCCAAAAGAATAACATCTTTTTCTGGTAAGAGAGTTTCTCAGAAAGACATGGTTAGGAATGGGAATGTTGTTTCAAGCCCACAGTATAAAATAAAACTAGAGGCTCTCGGGCGATGCATCACAGACACCAAAACTACGGTGGATGACATATATTACAAATATGTTTTCTTTTGTCCTTTCTCCTGGACAAATCTGAAATGATATGCTATCTCCTATTAATTTGTCAGAGTTTCAGCTGCTTTATGTGTTTTTGCTCTGTCATTCTACTGCCCAGGATGTCACCAGTCAGCAAGAATGAGGAGAGGAAGGACAGTCTCTGCTCCTTCAGGAGTATAGTGTGCATCTTAACACAACTCACGTGTACTCATGCTTTGATCATAACTTAGTCACATTGTCGTCCCTCCCTCTGAGAAAGACTGAAGCTGGTTTTTTTGCCTTCTGGTCAGCCATACACTCAATTGGAAGTTCCATTACTACAGAAGAAGAGATACCTATATATAAAGATATAACTGGCAATCTCTGCCATACAGAGTAAGTCAGCCCTTTGGGCGAATCATCAGCAAAAGCATCACTCTTTATAGGTTACAGATCCTTGCTGGGTTTTGTGGAGGTATAATTTTGTTTATAAAAAATTAGTTATTTTTTTATTTATTTTGTATATGAGTGTTTGCCTACATAGATATAAGTAACCCCATGCTCGTAATGCCTGCAGAGGGCAGAAAGTGTAAGAACCCGCCCCCCTGCACAATATAATGCCAGAAGAGTGCAGTGAATCCCCTGGAACTGGAGTTACAGACAGTTGTTAGCTGCCATGTGGGTGCTGGGAACTGAACTTGGGTCCTCTTTAAGAGCAGCCAGTGCTCTCTTAACAGCTGAGCTGTCTCTCCAGTCCCCTGCAGTATAATTTTCATACCATCAAATTCACTTATCTAATTATATGCAAGTATATAATTTGATGATTTTTACTAAATTTATGCAACACATATTACATATGTGTTCTTTGGATCATATAACTCAGTAACAAAATATTTTCTCCATTTAAAATGTTCTCCTGTGCCTAGTGGAAGTCAATTGCCATTCCCACTTCCGGTTCCCCTAGAAACCACAAAACTTCCTCCTAGAGTTGCTTTTACCAGAACTTTGATATAAACAAAATCATACTATATATGGTCCTTTATGTCTAGATTTTTATTTAAAATAATGTTTCCAGGTTTATTTGCGTTATTTCAATGGGTCGTGCTTTCTTAAGTTGCTAAATTGTATTGTTTGTTTGTTTGTTTGAGATAGGGTCTCACTGTGTAACCCTAGCTGGCCTGGAACTTGCTATGCAGACCAGGCTAGTCTCAGACTCACAAAGATCTGCTTGCCTCTGCCTCTCAAGTGCTGAGACTGAAGGCACGTGCCACCATGCCTGGCACTGAACTGTATTCAGTAGCATGGATATACCACATTTTGTCTACCTATTTAACAATTATGCATATCTGTATTGTTTCTAGTTTGGAGTTACTATAAATAATGTTACTGTAAGCATTTAAATACTGTCTTTAAGCTGGGTGTGGTGATGCACACCTGTAATCCCAGCACTGGGAAAGCAGAGACAAAAGGATGAGGAGTCCAAGGACAGCCTGGGCTACATGAGATGCCATCTCAGAAAACTATAAATACTACCTTTATATGAACACAGTTTTCATTTCTCTCAGGTAGATAGATACCCAGGAGTGAAATAAACTGGGTCATTTAGTATATTTAGCTTCTTAAAATGCTACCCAGTTTTTTCAAAATGGCTCTTCCATTTTGCATTCCCACTAGCAACACACGGTAGTCTAACTTTCCCATGTCCTGACCAGCATTTGACACTGACATTCTTTTAGCTTTCATTCACATCAATGGCTTTAATTTGCATCTCTTTGCTGATTAAGAATTTAAACTGTAAAGTTCCATTGAAGCACTGATTTAGTTTCATCTCATAAATTTTTGTGTATCATATTTTCATTTCCACTCAATTCATTTTCTAACTTCTTTGTGTGAATGTGTGGGTGTGGTGTGTGTGTTTATGTAGTGTGTGCACATATTGCACTTTTGCCATGCGTGGAGGCCAGAGGAGGTCACTGAGTGTCACTTTCTATCTTACTCCTTTGAGGCAAGGTCTCTTTGAACCTGAAACTCACTCTTTTTTGCTTTTCTTTTCTTTTTTTTTTTTGGCGAGGCCCGTAGCCTGCAAGCCCTCCCTCCTAGTTCCGCCTCCCCCAGCACTGGGGTTACAGGCATGCATAAGACCACGGCCAGTTTGTTACCTGGGTAGTGGGACCCACATTCAGGTCCTCGTGGCTATGCAGTAAGTTCTCTTAACCACTGAGCCATCTCTCCAGACCCATTTTTTAATGTGACTCTTGATCTAAGAACTCTTTAAATAGGTGTTAACTTCCAAATATCTGAGGAATTTTCCAGTTTCTTGTTGGTGAATCCTAATTTCTCTGTGGTTGTAGAACAATCCTAGTATGATTTTAATTTTTTTTAAATTGAGGATTAGGGCTGACTTCCTTTAGAAGACATTTGGATGTGCTGGAGACATTTTCGGCTATGGTCTGGGGTATGTTCAACCAGTTCTTGGGTCTGCCTTGGGTTTGCCTTCAGTTTGGCTCTGACAGGTCTCCAGTCTCAGGGTCATGGGTGGGAAGCTGTTGTGGATGGAGAGGCTAGCCTGGTCCTTCTGTGGCTCTCACTTCTAAACTTCTCACTATTCTGTAGTTTGCTCCAAGCCAGACCATGAGCTTAAGCTAAGGGACTTTTCCTGTTCATGTCCTACCAAGTTTGCTATTTTTACTGTAATGCCTTGAGATATTTTCACGTTCTGTCTGAAACTGAGCCTGCCCCTTGACAAAGGTGATGTTCTCCCTCCAAGCTCTTCCTAACAGGATCGCCACCTTACTTGGTCAGGTGGAGGGGAGATGAGGTAATGTGGTATCAGGTGAAGAGCTAACAGATTTTCGTGAATAAATGATTCTCAACTTGTTGCTCACTTTTGACCTATTTCTGAAGGCCCTAAACCACCATGTTTGACAGTATCCCAGTTTCACACTCAGTTTTGAAGGAGAGTGTTTGCCAGTCTCTTCCCTCCGTGGTTGGAAGTACCCCCCCCCCCGCCCAATGCTGAGGAAAAGTCTATATATAAAACCTGCCAGCTTCAAAACACCCTTGAAAGGGTGAAGCAGAATTGAGGAAGCAGAATCTTTGTTTATTTGCATATTTATTTGTTTGGGGACATGGTCTCACTCTGGAGTCCAGCCTGGCCTCAAACTAAAGGTCCTCCCATTTCAGTGTCCCAAGGGCTGGGAATTATAGGTCCACTGTGCCCAGCTCTTAGAGTTCTTGGTTATTTATAGACTGTTTCTTGTCAGAATATTTCTTGTCAGACTTTTTCTTGTGACCAGAATATTTTTTACCTTCATTCAGATCTGATTCTGAGCCCCCGTACAAGACTCCAATGCTGGCTTCCTAAAGTCACATGCGGTGACAGCTGCTTCCCCTAGGGTGGTAGGCTTCCTCAGTCTCTCATCTGCCCTGCTGCCCTTTACACACCTGCGTATATCCACAGATATAATAGTGATCTACATTTTAAAGCAATCCAACTCTGACTTCAACGAAACCAGTAGTTCGTATCTGAGGCGTCCCAATGAAGTTCTAGATGGGGCTGCCGAAGATATACTCCATGTCAAAAATTAGGAGCTATCTCTTATTCTCTCATTAAGGTGACTTCTGCAGTACCATCTGCCCTGAATCAGTAGCCTGCTAGAGTGGGAACATGCCACAGTTCCTAGAGGAACGTTCAGTACCAAGGAAGGACACAAGTGAATGAGCACTCATTAGTGTGGGAGGTACAAAGGCACAAGAGGAACAGGCTGTTATAAGAACTCATATGCAGCAGAGGCAGTTAGTCTGGACCTGGAGGATCAAAGGCCTCTCGGAAGAACAGATGTCTAAACTGAGACCAGGATGAGTCAGCACTAAGCAGGCAGCTAGCTGGTTTACACTCTACATTATTCACAAATGTTCAAAGACAAGTGGGTTTAACGTCTCACCAACTCATCATAACTACCGTAGGCTACCCCCTTCAAAAGCATACTTACCTCAACCATATATGTGATTTAATATGTGATCTAGGAATAAAGGCTTTTTTTGTTGCTGTTTTGTTTATATTCTATAGCCCAGGCTAGTATCATACTCACCATGTGAATGAGGACGACCTTAAACTTTTGTTCCTCCTGCTTCAACTCTAGATTATTAGCCTGTCCCATCATGCTTGGTTCCTTTTCATACTTGTTTGAGCAGATTATTTAGAACAGTGAGTGTGTAGCAATCCCTGATCTGATGGTTGAGAAAACCCTAAAATTCCTGGCAGCTTCCAAGCATGACATGTAAAACCAGTTGACTGGGTTTCTCTAGGGGAGCATAATATACCTTGTGGGGCTTAAACTAGATAAATGTCAACTTCTAGTCCCTGATCAACTATTGAGTAACTGGGGAAAATTCTTAGCCTCTCCAGGTTCTGTTACTGTTTTAATCAATTATTACTAGCAGTAACAGTAACAATGGAGGAGTAAGTTATAAGGAGCACAAACTACAAACATAATTATAAAATGTTTTGGAACACAGGAACTAAGGCCAAAATGACTTTTGTGTGTATGTGGGATAGAGATAGGAAACCCTTGGCTCAAGAACTGGACATAGATAACCAGAGGACAGTCCACAGACGAGAAATCAGCAGCAGCTGTGAAGACAATACCCAGGATCGGTATAAACGACCTCGGCTGTGAGGAGCTCAGTCAGAGCCCGGCACTGCCAGGCTGCACAGCCACTCTCCCTCCTGAGATCCAACCTCATACACTGTGGAGTGCTCCCCTGGAGGACCAGCCTCAGAAGCACCACCGAGGACATGTCGTGACCTTGCCTGCGCAGAAGACCACGACTGGTAAGAGCCAAGGAGAGAGAGAGCTAGTATAGGTATAGGATTTGTATGACCACGTGTAACAATAAATAACCCAACGGGAGTTACTGGCTCTGGCTCTGCTTGTCCTGTGACTAGTGCCTTAACAGCCATGCAGGGATGCTAACAGTAGATTCCACGACAGAGTAAGTTAGTTTTCAATCTACAGTTGCCTTCCTCTGCTATTGTAATAAAAGGAATCTGTAGGGGTCTGGGTATTGAGCAAGGCAAGGAATCCCAGATACCCTAAAGGGATGGCAGGTGTCTGGCCTGCTCTGCCTGATGTGATAACCTGGCCCCAGGAAATCACTGTAGATATGAATCTTCTTTTCCCCCACCCCAGACCAGAACCAGGTTTTTGGGTTTCATTTCCTCATTCCTGAACTTCCATGTCAGCCCTACAACCTTCCTGCCTTTACCCCAAAGACCCCACCTTTAAATTTCCCACCTTCTGTAAGGGTCAGAAAGGCCTCACTATATAAACCCCTGCCTTGGTTTTGATAACCAAACTACCACCGATGTAGTATCCCAGGAGGGAACTCCTCCTGCCGCACTCTGAGCCACCTCAGGCCCTGTTCAATCATCCTCCGTTCTCTGGCATGGCTGGAGCACAACAGCCATGTGGGAGATGGAGACCCACCCACAAATGGCACCCTACGTGGATGATAGAGACCAACAATGGCGATTGAACAAGGCACACTCCTGGATATGCTGGAGAAGGTGAATGCTCCCCATGAGGGACATCGGCTTCGGCCCCACCATCCCACTCTGAGGACAGGCATGGTTTCTTTCTAACTTCCATCTTTTTCCTTCAGTCTGAGCCCTCGTGAGGGACCGGTTATGTAATGGGGTAATTGAAGCTTTCTGACCAGGGCTACTTCCTGGAGTTAGCTGAAGGCCCACATGTCCTCTGACCGGACTCCAACTGCCCCACTGGGTGTGGGCAATGACCTTCAATCTTACTCTCTCTGATCAAAAACCTGGTAACACAACAAACAGTTAAAAACTCTTAGAGTGGTTGCCAGTCTCTTAAACTTGGCGGTGGGGCTTACTTGTGTGTACTGGTCTGAATTCCCCCCCTGCCCCCGGCCCCGACCATGGACCAGGGAATGTTCTTCCTGTATTACACAATTCTTTCCTTTTTTATCATGGGCAATGCACCAGCTCCATCAAGCTGCAGGTGAGGGAGTGAGCTCCTTAGTTAGCTTGTTATGCCTCAGGGCATGTTAAGGTGGTAAATACCTTGTCTCTAAGAGTTAAGAAAAAAAATGGCTTAAAAGACATCCCGTTCCTTTGGCTTTTCACCACCGGGTATGGAAAAGAGCAGTTAGATGGAGGTGAGATTCAAACCTCAGTCACCTGTTAGCACCAAACAAACATATGTAAAAATGGCTGACCTGCGAATAAATTCGCCTCTCCTTTTGGTTCGGAGAACTGATCTGTTGATCTAGAGATCTAGACTCAGCAAAGGCCTGGTTCATGTTACTTGTCTATGTCTGTTTTGGTTTTGATTTAAGTGTACTGGTCGCTTAGTCATGGGCCAGAGTGAGTCCGAAAATGTCAAAATGTACTTTTAAATGTATACTGACTAACTCTTCTAAATGCCTTTAATATAGCTTGTTATCTGAAAATGTAATTTCCTCTCTACAGGAAAAAAAAAAAGGTTTTAAAAGTTATTTCTTTCCTTAGACTTTTTCTCCACCATGGTTCTCTTCATGGATGGGGGAAAAGAGCCATTAGAGGGCCTGAACTTTGGACTCAGTCACTATGGTCCCAAAACAGCTGCCTTTCTAACTAGAGCTAAGCATTTTAAGTTTTAGTGAACAGGAGAGTTATACACCATGCTGTATATAACATTTAACTGGATGCTTTTTAAAAGTAAAAATTATATACCATGTGCTTATTCACGATCATGGCTGGTGCCCTTACTAGGAGAGAGGCAACCATGTGGTCTGATCTCCATATCTTATTTGTGTAATTTCATCAATATGGTGACAGTCACATGGCTAGACTGCCACCTTGGACAAAAATTTTCAAAATGGCATTGACCTGCTTGACTTTGCCACCATCTTAATCCAGTCACGTGGTATAGTTCAAAATGGCCACACCCAGGAATTTACTAGTTCTGTAGAACTCTAGGAAATCATGGTAATCTGGGAATTCCCTGGACCACAGGCATTTAATCATATGTCCTAATCTTTTTGCATTTTAGATTCTTGATGGGATCATAGAAAAGCAAAAGATTCTCACATGGGCTTTTGTAACAAGGTTAATACATTTTTATGTCAAATTAGGAAGACAATATCAGCATTTTAATATCATTTTGGTCTGTTTCTAATGAAAGCATTTTAAATTTTAACTTTTAGTATGATATTTACTGGTTTTTAAAATGCCTGTTTTTACATTGTCTTATGTATTTACTGGTTTTTACAAGGAACTATTTTAAATTCTGATATTTGTTTATATAATATTTTTATCTGTTTTTAAAGGAAATTATTTTGGATTTTAGCATCTTTATATGGTATATTTGCTGACTTCTAAATGTAACTATTTAAAATCTTACCTTGTTTTGCATAATGTATTTATCAGTTTCTAAAGGGAACTTAAAGTTTTTCTAGCCATAGGCCTCCAAGACTAGCTAGGTACAAAGTGAGCTGACATTTTGTGATGGCTAAACCTAGGAAGCTCATGTGAATTTGCAGTACTCCAGTGCCAAACTTTACAAGAGAAAAACATGGTTTTTTAATCAACTCTTTCCAGGTTCCTTTAGGTATCATTGTTTTCTGTGTTCCTTATTATGGGTATTTAGTTCAAATTTTGTATGGTAAATTATAATATGGTTTTTCTGATTCAGACAAACTAAAAGCTCTCTTTTAAAGAAAGTATCCTGTGAGCTAATAGTCTTGCCTCCTGTTTAGTTAAGAAAAAAGTTTGTACAAATAAGTCATAACTTTAAAAAAAGGTGTTAAAAATATTTAAAGAGTACTTATTAAATCTTTCAGGTTGTGATTAACATGAATAGACAAACTAATTAATTATGGGTATAAGTTTTCATGCCTCTGGTCACATCAAGAATAGCCAAGAGGATCTCAGGTCTGACAATGGAAAGGCAAAAATTTCTGTCAGCCTAGTCATGTTTGATCTTGGGTGCTCACCAAACACCATGGCTTTATAAAGTTAAAAATACTAAGTAAAGTAATATCTTAATAGTAAATCTTCTGTTTTAATTAATTGAACCCTGTTCTAGATAAAGGACCCAGCAGATGAAATGACTCTCCTGCCTAGATAAATGTATACAAGTTATAAGAATGACAGGTGTTTTCATTTATGCTAGTAGTGATTAAATTTAATAGCTCTCCTGTGCAGTGACTTTTGTCCAGTTTCAGGCTGGCCTCCTGACTCTGTGACAAGAGAAAAGGAGAACAATACAGCCTCTGAATAAAGCCATTGTGCTATTGAGATTAACTAAGGGATAAACTAATTTCAATAAAGGTTATGTGCGGCGAACGCCTCCGGCCAGCGGAGGAAGAAAGCACGCGATCACGAGGAGTCTTCCAGTATCACACTTTATTGGAGAGCTCTTGGTTAACAGATGGGCGATGATGGCGAGAGGCGGGGAGCAAGGCACCTACGGCTGCTTATAAAGCCTGGAAGGAGATGGGGCACCTATTGATTGGCTGCAAGTAGCTAACCACAGGTGGACGCCACGGGATAGGCTCAGGACAGGTCATGTGGCGCGCATGTGCAGTAGCAAGATCCAGGTTGGCGCCAAAGCACTACCTAATTAGGAGTTGTTACCACAACGCTGCCAGGAAGCCAGCGCCATCTTGTAATGGCGTTTACGGCTCCCTGCAGCTCCCCCCTTTTTATTAATTATGCAGCAACACCCTGCGAGTAGCAAAGGAAAGCTCCCGATCTGATCCCCACCTCATGATGTGTTGATCGATCAAGGGAGAAAGAAAATCAGGCTTCTGGCCTCCCCTTATCCCGTGCAATGGGAACAGACCCTGGGAGTGCAAAGGCGGAGACCGGCCTAGGAAACCCTGTCCCTGCCTTCCTACGTGCAACGGGGCATACCGACCCCTGAGGGTGCAAAGGCCAGGTAAGGGTGAGAGTGACTACTCCTGTTTTAGGGCTGCTAGCCATACTTGGAGGGAGGCTCCCAACTCCAGTGCGGTTAGCGCTTGAGTAAGAATGACCTTGTCCCTATGCACCTGGGCTCGCATTTTGCAAATCAACCAAAGGCACAATATGCCTCCTCCAATGCTAAGGACCAAGAAGGTACCAACTCCTGCCCATTCTTTAAAATAGGAAAATGCCGAGGAAAACCAGGAAACAAACCCAGCTGCCAAACTTGGATCAACTCAGGTGGAATTAAGAGAAATAACAGCCCTTTGAAGCTCATCCAAAGTAACATCAAAATTATCACTCCAATTTCCAATCCAATAGTTAAAAGGCTATCTGGACAAATTTGTCGTTCTAGAAGCATTATTATACAAAACACTAGTCCTTTTCAGTTGTAAAGAAGCGAGGAAAACAATTGCAGTATGGCGAACTGGGATCGGAAGTGGGAAGGTAGACAGGAACCCCCAGCGCAGCTCATCCTGGCTTGATGTCCATAGCTGAGTCAGAGTCAGCATCACCAGGAGCCTCCACGTTTTCTTGTTCCACAGCATCCTCCAAGGACGGCTGGAGTGTCCTCACCAATCTGCTGGGCATCCAGTGAGGTGATTCGTCGTCCTGGGGAAAAACACAAACAGCTCCCCTGGATCTGTTAATAACCAGATCTGGTCCCATCCATTTATTGGATATAACATCCTTCCACATGACCATTTCGCAGGACTTAGAAACATCCCTTTGACTATGTCTGTCAGCAGTAGACTGGCCATGAGCATCCAATGTTAAAAAATTTATTGTAAAAAGGGCGAGGGAGACTCGCTCCTTGGGGGTCGCATTCTCCGCAATACCCCCTCTTTTGTTTAATTAAAACGGCCTGTAAAGTTTTATTAGCCCTTTCTACTATGCCTTGTCCTTGTGGATTATATGGGAGGCCAGTAGTATGGGCCACTTGCATTAAGGCACAAAAGGCTCTAAAGCCTGAGGAAGAATATGCTGGGCCGTTGTCTGTCTTTACACGTCCTGGCTTGCCCCAAGCAGCCCAGGCTTCCGGACAATGAATTTTTACATGGAGGACCTTTTCTCCTGCCAGGGGAGTTGCATAAATAACGCCAGAGCAGGTATCTACGGACACATGTACATATTTTGACTTTCCAAATTCAGAAATATGAGTCACATCCATTTGCCATAGATCTCCTGGGCAAAGACCCCGGGGATTCACCCCCACATGGGGAGCAGGCAGAAAGGTGACACAGGAAATAAGTTGCAAAACAAAAGGCATAGTGTGGTCAGCAGTGCCAATAGTCTTTTCTGCCATATCCATAAGGCGGGCTGCAAAATCTGCAAACGGCTCAGTAGAGCCCTGAATTACTTTAGTTAAGTGTTTAGTTGACTCTCCTTTGTTTGGAATGGCTCGCCAAGCCTTATAATGAATTTCATTAACTTGTTGATACACTTCTCCAGGATAATTTGTCTGATCCACTACATATCGGCCAAGGCCTAAAAGCATGTCTACATCCCAATCGGGGTGCCCATCTTGGGCATTTCTCCTGGCCTGAGACTGAGCATTATCTGTAACTACAGACTTAAACTCCAAGAACTGACCTCTTGTAAGACAGGCTTTGGCCAATTCTATCCAATCAGTGGGTGTTAGCGGAACAGCTATGATCCGCCGCAACAAGGCTACAGAATAATCTGCACCCGGGCCAAAATCTTTTACAGCTTGAACTAAATCCTTTAGTTGCTTATAGGGTACCGGCTCGTGTCTCCTGAGATGAGTAACTGGATCCTCAAACACAGGGAAAACGGATAATAAACGTGACCAAGTACCTGGCTGAATAAAGCAACATTGGCCTGTAATAGGTGCATAGGGCGGAGGCGCTATAGGTTCCGCCCCCGGTCTATGGCTTCCCGGTAAGGCGTTAGCCTTCTGCGTAATGGAAGCTTTCCTAGAATCGGGGGGGTGTTGTGGCCCCCTTGCATAGAGGGTGTTTACTTTCTCTCTCTCATATTCTCCCTGAAAAAATTCTTTCTCTTGGTTTGTATACATTATTTCTTCTTCCTCATCACTGGAATGTTGGTCTTGTACAGACAAACATTTAAATTCCTCCAAGGAAGGATACGAAACTTGAGGGGAGGACGGCCGCAGCCCCCCATCTACAGGATCCCCTCTTTTGGGGCCTTCATCATGACTGGCTTCTATAAGCTCCTCTTTATGACTTTTTTTCTTTCTTTGACTTTTCTTAGGCCTAACTTGTATATCCCCACTTGCATCTGACTCTGAAAGACTGTCCTGATGCCTTACCAGCGCCCTCCTTCCTTCCTTGATAAGATTGGGATGGCTTCCTTTGCTGAGACACGAGTAGAAACAGTGGCAGCAAATGAAGACCACGACAATCCACACAAAAAGGACGGCAGCACCAATCAGGGCAGACTGCAGATCAAAAGCATACATGGGGCTGACTTACCGGTACCTCCCTCTCCGTGTGTCTGGTTCTGGCTCCTCTTCGGTCCCCTGCCAGGCAGCCTCACAACCCCGGCGTCCCGGGTTTCAGCACCACTTGCGGCGAACGCCTCCGGCCAGCAGAGGAAGAAAGCACGCGATCACGAGGAGTCTTCCAGTATCACACTTTATTGGAGAGCTCTTGGTTAACAGATGGGCGATGATGGCGAGAGGCAGGGAGCAAGGCACCTACGGCTGCTTATAAAGCCTGGAAGGAGACGGGGCACCTATTGATTGGCTGCAAGTAGCTAACCACAGGTGGACGCCACGGGATAGGCTCAGGACAGGTCATGTGGCGCGCATGTGCAGTAGCAAGATCCAGGTTGGCGCCAAAGCACTACCTAATTAGGAGTTGTTTACCACAACGCTGCCAGGAAGCCAGCGCCATCTTGTAATGGCGTTTATGACCGCTCCCTGCAGTTATGATTATTCATCTTATGATTTATAGCAAAAATAACTCATGAAATTCTCTATTTTCTCACAACAATAAAGGTCACTAATACAGACTAATGCAAATGTATAGTAAAGAGGACAATTCACAGTCCTTGAAAAAGATAGACAGCACCCTCTGTCTAAAATTCCTCAGTCAGTGATTATGCTAAGACTCTGAATTTCAATTTGATAATGTATTACTATGTACCAATTGCTTCTCTCCATCTAGTGTCTACACTCTCAAGACCTAAAGCAAGATTTTGTTAGACCAACTCTCTAAAGTAGATAAATTAAAAAGAATTTTAACAGTTTTTATGTTTTCTCTAAGGTTTTACTACAAACTTATAAAGTTCAATGTACATCATCTTATGTGTGTAATTTACATTCCATGTTCTTTATTAAGATGATGCTCCACAGCACTCTTCTAAGACCAGTAACTGACATCCTCATGACTTCAGCTGTGCCTACTTACAGAAGTTCATCACAGTTGGGTTTATTAACGGTTGTATTCTTCCACTGAAGGAGGAGTAAGCAGGGTCATTGGACCCTCACCTGAGTATCCACCTACTCTGCCCAGCCAGCTGTATATAATTTTGCTCTAATTACAAATGGTCTCCTGCATTTGGGGAGGAAATTTGGGGAAGGCTAAAAGAAAAGATTTGACCCATAAGGTTACAGAAAAGTCAACATCCATGCTAGATAATAAAGACTTTATAGTGCATCTACTCTCAGGTCACCTATATACCTGTTAGTAATATCTCACCCACCTGTATGAGTAAAGTCATTCATTCCCCAGGGTGAACTTTAATATGATCAAACATTGGTTTGATACTAGAACATTAGAAAGGGAATAAACATTGCTTATCATAATGACTAGATATTTCCAGAATAAAAAAGAAAACTAAGAAAGTCTATACAAGTGATTAAAGACCTGAGTTTATATGTTATAATATAGGAAACATTAGATAAATAATGTATAAATAGTCTTAAAGTTTCTAAAGTAATAGTTCAGCCAAATATTTTAAGGAACAAAATACATGTCTAGTCAAGTCTTATTAAAAATGTCTGGCTTTTGGCCAAGCTTTAGGTACATAACATACAGTAATTAAAAGTACCAAATTGGTGGAACTAACCTTCTTGGGTGTTTGACAACCATATTTAAAGGCCTCTAATCTGGTCAGAGGGACTTAAAGGGACAATTTTTTGTCTCTTGCCCTCCAAGGTCAATTAAGTTCCAGGAGACTATTGGGCATCTCTCAAAATGTCCTATAACTATGATGTGTCACCTGTTCTCCTGTTCAGGGAGGTCATGGAGACCCCACTAGAAGGACTTGAACCAGTGTCCAGTCTGCAAAGAGGAGAGTCAGCACAGGAAAACATTTCCTTGATGCTTCTGAATGAAGCTATGGTTGAGCAAGACCTTCTGACTTATCTTCTTATAGATGGAACTGGTAAAACAAAAGCCTATGGAGCCAGGGGCTCCTCTCAAGCCCATGTGATCCCCCTGAGGAACAGATACTCAACTGACCTTAAGAGTAAAATTAAGTTGGTTTATTTGGGCCAAATTATATGATCTTAAACACCCAAAAGGAAAATATAACCAAAAAATTAAAGTGATTAGTATGCTTCTTTAAGAACACAAGGAATTACACTTCCCAGACATTAGGTTTAAGTTTATAGAAGATGTTATTTACACAATTTCTCACTAATGATTTTGTTCTTAATAAGAAAATGCCACTCAGATGTAAGAGTTCAATTCTTGGCCTACCTCAACACTGCAGTGCATACCTGTGGCCAAGAAAGGCAAGTCCACTATTGTTTTAACCCCAAAATTAAATGATTAATTTCTTTTCTCTCCCTGTCCAGAAGCCATTTTGGAGGGAACTCACCCTGACTCTAGTCACTCCAGGAAGCCTATCGAGGTGCCTGAAAACAAATCCTGACTTCAAGACTCTCAAGTTCAGCCTTGGCAGTCAAAAATAAAAACAAAGAGGAACCCCAAAGATGGAAACCTTTGAAAGTCCTTAAGCAAGAAATTTTAATGGACTTTGAATTGGACATTTGACTTCTTCCCTGTTCTGACTATTTTATTTCAACTTCCAGGCATCAATCAAGGACTTTTTTTCTCCCTACAACTAACAGTTATGCAATTCAGGGATCTTTTAGATACTCACTGAAGGGGTACCCCAATTGCCACAACCTATGTCCCTGTTCAGCACGAAACAGCCAAGAGTGGTCAGCATCCCAATTCCCTATTGGCAATTAGGGTCACCTCTTCAGAGAGTGGTGTGATGAGAACAGGAGGTAGAATTTAGCTAGGCAGTTTAGGGTAAAAAGACCCCAAAGACCAAAAACTGTCCTTTAGCAGCCTACTCTATATCAAAGGCCAAATATGTCCAAAGTATTTGGGAGCTCTTATCTAATTCCTAAGAGATTTTAGGGTTACCTCTTCAAAAGGGGAATGTTAGAGAACAGATAGCTAACTGAGAGACTATAAATTCTCTCACACCTTTCATAAACTCAAGAATGAACTTAAAACCCATTATCCCCCCTGGTTTGCCAATCCCCTCATGGCCTGGCTCCTCCCTTTACTGGACCGTTATATACCTCCCCATTATATAAAAAAACAAAGGGGGAGGTGTGGGGATCTGGGTATTGAGCAAGGCAAGCAACCCCGGATACCCTGAAGGGACAGCAGGTATCTGGCCTGCTCTGCCTGATGTGATAACCTGGCCCCAGGAAATCACTGTAGATATGAATCTTCTTTTACCCCACCCCAGACCAGAGCCAGGTTTTTGGGTTTCATTTCCTAGTTCCTGAACTTCCACATCAGCCCTACAACCTTCCCACCTTTACCCCAAAGACCCCACCTTTAACTTTCCTGCCTTTTGTAACAGTCAGAAAGGCCTCCCTATATAAGTCCCTGCCTTGGTTTTGATAACCGAGCTACCCACTGACGTAGTATCCCGGGAGGGAACTCCTCCCTCCGCACCCTGAGCCACCTGAGCCCCTGTTCAAGCTAGAGATGGAGACACAGTGCTGGAATTAAAAATATGTGCCACCATGACCTGCGATCCTTTGTTTTTCAGAGTCAAGTAGAAATGATTCTTGAACAGTAGGTGCTGCGGAGAGCAAACTTTGGGCTTCACTAAAATGAACAAGGTTCTGCCTAATGTGCTTATGAAATATGGTCATTTTGTTTGTTTTGTTTGTAGCAGGGGGATTTGAATCTATGGCCTTACACCTGCCAGAGCTATATCCCTAGTCCATACTTTGGGATCTTTTATTTTATTTTTTTTTCTGAGACAGGGTCTCATGTAGCCCAGGCTGGCCTCAACTCTCTAGGTAGTTGGGATGACCTTAAGGAAGTTCTTTCCTGCCTCCACATCCCAGGTGCTGGAATCGCAGGCCTGCACCACAACTCCTTGCTCTACGAGTTAAAGAATAAAGTTGGAGTCTTATATCTAGTCTAGTGGCTCTTTCAGGCTCACTCTGTGTAAGGAAATAGGAAGCAGGAAAAAGGACAGAGGACCCAGCCTCAATGGAACAAGCAGGCTTTAGGCAGAGGATAAACCTGAGAAGGTACCTCCTTGTGGCCCGGGGTCCAGAGGAAGAAAGCCTTTCTTACAGACTCAGGGTTTTTATATTTTCTCTCTCTTTGGGCAGGCAAAGGGCTTGTGATGGAGGTTATGTCATACGGGGGAAGGCAGCCTGGGGGTGGCAATCATGGCAGATGCTGGTCTCTGGGAAGGCAGCCAGAGGGGAGAAATCATGTGAGACTCTGGTCTCCTGCTGCTTCCGTGTTCAGGGCCTAATATTTCTCCTTCACTCTGTCTTCTCTTGCAGATCTCCTTCCTCCACATGGTTAAAGGAAACATTGGGGATTCTTAGCTATACCTACTCACAGATGTTACTAAATCAAATCAGATCTCCTCAGGGACAGAGCAAGGGGCATTTATCAGCTCTTTCCTATTCCCACATTTTCTCCTTCCTCTGCCGAATCATGTTCCATTCTTCTCTCATTAGCCAGCTCTCCCGGACAAGAACCCACTTTTCAGCAGACTAGACAAACCCTCCATAAGCAAGGCAGGTCGACTCCAGGGCCCACTCAGGTATCTGATACTGTAAGCACCAAACACACCGGTGGCCACTAACTCAACATAATGTCATGCCTTATTCTAACAGTTCTCACAACCCAGAAATCTTGACTGAAGGCCCAGCTTGGTGGCTCATCCCTATAACCCCAGCATTCAGAAGACTGAAGTGGAGTGTGATGTCTGAGAGTTTGAGGCCATCCTGGACCACCAAAAAGACCTTGTCACAAACAAACAGGCACCTCGGCTGAATATGCAAGTCTTGAGTACACTTGAAGAGGTAATCCACAGATTCTCATTTTCCATTTCCAGATGTAGAATTACTCACCTTTAAACACTATTTCCTATGGATAGAAAGAGGTGAGCTAGCTTTTCATTCAGTTGAGCCCAGGAGTTTTGAAGGACCCAGGAATGGTGGAGAGGTAGCCTAAGGGGCTGAGACATTTGCATGGTAGAGGAGGGAGAGAGAGAGAGAAAAGAAAGAAAGAAGGAAAGAAAGAAAGAAAGAAAGAAAGAGAAAGAACTGTGTGAAGAGAGAGTGTGTGGTATGTCCACACGTGAGATGCATGTGTGTGCCCGGAGTGTGGCAGGTATGGTTTGGGGGTGAGTGGTATGTGCGTGGTAGGGATGCCAGGCTGCTCTTCATTTCATTTGGGGAAAATGCAGTGTAAATGAGGTGCTCCGATCTGACATAGACATGCTTAGGGGAATGCTTACCCTAAGAGCCCTTCTAACCTGAGAACCGTGTCTTTTTCCTGTACAGTAAGCAGAAGAGAATTCTGCAAAGCAAGTGGCAGGTCACTAGCTCTCTCAAAGAGAAGGCTTCCCCCTCTCCTAGGTTGGAAATTCTCCAGTAGCATAGCAGAAAAGCAAAACTATACTAAGAGGCAACATTTACTAAGCCATTTCTATGCTCCACAACCCAGGAGAAGCACTTGCATGTATGTATTGTGTACATTAACACCTTTCGCTTGAGGTACATAATTTTTCCTATTTTGTAGAAGAGGAAACAGATTCAGAGAAGTCATGTAGCTTGCTGAGGGTCATATAGCCAGTAGCCCTGATCCAAGCCAACCTGCTCCCAGAAAGCCCTTGGACCTTTGTTTCTCGGTGACATTGTATGCTTTCTTACAAGCATATCCTTGGGGGCCACTGGCCACCGGCCTCTCAGTCACTGCACCTCTTAAGCAGTCTCATAAATGCTCACAGTACTTGCTCCTCTCAGACTATAATTTCACAGACACCATAGACTGTAGGGGTGAGACGGAGATAAATTCTGTTTTATACCCATACACACACACCTTGAGCATTAATGGAGATAATGTCAGATAAGTTTTCACCAGATTAGGAATCATAAGCTTGGGATGAATGTGCCCAGGCCTATTACTGAGTCCTTCTGTCCTCCAGTGTTTACTTTAGCTCTAATTCTTTTCTAATTTTCCAGAAATCAGAATCTAGTTTTTTTTCAAATGGCTTTTGGAGTAGGCTTTTAGAAATCCAAACTCACTCATAATGTAGCTGAAGATGACCTTGAACTTCTGAACCTCCTGCCTTCATTTCCCAAGTGCCAACATTATAGGTATACACCACCACTCCTGGTTTATGTGATTACGGGTTGGAACCAAGGGCCCTGTACACGCTAGACAAGCACTCTACCAACTAACCTACATCCCCAAGCCTCTTTATTTTTGATTGATTTGATTGATTGATTTTTTTTTTTTTTTGAGACAGGCCAAGGCTAGACTCAAACTCATGATCCTCTGGCCTCTGCCTCCTGACTGCTGGGATTATAAGTGCACGCCACATATGCCGCTACAGTCCTCTCATTCCAACTGAACCAAGATGGTTCGGAAATCCACAAGCCCGATGTGTCTTTTTTTTCCTGCACTGTTCACTTGTTTTGAGAAAGGATGTAGATGGACATCAGAGAGATCACGTCCACCAGGGCACTGCAGCTCTACAGACTGAAACCAACCCTAGAAATATTTCTAGAAGATGAAAAGGGACATCTTTGAAGCCATAGTTAGTTGTCACTCTATGAATGAATGTCCTGGAATATCCTCTTCACCTTCTCGCCAAACCATCACCACTGTTCTTTAAGGCTTCTTTTGGTTTTCTGTTTTCTTCAGATAGGGTCTTACTGTGTAACTCAGACTGATCTTGAACTTGTGATCCTCCTGCATTAATCACCACACCCCAAGCACTTGGATTATAGGTGTATACCTTCTGAGCTAGCCCTTCAAGTGTTCTTTAAGTATCATCCCCCTAGGATCTCCCCCATGAATCCCTCTTCTGTTAGATGACTGACCCCCTCCATCTCCCACACCTACATGCTAATTACCTGCCACTATCACCTTGCCCACGGTCTCTGCTTACTCTGTCTTCCTTGACAGGAGGGATGTTGCTTTTCATTTCTGAATCTTCAGACCACATTCAGTGTATTGCTCATAGGAAGTGCCCAGTAATGTTTGCAGGATAAATGAATGTCACACAACTGTTTGTTTCCAGAAGGAAAGGTACATCTGTCACAAGTATTTTTCTCTTAAAAAGACGATGTTTGTGGCCGGGTACGGTATCACATGCCTTTAATTTCAGCACTTGGGAGACAGAGACTTAAAAGTCAGCCCTGTTCTACAAAGCAAGTTCTAGGCCAACTGTGGCTACAGAGAGACCCTGTCGTTTATAGGGTGCCAAACAGGAGTCACCACGCACGAAAGAAAGACAAGGTAGATCTTATTATAGCCAGACTGACTTCCGAACTCTAGGTGGGAGAGTTCTGAGAAGCAGCCCCAATTCATTGTAGCATCCACCTTTTATAGGCAAGTACAAGGTGTGTAAAGGTTAGCTTCACAAACATCCAACCCCAGATTTCCATCCGCGTCCATAGAAGCAGATGTTTACATTTAGTCATTGCCTTTGTTCCCGACTGAGACATATCCTGGCATTACATCCAGTCTTGAACACCACAAGAAGATGTCAGACTCAGAGTTCCCTTTCCTCAAAAACGAGGACGTCACTGCTGTGAGATGGAGTCTCTATGGTTTGGTTAGAGACCATTATCACTTCACAGACACAGATGCGGTCATTGACAGTGGTTATTTGCTTAAGATGTTCTGTATAAGATTAGGTACCAATGGGGGTGGTCTTCAGTTCTCACATGGTCTGGTAGGAAGCAGGGAAAAATGAGGTCACTCTGTTACACCTGTCTCAAAAACAAAACAAACACAAACAAAAAAGACTTCTGTCAATAGGTCAAAGGGAGTGCTTAATCACAAATTAACTTTACCTGTGTAATAGCTCCTACGGTCCTCAGATTTCTCATTTACCTTACAACAAAACAAATGAACAAGCTCACAACACACACATACAACACGAGAGAGCAGGTAAGCACTGCGTGCTCATTGTAGGACATTAAAACAGTGCCGAAAAAGAAGAGAACAATCATGAATGCAAATCTCCCACTCAAAGACAGGCTATTAATAAATTTGCGACCATACATGCTCATATATTTTTTTCTTTTTTTACATGTACATGTGTATATCCATGTTTGCATGTATGTGGGCATACTTGTGTGTGGTTCCATGAGCATGTAAAGGCCAGAGGTTGATGTTTTGACTTCCTGGATCACTCTCCATCATACACATTAAGGCAAGGTCTCTCACTTGAACACAGAGCTTACCCTTTTAGCTAGAATGGCTAACCAGTATATTCCGGGAATGTCCTGCCTCTGACTCTTGAGCCCTGGGGTGAGCTGCTGTGTTGAGCTGGCATTTATGTGGGTGCTGGGAATCTGTTTGGTTCTCACATTTCAAGGATACTGAGCTATCTTCCCCAGTCCTCAAGTATATATTTTAGGTATATATTTTCTCTTAATATATATTTAGTATCATTTATGTTGTACTTAAGACACATTATTTTTATTGTATGAAAGTGACATACATCACTTATTCTTACCTGGCTAGATTGTTTCCAGTTTTTTGTAGTTATCCACTGCAGCGCAAGGCAGTTTCTGATCAAGTTTCAGTTAATTATTTTTACTACTTAAGCACAAATTTTTAAAAACTAAAATACTTCTCTAATGAAGTATGGGATTATTTTATGCCGTTTAAAATTTTTAAATCAGCAACTAAATGTTTAAGCCCTATAAGGATATAGAGAGGTGATAATCTGCCCATCATAAAGGTTATAGCTGATATCCCTATAACAAAAGATAGATTAAGAGCAGAAAACAACAAATTTATTAGATCTTAGTTTTATGTGACTGGGGAGAGTGAGCTCTGTCTCCATGCTCTGGCTCGATGAAGCAGTTACAGCCATGCCAAGTATGACTGGACAAAAAGGTGTGTGCTATGGAGGACAGGTGAGAGGGAACCCTGCAAGGCCTGTCCAGACTCTCTTGGTCCCCTGTAACATTCTTATTCTTCAGGAATGGGGCAGGATCCACGGGAATACAGCTCTTAATTTCATTGTGGTCACTCTTATGCAGAAAGGCAGGAATTTTTATGACTGCCTTAGGGGAAAAAAAGAAGTTGCAGTTTCCATGACCTGCCTTAGGGAAGAGGAATAATGGTTTCCATGGCTTGCCTCAGGAAAGAATACTCCGTGAGAGGCTGGAGGGCAGGACAGGTCAGAGAGAAACTTTGCTTCTGAGCTTTCACTGTGGGGTGTTGTTTTATGAGCATCAACATTCTGTGATCTCAGGCACACCCCCTGCCACCGCCCCTACCACCACCCCGCCCCGCCACCCCCACCTCCAGGAAGAATTGTTTGACCTGCCCCTGAACCAGTCCTACAGTTAGGGGAATAGGCCAGCCCAGTCATCCAATCAATAGTTGTATCTCATTTCAGGGACTGAAATACAGGCAGCTCCAACCAAGGTGAGATCTCTGTAGGACTCAAGTAATCAGGTCTTCAATAAAAGACATTTCTATAGCAACAAAAGAAAACAGGGAGTAATGGTTAGAACAAACTGTGAATTCAATTTCTCAGTCTAACGGCTATCAGTGGAGATTTCTAGATTTGGACTCCATGTTCAATAACAATCTGGCTTGCAACTGCATAAGGATTTCAGTGACATTTCTGAATGGGCCATGCAACAACAGACCTGAAGAAGAGCAAAGCTCATGATGACTTCTTGGAAGTCCAGGTGGCTGCATCAGTTTCAATGATTACAAATCAGAAGGGTAGAAAAAAATTCCAAGTGTTAGTGTAGAGAGAGAGCCAGATATTGGAGGAAACAAGAATCAGGTTCCTAATTCCAGGATATGGGAGGACTGTGAGCTTGGAGCCAGCCTGGGGCTGTATAACAAGTCCTTGTCTAAAAACATGGGGGAGGGGGACGTTCCTAGCCCAAACTGTGAGTAAATAATAAAACATCCAATATAATAAAGCAGGGACTGGAGAGATGGCTCAGTGGTTAAGAGTCTGTAACTCCAATTCCAGGAGACCTCTCACCTCTACAGGCATTGCACAACACAGATGCACTTACACACATGCAGGCAATCATTCATACACATAAAATAAAAGTAGTAAAACACTAGGAAAAATGAAGCAGAGAGTCTGAGAGCAGATACATCTTAGTTTTGTGTTGAAACAATTTTCCCCCTCTACAGCCACTCCATTTTCATAAAGATAACCACAGTAAGACTGACTTATCCACAAAATAAGGTTAACCTTAGTCTGATTATTTATGTAAATGGTGTAAGGATAGAGATGGATCACAAAGCTAAGTTCACACTCAATGGGGAAAAGGTGAATGGCTGCTAGTTACAGTTACATAGAAGCATGAAACTCTGGGGCACTATTGCACAATATGGCGACCATATGTAATAATAATGTAACATACATTTCAAAAAGCTGGATTAAATGATCTTGAAGTTTTCACCACAAATGATAAGTGACTGAGGAAATAAATATATTTAACCTGATTTAACATTTCATAATATACATATGTGTTAAACATGACAGCATTCCTATTGATATATTCAACTTTTATGCTTTTGTGTGTCTGTTAAGAATAAAAAGCATTAGCGCCTGTGATATGGACTTTCTTGCCCCTGCTGGCTCCGCCACACATCAGGCTCACCCTCTGACAGAGTTAGGGTAAGTGCTCCAGTCCTGGAGTGGCTGATCTAGTTCTTTGAGCGCTCTCTCTCTCTCTCTCTCTCTCTCTCTCTCTCTCTCTCTCTCTCTCGTTTTCCTCTCCTCTCTCGGTCTCCCCACTTCCTCTTCCTTCCTGCCTGGAGGTCCTCCCTTCTCTCCAGAGGTGTTTGACTCAGTTTTAAAGTCATACCAGTATGCCGAGCATCTTCCCACACCCTCCTGGGGGTGCCCCTCACTTGTCCTCAGGACACTGTGACAAGTGACTTGGGCACTATTTCATGGAGAAATGGTGATGTGACAGGGAGGTCTCTCACAGCTGACACTCCTCAGGAAGAGAGCTCACCTTCCCTTCCTTGTCCTGGGCTTGGAGGGACGTATCTCAGTTTCTTCTCTCCTCATTCTGAGGATCAAGGCAGCTCAGAAGCTAGGCCAGCTTCCTACTGGGCCCTTGTCCTCTGACCACTCTTGCCTTTCTGTCTTCCTCTCATAGCCCTTCCCTCCTCGTCTCCTCTCTCTTGCCTGCCTTCTGAAATCTCTTGCATCTTGGATTCAGGGACACTGTCAAGCCTCCCTGCCTTATTTTAATTGTATCATGGCTTGGTTCCAATATAAACATGATAAATTCTCACAGATTCTAATGACATCTGCCACTGCATGGGCAAATGGTCCAATCTCCCCACACACCCCAACCCTTGCTCTCCTTATCCAACTCTTCTTTATCTTTGCTTCATCCTGCTTTTGCTGCCAATAAAATGGCATGCCAGGGCCCTAGTGCTTCTGGACCTGACCACAGACATGTAACCGGTCCCTGTAAGTCTGCCCACTTTTCTGAATTCTCAGAAAAGTGTGATTTCTCTTTTCTTCCTCATATCCCTTTCTAAACATGCTTTCTTTAACGCTTTGGGCTGCCCTAATAACTTGTACTTCTTTACTTTTTCTCTAAAGAATTCTTCTCCAGGTCACATGGCTGCCATTCCACCACATGCCTGACCTCCATGCAGGCTCTAAACGGACACGGCCTCATGGCTTTTCCCGTCTCCCCTCCATTCTCTTCCTCAAGGCAGCTACTCAGATTCCCAGCTTGCCTTACCCTGAAGATTTTTCTTTAAATTCTAATGAAATTGTCCTAAAGCTTCTGTTTGGGTCCATTCTTAAATTCTTTTTAGGAATGAGACTGCGAACCCTCTGGGGAGGCTCTTTCTCCCCATATCATCTTGGTGACCACTAAGGGGTTCCCCAAATTCTAATAACTTCTTTATTTGTTGATCATATGGAAATTGTATACAGGTGCCATGAATTTGGCTGCTAAGCAGGCAACCTGTATCTATCTTACTGTCTTACCCTCAGGGCATTTGAGACTACAAACACTTTGCTGCTAGAACAAAGGAGAAAAGGAAATGTTAAAAAAGCCCTTTCTTTCCTGACTTTTTCTCAGGCTTTCAGTTTTTTCTCCGCCATGATTTCTGGTCTCAAGGCAGCTACTTTTCTAACTAGATGTTACCATTTTTAAATTTGGGTGAATAAGGAGAGTCATTCTCCATATTCAATGAGACATGTGCTCTCAGAGCAAAAGCCCAAGCTCCCCAATTTTTTTCTGCTGTCTTCACGAGTTTCTTTTCCAGCAACAGCTTGTATCTAGGAATGCAGAGATCCAGAGAACAGCCTTCACATTCACACTTGCAATGGCTGATGAGTAACATGGACTCCCTTCCTTGATTTGAGACCATGAATTCCTTTACTTTGCTTTCTTATTTGGGGCCTACATATCTGAGGGTACTTTCTTCTGCTGTACCATTATGACTTAATTGGGTGTTCTGTAAAAGTATAACAGGGGTGCTGTCCACATTTAATTTGTAAGATATGTGAATCTCACAGGGCATGTATCCTAGTGGGAGATAGGCTCATTTTTATCATGGAGTTCAATTTACCATGTGGCTTGGTCACCATCATGGTTTGTGACTTCACCAAGAAGAAGGCAGTCATGTCATCTGGTCTTCATCTTGGTTGATGACATCATCAATACGGAAACAGTCACATAATTTGGTTGCCATTTTGAACTGTAACATTTTCAAAATGGTGGTGACCTTGCCACCATCTTAACCCAACCACATGGCATAATTCAAAATGATGACACCCAGGAATTTACCAGTGCTCTGAACCCTAGCAGATCATAACCTGGGAATTCCCTGGAAAGCACACATTTAATCATTTAATCATATGCCCTAGTCCTCTTGCAATTTTTTTTTGTTTTGGTTTTCATCTTGAATCCTTGATGAGATTATGTAAAAGCAAGAGATTCCAACAAGGTCAATGCATTTTTATGTCAGATTAAGGGGTAATATCAGATCCTCACAATGAGAGCTTAAATTTTAACATTGTTTTGGTCTATTTCTAAAGGGGATTATTTTGTTTTAACTTCTAGTACAGTGTAATTATTGGGTTTTAAAATGACTATTTAAAAATTTTACATTGTCTTATGTATTTAGTGACTTTTACAGGCAACTATTTTGTGTTCTGACATTGTTTGCATGACATTTATGTTTTGTAGGGAATTATTTTGAATTTTGACATTTTTTTAAATATGGTATATTTGCTGACTTCTAAAAGTGACTATTTTGAATTCTTAGGTTGTTTTGCATAAAATATTTGTCAGTTAAAAAGTGATAGCTTACTTGGGTAGGAGGCTCAAGATGTGGCCTCCACTGTTCTAAATTCCTACCCTTTCTTCACAAGGATTCCAAGCCTGATTTTCTTTGAAATGCTTGCTTTGATTCCTGCCCCATCATGCCTTGGGCACCCTGCTTTTCATTTTCTAGTTAAAATGTCATGAACAGACTAAAGGGAAAGAAGATTTTGATATTATCTCTTTCCAGATTTTTTTTGGTACCATTGTTTTCTGTGTTCCTTTGTGAAAGGTTTTTAAATGTTACTATTTTGACTGCTCTAAAGTTTGAGTCACATTTTATTCTGATCAGAATTTTCATCAAGGCATTGAAGTTTTGTTTTTTTGTTTGTTTTTTTAAAAAAACTAGTTGGTTGAAACATTTTGTCTAACCACAGCATTTATTGTATGGGACTGTTGTAAATGTGTAGACTTATGTTTCATGCTAAGGAAACAATTGTTTAGAAAAATAATTTATTTGATAACAAATTGACTTATAAGTAAGTTCTCATGCAAGCTAAAATTGTTAAATTACAACATGGTTCCTATTGCTTAAGGATTTAAATTAATTTTAAGAGCTGATTACTTCTGCTCCAGAGTGCAGTTTATCTCTGCTTTTAAATATGTTTTATATAAAATAAATATTTTTTAGAACCAGCAAACAGGTTTGCTGAGGTCCATATCTTTGCCAAGCCTATGTAACAACAATCTAAGCATATGAAAGAAATTGGTCATTTGAAACCTGCTTCAAGGCTTACAGGGACATCTCAAAGTTTATAAGAGTGTATTTGAGATAACTGTTCATATATATGCATATATAAACAAATATGAATTGCTTAGTAAATTCTTACAACAAATGGTAAATTTGTTTGTAAATGTTATTATGTATCAATAAAGTAAAAAGCTGGTAAAGGGATATAAAATAAATATATTGTAGAAAGAAAAGCTTTTGTATAAAGATTAAGATGGCTAAATATTTCCAGAATAGAAGGGATAATGAAAATGTTTAAAGAAGTTTAGCAAAGGTCTAAACAAATTTATAGACATACAGGGTTGTTGATATAATAATTACTGTTGCAGGAAAAAATTTAACTCTGAGGCTAAATATCTTCCAGTCAGGGTTTATTTAAGAATGTTGAGTTCTTATTCAAGCTTTATCTACATACTGCCTAGTAATTAAAGATGCCAGAGTGGTGCAACTGACCTTTCTGAATGCTTAGTAGCCATATTTTGAGGCCTATGCTAATCTGGTCAGAGGGACTTAAAGAGACAATTTTTGTCTCTTGTCCTCCAAGGTCAACCAAGTTCCAGGGTAATGTGGGACATGTCTTGAAATGTCTTATAACTGTGATGAGTCATCTATTTTCCTGTTCAGGGAGGTCATGGAACCCCATTAGAAGGACTCAAATCAGTGATTAGTCTGCAAAGAGGAGTGTCAGCACAGGAAAACATTTCCTCAATGCTTCCAAATGAAGCCACGGTCTAGTAGAACCTTCTGACTTATCTTTGCATAGATGGAGCTTGTAAAAGAAAGGCCTAAGGAGCTCCTCCCAGGCCCATGTGACCCCTGAGGAACAGATCTTCAACCAGCCTTAATAGTAAAAATAAATTGGTTTATTTGGGCCAATTGTATGATCTTAAATACTCAACAGGAAAGTATAACCAAAGATTAAAATGATTGGTATAGTCTTTAAGAGTTTAAAGGGTTATACTTCCCAGACATAGGCTTCAGTTCACACAAGATGTTATTTAAACAATTTCTCACTAATGATTTTGTTCTTGTTAAGAAAATGCTGCTCAGGTATAAGACTTCAAATCTAGGCCTAATCAATTCTGCAGTGTCTGCCTGCAGCTAAAAGGAAAAACCCACTATTGTTCTTATCTAAAAATTAAATGATGGCTAAATTTCTTCTCTCTTCCTTCATGGAAGCCATTTGGGAGGGAACTCACACAGTGATTCCAGCAACTATTAAGGTGCCTGAAAAGCAAATCCTGAGTCCAGCCATGGCAGCCAAAAGAAAACTGAGGAGAAACCCAATAGATAGTGGCTTTTGGAAGCCCTCATCAAGAAACTAAGAATTGAACATTTAAAATTCACTATGCTTTGACTTCTCTGGGTTCCTTGCCTAGAACTTGTGCCTAACTACTCTTTTCTTTATTTCTCCTTCCCCTCCGCAGCCCACTGATAGCCATCCTCCTCATAATGGTGATTATGCAACGCCTTTTAAATTTTTTCAGGACAGAGTCAATGAGATGACATGACAGTCGATGAACCAGACACCCTTAACCAAATTTCCTCAGATCTCCTACCACCGCCTGACCCCACACTTCAGGTCGATAATGCAGTCTTTTGTGACATCCCTATCCAGCAGGAAGTAGCTAAAGAAAGATCACTGTTGCCCCTTATCAACAAAAGGCTGGAATATTAGGTTTCTGGCAGACTCCTAAAATGGCGAGGCAGCTCCCAATATTCTAAAATGACGCATCTGAACTTAGCCTGGGCAAGTCCCTCTGCTTAAGAGAAGACCCACCAATCCCAAGCTAAACTGCTTCAGCCTAAGTCATGGAAAGTCACCTGACCTCCTAATTGCCTATAAAGGCAGCCAGACTTCTGCTGCTGGTAGCTGTCTCTCTGACCCTGGGAGGGCAGCTCAGTAGTTTGATTCCCTCAATAAACTGCTGTCCCCCATGGGAAAAAAATAAAAAAGATCTACTCTCCCTCACACAGAAGTAATCAGTTGCCAATAGTTCTTCAGCTAGGGTTGGGGCCTGTTCATGTATCTCATTTTATGCTGGGTTTTTGTCTGATTGAGTCAGCATGGGTCTTGTGCATGCTGTCATTGTTGCAAGTTCATATGAGCAAGTTCCCAGAGACCTCAAAGCCTCTGTTTCCTTATGTCCGTACACCAACCCTGGCTCTTACAATATTTCCACCTCCTCTTCTGAATTGATCCTGGAGCAGTGGATGGGCGAGATTTAATAAAGGAGTCCTATCCAGGGACATACATTCTGCAGTCTCTTATTTTCTAAATCTTAGGCAGTTGTGGTCTTCTGTGTGCATCACACTTTGTTGTGTAAGGAAGGTTTACTGGTGACAGTTGAGGGATGTATTAGTATTCTCTCTACCTCCTGTTCGGCTATGTTCCATGAGCCTTAGGTATAGAAGTTCCACTGTAGATGTGTCACTCAGGGCTGGGCATCTCTTAGACATTTATTCTCCATGTGTGACCAGTTGTGGAACTCTGTAATAGTTTCCATCTGTCGCAAAAAGAAGCTTCTTTGATGAGTGGTGTATAGTATACTTGTCTGTAAATATTAGGATCCATATTTAGCACACAGTAGGAAATTTCATTTGTCTGGAGATATGACAGAGACAGGATTTTCTCTAGGATCTCTGACCTCTCCAGCCATGGGTATCTGACTACATTTACAATGCCACCATTGAGTTCCCTCTCATTGAGAGAAATGGAAAGCAAATATGTGGGGAAGAAATCCCCACCCCTGCCTACAAGGAGGACTGGAGTTCTGCTCCCAGCACCCACACTGGGCAGCTCACAAGTGCCTGTATCTTTAGCTCCAGGTGGATCTGATGCTTCTGGCCTCTGAGGACACCGTCACCCACATGTACATACCTACATACCTATGAGTCTTTGTGAGATCGAGGCCAGCCTGGTCTACACAGGGAGTTCTAGGCAAGCAAGGGTCATATGGAGAGACTCAGTGTCAAAAACAATATAAAACAACAAAAAATTAGCAACATAAGTATTTTGTTTAAATGTATGTCAATAAATACAAACAGAATCAGCTAGAAGAATCCAAAGCAGAGTCTTGTGGGAAGTGGGAAGTGGAAGGAGGAAGCAGGGAGGGTTTTAAGCTGCAGACATGAGTCACTTAGTCACTTAGGAGATACATTCAGAGAAACATGTCAGTGGGAGATTTTATCATTGAACCAAGATCATAGAGCATGTTATACCAACTGAGTTGGCTATGACATCACTAGGTGATACAGTCTCATCAGACTGACATCATTTATGTGTTCCATCATTGATGGAAACCTTGTTATGATGTAGATGAAGACGTTTGGCTGTTTGAGTGTCCCCATATGAGGTTAGGTCTGTAAAAATAAAATCTGCAATTTAAAATGGAATAAGAGAGAAGTTTCCTTCTCTTCATAAGCAATCATGTGTTGTAACAAAGTTGTGATTTGGGAACAATATCAAAGTGTAAAGAAGAATATAAAAACAGCAAGTACCTCACTACCCAAAGATAATTGCCATTAAGATTTCAGCTAAGAGTATTTCCTTCTAGTCAAATACTTAACCTGTCATAGTTCTGTTGTATACCAAAATTCAATTGAATGGAATCAGTCCATGTTGGGCGTTATATCCAGCAACTGTGTTAGGTGCTAAGAATGAGACTCAACCCCTCTGTTTTCATTTCATTATGGGTTAGACTTATTAGAAGACAGTCAAAAGCTACATTTTGGATGTCATGAGACATCATTGTTTTCATTTCTTTTTAAAAATTACATTTACTTATGTATTATTTATTTATTCATTTTATTGGCAGGGGGCGAACACCATGGAGTGTGTGTAGAGGTCAGGACAACTTGTGGACATCAGTTCTGTCCTTCTACTTTGTGGATTCTGGGGACTGAACTCAAGTTGCTAGTCTTGGTGGCAAGTGCCTTTACCTGCTGAACCATCTCTCCAGGCCATCTTCATTTCTTATTAACAAAACAATATTGTACCCATTTTGCTTAATCCTTATAGCCCCAGAAGTGATGGAAAGAGAAGAAACTTTAACAAGGTCAGTAATAAGCTTTCAAAAAGAAATACACCACACACTAATCAGTAATCTACCAGATTTAATTCTTAGTATATATTTGCTACAAGAGCTTACAGGCCTTGACTTTGGAGAATGGCCCAGTTATCCTAAGCATGGCTTCAGAATAAAGGTGGAGGGTATTATAGTCTCCTGATGACCCCTAGATGGTTAATTTCTTACAGTTTTATAATCCCAATTATAGAAACTAGATTCTGGACTGAACATGCCTGTGCTATGTTAGCCCGCATTCTTTATGTCACCTCACTACTATATTTTTACAAGGATGTTGTTTGTTTGTTTAGTCTTAGTTTTTTTTTTTTTTCTTGAGACAGGGACTCACTGCATAGCCCTGTTTGGTCTAGAACTCTCAGTGTAGACCAGTTTGGCCTCAAACTCAGAGATCCACCTGCCTCTGCCGTCCAGTGCTGGGATTAAAGGCATGTACGCCACACCTGACTTATTTTTTCGGTTCCAAATTAATTCTTAAAAGTTAGTTGTCATGTGGGGTGTGATGGAGCATGCCTTTAGTCCCAGCACTCCGAAGGCCGAAGCAGGCAGATCTCTGTGAGTTCAAGGCCAGCCTGGTCTACATAGTGAGTTTCAGGCCAGCTCAGGCTACAGGAAGACCTTGTCTTGATAAGACCATAAATAAATACATAAATACATAAATAAAAATAGGGACTGGAAAGATGGCTCAGCAGTTAAGTGCACTGATTGTTCTTGCAGAAGACCTGGGTTTGATTCCCAGCACCTTCTTGGCTGCTAACAACCATCCATAACTCCCTGGAACAGGGATTCCAATGCTCTCTTCTGACCTCTACAGGCATTGCCTGACACAGGTCCACTTATACACATGCACTACAAGTTCCAGGCCAGCCTTGTCTCAAAAATAGCAATAGTTATCCACCCCTACCCCATGTGTGTATAGATGCATGTATAATGCACATATCTGAAATTATACACACACACACACACACACACACACACACACACATACACGCACCAACCAGAATCTTAGATCTATATGCAATCTTAGCCATCTTGGAGGACAATGCCAAATTATGTGGAATGAAATCATTTTCTTCTTATTGAGTCTGAGATTTAGAACAATTTTTTTAGGGCTAGTCTTGAACTTGCTATGCAGATGACAACAGCCTCAAAATTCTGATCATCTTGTCTTCACTTTCTGAGTGCTAGAATTGCAGTTGTGCGTATCACCACACCAGGCTTATGTGGTGCTGAAGACTGAACTAGGGGCCTCTCCCATGCTAAACAAGCACTCTATCCACTAAGTCACATCCCCAGCTCCAAGAATAGTTTAGAGATAGTAAAGAATAGAGATGGTCAGGCAAATCAAACTTTGAGTTCTTACTATTTTAAACTAAATTTAGGAATAATCTATTGCTAAATGGTACATAATATATATCCTTAAAATATACAAGAGAATTTGGCGTAGTAACAATTTCATAGAATAGACTTGCAGATTCATTTTCTAACTCCAATTTTTAAATGTATGAGTATTTGATTACTTTTGTGATTTTAAGATAAAAATTTCTTCTATTTACAAATGATAAGAGGAAGTTTAAGATAACTTGGCTTTGCCATATTTATATACTGTACCATTTGATTTATAAGGCTACTTAAGGTTTAATTAGCTACCCAATTGACATACCTTCAAAGAAATATGTTAGATTTATGAACACAGTTTGAATTTTTCAAAGGAATTTAATTAATGGAATGAATGAAATACTAATCAAAGTTCCCCTTAAGAAGTTGATAAAAGACCAGGCATGGTGGTGCATGCAGTGCTTGCACTTGCGAGACTGAGGCAGGAGGATTCAAAGTTTGAGGTCAGCTGGGCTATGTAGTTAAGACTCTGTTAAAAAAGAAAAAGAGAAGAAAAGAAAAATGTAATTGATAAAAGTCTGGTACATTTTATAAATAAAATAAATTATTAAATGAAAATTATCTTAAATTACGACTTTAACAAATTCAACATTAATCTTAATATCAAAGAAAACCTTAGAAAACACTTTTCCATTCACAAATGCCTTGCTACAGGAAACACACACACACACACACACACACACACACACTTGAACACATAAAGCCTTACTTAACATTTATCATTACAAAATGGGCTTTCAGTTGAAGGGATCTGGGAACCAATGGAATTCCCCTGGAAAACAGGTATTTAAACTGTTCCACAGTTCATGCAATGTAAGTGCTGTGTGAATAGTTGTTATACTGTATTATTAGGAAATAATGATAACAAAAATATATCCATATTCTTGGTAGAGCTGCAATTTTTTTCCAAGTATTTTATTCCATGATTAGTTAAATAAATGGATAGGTACAGACTTTAGTGCCTACCAACTAAAATATTAGTCATCGAGCATGTATTTTTCTGTGTAACTTTGCTATGCTGTCAATATGACATTAATTCAGAAATGATTTAAAGTATATGAGAAGATGTGTATGAGGTCTAAGCTCCAAAGTCATTGGATATCGGGAGATTGAAGACAATGTGAGGAGTCATAGGCAGATAAAACATAAATATTTATTCACAAGCATCTAGGCCACTAGGTAGGCAGACATGGGCCACACACAGATAGGCAAAGGCATACAAAGACCAGAATACAGATGTCAGGTAGGCACACACAGGCCTACCCAGGCTGGCTGGCAAAGGTGAAAGACACCTCCAACCTTAAGGCCATATTTATACAGAATCATACAAAAAGAACAGGAATAGTTCTATAATGGATTACATCACTGTTTACTTTGGGGTTCCCTAGATATCCAGGGTCAGTCATCATTAGCTGACTCATGGTCCCCTGAATGTCTAGCTTTAGCCATGTTTTAGCTGACTCATAATGGATGTCCATATCAGCTCCATGTTGTCTAAACATGAACTATTCCCAAAGGCTTTCTGTTCCCTTCAGTGTGCACAGGTTGGATGCAAATACCGTGTCATTTTGTGTAACAGACTTGAGCATCTAGAAATTGTGATACCTACAGGAGTCCTGGAATGAAATCCCCATTGGAGACCAAATGATTAATTTAAAAGTCTTTAAGCATCCCTGTTCTGAAAGTCATTGGTCAGATCAGGTTTTAACCCACTTTAAGGATATAATATTTGTGTCAGTAGCTAACTCATTTGTACATGGTGATTCTCACTGGGAGATACTTCTAGAACCTCTGATTTCCCTTGCTAGGCTTTGGAGGTTTTTGGAGAGGCTCTAATCACCAAATGCTATTTGCAGTGTGACAGCGATATCTTATTCACCCTTAATCAAGACAGGAAAGGTTTGTTGGTTTGGGTTCTGAGTTACTTAATGGGTACCTTTGGCTTGAGCACGGTGTCAGACCGTGCTCGAGCTTGTAAATAAAGATCCTTTTTGTATTTGCATCAGATCTGGCCTCCATTGTGGTCTCTGAGAGGGCTCTGCGACCAGGCCATAACATTTGGGGGCTTGTCCAGGATTCCCTCAGCGATCCCTCGGACCTCTCACCTCCAGAGGATCTGCACTCTCCCCTGGCCGGTGAGTTCTGTCTTTTTATCTTTTTTTTTTTTTTCTTTCTTTTCTTCATTCTTGGAGCACTAAGGTATTTAGGGTTGTGGTTGAGAGCAGTTAGAGCGGACGTGCTGGACAACCGCAACCACAGGGGACTGGAAGATGTTCCAGGCCCCAGAGGTGAGGAAGTGGAACCTCTCATGCTGGATTTTGAAATTGAAGAGCCTCTTGAAAGAGCATTTTTGGTGAAAGAAATTGCAGGTCGCACCTGCAGCACAGCTAGTTGCTGTCAGCTTATCAGCTTACTTTCTTTTTTTTTTTTGAAAACTTTTGAGGACGCATCCTATTAGGAGTTTTTGTGTTTGTGTCTGCTCTGTTGATATTTCTGTCTGTATTTACGACTGAGACTGACGATATGGGACAGACTCCTTCCACTCCCTTGGACTTGGTTCTTTCTCATTTTGGAGAAGTGAAGTTTAGGGCACATGATCTTTCTGTTTTAGTTTTTAAAAAGTAAATTCTTTGTTTTCTGCAGGAATGAATGGCCCACTTCTGAGGTGGGATGGCCAAGAGAGGGAACTTTTGATCTGGACATCATCCGGGCAGTTGAGAGAGTTGTGTTTCAACCTCGCAGTGGCCACCCTGATCAGATTCCCTATATAGTAGTCTGGAGGAATTTAGTAGAAAACCCTCCTCCATGGATTAAAGCTTTTCTTCCCAGACAGGTGGAAGTTTTGGCAGCAGCTGTGCCCAAGAAGAAAGGAGTCCCAGAGGCACGGGCTGAGCCTATCTCACAGGGTGGGAGTACAGAAGAGGAAGTCTTCCCCTCCCCCATATGTTCCAGAGCCTGTTCCCTTGCCGTCTGCCCCAGAGCCAGTGGAGGAGGGCATGGCAGCCCCAGCACATGGCCATGACGGGGGGGCAGCCCAAAGAACCCGAAGTTGGAGGGGCACTGAACCAGGAGCCGTGGTCCTTCCCCTTAGGACTGTCGGATCTGTTGATACAGAGGGCAATCAACTTTATCAATATTGGCCCTTTGCCACTAGTGATCTTTATAATTGGAAGGCCCAGAATGCCCCATTCTCTGATAACCCTAAGGAGCTGATTAACCTTCTTGAAACTGTCCTTTTCACCCACCAGCCTACGTGAGATGGTTGTCAGCAGCTGCTACGGATCCTGTTCACTACTGAGGAGAGGGAAAGGGTGCTCGTGGAGTCCAGGAAGCTGGTTCCTGGACCTACTGGAGACCCTACTATTGACCCTGCTCTAATAGAGGCGTCCTTTCCCCGTACTAGACCTGAATGGGACTACAACACAGAAGCAGGTAGGAAGAGCCTCCTGGTTTATCGTCAGACTCTGCTGGCAGGTCTCAGAGCGGGTGCAAGACAGCCCGCAAATTTGGCTAAAGTTTATGATGTTAGACAAGGAAAAGAGGAAAGACCGGAAGCCTTTTTAGAAAGGTTACAAGATGCATTCCGGAGATATACACATTATGATCCAGAAGCACCTAGTAGTGTGGCAGCAGTTACTTTGGCCTTTATCAATCAGTCAGCACCAGACATCAAGAAGTTACAGAAATTAGAAAGATTAGGTGAGAAGAGCATCAAGGACTTAATTGAGGTGGCAGAGAAAGTGTGTAATGGAAGAGGAAGTGTAGAGGAGAGACAGGAGAAAGCAGAATGGCAGAAGACACAGCACCTCGCAGCATTCTACTGGCTGCCACTGCGGAACCAGAGGAGAGATGTAGGAGGTTGTGGTGCCCAGCAAATGGAAAGGAAGTCACCCGCAGAACTGAAGATAAGAGAGAGCGGCCTCGCTTGGGAAAGAATCAGTGTGCGTACTGCAAAGAAGGCCATTGGGCTAGAGAGTGCCCTCAAAGGAGGGCCAAGCCAAAGGTACTGGCTTTAGATAGTGAATAGAGAGGATGGGGTTCAGTGCCCCTCCCCGAACCTAGGGTACCCCTGGAAGTGGAGGGGAAGCCAGTAGAATTTATGGTTGATACCGGAGCTCAAAACTCAGTTCTCCTTGAGCCTGGAGGACCCATATTAAATAAGAGAACTTGAGTGCAAGGAGTTACAGGAATCAGACCTTACCGATGGACAACCAAAAGAACCGTGAACTTGGGGACGCTCCAGGTAACTCCCTCTTTTCTGGTGGTCCTGGAATGCCCCTGCCCCTTATTGGGATGGGATCTCTTAATGAAAATGAAAGCTCAAATCCATTTTGCAAATGAGTGAGCAGAAGTCCTGCATGACAAGGAGGAGGAACCCCTCCACATTTTGCTAGTCAGCAGTCTTTCAGAAGAGTATAGACTCCTTCAGGATCATTTGAGCCCTGAACCAAATTTAGAAAGATGGCTCCAGGATTATCCTACAGCCTGGGCAGAGGGTGGAGGCACGGGGCTGGCCAGATACCGACCTCCTATTCACATAGATCTAAAACCAGGGGCAGATCCCACCAGGGTCCACCGATATCCAATGTCCAGGGAAGCTAAGGAAGGAATAACATCTCACATCAAAAAGCTCTTGATGATGGGAATTCTGAGGCCCATTCAGTCAGCTTGGAACAACCCCCTCTTGCTGGTAAAGAAACCCAACACTGATTTCCGGCCAGTGCAGGATTTATGGGAGGTGAACAAGTGGGTCTTGGACATACATCCCACTGTGCCAAATCCTTATACTCTCCTGAGTTCTCTTCCACCAGAGCACCGTTGGTACACAGTTTTGGATTTAAAGGATGCCTTCTTCTGTTTGCCGCTGGCTCCCCAGAGCCAGGACTATTTTGCCTTCGAATGGCATGAACCAGAAGTGGGAATTGCTGGGCAATTGACCTGGACAAGTCTTCCTCAAGGATTTAAAAATTCGCCCACTATTTTTGATGAGACCCTCCATGAAGATCTGAGTGAGTATCGAACTCAAAACCCTGATGTTACTTTATTACAGTATGTTGATGATCTCCTGATTGCTGGAGATTCTCGAGAAACTTGCATGGTGGGGCAAAGGAGCTTTTAAAAACTCTGGGAGAATTGGGCTACCGTGCATCAGCCAAGAAAGCCCAGCTATGTAGAGAGCAGGTAACCTATTTAGGATATGTCCTCAAGGATGGGAAGCGGTGGCTGTTAGAAGCCCGCAAAGAGACTGTGCTTAGAATTCTCACTCCCACCAATGTCAGGCAAGTAAGGGAATTCTTAGGATCAGCTGGATTCTGTAAACTATGGATCCCTAGATTTGCTGAACTGGCTAGACCCCTATATGAGGCTACAAAGGGGAATCAGGAATTTATATGGACATCAGCTCAACAGGAAGCTTTAGAGAAATTAAAGCAAAGCTTACTAGCTGCACCCACTTTGGGGTTGCCTGATGTCACTAAGCCTTTCCACTTATACATGGATGAGAGTAAGGGGATTGCAAAAGGCGTGCTAACCCAAACCTTGGGACCCTGGCAATGACCAGTTGCTTACTTGTCAAAAAAATTACAAGTAATTTTTGGATGGCCTCCATGCTTGAGGATTATTGCTGCAGTGACCCCTCCTAGTGAAAGATGCTGATAAACTAACTATGGGACAGAATCTGACTGTTGCTGCTCCCCATGGCCTCGAAGGAGTGCTGAAGCAACCACCTGACCCATGGCTGAGCAATGCTGGCATGACTCATTATCAATCCTTGTTGCTCAACCCAGCCAGAATTACTTTTCAGGTCCTGGTGACTTTGAATCCTGCTACCCCACTGCCAGATCCCGACTTGGACGCTCTGATGCACAACTGCACAGAGATTCTGGCCCAGGCCTACAGTATGGCCCAGACCTCAAGGATACTCCCTTGCCTGATGCAGAGGTAACCTGGTACACGGACAGCAGCAGTTTTGTCCAAGACAGTAGGCGGTTTGCGGGGGCTGCAGTGACTACAGAGACCGAAGTTACCTGGGCAGAGTCTTTGCCGGTGGGAACGGGACGGAAAATAAACATTTACACTGATAGCCAGTACGCCTTTGCTACAGCCCATGTACATGGTGCTATACATAAAGAAAGGGGGCTATTGATGGCTGAAGGGAAAATTATTAAAAACAAAAATGAAGTATTGACTCTGCTTCAAACAATTTGGTTACCTGCTAAAGTTGCTATCATGTACTGTCCTAGTCATCAAAAAGGACCGGGGGCCAATTGCTCAAGGAAATACTCTGCCGACCAGACTGCCCGGCAAATGGTGTTACAAACCACCCCACTTTTGGCATGCCCGCTCCTGGATCCGGGAAGTGCACACCTTCCCCCACAACCAAATTATTCAAAGGAAGACTTAGCTTGGATCAGAACCTTGCCTATGACTCAGCTCCTCAACAATTGGTGGCGAGATGCTGAATGCAAAGTGATTATCCCTGAGCAGTTGGGCATCTGACTACTAAACAAAACTCACAGGTCCTCACATATGGGAATTCGTCAGATGCAAGACCTGATACGACATGCTGGAATGCAGATCAAGGACAGTCAAAGGAAAATAACAGACTTAGTGTCATCTTGTAAGGCTTGCCAGCTCACCAATGCAGTTGCAAACCCTAAGAACTCAGGCTCAGGGGGAAAAGACCTGGAGCCTATTGGGAAGTAGATTTTACTGAAGTAAAACCTGGCAAGTATGGTTACAAATACTTATTAGTTTTTGTAGATACTTTTTCATGATGGACTGAAGCCTTCCCCACCAAACATGAAACAGCACATGTGGTGGCCAAGAAACTATTGGTTTCTTACTAAGGTATGGCTTTCCCACTATGATAGGGTCAGATAATGTACCAGCTTTTGTGTCCCAGGTAAACCAAGGTTTAGCAAATTTCCTGGGGAGTGATTGGAAGTTACATTGTGCTTATAGACTCCAGAGTTCAGGACAGGTAGAAAGGATGAATAGAACATTAAAAGAGACCTTGACTAAATTGTCCCTGGAGACTGGTGCAGACTGGGTGGCTCTCCTTCCTTTCACCCTATACAGGGTGCGGAACTCCTATTGGAGTTAGCCACTGTGGGGAATGCAGCCATTATGAATTGTACTGTAACTTCCCTATGGCCCCAGGGGTCCATTAAGTGGATCAAAGGGTTGGGACCCAATATGGGACTGACCCCTTTTGAAATAATGTTTGGCATTCCCCCTCCCATTATTCCTAATCTCCAGGCTGACCTGCTTGTGGAGCTTGATTATCTCGACCTGTTAGACGCGATTAAGGGACTAAAACAAGCCCATAACAATGTTTGGCCTAAGCTCCAAGCCCTTTATGAAACTGGACTTCCCCCTGAACCCCACAGGTTTTGACCAGGTGATTGGGTATACATCAGATGCCATCACCTAGGGTCATTGGAACCACAGTGGAAGGGACCCTTTGTCATACTGCTTACGACTCCCACTGATCTCAAGGTGGACGGAGTAGCCACGTGGATCCACTACTCCCACACCAGACCAGCTGATCCCTTTGCACTCAAGGAGGACTACCAGGATGAAGGATGGTGTAAACATCCTGGCTGCCTTCATTGACTGAGTCCGGATCGGCGGAGGGCTGCTGATTGAATGATGCACATAAAACAGAGAGAGACATACACACTAGGTAGGAGGAAAGGAGAATGACTGACTTTATTGAGAGGCCTCAAGCCTTATATAACCTGAGGGCGGGGCTTTGCAGGAGGTTCCTCTATTGATGATACACAGCTGTAAACAGGAAAAAGGAAGTTGTGGTCTGGCTAGCTTAAAGGTCAAGTTGTTTACTTCAGCTTTGCAATTGACAAGATCCTGCTAGCTCTTGGCTGAGAGCCTAGCACTAAGAGAGAAGGGCTGCAGGGGGGCCAGACCTTACATTTCCCCCTTTTCTCTTATATAAATGAGTGCCTGTCTTACCCGTCATTGGCAAACCAGTCATAATCTCTGGCCATAGAGGCTGATTCCCTGTCTTAGGTTGACAGACACCCCCTTGGGCTTACCCGTCTCTGGCTACTCATTTATGAAAGTTAGCAAATTCTGGACTAGAGGCTAGCGAGTCACAACCTAGCATCCTTAGAATCAGGCATCACAGTAATTATTCCAGTAACGTAACAAAGGCTTACTCTTATACCCTCAATCCACATATTAATGTTTCGTAACATTTACAGAAATCATAATCTAAAATACCATAATTTTCATCCTCAAAGGAATGACTGAAATGCAATTAACAAGTTACATTGGAACACAAGAAATACATTGAACAAAGGAAACATCAAACCTGGTACCATTATGAGCAATATTTAACTGTCCAAACGTACATAGCATTGACTTATGCAAGCTATCACTTGTCCTTGACTTTGTCCATGGTTGCTGCCTGTTTCCCTATATAAGTCTGTGAGAAACTGTCATCTGCTCACCAAAGTTCTGCACTTAGTCCTTTTTCTCATTCATCAGCATTCCCCACAGTAGAATTCTTATTTACTGTTAATGATGTCCCGTCAGTTGAGTATCGTTCCCCATCACTGCAATCTCCTTTTTTTTCTATATGGCTAGATCCGTAGCATAGTTGAGTTTATTACATAAGTCCAATACAGCTCTCCATGTGTCACATCAGGAACTGATTGCACAGCAACAGCAACTTCACTATTCCCTTGTTCAGTCCCTGCAAACCGGACCAGCCTTTCTGGCAGCCACCTGGCATTCTCAGCATCCTGTGGAAAAACACAAACATGCCCTCTTCCCCACATTAATACCGGGTTTGGGCCATTATTTTTTGTATTGTTTTATTAACCTTTCTAAGATCTTATAACCTCCATTTTTCTGACTTCTTTATGACAAAAATTGGTGAATTAAAAGGCTCTGTATAACCATTTTCTAGCTGTTCTTGAACTGCTCTGTGGCCTGAATTTTGTTTACAGTAAGAGGCCACTAATCTATCCATACAGGTTAAAGGGAGAAGCAATCATAATTTAAGACACAGCAGTTACTGTGCAAACTTCCATCAATCTGGTACTTTTAATTACTGTATCCTATGCAGCTAAAACTTGGGCAAAAACCAAACATTCCTGAATAAACCTTGACTAGAAATTTTCTTTTATCTTTTATATACCACAACATATATTCAACTACGCCCTGTAAATGCCACACTTCTAAATATTCTTCCTTCAGCTCAGCCTCAGGCTTTGCCAAGCAATAAATGGTGGAAATTCCTCCTCTCTCAGATATCTTACAGCTTCCTCCTCTCCTCCTTTTCTTTGGGATCTAAAGACTCTTGAATAACTGCCTGATTTTAGGTTCCACAAAAGGGGGTCCTCCAGTGGAGCAGAAGGCTTAGCTTTACTTTTCTCCTCCTCTTGAGGTTCAATCCCAGATCTATTTGCATTTCCCCCCCCCTTTTTTTTTCTTTTTTGAACCTTTTCTAACTGAACAGACTCTGAAATACTGAGGCCCCAACTTTATTTTGCTCAACCTGTTTTCCCTATCCAGAGCACAGGAATTCAGGCAGGAAGTCAAATTAGTGAACCTGGTCAATTTCAGGGACTTCCTGAAGCTCTTGATTTGTTTACTTCCTGAGCTTAAGGAGCTCCCCTGGAATGTTTCACCTCAAAACATAAACAAAAAAAATGGTTCTTGACCATCCATAACGTATAAAGAAATTGAAAGAATAAAACAAAAACCTCTGGAGAGATAAAAGCTGAGACCCAGATAAATTCACAGTAAAATTCTACCAGACACTCAAACTCCATTAGGCAGATCAACAGGAAAGAAAATAAACAGAAAGACATCTTAATTAAAAAATACCTTATATTAAATGAACCTAACAGACATCTACTGAATATTCTATCCAAATACCAAAGAGTACACACTCCATTCAGCACTGTTGAAACTTTCTCCAAAACTGACCATATACTGGGGCACAAAATAAACTTCATCAAATCCAAAAATACTGAAAGTCTCTCAGACCTAAATGAAATAAAACTTAAAATCAACACTGAAAAAAGCCTTATTAATTTTGCAAACTCACAGAGACTAAAGAACACACTCCTGAATGATGAACGAGTCAAAGGAGAAATTAAGAAAGAAATAAAAGTTTTCTGGATAGCACAACAAAACTTCTGGGAAATTTAAAGCTCTGAATGCCTACATCAGAAATCAGAAAGAGCACACATAAATGATTAGACACTGACTGAAATCTTTAGCTATCCTATATCTTAAATACAGTTACCAATCGATCTATAAAAAAATCATGAGAGCCTGAAGCACCCATTTATCCAATACGCCCAAATACTTACATTTGCCGGCTGGCCTTCCTGGGCGACCGTCAGCAAGTCCTCTCTTTCCGATCTCGGTGGAACCTCCAGTTGTAAACGTCCTGGCTACCTTCATTGACCGAGTCCAGATCGGTGGAGGGCTGCGGATTGAATGATGCACATAAAACAGAGAGAGACACACACACTAGGTAGGAGGAAAGGAGAATGACTGACTTTATTGAGAGGCATCAAGTCTTATATAACCTGAGGGCGGGGCTTTGCAGGAGGTTCCTCTATTGATGATACACAGCTGTAAACAGGAAAAAGGAAGTTGTGGTCTGGCTAGCTTAAAGGTCAAGTTGTTTACTTCAGCTTTGCAATTGACAAGATCCTGCTAGCTCTTGGCTGAGAGCCTAGCACTAAGAGAGAAGGGCTGCAGGGGGGCCAGACCCTACAGGATGGGAAGTCTCCAAGCACCCCACCAATCCATTCAAGCTCCATTTCCTACGTGTGCCACCTCAATCTGGTTCGTTGATGACTGGATGTACTCTGGCTAACCCCCAGGTCCTGGTGAATTTAACTTGGCAGATATTGAACCCTGTTACTGGAGACATTTGGAATCAAATTTCCGGAGTCTACCCAGAGGGGGTGTGGTTTCCGGATTCGTACTTTGACCTCTATGCCCTCTTTGGACGGGGAGCAGCGGGAGAGCCAGAACATGAGTTTGACAGAAATCACCTACACGTGTGCCCAGGGCATATCAAAGGTAGGAAGCACAGAGAAAGGTGCGGGGGAGCAGAAGTTTATTTTTGTGCCTCATGGTCTTGTGTATCCACAGGCCCCATTTATTGGAAGCCTCCTCAAAAAGGTGATTTTATAATGGTACAGTGACCACCTTGGCTGGGAGGCAGGAGACTTCATTGTCCACGAGGTGTTCATGTATGTAACCCAGGGGTCATAAAGTTTACCAAGGAGGGGAAAACACAAACCGGGTGGGAGACAGGCTACATATGGGGAATAAGACTATACATGCCTGGGGACTTACGTCCTGACTACGGGACCCTTTTCATGATTCGTCTGATAAAACCACCTCAGGGACAGTGGTTGGACTTAACAAAGCAATTAATTTTAAATCAGACAAGAGGAAACTAAAAGGTCCCCTTCTTCCACTGATACCGCCAGCGGTTTTACAACTGTCTCAGCCTAAAAGGCTAGTGTTAGCCACTGTGGGGAATGCAGCCATTCTGAATTGTACTGTAACTTCCCTATGGCCCCAGGGACCCATTAAGTGGATCAAAGGGTTGGGACCCAATAAGGAAACAGTCTATAAGTTCACTGGGAAACATTTTCCCTGTGTTACAAATGTAACGGATACCTCTAGGAGAAACAACTTGGATTTCACTATCCATATTAGTAATGTTACTCAAGTGATGCAGGTACTTACTACTGTGTAAAGTACCAAAAGACATCGGATGACAGACTAATAACGTCCGGGCTAGGAACAGAATTATCTATAAATGGAAAGCCAGATGGGGGTCCTCTGGAGTCTGTCACCTTTAAACCAGTTCTCTCTCTCCAATCCCATACAATCGCAGCTCCTCTGTAATCCAAACTTGGGATGAGACTAATTCTCTCAAACTTCTTCTTGAGCAGTCTTATTTGATGCTTAATGCCTCTAAACCAGAGTTAATGGAGTCCTGTTGGCTTTGCTATGATGTGGCCCCTCCTTATCATGAAGGAATAGCTGGGCCAGGCCATTACTACCTGACCACTGGTGTGCCGTTGGAACTCCCAGGTCCAAATGACTTTACAACAGGTCTCTGGCACGGGGCATTGTATAGGGATAGTACCTCCAACTCACCAGCAGCTATGTAATTATACTGAGCTCTATAATGATACAGACCCAGATAAGTACTTGGTTCCAAATCAGGATACTTGGTGGGCCTGTGCATCTGGACTAAACCCTTGTGTCAATTTAGCCGTCCTCAACAAGATTAATGGCTTTTGTATTTTGGTTCGACTAGGTCCCCGACTCATCTACCACACTGAGGATGAATTTATGTCCAGGATGGAGAGTACCCCTGCCAGAACTAAGAGGGAACTCATATCTGTTACTGCCTTGACCTTAAGTATGCTCCTAGGCACCAGCTTTATAGGGGCAGGGACGGGAACAGGCTCTTTAATAACTCAGCATTCTCAGTAGTCAAACTTAAGAGCTGCCATAGATATGGACATTTAAAGACTGGAGAGTTCCATTTCCTCCCTAAAGGAGTCCCATACCTCATTGGCTGAGGTTGTGCTGCAAAATAGGCGGAGGTTAGATCTCCTCCTACTACAACAAGGTGGTCTTTGTGCAGCATTAGGTGAGAAATGTTGCTTTTATGTAGACCATGCAGGAGTCATTGAGGAATCCATGGCAAAGGTTAGAGAAGGATTAGCCCTTTGGAAAAAGGAACGGGAAGCTCAGCAAGGACAGTTCGAGTCATGGTTCCATTCATCCCCTCGGTTAACAACTTTAATATCCACTCTATCGGGTCCTCTAGTAATCCTTCTCCTTATATTTACCTTTGGCCCCTGCATCCTTAACAAATTAGTCCAGTTTGTAAAAGAACACTTAGGAGCTATTCAGCTTATGGTTCTTCAATCATTGTAAGCTGCTTTCACGTGCATGGGCTTTCTTAACCAATCCCAGCTTTAGACCCACCTCCCTTTGTTCAAACCCAATAAAAGAACTCCTTTCCCTTTACTCGGGGCCACTATCCTATCACCCGCTGCATCGGTGTGTCAGACTGTGGACCAAACTAGACCTTGTAAATAAAGATCCTTTTTGTATTTGCATCGGATCTGGCCTCCGTGGTGGTCTCTAAGGGAGCTCTGCGACCCGGGCATAACAGTGACTGAGCAGGCAAGTCTGTCCAGGACTACAAAGAATACTAATCAACCTGAATTCCAGCCAGGCATGGTGTCACAGACCTACAATTCCTGCACTTGATAGATAGGCAGGAGAACCAGGAATTCAAGGACAGCCTTGGCTATATAGCAAAAGTTCAAAGCAAGCCTGGGTTCCTTGAGAACTTGTCCCCCCACCAAACACAAAACAGGGTAGGAGAGATAGCTCAGTGGGTAAAGGTCTCTGCCGCCAAGACTGATCACCCAAGTTCAGTCTCTGGAACCCCCGTGATGGAAAGAAAGAACTGGCTCCTGCAAGTTGTCCTCTGACCTCCACATGCTTGCCACAGTGCAAATGCCTGTGCTGGGCCCACGCCCCATACACACAGATAAACAAATGTGAATAAACAAAACAACAAACATGAACTAGAAAGATGACTCAGGGATAAAGCTCTTGACATGCAAGCAGGAGGACCAGAGTTCAGACCTGGAATCCCCAGAGCCCGTGTAAATACAACACAGCAGCCCTTCAATAATTCCAGCACTTGGAAGGCGGAGACAAGCGATTCCTGGAGCAAGATGGCTAGCTAGCCTAGTCCGTGTCAGCAAATGCTGGGCTCAGTTGAGAGACCCTGTCTCAATGAGTAAGGTGGAAAGTGATCCAGGAAGACTGCTGATGTGAGCCTCAAGCCTCCATGTGCCTGTGCACAATGACACTTCCCCACATGTACAGTCATACATAAGAACAAACATACCACACTCAGGTACACATGAAATAAAAAGGACAGAGAGAGGAACGAAGGAAGGAAGGAAGGGAGGGAGGGACGGAGGGAGGGAGGGAGGGAGGGAGGGAGGAAGGGAGGGAGGGAGGGAGAAAAGGGGAACAAAAAGTTGTAAATTTCTATCTGGGTGTAAGCCTAAACATAGCTAAGCCGTCCCTTCCGTTGAGTCCTCACTTATAAATTCCATGCTTTTTCAAGATCATATCTGCATAAGGTAGGTCAAATAGTGTAAAACCTGTATAGCAACAAAAGTGTATAGCAGTTCACTTTCCACCAGAGGCGATATTTAAACACCATCTTTTGTTTGGTTTCTGTTTTCCTGGTAGTTGACATTATACAGACCTGAGCTTTATAAAAGAAGAATGTGTTTTGCCTTCACCCTAGAACTAGAAAAGCTTGAAATACAGTAGTTGAGAAGGAATATTAGCAGTGGGAACAGATGTTAATATGAAACATTTTACTGCAAATCAGCTTCATTCCCTGAAAACTAATACTGTCTGGTCACTAGCACTAGTAGGTATTTAGTAATAAAGAGTGACTTCTCAAGGGCTTATGGAGTGACTGAGAGAGTGTCCAGATTTATGCAAGAAACTCCATTGAGAATCAGTGTGAGGGTTAGAGAGCTGGCTCAACAGTTAAGAGCACTGGTTGCTCTTGCAGAGGATCTGGGTTCGATTCCCAGCACCCACACGGTGGCTGACAACTGTCCATAAATCCAGTTCCAGGAAATCTGATGCCCTCTTCTGACCTCTGTAGGCATTGTGTGGCATGGGTGCACTTAACATATGTGGAGGCAAAACAGTCACATGGATAAAGTTAAAATAAAGAAGTCAAAAATTAACAGTTAAAGAAGTCAAGTTGAAAGAATCAAGGTGTGGTCGTAGTCAGTTGGCTAGGAAGGGGCAATTTTGTGATGACATCTAACTTTTTTGTGAGTAGAATTCATCTTCATTAAAGCTTTGAAAGAAAAAACCCTGCTAAACAGAAAAATACACAAGACCGGAATATTTACTTTACAAAAGAGAGAAATATCAGTAAACAAAATGAACTGTAATTTCTGCACTGATTAAGGAAATGCCAAATAAAACAAGAATGACTTTGCAATATCCAAGAAGCTTGTTTGCTTTGTTTTGTTTTAACACCTGTGTCCAGGGCTGGCAAGGCCTCAAAGCCTGGAGTGCTCCCGCACTGCCCGGGGGTGTCCTCAGCGGCCAGTAGGTAGCCGTGGGTCTCCAGGGGGCTGCAGATGTTCACCTCTGCTAACCCTTGTGCACCCTTTACCATGAAAGGCTTGTTGGTTTTGTTTTTCAGAGGGACAGGGACTCACTATGTAGCCCAGGTTGACCTGAAACCCAGGATCCTTCTGCCTTATCCCAGCAAGTGCTAGGATTACAGGCATGTGCCACAATGCCAAGTTTCTTAGGAGTTTGGGTCCTGAATCATTTAGTGAGTGCCTTTGGCTTGAAAGAAAAGGAAAGAACCAGAAGGTGATTTGAAATTTTTTATTACATAGTTTTTTTAAAGAGTCCAAAAGTCAACATTCAGCTTAATTAAAAGCTGATATTCTGGCTTTTATATTTAAGGTCTAACTGCTCTGGCAAATCCTACTTCCCCCACGAAAATTTCTCAGATGACTGAACCCTCCTCCCCGACCCTGGCTTCTGTCAACTGTGCCCTCTGCTGACTTCCTTTCTGGTTGACATAATTTTTCCAGGTATAATATGGCCTCTTCAAAAAAGCTAAAATCTCCTTCCCAAAACTCATGCTCTCAGACCCAAACTTTCATTTGTTTCTGCTACTCCTTTATTTTGTGAGCCTGATAACATTTGAGGAACACAGGAAATGAGCCTCAGATCCCCCTTCTAGGGCTCTCAGTCTTTCTCTTGAAATCCCAAAGTTGTCTGTGTTGGGGCTGGTCAGGAGTGAAGCTCTGCTCTCTCTCGTATTGAACTCCCTGATCTCCTTGATAATGGAGGTACCCCGTGGCAGATCGTTGGGCGAGCAGGAACTGGGGATTGCTGGCAACAGCTCTAATTTATTTCTAAGGTAAAATGAATGGCCACACGTAGGAGGTGATCTTAGACTTCTAGAATTTGAATATGTGGAATCTATTGTCCTTCTGCTTCTTTGTACACTTAGATAAGGGAGGTCTTAGATGTCAGACTGGGTCAGACAAAAACTGGCAATAAATGGAACTCAGAGTGGGTGAAAATCCCCAGGTAAGTTGGTTAAGGGGATCCCAGAACCAAAGCCACAGTTTAACAGTGGACATGATTCCAACATTTTAAAGAGCCCATTTTCTTAAATTGTGTGTTGTCTCCCCATTAGGATCACAAAATCTTGGCAACAGTAATAGATTTCTTAACGCAAATAACTAAAATTCAATTCACAATCAATTGTAAAATGAATTTAAGATGCTTCTGTCAGTGCTTGCGCATGTTGCATCTCATGACTCACGGCAGTCTTAGCTCGAAACACACAACATGTGTACTTTGCACTGTATGTGCTATCGTACCACACATCAGCGATGCTGACTGAAACACTTCAGTTCAGATTCAAGACTACTGCATGTTATGAATTGTGGTGTTTTTACTGTACGGAAACTGTCTCTGCTCTTATAAAAACATAATGGTTTAATTGTAGAAAACAAAAACTTTTAATAGTTTCCTACCATTCTTCTTCAGCATAAATATATCAAATTAATATATCCTTGGATTCAACTGTGTTAAAAGGTTTGATTTTAATAATTATTCTTTCAGTTGCTAATTTGAGTTTCATTAATTAAAAAAAAATCACCAAATGAGAGCTGGGTATAGAACTTAGTGGTAGAATATTTGCCTAACATCTATGAAGCTCTGGGTACAATATTCAGTACCAATCCTCCCCTCAAAAACATTAAATGAATTTTGACTTGAGATCAAGACAGAATTTCCAACAATTTCTGAAATGACCCTGAACACACTTCTGTCACTTTGTACTACATAGTCATGCAGAGCAGTGATCTCAGCATTGGCAAATATAAAATCAAAATACTGATCAACTTAAAAAATGTTGAAGATGCTCTATATCATGCAGAATCAAATAGTCAGCCAAGCTTCAATTTTTATGTGAAAATAAATAAGCACATCCATCCCAGTATACAAAGATGCTCTGTCTTTAATAAATGGTACAATTACACATATGCCAAGGAATTGTTTTTAAATAAATGCATTTATAACTTATTACTAGTATATGCTTGATTATATACCTGAGGCAGTATAAATTTTTTTTCTTGTGAAAAGGGGGGATGAATGGAAAAGTGTAAGAAGCCCTAGTCTAATCATTCTGACAAGTCTTTGGAGACATTCACATATTTGGCAGGTGGCTCTTTTAAAAATATTTTATTTATTATTTTTATTTTGTGTATGAGTACATTGCCTGCATGTGTGCAAGTGCACCCATGTCATGCAATGCCTGTGGGGGTCACAAGAGGGCACCGAAAGCCCTTGGAACCAGAGTTACATCAGATGGTTGTTAGCTGCCAGGTGGGTGCTGGGAACCAAACCTGGGTCCTCCGCAAGGGCAGCCAGTGTTCTTAACTACTGAGCCATCTCTCCAGCCAGGTGTCTCTTCAACCACTAATCTGAAATCTAGTTCACCCCACGTGCAATACCTTGTTGTAAGAAAAACAAAATGGTAACAACAAAAAAGAAATTTTAAGCGTGATCAAGTTCACTAAAATTAAAATGAAGTTATTTTTAAGTTTTTCTAATGAGCCTATGTCAAAACTATATTCATGCAAATCTAGAATTTACCTTTTTCTATTTCTTATAATATTGATAGAAGATAATGAAATGTTTTCCTTCATATTTTAAAAATCACATTTTCATTTTTAATTGTGTGTGTGTGTGTGTGTGTGTGTGTGTGTGTGTGTGTGTGTACATCTAAGTGCAGTGCCCTCAGAGGCCAAGAGAGGGCATTGGTGCTCTGGAGCTGGCATTACAAGCAGTTGTGAACTCATACAACATGAGTGCTAGGAATTGAACTCAGGTCCTCTGTAAGAGAAGTAAATGCTCTTAACCACTGAGCCATCTCTGTAGCTCCTTCACATTTTGAATGAACTGAAAAAAAATTTTTTTAAATCACTTTTTTTCACTTTTATTTTATGTGTATGAGTACATTGCCCACATGTATCTAAGTGCATGCAATGCGGGTGGAGGTCAGAAGAAGGCATTGAATCCCTTGGAACTGGAATTTGGAGGATTGTTAGCTACCATGTAGGTGCTGGGAATTGAATCCAGGTCCTCTGCAACAGCAGCCAGTATTTTTATGTGCTGAGCTATCTCTCTAGTCCCAAGAAAGAAAAAATTTTAAAAGAAAAAAAAAAAAAACTAGAGAAATCAATTTTGTGAGTCTGTCTTTCATAAATTCTCTTTATTATTGGAAAAAGGAGTCGCCTCTCTATTAAAATAATAGCTTTTTTCTTTTTTGTAATTTACTTTTGAAATCTCTTGTCACTCTGGTTAAGTAAATAACTATTATTTCATAGTGTCCTATGATCTTACTTTGATCAAGCATTTTAAATCTTTGGTCCTTGACAAACTTTTAAGAGTCAAAACCAAGACATTTGATGTTAAGAGACAGACTAGACATAATTAAACAAGAAGTGATGCTTCATCTCCTTTGAGTTATGATTGGGTGAATGTGTTGTCAGTATCTCCATGTGTGACTGGACTTCAGGAGTTCAAGACTTCTATGAATGAATTGCTTAGAACCAACACGTTATTAATCTTAAATTCGGTTAGCATGTTGCATTGCTGTAATTCTCATCAGATCTTTGGTGATTTTAAGTCTTGTCCACAAGAAAAAGGTTTGTTCTGATGCTTTTTCTGGAAAATTTTTATAAGTAGTTATAATCAGAAGTGTGTTTAGGACATTCATGTAAAAAACAAAGAGTTCTCTGGTTTATACTAGTTAATACAAATTTCTTATAATTTTGAAATTGTACAATTAAACTGAGTAAGAATTTTCTAGAACTGTAATGGACTCGTAAAATTGCTAACCTAACATCTAGGGGAATGAAAAATAATTACATGGGACTAAATTGATGGATTATGGCTTTTCAATGTTTATATTTGCCAGATTTAAGGAAACTTTTCTTTTTTCTTTTTTTTTTTTTTTTTTTTGAGACAGGGTCTCTGTGTAGCCCTAGCTAGCCTGGAACTCACTATGTAAACCAGACTCTGCCCCCTGAATGCTGGGACTAAAGGCATGTGCCACCAAGTCCAGCTACTTTTTCCTCAAGTTAACTATAGCCCATAGCAATTTTTGTAAATTATACCTTTGTGAACAAAATTGAAGCATTTCCTTTTCTACCTACTTGATCCCACCAGAATTCTAAAACTATTCATGAATAATTCTTTCTCTCTCTGTCTGTGTGTGTGTGCGTGCGTGTGTGTGCGTGCGTGCGTGTGTGTGTGTGTGTGTGTGTGTGTTCCTGTGTGGAGGGCAGGCATGTACATACCACCTGTGTGTATGGGTCAGGGACAACACCTAGGGTGTCAGTCCTTTCCTTCCACCTTATTGAGATAGGGTCTGTTCTCCACTGTGTAGGCCAGGCTAATTGTCTCACAACTTCTGCAGAGTCTCCTGTCTCTATCTCCATCTTGTTGGAGCTCTGAGATTATAGACATTGGCTACTGCTTCTGCTTTACGTGGGCTCCAGGGATCTCAACTCAGGTCCTCACACTTGCATGACAAGCATTTTACTCACTGAGCTATCGTTCCATTTCTATTCACGATGCTTTAGACAGATCTGGTCTGGAACTTGTTAAGTAAACCAGGCTGGTCTCAAATTTCATAGATACCTGGCTGCCTGCCCCTGCTTTCCAAGTGCTGCATTAAAGGCACACACCACCACACCCAACAATAGTCTTATTTTTATGCTAATATGGTTTTTACATAGGTTCAACAAGGATCTGTCCTCTTTTGTAATGGAAATGACAGGAATACTGGTTGTGTTATATAGGACGTGACAGGAATGTCATGTCTCTACATGGGACTGGCCTGCATTAAGACGTTGATGTAACTGGTGCTATGAAAGCTCCTAATGGGGAAAACTGGCATGGACTCTTGTTTACATGGTTCCTTTACAGGGAGCCATGCAATAAGTAAAGAATGCCTCTTCCTGGCAGACCCAGGAACCTCAAGTTCTCTGAGGACTTAAGAACAGAGGAATTCATTCAGTTGTACTAGAACTATAGGCACAGTCCAATAACACAACTATAGTTTGACTTCCTTCCCTGGAGAGGCTTTTTAAAAGTCTAATCTGAACTAGAGGTGGAGGTTCATGCCTTTAGTCCACCACTCAGGAGGCAGAGACAGGCAAATCTCTGTAAGCGTGAGGTCAGCCTGGATTACTTAAATGAGTTCTGGACCTGCTGGTGCTGTAAAGAGGCCCTGTTTTGATTTAAAAAGTCTAATCTAAAAGCTAGGCATAAAGATGGAGGCAGGAAGATAAGGAGTTCAAGGTGATCCTCAGCTACAAAGTGAGTTCGAAGCCAACTTAGGTTACATGAGACCCTGTAACAAGGAAAAAAAACAAGGCAAACAAATCCAATTTGAGATTTCTTATGCAAAGTTCAAGTGATGCACATTTATTTATTTATTTTGGTGTTTTGAAATAAAGCTTTGCTATGTAACCTATTATTTTTAATTAATTCATTATTAATTATGAGTGTGTGTGGTGTATATATATAGCATATATATATATATATATGTTTTCCTGTGGGTGTGTACATATGTATATATGTGGGTGTATTTACACATGTGTGCCTATGCATGTGGAGGCCAGAAGTCAGTGTCAGGTGTCTTCCTCAATTGCTGTCCACATTATTTATTATTATTATTATTTGAAACAGGGTCTCTCTTTGGCCCCAACTGTCTGAGAATTGGCTATGTAGACCAGGCTGGCCTGAATCTTACAGAAGTCCACCTGCCTCTGTCTCCTGATTGGTGAGATTAAAGGTGTGAGTCACGGAGCCCACTTTCACAGTGAGAAGGGGTTTCTCACTGAACCTGGAGCCCACCAGTGGATTAGACGAGCAGACCAGTGAACCCCAGCAAATCCCACTTGTCTTTGCACTCCCTCCAGCCCCCTGTGTTGGGATCAGAGATATGGATCTCTGTGCCCAGATTTTACATTTGTGTCAAGGATCTGAACTCAGACCCTATGCTTGTATGGCAGATACTTTCCAGACTGCACTGTCTCCTCAGCTGGAGACAGGTGAACTGGACCCTCCTCAGGAGTGTCAGTCAGCAATCTGTTTGGTTTGGGAGATGGGACTGGATCGTCAGAGACCCAGAAGTCCTTCCCTGGTTTTGAGGCACCAAATGAATGAAAAAGAAGGGGCGAAGACCACCGACCAAGACAGTTCCATAGGGCAGCAGTTTATGGGGCTCAAACTGCTGAGCTGCCCTCCTTGGGTCAGAGAGACAGCTGAGAGCAGATCTTTCTTAACAGAGTGACTCTAGACAGCCTGACTAGACTCCAGTGGATGAACTTGCGCTGACGGACATCTGGGTACAAAAGCTTGAGCAGATCGGATTTAACATGTATGACAGAATGCATGAAATCCAGTGGGAGGGTGGATGGGGCATCTATGAAGGAGGAAGTCTACGTTTAATTAAGATTCATTATATAAAATGTACAAAAACTCAATACAAATTTTTTTTAATGAAAGTTTAATGACTGGGCATGGTGGCACACATCTTTAGTCCCAGCACTCAGGAGGAAGAGACAGGCAGATCTCTGTAAGTTCAGTTAGCCTGGTCTATACAGTGAGTTCCAGGCCAACTGGGGCTCGAGGGAGACCTTGTCTCAAAAAGATTAAAAAAAGAAAGAAGGAAAGAAGGAAGGAAATGTTAAGATTTATAAAATAAACAGTTCAAATATAAAAACTTTTGGGTGCTGTATACTTACAAATTTCAAGGATAATAAATTTTTAAGTGTTCTCATCATAAAAGTGTTAACTATATGAGGTTATGCCATGCTTATAAGCTTAACCTAGCCATTTCACTATGTATACATATTTCAAACTACATTACACAACATAATTGCATGTAATTTTTATTTGTTGATTTTAAAAAACAAGTAATCATAGGATGGGATTGTACCTCAGTGACAGAACACTTGCTTAGCATGTGAAAGGCCCTGGATTCAACCCCAAGCACCACAAAGTAAATTTTTAAAAACAGATAAACAAAATGATTGTTTTCTTTCTTTATTTACCTTTACAGTCTTGCTATGCGGCCTGCCCTGTCCTTGAACTCATGATCCTCCTGCCTCCCAAGTATTGGGATTACAATTAGTGCCACCACTCATATATGTACACATTTTTTTCAGTGCATTGACCCCTGTAGCTACACAAGGGCACTACTCCTGATATACAGCCCCAGCAATGGTAACTATTAATGTGTATGAGTGTTATGCCTACATGTGTGTAAGAGAACCCATGTCATGCAATGCCCACAGAGGACAGAAGAGGATGTCGAATTCCATGGATTTGGAGTTATAGATGGTTGTTAGCTGCCATGTGGGTGCTAGGATTCAAACCTGGGTCTTCTGCAAAAACAGCAAGTTCTATTAACTGCTGAGCCATCTCTCTAGCCCCATGATGATTATTTTAAGATGTTTGATGCTGGCATGGAAAATGCCATGAGTAGGACAAAAACATTTTACAGTTGTATTATGCAAAAACTAAGTCTAATTCTCCTACCTAGACATAGTATTAAACTGACTTCTAGTAACTTATTGTTATACCCATAGATGAGTACATCTCTCAGTTTTCACCAGAGAAGCTTTTTGCTGGAGATAGTGATTAACACAGAAACCCACAACTGGTCAACGTGCAGAGAGAAAGAGACTGTGGATATGTATATGTATGAAGCCATGAAAACAAGCGTAGTAGTGGGACATGATAGTGCATGCCTTTAATCCCAGCACTCGGGAGGCAGAAGCAGGAGAATTTCTGTCTGTCATAGCTCCTTGACTGCTTTGAATACTTCACAGACGACTTGAAAGAATTTATATTCCAATGGCTTGATCTAGAAGTGACCACTCCAAGCAGCTTGCCTTGGCCTTGGGAGACTCCCAGCCAGGAAAGTCAAGCCTATAGTTTACTCTAGATGACACTGTGCACTATTTTCACTTGAGACAGAAGGAGGCATAACTCCCCCGTGATTCAGCAAAAAGCTTGTGATTGGTACAATGCCAAGCTTGTGATCAACTCATAAGCCTGCCCTGTGACTGGTATATATGGAGAGCCTATCACTGCTGGAAAGGGAATCCGTACACATGTGGCTGTGGTTGGTGTGCCGAGCATGCCAGGTCCCTCTTAGCTTGTAGCTCTGTAAGGAGCAGGCTGTCTTGAACTATTTTCAGGCTAGTCTCAAGGGCTTCTCACTGTGTACTACCACACCACCCCAGGGTTGCGATTTAGGCCCAACCTTCTCCCAAATGGTCTTTTTGCCTCTTTATGATCTTTATCATGAATCAAGCAGGCTGGGCACAAAGAGCAGAAAAACTGCAGCCTCGGCATCTGGTGTTGGCAGCAATGGCAGAATGAGGAGATAGCTGATAAGTTCCAGAGCTAAGGGCCTCTACGTCGCCGAACTGTAACTCCAGCCGGGCCACCCAGCATTTGAGGTGGAGGCAGGATGGTCAGGACTTCAAGGTCATCCTTGGCTACATAGCTAGTTCAAGGCCAGTTTGGACTAACCAGAGGTCCTGTTCTTCCCCAACCCCTCAAAAAAAGAATTCTAGATTGCGGCCAAAGAATTCCAGAAATAACCAGACAGAAATTATAAGAATCCAGGTGTGGTAGTGTTTGCCTTTAATCTCAGCTCTCGGCAGTCAAGGACAGGTGAATCTCTGTCAATTCAAGGCTAGTCTGGTCTACATAGTAAGTTCCAGGCCACTCAGGGCTACACAGTGGGACTCTGCCTATAAATAAATAAATACTAGAAGAAGGTGAAATTCTATGCAGCGTAGCATTGAAGGGGGAAAGGTTGTGACCAGCTAAAGACGGGAATGAAGAATACAGAGATCACAAGATGTAGCTGCTGAAAGAGTTTGAGCCAGTTGCCAGAGGTTCAGGAGCCAAAGATCCCAACACTCAGAAGCTATAACCCAAGCTACTGGGTATACAGCAATAAACTTCTGCCTTGAGTTCCTAGAGCAATAAGTCTCTAGTTTTGAAACTTTGGAGACATAAGCCTATTGTTCTTAAGGCTTAGAGCTATAAGCCTCTGGGTTTGGAAGCCCAACTTGTGAGTTGGTGGAATTTAGGGCCATCAATAGTAAGGGTACTGATTGCTGCCTATCCAAGAGCTCCATTCAGATAAAGCAAAAGAATCCCGGCCACCTGTCTGTGACAGTGTAATTCCATTCATATGAACTACGCAGACTAAGCAAATCCATAGTGACAGAAACTAGATTAATTGCTGCCTAAATCTGAGGAGAAAGTAATGACAGCTAATGGGCACAGAATTTATTCAGGAGAATAAAAAAAAAATGTTCTGGAACTAAAAAGTGGTGGTAATTGCACACAAACTTGCAGGTTTGCTGCAACTTATGAATTGTATACTTTAGTTTTAATTTTTTACTTATTATTTTTATATTATGTACAGATGTGTAAGTGTACCTGTGTCGTGCAATACCCTCGGAGGTCAGAAAAGGACGCTAGATTTCCCTGGAACTAGAATTACAGATGGTTGTTAGCTACTATGTGGGTGTTGAGACGTGAACCCAGGTCCCTCTGCAAGAACAGCCAGTGCTCTTAACCGCTGAGCCATCTCTCCAGCCCATTGTGGTTTTTTGGTTGTTTTGTTTTATTTTTGAGACAGGCTCTCACTATAGAACTCTGGCTGGTCTGGAACTCAATATGTAGAGCAGGTTGCCCTTGAACTCACAGAGATCCTCCTGCCTCTGCCTGCCAAGTGCTGAGCTTAAAGGTACGTCCAACCATTCCTGGCTATGTGGACATTTTCTTCTTTAAATATTTGTCTTTTAAAACAATGCTGTGAGACAAGATGTTGAACTATTACATTCTCTTCCAGGTGCCCCACTGTGATGACCCCTGGACAGAGCTGGGAATGGAAGTTTGATTTGGCACCTAGAATTGTGTGATATGCAATTCAGTGAATCAAAGAATTGTTCCACGTGATACTAACTAGAAAGATTTGAAAAATCTTTCCTTGACAGATGCTAATCATGGTCTCCTTTCACATAACTACATAATGTCAGCAAGTGACCCTTCACACTGCTGCCAAGTACACTCCGGTGGCTCTGGGCAGGTTGCACTGACTGCTGATCTACCAGCTCAGGTTATGTGATCTGTGTACTTGCTGTTTTCTACCTGTTCCTGTACCTTTAACTTACCTGTTATATAAGTCAGTACACTCTCTGTTTACCTAAGCCACATTGGGTTGGATTTATGTCAGCAGAAAACAAAATGTTAATATTGATTAATGCTTCAGATAAGCCTTAATCAAGGGAGAGGAGAAAGAATTAGATTCTATTTGGTCTCAATGCCGTTTCCTAAAGTGGAGAGTAAAATTTTAAAGATTAACATATGTATTCTTTTTCCTTTGGGTGGGAAGGGCATATGAACATCAGAGAGGCAATGGGAAACTGGTCAATCATATGCAAAAATTGTATCAGAAAACTCACTTTACTAAGGATAAAGGAAACTAGAGTTCTCACTGAGAAGAGGTCAAGAAATATGGGAATGTGGACTGGGGATACAGCTCAGTTGGCAGAGTGCCTGCCTAACATGTACACAGCCCTGTATTTGATCCCCAGCATCACATATATCATGTGTTACCACATGCCTATGATCCTAGCATTGGAGAGGTGGAGGCAAGAGAATCAAACTCAAGACCAGGCCATGCCTGCTGGCACACACCTTTAATCCCAGCACTCAGGAGACAGAGGCAGATGGAACTCTATGAGATCAAGGCCAGCCTGGTCTACATAGTAGGTTCGAGGCCAACTGAGGCTTCAGAAAGATTCTGTCTCAAATAGCAAACAAAAATTCAAGGCCAGCCTAGGCTACCTGTGAGCCTAACTCAAATAAAATAGATAATGTTCTGACTTCACATTTTAAAAGACAAGAAAGAAAGAGAAAGAAAAATAACATGGAAAGGAAAAGACCTAGAACAAACCATGGACCAGAACTGAAGGTGACTGTGTGAAATTAAGGTTTTCCTTTTCTGTTTTGCTTTGTTTTATTTTGTTTGATCCGAGAATGTGGGCAAGTCCAAAGACAGTCTTGAATTCACTATGTAGCTCAAGCTGGCCTTGAACTGGGAATCTCTGCTTCAGCTTCCCAAGTGGATAGAATTATACTGAGCCTGGTGAAGTTAAGGTTTTGATGGGTGGGAAGATAGACAGATCGATAAATGATAGATAGATAAATAGATAGATAGATACTTACACATGGATATGTTTGTGCATATAGATAATTATATGCATATAATTGCTTTCTCATGAAAAGGGGATGGAAACAGCAATATCCCGACAACCAAAAGGACACCCTTTGCCCAGATTTTAGCTTCTAAATGCCACTTACCTCTTCCAAAAAGAAAGAAGAAACTGGGCATAGCGGCTGACCTATAATCCCAGCACTCAGGAGGCGGAGGCAAGGGAATTGCCATGAGTTCAAAGCATACTTGGGATACATAGTGAGCCAGAACAACCCAGCTACAAACTCAGTCAAAGAAGAAATTTGGAGAAATGGTTGAGCTCAGGACTGATGAAGGGAAAGTACAAAGTGAGGCCAGAAGGGATTAAGGTAATTCTCGGGGAACCCTGAATTCATTCTAATGACAGGAAGTTGTAAGTGAGCCTGACCCTAACTCTTCCTTCCACTTCCTGTCTGGCAGCATGGTCTTTTCCTCTTGCATACACTTCTGCCATTGTGTAATACCTACCAAAAGGCCTGCACCAGAGGTGAGCGGAAGCTGATGTCATACCCATGAACATCCAGAACAATGACAACAAGCCTTTTTTCCTTATAAAGTTACTCAGCTTCGGGTATTTCATTCTAGGATTGAAAAACAGGTTAATACTGTAAACATTAAAAATTCTTTAGCAGGGAACTGGAAAAATGACTCAATGGTTAAGAACACTGATTGTTCTTACAGAGGACCCAGGTTCAACCTTTAGAACCCACACAGAAGCTGACAACCATCTGTAACTGCAGTTCCAGAGAATCTGCCATCCTCTTTTGACCTCTGTGGGCACTGCAGGCATGTGGTATATTTAAATACATGAATGAAAATACTCATACACATAAAATAAAAATAAGTAAAGAATTTTTTTCTTTTCTTAAACATTTTATTCATGTTAGAGAGGGCTTTATTGTTTGTGTTTTTCCCAGTCATTAGGAGTTGAGGTACTGAGTCCATCATTACTTAGATGACACAGGTAAGATTCCAGATTCACATTTCCAGGTACCAAGAGTTCCCTCTAAGTGCCCCAGTTGAGCAGTCCTTCACTTATTTCTATTGAACACAGCAATGCCTATTGGTGTCTCTAAAATGTAATCACATCTTAGGTCTGTAGTTCTCCAAGTAAATCAGCTGTTTGGAGTTAAATACTCCCCTTCTTTTTTGTCCTATCAACTGAACTGTACCTTCTTACCCCATTCCACATTCAGTCAAAGCAAGTACAGCCAGCAGGGGACCCCTTCCCAATCCTGCAACACAATGTACTGCAAGACATCAATGTGGCTCTTCAGGAAATTTGTTTTTAAACAGGTTTAGCCAATATCTGCTATCTGATTAGGAGATGGAACTCCATTATCCAATGGCCAATCTAGAACTTGGATTGCTTCTTTTTCCACTGGAGCTTTATCATATGTAGCATCACAAACTCGAACCAAAGTTGTCACTCCATACTTCTTAGGTTTCTCTGTGAGCTTGTTGAAAGTAGCATTGGTAGGGTTGTGTCAGAAAACACATGATCAGAGATCTTCACACACAGAAAGTGTGAGGTGGGGACAAATCAATAAATCTTGAAAAGCTTCACAGAAGAAAGCATCAGAAAGACCATTAAAATACCTATTATTGATCACTATTCTCTATTCAACTTCTTTACTCCTTATGGAGCTTCTGTCTTCAACATAGATATGTTTAGAATCCACTTGAAATTCAACCTCAGTGTCTGCTGATGGATACCTTCAGCCTCCAAAAACATCCAGCTACATACAAAATTTAAGCAGTCTTTACTACATATAGGCACTAGTGAGACAAGTTAAAAGTATAAGTTGTTTTCCACTTTTGTTTACTTGATGCTTAATTTTACTAGAGTTATTAAAAGAAATACATTTGCAATAATAAACAACAGCAACAAAAATATCAATGACTTCTAAGGCCAGTTTCGGTGTCCCAAGTCTTCAAGGCAATGTTAATTATGGCACATAGAACCTCCAGACTCACTTGATCAACAAAAATGCTGTGCTGAGCCTGGCAGAAGTCCGCCCTCCTGCTCAGAATCACCATAAATGTGCAATGCATATTCCAACAAAAAACCTCACACGCCTCGCTGCCCACCATATAAATAGGGAAATACATTGGCAGAAATTATAATAAAAATCATTAATTGATAGAAGTCAAATTTAGCGTGTGCAATATGATCAGATTTTTATGTCTAAAAATATAGACAGAGGACATAAAAAAAAACAAAAAAGATATACAACACAATTCTACCCATTAATTTGGTTAGTGATGGGATTTTATTTAGTGTCTTCATTTTTTACTATTGTTTTTATACTTTCTACAATCAATATCATTTTTTTAGTTTATCTATGGGTGTGTGATGTGAGTATAGGTATACACATGTACCACAACATGTGTGTGTTGGTCAGAGGACAACTTTTGGGAGTTAGTTCTTTACATCCACCATGAATCCTAGGGTTGTCAGGTTTATGCAGCAAACACCCTAACCTACTAACCCATCTCAGTAGCCCTATTTTGTATTCAATATATTTATAGCCAAGCACGATGGTACTCACATTTCATCTAGGCTCATGGACAGCTGAAGTATCTCTAGGACAAGGACAGGCTGGGCTACATAGTGAGTTGAAGGCCAGCCTGGGTTTCATGGAGTGACTCTGTCTTAAAAATGATAAAAAGAAGGTATTTATAAATTTTACAATTGAAGTAAAGATTTTTAACAACAAATACAGCTTCTTAGAAATAATAGTAAGAATTAAGAATATACCATGTGCCCTTAAGAGCCCATTTCACAGACACCCCCCATCTGGGAAGAGTCTCTTTTTCTACTTAGAACATGCTTAGCCTGGGTGAATGAACTTAAGGGTCACATAACACCAACCTGCCTCTTTGAGTTACATGATCTGCCCTATGGTCTCAGTTAATTGGATCAGAGATAAAACTAATCAAAGTCCACAGGAGGCTTGACAACTTTTTATCAGCAGAAACTGAGCCTTGCTTCGGGGACAGTACAACTGAGTCAACTACTGTCAACCCCCCACAAATCACTGGCAGGAAGTTGCCTGATAAAGCTATTCAGCCCCTGCCAGGCATCACACCTGTAGTCCCAACTACTCAGGTGGTTCAGACAGAAGAATCACTTGAGCCCACAAGATTAAGACCAGCCTGGGCAACACAGTGACACGCTGTTTCAAAACTAAGCAAATAAAAAAGCCCCTACTGTTATGGTTTGAATATAAACTGCCTCCCACAGGCTCTTGTGTTTGAACACTTGATCCCCAGACAATGGTGCTTTTTGGAGGGACTGTGGAAAGTTTAGGAGGCAGAACCTCACTAGAGGAAGTGAGTCGCTGAGGGGTATGCCTTCAGTTATTACCCCACTCTACTTTCCTGATTACCAATCGGCCCAGAGTGAGCAAGAAGCTTCACACTCCCACGGCCGTGCCCTCTCCACCATGATAGACTGTGCTCTCTCCAACTGTAAGTCAAGATAAATCCTTCCTCCATCGCAGTGCTTGTTTGTTGTTCATTTCAAGACAGGGTCTCATGTAGCTCAAGCTGCCATGGAACTCATAATAAATACAACATTGAACTAAACTCCTAATCTTCTAGGCTCTACCTTCCAAGTGCTGGGATTGCAGGCTTACACCACCATACTCAGATCTTAAATTGCTTTTATTAGGTATTCTGTGTTCTGGGAACACATAACTCATTTAACCACATATGGCCATGGACAGAGGAATCCTGCCCAGATTCCCTTCCCCTGATTTAGATTTTGCAATAAGATTTGGGATTTTGATGCAGATGGGATTCAGATAAGATTTTTGTGCTTTGAGCCAAGGCGTGGGATGCAACTTTGCAATGTTGGATGCGTGAATGCTTTTTCATGTGGGATGGATACAAAATTACAGTAATAGGAAACAGGTCATGATTACATGGCGCGGGTGGGGTGGGGTGTGACTTAAAAGGTGTGGCAGAAGAAATATTGAAGGATGATGAAACTATTCTGTATCGTGGTTGTGGTGGTAGTTACAAAATCTGTTCCTGTGTTAAAGTTCATACAACTATACAAAAACAATTAGTTTTATTGTATGGTAATTTAAATATCTTTTAAAAATGGAAAGAATAGAGAGCTTCATTAATTCAATTTAGAAATTCTGTTATTATTATTATTTTGGTATTTTTGAGACAGAGTCTTCCATAGCCCCAGATGGCCTTGACTCACTATGAGACCAGGTTGGCCTGGATCTCACAGACACTCACCTGCCTCTGCCTCCCAAGTGCCACCATGCCCAGCTAGATGGTTCTATTATTAACAATGGAATCTTGTCTCCATAAAGAAAGTGAGAAGTAAGTTCCAGTCTTTTATTCTTTACCAGTTGCAATAACAGTCTGCCTACTTAACCCTGGGTTATCCAAGGGTTAGCTTTGATTTTCCTCTTTTCATGAGTTCTATTGTATGGTGGAATGTTTTGGAGGATGTCAGATGGCATGCCATACCACATTTCATAGTATAAAGTTTTCCTGGGAGCTCATAGGAAAACAATCAAAGCCCACCAGGAGCCATGCATTCCCAGTCCCAGCAGGCAGGCGTAGAGCTGAGAGGGAGCTGGTCAACCGGTCTTCACACCAGAGGGCAGTGTGGAGGGAAGTGAAATAAGGATCTTGAAGGAAGGCGAAATTTCTGGGTCCATGACTTTAGGTAAGTGGGTTAACCTCCATAAGGATCAGTGGCCTTCTCAGAAACAAAGCTTGTTATGCCGCAGAGTTGTGAGGAATAGATAGACAATGTAGTTGAAAGCACTTAGTTCATAGCACATTCTCTTGTGGAGCACTATCCTCCAGAGACATTGTAATTGTGGCTTTACTGAAACCAGGGAGAAGCTATGACCACCCACAGGAGACCGCCATAAGACCAGGCCTCCTGACCTTTCCTCTCAGGAGGACTTGGGGAAGGGGTCATCATACCTTCCCTTTAGATTCCAGACCCTGACTGCCTTTGCTTCACCCCCCTGCAGCTGCGTGTGAGTCTGCCCCAGTGCATGTGATATTGCCTCAATGCGTGTGGTCCTACCCCTCTGCGTGTGATCCTGGCCCAGATGAATGAGGTAGATGGTAATTATCAGGAGAATACAGGAGGCAGATTAGTTGAGGAGTAGACTGGGTGGCCAGGTTTTTGAGTGATCACCCGTGTTGGGGCTGGGTCTTGGCTGATGTAGCTGCTAGAGTCACCTGTGTTCCAGGAAGTAGCCCTCCCCTGTTTTTGAAGAAACTCTAATATACTCATGGGTCAACTAAACTAGACTTAGGGTACATTAGCTACTTGTCTACTTGCTACAACAAAGCACCTGGCAAAGCAACTTAAGAAAGGAACAGTTTATTTTGGCTCACAGTTCCAGGGCATCTAGCCCATCACAGCAGTGACAGGAACACGAGACAGCTGGTCACATTTTACAAAATGTGATGAATGGAGAGAGGGAGAAAGAATAAGGTTATTAACTCTCAGGGTCCTTTTCCCCAAGGACACCTAGGCCTGGGTTGCAGCTGGCAGACTCAACCAGGAGTCATGGGGTTGTCAGCCTCCCAAGAGTGCGAATGTGCAGGCGGTTGTATGCCCATCTTCCCATCGCCAATCACAAGTTGGAATTCGTCTTTCAGACCCTCAGCCTTTGCTATCTTCTTGGCCACAAAGAGTGTCAAAGATGGGAGGGGCTGAGGTGGTGGGGGTGAATCTAGAAGGAGTTAAGGGTGGAGAGGAGGAAATAGATCAAAATACATTGTATGAAATTCTCAATGAATTAATAAAAACATTTTTTAAAAGAGTAAGTGTCCCTTCTCCAAAATATGGGGCATGGTGGTGTACACCTTTAATCCTAGCCGGGAGGCAGAAGCAGGCAGATCTCTGAGAGATCAAGGCCAATCTGTTCTACATAGCAAGTTCAAGGCCAGGTGGGACTAAAGGGAGAGTCAAACTCAGGCCACGTCCAAACCATAGCAAAATGGTCAGGAAACAGCTGACCTGCTGCTTAGAAGCCTCCAGAAGCCTCTGCTCTATCACTGGCCCCTCAGTTTACATAGCTCCTCTGAGGGAACCTCCTTTAACTATGGCCTCCACCCTCTCTCCAGACACTTCCAAAATCAATTACCACCTCTTCAGAATGAGCCTTTTATAACCCTGGCTTGTTTTACCAAGCATGGAGCTATATATTCCATCACTGGGCACTCCTCTAAAACCTGTTTCCCTTCTGAGTACCACTTAGTATTGTATCCTGACTCCTCAGTGAGTTACAACCTCATTCCATCCACCTTACCACTGGCCTCTGCCATCAGCAGCCACTCTGTCATTGCCCCCATGGTCCCACACTCCTAATCACACACTGACAGCCTTATCAGCCCTGCTTGCCACTGGGGAGCTCTAATTTCTCTCCTCTACCATCAGAGACTTCCCTATCCTGACACTGAACCTACCCCTAGCTCCCCCTAATTTCCTCTTGACCCTAGACTTCTCTCACCTTTTAGCCCCTGTGCTCGTTACTTTTTCATTGCTATAGCCAAATACCTGACAGAAACAACTTAAATAAAAGTTTATTTTGGCTCTCACCCTCAGAAAGCTCAGTCAGTGTTTGCTTGGCACCCCTCTGACGTGGCACTTGGGCAGAATATTCATAGGCAATAAGAGCCTATGGAAGAGGAGGCTGTTTACATCATGGCTGACAGGAAGTAGAGTGAGAGACAGGAAGGAGTTAATGGTAAGATACAGTCCCCAAGGACACACTCTTAATGACTTCTTCCTCCCATCTAGGCCCCTCTCCTAAAGTTTCCAGAACCTCTCAAAATAGCACATGACCTTTGGATCAAGCTGTCAACACACATATATTGGGAACATTTCATATTCAAAGCACAGCATTTGTCCCCCTGACCCCCAAAGGCTCATGACCATCTCATAATGAACATTTTATTTTATCCATCTCTGAGTCTCTGAAGTCTTAGCAGTTCCAACAATGATCAAAAGTCTGAATTCAAAGTTTCTTCTGAGATTCAACACAAACTCTTAGACTACACCCCCTATAAAAACAAAAATCAAGTTACATTCAATACAAAATGGCACAGAGTAAACAGTCTCATGTCAAAAAGGAATAACAGCTGTCAGCAAGGAAGCAAAGGACCCAAGAAAGGTTGAAACCAGCACAGCAATCACTAAATCCTGTAGCACCACATGGGTATCTGAGTCACATGTGTATTCTGAGCTTTAAAGGGCTTGGGCAGCCCCAGTCATATGCTTTGTCATTGCAGCCCATGTGGCTTCTCTCATGTGTGAGCTCTGCCCATTGCCTGCAGATTTTCTCAGCAAACAGTCCACATTCCTCCCGTATTCCAGGGTCTCCGTTATGTTTTTGGCTTAACCATCACAGTTTCACATATTACTCACTCCCTGTCTATAGGCATCCTGACCCTGCCACACATTGCTGGGCCACTCAGATCTTCCTTTAAAATAAGGGTGGAGGGTTGACTCAGAACTTAAGAGTACTGACCGCTCTTCCAGAGGACCTGGGTTTGATTTCTAGCATCCACATAGCAGCTGATGTCCATCTGTAACTCCAGTTCCAGAGACTCCAACTCCCTCTTCTGGCCTCTACTGCATGCAAGTGGCTCATCTACATACATACAACCAAAGCACTCATACAAATTAAAATTAAAATAAATAAATTGGGCCAAAGAGATGACTCAGTGGTTAAGAGCACTGGCTGCTCTTGCAGAGAATCCAGGTTCAAGTCCCAGCACCCACATGGTGGCGAACAACCATCTATAACTCCAGATCCAGAGAATCTGCTACCCTCTCTGACACCCACGAGCATTGCATGCCACAAGTACACTTACATACATGCACTCATGCACATAAAAGAAAAATAATAATTTTTTTAAATTCTTAAAATAAATAAATGATGCCAGGCATGGCGGTACACATCTTTCACGCCACCACTTGGGAGGCAGAGGCGGAAACAGGAGTATCTCTGCATTTGAGGCCAGCTGTGAATTTCAAACTAGCCAGTGGTACATAGTGAGACTCTATCTCAAAAAAATAAATAAATAAAATAATTTTAATTTAAAAATAATTAGATGAAAAGGGTGGAAGCCTCCATGACCCTGTAACTTCTTACATTCTGAATGCTTGCAAACCCAGCATCACTTGGACAATGCCAAAGCCTACCATCAATGCAGTGGTAGCCCAGTACCCTCGGACCTAGGCTCTAGCTGGGTGACTAAACCTAGGAAAACACTTTCTAAGGGAGCAGGATTGCATATGAGAGAATCTGGAGTTCTCCTCTCAAATAAGAGTCTTTCAAATGTTTTCAGAACACCCAGGTCATGAATCTCAATATTTATTTATTTATTTATTTATTTATTTATTTTATTTGTGGACGTACTTGAGACAAGGTCTCGCTGAGTTCCAGTGGCTTGGAACTCCCTATGCAGACAGGTCATCTTTGACTTTATGTAAGTCCCCCTTGCCTCTGTCTCCTACACGCTGTAACTAGAGACATTTGCCACTGTGTCCAACTCCAAATTCTAATGGAGCATTTTATTCTGCATTGCTTTACTTCTTACAGGCCCCGGAGCATATTCAGATACTCAGTCCTGTTCCCTGATCGGTTCTGTCTTTGTCTCTGGATTGTACCTCGTTAACCAGGCCAAACCTTTGCTTAGTGTTAACTCTCACTGTCCTTGACACACTCCTTGATCCTACTGACCCGTTAGCCCACACGAACCTTCTCTTCTCTACACTGTCCTGTCCTGTCCTACTATTATTCCAACAGTCTTATTTGTTTCAAATTCACTTAAACATTGTCCCAAAAAAACTCAAATCTAGGTAATAAGTATTCATTAGCATCTTTTAAAATTTTTTATGTCTTGTGTTTTTTATTTTATGTCTATGCATGTATATACGTGCACCTGTCTCACGATAGGCCTGCAGAGGTCAGAAGAGGGTGTCAGGTCTCCTGGAAGTGGAATCAAGGATGGGTGTTGGCTCCTATGTGGTTTCTGGGAACCAAACCAGGGTCCTCTGCAAAAACAACCAGGGCCCTACTTAGCATCCTTTGTAAAGATTTTATTTATTTTTATTTTATGTGTATGACTGTTTTATCTGCATGTATGTAAGTGCACCATGTGTGTACCTGGTGCCCATGGAGGCCAGAAGAGGCTATCACATGCCCTGGAACTGGAGTTAATGATGGGTGTTAGTTGCCATGTGGGTGCTGGGAACTAAACCTGGGTCCTCTGGAAGAGCAGTAAGTGCTCTTAACTGCTGCACCATCTCTACATCCCTCGTCCCTCCCTCTCTCCCTCCCCCACCCAGTTAGCATGCTTTATTCTAGTAGTTTCGGGCATTACCTGTGAAAGCCTGTCTATTTAAGCCTTCTTCTAGTGGCAGGCATCAGGCAATAGCTTTTTCCTTTCTGTCTTTTAAAACTGATTTCAAGCAAAACCTTTGCTGGGTTATACAAACTCATCACTGTAGGAGACATATAACGAGGCATGTGAAGGCTGGTAGACTATTTCCTCGTGAACGCTAAAGAGCTTCAATAGTTAAAAGCCACAAAAGGAAGGATTCCCAGACCCTGGATAAGAAAGAAGAAAAGGAAGAACCATTTCTAAATAACAGTTTCGACTGCCAAGGAATTATTTGGGGGATTATTTGGAGTTGAATTTCTCAGCCATGACACCCTTGGCATGTTGAACCCTAACCCTAAACCTAAACCTAACCCTAACCCTAACCCTAACCCTCTGTGGTTCAAAGATTTCACAGTCTCAATACTTTACCTCAACTTTTCTCATACAACCTGGCCAATAGGCCAGCCTCCATTGTTTCTGAAGCATTTACTCTAACAATAAGTTCTGAAAGTAACTCTGAAAATGTCTGTCAAGGACCCGCCCAGAGGATCTAAGAGTCTCGGGCATCAGTATAGCACCAGGTCAAATTCCCAGAAATATTTCAATCAAAAACAAAAGTGGATTTTCATGGACTCTTGACTATGGACTAAAGAAGTGAAATTCCAACAGTGGTAATGTTGAGACATTCAGGAAGCCTTCAGGAACAACACAGGAATTTTCCAACAAGGAAATGACCTGAGGAAAGTTCTAGACTGGAGCTGGTCAGAGACCCAAAAGATTACCTATTAAAGGCTTGAAAAGCTGCCTAATGTCTGGGATCAACTCTGAAAGGAGGCAGAAAGTGATTTTTGTGAAGTGGAGTGATACACTCCTGTAACCCAGTTATTTGGAAAGCTGAAACAGATTTACTTGAACCCAGAAGTTTGAGTCTAGCCTGGAGAACACAGCCAGATGCCATCTCAAACAAGCAAACAGAAAACAAACAAAAATATGATCCAATGAATCACTGTAAGAATGACCTAGAGAGTGACAGGATCTCAAAGGAAATGTCATACAGAAGTAAATAGAGACCAACTTCACATATATGAACATGGTGAAGATCCATGAAGGTAGGACTCTTGTAGGTATATATCACTTATGACTTGCTTACAGTTATACCTTGTCCTCCCTGGACTTACTCTTAACCACACCAAACCAAAAAAGTCCTTATCTTTGCCAGCTTGGAAATATATCTGAGGGATTTTTATCCTTGATGAAAAGACTTGACAGATGCAAGAAACCTAACTTTGGGTGTGAGAGGTGTGTGACCCACCTCTCAAGCACCTCAAGCCCATGTAACTAACTACGATAAGTGAAAGCAGCCCAGGCATAACCCTTTCCATAGTCCTTAGCCACTTCTAGTCCAGAGGCTGACTCCATACCCATGTTTGCTGAGCTCCTTGGAGGAAATTCTCATACAGATTGCCAAGACTAAAGACAAAAAATAGTCCTTCCTTAGATAATCCCCTTAGAGATCTTGGGACTGGAGAGATGGCTCAGCAGCTAAGAGCCCTGACTGCTCTTGCAGAGGACCCCAGTTTGATTCCCAGCACTCCGATTCCAGGGGATCCAACTCCCTCTTCTGTTCTCTGAGGGCACTACATGACATGCAGGCACTTAAACCCATTCAGTACATTCATATACAAAATAGTCAATAGTTTTTTTAAAAAAGGAAGAGAAAACTGAGATCTTCAGAACGGATTCTTTTTTTGTAAAGACAGGTATGGGTAAGGCCAGGAGCACATGTGTCTGATTCCAGGAGAGTCACGGAAGACTAAACTTGGAGTGCTAGTGTGGGTGCACAGCGAGTACTATAACCCTGCTGCAGCAGGCCAAGACTTGAGACAAAGACTGTGAAGTCACTAAGGGAAGGATGGACACACACACACACACACCCCACTCTAGGAGAGGGACCTCCTCCAAATGCCCTGGTCAAGTACTGTGAGGACAGAGAGGTATACAATATCACGTGAGCCCACAAGCTAGCCCTCCTTCCTTCTGTGCGCCCCTCTACCACCCTCTACTGGCAAAGCATAATATAACATCTTTATCAATGTACGGAAGAAGATTCCTCAATGGAACAATCTAGTCCTTTGTCACGGAGCAGACTTTGAAGTACAGATTTGGAGAGGCATTAGATTGATAACTGCACACATGGTAAGTTGTCCCAGTACCATTTAGTACTCATTCTTCCTGGAGTGATTTGAAACATCATTCTCATATTTTCATGCATCCATGGTCCTGATGCAGAATAGAAAGGTAAAAGTAAGGAGACATATGAAAGAGAAGAAGCCCTTCACCCTGGGATCTGGTTTGTATTTCCTGTTGGCTGAAAGACAATGCTCATTTTCCTGAAGAAATCTCAAATAAGAATGTTAAAGACAATAAATGAATTGCTCTTTCTTAGGAACAGAATGTTTGTGACTTTCAGTTCATCCATAATAGCATTCCTCTCATCCCTAAATCTAAGCAATGAAACTCATAAAGCCACCTTATGTAACCAACCACTTTCTGATTGAATTTGAGGCCTCCCCCGTAAAGGGAATACATTCCTGACACTGTAAATGTGGTCAAGAGCCCATGACTAGGGAAGTCGTAGGTCCTAGGGGAGAACATAATATACTTCACTAAATGAACATGAGGTAGCCATTAAATTGCCTTCTAAATAATTATGTTTTGTGTCCATAGATTAGTACTACTGTCAGCTCTGGTCAGAGAATCTTCATTTTGTAGTGGTCAGCAGTAACTACAGAGATTCATAACCGGTCAAAGGGCTGAGAATAAGGAACTACTGAACACATATCACCCTCTCCAAGGCTCAAGGAATATTACCAAAGAAAGGAGGAATGAAAGTAAAAGTCAAAGGATTCAGGGTCGTGGTGCAGAATGAACTTCTCAGCATGACACTCACACTCAGCACTCTTGAACTCACAGTAGCTGTGATTACCTGCAACACGATCTGCACAAAACTAAGTCTGTCAGGATCCCATTATGGAAAGGAGGGGCTCATGAAGTCCCACCTGTCTCTGAGGATTTATATGCACTTAATGGTTGATGAGCGGGAGGGAGGGAGGGAGGGAGGAAGGGAGAGAGAGAGAGAGAGAGGGAGAGAGAGAGAGAGAGGGAGAGAGAGAGAGACACATTTGTTACAATGGTGTAGCTGTGTTAAGATGACCATGCTCCTGTACACAAACCTAATCAAACTCAGTGGGTCACCAAAACAAAAGACAGAAATATAGAAAAGAGGTTAATTGAAAAGAGGAAAGAAATCAGAAGTGAAGGAGGACAAGAGAGGGTAATGGTAGACGTGGGAGAGGTTGAAATGCTTTACATACATATGTGAAAATGTCATCATGAAACAGTATTATACATAATTAAATATGCTAATAAAGCATTAAAAATAAGTAAACGCAAAAGACTTATATGCTAACTGTCAAAGACCTAAAGAGAAAGACTGAGGAATTGTTATAGATTGAAGGAAACCAAGGAGAAATGTAATCAAGGCCATAAAATGCAACCTCTAGTCCTGGATTAGATTGTGTGTGTGTGTGTGTGTGTGAATATATGTATACATGACTTCACTGGGGTGATTAACACTTAAAAGACAATTAACTGGTATCATTGTATCATTGTTAATTTCTTGATCTAGATGATTTTCCTGAAGCTATGTGAGAGGGTTTCATGTTTTAGGAACTGTTCACCAAAGTATTTAGGAGTAATGGGGTAATGGGCTATCCTTGACATTACCTTACCTTCAAACAGTCAAAGAAAGAGACCCAAAAAAATGAGAAAAGCAGTAAAATTTTAAGAATTGAGGAATCTGGGTAAAGGAGATACATGAGTTGTTTATACTGTCCCTTAAAACTTCTCTGTGGACCTGAAATTATTTCAAAACTTTATATCTAGAAAAAGAGGGACTGGAGAGATGGCTCAGCAGTTAAGAGGCTCTTCTTGAAGAAAACCTAGGTTTGAATCCCAACACCCACATAGTGACTAACAACTAGTGACCACATAGTAACTCCAGTTCCAGGAGATCTGATGCCCTCTTCTGTCCTCTGAGGGCACTGCACAACATGGGTGCACTCACATACATGCAGGCATAATACTCATACATATAATAAATAAATAAATAAAACTTTATTTTAAATATTATAAAGAGCCACACAAACTGTTCCATTTTGAATTGTGATAAGTGATATGAAAAAAATTAAAGGGTTTGTGCTTTGAGGGATTTAGGAGTTTCTTGTTGTTTTGTTTTTTGCTTATTTTCTTGACACAAGGTATTGTTATGTCACCCAGGCTGGCCTGGAACTCACAATATAGTCCAAGTTAGCCTCAAATTCATGACAATCCTGCTTCAGCCTACCAAATTCTGGGCAGCTTTACAAGTATGAACCGCCATGTCTGGCTTAAAGGACTTTTTTATGGAGACCTGCCCAACCAAAAAGAGGAAGAAGAAAAGTGTGTGGAGATGATTTTTAAGATGAAAGTTGAAACATGAGCAGAGTAAAGAAGGTGAAGAATTAGAAACCTTTATGCGGAGGTGAACAAGTGAATGGGAAGGAAGAAACAGGGCAGAAACTAGGCAGGAAAATCAGCTACTTGACTAGTGAAGGCAGAGCGGCTGGAGGAATGGTGTGCAAAGAGGCTGAGGATCTTGACACAGCCAGCATCATATGCTTACAGGATGATGTCAATGACTGGCTGGAGCAGACTCCAGGAAACACAGCAGGGTACAGGGATCGGTTGGCAGAACACTACGGGTGCTCAGACTCGGTTACCGGAGCAGTGATGAGGACGGAAGAAGCTGAGGGGTCCAGACTTACTTAGTTCAGAAACAAAAGCAACAAGACATAGTGATGGGTGGTTGTAAAGCCTCAGGAAGAGAAAAATGCCAGACTGTTGACCCTCTGGTTTGGGGCTCCTACCAATGGATGACATGTATTACCAAAGCAGAATTAAATAACTATTAAATTCAGGCTGGAGAGGTAGCTCCTTGGATAAAAGTGAGGTCATTTTGGGGACACTAAGTTGACACAATAGACCTTAACACAGATAAAAGAATGTATGGATTCCAGTTGGGAGCCTATGGGAGATGCTGGTAAGGGTATAAAGATGATTAAGATTGATTGAGATGTTCTATATAAAACACACAATGATTCAGTAAAAAATATTTTTAAGTGCTTACCATGAAAGCAAGAAGATTGAGTTCCAATCCCCAGCACCCACATAAAAACAGGCATGGCTATGTATGTATGCCTATAGCCCCGGCTTTGATGGGTCGAGACAGACAGGTCTTGAAAGCTCTCTGGTCAGCTAGCCTAGACAATGGTGAGCTTCAAGTTTAGGGGAAAATTCTGTCTCAGAAAATAAGATGGAGGAGCTGAAGAGATGGGTCAGAAGTTAAGAGCATTTAACTGGAAAAAACTAGGTCACATCAGGGTTCACAACCACCTGTAACTCCATGGAATCCAATGCCCTCTTCTGGCCTCTGTGGGCACCTGTACTTACATGGTGAATATACATATACCGGCCCACACACATACATATAAAATAATAAATAATAAAATAAATATTTTAAAAATAAATAAAAATGGAAAGATGGCAAAAGAAAACTCTGGATAGCCTCCTCTGACTTCCAAATGGGTATAGGCACCCTTACATAGAACACACACATACACACATCAAAAAATAAAAATAAAATTTTAAAGATTTGTTGTTTTTTGTTTTTAAGATAAAGTCTCCCTGTAACCCCAGCTGGCCTGGAACTCACTTTGTAAACCAGGCTGGCCTTGATATCAGATATCCACCTGTCTCTGCCTCCTAAATACTGGGATTAAAAGCATGCACCACTATGCCTATCTAAAACTAAAAATCTTCTGAAAAAGATCTTAAGCACTGAAATTTTTCATGGTCTACTCTACTAAATTTCAGGAGTTTCATGGGGTAAAAGGATTTGATCCCCAATGAGAGAGAGAGAGAGAGAGATCATTACACTTTATTGTTCCATCTAGTCTATTAGAAAAACCTTTGTACAGGGAGAATCTGAATTCTCCATTAAAAGCTAATATTTACGTTCTGAAGGACCAGAGTTAGACATAAAATCCAATGATTCATACTCAAAGATGCCTCCAGCCAGCTTAGATTCAGCTACCAATGAACAGAAATCACTAGACTGCTAGTGATGCCTGCTAGTCCAGCCACCCCACCTCACCTAAGTCCTGCTAAGCTATTCCTGCCCCTAGAACTGTAGAATGGAAAGTCACTCACAGCCAAACTCGCCTGCAAGGTCATGGTCCTGATAAGCTTGAAAATAAACAGGATGTAAGACATAGAAACGAACTCTGTGACATTTTGGTTGCAAAAAAGACAAACATAAGGGACAGAGGGAGAGATAAGACCTAGATGGCACGTGTGTATGAGAGCATTCCCTCTTGATTATTCAGAAAATACAGAAAAAGAAGAAGGGGCTTGTCCTCTGTGCTCAATCAGCAGGCCTGCTGTTCTGGGCCGACACCCAGCTTCGCAAAGTTGTAAAATAAACTGCCCCCACTTTCGCTGCTCTGAGTCTCAAGTGCTTGTTATTATGAGGTGAAGATCTTTGTTTTCCACGGTTGGCAACAGGCCCAGGATTTGGTTAAGATTTGGTTTTCTCAGTGATTCAACCTGTCATCTCCTCTGGTTGCTCAAATCCCTGCCATTGTCAAGATGGAAAGACAAACAGGGAATTAATATTCTCTGCCTGTCTCTGCAGTTCTCACGCTGCAGAGTGGCCCTGAGAAGTGACTCACGAAAAAGTCTTTTAGCCCGGAGGCTACTTCTGCTTGTGGAGAGTGAAATATCTTCCTTTAAGGATTTGAGCAAGCACAAGTCATAGCTCTTGATAGCAGCACGGAGCCATAGTTCAAACCCCTGACAAGGTAACCTTTCATTTATTTCTCTTAAGTGACTTGACAACAAACCCAGGCCAAAAAAGGTAGGACGGGGTTACTGGTGAGCAAATGAAACCCTTCCAGTCCTTGCTACAGCTGGGCCTGTGAACCGACCACATCCGTCAAGCACCTGGAATTTTTCATAGCATTACAGAAAGAACTGGGTTATAGTTTTTAAAAAAGAAAAGCAGAATTTTAAAACCTTGCCCACCATTAATTCGTTGAAAATTATTTGAGCACTATTAATTCACTTATACTGATAATTATTTATAATTCTTTTTCTGCTTTGTCTGGGTCTGGAGAGATGGCCAAGGGGTTAAGAGCACTGGCTGCTCTTACAGGACCTGGGATTGGCTCTCAACACCCACATAGTGGCTAACAATTGTCCTTAACTCCATTTCCAGGGGGGAAAACGCCCTCTTCTGGCCTCCAGGGACATTGCACACATGTGTAGCACTTAGATATATGCAAGCAAAATATTCCTATGTATAAAACAAAATAAAAACTAATTTATTTGAAGTAATAACAAATTTAAATTTTATTTTCAATAATTATTAACAGCACATTATGATTAACTAATGAAGTTGTTTTGTTTTGTTTTTGAGACAAGGTCTCACTATATAGACCTGGCTGACCTAGAATTCACTGTGTGGACCAAGCTGGCCTCAAACTGAGAGAGATTCACCTGCCTCTGCCTCCCAAGTACTGGAATTAATGTGTGCACTACAATGCCCAGTGAGGTTGATATATTTTAATTACACCTAAAGTAGAATTATTTTCAAGTTCATTATTGTCTGTGCAATTTGGAGAAAATCATGTTTGGGACCTAAAAGTAACTTTCACAAAGGTGAAAGGTGATACATGCCTATAATCCCAGTACTTGAGGGCCAGAGGCAGGAGGCTTGTCGGTTGAAAGCCAGTCTGGCCTATATAGTAAAACCCTGTCCGAAAAATCTTAAAAGAGAATTTATTTTTCTGTATCATGATTTTGGACCTTCCAGTTCCAAATTGAATAGACACATCGCTTTGGGCCTCTGGTGAGAGTAACAAATAGTTCCATTATGTTACCAAATCCAGGTTCATCTCCTCAACATGTGAAAAGGCCAATGGCTCAAGACAAATCTGGAGACCAGGAAAAATAATTTTTGGAAAACCAGAAAATAAAATGAAGACAGGAGGCTATTGCCAACAAAGACTATTTGTTGTTTGGTTTTCTGTTTGTTTGTTTGTTTTTAAAAGGGTTGCCTTTAAATTTAAGCTAATATTCTTTTCCCGAGAATTTGGAATCCTGTAGAATATATAAACCATCTTTACCTCTAAAATATACTTGGGGAGAGGGAGGCAGGGTCTCTTGTAGATTTGGCTGGCCTCAAACTCATTACAGGGCTAAAAACGATGTTGAACTCATGGTCCCCCTGCCTCTGCCTCCCAAGTGCTGGAATTACAGGCATATGCCCTAAGCCCAGACTAAAATATTGCTTTTAAAAAATCTTTCTTATTGCCTATTATTTATACAAAATAATGGGTTTCATTATGACTTTTATACATGTATATATTTGTTACATCATCCTTTCTCATGCCCCCTTCTCCTCCTGATTGCCTTCTTCATTCCAAATAGTCCCCAGTTCTACTTTCATCAATAAAGACCATCCTAACTCAGCCTAGGTTTCAAGCTCCTTACCCCCTTGGGTAAGGGGAAAGATAGGCGTATAGATTAAGTTAGGAAAGGATTGATGACTGGAGACTTCTAGATGCAGCTCCTGGTGGCCTACCTAGAAAAGGATGTGAAAATTGATGGTTGGAAATCTGCTAATCATGAAATGCCTGTAAATCTTGAAAAATACCTCAGTGAGTCTTATGTTGATGCTACCTAGCCCTGAAGAGAGTGGAGAGAGATTAGATATATTTAAGGGTTATCAATCTTGTATATTGATTTCAGATAAACATTTCTTTACATGAGTGTTTTGCCTGCATGTATGTAAGTGCACCTGAGTATGCAATGTCCATGGAGGTGAGAAGAAGGTATTGGATCCCCTGAAACTCAAGTTACAGAGAGTTGTTAGCTGCCGTGTGGATGCTAGGAACTGAACCCAGGCCCTCTGTAAAAATAGCCAGTGCTCTTAACCAGTGAGCCTTTTCTCCAGCCCCAGACAAATATTTCTTAAATGATTACATGTCTATTTGCAGAAATACGACCCATAGGAAAGGAACAAACTGGTCAAATGTATGAACTCTAAAAGTTTTGATTTGGGTTGGGGAGGGCGGATTGTTTTGTTTTGTCTTGCTAAGGTTGTTCCTATAACTGGAGGTCTACCACCCTCCGGCCTTTGGAACTGGAATTACATATCTGTACCACCATGCCCAGCATAAATTACTAATTTTGTTTGTTTTTTGAGTCAAGGCCTCCCTGTAGCCATACCTGGCCTGAAACTCGCTAAGCAAACCAGGCTGGCCTTGATCTCACAGAGATCCACCTGCCTCTACCTCCCGACTGCTGGGGTTAAAGTGGTGTGCCTCCATGCCTGGTTTATCAAATATACTTTACAAATTGTCCATTCTTATGTTCCCATTGAGAGAGAATGAGGCTTTCTAATTTCTAATGGATAACTATTATTAACAATGCCCTAATCCTAAAACTATTACACACTGCCTATCTACTCCAAAAGGCAATCATTCTCCATCACAAAAGACACCAAACAAAACTCCTAGAAAATCACAAGGCTGATAAGGGGGCTAGATTTTAATCCATGTGCCTCTTCTCTCCTAGTTGCCTTGCATTTGCACTTAAACCCTCTCCTTACTTTAAAGAAAAAGAAAAAGAAAAACTACCCTAAGACAGTGCCTCCAAAAATCAAGGTTGGGTCACAATAAGAAAATGGTCTTACCTAAGTGAATAAATTTGAAACAGTAACAGTCCTTCGTGATCAATTCCATGTGAGTTATCCCCTCCTAGCTAATCTCCCTCACCAGGTTATAAAATCCTGCCACATATGTCAAAGGTCTTCTTCCCAGGGGTAAATTTTGACACTTGTCTCTCAAACCCATCAAGTCAGGGGACAATCCCTAGAAAGATGGCAAATAGACTTTACCTATATGCTACCTTGAAAATGACGAACTATTTATAGTTCTAACAGACGCCTCTTTGGGATGAGTAGAGGCTTTCCATGTACCTCTGAAGGAGCTGAGACAGTATTAACATGAATCAAAGAAATAATACGCAGTATGAGGCTTACCACCTGCCTATAGTCTGACAATGGTCCCACATTCAGATCTAAGATTATATAAGGTGTCTGTGAAGCTCATCACATTACCTGAAAGCTACATGTCCCGTATAAACCCCAATAAGTCATCAGGTAAGGCAGATTGGGAGAACAGCCTTCCAAAAAGCCGTCTTACCAAATTAATCACACAAACATAAACTAACTGGATTAATGTTCATGCAGGAGATAGCTCTATCTAGGTCGTGAAAGGAAAGGGCCCACCAGGAAAACTGAAACTCGTTCATATACGTTGCAGTGAAAACAAAGGTTGGGGAAAAGGAAGGTAAAGAGTCTAAACAAAAGAGTCTAGAACTGGAGAGATGGCTCACCAGGTGAAGGCCCTGACCAAGAACCTGACAACCTGAGCTCGATCCCTAGAATCCACATAGTGAAGAAGAGCACCGGCTCCCACAGTAGTTGTTCTCTGCGCTCTATGTATGCCTCCAACACAAAGATAAATAAATATATTCTCTCTTTTTAAATTTTTTTGGGGGGTTCTTTTTGAGACAGGGTCTCCCGGTTGCCCCAGCTGGCCTGGAACTCCACATATAGACCAGACTGGCCTTGAATTCACAGAGATCCACCTGCCTCTCTCTCCTCAGTGCTGGGACCGAAAGCCCACCTTCAAAAATAGCAGTCTGAAGTACGGAGGAAGATAAGAAGGCTCATAACTGAGTGTGAGCCAACCAAACTAAACAGACGAGTAGGACAGGGCTCTGGGCCAGTGACCGCAGGCCAGTTGCCTGTCCCTCTCCCCATGTCCCCTGAGGAACATATGGAAGGCACTATTGTTCTTTTACATAATCTGGCTTCTAATGCAGCTAATTGTCTAAGGAACAGATGTTGTCCTTTCTTGGAAGTTGTGAGAACAAAGCTCAGTATCTTTGGTGACCCAGAATGGCACCTTATGTCCTTGGGACATGAACAACTAGAGTGAGAGTCCCATGTACTCAAAAATCCTGCAACAATCTCCCCATTGCTTTCATGAGAATCCATTCAACACCCTGAGCTCCACACAGTCTAAGTACTTTTGAAGGAATATAAGAAAGGGCCTCTGTGTTAGGCAATTTTCCCTTGCCTTCTGTAGACCTAAGTCCTAAGCAATTACATCTCAGTTCTTTCCCATACTTGGATTTTAATAGAATGCTTTGCAAATAAACTTCTACCAAAGCCTTCCTCTGATTCACCATCTCTCCCAATCCAGTCAGGAGACTGAATCTACTTAAAAACTCTAACCTCTAGGGGCTGGAGAGATGACTCGGCAGTTAAGAGCACTGGTTGCTCTTGCAGAGGTCCAGTTCCCAGCACCCATATGGTGGCTAACCACCATCTGTAATTCCAGTTCCAGGGGATCTGATGCCCTCTTCTGACCTCTGCAGACACTGCATGACATGGGTGCTCTTACATACATTCAGGCAATACACTCATACACATAAAAATAATAAAATATTTTTAAAACTCTAACGTCTAAACCCTTCTGTGGGTCAAGACCTCACCTGGCTCTCCTCACCACTAAGCTATCAGGTATCAGCTCTTGGACTCATTTTTCTAAATTAAAGCCTGCTCATAAGCTGCAGGGACAACACACCCTGACACCTAGACCAGATACTTGCTCAACTCTGGATCCTATCCCAGAAAAGCAGCTATCAGCGTCTCCCTCAGCTAACTCTGCCTATGCTTGTGATCTCCTTGGGGACCTCAAATTTTTATGCAAACAATGACCAGGTAAGATTTCCTTCCATACCTTCCTCGTGCCTCCAGAGTCTCTTATCACATGGGCAGGTGGAGAATTCCTTCAGATAATCCTCTTTAAACTTTCTCATTGGCACAAACCTCAAGTGTTGAGATTCCCAATCTTCTAGAATTTAGATTAAAGCGGGAACTCACAGATTTCATACCACCTCAAATCAAACACTTCCTTTTGTTCTAATTCTAATCTGCTCTGACAGGCAACATGCAGTTCCCCTGCTGAACTCTCTCTTTTCGCTTTACTTTACCTATTGAAGCCCCAAAGAGGATCTTATCTCTCATCACTTAGAGTATACGCTCAGTCTCACTCACCACTTAATAACTGCAACATCTTAGCAGTGACTGCTAACTTATGTAAATTAGTCTGGTCTGGTCAACGACACAGCAATAAAAGTTATCTGATTGTGCTTAAAAAATTAGACAACAAGCATCAGAGTTATGGGGCAAATGGTTTCAAAATTGTTCATGGATCTCCAGAAGTATGTCTGTTATTACCCTTTCTATAACTCTAGTCTGCCTGGATCTAGTCTGTCTGCTGACTCAATTTATCTAGGCCACCATTCCACATGGACTTATGTGGATATTATCTTACTGATCCGTGAATGGAGATACCAACCCCTGATCCAAGGATCACTAACCGATTGACGCAGGATGATCAGGGAGAAAACTCTTAATCCTACAACATTCCAGTTCAGCAAGAAAATTCCCTTGGGCCTTAGATTCTGTTCTGTAAGTCATTTCTTTTTTTACTAAACAAAAAGACTGGAAATGTTAGATCACAGACTTTTCAAATCCTGAAACTTTGAAGGATCTAGCCATACCCCACTGCAGTTTTTCTCCGTTCAGATACAGCCGTAGATAGCTTACAGGCCTCCTGCTGTAATTGTTAGAGAACCGGGTCCTTTAGGCTCTACATGGAACTGTGAAAGCAAGCCTAGGCCGCTAATGCACTGGGTGGGGAGATGGGGGAGAACTTGAATTATGGCCATATCTCCTATCTAACATCTTCCTAGCTCTTTACATATGCCTTGCAGTACAAGCTGTATATTAACTTAGAAACTTATAAGGACAAGGGGAGGGGGTCCCTTTTCCTTGTGGACTGCTGAGATTTTTACTTCTGAACCCCTCTTGTCAACGTTATTTTTTTAAGATTTTTGTATTCCATGTGTATGAATGTATTGCCTGCATGTGTATAAGTGCACCCGTGTCGTGCAGTGCCCACAGAGTCAGAAGAAGGTGATGGATCCCCTGGAACTAGAGCCAGACAGTTGTCAACAGTCACATGGGTCCTGGGAATTGAACCCACGTTGTCTGCAAGAGCAACCAATGCGCTTAACCACTGAGCCATCTCTCCAGTCCCCGTCAATGTTATTTTTAAAAAGACCTTTTGCCTAAAATCTGTCTCGGCTTCTCTCTATCAAACTTTCAACCAAATCTTTTTCTGATATTATGAAACAATAACAAAAAATATTTCTTGCTTCTGAATTGGTTGGGGTTAGTACTCTAGAAAGTCTATATGTAATCAGGAGGGTGGTGCTTCTGGGTTGACCATGAGAGTGTTTAAGTCAAAACTATAACCTTGTATGACAGATTTTAACATACAGTCAGTGTATGAATGTAGAACAGTCTTTTGATTGCTTCAGCCCTTAGCAATTGACTGGGTAACTTCTCTCTCTCTCTCTCTCTCTCTATTTAACTCCCCAACTTAGTCATCACATTTTACAGCTGCTCAGGATCTTCCTTTTATCCCAGGAGGGATAGTTGATTTTAAAATCAGAAGCGCACCCTGTAAGAAGTAGTCATTTGAGAATTCTCTTGGCTGGAGAAGTGGCAAGCCCCATATTGTCAGTTGTAAGGAAATGTTATGATTGAAAGTTCATGGAAATGGGCATATAGCTCAGGCGTGGAGAACATGACTAGTATTCATGAGGTCCTAGGTTCAATCTCTAGCACTGAACACACAAACATGAAGACTAAAATGGTAAACATTTTGTGAGGTGGGTGTGGCAATGTACACATGTAATTCTAGCACTCAAAGGCACTAGCAGGAGGATCACAGCAAATTCCAGGCCAGCCAGGACTACATATCAAGACCCTGGAAAGAAAGAAGCTGCATGGGCAATAGGACACCCATCCCATGTGCCCAGAGAGGAAAGAGCGAGCCCTGCACCTCCCTGTAAGATTGGCATGACTGAGTACAGCCACTCAAAACTAACCATGACCTGTACCACAGAGCTGCCGCCTTGAAAACCTAGCCCCCATCCAGACTCAAGTATTGACTAATCAAAGCTGTCCTTTGTTTGTATGACAGGAACCAAAACCAGAAAGAGGACAGCGTTCATAGATAACCAGCTGCTATCTACCACCTCACTGCAGGCTGTTCTTACGCTATTGCTCCTTGTAATATACGTAATAAATTTGTCTTTTTCCACTCTGATCTGACTTGGGTGAACGCTTTCATTATTTCCAACTCTTACTGCATTTAGTGGCCCATATGGGAATTGGAGAATTTTAACTCTTGTGGGCAGGCCAATTCCCTGATGGAATATGAAGTTCTCCACACTCCATACACACACATCACTGCCCTTGGGGTGAAAGCCTAGGACTCCTCTGGGAGTCTCTTTCTGTCTTGGGACTCTCAGAGGACTCTACTGAGGTTTGGGACAACTGCTAGTTCCTGACCAGGACCACCCAAAGGTCCCCTACTCTGACAGACAATGTCTATGGTTCTCACAGGTGAGGGACCTGGTCTGTCTTACATTCCTTTGGTATATGATCTTATTGTATTATGATTTTAATGTGAGATGATTCCATGGACTCATGTGTTTGAACACTAAGTCCCCAGCTGGCAGTGGTATTTTAGAAGGTGGTGGAACCTTTAAAAGGTAGAGCCTTGCTGGAGGAAGTGGGTGGCTAGGGGTGAGCCTTGAGGTTTTATAGCCCAGCCCCACTTCTTGTCTGTTCTCTGCTTCCTTTTATGCTAGGATATAAAGAACTGAGGAGGCCCATCTGCATACTTCTGCCGATATGGAGCTCCCTGCTGCCATGACTGTGCTTCCATGATGAACTGTATCCCCTCAAATTGATTTTCTCATCCCATAAGTTGTTTCTTGTCACATATTTGATCACAGCAACCAAAAAAGTAACTATTGGGGCTGGAGAGATGACTCAAGAACTAAGAGCACATACTGCTCTCTCAGCACCCATATTAAGCAGCTTACAATGGAATGTAATTCCAGGTACAGGGGAATCTAATGCCTCTAGCCTCTGTGGGCATACATGTTCACATGCCCACAGGGACATACATGCACATACACGTAATGTTTCTAAGTAACTGTTCCACAGGGTTATCTAGAGGAACAGAACCAAGAGAATGTACATGTATTAAGAAAGAGGATTCATTAGAATGGTTTACATGATAGGTAGACTCGGGGAGGCCAACAAAGCCCATGTGCTGGTTGGAGAAACTGAAAACATGACAGCTGATCAATCCACAAAACTGGATGATTCACTAATCCCAATGGTGTTGGAGGCCTGGAAGATTTCTGGAGACTCACTGGTCTTCACTTTGGAAGGCCAGAGAAGCTAGAATCTGATGTAAGTGGAGGATGGTGGCAGTGACAAAAGCAGCAACAGCAGCTGTCATACCAACAACAACTGGGTGCAGACCCAAAAGAAGCAGGTCAGGCAGGCAAGCAGCTCTGCCCTTTTCCCCAAACTCTTTAGATCTGAGCCACTGTTAGAAGGTGCTGCCCACTCTGAGGATCTCCTCTTAGTTAATCCTTTCTGGAAGTATTCTCTCAGACTCATCTAGTGACTTGTCTCTTAGTTGATTTCAGATCCTGTCACATTGACAGTCAAGGTTAGTCATCAGAGTAATTAAAACAGAAAATGTTGCAGAATAAATCTGACCATATAGTTAGTTCACAGGCCTTTGGAACTGGTTTTCAGGAGGAATTTGGAAGAGTTTGGTGGTACAGGCTAGAGAAACTTTAGAATGTTGTAAGTAGAGAAAGGGTCATTCTGGTGGGAGTTTGGATGACCAAAGAATGCAAAGTGAAAGTCCAGTTCATGAAGTTTCCGAAGGGGACAACTCTATCAAGAACTGGGTTATACAGTATCACGATTGGGCTACCTCCCTATGAGCAGCTAGTCGGGGAGAACTTGGATGCCACAAAACAATACAAGCATTTGCCATGGCTGTTGGAATGTTGTAGGCCCAGAACCAAATTATCTTGGACTATCTTTAGCACTCTAACTAGCTCTTATTGCCCACTTCTGTGTTTGACCTAACATCCTGCTCATATGCTTTTTTATTTTATTTTGGTTTTTTTATTTTATTTTTAGACACAGTCTCATTACATAGCTCTGACTGGCCTAGAACTGTCTATACAGCCCAAACTGTCCTCAAACTCACAAAGATCCACCTGCCTCTGCTGGGATTAAAGGAGCCATCATGCCTGGCCCTTGTACACATTTTTAAAATTAATTTATCTTTATTTTAGGAGTGTTTTACCTGCATGTATGTAAATGCACCAAATGTGAGCAATCCTCTCAGAAGGCAAAAGAGAGCATCAGATCCCGTGGAAGTGGAGTTACAGACAGTTATTAGCTATTGTGTGGGTGCTGGGAGCTGAATCTGGGTCCTCTACAGAGCAGTAAGTTCTCTTAAGCACCAAACCATCACTCCAGCTCCCCTCATATACTTTTTAAAAAGTGTGTGTGTGTGTGTGTGTGTGTGTGTGTGTGAACATGTGTGTGGAGGTCAGAGGATAGTGGAAATTGGTTCTCCCCTTCCACCATGTAGATCCTGGAAATCAGTCATCAGACTTGGTATCCTTATGACACTGAGTCTAAGAAACCTTTTCTCTCCTCCCCTGTCTCTGAGCTATGATTCTTCTCTGATCTCCTTGGTCCTGGTACTACATGGGTGACTGTTATTACTGTAGTCTAAGCTATGCGCTCTGTAAAGGCCTCCGTGGCCCCATTTCCTGACTCATACGGGCTTAACTATATTAAATGGATGCCAATTTTTAAATAAATCAAAGAAAAGTTTGGGAGACATCCTATTTCCTTGGGTCTAGACTGAAGATCCCTCAGCTCCAGGTAACTTCATTATATGATTACATCGGAAGTTTTTCAGGGTACTTTTCATCCAGTTGCCTCTGTGTCCTTCGTGTACCACATAAACCCACCTTCCTATTACCACTTCCACCCACGCCAAAAGCCTGCAATACATCTCAATGAGCAGCTCTTCATATTGTCGAGGATCTTAAGTGACTCAATGAATATTTATTAAGCAACTATTATGTTCAAGGAACAATCTCTTTTGAAGCCCCCTTGAGATCCACTACAGGAGACAAATAATGGCACTATTGTAAATGTATAACCAGACACTGAATGATGATGTCTGAGGGGGCATCCAGCTTTATTTCTGCAGCTCACAATTCCAAAATCATTACATCCTGTCCCAGCTTTCCCTGTGCCTTTTAAACTTTTATAACTTGAGCTGTCAGCATGGTGCACATAATCTAGAAACAACTTTTCAAGTAAAATTGTTAAAGTTTAGGCAAACTTTGTTCATGATAACGCCTCTGCCTAATAAGACATGACTGCGGTGCATGAGAGCAAAGTGTGTTCTCAGACCAGCAGAACAGAAGGCTTTGTCCTCTGTAGCAAATTACATTGCTCTTTCTCCTAATCCTAACTGCACAGAAGTGGGAGTTTAGTTTCTAACTTCATAAATAAGTATACAAAGTTGGTTTTATGTAGAGAACAGGATTAGGGTGAGATGGAGGAGCCTGGGGGTTTAGAAAGATGTGGTATTATGGAAGAAGAATAAAAAAAAAAAAAGAAAGAAATAGCGTGCTGGGCATAGTGGCCCACACCTTTAATCCCAGTACTCAGGCACAGAGGCAGAGGGATCTCTGTAAGTTTGAGGCCAACCTAGTTCACATAGTGAGTTCCAGGCCAGCCAAGGCTATATAGCAAGACTATGCCTAAAAAAGAAAAAGGACCTAGGGAGATGGCATGGCCAGTAAAGTGTTTGCAGCACAAGCAGGAGGACCTGAGACTGGATCTCCAGCACACACATTAAAAAGCCGCATGTAGCAGTCCACGCTTTTAATGCCAGCATGGGGAGGTGGAGAAAGGAGAATCCCTGGGACTTGCTAGCTGAATCAGGAAGTTCCAGGATCAGTGAGAAACCTGAAAGCAATGTGAACTCTGACTTTCACGAGCTCATGTACATATATGCACACACACACACACACACACACACACACACACAGTAGTCAGCAATGCCAACTAAAGGCTAACTAACATCCATTTACTTCTGCAGTTCAGAGATTACAAGAACTGTTTCAGGCTGGCAAAGAAAGGAGCTGAACTACCCTGGATTGCAGAGTATGAGGTTGACAAAGTGGAGGAAAGAGTATAAACCACTCGTTGAAGAATTAGGTTTCAAAGAGAAGAGTAAGATGCAGCATCTAGAAAGAGGCATTAGGGTACAAAGGGAGTTTTCCTGATGAAGGATCTAAACTTGCAGCAAAGAGCTTTTGGACAGGCAAGATTGAGGTCATGGCCAGGGCAGGAATGACTGCTGGAGTAAGAACAAGAGAGGGAACTGGATTCAGAATCCAGGGATGGGGTCAGACAGATGGCTCAGCAAGTAAAGGCCCTTTATTCCAAACCTGATGACCTGAGTGTAATCCCAAGGACCCACATGATGGAAGGAGAAAATCAGCTCCTACAAGTTGTCTCTAACCTATACATACATACACACACACACACACACACACACACACATACATGTGTGAGCACACACAAAAAAATGTAAAATAATACTAATGAAGAACTCAGGGGAAAGAATTTACCTTTTATATAAGCAGGAATGATTCTTCCACAATATTTAAAAACATGGGGACTGGAGAGAAGGCTCAGGGGTTAAGAGCACTGACTACTCTTTCAAAGGACTGGGTTCAATTCCCAGCACTCATATGGTGGCTAACAACCATTTGTAACTCCAGTTCCAGGGGATCCAATGCCCTCTTCTGACTCCTCAGGCACTGCATGACAAGGGTGCACTTACACACATGCAGGCAATACACTCATAGACATAAAATAGAAATAATAAATAAAATAGTTTTTAAAAGGTCGACATAAAAATTTCATTTGTTTTGGACAGTAATCATTACAAGGACAAAAGCCAATAGAACACAGTATCACAGTTCGCATTAAATTAAAAATCTATGGAGGAGAAATGTACGTGAACTTGGTTGTTTACTTCCAAACAAGTTGTGACCTTGTACCAATCAAATTAGCATCTGCATAGGTCAAAAGTGTTTTGATTCATATGCAGATTAGCTAAACTACAAAACTGTTGTGCTGATACCATTGTTTTAAAAAAAAAAAAAAGCTTTCAGGAGGCTGGAGAGATGGCTCAGCAGTTGAGAGCTCATACTGCTCTTACGAAGATCCAGATTTGTTTCCTAGCACCCATGTCAGGTGACTCATGTCTGTCTGTAACTCTAGCTCCAGAGATCTGACACCTCTGGCCTCCTTGGGCACCTGAACACACACACACACATACACAGAGAGGGAGAGGGAGAGAGAAAAGGAGAGAGATGAAGCAGGGATAGAAAGGGAGGAGAGGACGGGAGGGGGAAGGGGAGCGGAAGAGGGGGAGGGGGAGGAGCGGGGAAGAGAGAAGGAGATATATGTAATTAAAATTAGAAATAAATCTTGGAGCACGGAGAGATGGCTCAGTGGTTAAAGGCACTGACTGCTCTTGCAGAGAATCTGAGTTTGGTTCCTAGCACCCACATGACAATGACATACATTTGTAACTCTCCAGTTACAGGGGATTTGATAAGATCTTCTGGTCTCTACAGATTTGCACACACAAGGTACACTTACATACAAGCTAGCAAAGCACTCATACACATAAAATAAAAATAAATGATTTAAAAATAAGTAGTAGATAAATAAGTCAGTCGGTCTCTTGAGTCAGGCATGGTAGTACACACCTTTAATCCCAGCACTTGGGAAGCAAAGGCAAGTGGATCTCTGTGAGTTCAAGGCCAGCCTGGTCTACATAGCAAGTTCCAGATCAGCCCTTGTTTCATTCTCCCCAAATAATAATAATTAATAAATAAATACTTTGAGGAAGCTGAGGAGATAGTAAAGTACTTGCCACACAAGCATGAGGACCTGAATTTGGATCCCCAGCAACAACAAAAAATCTGGTCCTACAATGCATGCCTGTAATCCCAGCACTAGGGAGGCAGAGACAGGTGGATCTCTACACTTATTGGTCAACCAGCCTAGCCAAATCAGTTATCTTTAGGTTCAATAAGAGACCCTATACCAAAAATTATGGTTCAGAATAATGGCAAACACCTGATGTCCAACTCTAGCCTCACACACATGCACATATGTGCACATCCACATCCACATATACAAATGTACATACCAACATGAAAGCATACACACACCATGTGCATGCACATACACATAAATAAATAAATGCTTTGTGTAAAAATTTACCAGATATGATGAATTGTCAATACACCAAACTGTTAATACAGTGTATTGTCAATACACCAAACTGACAGTACACCAAACTGTCAATACACTGTGCCAGCACATTGAACTGTCAATATATTTCAAGGCCTTCTGCTGCAGAGTTCTCTAACCAAAAGATAATTGTGCTACAAGTAAATAGCTAAGTAGTTACCAGAAACTTCCCACGTGTTTGAAAACATAATAACAAAATGAACAAAAATGTACTTCCATGTACAACAATATAGACAAATCTGCTAAGACATATAAGAGTTGGAAAAAGCAAAACCAGACCATTTCACTTAAGAAAATAACCATAGATAGTTAAGCTAAGAAGAAAACCAGGAAAATATTTTACATAAACTTATTTTTTTCAGTGATAGGGATCAAACCCTGAGACCTTGGGCATTCTAAGCAAATGCTCTTTCACTGAGCTGCATTCCCAACCAGTCAAGGAAAATATTTCAGTGTAAGTCTGGATAGTGATTACTTATAAATGGTCAAATGAGGAATGTGTACATTGGGGCAGCAATGTTCACATATTTACCAGTCGGTGTTACAATGATATTTACTTTATAATTATTTATAAAACCTTACCTAGGCATATTTGTTGTGTGTACATTATATTCCACAATAAAATAATATGAAAATAAAATGAAGTAAATAAATACTTTTGAATATAAAATAGGGTTTCTTTTCAGAGTGATGAAGATGTTCTGAAATTAGAAGTGATACTAGGGCCAGAAGTCTGTGAATAGGTTCATAGTGCTAAATTGTACACACTAAAATTGGGGATTGGGCCAGCAAAGGGCTCAGCAAGTACAGACACTTTCACACAGGTCTGAGGACCTGAATTCAATCTCTAAATCCTCCAAGATAGCAAGAGAGATGCAATTCCAAAGAGTTGTCCTCTGACCTCCACATTCACACTGTGGGAAATACACATCTGCACTAACACAGAGACACACATACATATATACATACATACATAAATCTAATTAATTTAAAAGCAAGTATTTTCACCTATAACTACCAGAACTCTGGAGGCTGAGGCAGGAAGAGCTCTTTTAAGACCAGCCTGGGATACCTAGAAAAAAAAAAAAGTCTGGCATTGTGGAGCATGCCTTTAATCCCAGCACTCAGAAGGCAGACCTCAGTGAGATAGAGGCCAGCCTGAGATGGTCTGCATAATGAGTTAGAGGCCAGATGAGGCTACAGTGAGATCCTGCCTCCAAAAGTAGAAAGAAAAGAGAAAAGAAACTTTGGCCTGTATGGATAATCCCAGCCCTTGTGGGTTAGAAGCCATCCTGTGCTTCATGAGACTCTCTCAAAAAAGCAAAAACAATATACCATTGCTGATGCTTTTAAGAAAACTGCCTGTCTTATTGAAAGCAAACTTTATAAAGAATAAGACATGGGCTTAGAGAGATGGCTCAGCAGTTAAGAAAAATTGTTGCTCTTGCAGAGGACCTGGGTTCAATTCTCAGAACCCACATGGCCACTAACAACTTTCCGTAACTCCAGTTCCAGGGAATCCAACACCCTCTTCTGACCTTCCTCAGGCATTGCATGACATGGGTACAATTACGTGCATGCAGACACTACACTCATACACATAAAACAAAAATAATAAATAAAGGGCATTTAAATTCAGCCCTCCCAAAGCAACAAAAGAACAGGACAAAGTGGTAATGAGAACTCCTGTCATGATAAGGTAAAATTTTGAAATACTATAACTATATTTCAGATTATATGGATTAGCAACCAAATACCTAGATGGTTTAATAGGAAAAAAAATGAAATCTCTGTTTTCCATTTAATTTTATTTATTTACTATTTTATTTTACATGTATGAGTATATTGCATGCATGTATATAAGTGCAATGCCCAAGAATCTCAGAAGAAGCATCAGATTCCCCTGGAGCTGGATTTTTTTTTTCTATTTTTATTTTTTGTCTTTTTGAAACAGGGTCTTTCTGTAGCCCCAGTTGGCCTGGAACTCTCTATATATAGACCAGGCTGACCTCGAATTCATAGAGATCCACCTGCCTCTGCCTCCCAGGTGCTGGGATTAAAGCCATGCACCACCAGGCCTGGCTGGAACTGGATTTATAGACAGTTATTAAATGTCATGTGGGTACTGAGAATCAAACCTGGGTTCTCTGCAAGAGCAGCCAGTGCTCTTAACCACTGAGTCATCTCTCCAGCCCCCTGATTTGTTTATTTTTTTAACTTATGGAGTTTTCCGGTAGGTTGGTTGGTTGGTTGGTTGGTTGGCTGCCTGGTTGGTTAATTTGGTTTAGTGTGGGTTTTTGAAACAGGATCTCGTGTAAGCCAGGTTGGCCTGGAATCCCTATGTAACCAAGGATGACCTTGAACTCCTCATGTCCTGCCTCCACCTCCCAAGAGCTGGGATTGCAGGTGTGCTGCACTACACTTGGCTTTGAAACCTCCATTTTTAAGTGGATGAACATATTCTTTACCAAAACAGAATGAAATTAAGAATGTCAACTATTCACGTGCAATGCCACCAGGATGCCCTTCGCTCTAGCCCTATAGCTCTATGGATCTCCCTAGAGCTTTCTATTGGGGGGCAGCTGCTGTGGTCATTTAAAAAAAGACAGAATGTCTGTGATTTTGCAATCTGTGGATTTAATGAAACCATAGATTTAAGTGTAGGGAGTTTTATTTCTTTATTCTGTCAAAAAAAAAAAAAAAGTTTGTTGGAGCCCACAAGATGGCTCAGAGGTCTAAAGATGCTAGTAGCCTGAGCTTGATTCCTGGAACCCACATAATGTTGAAAGGCGAGAACTGACTCCACAAAGTTCTCCTCTGTTTGGGGGGCCCTGCACTCAGGCCAGCCCAAGGGGACAAAGAGTCTCTCTCCACCGAAAGGAGGTGAGTAGGTGTGGAATCAACACACAGACTCCAGGAGCTGAGTGAGAAGCATATGGACAGGTGAGCCACTGCAAACTCAGTTTATTCAAGGAAGTAAAAGGGGTCTTATAGGTCTGGTTAGCCAATTGCCTTATTGGGGGGGCGGGTCCGACTGCAGCCAATAGTAATCTGTCCCCAGGTAGATCATCTCGGTGCAGGTTCTTTCCAGATGCTAGGCAGAAACTGGCCTCACTACTAGCCAGAGCAAAGCACCACGCCCACGGGAGCCATTCCTCTATTCCTCTATTCCTCATAGCAGGTGACCTGGCTAAGGCCCATCCTGCATTGTGCCCTGCAGTCCTCTCAAAGACAGATAAGAACCCTGACTGGCAGAGATAGAAAAAGAGAATATAGATAAGTTGACAAACTTCCAGTTCTTCACGTAAAAGTCTTAGCAGGTTTTATTTTTAACACCAGCAGAGTCCCACTTTCCAGCTGACCTTCCCAAATCTATCCAAGGTCGGGTCATTCTGGTTCTGTCTCAGCTTACATGAAGCTGTGGGCCTATCAGCTCTCTCTTCTTTGTTTAAGCTGACCAATCTGAAATAAAAAAGGGATCTGCCCTATATCATCAAAACACTTAAAAGACCAGAGCCCTCCCAGAAGACTTGGATTTCCTTTACCAAGACCCCTCCTCATTTATGGGGAGTCTGTTTCTCTGTGTGTGTGTGTGCCTGTTTCTTTACTTTTAATAAAGTTTGTTATCTACTATGTCTAAGATTCTTCCTGGCTTTTAATTCTTTAATTGGTGGCAAAAATGAACCCAATCAAGACCTACTACACTGCAATATTTAGGGGGGGCTTGTCTACTTTTGTTTCTGCCCCACTGTATGTTGGGTACCCTTGCTTTTGCTTTCATCCTCCAGTTATATTAACAGAGAGAGGCTAAGAAAAAAGAACAGATTTATTCCACCACTTTCTGGGTTCTTTTAAGTATTTGGATTTTTTTCTGTGTTTACACAGTCCCTCTAGATTACAGGGACTTGGATCAAATTTATAAGTAGTGAATTACAAAGAGGCTTTCTCAATCCAGATAGCCTCTTTAGATAAAAATTCACCATGAGTTCTTATGGTGCTTGCTTTCCATCTAGATTAAGAAATGTCGTATGGAGGCTGGAGAGATGGCTTAGCAGTTAAGAGTATTGACTGCTCTGCCAGAGGACCTGGGTTCAGTTCCCTGTGCCCACGTGACAGCTGTAAACAGTCCTGTATAAACAACTGAGTTCTTTTTCTCCTCTCTGAACCTTCAGGAAGTATTCTTTTGCTGTCTTCAGTTTGACAAAGAAGCAAATGCCTTTTTAAAAAATTTATTTTATGTGTGTTGGTGTTTTGCCTGTACATATTTAAGGGTACTACATGTGTGCAATGCCCACAGAGGCCAGAAGATGGTATCAGATTCTCTGGAACTGGAGTTACAGGTGGTTGTTAGCTGCCTTGTAGGGTGCTGGGAACCAAACCCAGATCCTCTGCAAGAGCAGCCGGGTCTCACTGTGTATTCCAAGTCAGCCTAGAACTCACCATACCATTCAGCCTGCACCTCCAATGTGCTACCACACTCAGTTTAAGGAAACAGGCTCTTATCTAAGTCATGCTACTACCTAAAGCAAATCCTCCCAGTTGTATACCAAACCAGAGCTTTTCTCCTGACCATCATTCCAGCAATTTTCTGATTCTCTCCAATGTCATTACTTGTGCTGAGTCCCCAGCACAATAAAGGAATGAAAGCTCTAACTCACCTTATTCCATTACTGAGAAATGTCGGAACACTTGAAACAAGTGATTCTAAAAAATGGAGACAAAATTGCTCATACACAATCACAAAACAGAAGGCATTAAGGTTCTTAATGGCTCCTTCAGAAAAAGAAGCAATATCTTCCATGTTCCAGAGATTATTTTCGACCCTAGAACTCTACGATCAGCCAGTCTATTATAGGAATGGAGACCTTTTCAGACATGCAAGGACTTAGAAAGTAGTAATGCCATATGTTCCAGGAAACATATGGATCAGAGAGCAGGAGAGATGAAAGGAAGTCCCAAGAAGCTGAGCAGCAGAACTAGAGCCAGGCTGGAAAGAGGATGCCTGGGCAGTGGTCTTCAGGGGCAGCAGGTGAAATGGAATGACCTGTTTACAATGAATTTTAACTACCAGGAAAATACTACTAGCAATGTTCTGGTAGATATGAAAGAACAAATGAAAAACAAAGGTGGTAAATTGAAACCTTGCTGAACCAGGCATGGTGTTGCATGCCTGTGATCTCAGTTCTCTGGAGGTGAAGGATCAAGAATTTGACAAGTACTGGAGAGATTGCTCAGTAGTGAAGAGCACTAGCTTCTCTTGCAGAGGCACTGGGTTCGATTCTCAGTACTCACATGGAAGCTAACAATTGTCCATAAATCCAGTTTCAGGGGATCAAACTTCCTCTTTTGACCTTCAGGGTCATTTCGGGCACTGATATATATACAGGAAAAACACTGATAGATGGGGTTGGAGAGATGGTTCAGTGGTTAAGAGCACTAGTTACTCTTGCAGAGGACCTGAGGTGAAATCCTAGCAACTAACAACCATTTGCAAATCCAGTTCCAGGGGGTGAGACTCCCTCTTCTGACCTCTGTGGGCATCGCATGATGTGAATAGTATACCTACCTACATGCAGGTAGTAATACACTCATACACATAAAATAAAATCCTAAAAATAAAATTTTTAAACACTCATGCATATAAAATAAATTGAAAAAAACTTAAAAAAAAAAGTTTGAGCACAGCTTGGACTACATAGTAAGACCTTTATCATAACATAAAATAATGCCTTTACAGGGTAAGGATATAGCTCAGTGGTAGAGCATTTGCCTAACATGAACAAGGCCCTGGGTTCAATCACCAAAATCATCCAAAACTTCAATTAAAAAAGCAATGCAATGGGGCTGGCAAGATGGTTCAGTAGGTAGAGGTGCATGCCACCAAACCTGAGTTTGGTAAGAGAACCAGTTCCTGCAAGTTGTCCTCTGACATCCACACAAGTACCATGAAACACAACATGATGATGATGATAATTTTTTTTTTAATTTAAAGAAAGGCAACATTTTAAACTCAAGGAAAGAAAATAAATGTTTCTATAACTAGCAGTGGTGGCTCATGTCTTTAATCCCAGCACTCAGAAAGCAGAAGCAAAAGGATCTCTGTGAGTTCCAGACCAACCTAGTCTACATAATGAGTTCTAGGCCAGCCAGGGCTGCATACTGAGACCCTTTCTCAAAAAAAAAAAAAAAAAAACCATTCTTCTAGCCTTGGGCACAGGCCCACTACTGCTCTTAGCACCCCAGATCCCTACACTACTCTCTTAGTCCAGACCTACCCACGGTGTCCTGAATCTAGTACTCAGACCCGCTCAATTTTTCACTCTAGTTTGTTAGAGCCTTCACAGGCTATCCCTATCCCCAACTTGCCATTGTGTTCCTGTGACTTCCCATCTACCTTGTCTGTCCCCTCCCACAGCCTGCCTTGGATTTCTGTGAGCAGCCTTCTTCACTGGTAAGTCTGATCCCACCTACTGCCTTTCCACTCCCCTCCCACCTAATTCTTCCTGTTCTTCCCTGCCCCAGACCTTATTTCTAACATTAAGCCGTTGGCACAGGCCTGCTTTTGCTCTTAGCACCCCAGATCCCTGAACTACTGGTTAGCCCAGAACCGCCCACAGCTCAGCTCAATTTTTCAGCGTAGTTTGTCAGAACCTTCATAGGAGTCCCCATCCACAGCTTGTCATTGCACTCCTGAGACAAGTCCTATATTCTCGTAGTCCCCATCCCCAACTTGCCTTGGATTCCAGAGACCAGCCTTCTTCCCGGTTAAATCTGATCCTGCTCGTTCATTCCCATACCGCTTCAGCAACTCAAAACTTCCGCATCTCTTCCTCTTAGCCCCGCTCCCATCTCTTGACTACCCTCTTACCTATGGCTGACTGTGAGCTCTCTAAATCAGATTGTGCTCGTCCCACTACACTGGTACCATCTGCAATTCCTCTCAATGCTGCCGGGATAGATTTCTGTGCACTTTTGGAGGGACCCAGACCTTTGCAGACTGCCTGAGAAAGAATGAATTCAGCCTCTGCTTAGCAATTTTCCCAAATTATGCTGTGCCTGCTGGCTAGAAGGACCCAACCCTTAGCAGAGAGCCTGATAGCATCTGATTCCACCTAACCTGTGCCTCTGAGGAAACTCTGGAGCAGCTGGACTAGAGCTATCTCGTCCCTCCAATATGAAATTAGAAAAGAGAACCTGAAGCCTTGACCAACCAGCTTTTCAGACCAAATAAGAAAACAACCAAGTCACATTAAGTACACAAACAGAATCAGACTTCAAGTGAACAAAGAAAGGCTTGAGTCTCACATTAGAATCACAAACAACAAAAGACACCCACATGCCAAGATCACAAGGAAAAAAATAATAATATGAAAAACCCAAATAATATGTCCCCACCAAACATCTCCAGTCTTATAGAAGAGTTCAACAATGAGAACCCCATTGAGATTACCCAGGACACAGAGGTTAAAAGAACAATTATAAACATGATGTAAACACGATCAAAGAATTCAATGAATTTAAAGAATACACAAACAAATCAAAGAACTAAAAGAAGATAGGGATAAACTTCTGACTGAATTCACAAAAGATATAGAAATATTAAAGAAATCTCAGGCTGAAATGAAAAAGGAAGTGAAAAATTCAGAAAGGCAACTTGAAATGATGGTAGAAAGCCTCACCAATAGAATGAATGAAATGGAAAACAGAATATCAAGACTGGATGATAAAGTTAAAGAATTGGAGCAATCAAGCAAAGATTATGAAAAAAAATTAAAACACAGGAATGGAATATACAGGAAATGGGGGACACCATCAAAAGACCACATTTCCAGATCATAGGCACAGAAGAAGGAGAAGAATCTCAGGCTAATTGTTTTGACCAGATCGTCAACACAATTGTAGATTTTCTCATACAAATATAAGAAGCACATACAACACCAAATAGACAGGACCAGAAAAGAAACTCCCCATGGCATATCATAGTAAAAACCATAAGCATACAAAATAAAATGAGAATTCTGAAAGCTGCAAAAGAAAAACGAGAGATCACATATAAAGAAAGCCCATCAGAATTACAAGGGGCTTTTCAATGCAAACTATGAAAGTCAGAAGAGCCTGAACCAAAGCTTCCCAGTTCTAAATGACCAGAGATACCAAGTTAGAATACATTACCCAGAAAACAAATGTCTATTATACTTGAAGGAGAAAGAAAAATCTTCCATGACATGAATAGGCTGAAAGAATTCATGTTTAGAAAACCAGTCCTTCTGAGAATTTTTGAAGTAATACAAAGAGCTGAAGAAAGGAACAACTATACACAAGTGGGCAACAGAAAGAAACTAAATGAAGGTATACCTGGGAAACCACAAAGTTAGACCAAAGATACAAAGAATTTAAAATTATGGGAATCAATACACATCTTTCAATAATAAAACTTTAAATGTCAATAGACTGAACTCCCCCATCAAAAGACATAAGCTAGTTGAATGAATCAAGGAACAAAATCCATCCTTTTGTTATCTGCAAGAAACTCATCTTACCTTCGAGGACAGGTACTATCTTAAGGTGAAAGGATGGAAAAAATATTCCAAGCAAATGGCACAAAGAAATAAGCATTCTTAATATCTGACAAAATAGACTTCAAATTAACTAATCAGAAAAGACAAGAGGGTCACTTCATTCTGATTAACCAAGAAGATATTACAGTCATGAACACATATGAACCAAACTCTCCTGCACCCAACTTCAAAAAACAGTACTACAGGACTTTAAGACACAGATTAATCCCAACTCACTAATAATGGGGGACTTCAGTACCCCAACTGTCTCCATGAGACAGGTCAATCAGACAGAGAATAAACAAAGAGGCATCTGAATTAAATACTATACATCAAATGGACCTAACAGACATCTACCAAATATTCAACCCAAGCACCAAAGAATACACATTCTATTCAGCACCCCATGGAACTTTCTACAAAATTTACCACATACTGGAGCTCAAAACAAACCTCAACAAACACAAAAAATTGAAATAATTCCATGCATTCTATTAGACCACAATGCGATAAAGCTTAAAATCAACACCGGAAGAAGCCCTAGTAACTTCATGAACTCATGGGGACTAAACAACACACTCCTGAATGATGACTGAGTCAAAGGAGAAATTAAGAAAGAAATGAATATATTCCTGAAATTCAACGAAAAGGACAGTACAACACAACAAAACCTCTGGGACATTTTAAAAGCAGTCCTACAAGGGAAGTTTATAGCTCTAAGTGCCTACATTTAAAAATTTAGAAAAATCATAAACAAAAGACTTAAGATTGCAACTCAAGGACCTTGAAAGCCAACAGCAAACAAAACCCAAACCCAGCAGACAAGAAGAAATAGCAGAAATTAATGAAATAAAAACAAAGGAAACAATATAAAGAATCGATGAATCCAAGAGCTGGTTTCTTGAAAAGATAAACAAGACTCTTGACCCAGTTAACCAAAAGAAAGAAAGATCAACTCCAAATCAACAAAATCAGAGATGAAAAGAGAAACATCACCACAGACAACAAAAAGATGCAGAACATTATAAAGGAATACTTTAAAAACCTATATGCTATTAAATCAAAAAACCGTAAAGAAACGGATGCATATCTAAAATCATGGGAATCACCAAAGGTAAACCAAGAAGAAATCAACAGCTTAAACAGACCCATAACACATAAAGGAATTGAAATGGCAGTACAAAATCTCACAATCAAAAAAAGCCCAGGCCCAAATGAATTCACAGCAGAATTCTACTAGATATTCAAAGAAGATCTATATGCAGTACTACTTAAATTATTCAAAAAGAAACGGAGGGAGAACTTCCAAATTCCTTCTATGAAGCTAGCATCACTCTAATACCAAAATCAGGTAAAGATACAACCAAACTTATATCCTTAATAAACATAGATTCAGCAAAATACTTGCAAACCACATATAGACACACATCAAAAAGATTATCCACCATGATCAAGTTGGCTTTATTCCAGAGATGCAGGGGTAGTTAAATATAAGTAAGTCAATAAATATCATAAAGCACATAAATGGACTCAAAGACAAAAATCATCTGGTCATCTCAATAGATGCATACAAAATTCAACATGCATTTCTGTTAATGTCATAGAGGGAATTAGACTGGAGGGAATATACCTCAACATAATTAAAGCTATGTACAACAAACCCACAGCCAACGTCATTCTAAATGGAGAAAAACTGGAAGCATTCTCATGGAAGTGAGGAACCAGACAAGGCCGTCCACTATCTCCACTCCTTTTTAATATAGTGCTTGAAAATCTTACGAGAGCAATAAAACAAGAGAAGGAAGTTAAAGGAATACTCATTGGAAAAGAAGAGGTCAAATTATCCCTTTTTGCAGATGACATGATATTATACCTAAGATATGCCAAAAAAATTCCGCCAGAAAACTCCTAAAAATGGGAGGTTAAAAAATTGATCTACAAAAATCAGTAGCCTCTCTATACACCAATAATAAGCAACTGGAGAAAGAGCACAAGGAAACCCTCCCATTCACAATAGGCTCAAAAAAATATATCTTGGAATAAACATGACCAAAGACATTAAAGATCTCTACAATGAAAATTTTAGCTCTTTAAAGAAAGAGATTGGTGAGGACACCAGAAAATGGAAGGATCTCCCATGCTCATGGGTTGGAAGAATTAATATTATGAAAATTACTATCCTACCCAAAGCACTATATAGATTCAATGCAATCCCAAACAAAATAAGGACACTTTAAATGAAAAAGACATGGAGGGAAGGTTAGACACACAGAGAGAGAGAGACAGAGACAGAGAATAAATAATGCCTAGGTAATGTAAAACATCAGAGGGAATCACATTAGTCTGACAATCTAATGACAGATTCTACACACAATATCTCTACATGAGTCCATTGCTGAAGGCTACATAACAAGAAACAGTGCCAGACAGGAGAAATTTCCTTTTGAGTTGTTGGCCAGGGTGGTTCAAGAGATTCCCCAAAATTACACAGGCTATTACCACAACCCTTGATTGCCCCCTAGAACTTGAAGGTAAGACCCTATTGCTGAAGACAGGACATACTTTGGAGACCAGATTAGGAGCAATGGAGCTGGAATTGACCTGGAAGCCACTTCCCCTGAAGGCTAGCATTCACAGGTCTGGATATCACTATGCAAGTAGCCAATGGAGAACATCAATTGATGGACCAACACCAGCTTCATGACCAAATAGCTACATCAATGACTGGCACAGCACAGGGCACTGGTGCAGTGGTGGCACGTTTATCTTGGGGCCGATCAATGGCCACCTAATTGGTCTTAGATCACACTCAATGGGAGGAAACTCATGTGTGGTACTATAATCATAGCCAAATACACATGGCTAAAGAGGGCATAAATCTTAGAGAAATCCCCAAGGCTGTCACATTCCTAGGCTAATGTAACCTCTTACTAAATTCAAAATATGTATCCTTATATTTACAGTCAAGTATCCCAGTCACCACTCATCAAAGAAGCTCCTTTTGCACCAGATGGTAATAAAGAGTACTACAGCTGGTCACACACATTGCCTGTGAGTTGCCCATGCTTAAGCAGTGTATCTACAATGCAGCCTCTACACCCAAGGCTCCCACAATACAGAACAAGGGGTAAAGAAGTCACTAATAAATCTCTCAACTCTCATTGATGAAACTCCTGCATGCAACAAAGGGCCAGTAACACAAAAGGTCACAAATGGGTAAATCATGGAGATTAGGACAGGACTCATTTATTAAGCTTCACAGGGCTCAGGGATCATTGTATAAGAGGGGGCAGAAAGATAAGAGCCAGTAAGGACGTGCATGACCATAGCATCCTACAAGCTCCTGGGACCCTGCTCATATGAACCTTCAGCAATGGTTTTAGCTTGCCAAAACCCACACAAACTTAAGCAGACAAAAACCCATCATGGCACTGGGTAAATGGGTAGCAGACTCCAACCTTTGCTCAAGAAATATTGGCAACTGATTACTGTTGGGTGAGGATGAGTTAGTCTTCCTAAAGCAAGGGATTCTGGATAGGCTGGATGAACGTGCACTGAGGTCATTTGGGGACACTACCTTGACACAATAGACCTTAACACAGATGAAAGAATGTATGGATTCCAGTTGGGGGGCTGTGGGAGTGTTGGTAGAGAAGGGGATATAAAGATGATTGTTGCATAGAAAAGCAGTTTTCCCTCTGTCTGCTATGAGGGATGGACTTCAAGTGTGATTGACAACCAACTAACCAATGACTTAAGGGGGAAGGTTTAACGGAAACTCAGGGAAGGCTGGGAAGGAGAGAGGTGGGCGTGGTGCCAGGTCTCCATCTTGGGCACATGCTCCAGAGTTCCGGGGGATACCTGTGATCAAAATGCAGGCTCTGCCATAGGAAATCTCTATCTGGGGATGAACTTGTAAGTAACATGGAATAAACTAATCTCTCTAAAGAACATTCTCTGTCCATTCAGTCAGTTCAAATGTAGGGGTGGAGTGAGGCTGAATGCCGGGCCTCACCATGAGAGAATTCATGATACGATGATTAAGATTGATTGAGATATTCTGTACAAAACACAAAATGATTCAATAAAAAGTTACAAAAAAAGGAAAATGTGTGAATGAACAATATACATATGCTTAATGTGCATACTATTAATAGAGAATGTGATAAAATTATATTAGAAATATGAATACAAAGAAAATGGGGAAAAATATATAGAAACCCTTTTTTATTTTCCATAACAGGAGATAAATCTAGAATGTCTAAGACTGGGCTGGGTATAATAGCATATGCTTTTGATCCCAGCACTTACGAGGCAGAGACAGGTGGATTCTGTAAGTTCAAGGCCAGCCTGGTCTACATGCCAAGTTCCAGGCCAACCAGAGTTACATAGCAAGACCCAGTCTCAAAAAGAAAAATGTCTAAAAGTGATAAATCAAGAAATATAGTGTATTATAACCGGATGTGGTGGCACATCCCCGTAATCCTAGCACTCCAGGGTGGAGGTTAGAGAACTACAGTTTAAGGACAGCCTGGGCAACAGAGCAAGTCCCGGTCTGGTCAGTTGGGGAAGAAAGAAGACAAAAAAGGAGGAAGGGAATGAGAAAAAGAGAAACCAGAACAAATAGCTAAAAGTGGAGAGTGCTGATGTGGGATGCGCATGGGGAAGGGAAAGATGATGATGAGATTACGGGTTTCCACTCTAAGCTTTTGAATTTGATTTGATTTGATTTGGTGTGGTTGTGTGTGTGTGTGTGTGTGTGTGTGTGTGTATGTGTGTATGTGTGGTACAGGTGCTTTCATGCCATGGAACATGTATGGAGGTCAAAGGACAACTTTCAGGAGTTAGTTCTTTCCTTCCACTGTGGATTCTGGAGATCAGACTCAGGTTATCAGCCTAGCATATGCTTTTACCTGCTGTGACATCTTGCTGGACGGGCTTTTGAATATTAATTTACTTTTAAACTGAGTGAGCATATTATTTTGATCTAAAAATTAAAAATCATTTCTTTTTTAAAAAGGAAGAAACATATTGGAAAAATAACTCCTATTGAAAAAAGGAAGATAAAGACAAATCCAGTATATATTATAGTTGCCATAACACCAACCTTTTTCAAAAAAGAACAAGCAAACTCACGCTTTTTCAGCAATCCCCAAATAAGAGTCAATCACAGAACTATTAATATACATATGACATGAAAACAGGTTAATTTGCTTTTACATGGTTCTTTAATAGGACAAAAAAGAATGGTACATCATAGAAATATTCTCAGGAAAATCTGATTAAATAGTTTACCTACAGTAGTAAACTGTATACCCAGAAAGTGAACATCTTTGCTAAGATCGAGGCAGGCAAACCCCTATGAGTCCAAGGCTAGCCTGGCCTATATAGCAAGTTTCAAGCCAGCCAGTGCTGCATAGTGAGACCTTGTCTAAAATAGGAAAAAGAAAAAGAAAGAATGTTTGATAAATGAGTTTAGGCAAGAAAGCTTATTGTCATAGACAGCCTGGGTTCCAAATAGCAATCACTAGGACACAAACAATTTCAGACTTTTATGTTCTTCCTTCCAAGAGCCACTGAACCAGTTTTCTTCAGACTGCCTGGGCTGGCTTGCACCTGTATTTGGTCAATATGCAGTCTGCTAGTGACACAGGCAAATAAGACAGAGGAATGAAGAAAAGCAGAGCATCCCAGCCAGCTGCATATCGGATGCGCGGATGCACAGAAGTCAGGGCATGTTCCATGCAGTCAGTGACCAAGCTCAGGTTTGTGCTGCATTTCTCCAGCCCTTGTTTTGTGGTTCTGCAAACTGTAGAGGAGAGTAAGGATAGTCAGAAATCTCATTCCTTGTATTGCTATTTTAAGATTTTGTTTCATGCAGTCACAGATCTATGAGGTCCAAGATTCCAGTTCAGACTTGTGCTTCCCAATATTATAACCACTGGCACATATATGAACATTGAACTTTCACTTTTATTTCATTCTAATAAATTTTATTTTTTAAAACTCAGGTCCATGACTAAAACAACATAAGGATATGAATCTCCTTTTTAAACTGGAAAATTTTAACTTATTTTTTTCTGTGTGCATATGAGGTATGTGTGCACATGCCACAATGCATATTTTGAAGCCACAGGACAACTAGTGGGAGTCAATTCTCTCTTATCATGTGGGTCCTGGGGATCGAACAGAGGCTTGGTATCCTAGTATACATACCACATAGACACATATAAATTTACAATCATCAGAATACTGTTCTTACATAAAACTGAATGATCTCATTCTCATAAGGCTACTGTTCATGAGAGGTCTAGTCCTCAACAATAGTCAACAGGCTTTGCAAACCTGGTCCTTACCTACCAACTTCTCCCTATCTACAACTTTCCTCCCATCACAGTAATAAATAGTTTGTTGTCATGTCCTCTGTTTCTACAAGAGTAGGCAATACTGATGACTGCATTTTAATCAAGAAGATATCTCATGCCAGTCCTGCCAAAGTATCAAGGGGGTCCTGTCCTCAAGACCCAAGGGTTCCGTATGTCCAAACATAGCACTTCTTGATGCTCAAGGGAACAGCTCTGCAGGTGACAGGACAAAGCAGGAATATCCAAGGCCCTAGACTGCCTACACCCTCTTCTCCAACTTTTCTTATAGCCACAGCTATAAGAAAGCCAATGATGAAGGCACTAGAACCTTCCTGATCTCCTCCTGTCTTACAAAGAGTTTGTTTTAGGAGCTTTGTCCAAAGATCTGGAATCTGGAAAGCAATGTCCACCAATCTTTTTCTTCCCCCCCGCCTTTTTTTTTTTTTTTGAGACAGGGTCTTTTTGTAGCCCCAGCTGACCTGGAACTCACTATGCAGTCCAGGCTGACCTTGAACTCACAGAGATCTGCCCACCTCAGTCTCTCTAGTGCTGGGATTAAAGGCGTACACCACCACGCCTGGCTTTTCTTTTTTTCTTTTTTTTACACAAGGTGTTCTAGTTATCTTTCTGTTGCTGTGATAAAATACTAACCAAAAAGCAACTTGGGAAGGATTTATTTCATCTAAAGGCTTATAGCTAGCTCATCATCAAGGAAAGCCAAAGCAGGAACTCGAAGAAGGAACTGAAGCAGAGACCATGAAAAAATGCTACTTACTGGCTTGCTCCTGCTGGCTTGCTCAGCTACTTACACAGCCCAAGCCTACCTGCCCAGGAATGGCACCACCCACAATGGTCTGGGCCCTCCCATATCAATTAACAGTTAAGAGAATGACTTACAGACACATACCCACAGGCCAGCCTGATGGAAGAAATCCCTCAACTAAATGCCGGGTGACTCTAATTTTGTGTCAAGTTGACAGAAACTAACTAGCACACAAGGACAACCATTATCTCTATCAAAGGAAAAGCGCTGGGCTGAGAAGACCTCTTAGGGGGTAAAGTGCTTGTTGTGCATTAAGTTCAGATTCCCAGAACACACGCAAAATCAGGCTTGGCAGCACGCATCTGTAACCCCTGTGCTGGCGGAATGGAGACAGGCAGGTCCCAGGGACTTGCTGGCCAGCCAATCTAGCTGAAAAGATGAGGTCCAAGTTCAGTGGAGACCCCATCTCAAAAAATAAGGGAGGAGTAATAAAACCACGCATATCCACAATTGGTCTCTGATCTCCATCTGTACACAAATAGGCAAGCACATCTGTGTGCACATGCACACACACACACACACACACACACACACAGACTTACAGTCATCAAAAAACTGCTGTCCATAGGACTCCTTAATATTCGGCGGAGTTTCTTCCCAGAGTTTCTTGAGTTTCTCCATAATTACCTTCGTATCTGTCATTCCCGTTCTGAAGCTGCCGGGTTGGATTATGCTGACTTTCACCCCAAAATCTTGAATCTCACGCCTGAAATAAAACTCGTTAGGTTAACTCCTTTGATGAAAGCTATTTCAATGTTCTCAGGGAAGAAACAGCACAAAACACTTTACTGCATATTTTAAAGGCTAAAAAAAATAGAGAAGAAGAAAACAGCAATTTAAACATTTCTACATTTAAGCTGACAGTGGTGGCACATACCTTTCATCCCAGTACTCCAGAGGCAGAGGCAGGCAGATGTCTGTGAGCTCAAGGCCAGCCTGATCTGTATAATGAATTCCAGTGAGATCCTGTCTCAAAAAAATTTTTTAGTTCCTAGATCCAATAATTGGAACATAATTACATCAACTACCATAACCATTCATCTGATCTGCTCTTGTTCTTTTTTTATATTTTATTTTAGTGAAAGAGAGACCTAGTCAGAGAGGACAACCTGCAGGAGTCAGATCTCTCCTTTCACCATATGAGTTCCTAGAATTGAACTTAGGTCATCAGGCTTGGTAGCACATGCTTTACTCACTGAGCCATCTCACCTATAATCTGCTCCTTTAAGAAGAATTACTTAAATACCCACCATATGCTAACATTGGAGATGTGAATAAGACAAGTAGTAATAAAGAGAATCAGCAATTTATTATGACAGGGACTATGCTAAATGTTTTACATGCATGATCTGAGCCTACTAAGACTCAGTTCCTCGTCTCAAAAATCTCTCAGTGGGTAAGTGCTGCCTGTACCAAGAGAAATGAAATGGCAGCCAATCGAAACAGAGCCTCTCCTAAAGCCTTCAGAAAGAAGGCTGTCCTATCAATAATCTTGCCTTCAGACTTTCAACTTCACAGAACTATGAAGGAATAATTGTGTTTTAAGAAACCACAAATCATAAGTTACTTGTGATAATGTAGCCACGGGAAGATCATGAGAACTCTACAAAGTCACCCTCAAATCTCATTTCCCAAGGCCAACCTTAATGTATAAGGGAACTTGTACAGCAAGATTTTGTGTCACATGACTACGCATGTCCTTATGCCACAGCTAATTGCACCAGGGTGTGTACTTGATTGAAAGAGAGCCACTCTTGGGTCTGGACAGTGGCTCTGTTACTACTTACATGAAACAGGCAAATGCCTGATCTCCTCATTGCAGTTTCCTTAGTTGTATAATGTAGATAAAGGTAATACCCTCTCACTGGGTTGCCATGAAAATTAAGCGACTTGGGAGTTGGCCATATAGCCCAGTGATAGAGTGTTTACCTAAGTATATGAAGGCTTGGGTTTAAATACCAGCACCACAAGAAAAGATGTAAATTACTTAAAATAATGCATAACACATAATAAGTACACAAAATTGTCCCATAATGTGGTGTCACTGGTACAATAAAAACATGAATTCAAGACTGGGGACGTTGCTTAGTGGTCAAGAGATTGACTAGTTTATACAAGGCCCTGAGTTCAATCCTCAGCAACACCTCCCTGGAAAAAAAAAAGGATTCAACCAATAGGAATCTCCAAGGAATTAAAATATAAGGGAATTATAAAGAAAAGCAAAGGGGTGCTGAAGAGATGGCTCTGCAGTTAAGAGCACTGGCTGTTCTTGCAGAAGACCTGGGTTCGAATCCCAGCACCCACATGGCGGCTAACAGATGTTTGCAACTCCAGTTCCAGGGGATCTGACACCCTCTGGGTGTCCTCTGCCAACACTGAACAACACAAGTGCACTTACACACATGCAGGAACAAAATTCATACACATAAAATAAATTAATTAATTTATTTTTAAAAAAAGGAGAAAAGGAAGGAAGATCAGAAATTCTCAAGGCCAGCCTTGTCTACAAGAGAGCAAGTTGGAGACCAACCCAGGTTATTTGAGAACCTGTCTCAAACTTGTCTCAGATTTATCTTTGTTTTCTCTAGCAATTTTAGTTCTTATAAAAAGGACTTTGGGGGCCAGTCATGATGGTTATGCCAGTAATCTCAGCATGCGGAAGCCCAAGATAGGATTACCTTAAGATTGAAGCCATCAAGAGCTACACAGTGAAATCCAGGACAGATTAGGTTATAGGTGAGAACCTGTCTCAAACAACGGGAGTGAAAAGATAGCCGCAGTGATGAAGTGAGACAGGTGAAGAGCAGAGTGCCACGTCTGCAGCAGTGCAGTGTTCAGGACTTCTCAATCGTACTGTAATAGAGTTACCTTAGTATATCCGAAAATGCTTCAACTCCATACTTGGAGCAAGTGTAGAATCCTCCTATGAAAGCGATTCTTCCCAGAGCACTGGAGACATTGATAATCCTCCCCTGGGCTCTTTTTACCAGGGGAAGCATGCTGAAGGTCACCTGGACCAAACCAATGAGATTTACTTGAAGGATATTTATGAGGTCCTCGATTTTCTGCCACTCAAGGTAGGTAACTGATTGGAAAACACCTGCATTATTGACCAAACCCCAGAGTCCTAAAACAAAAAAATTTAAATCAATAGTTGGATTTGTGACAAAAATAACAGTTGTTTACCTTGATCAATTTTCCTGCTGATAAGAACTAAAAGTGCTAGAGATAACAAAAATTAATCTGAGAGAAACTCTTATTCCATACCCCAGGTTGACCCGAAACTAATGATCCTCCTATTTCAACCTCCCAAGTGCTGAGATTACAAGTGTGAACAAACCTGTCTGACTATAGAGGGAATATGTATCTTTAATACTCTTATGTGGGTCTATCATGGGAAAGTTGTTTTTTAAGTCAGAGCAAAAACTAAAGAATGCAAGAATCAAGAGAAGGTGAATAGAACCTCAATCACAGGCTTTCCATTTAAGGAAATTTTTGTCAGCCACTGTGAACTTGAACTTAGTATTGAGAGTGACAGAGACAGAGACAGAAATATATTTTTGCCCCAACATATTCTGGATTCTAAATTCTAAGGAATGTACTCAGTCAGGAAGAAATTAATTTTAGATGTAAGGAAGAATAAGTAGGAATGGTGGCACATGCCTGTAATGCCAACATTCAGTGGCACAGGCAGGAGAATTGCTGTGAGGCTGAGGCCACCTTGGTCCACATAGAAATTTTAGGCTAGTTGGGGCTACATAGTGAGACTCTGTCTCATGAAACCAATAAGAAGATGGAAAGAAAAAAATTTGGGCTGGAGAGGTGGCTTGGTGGGTAAAGCACTTGCCAAACAAGTCGGATGACCTGCATTCAATCCCTGGAATCATGTAAAGTTGGAAGGAGACAATCAACACCATAAAGTAGTCAGCTACCTCCATCTGCACGACATGACATGCATATGCATAAACAGACATCACATACGATAATAAAATAGTTTTAAGAATAAAATAAAATTTTGCACTTAATAAATTAAATAAGGTGTTAACTTTTCTAGAAGACCACTAAGAAAGTGGGAATAATATATATTAGTCTAAATGTAGTAGTAGAAAATGGGACAAAAAAATTCAGTCGGGGAAACTTAAGTATGGTAGCACAACCTATAGTTCCAGTGTTCTGGAGGTAGAAGTAGAAGGATCAGGAGTTCAAGGTCATCCTTCACTACATAGCAAGGTTGAGGCTAGCATGGGTTACATGAGAGTATAGAGCATATTCTTAGCATGTGCAAGGCCCCAGGTTTAATCTCCTGAAAAAAATCCATTCAAAACGGAGGCGGAAACAGGGAAAAATAAATAAAAAGAACAAAATAAGGGCCAGAGATGTAGCTTAGCTCGTAAAGGTGCTTGCGGCACAAAGACACGGGCCTGACAACCTGAGTTTGACCCCTGGAATCCAAATAAAAGTGGAGGAAGAGAACCAACTCCACAGAGTTGTCCTCTGACTAGGACATGTGCTCGCCCTCCACACACAACATAGCATACACTTTGTGCTGATTAGTTTTAATTGCCATCTTGAATCACCTAGGAAGAGAGTCTCAATGAGGAATTGTCTAGATCAAGTTGGCCTATGGGCATGTCTGTGGGCACTATCTGAATTGCCTTAATTAATATGGGAAATAGCCTGAAAGTGGGTGGCACTATTTCCTGGAAGAGGGGCCTGGATCGTATAAGAATAGAGAAAGCTCTTATTCTCTGCACCTTGGCCAGTTGTGACCTTCTGTGTGCGTGTCACTCTGTCGCATGAAGACACGCTGCTGGTGGGAGTTGAGGATGCTTCAGTGTTATCTCTGCCCCCTGTTCTGCTGTGTTCCATGAGCCTCAGGTGTAGCGGTCCCACTGTGGATGTGCCACTTATGGCTGGGCATCTCTCAGACACAGAATCTCTGTGTGAGACCAGCTGTGGAACTCTATAATAGCCTCCATCTATTGCAAAAATACGTTTCTCTAATGAGTGGTATGTGATATATTTGCCTGCAAATATATATAAGGATCCATATTTAGCATACAGTAAGAAATTTCATTTGTCTAGAGATGTGCCAGAGACAGGACCTTCTCTAGGGTCTACGTCCTCTCCAGCCGTGTGTGTTTGGCTGTATTTACAGTGCTGCCCAAGACCTCTCCCATTAAGAGGACTTTAAGTCCAATTAAATAACTCTTGATTACCCTCCAGATAACAGTGCCATTACTGTTTCCCTGGATAGGACTCCTGTATTAAACTCACCCACCCATAGCACAGGGACCATTGCAGAAGAGGAGCCAAGCAAAACACTCATATACATAAAATAAAAATAATAAATGACGTATTAAAAAAATTGTGTCAACAAATATATTTTTCTATGTAAACATTTTCAAGGAAATGAAACACTACAAAAGATCACCATAGACCTTTAAGAGAAAAAAACAAAGTTATAAAACTATTTGGGTGCATATATGCTATACAGTTTTGCAACTTCTTGCCTAAACAGTTGAAGATCAAAAATATTTCTTTGTACCTTTGTCCCCAACACGATCCTTCACCCACTGGGTGGCTGCGGCAACACTCTCTGACTTGGTGACATCGAGGATCACTGTCTCCAGCCTGTCTGACGTCTTCTTCCTCAGCTGCTCGGCCCCGTTCTCCGTCAGACACGCAGCCAGCACTCTCATGCCTCTCATGTCCAGCTGTCTGGCCAGCAGCTTCCCAAAGCCCGAGTCGCAGCCCGTGATGAAGACATACTTGTCTTGGAGATGGCTCACCACCTGCCTCTCACGGTACCAACACAGAAGGTAGTACAGGCCCACAAAAGTCACCAAGTAGAACCACATTGTTTAAGAATGTCCTTCAGTAGAAAGAGAACAGCTTTTGTCATGCCAAAGGCTATAGATATAGCTCTGTGGTAGAGCACTTAGCTAGCATGCATGAGGCCTTGGGTTTGATTCCCAGAAAAAAAGAAAAGGAAAGAAACCAGAATTCAGTACAGTGTGACAGGTTCCATAACAGAAGCTATATACACAATGCCAGGTGTCATGGCATATGCCTATGATCCCAGCACTTAAGCAGTAGAGGCTAGAGGATCTGAAGGTCAAAGCTAGCTTCAGCTGCATGTTAAGTTTGAAGCCATCCTGGGCTACATAAAGCCCTCTCTCAAAAGAGAAAGAATGAGAGAAGTGGGGAGGAAGCGAAGGAAGGAAGGAAGGAAGGGAGGAAGGGAGGGAGGGAGGGGGGGGGGGAGGGAGGGAGGAGGGAGGGAGAGGAGAGGAGGAAGGAAGGAAGGCAGACAGCTGGTTAGCTGGGTATGGTGATGCTCCCCTGTAATCTTAGAACTCTGGGAGGTAGAGGCAGGAGGATCAGAAGTTCAAAGTCACCCACGGTTACTTTGCAAGTTTGAGGCCCATCTGGGTTACATGAGACCCCATCTCAAAAAAAAAGTGTTTATAAAGGGATGGGCAAGGGTATAAGAGAGGGTAATGGAATACCTGTGACAGGAAAGAAAAAAAAGGGACCATTTTGGGGGGAGGGGAAGAGGACTTACAAGAGATGGGAAAGGGAGCAAATAAGAACAAAGTATAATAATATATACATATCAAAATGAAATGTCACAATGTCATTACTTTGTATACTAGCTACCAAAATAATTTTTAAAAAAGAAAAAGAGAAATTAGTATTCACAGTTGCCTACCTTTATAGATGGCATTCTGGAGAAAACTCACCACTTTTCCTCAGCCTGAAATTGTTGGTTGAACAATATGTCACTATGAATATAGGTCAAAGATAAGTGTGAAGCCAATAAGGCCTGATAAGATCCACCCCACGATGTCTACAAGAGGTAAGTCTACACAATTAGATTCCTTAATCCTTCATGAAGTCTCCTCAGTGCGGTCCCCGACTGCTGCCGTAGTCGTCTTTTACTATATTCTTATATCCTACTCTTTAATCATAACAAGCAGTTTTTGGTATGCCACAGAGTACAGGTTTTTCTGGTTTTTCAGTAATATTGATATGTTGCCCAGGCTGGCTTTGAACACCTGGGCTCCTAGGATCCTGGATTTTCAGCCTCCCATATAGCTAGAACCAAAGACTGGCCACTGAATCCAGGAATGCAGGCTTTGTGCTGGCCCCATTGTGCTTCTTGATCTAATTCTTTCTTTTTCTCAACCTTCCGTGACTTGAGAAATAATACTCACCTGTTAAGATTCAGGTCAAACATTTTCATTCAACATTAATTCAATATTTACTGTAAGTCAAACTGTAAAACACTGATACACAACAGTTAAAAAAAAAAAAATAGTGCATTTGAGCAGGGCATGGTGGCACCTGCCTATAATCCTAGCACTTGAAAGGTTGAGACAAGAAGATTACATCAAGTTCTGGGATAGACAGTGCTAAAAATCAAGACCCTGCCTCAAACAACCAAATAATAATGATCATTACAACAACGAAACCCAGTCTATTCTTTGTTGAGTTCCCAGGCTAAGTGTGAAAACTGACAAGAAAATGCAATATATGATGTAGCCACTGGAAAGATGTCCATGTTCCAGGAAATATCCCCCCATTCATGTTCATGCAAGCAAACCTTATTAAACTCACTGGGTCCCCCCACACAAAAAGATAAAAGTAAAGATGGAACTTGTTAGGGAAAAGAAAAGCTCCCACAAGAGTGGGAGAGACATAAGAGAGGTTAATGGAGATGAATATGATCAAAATACATTATGTATACATGTGTTAATGTTCTCAAGAGAAACAGAATCAATAGAATGAATATATATGAATGAATATACAAATATATATATATATATATATATATATATATATTACAGAGGGGATTTTTTTGGATTGGCTTACACAGTGCACGCTGAGTAGTCCAACAATAACAGTCACACTCTGGAGAGACTGAGAACCCTGCAGCTGTTTAGTCCACAAAGTCAGATGTCTCAGCAGCCCCAATTTGGTGCTAAAGGCCTAGAGGATTCTTGGAATGCCACTTGTCTTCAGTCTATGTTGGAAGACCAAAAGTGCTGAATTCAAATGCACTGAAAGACAGCAACGGTGATAACTAGGTGCAAACATTACTTACCAAGTGGTGAAGGTGGACAGGCAAAAATCAATAGCCTTTCCCTCTGCCACCAGAAGGTGCCACCCACTCTAGGGGAGGGGCTTCCTCTGTCAGCTAATCTTTCCAGAAAATATCCTTACAAACCTGCCTGGAGGCATTTCTTAGTTGATTCTAGATCCCATCAAGTTGATAACCTGAAAGATTAACCATCACAATTGCACCCTTTGTCAACCTGACACTTAATCCTATCTCATGTCATTATTAATTTCCAATGGAGACAACAAGGTCATAATCCCACCTAATATATGACTGTCCCTCACACCACTGAAAATGCACTGTTCTTTTTAAATATGTTTTTATTAGTTCTTTGAGAACTTCATACATGCCTACCATGCATTTCTATCATACCACACTGCACTCCTCCCAGAAGCGTCCCACTTCCCAAACCTCCTTCCCAACCTCATGTCCTCTTTTTATGTTTATTTGTCTTTGTTCTTTATTAGGAAACAAGTTATTAAAGGGTACATTTTGTTTGCATTTTTATTTGCATTCTTTATGTGTATGACTGTTTTATCTGCAAGTAAGTATACCATGTATGTGAAGCACCCAAGGAGGGCAAAAGAAGGCATCAGATTCCCTAGAACTGGAGTTATAGACAGCTGTGAACCACCATGTGGGTGCTGGGGACCAGAACCAGGTCCTCTGCAAGAGCAGCCAGTGCTCTTAACCAGTGAGCCATCTCTCCAATCCCCTCATTTGTATTTTTTAAATACTCAGAAAATTTTAAAGTCCAAAAAAAAATTTTTCTTACCCATTGAGTCCCTTTAGTGCTACTCATATATACGTAAGTGTGGGGTCACCCACTAGTGCATGGTCAACCTACCAGCAGCCACACCCTTAAAGTAAAAATTGACTCTCCCTTCCCCACTACAGTCCTTAAGTGTCAATAACTAGGGGTGGGGGAACATGAGTGAGCCCTTCCACAGTCCATATTGGAATGTTGACTGGCTTGATCTTGTTTGTGCAGGCAACCACAACTGCTTTGAGTTCATGAGTGGAGAAATCCTGTCATATCCAGAAGAAATTGTTTCATCACCATCTTCCTCAGCCTCTGTCCCTTACAATCTTTCTGAAGCCTCAAGGTGTTCCCTGAGCCTTGGGTAAAGGGTATGTGCTGGATAGCTTCAGTGGTCAACTTGACACACCTGGGTGGAGGGACCCTCAGTTAAGGAATTTCCTCCATTGAATTGGCCTGTATCCATGCCTATGGAGCATTTTCTTGATTGTTGAGTGATGTGGGAAGGCCCAACCACTGTGGGCAGTGCCATCACTGGGCAGGTGGTGCTGTGTTGTATGTAAAAAGAGACTGAGCGCGGGCCAGAGGAAAAGCCAGAAAGGAGCGTTTCTTCATGGTCTGTGCTTCAGCTCCTGCCTCCAGGTTCCTGCCCTGATGTCCTGCCCTGACTTCCCTCAGTGATGAATGGTGACCTGGGAGATGTAAGCTAAATAAACCCTTTCCTCCCCAAGTTGGTTCGGACAGGAGATGTGATATAGATGTCCATATAGATATTATGGTTGAGCACACCATGGACACTTTATCTGCACTTTGACTAATTGTGAGTTTCTGAAAACACACAGTTCTCACCAGAACAAGACAAAGCATTACTGGCAATTACAATCCTTATTTCTGTAGCTTGTCATGTGGCCTTAACTGGTATTTATAATGCCCATTTCATACTTCCTCCACCCTTCCCCAGTATCTCAGCAGGTCTTTACATGGTTCTTTACATGGAAAGATAGCCCATACCTTCACTCCTGAAAGGTCTGGGTCATTTATCATCCTGCCTGCACTGGTTTGTTGTAATTTCCCATTGACTTTAATCATGGACATAATACCACCATGAGATGCCTTAAAGCATCCTCAGCACTCCAGACGTACTCTTCCTTACCTCATTGTGAAGAAGCAGTACAACTTTCCTCTGGTAGTCGGATCATAATACTCCTCCTAATACTGTTATTTTTTTGTTAGCTTGTTGACTCAAGTGCATTAGGAGCCCAAAGTTGCTTAGCTTCCAGTTCCATGGAATGCTGTGCCTCCCGGCAGAAACATTCTCCCCTCTAGAAACAAAACTTCTAGGCTAGCAGAAGATAAGTACATGAGAACAGGAACCAAAAAAAAAAAAAAATTGGGGGGGGATTATTGGGGTAATGATAAGTAATGTCATTACCCCTTTACATCCCTTCATGTCTGGGCCCACGAATCCTGGCTATAGGAGAAATAGTACCTTATATTGGTTGCTAAGTCAGAGCATACTCAGCCTTTTCAAAAACCTGTACCAGCCCTCCAGGCTATTGCCACCTAGTTGGTGCTTTTTTAAAGGCCATTCCTTCATTCTATCAAACCAGCTGATTCAAGGTGGCAGGGGGCAACGTGGTAAGATGAATGAATTCCATGAGCATGAGCCTACTGCAACACTTGTTTGACTGTGAAGTGGGATCCTTGGTCAGAAACAATGTTTTGTGGATACCATGACAATGGATAAAGCATTCAGTAAACCCATGGATGGTAATTTTGACAGAAGCACTGTATACAGGACAGACAAACTCATACTTAGAATAAGTTTCTATTCCAATAAGGACAAAGTGCTGCCCTTTCCACAACAGAAGTGGTCTAGTGTAATCACCCTGCCACGAGGTCACTGGCTGATCACCTCAAGGAATGGTGTTATATGGGGGGGGTCAGTGTTGATCTCTACGTTGATCTCTGCTACTGGCAGATCTGGCACTCAGCAGCAGCTATAGCAAGATCAGTCTCAGCAAGAGGAAGTCCAGATTGTTAAGCTCATGGACAACGTCCATTTCTGCCACTATGACCTCTGTTCATAGACTCATTGGGCAATGGCAGAGATGGCCAAAGAAGGAGGCTGACTATTAACAAAATGGGTCATCCTAGCTACCTGATTACTGAACTCCTACTTTGCTGAGGATTAGCAAGCTTAAATCAAAATACAGTATCAAATCTTGCTCTCTCAAAGAAAATTTAAAAATTTTTATTGCGCTTTTATACATTTCATACAACAGTTCTTAATCAAATTTAGACCCCTCCTCCCCCATCCATGACCCCACCCCCTGCCAGACCTCATGCATTCCACCATATATGTGAAGTATTATCCACCTTTTGGTGAGCATTCATATAAGACACAAGTATCTTCACATCTTTTGTCCATTTGAAGAAATCCATCTACATATTCCTTCTCCAAATGTCTTTCTCACCAGTTTTCTAATTGTGCTCCATTCACATCCCTGACCATCCATCCAAACTATTGGCTACAGCCCAAAGATCAGTACATGATCACACATCTGGCCATTTCTCCTTCAAAGCAAAATGTATAGTCATCTGTACTGCCTCAGATTCTGCCTACTATGAAGATTTCTCTTCACCAGTGTTCCTTGTGATTGTCACAGAAAGGCACTGCAATACTGCAGCTGTCCTCTTCTGGGTGCCTGCATAGCATGCAAAACCATCCATAAAGTAGGCCCTAGTCTTCTCTTCCTCAGTCAATCATGATAAGACACACACACGTGAGACCATAGTTTCATGCTTGGGGACAGATGGCAATGTAACATAGGACATCTATGTTAACAGGAACCAAGGGCATTTGGACAACTTCTTCATGTACCTTACTTGTGCCCTCAGGATCTATTCAGGCCTGATCACATGCATAATACTTCCATATGATAATGGATTGTTGCTGTGCACATCCTACTTTACAGCTTGGTATGTCAGACAACACCCAGCTCTTGATGACAGATCACATTCCATAATAACTTGGCCCATTAATCACCAGGGTCCATTTAACATCTTGTGAACTTAGATCTCTTGCTACATCATGGGCCTGTGCTAGCCACTGGAAGTGTGCAAACATGATATTTGAACTCTTAGAATTTAGACTTTATTTTCTGGGAAATTGTTTGCTGGTTTGCTTGCTTATTGCAGTGCTGGAATCAAACTCGAGACCTCAAACATACTAAACACTACCACTGAACTACATTCCCAGCCCTATAATTCACAGCCTTAATAGAAAAAACAGGTATCAAACGTATAGTCTGCCAAGAAATACAATATTCAATACAAATATGTTGTACAGCTACACACTGTGTGGGGCCTAGGAAAGAAAAGCAAAGAGTACTTTAGGGAGTTGTCATAACAGTACTTCAAACTCAGCCTTTTCAAAACTGAAATTTGTGGAAATATATTCTTCCTTCTTTTTCTGTCTTTCTTTTTTTTTTTTTTGGACTTTTTGAGACAAGGTCTTACTATGTAGCCCTGGCTAGCCGGGAGCTAGATATATATAGACCAGGCTGGCCTGAAACTTACAGAGATCCACCTACCTCGCCTCCTAAGTGCTGGAATTGAAGTCGTGCACCACCACACCTTGCCCTTCCTCCTTATTTCTGTCTATATATGTATTCTTAATCTGTACATATATTCAATAAATATTTAACACTCAGCAGTACCTACTAGGTACCAAAAAAAAAAAATCCCTTTCCATCCAGTTGTCCAAGTCCAAGAAGCATCCTTGCCCCGTGCTTCCCCTTCATGTGTAGACAATATTAATTTTGCCTCTCTAGGTTAGTATGCCCCTCCAATTACTTCCATCCCCAAATACTGCCTTAGTTCAGGCCATGAATATTTGTTATCTGGTTCCAGCAACAGATTCTAAATTGTTCTGCCTCTGATTACTTTCTCCCTTCCTATTTGCCATCCTGATGGTTCCAGAGCTTCCTTCTAAAATTCAATTCTGACTATATTTCTCTGATGGTTAAACTCATCCATGGTCAGATGAGGTGATAGATGCCTGTACTCTTAGATTCAAAGGAGGCTGAGGATCATGAGTTCCAGGCCAGCCTAGGCAGCATTGTAAGAATCTGTCTAAAAAGAAAGAAACATGACTTCCTGCTGTCTTCAAATAAATTCCCTTCAAAAGGGGAGAGTAGACCTTACTTACGATCTCTAGATAAGCCGACTAGACTCCAGTAAATGAACTTGCACCAAAGGACATCTGGGTACAAATATTTGACTGGATAGGACTTAACATGTATGATGGAATGCATGAGGTCTGGCAGGGGTGGGGGGCGCATAGCTAGGGGAGGAAGGGTCTAAATTTGATTAAGAACTGTTGCACAAGAGATATAAAAGCTCAATAAAAATTTTTAAATTTTCTTTGGAAGAGTAAGATTTGATACTGTAATTTGATATAAGTTTGCTAATCCTTTATTTTAGGCAGCCTTCAGGGAGAGGGCTAGATTCAAAGAATATGTTGTATCTTTATGAGAAACAAGAACCTACACAAGATGCTGGTACTTAAGAAAAGTCTGGAGGGCCAATCTACAGTTTAGCTTTGAAATTTTCATTTTTCTATACTAAACCCATGATATAGATTAAAGAATAATTGCAATGTTCTAAATTACGTATTTTATTGATTTGATGATCATCACTTGCATTGTGCTTAAAAGAAATATTCCCATAAGATTAAACTGAAACTTTATCATTAAACAATTATGTCACATTGCCATAGTTTTCATAACAAGATATATAACATCATATTTAAACTGAAATATGACATGACACATCTAGTCTCCCTTCTTGTTGTTTGTTTTGTTTTTAATTTTTTAATATTTAATTAATTTATTTATTTTATGTGTATGATGTATTGCCTGCGTATATGTAAGTGTACCTGTGTCATGCAATGCCTGCAGAGGTCAGAAGAGGGTGTCAGATCCCCTGCAACTGGAGTTACCAATAGTTGTTATCTGTCATGTGGGACCTGAAAATTGAACCCAGGTCCTTTGCTCTTAGCTATTAAGCCATCTCTCCAGTCCTGTTTTTAGTTTTTGAGGTGTGTGTGTGTGTGTGTGTGTGTGTGTGTGTGTGTGTGTCCCTCTGTTGCCCAAGCTGGCCTGGAACTTAGTTTCAAGTCCGGCTGTTCTTTTCTCACAGACATCAGCCTGCATCTACTGCCCCAGTTGTGGGACTAAAGTGTGTACGAACACACATGACCAGTTTCCCTTTATCATGCACTTGTGTCAATAAATACCTTCTCAAATCTTCTCTTCCTTATCTTACTGAAAAGGAAAATAACTAGCAAAGTAGTATTTCAAGTTTTCATACAACTTGCTTATTTTATTAAGATTTTTATTCCCAACATTTCTAATCAAATGTTGGCATGATCTGTATTTTGTTTTCATTTTGATGAAACTGAATGAAAGTAGAACATGAATCATTTTTAATTTCATAGTCTTTAGCTTGATATGCATTCCTAAATTCCTTCTGGGGAGGAGATGTAAATAATGTCCACCCCTCCTCCCTTGGTCCCAAGAACAAACTAAGAAACAGTTTCATCACACTACAGTCTAGGAAACTGGTGAGTTTATTGGCCTTATTTACAGAGCAATAGATGAGGGTTGTTCACAGAAGTGTGGGTGCTCCCCTACTAAGATCACACCAGAAATTCTTCACCCAAGCCCAGATGGTGGCTTCCCCACAGCCACACAAAATGGCAGGACAGCCTCTCAGGTGAGGGTCCCATGACTCTCCCTGCTCCTCCCTCCCTTGCTAGGGTTTGAAAAATCTCAGGCAAGATCAGGTCAAGAGGGCACAACAGAACCTGGGAAGATGGCAGCTGTCTTCCTGAGGACAATCCTGTTCAACACCATCCCTTCTTCAAGTTTTTGCATTCTTTCCATCATTTTCTTCCACAAGAGTCCCCGAGCCTTGGAGGGAGTGACGTAGATATAGGACAATTTTCCTCCCACTGTGGCAAGATATTGAACCCTTGTGCTTTCTCATCATCTGTTTTCAGGACACAGCATTGGGCCATCTGGCCATCTTGGTGGTATTCCTCCTACTATAAAACACAAATGGAAAGAAGAAGCAGGAAGCGGGAAAACATCCAAACTTGGACACTGACTGCAATAACAACCTATGGACATGGACATAAACACAAATGCTTGAAAGGCACCTTAGCAGGTGCACCATATTCATCTAACAAAACAATTGCAGTGGCTTTCCCACTGCGGCCTTCCCCTGCCACCAGGGGTTGGCCTGGTTTGCAGTACCAGACCTGTGCTCATCCCCAAAGAGCAGGCCTTAAATGCAATTTTAAATTTGTTGATTGTACATACACCAGCCATGCCAATATTGCACTGGCAGGCACATCTTGCTTGGAACATTGATTATGCAACACACAGTTCAAGAGTAGAACTGCTGGGGACAGTTCTCCAGTGCCTACATAGCTTCTTCAGGCTGGCAGGGAGTTTTCAGCTAAGTCCTAGCTTGATTTCTCCCCTTCCAATGCATGTATCATGCAATGTCTTCAGCAATAGGGTCTTACCTTCTAGATCTGGAATTCAATCAAAATTAGTGGCAACAGTCTTTATCCTTTGGAGGGTTTCTGGGGCCACTGTAGCGAATAACTCTTATGGGCGGCAAATGACTTCTGCTATTGGAATTTTCATTTAACAATTGTGTAGTTTCTGGGTGCCTCTGTTTTTATTTTCATAAAATATCTATTTACTCTTTAGCATCTACAGGCCCAGGCTGTTGTAGACTTTTCCCAACCATCCTATTGGATATTACTAGTGTTTTACCCAACCATACAGCTCCCAAGAATTTCACAGCTGTGTCTGGGCCCTTGTACCGCTGTGAATCTATTTTCCATCCTTATTTCTTCTGGTGTAATTGAATAAATTTCAAATGGGTTTCCACATCCCAAACACATTATGTCATTTATAGAATGAAACCTTTTTCCAGATGATGGGCAAAACAATGCATCGTCCTGAACCATTATCCCATAATGAACAGTGGAGTTACAAAGATAGTCTTAATGAAGTGCTGAAGTCTATTATCCTCTGTTCCAACAAGTGTCCGGTGATCACAGAAATTAAAAACTAAGATACTAAACCAAACATAAACAAGGTTTATACAGCATGGAAAGATTTCACCCATTTGTATCAATTGTTTTCCCAACAGATCCATGCTGGGTACAATAACATGGATAGGAGGCATTAACTCAGCCCTTAACAATCTTCAGTCATTTTCTCTGAACTGTTCCATTTCTGTATCCTGGAGTTCTTACATGGCACCTTCTTGCATTTCTCCATCCCTGATGAACTTGTTGGGGTTGGCTCAGGCCTTGTACAGGGCCACGGAGGAACTGGGTCTCACAACCTTGATGCACCTGATAGTTCCCTGGCTCTCCTAGGCCCTGGGTCTGCTCCCTGACTGTAGCCCCATCCCTTAGCTCTCCATCAACCACACCTAGATGCTGGGGAAGGCCCTGACCGAGCAACCTGTCTCTAGCCCTAACATAGACTCTCGCAGGAGGGAAATGTACCACATGTCTTTCATCTGGGGGGGTCATTATCCACCCCTGGGACAATGTTCGTCTTCTGCATCTGTATTGCTTTATCAATGGATGCCTTCTGTGACCTGTTCCTCAGGCTTTAAAGCCTCCCAGAAGTTCCTTAGCATAGAATTTGGCTTTTTGTCAACTTTTTCTTCAGGAACTTGGGCTTGACACAAATTCTGCCACATTTGCCTTCAAGTTACTCAAACAGACCTCTTTCTCTGCTTTGCCTTTTTTCTCTCTCTCTCTTTTAGGCTGCTCTACCACTTTAAGGACATATACTTTATGTGCTGGTCTAAGTCACTTAGATCTGCCAAAGTCTTTCCTGCTTCATAAAGATCCTGCCCAATAAGGGACTCCGTACCAACTTTGAGGACCATGCTGAATTAGGATCCTTTTAAAATCTCCAGTGAACCCAGTTTTATCTGACCCTGGGAACTGGGTAAAATACATTTCTTTCCTCATACCTAGGTTCTGTCAGTAGTACCTGTCCCTCCTCCAGCCCCTGATATTCATGGGAACCTTCTCTGGTGTTGACCAAGTATCTCTAATGGCTTGTACTAGCCAGTCCATCAGGGATTGGTTCCCTTTGTACTGCATCAGGTTATACAGCCTGTGTTTCAAGAAGGGATGGTTGGTAATGTTGCTCAGCTTCTCTGCTTCTGCAATACTTAAACTAATTCCATCTGCCGCCATGCCCCACAGTCTCACAGTGGTGAGGGGCTCCTTTGTTGCTTCTTTGAAAGTCTGCCCTAGTTCCAAGAACACCAATATTCTGAATATTCTCGGACTGTCATAGTCTCTCACGACAGACCATTGTTGAGGCTTCCATGAGCATGCTGAACCATGACTTTTTCCTCTCTTTGTATTAAAGGTTGAATCTGAGGGGCATCTCAGCCATGAGGTCGCTCCCTTCCTCATCACCACCTGCTTCCTCCATGGGTTCCAGGTTTTACGATCCCAGGATGAGCCTTGTATTATCAATCTAAACTGTCTTCCTTTTTGACTTCCCCTAGCTGAAAAAAAAATCAGGCTAACACTTAAATCTCTTTTTCTCTTTTATCTAATTTACTGGCTAGGTCAGAGGCCAATATGAAAGAGGTCAGTCTCCTATTCCTTTCTTGCTACAATTCCTCTCTTATACTTTCAATCTCCCTCTGGGCTGAGACAGGTGGCTTAATACATATAATGTGGCCAGGCTGCCTCTGCCGCTGCTTGCTGACACTTCCTTTCCTGGTGCACTACTTCCAGAGCTTGTAATGTCTGCTCTAGACCTTCAACTGTTCTCAAAGCATCTCCATACTCCAGTGGCAGACCCCACTAGTCAGACAGGCATGCCGTTCTACACCGCCTAGAAGGCTGTCATCCTGGGACTTTCCCCACCAACGTCACCTGCCCAGGAAGCTCACCGCTCACTCTCCACTGCACCGACCGTGCTGCTGCTGCTACCTCCGTCAACCCGACGTGGATATCCCCCCATCTCAGAATTTCCTCTGCCAACACTCTTCCCCCACTCAGCTTCACTTTGGTCGTTGGTCTCCTTCTCTAAATCAGGGACAACACCATTGCTCTTCCCAAACTCATCCTTGGTTTCGTTGAAATCCTGCTCTCGGTGCTGAGTGTTGCTAAAATTCCTTCTGGGAAAGGAAGCATAAACAATGTCTACCCCTCCTCCCTTGGTCCCAATGACAAACAGTCTCCTGGGTAGTGAAGTGCCTCCCCTAGGTTCCCCCAGCCCATATACCCTTAGCCCCTTCCCCAAGCTATGTGCAACTAGGGCCAACTGGCTGGTTAGAAAGTGTGGCTGGACTTTCAGGCGAGGGCCCCGTGACTCTCCCTGATCCCCTTTCCTTGCTAGGGCATGAACAGTTAACAAGTTCACTTATGATATCTTAATCAAGCAGGTATAACTGAACTTGGGAAGTTGACATCTGTCTGTCAGAAGACAGGCCTATACAACAAATGCTGATACAATACCTTTTAGACCCATTTCTCATTCTGTCTTCCCTTGAAGTGTATGTGAACTCTGTCCATATAGAACTATTGGCAGATTCCTTAACATGCCATGCCATTTACACTTTTGTGTCTGTGTTCCTATGCCAATCTTTCGCTATTGTTTGTTTGTTTTGTTTTACTTTGCTTTTTAGAGACAATGTCTCACTGTGTAGTCTTGACTAGCCTGCAACTTGCTCTGTAAACCAGGCTGGCCTCAAACTCTACTATACCAGTTTTATCATTGTCTTAAGGAACATGCTGCTGACAAACATTGAGTTTAAAACTACATTTATAACACTTGATTACACTTTTTTGTATTGACCCTACTAGACCATAACTCCCATGGAAACAGAAGCTATATCTTTACTTTTTTTCTCCCCAAAGCCTACTTAAGTGCCCAACACAGACTGTATTAGTCAAGGTTATCCAGAAAGGCAGATCCAATAGCATAAATAGATATAGATACATGAAAGGGAATTTGCTAGGGGAATTGACTCATACAATTATAGAGGCTGAGAAGTTCCACGAAAGGCAGTCTGTAACTGGAGACCCTTTGCTGCCAAATGGGTGGCTCAGTCAGTCTAAGTCCAAGTCTTCACTACAAGGAAAATTGATGATATAATCCTTAATCTAAGACCAAAGAATGTGAGGAGGCACAGGTTTTGTCTTAGAATCCAAAGGTCCAAGAGTCCATCATTCTGTCCTTGGGTGCAGGATTAAAGTGCTCAAGGTGTAAAAGTCACCTTTCCTATGTCCTGTTTGTTCTATCTATGCCATAGCTGATCAGACAGTGCCCGCCCACTCGGAAGGTGAATCTTCTCCATTCAGATTACCAACTCGTTCACCTTGAAACACCCTCACAGGCACATCCCAAAATAATGTATTACCAATTCTCTAAGTATTCATTAATCTAGTCTAGTTGACAACTAAAATTAAATATTATATATATGTTTATTAACTGTTTGTAAATTAAGTGAATGAATAAAAGACTAATTTGACATGATAGTCCACACCTGTAATATCAGCTCTAGTGGACTGAAACAGTAAAAATGCAAGTTTGAGACAAACCTGGGCAATGTAATGAGTCTCCATCACCTCAAGTAATAACTTTAGAAGATGAATGAAATAAAATAAAGAAGCCTTAACTAAACCATATTATACAGAATAATTCTTTTAGGAGCTGAAAACATTCAAAATAACTATGTAAACTGAAATTGCAAGAAATTCCAAGAGGTAGGTTTCCCAAGTCTGCAAATAGCTTAGAGAAAGAGACCTTAGACTGATAGATACACTCCAAAAAGGTAGTAGATGGTAGTGTAGGGCTCGTAGGAGAAAGTGGGTTTGTACTTCTGTGGTGAAATCACAATGGAAGCGAAAAGAATGGCAACACTGCCTCCCAGTGGTATTTGGCATAAAGGCTGCTAGGCCAGGCTCTCATAAGAAATAAATAAAGTTTACATGGGTGGGATATGGTCTGAATGTGCCACATTACTCCTTAGTTTATCTCATATACACTTCAGACAACCCTTTGTAGAAATATAACATGGAGTTTAGGCATAAGAAGACTCAGGAACCAGTCTATCCATTCTCCACTTAATGTGTATCCCACTTACTAGATGAGTCTAAGTGACCCTGGGAAAATCAAAGTTCCCTTTTATTTCCCCACATGTAAAGTAGGGATATTAGTATCTAACACATAAAGTTCTTAGGAAAGGGCTCGGAGAGATGGCTCAGCAGTTAAGAGCACTGGCTGCTCTTGCAGAGGACTGACATTCAGTTCCCTTCACCCATATGGTAGCCAACCACCATCCATAACACCAGTTCCAGGGGAATTCGACACCCTCTTCTGACCTCCTCAGGCAATGCATGACCCGGGTGCTCTTACACACATGCAGGCAATACACTCATGCATATAAGATTAAAATAATAAATATTTTTAATAGTTCTTAGAAGAAATAAATTATTAAAATAGTACTTGATAGAAAAACAAAAGTTTAGGTTGGAGAGATGGCTCAGTGATTAAGAGTGCTTTCTGCTCTCCCAGAACCAGAGTTCCATTCCCAGTACTCAGGGCAGGTGGCACAAAACTGCCTGTAACTCCAGTTCCAGGGGATCTGACACCCTCTTCTGGCCTCTTCAGGCATTGCATTCACAGGAGCACTTACAAGCAATACACTCATTCACCTTTTTTGTTATTATTTTCATTTTATTTTTTGTGTATGAGTGTATTGCTTGCATGTGGGTAGGTGCACTCATGTCATGTAATGCCCGCAGAGGTCAGAAGAGGGTGTCAGATCCTCCAGAACTGGAGTTATAGATGATTGTTAATGGTCATGTGGGTGCTGGGAATCGAACCTGGGTCCTCTGTAAGAGCCACCAGTGCTCTCAAACCACTGAGCCATTGCTCTAGTTCCTCATTCATATTTTTTTAATTGCAAAATATCTCAAAAGAAGAAAGACAAAAGTTATATAAATGTTATTATTCCCTTTATCCTAATGAAAATAAATTTTAAATAAGTTAAGTATTGTCTCAGTCCATTGAGTTCACTATAACAAAATGCCATCAACAAGTGGCTTAAAAACAACCAAAATTTATTTCTCACAGTTCTGGAGGCTGGTAGTACAAGATCAAAAGAGCCAGTAGACTCCTGGGGTGGTAGCAGCTTGTTTTCTAGTTTGGTATGTTTAGCTGTGTATGGAAGGGAAAAATAGCAATTTGAGGCCTCTTTTGCGTGTGTGTGTGTGTGTGTGTGTGTGTGTGTGTGTGTACGTGTACACATGCCCTAGGGACTGAACCTATGGCCTCATGCTTTCTGAGAAAGTGCTCTACCACTGAGCTATATCCTCAGCCCCAAGAGGTCTCTTTCATAAGGTACTATGGAATATGAATCCCATTCACGAAGGCAGAGAATTCATGAACTAATCATCTCCCAAAGGTCCTACATTGGCGATCAACTGTTAACATGGGAATTTGGGATAGACACATTCAAACTATAGCAGGCATATAGTAGGAATGAAATTGAGAAAAACCTGAAAGCCCTCAAGCTTTACTTCCTTTGAGTTATTTGCTTTTATCACTAATTTTAGAGGCCCCCATAACTAAGCAGCATTAAACTCCTACTGCCATTGCTACAAATAACACCTCTGATGTATGGGTCATGATTAAAAGGGTTGTCTAAGTTGTTTTTCAGGAACTTAGAGATAACTCAAACCTGTAGAACCTTCACTTAGCTGCTCATGTGTCTGATGGGTGACCTTTTGACCTTAAAGGGCTAAAAACTGCCCTCTCAAAACACGCTAATGCCACTATTTTCTGAACATGTCTCCTCTGAGAAGCCACAAAGTTTGATTATCCTTGCACAAACCAGTGATTACTGCACTTTTTCCTGTCTCAATCCTTTCCCTGTGCTTTAGACTATCCTGTTTCTTTATCCCATAAATATACCTCTAAATCATATCCTTGGGGAGGAAGATTTGAGACCTAAAACTCCCACCTTTTTACCCTTGATGGCCTCTTGAATAAATTCTGTTTCAAACATCCTCACTCTGGGACTGGAAAGAACACTTGCTGCTCTTGATGAGGACCTGGGTTCAGTTCCTGGCATCCCCATGGTGGTTCACTGTTAGATTTAGAAGAGCAAAAGAAGGAAGGAGTTTAGAGTCTGGAAATAAGAGTCAGAGTCAGACCTACAACAGACAAGGAATGTGTCCTTTCTTCAAGGTGTCACAGTGAAGGACAGAAGCCTTTCCACAGGAATAAGACATCTGCATTGGACTTTTATAGGAACTCAACTGCAGGAATTTACTCAGTACCAGGGTTTGGTGTCCTTGGGTGATTGAAGGTCTCCCTTTCAAGATTACTTTTTCAGGCAGGGCAGGCAAGTTATCTTAGGGCACTAAAGAGGACAGGTCGGCTCCACAAATAGTTTCCTTTAGTCTTAGAAATGACCAGATGATAAGGTTTGATCGAGGCCAGCCTGACAATTTAAGGCCAGTTGGCTGTTGGAGGCCACAGGTCAGAGAATAGCCAGCTTACCTAGTGTGTGTCTCTCTCTCTCTGTGTGTCTGTGTGTATACTTTTCTCTTCAACCTCGACGTCCCTCGCAGAGACTCGGACCCAGGGCCGTGCAGGCGCAGCAATTGGAGCTTCCACCAGGATCTGAAAGTTAGGGCCTCACGGACGAGGTCACTCCAGGAGACCGACAGGGACGCCTCTCGGTAAGGAGTGTATTGGTAAAAATGGGCCATGAGCCGGGTAAAGTGTAGCTGCAGCATCAACTTAAAAGGCTCCTAGAGGAGCAGGGAACAGAAAAGTTAAGACCAGAACTTTTGATAAAGTTTTAGATTCTTCATTTATGTGTACTCTTTCTGATTTTTGATGTAGGCATTCAGAGCTTTTAATTTCCCTCTTAGGACTTCTTTTAAAGTGTCCCAGAAGTTTTGTTGTGTTGTCCAGGAAACTATTTCTTTCTTAAATTCTCCCTTGACTCGTTCCTCATTCAGGATTGTGTTGTTTAGTCTCTGTGTGTTCGTGAAATTAATAAGGATTCTTTCAGTGTTAATTTTAAGTTTTATTGCATTAAGGTCTAAGAAAATGCAAGGAAACATTTCAGTGTTTTTAAATGTGATGAGGTTTACTTTGTGCCCCAGTATGTGGTCAGTTTTAGAAAAGGTTTCAACAGTGCTGAACAGAATGTGTACTCTTTGGTATTTGGATAGGATATTCAGTAGATGTCTGTTAGGTTCATTTTAAGTAAGATGTCTCTCTGTTTATTCCCTTTCCTGTTGAACTGGCTAATGGAGCTTAAATGTATGGTAGGATTTTGCAGTGAATTTATCTGGGTCTCAGCTTTTATTATTCCGGAGGTTTTTGTTTTATTGTTTCAATTCTCTTATATATTATGGGTTGTCAGGAACCATTTTTTTGTGTGTTTTGAGGTGAAACATTCCAACCTGCAGGGAAGCTCATTAAGCTCAGGAAGTAAACAAGTCAAGAGTTTCAGGAAGTCCCTGAAATTGATCAGGTTCATTAATTTGGCTTCTTGCCTGAATTCCTGTGCTCTGGATAGGGAAAATACATTGAGCAAAATAAAGTTGGGGCCTTGGTATTTCAGAGTCAACCTAGATTGGGCTCTCTGCCCCCTGTGGAGAGGAGGGTCCTTTAAAAGGAGGAGCATTTTTAAATAGTTTGCAAGTTGTAATGGTATAGATAAGTCTAAAGTATATGTAATAAGCAATTAGCCTATAAGTAGTGATATTGTAGCATGTATTAAATAGTTTGTAAGATTTAATGATGTAGACCCATAAGTTTATAAGTATAATTTTATATATTAGATAAATAAATTATATTCATAAGTATAAGAAGCACATGCTAACTAATTAAGTCTTAAAAGTTTGATAGTTTTTAAGTTGTAATAATTTAAGCCCATAGTTTTATAAGTGTAAAGTATATGTAATAGGCAGTTAGCTTATAAGTAGGGATATTGTAAACCCATAGTATAATAAGTTGTGATCCTTTTTTTTTCTCTCATTTCCTTCCTTTTCTAATTTGTTCTTTACTTAATGTGGTGACCTAATGAAAAAATCTTTCCTAACATTGGTAGCAAGTAGCAAAAAGTTAGTTCCCTAAAGTAAAAAATTAAAAAATAAAAGTAAATGAAAATAAATAAATAAATACTTCAGGGTTATTATGATGTTCATGGACCAAGCAAGGTCCCAGTGGATACTGTAAGTTTGTGGAGTTTAATTAGGAATAATTTAGATCTTAGACATGAGACAAAAAAAAAAATAAGATGCAAATAGGATCTGGGATTGAACCTCAACTGAAGGAGGAAAGTAAAGCTAAGCCTTCAGATCCACTGGAGGAGCCAGCTTTTGTGGAACCTAAAATCAAACAGTTATTCAAGAGTCTTTAGATCCCAAACAAAAAGAGGAGAGAGAGAAGGAAGCTGTTAGATATCTGAGAGAGGAGGATTTTCCACCATTTATTGCCTGGCAAAGCCCGAAGCTGAGCTGAAGAAAGAATATTTAGAAGAAATGTGGCATTTATAGGTTGTAGTTGAATCTTTATTTTTACAAATGCATCCTCCTACAGCAGCTCGTGGTCAAAGAGGCTAAAGCCTAGAACATCAAAGGACCATGATCACAGGTTTTTTTATTTATCAATTACTCTGGATTTTTTGGTTAATTAATTACCAGGTAAATCATGTAAATTCCACCAGTTTCACACCCTGCCCTAGGGTGCCTTGCTTTCTGAAGCAATTCAGCCCTTTTTACAACTTCCAGTTGACTACACTGAGGAAATAGCTCAATGATAGTATGCTTGCCTGGGGTATACAAAGTTGCAAGTTCGATTTTTGCCTCCAAACTCTAAGCTTACATTTAAATAATAAAAGCACAACTGGTCTTTTCCCAATCAAACTGTTGTGCATCTGGTAATTTCTATGCTATGGTATTTTGCCACACAACAAAAGTAATAACAAAATTAAAACAGTTGTTTTCATCCCTGCTAAGTAATTGCTGAACTCAACAGCTCTTCTGTCCCATGTAAACCACTGAGTGTAAAAGAAATAAATCTTTGTGTGTAAATTTTTAATAACAATGAGAGATTGACTCTGGAGCTGGATTGGCCATCTAGCTTCAGACTCAATCCCACTTCGAAATGTTCTTCAAAACCTGTTGTGGGATAAGGCTGGCCACCTTACCTATAACAAATAAAAAAAAAAAAGAACAATACAGCCTCAGTGCAAGGACATTTTGCTGTTAATAAATAACTAAGGGATAAACTAATTTCACATGTCCTAATCTTATTACAATTTATTTTTGTTTGGGTTTTCATTTTAAATTCTTGATGAGATCATAAAAAAGCAAAAACTTCTCTCACAGGGCCTTTATAACTAGGTTAATACATTTCTATGTCAAATTAAAAGGAAACAATGTCAACATTTTAATATAATTTTGGTATGGTGTTTACTAGTTTAGAAAATTACTCTTTTTACATTGTCTTATGCATTTACTGGGTTTTTACAGGAAACTATTTTAAATTCTAATATTTGTTTATATAACATCTTTATCTGTTTTTAAAGAAAATTACTTCCAATACTTTGTCACGTTAGGCTTGCCCCCAAAAGCAAAAACCTCACAACCCACAGGGACAAGCTATCATGAAGCATAATTATAAAAACAAAATGGGGAATAGAGAGTCTGTGACCCCACATTCAGCTCCAACTAGCATTGTTTAAAATCTTCAAAAATCCAAAATGAAACCTAAATTTGTCAAACATTGGAGTAATCAAAAATAGCAACCAAAAGTACATGGCTCTATGTTCCCTATGGATGAGCCACAGCCTTTGTTGGATCCTGGCAAAATAATTTTTAAATATTACAAGACCAGAGACCAAATAGAACTAGAAAAAGAAAAAAATTTAACTCTTTAGCCCAGGAGGAAGAACCCCCTGAGGCCTATGTCTCCTTACACAGGTTACCATGACTGCCAAAGACCTACTATGGATAATGATGAAGTTCAACCTGGAATTGGACAGGACAAATCTCCAACACCCACCAACAGACTGCTGTCCAACAAAGTCAAGTCCAGCACCACCTCACAGACAGACAGCCAGACAACCGCCTTCACAGCGCCGGACACTTGGTGGCCTGACCTGCTTGGCCAAAGGGAACTGGGACATTGATGGCTGGATAGAGATGGGGGGGTAGGACAGAATGCCTAAACCCCCGGGGGACTAAAGTAATTTATAAAAACAGGCTTAACTCCATGTATCAATGCAAACCTTTTTCAGGGAAAAAATAATTTGTTACTATGTGTTAAAAAATAATTCCTATGTGTTACTAATAGTACTGCCAGAGTTAACCTATGTTTCAAAACAGTAAATGGCAGTTAGTATGTTTAGCAAACTTACGGGGTTTAACAGGCCTTCACTGTACCAACAGGTTGGTTTTTCTCTCACCCTTGGCTTTCCTCACTTCTGCCCTCCATCCTGGGCCCTTTGATTGGCTTCTAACCTGTAATTAGTTTTGGCCCATGGCTGTTTAAAAAACTTAAAAATTTCATAAAAAGCCAGGTTGACGAAGCCACGGCTCGTCCCATTCAAGTGCATTATCACTGCTTGGCACTTGAGGATCAAGAATCGTCAGGTGAGCGGCCTGTGCGGCCCCCTCTCCTGAACGGGCCAAGCCTTGCCCGCGGCTCGGACTCAGTGCCTCAGACAATCCCATGGGTGTTAGACAAAGTACTGCAAAGAGAAGAAGGCACAATCATGCCTTAGCGGGTTCTCTCTTGAGGGCAAGCTTAATCGCATGGAGGTTCATGTCTTAAAAACCCTTCCCCTCACAAAAGACATGCACATGTACATATGAGGGATTGAGCCAATACCCTTCCCATGGTGAATAGTCAAGGTAATAGTTATTTCTCTACCTGGTCTTTCTAAAATAAAATAAAAGGGAGGAGATGTTGGAGGCCACAGGTCAGAGAATAGCCAGCTTAGCCTAATTCCATCCCAGAGAAAAACAGCCCTGGGAAAGATCCTCCCTGCTTGCCCTTCTCTCTTAGTGCTAGACTCTTGGCCAAGGGCTAGCCAGGATCTTGTCAATTGCAAAGCTCAAGTAAACAACTTGACCCTTAAGCTAGCCCAACCACAACTTCCTTTTTCCTGTTTACAGCTATGTATCATCAATAGAGAAACCTCCTGTAAAGCCCCGCCCTCAGGGTATATAAGGCTTATTGCCTCTTAATAAAGTCAGTGTGTCATTCTCCTTTTCCTCCTACCTAGTGTGTGTCTCTCTCTCTCTGTGTGTCTGTGTGTATACTTTTCTCTTCAACCTCGACGTCCCTCGCAGAGACTCGGACCCAGGGCCGTGCAGGCGCGGCAGTTGGCCACTTTAAGGAATTTATAGCTTTATTGCTTTCCTAATAGAGCTTATGACTCTCCCAAAATTCATACATTCTATCACTCACAACCATCTGAATTCCAGTTCTAGGGTATTCAATGCCTCTTTTGTCTTATAAACATGAGGCATGTACATGTGCACAGACACACATGCAGGCAAAACACTGGGGCATATAAAAGTAAATAAATCTTTTTTTTTTTATTATTCCTTGCTTCGGTGATTGGCATATATGCAACAGGCAAAACAGGCCTCATTTTCTAACAACAACTCAATAAGCATAATTTCCTTTGCTTTCCCTCCATATGTCATAGTGTAAATTCCAAGCTCCAAGTTCAGGATCACAGGAGAGTCACAGGAGGCTTGAGAAGTTAAAGATAATTTAAAGAGTCATAGGCACACAAGACATACTTTATTCACTGGTACATAGGCAGATAGATGCTGGCAGGGCACCAAGGCACATGCCAGCACACATAGGCTATCCATAGGCAAGCACAGGCATACACACAGACTGGCACACAGTTCACAGGTAGGCACACACAGTCCTGCACAAGCTGGCTGGTAAAGGTGAAAAGCAAAGGCACAAGGTGAAGGCATTTACCTTTGACCTCAAGGTCATATTTATAAAGAGCCACACAAAAGTTGCATTCTACCAGAAATTGTCACATACAAATTACATTACTGCCTACTTTTAGGTTCCCTGGACATTAACTGACTCATTGTCCCCTAGATGTTTAGCATCAGCCATGTTTTAGCTGACTTGCACTAGAAATCCATATCAGCACCTGATAAGGAAAAAGTTATATTTTTTATTTTATTTTATGTGTATGAGTAGTGTGTCTGCATGTGTGTAAGTTCACCTGTATCATGCAGTGCTCATGGAGGACAGAAGAGGGCATCGGATCCCCTGGAACCAGAGTTAAGGTCGGTTGTTAGCCATTATGTGGATGCTGGGATTCAAGCCCCAGTCTCCTGCAAGAACAGCCAGTACTCTTAACCACTGAGCCATCTCTCGAGCGCAGAAGTTATATTCTTATAACTAACTGTGTTCCTATATTCTTATATAACGTCCTGGTAATCGTAGACCATTTAAAGTTCTGTTTGTTTTACTTACTAAGTGGATGCCTTGAAATGTAAACCTGGGATGCTCAGAGATATTTTATTGTTCTGTGGTGTTTTCACTATATTGAGATGTTTCATTACTCTGTAAACTCATAAGGCTCTGTGATGCTTACCACTCGCTATGTCTGACAATTAAAGATGTTCACCAAATGGTTTATGAGGCGCCTGGTCCAATTAGTTCAAGAAAAATGTAGATCAAACATGTCAGAAATCTAAATTCTGCTGATAACTGATTTTGTAAACTGAAATGACCATTTGACTAGCTCCTAGCCCAATTAGCCTAGTCTAGGTGTAAATCAAAAAGTGGCAGATGTCCTAACCTGTGCCTGGGATATCTACTTTAAAAATTATGTTGGCTGAAATGAACTCAGGAAAGAACTTCCTGAAATAACATGACCCATCATTAAAAAAAAAAATGGGGCCCAGATACTAGTCATAAAATGATGATGTAAAATTGATTAATCCTCATCTATATTTCAGATTGAGGCCCTAGAATCTTAAAAGCTTTTGTTGCTTCTGAGACCCTCATGCATAAGCAAGGAATAAAGGAGAGCTTTCCAACTTTCTCCTGGGTGAATGTTTGGTCTCTTTGCTTTTCAAAGAATTTTTCCATAACACTTCAAGTTGTCTAAACATAAGCTGGCAGGGCTGGAGAGATGGCTTAGTGGTTAAGAGCACTGGCTGTTCTTCTGGAGGACCTAGGTTCAGTTCCCTGCACCCACATGGAAGCTAACAACTATCCATAACTCTAGTTCCAGGGGATCCAACATCCTCTTCTGTTCTCCACAGGCAATGCATAACAAAAGTGCACTTACATACATGTAGACAAAATGCTCATACATATAAAATAAATAAATAAATATTAAACATAAACTGATCCATATATCCTTTTGTTCCCATTACATAGCTCCTTAAATTGTTCACTCAAGGGCCAGAAATTTAAATATAGGGCTTTCTGAGCCATGTGTGGTGGCATGGACCCATAATCTCAGCACTTAGGAGAAAGACAAAGGAAGTTCAGGAGTTTAAAGATAGTTCCCCGAAGTAATAACAAGGAAGCCTCCACTAAAAAGTTCTAGGAGTTGGGCATGGTGATGCATGCCTTTAATCCCAGCACTTAGGAGGCAGAGGTAAGCAGATCTCTGTGAGTTCTTCAAGGCAACTTGGCCTAGACAGGGAGTGCCAGGTCAGCCAGGGGTACTTAAAAAAAAGTTCCAGGAGACCTGCAATGTTGGACAGAACAAAGGGCTGCATCTGACGTAGGTTAAAGCCACTGTCTGTTTTCTGCCTGTTGCCAGGACCCGTTGTAACTAGCCTGAACCTACACACAACAGAGGAATGTGAGCAAGGCAGAGCAACTCAGTTGGAAAGCACTGGAATGATAGACTTTCTGTGACTACCACAAGCCAGACTCAGAGGACAAGCAAGAGAAGCAGAAAAGGGAAAATAGGAGAATTCAAGTAACTTTGCAACTTTGTGTCCAATCCTCTCTGCTTATGGCCTAGACGTAGTTGTAGTTCCACCACGATCATGGCGGAGTTTTCACCGCACTCCCTTTGTGCTGAGTGAGCAGACGGTCCCTGTTTGTGCTTCCTTCCCCTTATAATTTCCTTCCTTCTCCTTCTCTGGGCTACTGCTAGGGATGAAGGAGACTCTCCAGCTCCTGCAGAGGCTTTAGTTTCCAGTGCCTATGTGGCAACTAACAACCACCCCTAACAACAGTTGCAGGAGATCAGACACTGTCTTCTGACCTCTGCACGCATTGCACGACATAGGTGCACTTACATACATGCAGACAATACACTCATACACATAAAATAATAATAATAATTTTTTTAAAAGACATGATCTCAAAAGAAAGGAAAAAAATAGTCCTGGGAAGGTGGTAGTGGTGGCTCCCAAAAAGAACACTGTAATGCACTCCTAACACAATTTTTGAGTCAAAACCCTCTCAGCAACAAAATGCCATTTACTCAAACAGGGTGCATAGGGGTTTGGAAAATCCAACTGTTCTGTGGAGGATGCCAGATCTCTAGGACTATTGAACTAAAATAAACTGACCAGAAGCCATTTTGACCACTTTGCCCACTAGAATTGAGAGACCATGAACATTTCAGAACTAGGTTGCTAACTAACTAGAGATTGTAGTCTCTTCTAGTTCTCCCATAATTAATGAAAAAATTAAAATTATGTTTTGGGAGCTGGAAAGATGGCTCAGTGGGTGAGGACACTTGCCACCAAACATGTTGACATGAGTTCAATCCCCCAGATCTACATGGTGAAAGGAAAAAAATTCAACTTCCCACAAATTGTCATCTGACCTCCACAGCTATGCTATGACATGTGGGCACAACACATACACACACACACACACACACACACACACATAAATAAATAATAAATAAATGTAATTTCAAAATTAAAAGATAAAATTATGAGTTTGTTTGGTTTTCCAGACAGGGTCTAACTATGTAGCCCTGACTGGCCTAGAACTCACTACGTAAATCAGGCTGGCCTCAAACTCACAGACATTCACCTGCCATTGTCTCCCAAGTGCTGAGATTAAAAGATATGAGCCAACACCCCTGACCCAAAATTTTGGTTTTCAGGTGACAAAATACTGATGTGACTATCAGACTGGCCGACAAGTCCACAGTTGCATGATATAACTTGACACAGTAAGACTGACTGGCAGATCAGTACATCAATAGCAAATGGACTTCCTTCATATTTTTAAAGCTCTCCATGATTCTGGAGGTTATTCTAGTATTCCTGAGTGTTCTGTTTGAGAAACTAAATATATAGGCTGTGGCCAGAACATATATAAAAATAAAACTCTAAATGGACTAGAATTGATATCCCAGAAATAAATCTATGTATTTACAGTCAACTGACTTTTTGGAAAAAGTGCCAAGAACATACACTGGAGAAAAGACAATCTTTTCAGTAAACAGTGCTGGTGAAAATAGATATCCAGAAGAATGAAACTAGACCTCCATCTTTCACAAAGTACAGCAATCAGCTGAACATGGGTGGAAGGCAACATGGCATGGTAGTGCACACCTGTAATCCCGGCACTTGGAAAGCAGAAGAGGGAAGATCACTACAAGTTCAAGATCTAGCTGATCTATATAGTGAGTCCCAGGCTAAACCAGGACTACATAGTAAGACTGTGTCTCAAAAAATAAAAATAAGAAGCCAAGAAATGGAAACAGTCTAAATGTTCATCAACGGATGAATAAATAAAGTATGTGTATATATACACAGTATAATACCATGCAGGAATAAAAATATTGAAACCTTGGGCTGAGGGTAGCTCAATGATACAGCATGTGATTTTCACACTCAAGGTCCTGGATTCAATCCCCAGCACTGAAAAGCTGATCTCATAGCAACAGAGTAGAATAATGGTTACCAGAGGCTGGGAAGAGTGGGGAGAAGAAAGAAAGAATTGGTTGATTAGTACAAAAAGTACGGATAAGAAAACTAATTTCCAAAACTTATTTAAAGATGTTGGTATTATTTATAAGTTAAGCCAATATACTACCAATCTCTCCTTTTCAGAGATGACTTTATGTTAGAATGGACAGTTTTCCTGCACCCAAGAGCTGCACTTGGGCCAGAGTTTCAGAGAGTGGGCGGAGTCAGCCCCGCCTGCGCAACAGCGAGAACTACAAATCCCAACGGTCCCTGCAGCGGCGCGCCCGGCTTCAATGCGCCTGCGCAGTGAGGAATCTGGGGTAGTGCTGTTCCCGCCAATTCTTGTGTTATTCCTCACTGGGTCAAGTGCTGTACTTCATGGAGTCGTTTGATCCCGCCGAGCTGCCGGAGCTGCTCAAGCTTTATTACCGAAGACTCTTTCCCTACGCCCAGTACTATCGCTGGCTCAACTACGGCGGAGGTGATGGAGGCTGGGAACCGGATGGGTGGTGGGTCGGGAGCAAGGTGTAAGGAAATGCTACGCGGGGTGTCCTTAGGTGTCCGTATAACGTGCCCTCTGTGCGTCAGACATTGTATTGGGTGCCTTCCTGCACTGTCTCCTTCCCGCCCCACCACCTCTGAGGACGTAAGGACAGAAGTGGAACTAACGAACTGCAGCCACAGGGTTAAAGTAACAGCCCCAGCGACAAGCGGGCTACGAGCTGGTAGCATGAAAGCACGTCGGTGCGATCTGCAGGGTCCGAGCCTCTGCCGGGAAAAGGAAGGCCCATTCTTCCTCAGGCATTACGTATTTAAAATAGTTATGCCTGCTTTTTTTTTTTCCTAGCAAATGTGGAATAGTAGGCCCCTTCAAAGTACAGACTAGGTCCTGTCTTACGTTTTCACATCTAGATCAGTTTTGGGCACAGGGGCATATCATAACAGGACAGACGTGGTGACTCACACCTGTAATCTAGCATTCAGGATGCCGACGCAGGAGGATTTTCGTGAGTTTGAGGACAACCTGGGCCGCATAGTGAATTTTAGGTCAACCCGGTCTACAGAGTAAAATCCCGTGGTTAAAAAAAAAAAACTGTCTCATTTGCTAAAGTTATAACGTCCTAAGTTGAATAAAGTACCAAATTAAAATGTATACTTATTTTGCAGTGACAAAGAATTACTTTCAACACCGTGAATTTTCATTCACATTGAAAGATGATATTTATATTCGCTATCAGTCCTTCAACAACCAGAGTGATCTGGAAAAGGAGATGCAGAAAATGAATCCATATAAGATTGACATAGGCGCTGTATATTCTCACAGAGTAAGGAATCTTTTTTTATGTATTTTTTTGTTTTGTGAGACAAAGTGAGTTGGTGTTCCAGAGTTTGGAAATTAAAAGTTTTAATAGATTTTTAGAATTGAAGATATACACTGTTTTTGCAAGTAGGTTGTAATCCTTTTTTTTTTTTTTTTTTTTAATACTCTACTGTCTGGAAATCACTTGGGTGTTTGCATTCTCACTAACTAAAATTGAGGTTTGGAATAGGGATGTAGCTCAGTTGATAGAATCCTTTCTTGGCATGCATGAACCCTTGGGTTCCAAACAGATTTTGACAACTTTAATAATTTGCTCCAGCTCACACAACTTGTAATAACAGAGTGGGACATGAACCCAGTTTTTATCTACTTTTTAATTTATTTGGCACAGGGTCTCTTGTATCCTCGACAGGCTATATAATCAAGCATGACCTTGAACTTCTGATCTTGCTGTCTTCATAGCCCCATTTCTACCGCCAGTGCTGGGATTACAGGCCTGCACACAGGTCTGGTTTTATGTGCTGCTAGGGGTAGAATCCAAGGCTCCATGCCAGGCACTCTTCCAACTGAGCTACATTCACAGCCCTGAACATGACTTTTCTGATTCCAAAGTCAGAAACGAAGTAAGAATAGACAGACAAGAAAAGAAAAATGTTTTGAAGTTTACTACTCTTTACCAAGAGTAGTAAATGAAACTAAAGGCAAACCAGACTGTTCCTCTACTTCTTCCTATATAGAAAGGAGCTTAGGAAAAAAAGGCTCCTTTTTTTTTAAATTGGACCAAGACAGGCATCTCTATTTCTTTTTGTGTGTGTGTGGTCAAATACTTCTGTTAGGATGAAAATCAAAAATTATACCCTTCTCTCATTTTCTGCTCTCCAGAGGCAACCACACTCTTTTTATTTTAACATTTATCACTATGTTATGTGGTTGCACATGTGCCCCAACATGCATGTGGAGGTCAGAGGACAACTTTCAAAACTCAAGCTTCTTTCTACCATGTGGATTCCAGGAATTCAACTCAGCTGATCAAGCTTGGTAGCAGGCACCTTTATCCTCTGAGCTGTCCTGCTGGCCTGGCTAGAACTCTTTTAACAGATTCTTATGTGGTTCACCTCCTTGCCTCTTTGTAGCATGCTATATTTCTCCCGTTTTTCTTTTCTATGCTTTATATACTGACTTTCCACTCTAGCAGATGAAGATTTGGTTAAAAGTACTTGCTGCTCTTGCAGAGGCCTGCATTTGATTCTCAGCACCCAGGTGGTGGCTCACAATCATCTGTAACTCCAGTTTCAGGGCATCTGATGCCCTCTATAAACACCAGATACATACATACATACACATTAAATATGCATATACATGAAACATGCATACACATAAAATAAAAATAAATAAATCTTTAAAAAAAAAAAAAAAAAACTAGTACTAGGGAAGCCAGCAAGATAATTCAAAAGGGAAAGACACTTGACATCAAGCCTGAGGACCTGAATTCCCAGGAACTCAGGTGGTATAAGGAGAGAACCAACTCCTGCAAGTTATCCTCTGACCTCCTTGTGAATGCCATAGCATGTGTGCATATGTGCAAACACAAATAAATAAATGTTAAGTGAAAGTTAGAAAAAAAAAGATACTGGTACCAGACAAGCATGGTGGCATCTACCTGTAATCCCAACACTCAGGAGACAGAGACAAGAGGATTGTCACAAAGATTGCCTAGTCTACATAGCAACTTCAACCAGGGCTATATAGCAAGGCCTGTCCAAAAAAAAAAAAAAAAAAAAAAGAAAAGGAAAGAAATAACCTCTAAAGGGTCTGGGGAGCTGACTCATTAAGAGCACTGGCTGCTCTAGCAGACCTGGATTCCATTCCCAGCACCCACATGACAACAACTATCAGTAACTCCAGTTCTAGAAGATCCAATGCCTTCTGGGCTCTGCGGGCATTACATGCACATGTGCACATCTGTCCATTTGGACAGAACACTCATACACATAAAATAAAAATTAATTTTAAAGACTAAGGTCAAGTAAATTTATTTGGGGGTGGGAGGAGGGTTGAGGCAGGCTCTCCCTGTAGCCCTAGCTGGCCTGGAACTTGCTACGTAGAACAAGCTGGTCTCAAACTCACAGAGATCTGCCTCCTGAGTGCTGTGATTAAGGGTGTGTACAACCATGCCTGACTATTTAATATTTTTTAAGGTATGTTAAAATCTATATTAGAAATCAGTAAACCTTGGGATAGTGATGACTCAGTGAAATGCTTGAGGACCTGGGTTGGGATCTTGAGTGCCCATGTAAAAAGCCTGGGAGGCAGAGATAAGAGGATCCCTGAGATGTGCTACCCAGCTAGTCTAACTGAGTCAGTGCACTCCAGATTCTGTGAGAGACTCTGTCACTTATAAACAAGACAGAGTGGTTGAAGAAGACACCCAGCCTTAACCTGTGGCCTACACACATGTATCTGCACATACATGAATGTGTATATGTACACAAAATAAGCCTTAGAAATTTTTATTAAATTTCTGAAAAAGAGCTAGGAATGTAGATCCATCGGAGATCACATGCTTAGTGTGTGCAAGGCCCTAGATTTGATTCCCAGTTCTACAGCATAGGGAAAGACTAATACCGTTCTAATTCCAGTGTATGAGACCTGGAAACTCTTAGGATTTTCTGTCTATCCTCTCTGCCCTCAGTGTTCCAAAATTTTACAGCAGCGCACCGTGGTGTGTGCCTTTTTTCATCTGTTCTGCTAGATATTGATGAACCCTTACGATGCTGAACTTGTGGTCTTTGGTGAGTGGGGGAAGAGGACCACACATAAGTGTCCAATCTTTTTTGCCTTGAAATATCTCTATTTCTTAGGATTTCAATAACAGTTTAAATTCTCTTCTGTTATAGTCTATTTTCTTCTCCACCCCACCCTCTCTCTCCCTCTCATCATCTTCCTCTTCAGTGCCAGGATTATGGGCATGAGACCAAAACATTGAGCTATGGGTGAGATTTTTTTTTTTTCTTTTTTTTTTTTTACTGTGAAGTGATTTGACTAGGCCATGTTATTAGGAAATCTCTGGGGTAGGTTTCTCTAGCTCTTTGTCAGAATGAAACCTCCACTAACAGAAATCATTGATTTGGTCACTGATCCTAGAACAGTGCCTGGCACATCTAATCAGATTCTTCAGAAAGGAATCCAGCCTCCTGCTTGGGTTGTCCTGCTTTTGGTTACCAGGAGTTCTGATGCTCTTTTCTGGCTTCTGAAGGCATTACATACACCTGGTCTGCATACATACATGCAGGCAAAATACTCATTTACATGAAAATAAAATCGTAAATCTTTAAAAAATTAAAAACAAGGACTAGATCTCAGCATTTCCTGTGTAAATGCCTAATTAATCTCCCTAGAAACAGTACAATATATTCTTCAGCTGTGCCTGTTGTCCCCCAAGTCTAGAGACCCTGTTTCATATTCACCAAGTAATTCAGTTATCTTCTACAAGGGAAATAGAGGAGCAATTACCTGTCTCTAGGGCTCTATAGGAATCTGAAGAGCTAACTGCTTTAGAAATAGGCTGAGGTTGGGAATGTAACTCAGTTGGTCACGAGCTTGCCTAGTATGCATGAAGTTCAGGTTCCATCCCTAGTACCATATAAATTAAGTAGTGGCACATACATGTAATCCTAATACTCAGGAGATGGAGGCAGGAGGATCAGAAGTTCAAGTCATCTATTCTTGGCTACATAGAGAGTTCAATGCCAACCTGGGTATCTGAAACCCCATCTCAAAACAACAAAAGATAGTTCAAACTGTTTAGGAAGATCTTTCTTAATTTGTTGAAAAATGTAAAATCAGTACATATTTGGGACTGGAGAGATGGCTTGGTGGTTAAGAGCACTGGTTGCTCATGCAGAGGACCTGGGGTTCTGATTTTGTTTTGGTTTGGTTTTTTGGTCCTTTTGAGACAGGGTCTTCTTGTAGCCCAGCTGGCCTGTAACACAGAGATGTGCCTGCTGAGTGTTGGGTTTAAAGGCATGCACCACACACCTAGCCTTGGTTTGGTTCTTAGTACCCACATGGCAACTTAAAAAACCATCTGTCAAACTCCATACCTTCACTCCCAGGGATCAAACACCCTCTTCTGGTCTCTGAGGTTTGCACACATGGGTACACTTGCATACATGCAGATAAAAAACCCATACACATAAAATTAAAATAATCAAAAAAATTTTAAATAAGTACATATTTGTCATGTGTATGTATAGTACTAAGGTTTTAAAACAGCTTGTAATACGGTATTATTTGTATGGACTTTTCCTTATCAGAAACCTAGAATAGCTTTATTATTTCTATCAACTAATGACATTTATGGTGAATCGATATTCATTAAACCCTGGTATTTACACTGTTATTATCAGACTGTATAGGATTCAAAGTACTAGCCTCTTAACATACATAGACTTCGTATTATATAACTTCTTTGTCTTTGACTACTTTTTCCATGTGAATAGAAAATAAGCAGACTAAGTAATAAGACAACTCTTACAGAAGCTGATAGGTATTTATATTTGTAGCCTAATCAACATAATACAGTGAAGCTGGGAGCTTTCCAGGCTCAGGAAAAAGAATTGGTCTTTGACATTGACATGACAGACTATGACGATGTGAGGAGATGCTGCAGGTGAGCTCCATGTATGTTTCTGTTAGGGTGGGTGCTAGCACTGGCAGTGAGTAATGATGACTGTGTTCCAGTTCTGCAGACATATGCTCTAAGTGCTGGACTCTCATGACAATGGCCATGCACATCATCGACCGAGCATTGAAGGGTAAGTGTCAGTATCAGCGTATTTTTCCCTGAAAATCAAAGAAAAAAAGTTTTAGTGCGAATATATAATATAGCTGTTAAAACAGTATATTTTTCTAGTCTTCTATGGAACAACTCTGTGTGCCAACTATTCTTCAGGAGAAAAAAAAGTAAAAGATAAGAATCTTATCTCAATAGATTACATATTCTAAAACAAAGAACGATATAAGAAAATTCAGGATTACCTTTGTGCTAAGTAACATGCAAAGGAATCTGTCAGGATATGGAATGACAGGAGTACACAGAAGGGGAGGCTCCAGGCATGGTGGAACATGACTTTATCCTGTCACTCAGGAAGCAGAAGCAGGCAAACCTCTGTATAGTGAATTCCAGGCCAGACAAGGGCTACATAGTGAGACCCTGTCTGAAAAAAAAAAAAAAAAAAGTGAGAGACAGCAATTAGGTCACAAAAAGCTTCCCAGAAGAGGTAAAAATATATATATATATCTCACTTAATAGAAAATATCATATTGTAAACTAGTCCGTTGATCCATTTGTTAGCTTAACACAGGCAGCACAATCACTATCAAAGCTACAGACAAAATGCTGGTACCAAACACACTGCTTAGAGACCAGGGCCAAAATCTTTCCCAGGAATAGGCAGCAATAGCTTCAAACAAGCACAGAGGCAGAGGAGCAGGCAGCAGCCACTCCAGGAAGGCTGGAGAGGATGAAAAGGCAAGATAAAAAGCACAACTTGGGAAGGAACCTGAAGGATAAACAGGTGAAGGGTTGTATTTCCTGATGTTTTGAGAACTGCAGAGCACACACAACTATTGATGTTGGTGTTGACACCTAACCCTTATAGAGGACCATTATGTACTAGGCACTACTATAAAGATTTTCTCAATGTTCCTATGCTGTTTTGTTTTTTAAGGTTTTTTTTTTTTTAATTATATGTATATATGTGTGTGCTTCTGCCTTGTATGTGCAGATGTCTGCAGAGACCAGAAGAGGGTATCAGATCCCTGGAGCTGGGGTTACAGGTAGTTAGTTGTGAGCTGCCTGACATGGGTGCTGGGAATTGAACTCAGGTCCTCTGAAAGAACAGCAAATGCACTTAACCACTGAGCCATCTCTCCAGCCATTGGTCAGGAAATGATGGGATATAAAAAAAAGTTCTTGGGACAGCTGGAGAGATGGTTCTGATTAAGACTGCTTGCTGCTCTTTTAGAGGACCTAAGTTGAGTTCTCAAGCAGCAACCTAGGACAACTCACAACTGACCAGCTCCAAAGAATCTGATACCCATTTCTGGCCTCCCTAGCCACCAGCACACACATGGCATTCACTCATACAGACACATACACATAAATTTTTTTAAAAAAATTTTTTGGTCTTTTTGAGACAGGGTCTCCCTGTAACTTCGGCTGGCCTGGAACTCACAGAAGTCCCCCTGCCTCTGCCTCCTGAATGCTGGGGTTAAAGGCATGTGCACCACCACACTCAGCATAAAAATAATTTTTTTAAAAAGAAAACTCCTCAACAAACAGATGAAGATGGTAAAAACAAGAACATGGAGCATAGCAAGCTATATGTAATTTGCATAATTAAAATGGAAAGCTGCTGAGATGGCTCAGTGGATAAAGTGCTTGCTATGCAAGTATGAACCTAAGACTAGATCCCCAGCACCCATGTTAAAAACTAGGCATGGTAGCACACTCATGTAATCCTGATAGGTAGAGACAGGAAGAGCCCAGGGCTACCTAAGCCAGCCAGTCTTCCTGAATGGGTAAAGTAAAAATAAAGTGGCAAGCAGTAGGGGAAGATTCCCATCGTCAGCCTCGACTCCTCACATATGCACATCACACACACACACACACAAATTAAAATATAAAAACTGAGAAAGCCAAGCCTAGTGTACACCCATAATCTGAGCACGTGGAAGGTAGAGATGGAAGGATCAGGAGTTCATGATCAGCCTTGGCAACAAAGCATGTTCAAAACCAGTCTATCACATAAGACCCTTTCTCACAATGCCCTCTCCCCAAAAAAGATGAGATTATATGTGGAAAACATGAGAAATAAAATGTCGTGAACAGAGTAAGCAGAAACTAAATGTTTTTTAATCATAGCACCAAGAAGGCAAAGACAGGCTGGTCTCTGAGTTTGAGGCCTGTGTAGTCATAGTAAGTTTCAGGCCAGCCAGGGATACACAGGAAGAACCTGTGTAAGAACAGAAGAAAATTAGAAGTTTATAGAATCATCTTAAAACCTAGGTTTTTTTTCTCTTTTTTTTAATCCCTCCAGAGGACTTTGGGTTTAAGCATCGACTCTGGGTATATTCTGGAAGGAGAGGTGTTCATTGTTGGGTCTGTGATGAATCAGTTAGAAAATTGTCCTCTGCAGTACGTTCTGGGATAGTTGAGTATTTGAGTCTTGTAAAGGTAAGGTTCTTTTCGTTATAATTTACATTTCTTTAGTAGAGCCTGGAACTTTTAGAAAAACCGAAAGTTATCTTTTACAGCATTCATTTATGTTTATGAGGGTTTGCCTACTACATCGATATAAATGCATCCATGTCTTGCAGTGCACACAGAGACCAGCAGAGGGCGTCAGATCCCTTGGAACTGGAGTTACTAGTGGTTGTTAGCCACCATATGGGTACCAAACCCTGGGTCCTCTAAAAGAGCAGCCAGTGCTTTTAACCCCTGAACCATCTCTCTAGCCCCAAAAGTCATAGTAGCTGCTTTAAAAAAGGTATTTCACCCCTTCTAAAGCTCAGGGAACATTACAAAAGAGGGACTGGAAGGAATGTAAAAGCCAGAAAATGGGGAGATGTATAGCGAAAGGATGTCTTCTGGACATGGCATGGCCATTGCACTCATAAACTTACTACAGCTGTGGTTATCTGTACCAGACCTTCATGTGATTGGCCCATCAACAGTTCATCATGGGTGGAGAAAAGACTCATGAGGCCCCACCCCTCCCTGAGGCACTGTTGGAGGAGGGAGTGTCATTTTCTCATAAACCGCCCTTGCTTCAGTAAATAACCTCCTACCCACAGCAGGTGTCATACAAATGAAGACATGAGAGTCGGGAGAGGGGGGGATGACAGAGGAATGGGCGTGAAAACAGCTAAAATTCGTTATCTGACTGTATGAAACTGTCAGACAAATTTTTGATTTTTTTTTTTTTTTAAATATTGTGGTTCATGTCCATAATCCTAGCACTTGAGGGCCTGAGGCAGGAAGATTCCTGTGAGTTCCAGATCCAGCTAGGCTACAGGCTGTTTCTAAATAAAACATCAACCACAAAAGACTTCATATTTTGCTGCGAAGTATCTTCTTTTGTGGCAAAAGGAAGATTAATTTGCTTTTCTAGTTCAATTATATCAAAGTTAACAGAATGTTAGAGGTATTAAGATGATATAAAATGGCATTACAGCTTCTCTACTTCGATAGACTTTAGCTAATATCTTTTAAATAACTTTAAATAAAATAATAGAACACATTAAAGAAGTTTTTAAATAATTTTGTTTTATACATAAAATTCCCTTTTGGTGGTTTATTTTTCAGGGTGGTCAAGATGTAAAAAAGAAAGTTCACCTAAGTGAGAAAATTCACCCTTTTGTCAGGTTTGTTGGGAAAGTCACCATGTAGTTATCTAATTTGTTTTCGTGTGCTTTTGGAATTACCGTGTTATCAATTTTCACAACTGAGTAGCATTTCATAACAACAGTTGCAGTTAACTACATGTCTTTTTTTAATGTGTCATGTTCCTTGTATGTAATCCAATTGTTCTCATTGGTCCTCACAGCAACTTCATGTGAGATAGCACAGTCTTTCTGTTTAAAGATGACGGGAGTGGGTTTTAGAGAGATTATATGATTTGTTGACATTACACAGATAATTGTCAGCTTTTAGTATCTGGTCTGTCTAATTCTAAGGCCCATTTTTTCCATTGATGCACTACTATGGATCAGTGGAAAGAGCAGTATATTAGGAGTAAGACTCCATGTTCGGCTATGACCTTGATTAAGTGATGGGGCCCCAGTCTCCTTGTCTGAATGATGAGAATAGTATCTGCTCTGCTTGTCTCCAGAGTTGTGGCAAAGGTGAAATTAAATGACATTTGAGGTATATTCACAAACTGCAAGCATTGTATACAATATGATTTTAAAGGAAGAAACTAGATCCCACATTCTAACACTACCACTTTTGCTTTTTCATATTACTAACCGTATAGATTATAGAAGTGAAGTAATCATTTCATGAAAAACTAAAATAAGAAGCAAACATTTCCTGAATACCTACCTCTTCTGTGCCAGGGAAATGCTCGACTCTTTCCCTTTTGAGTGTCTCATTATAAAACACAGTGCAATAATACCTATGTGTCATGTGTGTTAATAGCATTGGGACTTTGTTGTTGCTGTTATTCCTACAGAAGATCTATAAACATAATTAAAAAATACTTTGAAGAATATGCCTTAGTTGATCAAGATATTCTTGAAAATAAAGACAGCTGGGATAAGATTTTAGCCCTTGTTCCTGAGAATATCCTTTCCTAGATCATTGCTATATGAGCTAGTTGAATCAATCTGTGATATTGTAAATATGTTCTGCTTGCATATTGCCATCTATAGATTCCTATAAGCTCAGTCTTTTTTTAACATGGTGTATCTCCTGTACTCCTACATTTTTTATCTCTACAGGCTATAAGAAGAAATAGGACTATTTTATAAATTAGTTTTCTCATTTCAGAAGTTGGTTCTAGAGTTAATGGCTAAAAAATGGTGAACCAGGGTAGCTTATTTCTGAGTCCCCTTCCAAGGGTGCAGAAAACTGTGTTGATGTTCCTTTGCTTTTGGGGAGGTGAAGTGGGGCGGGGGGGGGACAAGGTCTGCCTGTGGCCACAGCTGGCCTGGAACTCACTATATAAACTAGGCTGGCTGCCATCTCACAGAGATCTCCCTGTCTCTGCCCCTGGAGTGCTGGGATTAAAAGCCTATGCTATAGGACAAGGAAATTTTTAAAGGATATAACTGCTTAACATTTATGTTTTAGGAGATACTAATAGTTACTTTGTAAATATGCATATGGTTTAGATATTCTTGTGATAATACATATTAAAAAGCTAAGTTATTTGTTGCTGTGTCCCAAATGAGTATATTCCTTAATAATATATCACCAATTCATGATGATCTCAAAAAAAACTTCCAAAAGCTTCACAGTTCTCTTCAGCGCTGGGAGTATTTGAAGAAAGTAGTCAACACATCTCAGGTATATTCCATTGTAATTTGTATTTACCAATATCAGAATATAATTCTTAAGTTATGATTGTTTTCCTTGGTCAGTTAAAGATGATTGAAGATCTTTTTTTATTTTTGTTTTGTTTTTGGAAGTAAGGTCTTCCTGTAGCCCCAGCTGGCCTAGAACTTGCTATGTAGACCAGGCTGACTTCAGTCTTTTAGAGATCCATCTGTTCCTGCCTCCTTACTGCTAGATTAAATGTGTGTACTTTTATGCATTTGAGTGTATTGTCTGCATGTAGGTAAGCACAGCTGTGTCATTCAGCATCCTTGGAGGTCAAAAGAGGGTGTCAGGTCCCCTAGAACTGGAGTTACAGATGTTTGTTAGCCGCCATGTGGGTTCTGGGAGCTGAATCTGGGTCTTCTGCAAGTGTACCCAATGCTTTTAACCACTGAGCATCACTTCAGCCCACTATTCAACCTTTAAAGAGATGCTCAAGGCTCAAAGGCCAGTATTCGGGAGGCAGATAATTGAATTTCTCTGAGTTCAAGGCCAGCCTGGTCAATATAGTGAGTTCTAGGCTAGCCAGAGCGACATAGTAGGACTCTGTCTTCAGAGAGACCTGAGGAGGAAGGAGAGAAAGTACTACAAGTTCCTACTAATCCTCTCACTGGCCCTCACATCTGCTTTTAGAATATCAAAAATGACAAATGTGGACCCTGGCTGGAGTGGGAAATCATGCTCCAGTACTGTTTTCCACGCTTGGATATTAATGTCAGCAAAGGAATCAATCATTTACTGAAGAGCCCTTTTAGTGTGCACCCTAAAACAGGTATGATATAAACAAAAGGAAAAAATAAAAGAAAAACTCATTATTTTTCATGTTAGCATGTCATTAGTTGTGAATACATATGTCTATGAAATTAAAGGTTGAAGAATTCATCTGTCAGCTAGTGTCTAAATATATTTTGACTGGGCAATTACGTAGCTACCAGACCAGTTGCTGCTATATAAAAGTTTTCAAGAATAGGGATATAGCTCAGTTTATAAAGTGCTTACACAAAGCCAGGAGTTCCATCCCTAGCACCCAAGAATTGGATGTGGTGACATGTGCCTGTAATCCTAGTAACTCAGGAGACAGAGACAAGAGGATCAGAAGCTCAAGATCATCTTCAACTACATAGAATTTGTGAAACCCTGTCTCAAAAAAACAATGGGGGGAGGGTCTGAATACAATCAGAATACATTATATGAAATTCTCAAAGAATCAATAAAAATATTTTTTAAAACTATGGGTAAAAACAAACTGAGGCCAAGCACAGAGTTATAAGTGTGTGATCTCAGCACTCAGGCAGTAGAGGATTAGAAACTTAGGATGTGGAAGCAGAAGGATCCAGGTCGTCCTTGGCTTCCTAGCCAGTTCAAGGCCAGCCTGGGCTATATGAGACTGTCTCAAAAGTAAAAAATAGGGAAGATCCCTCAATAATGTCTTTGCAGAGCATACATTTACCAAAGATATGTGTTTGATTGGTTGTTTGTAGACAGGGACTCCTTGTGGTCCCAACTGGCCTGGAACTCATCTGGTTGTAGACCAGGCTGGCCTCGATTTTTGCTTCCCAAGTGCTGGGATTAAAGACATGAGCCACCATAGCTGGCCAAGATTAAATTTTAAACTTCAGTGGGTGTCCTCTCATTCTGTGTTTACGATTTGAGTAAATAATTATGTTCCTTCACTGTGTAACCCAAGGTGGCCTTGAATTTGTGGCATTCATCCTTAGCTATTCTAGGTTTACAGGCTTACACTACCATGCCCAGTTTAGGAAGTGATGGGAATTGAACCCAGGGCCTAATGTGTGCTAGGCAATCATTCAACCCATTGAGCTACATCACTACCCTTCATTATATCATTTTTAAAAATAAAAATTATTTTCTGTTGTATCAGTGTTTGCATGCATCTTAACTTCACCCTCTGTGCAATGCCCATGGAGGCCAGAAGAGGGTATTACATCCCCTGGGACTGAGAACCTAACCCAGGTCCTCTGTAGGAACAACCAATGCTTCTAACCTCTAAGCCAACTCTCTAGTCCCCATTATATCATTTTTGAGATACTTTTTTTTCCCAAAGCTTGGAATCAAACCTAGGACTTCATACTACATCCTCAGCTCCTAAATATAATGAATTATATATGGTCCCAGCTGTAGGTATTATAAGATCATGTTATCAAAGGTAGAGAAATATGTAGTTTATTTCACTGTTATACAAACATCACAGTATATTTTTTACATAAACTATATGTTGCTAGACAAAGTACTATCATAATATATGTAGCCCATCATTTGACCAACCTGTCCTTATGAACACACAATTGTATATTTCCAAAATGCTTTCTAAAGATGTCCAGTGTGGGCCTGGCAAGATGGCTCAGAAGGGAAAGGTGCTTGCCACTAAACCAAAAAACCTGAGTTTAATCCTCAGGACCTACATGGAGGAAGGAAAGAACCAACTCCTAAAAGTTGCACTCTGACCATTGTGTATGTGACCATTGTATATGTGCATATGTATATGTGACCACGTGTATGTAAATAGATAAAATAATTTTTGAAAATTAAAAAAAATATGTCCAACATAGTCAGATGTGGTGGTACATTCTTATAATACCATCTCTCAGGAAGATCATGGTTCAAGGATACCCTGGGCTATACAATGAGACCCTTGGCTCTTACATGTAATTCCAATACATGTAAGAGGAACAGAGACAGGAGGATTGCTGCAAGAGCAAAACCAGCCTTGTCTACATAGTAGTGAGTTCTAGGACAGTCAGTGCTAGCTACATAGTGACACCCTTTCAAAAAGTCAGACAAATCTGTGGTACATGTCTTTAATCCTAGTACTCGGTCAGGAGGCAAAAGCAAGCAGATCTTTGTCTGCCAGCCTGGTCTACATAGTAACTTCCAGATCAGCTAAAGCTATATAGTGAGACCCTGTCCCCCCATCTCCCAAAAAAAACAGCTGGGCATAATTTCAAATGCTTCAGTACCAGTAGCACTCAGGAAGCAGGGGCAGGTAGATATCTGTGAGATCGAGACCAGCCTGATCTGGACTACATGGCCAGTACCAGATTGATTGGGGCTGTAGGGAGACCCTGTCTCAAAAAAAACTGAAAAGCCAACCCTCAGTGCTAAGTATTGAACCCAGTACCTCATGTATGTAAGAAAGCACTTTACCTCACTGAGTTATATCCCCAGGACTCCCTCTGTAAAATTTAAATATTTTATTTTTTTATTTTATGTATATGAGTGTTTTGCCTACATGTATGTAAGTGCACCTATGTCATGAAATGCCCATAGGGGTTGGAAGGGGGCATCAGATGCCCTGGAACTGGAGTTAAGGATGGTTATTAGCTGCCATGTGGGTGCTGGGAACCGAACTTGGGCCCTCTGCAAGAGCAACAGATGATCTTAACCTCTGAGCCGTCTCTCCCACCCCGCTTTGTAAAATTCTAAACAAAAATAATTTTGACCCAGCACTCAACGAGGCAGAGGCAGAAACAGGCAGATTTTTGTAAATTGGAGACCAGCCTAGCCTACAACGTCTAGGCCAGCTAGGGCTACATAGTGAGATTCTTTCTTAAAAAAAAGAGTAATAGTAATAATAATTCAAAGACACAACAACCTGTAATGATTTGGATTCTACAGTCATCCATTAATAACTTTGGTTGTTACAGGTCGTATTTCTGTGCCTATTGATTTGTTGAAAGTGGACCAATTTGACCCATTTACTGTTCCAACCATAAGGTATGTTCCAGATCTTTGATCACTCCTTATTTGTTTGTAGCTATTCTTCTGAATTTGAAATAGATTATATTAGATCCCTTCTCAGAGAAATGGCTGCCCAGGAACACTGTATTTGGTTATGGAGCTACTTAGTTCTAAGCTTATATGATGGTACTGTAATAGAGCTATGCAAGTTATTCTGCATGGAAAAAGTTTTTAAAATCAAGGCTGGAGAGATGGCTCAATGATTAAGAGCACTGGCTGCTCTTGCAGAGGATCCAGGTTCAATTCCTAGCATGTACAACTGGCTAACAACTGTCTGTAACTCCAGTTCCAGCAGAATCCAACCCCCTCTTCTGGACCTCTGCAGGCATTTACATGACATGCAGGCAATACACTCATACACACACATAATTTAAATTAAAAAAAATTTTTTTTTTTTTTAAGATTTTTAAATTAAGGGGTTGGAAAGATGGCTCAGCAAGAGTATTGGCTGCTCTTGCAGAGGACCCAAGTTCAATTCCTAGCACCCACATGGTAGCTAACAACCATCTGTAACTCCAGTTCCAGGGGATCTCATGCCTTCTTATGACTTCCACAGACATTGCATTACATGGGTGCACTTATTTACCTGTAGGCAATACACTCATACATATGAAATAAAAATAATATTTTTTTAAATAAAACTGTCTTGGGCTGGACATGGTGGCACATGCCTTTAATCCCAGCACTCAAGAGGCAGAGACAAGCAGATCTCTGAGAGTTCAAGGCCTACTTGGTTTACATATCGAGTTCCAGACCAAGCTATGGATACATAGTAAGACCCTGCCTCAAAACAAAGTCTTGCCAGGTGTAGCAGCACATACCTTTGATCCAGAAGCAGAATCACAAAGATGACAAGTTCTAGGTCAAGGAGTTGAGAATGTTGCTCAGTTGATAGAGTGTGTTTACCTAGCATGTATAAAGCCCTGGTTCAATTCCCAGCACTACATAATGCCAGATGTTGTGGTATACACCTGTAATCCCAGCCCTCAGGAGATGGAGATAAGATAGTCAGGAATTCAAAGTCATATTTAACATAGCAATTTTGAGACCAGCTGAAATACATGAAGCTCTGTCTCGGATTTTTGTAAAACAAGGTCAACTTGAGCAATGTACTGAGATCTCTCAAAATACCATTTTTATTTTATATGTATGAGTATATTGCCTGCATATATGTAAGTGCACCCATGTAGTGATAGGAGTGGAACCCAGATCTTCTGTAAGAGCAGCCAGTGCTCTTAACCTGTGCATTGCATGACATGGGTACACTTATTTACCTGTAAGAATATACTCATACACATGAAATAAAAATAATAAATATTTTTAAAAAAATTCTTGGGCTGGATATGGTGGCACATGCCTTTAATCCCATCTCTCCAGCCCTTATTTATTTTTATGTGTCTAAGTGTTTTGCCTGCATGTATGCATAACTGGAGTTATAAACTATTGTTAGCTGCCTAGTGGGTGCTGAGAACTGAACCCAGATCCTCTGCTTTTAACCACTAACCCTAGCAATTTTGTTTTGTTCTGTTTTGTTTTGGTTTGGTTTTTTGTTTAGTTAGTTTGGTTCAATACTGGATGTGGAGCCCAGGGCCTTTTACATACCAGACAATCATTCTACCACTAAGCTATACCTCATGTACATGCACAGAAAACTTCACGAGCTTCATATGCTAATATATTTATAGGATAATGCCTACCAAGAACCAACTTTAAAATTCTCTTATTCAATTACTTGTAGCTCCATCTGCCGTGAACTGGATGTCATTTCCACTAATGAAAAGGACAAAGACGAGAATGAAGCTGAAACTGATGCCAAGCCTAGAACCAGAGGTGGGTTAACACAGCAGACCTTCAGTCATTAGTTTTCCTTAGATTCAGATCAAAGTGGATCCTCATTTATACTGAAATTAGCCTGCTAAAAAATAATTGTTACACCAATGTTTCTGTTCTTTCTTTGTCACTTGCCTAAGATATTGAATCCAGCTTGAGTCTAACATATATTTACTAACACCTTCTAACTGCTGGGATCTAGACTGTAAGATTAAATAATCAATTGTTAATGATTCACTCTCAGGGTTGTTTTGGGGGTTTTTTTTTTTTTTAGACAGGGGCTAACTCTGTAGCCAGGTATGAAACTTGCTGTATAGACCAGGCTGGTCTTAAAGTCACAGACATTCATCTGCCTCTGCCTCCTGAGTGCTGGAATTAAAGGCATGCACCACCATAGCCAGCAATCAAGTTTTGGGGCTTTTGTTTGTTACTCCACTTTTTATTTTCTGTGTATGAATGTTTTGCTTATGTGTATATAAGTGCCCCTGTGCATGCAATGCTCATGGAGGCAGACAAGTGCATCACTCCCATGCAACTAGAATTACAGATGTTTTTTAGCCACCATGTGGGTGTGAGAACCAAAACCTGGTCCTCTAGAAAAGCAGCCATTGCTCTTAACTACTGAGTTGTCTCTCTAGTCCAGACTCTTGGTTTCTTAGATTCAGTTTGGGGAAGTTTTTTTAAGATTTTATATGTATGTGTGTGTGCCTGAGTGAGTTTGTATACACCACATATATAAGTGCCCAAGAGGCAGGGGGCCTCAGACCTCCCTGGCACTGGAGTTACAGCAGTTATGCTTGATGTGGGTGCTGGGAACTGAACCTGGGTCCTCTGAAAGAACAGTAAGCACTATTAACCATTGAGCCATCTTTCAAGCCTCAACAATTGTTTATTATTTAACATTTATTATTTAATTTATGAGATACTTTTGTTTTTGATACGTCCAGATGGGTCTCACAGTTATGACTTTTGTGTATTGCATAGTTCAGACTTACGGTCTCTGAACAGTTTTGTCAAGTGTTGCTATCTTTCTTTTAATATCAAAACTCAAGAACTAGGAGTGTAGCACAGTGGTGGAACACGTGCCTACCATAGCCAAGGCCCTGGGTTTTATCTCCAAACTCAAATACTGCTTCATCTTTTCAGCTTAAAAAAAACGAACCTTATGAATTCCACTGTTAATGTTCGTGGAATAATTACAAATATTTTGTTTAAAATACTTAAAAAACTAATTTTCAAGTGAGATTTCTTAGTGGATAGCCACTTGCTGCCAACCTGTTGTCCTGAGTTTGTTCCTCAGAACCCACCTGGTAGAAGGAAAGAACTGATTCCCACAAGTAGTCTTCTGACCTCCACACACATGCTGTAGCATACCACCTTCCCACAAATAAAATAAATAGACAATTAATTGATTAATTAATTAAATACTTGAAAAAAGTTCCCAGCATAAAAGACAATAATAAACTAGAAAAAGGAACTCAGGCAAATAGAATGTAATGAGGAAGGAAATTTTAAATTATGTGTATGAAATTTCCTTAGGGAATGAGTAGAAATTCATCCAGGAGCTGGATCAGAATGGTGTGAAAAAGAACACTTAGAACAAGAAAACTCTTAGGGATGGAAAATAAAGTAGGTGAGGTGTCGTACACCCTGCAATCATAGCACTTAGGAAGTTGGGTAGGAGGATTAGGGAGACAGGGAGACCCCTTCCAAGAAGAAAAGAAATGTAAGATAGCGGGAGGGAAGGAGAGGAGAAGGGAAGGAGGGAAACCACACTCGTTTGCTCATATCCGGGGTCCTAGTACTTGGATGGTAGAGACAAGGTTCAGAAGATTTGAGAATTAAAACAATATCTTAAGTAAATACTTTTCAAAATGCCCCCTCCCCCCATAAACCTGGGAAGGTAGCCTCAGCTTGGCAAATAATAATGGAGAGATGGCTCAGCGGTTAAGAATACATGCTATATTTGCAGAGGACTGGAGTTCAGTTCCCAGCACCCACTTCAGTTGCCACAACTGCCTGTAACTCCAGCTCCAGGGGAATCCAATACCTTTGGCCTCCACAAGCACCTGCACTCAAGTGTACATGCCTTTACACAGACATACACACACACACACACACAAAATCAAAAATTTTTAAAATCTCCCAGCATTTGGGAGGCAAAGGCAAGTGTTTATCTGTGAGTTTGTGAGTTCTAGACCAGCCAGGACTACATAATGAGACCCTGTCTGAAATAAAATAAAATATCCTTGGGGAAAAAAAACTTTTAAAAGTGTCTTCAGCCAGCATTTGGGAAGGAGAGTTAGGTAGATCTCTGTGAGTTCAAGGCTAGCCTAGTGTACATAGCTAATACCAGGCCAGTTGGGGCTGCAGGGAGACCAAAAAGACCCCCCTCTCCAAAAAAAAGGGCATCTTACAACCAAGTACTATGACTTATACTTTAAAAAAACATTAACATAATGGGGCTCATCCATTGAGAGCACCGACTACTCAATTCCTAGCACTCACCTGGCATCTATCTAACAGCTGTCCATAACTCCAGTTCCAGGGGAACTGACCTCTACAGACATTGCATGACACAGGTGTACTTATATACATGCAGGCAATACATTCATACACATGAAATAAAAATAAAAAATGAAATATTTTTTAAATTAGCATAGTACTTAATATATAATATGCAGTGTATGTTTAAATAACTCGTGTGCCTACTATATATTCCAAATAGTGGACTAAATTATGTAATAAGTTATATAGACCTTAGACCTTCATCTAGAAGCTTAAAATCATTTGGGTTTATTTTGTTTTTGTTCTTTGTTTTTAAGATAAGCTCTCCTTATGTAGCCTAGAATACCCACCACACTTATGATCCTTCTGAGTGTTGGAATTTCAGGCCCAGGGTACCACAACAATCTTATCTCTGGACTTGAGGATTCAGAAGCTGGGCATGGAGATGCAGTGATCCCTGCCCTGGAAAAGTAGAAGCAGGAAAATAGGAGTTCAAGTTCATACTCGTTGCATAGGAAGTCTGAGGGTAACATGAGACTACATAAGAAACTGCCCGCCCCCTCAAAAAAAAAAAAATAAGATAAAGGTTCAGGCAGTGTGCCCAGAAGGCAGGGCCTGGCAGGATAAGAGAAGACCCTGTGGATCCTGACATGTAGGCTGCGCCAGGTTATCAGTTTCTAAGAACTTGTACAAGCTTTTGTCAGGGCAGACAGTTTAAAGATTTGACTATATCAGGGCAAGACAAGCATGAAAACAATACGCAGAGGATAAGCAATTTTTTGACCATTACCAGTGGGTTCTGTATACTGCTAAAATCAATGGCAGTAACCTGTACTGGAATCTAGGCATATAGCTCTGTGGTAGATTGCTTCCCTAGCATGTATGAGGCCCTAGGTTCAATCCCCAGTACACTTACATACTAACTTAAAACAGTAGATAAATAACTTGTTCTGGGACGTGGATTGAAGCATGATGCCTCCTAAATAGTATCATTAGCTTTGCCATGTGATTTGTTACTATCAACAGCAAACAACCTACTGCACACATTTGGACAAACTATAAATTCAACACGAATGGCACTTGAGAACAGTATTTACCGTATTCCATCACTAGAACGAAGATTCAGGAGTGAGTCCCACCTTTAACACTTTAAACTAGCTTTAGTATGTAAAATATAGAAATATAGGACATTTCATGTAATTGTGGGGTTTATTGTTTACATTAACATGATTAAAATTGTTTAACCAGAAAAGTTGTTTCAGTGTACTATGCAGTTGATCCCAAAACAAGCTGTTTCTATTTTTTCTTTTTGGTATATGTATGTATTCGTGTGTGTGTGTTTAGGCATAGGCCAGAGGTCCATATCAGGTGTCTTTTTCAGTCACTCTCCATCTTATTTTTTGAAGTGGAGTTTCTTAATAAACCTGAAGCTCACCAACTTAGCTAAACTGGTTGGCCTGTAAGCTCCCAGGATCTGCCTGACTTCCTCCCCAGCTGTGGGGTTATAGATGCACACTGCCATGCCCAGCTTTTATTTGAATGCTGAGGATCCAAATGCAGGTCCCCATGCTTGCAAAATATAAGCACTTTACTGACTGAGCCCTCTCCCCAACCCCAAAGAAGGCTATCTTTGATATGTTTATTCATTTATAAAAACTCATAATTCATAAATTTAGAACAGAATAGTAATGTACTGTCATAATTGCCATAACTCAAGTATACTTGATAATCTTGTCAAGATTTCTTCTTTAATCCCAAGTCAGATTGATATTTACTAAGTCTTTTTTTTTTTTTTTTTTTCTTTTTGGGACATGGTCTCACTATGTAGACCAGGCTGGTCTGGAACTCACAGAGATCTGCCTGCCTCTGCCTGCCTCTGCCTGCCTCTGCCTCCCAAATGCTGGGGTTAAAGGCCAGCACTACTATGCCTGACCAGATCCTTTAAGAATTTTGTTTTGTTTTTGTGGTATTGATCACACTCAGGGCCTTCCATCTTCTATACAAGTACTCTACCACTGAGTCATGCCCTCACCCTAGAGAATTCTTGTAATAAACTTAAAGTTATGTAAATGTTTATGCTCTTCTTTTTGCCAACATGCTAATTGTAATGTTCATGCTTCACAATTCAGATTATAAGAAGACTAGTCTAGCACCATATGTGAAAGTATTTGAACATTTTCTTGAAAACCTGGATAAATCCCGGAAAGGTGAACTTCTCAAGAAGAGTGGTAAGATTGTGCTTTTCTATTTTATCTAGTTGGATCTTCTTAGTTTGAGTAGTTTAAAGCATCCAGCAAATGATCAATTTTTTGTTTTGTTTTATATACATGACTATATTGCTTGCATGTATGTAAGTGCACCCATGTCATGCAATGCCCATGGAAGTCAGAAGATGTTGTCAGATCCCCTGGAACTGGAGTTACCAATAGTTACTAGCTGCCATGTAGGTGCTGAGAACTGAACCCCAGTCCTCTGCAAGAGCAGCCAGTGCTCTTAACTGCTGAGCCATCTCTCCAGCCCCAAAATGATCAATTTTTATTTCTAGTCTTTGTAAGACTAATCTTTGCCTAATCTAGTAAAGTAAAAAAAAAGAAAAAAAATACTGATTTATCATACTCTCCTTAGTGTTGTTTTTTTCTAATATTTTACATGTATTTATTTAATTGTGTGTGTGTGTATACATATGCATGTGGCACACATGTGGAGATCCAAAAACAATTTGCAGAAGTTGCTTTTCCCATTCTACCTTGTAGTCTTAGGGAATCAAACTCAGGTCATCAGGTTTGGTAGTAAGCAATTTTACCTGATGAACCATCTTGCCGTCCTCATTAGTATATTTTGCTTGCTTTGTTTGTTAAATATTTTATTTCTCTGTGTGTGTGTATACCATGTGTATGTAGATGCATGAAGAGGCCAGAAGTGGGCATTGGATCCCCTGGAGCTAAAGTTATAGGAAGCCACATGATAGGAACCAAAGTTGTTCCTCTGAAGAGTAGCAAGTACTCTTTAAATCTCTAAACCATTCTTTCCAGCCCCATCCTTTTTTTAAGTTTCTTGGCTGGGTGTGGTGGTACACAGACGCAGGCAGATCTCTGTGAGTTCAAGGCCAGCTTGGTCTACATAGCAAGTTCCAGGCCACTACCATAGTGAGACCCTGTCTCAGGCAAAACATTCATACACATAAGATAAAACTTTTTTATTTTCTACAAGTAGAGATTTTTATGGGTTTTTGTTTTTGTTTTTGACTATGGAGCTAACCCAGGCCTTTCAAATGCTCTTTTACTGAGTTGCATCCCCAGCTCAGGGTTGTTTATTCTTGAAGGAACAGTATAAGCAAAGGCAGAGACAGGAAACTAGAGTATGCTTTGGATATTATCACATAGTACAGTCAATCTGAAATGAACATATATATCTCAGAGCCAGGTGCAATGGCACACACCTTTAATCCCAATATTCAGGAAGCAGAAGCAGGCAGATAGCTGTAAGATTGAGGCCAGCCTGGTCAACACTGAGTTTCAGGCTGCTGGGGCTATAGGGAGACCCTGTCTCAAAAAACAAACAAAAAAATGTATCAGGAAATGATGGGGTATATCTGAAGCATGCAGAAGCCTAGAATTCCAGGTGTGAGAGTTTGGACTTGAGTAGGAATAGGGAAATACCAAAGATTTTTGAGGAAGAAAGTGCCATGATTTGTACTTTTACTGAAAGCAAACCTAGGGGCTAAGGATGTAGATCTACTGGTAGAGTCCTTGCCTAGCGTGAATGAAGCCTGGTTTCAATGTCCAGCACTCCATACACCCATGCATTAGGCATGTGTTGCACAGCTATAATCCTAGCATTTCAGAAGTGGAAGCAGACACAGAGCTGGTAAGATCTATATCTTAAAGACAATTGCCTCCAAGCCTGATAACCTGAGTTCATTCCCTAGAAGTGACATGGTAGAGGAAACTGGAACTGGCTTCTGCAAGTTGTCCTCAGACCTCCACATGCATACTGTGGTGTGCATCCGGTACCCCTGCTCCCTCCCACACACTAAATGAGTAAATAAAGGAGGGAGAGGAGGCTGGGAAGATGGCTCAGCAATTAAGAGTATGTATTGCTCTTGCAGAGGACTTGAGTTTGATTCCTAGCACCTATGTCAGGCAGTTGAAAACTGCCTGAAATTTCAACTGGAGAGGAATCTAATGGCCTCCTTGGACATCTGAGCATGCCCACACAGAGACACATATATGTATGACTATAAATGTAATTTAAAATAAAAATAAAATATTTAAACAACAATAACGAAAACTTCAGGGTCATCCTCAACTCCCTGGGGCATTTGAGACTAGCCTGGGCTACATGAAACTCAATCTCAAAAAAAAACAAGAAGCTGGAAAGATAGCTCGGTGATTAAAAGCACTGGCTGCTCTTGCAAAGGTCCTGAGTTCAGTTCCTGGCACCTGCGTGGCAGCTAACAGCTGTCCATAACTCCAGTTACAGGAGATCCAAAACCCTGTTCTGACCTCCGTGGGCATTGCATGACATGGGTGCACTTATATACATGAAAGCACTGTACTCATATACATAAAAAATAAAAATAAGGGCTGGGGAGCTGGCTCAGCTTTTAAGAGTATTGGCTGCTCTTGCAGAAGACCCAGGTTCGATTCCCAGCACCCACCCACATGGCGGCTAACAACTGTCCATAACTCCAGTTCCAGAGGAATCCAATGCCCTCTTATGACCCTTATGGGCTTTGCACAACACAGGTGCACCTACATACATGCAGGCAATACACTCAGACACATGAAATAATAAAAATAAGGGACTGGAGAGATGGCTCAGCAGTTAAGAGCACTGACTACTCTTGCAAGAGGACCCAGGTTCAATTCCCAGCACCTACATGGCAGATAACAATTCCTCCAGGGAATCTGACATCCTCTTCTGACCTCTATGGGCATTACACAGTATGGGTGCACTTACATACATACAGGCAATACACTCATATACATAAAACAATAACAGTAATAATAACTATGCTTTCAAAAACAAAACAAGCAAATCTGGGGAGATGACAAGGGCTAGAATAGAACCAGTTAGATTGTTGCCATTAACAAAATATCACTGGGGGTCTCCAAAAGGTAAAATACTGGAGCATCTTTTGAGACTTGGTAATGATTTGGGGAGAAGGATTATTGTGGCCTTTTTTTTTTTTTTTTTTTTTGAGGACTTCATGAACGCTGTATCCATATCATGTCCACCTCCCGTCTCTCTCCACCCCCTACTCCTCTCAACATCTGGACCTCTTCCTTAATTGCCTTTGTTATATATACATACATACATGTACATCTATAAATAACCTTAGTCCATTCAGTGGTGCTAGTGTACACAATGGTTAGGGTCAGCCACCTGGGGCTGGACAACCCATCAAAGAGCTCACCCCTGGAGAAAACTGACTCTTCCTCTCTCGGCAATTATTGATCACCCATGCGCCTTCATCCAGAGGTGTGGCCCTGTGAAACTAATTCCATTCACACAGGCCTGTCAGCTGGCGCTGTCATCATGCACGTATGGCAACCATAGCTTTTTTTTTTTGAAAAAGGATCTCACTCTGTAGCCCAGGCAGACCTAGAACTCACTGCGTAGCCCAGTCTGGCTTGAACCCAGAGTGATCTTCCTATCAGCTTCCTGTGTGCCAGCCTCATAGGGATAAATCACTGTGCCCAGCTTAAACTTGGTAATTATTTGGAGGGGGGTGGTAAAAGATGGCAGGTATGGTGGTTATACTTGTTATCCTAGCACTTAGAAGGCAGGGACATGGTTGAGAGTTTGATGGCAGCCTGGGGTACATGACAAAGCTCTTGCCTCAAAAAAGAAAGAGAAGGAGTTGTCACAGAAGACAGTTTCAAGGAGATTATCAAGTGTCAAATACAGTAAGAACTGGTGAAACCCTATTAGGTATAATTACTAAAAGAGATGGAGGCATAAAGAGGCCAGCAGTGTCAACTGAAGAATAGTACACAGGACAGACCTCATAATGTGTGAACTCAGAAAAAGATCAGAGTGAAGACGATCCAAAAAATTGATGGATGCCCTAGAAAATTACAGCAGTGTTCTAGACATGTAATCACCATTGCCACTTCATTTCTAAATTAAATGTGTATTGGTTTAAAGAGTGCCTAAGACAGTTTTACTAATAGTCAATACTGAAATATGTGCTTACTGAAAGAACAATGACTCTGAGCTTGAAAAACCTAACTTGATGTTGCTATTCCAACTGGCCATCACAAATCCTCTTTTATTTACACACACACACGTGTTTGAGTGCACACTTGCCAAAGTACATGTATAGAAGTCAGAGGTCAACTTGTGAGAGTTGGTTCTCTGCTTTTACAGTGTAGACTCTAGAGGTTGAACATAGGGAGGCAAGAGCTTTTACCCACTGAGCTATTTTGTCAGCCCAAGTCCTTTTTATTCTCATTTTGTGCTTGCTCAGCCTACAATGTGGGCCCTACACGTATGAGTGGTGTTTTGGTCTACCTGCCCACAGAAGCACCCAAGAGTCCAGAAGAGGGCATCAAATTCCCTGGAACTGAAGTTATAGATAACTATTAGCTGCCATGTGAATGTTAGGAACCAAACCTGGGTCCCCTACAGGAGTAGCCAGTGCTCTTTACCACTGAACCATCTCTCCAACCCCAGAAAGCAAGCCTTTATTCATGATATGAATGTAATAGAAGCATTAAGCAAATCAGAATATGAAAATAAATGGTTTTGTTTTCCTTTACTATCCTTTTTGTTTGTTTCCTTTCTATTCTACTTTAGATTTACAAAAAGAGTTTTGAAGACAGCAACTCCCATCAAACCAACGTGGATGCCTTCTATCTTCATGGACCAGATACTTCAAGAGCCATTTAATGAATATGACAGAATCATCCTTGTGTTTCAATGTTTAAATCAGAATTTACTTTTCTCAAGAAATAACTTGGGCTGGAGAGATGGCTCAGTAGTTAAGAGCACTGGCTGCTCTTCCAGAGGACCTGGTTTGATTCTCCATATTCACATGGTACCTAACAATTGTCAGAAATTCTAGGTTCCAGTTCCAAGGGATCTGACACCCTCTTCTGACCTCTGTGGGCATTGCATATATGGGCACACTTACATTCATATAGGCAAAGTACTTGTACATATAAAAATAAATTAATTAAATGTTTTAAAAATAAATTGTTTTGGAGATTTTCTGAAACTATCGAAGAGGGTGTCAAGGGTCCTAAAAGAGGCAATAAATCAAAGAATAAAACTGCAGATAATTTTGTAAAATTTAATATTATATGGCCAGATGTGGTGGCACACGTATTTCATCCTAGCACTTCGGAGGCAGAGGCAGGCAGAGCTCTGTGAGCTTGAGGCCAGCCTAGTCTACGTAGAGAGTTCATGGCCAGCCAGGGTTGCATAGTGAGACCTTGTCTCAAAAAGCCAGGAGTTGAGGGGAAAGGGGGTGACATTTGGCTAGGTTTTAGAAAATGAGACTGCAGAGTGTATGTCCTTGGCTAGGACTCCTATATTAAACCACAGCAACCCATGGCTCAGGGACCACTGTGGAAAGATTCTAAGAACCAGGGTTAATTAGTGAACATAGGGAAACAAACTTCCAGGCCACCGGAAGCTTGCTCATGTGAACTTACGGCAGTGGTGGGATCAAACACAAGACTCATGCCAAGTCATTCAGACAAGAGCCCAGAAGGGAGTGAGAAAAATTGGTGACAGCCGATCCTAGCCTAAGAACTGTTGGGAACTCATTGTGTCTTCGTGACGGAGACTAGACCTTCCTTAAGATCTCTAGACAGGATGGATAGACTCCACTGAATGAACCTGCATCAGAGGCCATGCTTGACTGAATGGAACTTAACATGTATGGCAGAATACATGAGGCCCAGTGGAGGGGTATCTAAATTTGATTAAGAACTGTTGGATGAAATGTACAAAATCTCAATAAAAAATACTTTTGAAAAGGGGGGAGGCTGGGGCTGGAGAGATGGCACATCAGTTAAGAGACTGGACTGCTCTTGCAGAGGACCCATGTTTGATTCCCAGCTCCCGTATGGCGGCTAGCAATCGTCCATAACTCCATTTCCAGGAGAATCCAATGCCTTCTTCTGATTCCTCCGGCATCACACGACACAGGTACACTTAAACACATGCAGGCAATACACTCATACACATTAAAAAGAGGAAAAGCCTAGAGAAATGACTCAGCAGTTAAGAGCATTAGCTCCTATAGAGGACCTGGGTTTGTTTTCCAGCACTCACGGGTTGGCTAACAACCATCTGTCACTTCAGTTCTAGGGAAGGTGACCCACTTTTCTGGCCTCCATGGACACTAGGCATATATATTTTGTGATGGATTATAAGGGATCAGATTTCTCCTACCTACTGTATTATGAAGCAAACCATCAGGCCATTGCTTTATGTGAGCTCATAAAAATTTTCTATAATGCATTCAACACTGAACTGCTTCTCTTTTTTTGAGATGGAGTCCCATGTGCAGGCCAGCTTCAAACTAACTGAGGATGACCTGGAACGTCTGATCCTCCTTGCCACCACCTCCTCGGATTATAGTCGTACACCAACAGGCCTGATTTAATGCAGTGCTGGGAATCCACCCCAGGATTCATGCATGCTAGGCAAGCATTCTACCAACTGAACTATATCCTCAGCACCCTCTCTACTTTTTAAGGAAAAAGATTAAAACCTATTTTGCAAAATTCCTAATTATTTAAGCTTCTGTGTACTATGGTTTATTTAGTCTTCAGGTTCTAAAAAAATAGTGGATCAATTAAAACTTTTTTAAAATTTTATGTGTGTGAATGTTTTGCCTTCATATATTACATCCACTCATATGCAAAGCCAGCAGAGGCCGGAAGAGGGCGTCCAGTCTCCTAGAACTGGAGTTTAGGAATGGTTGTTAGCCACCCTGTTGGTGCTAGGAATTGAACCCAGGTCCTCTTGAAGAGCAGCCAGTGCTCTTAACTGCTGAGTCAATTCTGAATAAAGAATTTCTAAAGATTTGTGAGTCAATCTTAACTTGGATTGAAAGTGGAAAGACTAGTAGTATTATGCTTTCAACACTTTTTAAAGCTTTTATTATGGTTTTATAAAGATGTCTAGAACTAAAGAAATACTTTAATATTAAAACCTTTGGACAAAGACTGATATACTGATCCATAAAATTAATACAAAATGTATTGTACATACTAAAAAAATAAATATAGTTGTTCATGGTGGCACATGCCTTTAATTCCAGCATTTGAAAGGCAGAGAAGTTTAAGGATAGCCTGGTCTACATAGGGAGTTCCAGGTCAGCCAGTGCTACACAGTGAGACTGTCTCAAAAAAAAAAAAAAATTGGAAAATTGGCCAGGTGTGGTGGCACACACCTTTTAATCTCAGTACTTGGGAGTCAGAGGCAGGCAGGCAGATCTCTGAGTTCAAGGCCAACCTCATCTACATATTGAGTTCCAGGCTAGTTGGGGCTACTGAGAGAGACCCTATCTCAAAAAGACCAAAAAAAAAAAAAAAAAAGAGAAAGAAATTGGAAAATTAATAAACTTATTGTAAGTTATTATTTGTGATGTATGCCTGTAACCCAGGCATATATTATCTAGTCTTCCTAACAATACTATGAAACAGCTATTATTTTACAGATGAGGAAACTGAGACAAAAATAGGTTAAATAGCCTAAAATGACATAGATGAGATTCAAAACTGACTTTAGAATCTTTTTTTTTTTTTTTTTTTTTTTAACAGTCACAGGTTCTCATGTACCCCGGGCTGGCCACAAACTATGTAGCCAAGAATGACTGAACTGATCCTCCTGTCTCCACTTCCCAAGTGATGGGATTACAGGCCTTTGCCAAAATGCCTGGTTTTATAAAGGTACTGGAGATCCGATCCAACGGTTCATAAATGTGCAAGCGTAACAGCAGCTGAGCTATATCCCCAGCCCCAGAATCTGTTCTTAATCACTCACATTACCTCGCCTACATGAGGATAATTTAAGAATTTCCCATTCCTTGTAAATACTACAAACAATCCTGATTCATTCATCCTAATTCTCAGTTCATTGTAGTAAGAAATTATATATTTGAGGGAGTAGGCACGTGAAGGTCAGGAGTTGGTTCTCTCCCACCTTCAAAAGCAAGTTGACAGACTTGCATAGCAAGAACCTCTACCTGCTGAGTCAACTGGCCAGCGCAATCAAGAGTTGTTTAAGAATGGGGGTTGGGGCGTGAGACAGCGTCTCCCTATAGCTTCCTCTGGCCTGGAATTCACCATGTAGATCCGCCGGCCTCTGCCTCCGGAGTGCTGGGATTACAGGCATGTGCCACCACTCCCGGCTTCCAATCAAGAGATTTTAAAGTAGCTTTCAGAGCATTTTAAATTCTCAGTGCTTCCTATAAAAGGTAGCCAATTAGATTAAATAAATTAGGCTAGACAGGAGTGGTGGTTACACGGCTGTAATCCCAGCACAGGAAGATTGCAGCAGGTTTGAGACCAGTCTTTCCCCTGGAGAGTGAGATTTCTCAAAACAAAAAAGCATTAGTTGATTTAATGTAGAGTCCTGGGCCGCTAACGCAGGTAAACTTCAGGGTATCTGAGAAGTGTCCAAAATATGAGGAGAAAAAAAAAATCGTGTACCTATGTTTATGTTCCTTTTCCTAGGCCTTAAAATACTTTCCAGCATCGTCCAACGAGCTAGGACGCTAGGGTTTAACCTAGAGCACATCTTCCCAACGGTGTGAAATACAATCTCTGTGACATTCACTATTAATCAGTGTCTGGTTTTCCTGCCTAAAAGAAGGGGAAATCGGGACGTCGTTTTAAGCCGCCGTCGCAACTGTGCAGACAATCTCTCTTGGGGTGTCCCGCCGGGTCAAGGCTAGGGGTGGGCTGGCAGAGAGCGGCGTGCACCCACACAGAGACCTGCCCCGCCAGCCGGCGGGGCGGCTTAGGAATTCTTGGCCTTATTTAGACCTCCTCAGCACCCCGCCCGGAGAACAGCCGGTCAGCTCTCAGAAGGGAGCGACTGCGGGCGCTCCTGACCCGGAATCGCATCGTGGGCCCGCCCCCTCCGCTCCGGGCTTCCTTCTGCAACAGGCGTGGGTCACGCTCTCGCTCACTCTCTTTCCGCCGCCATCTTGGTTCCGTGTTCTCCGCACAGTAAGTGCTGCCTGCGTCTCTACTCTATCCGCAGCCATCCTCCTTTCTTGCGAGCCCAGCCGACCCAGGGATTTATAGTTGTGGAGAGCTGGAGGTTTTCGGGAGCTGCACAGGGTTTCTCCTCGTCCTTGGACCTCCAGGCAAAATGGGGTCTGCGGTTGGTGTTCTGGCAAAAGCAGGGCATAAGGGCCGCTGCCCGGCCTGGAGTTCGGGCGTGGGAACATGGGGACCATTGCGGTGTTAGGCACAGAGAGGTTGGGTGTGTCTACTGTTGGGACAGCTTTACAGGAACCTGAAAAAGATTAAGGGGTCACAGCCTTTAGAATTCCCAGCACTGTTCGCACTGTGGCAAGGGAGTATTGGGACTGAGGGCACCTTCTCTCTTGACTCTCGGAAGTGGTCAAAAGAATCCGGGGGTCCGAGGCTAGACGTGAATGCTGGAGGGGAGAAGGGCCCAAGGTAGCTTCAGAAATCCCATAATTCGAGCCAGACCAGAGTCCTGTCTTTGGCGTGTGATTGCTGGCCTTGTGGGGTGAGAAGAGTGAAATACAAGGAATCCTGGGCTTGGAAAGTCAGCCGTTTGCTGAGCGAAAAAGCTCCGTGGTGGAGATCTGGGGGTCACCTCATAGTCGCACCCTATCTCCAGACTTGGGGGAAGCTGTTGCGCAAACCTTCATGATTTGTTTTCTTAGTATCCCTCTCTGCACAGTTCTTCAGAATACTTGCTTGATTATGGGTTGGGGCAGGTGAATGCATCCTGGTCAGTTCAGGCCTGCTTTTTATTCCCTTCCTTCAGAAATGCCGGGTGAAGCCACAGAAACCGTCCCTGCTACAGAGCAGGAGTTGCCACAGCCTCAGGCTGAGACAGGTAGGTTCCTTAGCCAGCTTGCTGTTAATGAAAATTGACCCTAAAACTACTTGGTGGGTAAAATGACAGAAAATATATTTCTGTCTTTAGATTGCACTATCATTTAACAAAACAAAAATGGGATTATAGCTTTAACAGGGAGACCTCAGTTTTTTAACTGTAATCTTTAAAGGGAGTAAAAATAATGATGTGTGAACACTAAAAGTTCCCTGCTCTGCTTTGAGAGTTATGCCAGCTGCTTCAAAAGTAGCTCTGCTGTAGAATCTCATCATGCAGGACAGCTGAGCAGGGAAGGCACTGGCTGTTTCAGGCCTGTTAACTGGGTGACACAGGCAGACCAAGGAGACCTGAGCTTTTGTGAACTTCCAGCCAGCAAGTTGCATCAAGGTTTTAGATAGCAGTGATTGGCATTGTGCCTTTCATCACATGTCTGGATGAGATGTGCTGGTGGTGAATGTGTCCTATTGAGCCCAAGTCTCTTAGTTAACTTGTTTCATTTGGGATTGATGCTGAAGTATTTCTAGAACCATCCTATGGAACTCAGAATTGAAATCCTCATTTTGACTGAAAAACGGGTGTAGTGTGTACTGTGAAGGCAAGTTTGCTCATTAGAGCATTTTGATAGAAAACTTAAGATGTATTGAAAGAAATGTGAAATGGTGGTCTTGCTGAGTTGGTTGTACAGAACTGAATGAAGGGTGTTTTAAGGATGTGCCCTCTGTCTTATTTTTAATGGAATTTTTTTATATAGTAAACTTCTAGAAAAATATTTTACCTGTAACTCAAGGGCAATTTCTGTCTTGGAGTTAAAGTTGTTTATACTTAAAAGCATTAAGGTTCTCCCCTCCCCACCTGTCCAGTTTTAGCAGCTGAAGGGATTAATACAGCTGCTAGACCAGAGGGGAGGTGCTACCGTGAGCTAGAGAATGGGCAATATAGATTTCTTGAACTAAAAAAACGTAAGGGGGAAAAGGAATGGTAGCTGAAGTTCCTGTAACTTCAGTGCTAAACAAGATTTGAACTCAAATTTAAAGTAGAAGCTGAAAACACAAATTTAGAATGTTCTGGTTTCAACCTTTAAAGCTAGTAACTTCTAATGGGCATGATCCCTGTGAGTTCCAGGCCAGCTGGGGCTAGAAGGAGACCCTGTCTCAAAAAGACCAAAAAAATTTTTGTGTGTGTATATATATATAGTAACTTCTGAACAGTCCTTAGACAGTGTTGTTGAACATATTCATAGTCTGAGCTTGCACACTTTTATAGTATTAGGGCATACCAGTGTTCTTGTCTAATGATAATGAAATAGTCTTATGAGAATGAATGAAAGACACCAACTTGGGAGATTGGTTATGAAAGCAAGTAATATGGACTTTATTCTACCTTCAAGTCCAATGAGAAGACATTCCATGTTCTAAAGTCTTTCATCTAACCAATTCTCCCACAAAGACTGGTTCAGCCACCACAAGTACAGATACTGTAAGAACTGGAGAATTAACTAGTTCAGTGACTGTTTTGTTTGGGGTTTTTTGTTTTGTTTTTTTAGTTTTTTCTTATTCAGCTCTGACTCCCATCATTAACACTGCTCACATCCTTCCTTTTTTTTTCAGTTGTACTCACTGAGAAAAGATTTAGGAATGTGGCCATTTTGTAAAGGGAGGAAGGCATGTTCCCAGTCCACTCCAGGCCCAAATCTAGTGGTGCAGGTCTGTAATCCAGCTATTTAGAAAGCTGAAGCAGGAGGGCTAAGTTGAAGGCCAACCTAAGCAGTTTAGTGAGGCTGTCCCAAAAAGTAAAAAGCAGGCTAGTCTCAGTGGTACAGTGCTTGCTTAGCAGGGATGAAGTCCTAGGCTTAATCCTAGGCGGGGGAGGATGTGAGCCTGTGCTCCCCATTTAGAGATGAGTTAGTCTTAGACTATTTGCCCCGCCTTAAAATAGTTGGTTTATTTTTGTAGAACTTGGGAAGTGTGGGAAATGAGAAGGTTGTATCTCACTTAGCCACCGAAACATGTATGGGGATAGTTGGTGTTGCTTGTCACCGTTTTCTAGTCCTATGTGGTGACCTTCATTCTCAGATTTAAAACTCCATTGGTTCCTGTGAGGCATGTTACCAATTTAGTCTTCACAACTCACTTCTTTCCCCTCCCTTTATCTCCTTTTCTTGTTTTGTTCTGTTGTTGTTTGTTTGTTTTTACTTTTCTCCAGCTCTACCTCCTTTGTCTTCAGCCTTAAATGTTACTTCTGCTTTAGGGCAGCCTGGATCTGCTGTTCCCCCTCCTTGCTCCCTGGCCCCTCAACAACGCCCTCCAGCAACTGCCGAGCAGCCTTCCCCGTTCCCTTCTCCCTCTAGGGTATCCTCCACCCCTTTTGAAGTTCCTTTTCCCCAGCCATCTTCTGGAACAACTGTGCCTTTGGAAACTGCCCCTCATGCTCCAACTTTCCTACCACACCTAATAGGGCCGCCCATCTCCCCAGCTGCCTTAGCTCTGGCCTCTCCCATGATAGGTCCAACTCTGAAAGGTTCCCGTTCTTCTTCAGCCCCCTTGTCTCTGGTTGCAGTGGCTCCTCACTCGGTTCAGAAGAGTTCTGCATTTCCACCTCACCCTCTTACCTCACCTTCAATTCCTGTATCAGAGACAGCGTCTCTGACCCCTCCTACTGCTCCCTTAGAACCACAGGCTCCTCCTATTCAAGTTCCCTCTCAGGTAGTCTCTAATCCAAAAGGTACTACCCCAAGTCCTTCTAGTACAGTCAGTGCATTCCCTTCCCACCTTGTAACTCCTTTGGCCTCTGTTCAGTCTGGATTAACCTCCTGTCCTCAGACAGTATCCATCACTCCCCCAGGCATCACTTCTCAGGTCAAAGGTATCCCTACTTCCTCAGCTCTGGTGCCACAAAGCATTTTAAACCTTAGCCTAAAGGGACCTGTTAGTATGCCTGTTCAAAAGACAGTAACCGGCAACATCCCCCCAGAACCCCCTGTTTCTCTGAGTGCTCATCTTCCACCTTTACTTCACAGTTCTTTGGATTCTCCTAAACAGCCTTCAGGTCAGTCAGGTCCTAGTGCTCTGTCAGATCCTGCAGTGACTAATATCATTTCTCTGGATCATTCTTCCATTGATGCATCTTCTGCATCTGAGAGAGCTGTAATTCCTCCCCTTGCTTCCAGACATGAGCTAGTTGCTGATGCTTTGGCAGCTCCAGTGGGTGCTCCAGCTTCTGCCATGGCTCAGTCTGTTGACAAAGGCCTCACTACCGTCACTAGTCTAGTCCTCAGTTCTCCTGGGTCCTCAAATGTAGCTACTACTTCATCTCCTACAGCCTCTCTCATTCTCAGTGGCAGTCCTAATGCCACTCAGTGGCCTTTGGTAACCCAGATTCCTTCTTCAAAAATTGACTTGAAAGAAACTTCTGTCTCTGCTGGAACCACCCCACCTGTGATGAATAACCCCTCAACAATTTCTGTAGCAACTGCCACTTACCTGTCTCCAGTTTCATCAGGTCTTGGCAGTAGTAAAGAACTGGCTTCCCCAGCTGCCTTGGTTGTAGCACCTGCAGCTCACGGTGTGCTCCCTGCTACTCAGGTAGCAACTACTCCAGGGCTACCAGTCTCACCTCTGCCAACCCCGGAAGACCTCAAAAATCTCCCCACTTCTGAATTGGTAAGTGTAGGAGCCCCTACTTCTCCAGCCCACGCAGTACTATCTATCAGAAAGGATCTTACTCTACTGCCCTTGGTCCTAGAAACCCCTAAAGAGTCTACTCCCCAAAGCACAGCATCTTTGGAGGTGACTTCTCAAGCCACTCTAACACAGAAAACCCTTGAAGGGCTTCCCCCTGTAGCTAGACCAGCCAGTGCTACTAGTTCTTTGGGTAATAATTCTCCAACCACTATAGTCAAAACAGATTCTTATGTCAGCCCAGACACTGACAGCTTGCCTCTCAGAAGTTCCATCACTGTCCCAACAGTGGTTCCATTTTCTTTAGAAAGTTCTGACCCTATAGGGGTGGCTCCTAGAACTGCCAAAACTACCTCTGTTCCTAAAACTTCCACTTCTACTGCTTTACCTTTTGTTCCTCTCGCCTCTGAAGGTTGCCCTATGGCTCCATCTATGACTTTATCTCCCAAGGATATTTCTGTAGCCCCAGAAATTTCCAAGTCACCTCTTTCACCCACTGGGATTTCTTTTTCAGGTGTGTCTTCCAAAGGAAGTCTAGCCAACTCCCCATCTCCTTTAGAGACTGCTGTGTCTTCTCAGACTAAAAGACCTCTAGCCAAGAAGGGCTCTGCTGCCCCAGATATTCTTCCTGGAAATTGTTCATCTCTTTCTCTTGAGGCTTCCCTCCTTCCAGAGGCCAGTCTTTCTTTTCAGTCCCCTAAAGAAGCCCCTACTCCTCTAACTATGGCTTCTTCCCTCCCAGAAGGGGCAGCTGCCACCCTCAAAGAGGAGGTGCCAGCAACTCCCTTCCCTAAGCAGGCCCCCACTGCCCCCACAGACACTCCTAAATCCCCCCAAAAGGCCTCAACAGTGTCATTTCCCAAAGACGCCACCACTGTCCCAGCAGAAATTCCTCCCTCCCCACAAAAGACCCCAGTAGCTACAGCTTCCAAGTGGACCTCAGTCCAGTCCCCCACTGCACCAGATGTGACTCCTACCTCTCCCCAAAAGACTGCATTCCCCAAAGACGCTTCAGCAACCCCATCTCCCCAAAAGGCCCCCGCGGCCCCATCGCCTAATGGGACCTCCATTCCTCCAGCTGAGATTTCTCCCTCCCTCAAAAAAGATACTTTATTTCCCAAAGGTGCCTCTCCTCCCTCCTCACAGAAGGCTCCAGAAATTACATCCCCTAAGGGTGCTCCAGCTGTGACGCCTGCCCTCCTGAAAAAGGCACCAGAAACTGAGACCTCTAAAGAAGTCTCAGGAGCCCAGTCCCCCAAAAAGGCCCCGAGTGCACCAGGTGTGACTCCTACCTCGCCCAAGAAGTCCCCAGCAACTACACCCAAAGAGGCTCTAACAACCCCACCCTCCAGAGTTGTCCCCACTCCTCCAGCTGTGACCCCTCCCTCTCCCAAAAAGGCTCCAAAAACTACATCCCCTAGAGGTACCCCAGCTGTGACTACTGTTTTGCCCCAAAAATTGTCAGAAACAGAGGCCTCCAAAGAAGTCTCAGCAGCTCAGTCACCCAGAAAGGCCGCCCCTGCACCAGATGTGACTCCTACCTCCTCACAAAAGTCCCCAGCAACTGCAGCACCCAAAGAGGCTCTGACACCCCCACTCCCAAAAGGTGTTCCAACTGTGACTCCTCCCTCTCCAAAAAAGTCCCCCAAAACTACAGCCTCCAAAGAATCTCCACCCACCACTCCATCTGAAGGGGTCACCACTGTGGCACTGGAGAGTACACCCTCCCAAAAACAAAAAAGGTCCCCCAAAACTTCAGCTCCTAAAGAAAGCCCAACAACTCCATCCCAAAAAAAGACCCCAAGAACTGCAGCCCCCAAAGAGGCTCCAACCCCATCTCCTGAAGGGGTCACCAGTATACCACTGGAGATTCCTCCCTCCAAAAAGGCCTCCAAAACTGCAGGCCCCAAAGAAACTTCAGTGACTCCATCCCCCAGAAAGGCCCCCAAAACTTCAGGCCCCAAAGAAACTTCTACTCTATCCCCCAAAAAGGCCTCCAAAACTGCAGTTCCCAAAGAAACTCCAGTAACACTATCTCCTGAAGGGGCCACCACTGTGCCACTGGAGAATTCTTCCCCAAAAAAGGCTCCCAAAACTGCAGTCTCCAAAGAAAGTCCAGCAATCCCATCATCTCTTGAAGGAGTCACCCCAGTGCCACTAGAGGTTCCTTCCTCCCCAACAAAAGTGCCCCAAACTGCAATCCCCAAAGAAACTCTGACAACCCCATCCCCCAAAAGGGCACGAAAAACATCCCCTAAAGAAACTCCAGCAAACCCATCTCCTGAAGGGGCCACCACTGTACCACCAGAGCTTCCTTCCAACCCCCAAAAGGCCTCAAAAACTGTAACCCCCAGAGAAGCTCCAGCAACCCCATCTCCTAAAAGGGCTCCCAAAGAAAATGTAACCCCGTCTCCCAAAAAGGCTTCCAAAACTGCAACCCCCAGAGAAGCTCCAGCAACCCCATCTTCTGAAGCGGTCACCACTGTGCCACTGGAGATTTCTCCCTCTCCCAAAAAGGCCCCCAGAACTGCAGCCCCCAAAGAAGCTTCAGCCACCCCACCCTCCAAAAAGGTACCAAGAAATTCAGCCCCCAAAGAAACTCCAGCAGTCCCATCTTCTGGAGTCACCACTGTACTACCAGAGATTCCGTCCTCCCCCCAAAAGGTACTAGCAACTCCATCTCCCAAAGAGGCTTCAGCAGCCCCACACCCCAGTAAGATATCAGGAACTACAGCCTCCAAAGAAGTCCCAATAATCCTATCTCCTGTAGATATCACCACTGTCCCACTAGAGAATCCTCTCTTCCCCCAAAAGACCCCAACGAATGCAGCCCCCAAAGAAGTTCCCATCTCCATCACCACTAAGGCATCAGAGATTCATGCCTCCCCCAAAGAGACTCCAGTAGCCCCATCTCCCAAAGATATCCCCGCTGTCTCAGCTGTGACTTCCTCTCCCCAAAAGACCCTAGAAATTCCATCCTCAAAAGGTGCCCCCAGTGCCTTAGTCAAGAGTCCTTCCTCCCTTAAAAAGACCCCAAAGACTGCCACTCCCAAAGAGACTCCTGCCCCAGGTGTGACTCCTCCCTTCCCCACAAAGACCCCCAAAACTCCATCCCAAAAGAAGGCACCAAAAACTTCAGCCGCCAAAGAGTGTCCAAACCCCTCTCTTGAAGGAGTCACCACTGCACCACTGGAGATGATTACTCCTTCCCAAAAGGTCCCAACAACTGCAGCCTCCAAAGAGACTTCAGCCGTGCAGTCTCTTAAAGGGAACCCCACTGCCCCAACTGTGACTCCTACCTCCTCCAAAAAGGCCCCAGCAATCCCATCTAAAGATGTCTCCACTGCCCCGACTTTGGTTCCTCCCTCCTCTAGCTCCCCTGTGAAGAGTCTACACTCCAAAAACACCCCAGCTACTGCAACCCCCAAAGCAGCTCCAGCTGTCATGTTTCCTGAAGGAGTCCCTACTGCCCCAGTCATAGTAGCCCCTAAGGAGGTCTCAGCAATCCCATCTCCTAAAAAGGCTCCAGCAACTGCAGCTTCCAAAGAGACTTCAGTAGATCAATGTCCTAAAGGAGCCCCCACCATCCCAGCTTTGATTTCTACCTCCCCCAAAGAGGTACCAACAACCTCATTCCCACAAAAGGCCTCACCCTCCAAAGAGACCTCAGAAACATCAGCCTCCAAAGGAGTTCTCATTTCCACAGTCAATACTCTTCCTTCTCCTAAAAAGAGCCCCATTCTCTCAGCTATTGCTCCTTCCTCCCCCAAAGGCTCTCCTTCCCCAGTGTCAGTTACATGTAGTACAGAGGTTACTGCCCTTCAGGCATCTGAAAAGCTGCCAAAGAAAGACTCTAGAGGTCCCAAAGAAGTCTTTGTTGCACCAGCTCCAGAAAGTGTGCCAGTCATCAGTGCTCCCACTCAGAAAGCCCCAAAAGCCAGGAAGACTTCTGCCGCTTCGCCTCCTAAGTGTTCAGATCCCTCAGCAAAGAATGATACCAAAGAACCTCTATCTACAGAGGCTCCAGCCCCTCTACTGAAGGTCCCTGTTGAGAAAGACTCTTCAAAACCTGCAGAAGCTCCTCCTGTGTGTTCTGTAAAAGGCAGTGATTCTCTTCACTCCCCAAAGGGTCCTTCCGCTGCTTCTGAGTCTAAGACACCTACCCCTCTAGGAGCAGTTGCCTCTGACAAAGTCCTTCCTAAAGCTGGATTATCAATGGCTCCAAAACCCACCCCACCACCAGTATCCGTGACTCTCGCTTCCTCCCCAGTTCCCCCTCTGCTTCCTAAACAGCCATTTCTTCAGTGCTCCCCTCAGCTGGTACTGGAATCACCCTCTAAGCTCCCAGCCCCTGCTGATGAGGATGAACTGCCGCCTCTGATTCCCCCGGAACCAGTATCTGGGGGAGTGCCTTTCCAGCCGGTCCTCGTCAACATGCCCACCCCTAAACCTGCTGGGATCCCTGCCCCAGCCCCCTCTGCCAAGCAGCCTGTTCTGAAGAACGACAAGGGTATTTGCCTTGGTTTGCTGTGTGCATGGTGTGTTGCCCACACCCCTCTTGGGGGCTACCCACCAATACTAACTAGGATGCACCACTCTCTTCAGTATATCTGCTTGAGTTTGTCCATAGTATATAGATTCATGACTAAATGCAGAAGCTCTATGAATATGAAACTAAATCTTGGTTTCCATCATCTCAGATAATACTTTGTATCTTATGTAAAGTGGTCCAGGCTAATCCTGGACCTGCCATCCTTTTTACCTAACTGAGCTGACTCTGAAAACCAAGACCTACCAAGCCTTTCCTTTGCTCTAATCCTTACCACATCACTAACCTTGTCCCTGGGCCTGGGATTTACTAAAGAAAAAAAGGGGAGTGTCTTAAAGCTATTTCTGTTTCTTTTTTACTTTTTTAGACTTAGTAATTACCAGTTGCCCAGAGACATCTTTAAACATATTGAGATCTGTTTTTTCCTAGCCTAAGAATGGTGTGGGTATATGCTTTCCTCCCCTTCCAGTAGTATTTACTGATGCTTGGCCTTTCACTTGAAGGAAAGTTAAAATAAGTGAATTCTGTTTGAGAGAAATGGGGGAAGTCATAGGACTTAAGCTAGGAGAGAAGGTGACTCTTAGAACTTGACAGTACTGAGAATTTTCCAGTAATAAGGTTAAATTCCTAAAGCAAGTGGTTTGAAAATAAGGCAGAATATTTACGTACATCTGCTTCAAATTTAAAGGATGAAAAGAAAGCCTGTTCTGCCTCTACAACGTGATTTTTCTTTTTTTCCCATTTAATTGTATCTTAAGATATGTTTTGGGGGTTTTTTGTTTTTCAGAACATGTCTGGGATAGCTAGGTTATAGGGTAAAACTTGAAATCAAATGGATGCTTGGCGTTTGTGCTAAGAAAGACCTTAAAAGAAAAGCAATTTCAGTACATGAAGTTCTCAGCTCTGATGATTGTCCCTCATTTCTGATGTTGGTTCAATAGATCCTTATACTGTGGCTTGTGATTTACTTGGGGCTCTCAAAAGCCAATCATTTTACATTTAACTTTGTAATAAAGTTTAATAAACTTTGCATAAAGCAGTGACAAACTGTGGTAAGGTACTAGCTACCTCCTTAAAATTCTACAAAAATAATAGAAGTTATCTGTCACCTTAGGGTCTGGAACAGAATCTGACAGTGATGAATCAGTACCAGAGCTTGAAGAACAAGATTCCACACAAACAACCACACAGCAAGCCCAAGTGAGTACTCTCTTCATAATATGTATAATCAAGAAAACACTAAAACCAGGGGTGATGGCATATTCCTGTAATCTTAGCACTTAGAAGGCTGAGGCACAAGGTTTGAAAGTTCAAGGCCATCCTGGGCTACAGTGAGACCATGTCTCAACAAAAGCTAGAGAACCAAGGTTCATGGCATCTGACTTGGCTCTTTGGAGCTGTGAGTCTTTGTAAAGCAAAACCACTTGGAGACAAGTGTCCTGATCTTTGCATCTAGTTGACTCAAAACTTTCTTTTCTTAGCTGGCGGCAGCAGCTGAAATCGATGAAGAACCAGTCAGTAAAGCAAAACAGAGTCGGAGTGAAAAGAAGGCAAGGAAGGTAAGATTAAGATATAAATAAGGATTCAGGTTCTTATGATTCAATTTAGCATAACACACGTTTTTCATCCCAGCACTTGGAACACTAAGGCAGAAAGATCAATTCAAGGCTAACCTGCAGTCCATGAGACTCTGTGATAAAACTCCTGGTACATTACACCAGAAGCCCTGAAAAACAATTCACTATTCTTCCCTTACATAAAGTTAACCCAGGAAAGCCAGATGTACACCTTTAATACCAGCACTCGGGAGGCAGAGACAGGTGGATCTTTGTGTTCAAGGCCAACTGGGAGCTGCAGGGAGACCCTGTCTCAAAAAAAAAAAAAAAAAGTCGACTGTGGCTGTTGGATGTGGTGTTGTGTTCCTTATGTTCCTTTCTCAAGTTAAAAAACTTAACCTTCTTTTCTGTTCTTTAGGCAATGTCCAAACTAGGTCTTCGACAGGTCACAGGGGTTACTAGAGTCACTATCCGGAAATCTAAGAATATCCTCTTTGTTATCACAAAACCAGATGTCTACAAGAGCCCAGCTTCAGATACCTACATAGTTTTTGGGGAAGCCAAGGTCGGTAAAACTTTGTCAGAGAGCTGCTCTATACCAGCATTATTAACATTTTGGGTCAGATAATTCTTTGCCATAAAGTAGATGTTTAGCAGCTTCTACAACTGTGATTGAAAAAAATCTCTTGTCCGTACCCATGTAGTCCCTGAGAGACATAGTCACTCCAGTTAGTAACAGAAACCCAGTTAACTTCCTTCCTACAGTGAAGTGTAATCTGAAGTGAGGGCAAATATTCTACAGCAAAATAGTGGCTTACCTGAACTGGATTTTCTGCTTATAAACAAATCTATTCACATGACTGTATATTCTTTACCATGTAGATTGAAGATTTATCTCAGCAAGCACAATTAGCAGCTGCTGAGAAATTCAAAGTTCAAGGTGAAGCTGTTTCAAACATTCAAGAAAATACACAGACTCCAACTGTACAAGAGGAGAGTGAAGAGGAAGAGGTATACCAAGTCCTGAGCTTTTAATTCTCTGCATGTTTGTTGCTAGATTCTGAGGTTCTGGCTCAAAAAACCTACTGAAGTTATTCTTTAATTTATTGAAATTCTCCTCTCTCTTCCCTCTTTCAGGTTGATGAAACAGGTGTAGAGGTTAAGGACATAGAATTGGTCATGTCCCAAGCAAATGTGTCAAGAGCAAAGGCAGTCCGAGCCCTGAAAAACAACAGTAATGATATCGTAAATGCTATTATGGTAAGCAACCACCTAGTCTTTTTTACTTAATTTTTTTCAGGGCAGAGGAAGTTATTTTCTGTTTAGCGACAGTAAATTAGGCTTCCTTCCAAAGCCTATCATGAGGTGCCTTAGATTTTAGTGACCTGAATTCTCACCCATTTTGCCTGTAAATACCTCTAACTATCTTTTTTTCTCTTACAGGAATTAACAATGTAACTGTCTGAAAACAAGGATCCTTTTTGGTTTTCAAAAGTGGAACTACAGCTTGGCTTGAAATTTGTACTGTTTCTATCATTAATAAAGTTATGACTTCTTGTTGGATCAACTCAGTAGGTGCTTGATCTCTTCCCCAAAAGATTTGTGTGTGTGTGTGTGCGCGCACACCATGTATATGCAGGCCAAAAGAAGGCATCAGATCCCCTGAAGTTGAAGTTACGGGCAGAACTGTCCAAAATGGGTGCTGAGAACTAAACCTTTCAAGACTACCTTCAGGTGAAAAGATTTAGTAAGTGGTATAGATTCCCTTTTTAAAATTTCAGTCTTTCAAGCCAGGTGTGTTGGGGGACATACCTTTATTTTAATCCCAGTGTATTAGAGACTGAGATACTGAAGCTGAAGTAGGTGGCTCAGCAGTTAACAGTGCAAATTTTCAGTTAGTGCCTCCCTATTATTACAAGGCTGGACATAAAGGCAAAACAGCTTTCATAATGGTGGCTTGGAAGCAAAAGAAAAGGCACAGTCTTAATACATTCCTCAAAAGCATACCCTCAGCTATGCTGTACTTCCTAAAGTCTCTACACCTCCTTGAATCAATATTAGAAGGGGACTAAGCCTTCCGCACATACATGAGCTTTTAGAGACTCTTAAGAGATTGATAGAGTGCACTAATCATATACAATGCTCCAGGTTTGATCTTGGCACCCAGGAGGCTAGGGCAGGAGGATGGAGTGTCAAATTAGGCCTGAGCTAATTCAGGTCTAGGTGGCTCATACCTCCCAGTACTTGGGAGGTAAAAGCAGGCCGGATCTTGAGTTTGAGGTCAGCCTGGTCTATGTGGCAAATTCCAGGCCAGCCAAGAGCTACATAATGGGTCCTTGTCTCATAAGTAAATAAATTTTTTAGGAGCTGGAGAGATGATTCAACAGTTAAGAACACTTGCTGTTTTTCCAGAAGACTCAGGTTTGATTCCCACCCAGCACCTACACAGCCACTAACAACTGCTATAACTCCAGTTCCAGGGGATCCAATACCACCTTCTGGTCCTTGCAGGCACTGCATGCAAATATTGCACTTAAATACATACAGGCAAAATATTTTTTAAAAAATCAAAAAAAGGGCCAGACATGGTAGCAAAGGCCTTTAATTTCACCACTAGAGAGGCAGAGGCAGGTGAGTCTCTGAGTTCAAGGCCAGTCTGGTCTACATAGTGAGTTCCAGGCCAGCTGGGCCTGCAGGGAGACCTTGTCAAAAATACTGAAAAAAAATTTTTTTTCCCAAAAAGGAGCAATTAACTGCTCTTACAGAGGAACTGGATTCTGTTCTAGCACTTACATGGCATCTCAGAACCATCTTAACTCCAGTTCCAGGATATAAAATGCATTCTTGCCACTGTGGACACTACTCACATGGTACCATACATACATGTAAGCAAAATACATAAACACATAAAATTTTCTTAATCTTTAAAACTACTTTTAGGGAGCTGGAGAGACGGCTCTGCAGTTAAGAGCACTGACTGTTCTTGCAGAAGACCCAGGTTTGAATCTCAGCACCTACATGGCAGCTAACAACTGTCCTTAACTCCAGTTCCAAGGAATCCAGTGCTGCCTTCTGTCCTTGTCCAGGATTGTACAACACGGGTACACTTATATACAGACAATACACATAAAATAATGAAAAATTTTTTAATACTTTTAAAGGCTGGAGAGATGGCTCGGTGGTTAAAAGCACCTACTGCTCTTTCAGAGGACCCAGGTTTGATTCCATCACCCACAGGTGACTAACAACCATCCATAACTCCAGTTCCAGGGGAGTCTGATGCCCTCTTTTGATCTTGAGAACTGCACATAAAAAAAATCTTTTTAAATGATTTCTTAAAATAGGGCTGGATGGCTCAGCAGACACCTGCCAAACCTAACCCTGAGTTCAGTCCCCGGGTCCGATATAGTGGGACTCCCACTGGTTTTTCTCTCACCTCCACATACATGTTGTGGCATGCATACAGACTAAATAAATTATGTAGTTAGCCAGGCATGGTGGCATGGACCAATCCCAGTACTTGGGAAGCAGAGGTGGATGGACCTCTGTGAGATCAAGGCAAGCCTAGTTAGTCTATATAGCAAGTTCCAGACCAGCTGGGACTACAGGGAGACCCTGTCTCAAACAGAAAAAATTTAAATGATAATACAAGTAATTTTTAAAACTAACATGGCACCAGTCCCATTTAAAAATAAAAACTTTTGGGCTGGGTGTAGTAGCACTCACCTTTAGTCTCAGTACTCCGGAGGCAGAGGCAGGTAGATTTCTGTGAGATCTAGGCCAGCCTGGTCTACATAGCAAGTTCCAGATCAGTTAGGGCTGCAGGGAGTCTGTCTCAAAAAACAAGAAAAATTAAAAATAAAATTATAGCAACTGTATAGAGCCTTTCACCTGTCCTGAATGTCTCTCCCCAGACTCGGCTGGCCTCAAACTCAAGAGATCCACCTGCCTCTGCCTCCCAAGTACTGGGCATGAACCACCAACCATGCCCAGCCTCTTACTTTTCTTTTAGTTTTATGAAGCAGGGTTTCCTATAGCTCAGGTCAGCTTCAAACTCATCATGTAGTTGAAACTGGAGTTAAATTCTGATCCTCCTGCCTCCGACTCAGTTGTGACTGCAGGCATACACTACCACATCCAGTAGCACTCAATTTATCCATTTACTTTTTTTCTTTGCAGCATTGAGGTTTGAACCTAGTGCCTCACACACTAGATGAAAAATCTAGCATGAGCTATATACCCAACCCCTCCACTTACTCTTTTATGATGCTACAGCTCAAACCCAAGGTCTCACAAATATGGGCAAAAGTTTCACCACTTAGCTATAGTCTCAGCCTCTATTTACTTTGGTTTTTTATTCTTTTTTTTTACCTTTTTTTTTTTTGAAATATGTACGAGTGGGTTGCCTGCATATGTGTTGTGCACCTGTATTGCTCAGTGCCCACAAAGGTTAGAAAAGGGTATCAGATTGCATATAACTGGAGTTACAGGTGGCTGTTAGTCACCATGTGGGTGATGGGAATAGAATTCGCGTCCTCTGCAAGAGCAGCCAGTGCTCTTAACCGCTGAGCCATCTCTATAGTCCCCATTAAATATGTGGGGCATATTGCCTGCATGTAAGTAAGTGCACCAGTGTTTTGCAATGCCTGTAGCAGTCAGAAGAGGGCATTAGAGTCCCCCGGAACTGGAGTTATGGAGTTATGGAGTTATGTATAGTGGATACAACACATAGCTGTATCCACTATGTGTATAATGGGAATCCAACTTGTCCTCTACAAGAGCAACCTGTGCTCCTAACTACTGCTCAGCCATCTCTCCAGTCCCTATTTATTTTTGTGTGTGAATATTTTGCCTGCATGTATGTAAGTACATCACGTTCACACGCTGCCAGCAGAGGCCAGAGAGGGCATCAGATCTCTTGGAACTGGAGCTATGGACAGTTGTTAGCCTTATGTGGGTGCTGGGAACTGAGCCCCTGTCTGGAAGAGCCTCCAGTGCTCTTAACCAGCCCCTTACTTTGCTTTTTATTTGTTAATTTATTTTGGGACAAGGTCTCACTATGTGACCCCAACTGGCCTAGAACTCACTATATAAACCAAGCTGGCCTTGAAATCTGAGAGCCACCTGACTTTTCCCAAGCCTCACTCCAGTACCAGGATTAAAGGCATGTACCATCATGCCAGTCCATTCATTTATTCATTCATTCACTCATTTGAGGACAATATACAGGAGTCATTTCTCTCTTTCTACCTTGTGGGTCCCAGGGATCAAACTCAGGCCAAACTTTTGGCAGCAAGCATCTTTACCCACTGAACCATCTCATCTGCTTTCCATTTTTTTGTTATTGATGTTTTGTATTTTGAGACAGGATATCCCTGTAGCCCCAACTGGCCTGGAACTCATATATAGACCAGACTGGCCTCAGCCTCACTGTGAACCACCTGCCTCTGCCTCCCAAATACTGGGATTAAAGGCATGTTCACCAGGCCAACCTTACTCTCCATTTTTTTAAACCAGATTTTCTTCTTAGAGATCAGTAATGGAATTGCTTTGTAGTATCAATCACCTACTAAGGCTCTAAATTCCAAATATATGTTTAATGACTCTCTTGACACTTGGTTTTTTTTTTATTTTCCCAAATGGCATTATGTAACACATTTCCAAGAAAAGTTAACATTAAAAAAGTTTGGGAGGGATTGGAGAGATGACTCAGTGGTTAAGAGTATTGGCTGTTCTTCCAGAGGACCCAAGTTTGTTTTCCAGCACAGAGGTCTGTAACTCCAGTTCCAGGGAATCCTATGCCATCTTCTGGCCTCCTCAGGCATACACATATGTGGTACACTTACATATATGGAGGCAAAACACTCATACACATAAATTTTTTTTAATTAAAACAAAATTTCAGGGCTGAGCATGGTAGCATACAACTTTAGTTCTAGCAGTCAGGAGGCAGGAAAGGGCAGATGTCTGTGAGTTCAAGGTCAGACAGACAGACAGGGCTTCACGGTGAGAATCTATCTCAAAAAATAAATAAATAAAATAAATCAGGGGTTGACTGGTGATTGAGAGATCTCTCTCAAGGCAGTAAAACAAAGAATGTTAGAGGATGATAACGAGCATCTTGGTGTATGCACCACCACATCCAGCTTAATTATCTATATTTAAAGTTATGGGGATTTTGTTTGGGAAGAAGCTTCTCACTGTAGTTTCCAAAAACTGACTTCAAACTCACAGCAATTGTCTTCAACTACTTTCCACCTTTTTTTCCTGCAGACTGGTTCTCACTATGGATTCCTGGCTGACCTAGCACTCCCTATGTAGATCAGGCTGACCTCGAACTCACAGAGAGCCACCTTGCCTCTATCCCCAGCTCCACTTCACTTTTTGAGATACAGTCTCTCATTGAACCTGAAGCACCCTAATTTGGCTAGACTAGTTGGCCAGGAAGCCCCAGGGCTTCTCTTATCACCGCCTCCCAAGGATTGGGATTACATGCACACACTCCTGCACCCAGCCTTTTACATGGGTGCTGGGGATCCAAACTTAAATCCTCATGCTTTCAGAGCAAGCACTTTCCCAACTGAGCTTTCTCCCTAGCCTCTTATAATTTTATTTTCTATGTCATAAGTTTTACAAGCACACTATGTTTGGGCTAGAAGAGTATTTTTTTTAAGTATTTTTAAGTTTTTTCATTGATGTTTAACATAAACAAAACTAGCTTTTTAAAGCCTCTTCCTTTCTCTAGAGATATGGTCTAGAGATATACTGGCTGGTGTGAGCCCATATTTAGAAATTTTAGAATCACCAAATCAAACCTCAAAACATGAGAAAGCTCAAACAAAACACAACTACTTTTTCTCTTTCCATTAATGCTAAACTGATAGTTTTTCTAAATTGTGAGAAAATAAAGATGGCAGCAGAAAACAAAGTAACTTCAATACTTCAACATAGATTTCTTTTTCCCCCTATCACACAGAGATTTTGTCAGTAAATTTGCAAGACAAACCTACTACCACATGGGTCTCAACAGCTAATAGTTGAGATTACATCTAAAGGTGTGATTAAAGTCTAACATGAAACCCTTGAGATACATTAGAAAAGAAACAGGGAAGTGAGTGCACTAATAGGAGGGCAAGGGGTAGTGAGTCCTGACAGGAGGAACTGGGCCTGAATGTTCAAAAATGCCTTACATGAGGGACAGTTTTTCCAGCAGGACTTCTTTTGATATTTAGGCTGTGAGCCTGAGTCTTTTTAGGCTAAGCCATCTCTCCAGCTCACAGAACTTCTTTTGATAAGGGAAATTCCCAGTACTTTAGGATTGAAGTCTTCTAAATATTATCTTCATGCTGTTTTCAATTTATTTTACACTTTGTTACCAAGTTAATCTTTCCAGAACATAAGTGTTATGCCTGTTTTTTGTTTGTTTGTTTGTTTGTTTGTTGGCTTTTTAAACTTCAGTACCATCCCACTGTCAGAGAAATAAATTGAGTACAACTACCCTAATATTCAATGTCACCATTATATGACTGTGACTCACTTTCCCACTTTTCACCTCTTTCTTTTAGAACCTCATGCATGCTAGGTAAGTACTCTAACCGCAGAGTTATAGCTCCAGCTCTCTTTTTAACAATTTAGAATCAGGATCTATTAATAATTGTCCAAGGTGATTTTGAATTTGCCAGGTAGCCCAGGTAAATCCTGAATTTGAGATCCTGAAATCCTGGCCTCAGTCTACCAAGTACTTAAGTACTTGCTACCAGGCCTATGTTTTTTTTTTTTTTTTTTTTTTTGGTGTTTTTGAAATACGATCTGTAGTCTCAGCTGAGCTGTCCTGGAACTCCCTCTGTAAACCAAGCTGGCCTTTATCTCACAGAGATCCCTTCCTGCCTTTGCTTTCTGAGTGCTGGAACTAAAGGCTTGTCCCACCAAGCTCAGCTGTGACCTACATTTTTTTAATTTTAAAAAATGTTATCTGTGTGAATGTATTGCCTGCATGTATGCAAGTGCACCCATGTCGTGCAATGCTCACAGAGATCAGAAGGGGTGTCAAATTCCCCTGGAACTGGAATTATGGATGGTTGTTAGCCATTATGTAGGTGCTGGGAACTGAACCTTGGTCTTCTGCAAGAGCAGTCAGTGATCTGAGCCATCTCTCCAGCCCAGACTTTCTTAAAATATCTTTTGGTCTCATATAGCTCAGGCTGACTTCGCAGATGCTAGTTAGCTGAGAATGACCTTGAACTCCTGATTCTTCTGCCTCTAGCTCCTAAGGGCTGGGAGTATATAGGCAGGTACCAGGATGCTCTGCTTCCTTCTTAATCTTAACTTGAACTATTTTCCTATCCTCTGGGTTATCTATGCTGTATAACTGCCTGCAGACCAAATCTAGCTCATCTGCCATCAACTTTTATCTTATCTGAGAGTTATGACGGATTTTTATATTTTTAAATGATCAGGAAAACAGTTATGGTAATTCATGCCTGCAATTCCATCACTTTGAGGCCATTCCCGGCCTATGCTTGTAATCCCAGTATTTAGAAAGTAGAAACAGGAAATTGGTGTTTGAGATCAGCTTGGGTTACACAGGTTTTTCCAGGTCAGTCTTAGCTACATACATAGCAAGATGGTATCTCGATCAAGTAAGCAAACAGAAAAGTTAGGAATACAGCTCAATGGTAGAGTACTTGCTAGGCATGTACAAAACCCTGTGTTCAATCCTCAATTGATAAAAAATTCTAATTTCAAGTTAGGATGTTTAGCCCAGTAGTAAAATGCCTGCTTAGCATACATAAAATTCCTAGGTTCAGGGACTGGAAAGATGGTTCAGTGATTAAGAGCACTGGGTGCTCTTGCAGAGGTTCAAATCTCAGCATCCATATGGCAACTAACAACCAGTTCCAGGGAATCCAATGCCCTCTTCTGGTTTTGGTGGGCATTGCACTACATGGGTGCACTTACAGACAAGCATAACAGTCCTACATGTAATTTTTTTAGTTTGAAAAGAAAAAAAAAAAAGATTCCTAGGTTCAGGGATGTGAATTTAGCTGAACAGTAGAAAACTTGCCTAGTTCCTGAATTCAATGCCTGGTACCAAGGGGAAAAAAGTCTGAATTCAATGGTTCAATGCACAGTGTCAGAGAAAATAATCATATTTCAAAGAGCACATTAAGCCTAGAAGTTCAAGGCCTACCTGGGCAAGATATCAAGGCCTGTCTCAAAAGAAGTTTGTATTTCACCAACCTTAAATTGCTTTAAACACAGCCTCATTGACCTATATATTTTACACTGTCTTCACAATGCTATAGCAGACTTGAAAACTAAAATAAATTTTTTGAGAGACAGGGTCTAGTAGCCCATGTTGGTCTCAGACTTGTGTAGCTTAGGCTGGCCCAGACCCCTAATCCTCCTGCTTCTACCTCCTAAGTATTGGGATTATAAACATAAGCATGTATCATCCCAAATGAGCAGTTTCTTAAACTTTTTCTACTCATGACTCCTTTGCACTGGAGACATTTTTATATAACTGGTGTATATAGATATATAAAACAAGAATACAAATCAAACATTTACTGATAATAGTTATAACAAATCATAAATTTATTTTGAAACAATTTTTGGTATTTACATGTATTTTTACAATTAAAGATGAAAACAATTTCGCATATTAACAAGATGGATATGCTTGTGTTGTATAAGGAAATTTTGGAGAACTGGAGAGGTGGCTCAGTGGTTAAGAGCACATACTATTCTTTCAAAGGACCTGTTAGGTTCCCAGTAGCCACATGGGGTAGTTCATGTAACTCCAGCTCCAGGGGATCAGACACCCTTTCTGGTCTCCTACAGCCTATCGTCACATGTATATACCTACACACAGATACACACTCATACACATACTTAAAACTAAATCTTGCTAGGTATGGTGGCCTTTGATTCAAGCACTCAGGAGGTGGAGGCAGGCAGATTTCTGAGAGTTCAAGGCCAGCTTGGTCTATATAGGAAGCTCCAGGCTAGCCAGAGCTACCAAAATAAAACAAAAAACAAAAAAACTTTTATGAAAAACGTTGGGGCTGGAGAGATGGTTCAAAGGTTAAGAGCACTGGCTGTTCTTGTAGTAGACCCAGGTTCGGTTCCTACCACCCACATGGAGGCTAATAACCCTAACTCCAGTTTCACGGGATCCAACACCCTCCTCTGACTTCCGAAGGCTTTGGGAAACATACATGCAGTTACATAAATGTAAGCATAACGCCCATACATATAAAAATGGATAAATTAAAAACTAAAAAGATCATGTATATGCATGAGTGCACGAGTGCACGTGCTGGCAGAGAGCAGAAAAGTGTCAGAACCCCTGGAGCTAGAGTTACAGGTGATTGTGCGCTACCTAACATGGGTGTTGGAAATCAAGGTAGAGTCCTCTGCAAGTGCAACATGTACTCTTAACCTCTGAACCATCGGTTCAACCCCCAAGATTTTGGGTTTCTTTGTGGTATTTGGGGTTTAACTCAGAGACTCCCACATGCTAGGCAAGTGCTCTATCACTAAATTATACCTCTAGACCTCATTTAACAATTAAAAAAATATTAAACCCAAGTCAGCAACTCAAATGACAATTTTTTAAAGGTTTGAAAATAATTTTTTTATTTTATGTGTATGAGTGGTGTTTTTAAAAAAATATTTTTCTAGTCTTTTTTTGGAACAGGGTTTCCCTGTAGCCCCAGCTGTCCTGGAACTCACTATGTACACCAGACTGGTCTTGAACTCACTAACGTTCACCTGCTTCTGCCTCCTGAGTACTGGGAATAAGGTGTGCGCTACATGCCTGGCTCAAAATGGCAATTTTAAATAAAATATTCTAACAATACAATCCAAAGATATAATTATTTGATATTTAAATGCTGAGGAATGAATATTGTCTTTTGTTTTCCATAATTAAACCATTATGTTTCTACAAGAGCAGAGACTTTGTATGCACAGTGAAAAAACACTGCAATCTATGACAGACAACAGTTTCAAATCAAAGCTGAGGTGTTCTGGGCAGCATTCACTGGAGTTTTGTCATGAAGGCATGGACAGTACAAAGAGCACATGTGTGTTCAAAACCAAGGCTGCAGAGAAGTTGTAGGTAACATGGGCAAGCACTTCCAGAAACACCTCCTTTTCATCATATATTTGATTTTGAATTGATTTTTGCTTCTTGGACAGCTCAAAAACCTTTTATGTTACCAAATTTTTTACAACCTTTTCCATATGGGGTTGCCACTATAGTTTAAGAAACAAGGTTCTAGAGGATAATCTTTAAACAAGCAGATCAAACAGGGCTGGGGGAATACCTCAGTGGCAAAGTACAAATAAGGTACCGTGTTCAATCACTAGAACCACAAAAAGACAAATTAAACAATATCTACTGTAAACTGAGGTTAGCTTTCTACTCCTTGCCTTATTTTGGAATTTTTTTTTGTTTTATTTTGATGTGTACAAGTGTATTGCCTACATGTTAAGTGCATCCATGCCATGCAGAAGAGGTAAGAAGAGGGCACTGGAGCCCCTGGAGCTGAGTACGGACAGTTGTTAACTGCTATGTTGAGTGCTGAGAACTGAACTCTGGTCCTCTGCAAGAGCAGCCAGTGCTCTTAACTGCTCAGCCATCTCTTCAGCCCATTTTGTTTTCAACAGATTTTTATGTGCATGTGTGTGTCTGTCATGTGTGTGGGTTCCCGCAGAGGCCAGAAGGAGGCAATGGATCCCCTAGGGTTGGAGTTGTGGGTGGTCATGAACCACCAAATATGGATGCTTGAAACTGAACTCAGGTCCTCTGGAAGAGCAGCAAGCACTCTCACCTGCTAAATCATCTTCCAAGCCACCACCCACCCCTCCCCTCACTGTAGCCCCAGCTGGCCTGGAACTTGTATGTACATCAGGCTATCCCTGAACTCACAAGAAATTTGCCTAACTCTGCCTCCTGACTGCTGGGATTAAAGGCGTGTACAACCACACCTGGCTGGACACTGTTTCTTAATAAGGCCTGTCCATTTTGTGCTCCCAGTGCATCTGTATTTCATAACTGTTGGTCGAGTTGGGGAGTGGATGATACTGGGGACTAATCCTACAACTTGCCCATGTTAGGCAAGTGCTCTAGCAGTGAGCCACATTCCAATCCGTTTAAAAAAATTTTTTTTGGTGAGGAGAAGCTGGAGGGATGACTCAGCAGTTAAGAGCAGTCTACTCTTGAAGAAGACCCAGGTTTAGTTTCCAGAGCCCACATAGTGGCTCACAACTGTCATAATTCCAGTTCCAGAGTCACACCCTCTTTTGGTTTCTGCAGGCAATGCACACGTGGTGAGCACACATATATACAGCCAAAACGCTCATATGCATAAAAAAACAAAACATTTTGACATATGGAAGTTGACCAGACTGGCCTTGAACATGATAAACAACCAGGGCATGCCTGACTGATGCTTGCTATTAGATTGCCTCAGCCTCCTCAGTAGCAGAGATTACAGGCTTTTGTCACCAAGTTAGACCTAACTGAGTTACCTTGTGTATTTTGTTTTCCCTAGCAGATGGGAATCATAGTATTTCATTTGGGAAGCAGAGGCAGGAAGATCAGGAGTTCATGGTTATGGAGACCAGTTTGGGCTACAGGATACCAATGACATTTAAAAATAAAAAGCCTTTGCCGGGCATGGTGATACACCTGCAATTCCAGTGCTTGGAAGGCAAAGGCAGAAGGATCTCTGTGCGTTCAAGGCCAGCCTGGTCTACATAGTGAGTTTCAGGACAGCTGGGGCTACAGGGGAGACCCTGTCTCAAAAAATACCCGGACCCCAAACAAACAAAAAAGCAGGTATGGTGGCACATGCCTTTAACCTAGTACGCGGAAGGCAGAGGCAGGTGGATCTCTGTGAGATGGAGGCCAGCCTTGTCTGTATAGCAAGTTTCAGGTCAATTGGGACTACAAAGATACCTGTCTCAAAGGGAAAAAAAAAAAAAAAGTCTAATTCCAGCATGTGAGGGGCTGAAGCTTGATTGACCTGAGTTTGAGGTCACTCTGAGCTACACAGTTCAGGCCAGCCCATACTACGGAGAGATAAAAAACAAAGTTTTAAAGGGATTTAATTCCTTTTTAATGATATTAGAGTCGCAAATTCCCGTTGTACAGCTCTGAATACAACTTGCACAGCATAGGTAGGTAGTACTTTTTGCTTATTGCTTAACATGAAGGCCCCACTCTTCCAAACCTTTTACACATTCCTTAAACCTTTGTTTTGTCCTAACTAGTGGTGCATCGCTCTACCTCTGGCCCACTTACTTCATCAGGTTATTCTTGGCAAGTACTGTTCTTTCTTGGTTACTAACCCCACTAGACCTTAAAACAAATACAAAAGTCAGGCCAGGCGATTAAAAGAGATACAGAACCTCAATTGGTGAACTGTATGGAGACAGCATGTGTCTTTTTTCTTTAAAGATGTGCATGTGTATGTGTGTGGGAATGCCTGTAAGAGGCCAAGGTGTTATATCCCCTGGAACAGGAGTCACAGTTACAGGCGACTGTGAGCCGCTGGACATGGGTGTTGAAAATCAAATGCTTTTAACCACTAAGTCGTATCTCCAGACCACAGGGAAGGTCTTGAGACACCCCCCTTCAAATATGCGTCCTGCAAAGTAGGGTTAAAGGCCCACCCCTAAAGGCATTACTCCTCTTCAGCTTAAAAACCTCAACACCCACTGCCCTGGACAAGATCTCCAACTTTCAGAAAAATGCGAGGTGTACCCAAGGCGTTCTGAAAGGAGTATTTTCCGCCAAGTTTCATCAGCACAGGTAGGTGTGATGGCGCAGGCTTGTTAATCCCACCGTTCGGGAGGCTGATGCAGGAGGATCGCCGCAAGTTCGAGGGAAGCCTGGCCTACAGAGTAAGCCCATCCTTTAAAATAAAATCCACTCGCTTTTCTTATCTTTCTGCGGTGGACTGTTTCCACAGGGTCTGCTTGGCCCTCAAGAGTAACTCATCCCCCATTTCAGTAATCAGCAAACCCCGTGTCCCTCCACTTCAGCCTTGTCCAGCCGTTTCTGCCCGGGCGGTCGGAGGCCAACGGCTTACCAACGCGAGACGGGAAGTCGGGGAACAGGGGACGAAGGAGGCCGGCAGAGGGGGGATGAGCGGCCGAAGGGCGGGGCGGGTTTGGGAAGAATCGCGAAGCAGCGCAGAGGCCCCGCCCTTTCCGTAGATATCTCTAGAAAGCCGCGCAGGAGCCCGAAAACAAAGACTGCGCAGGCGCGGCGGCAGGGCCCGGGCATTTTGCTGCGTCACCAGCCGCCGCCCGGCCTCACCACCCCTCTCTCGCACGCACGCACGCTCATTCTCCGTCCTCGCGCCCCTTTTCCTACACTTTCCTCTTCTCCAGGACTGAGGAGCCGCTCTCGCCGCGCGGTGCATTCTGGGCCTCGAGGTCGAGCCCGCCGCCGCCGTCGCCTGAGGGGAGCGAGGAGAGGCCGCGACCGGGCAGAAAACGCCGGAGCCGCCACCGGAGCGGAGTCGACTTCCCAGCCGCCGCCAGCGAGGCCCGCCCACCCGTTCGCCCGTCCCCCTGCCCCGTTCACCATGTGAGTGCGACATCCCGCCGAGGGAAGGTCGCCCCGGAGGGAGGCCGAGGCCGCGCTGGGGGCTCCTGGGCTGCCGGGAAACGGCTCCCTGCCCTCCCCCACTCGGGCCCTTCGGCTCTCTCAGCTGGCTGCTGGCAGTCTTGCCTTGGGGTGGGAGGTCCTGGATCCCTGTTCCGGTTACCGTTGGCGGGGGAAGGACATTTTTTTCTCCATATGTCCGCTTCCCCCGCCTCCAGTCCCCCCCTCGGTTCTTCGTGCCAGAAATGGCACTTTCCCCTCCTCGACGGTCTGGTTTACCCGAACTCTGAGTAACTTAGCCCTAGGCCCTAAACTCGACTGAGCTTCTCGCCATGCGGGCGCCTCGGAGGCGTGGACCCACTTGGCTCCTTGGGTAGTCGGCTTGGGGTTGCTGGGACCAGGCCTCGGGCTTAGCACTTGTGGGTGCTAACCGGTAGGGCACCACGCGGCCCTCCGCCTTCCGCGGCAGGTACTGCTAGGCAACTAAGGGAGGCCACGCCGTTTCCACAACTTAACTTCCCTTGCCGGTGCCTTGGTTGCTGGAGTCCGAGCCCTTTCCAGGCCGCTTCCTAATCCCAGTTTCCGGAACGAACCTTACAGATTCTTTGGACGTTTTATGTGTTCCACAATGAACTTTAGGTGGCATTTCGTTATCTTCCTTCAGTGCGAGGATGAAATCGGGGTATAGTGACCTTCTTGTTCTAAAGGCCCTAACTTTGTTTCTATGGAGGTGATTACCCATCAGCATTGTGATACAGAAAACTTTGGTGATTTTTAACCGATTCAGAGATAATTTTTGACGTTACTTTTCCAGGGCTTCCCTTTTCAGGAAAAGCTTTTTTTCTGAATGTGAGATTTGGAGAACTGATTTATAGTTCTTGTGATGGGGGGACTGTTCATTGCCTTAAATATGGAGAATGATTGATGGAAACAATATAGAAATATTAAAAGTAGAAGTTTAACGGGTTGCCTTGAGTATTGAATGGCTAGAAATGTACATGGACGAAGGATGACTACAGCTTATTGGTGACTGAGAATAGTCTCTTAAAGGCATGTAGTATTGGAAAACGCGTCTATAGAAATTTGGAGGTTCCCTCCCTCCCCAAAAAAGAAACATATTTAAGTTTAATTATGAACATTTGTATTCCATTTATTTACGGGGGCGATGTGGGTGCTCTGTGAGTCTTGGAAATCTGAGAACAACCTGAGGGAAGTTTTCCTTTTGGGTCTAGGAATTGAACTCAGGTTGTCAGGCATGGCAGCAAGCACCTTCACCTGCTGAGCTATCGCAAGACCTGATTTAATCTTTATTTTTGAGGTTTGGGGGTAGATCCCACATTAGGAAAGCCCTCTCTATCAACTGAACTGCATCCCAGGGCCACATTTTGTAAAATAGCTTTTATTTTATTTGATGTACCAAAGGATTGTGAGTCTTAAACTTTAAAAATCTGTAAGGACAGAATGAAAATGTGGTTACTTTTTTTATTTTGTTATTTTTTTTCCCCACATCTCTGTATCCTCAGCTGGCCTGGAACTCGATATGTAGATCAGACTGGCCCTGATCTCACAGAGATCCACCTGATTCTGCCTTCCACTGCTGTGATTAAAAGTGTGTATCCCCCACATCCAGCTGGTTACAAATCTAAAAAAATATGTGTATGGGTGTTTTACCTGCATGTTTGCAAGTGAATGTTGGAAGAAACCTCTACTATTGGGTCATCCACTCTGGAAAAATATTGCTGATTAGATCAGTTTTCTTTTTTTAATGTGTCTGGATGTTTCTCCTGTGTGTTTATACATCCATCACTTGTGTGCAAACCTATGGAGGTCAGAAGAGGGGTTTGGATGGTGGTTAGCCACCATGCGGGTGCTGGGTCCTCTCAATAGCATACTCTTTCTTAAACACACCGAACCAACTCTCCAGCTCAAGTTCAGTTATCTCTTGTAAACCAGTTTTTTAATACATATTTCTGTTTGGGGTGTGTGTTTGTTCGAGACCTGATTAGCCTTGAAATTGCAGCAGTCCTGCCTCAGCCCCTTAGAGTACAGGGATGTGCCACCATATAGACAGTTGAAAAAAGCTTGTGAAGTACAAACACAAAAGGTCAGGTTTCCCATCTAATTTGGAGAAGACTGGCATTTAAGACTTCTACTGATGTAAGACTGCACCAGCCTACTGCTATTTTGCACTTTTATTGTCATAGGAGCAATTAACAATAGGTATGAAGTATAAAATTGTTTACCTTGGAGTTACCAGAAGTAACTGTTTGGTGCCTGTATTTTGTTATAAGTTATCTAGAACATGCTCCATCACAAACAATTAAAATCTTACTTTGCTGTAGCTCAGTTTTCTAGAGCTGAACAAAATAAAATCTTCAGCCTTCAAAACAAACTTAGAGCGAACATATGGTATATGGTTAATTTCTTTTAAGTTAGGAAAGAGTAACGGATGGTGGCCTTTGTTCAGTGTTGATTTTCTAACCACTGTAACCTGGCAACTGTTTCCCCCTTTTCTTGTTCAGTTAGACTTTAACTAGAAGGCAGTAGAAACTGGAAATGGCAAGTCACTGGACTTCAGGCTACTCTTTTATTGCTAAATTAATATTCTTTTGTTTATCTCTTTTTTACTTTTGTGGGGGTCAGGGTCTCATTAGCCCTGGCTAGTCTGGAACTTACTATATAGACTAAACCATGCCTGGCTCTATATTTTCAAATGTAGAATTGTTTACATCTAATACTTTGCTACAAAAACACTAAAAACTGAAATGCAATAAATATTTTAAAACTTTTTTTGAAACATGATCTCATTATTTTGTAACTAATCTTCAATGCAGAGATTAACCCCTGCTTCTGTCTCCTGAGCGCTGGGATTAAAGGCATAGTCTGCCTGGTTTTTATTTTTTTACAGGGTCTACATGTAGCTCAGACTGGTCTTATACTAGTGAAGTAACTGAAGATGCTCTTGAACTACTGATGCTCATGCCTCTACCTTCCTAATACTGAGGTTACAGGTATATGCCACCTGTAATTGGTGTATTGGACTTCTAAAGTCCTTCTGTTATAACCTGTCCCGTATTTCTTGACTTATTAAGGCAATAGACCCAGGTGAGGCTAAAATTTTGGGATTTTTTTTTCTTTAATCGGTTTATCTTTATTTTATGCAGCAGTTAAGAGCCCCTCTTGCAGAGGAACCATGTTCAATTTCCCAGCACTCATATGGTGTCTAAAAACCCATCTCCATCTGTAACTCCAGTTCCAGGGGAATCTGAGACCTTCTGACCTCCTCCGGCATTGCACAACACAGGCGCACTTACCTATGTGCAGGCAATACTCTTGCACATAAAATAAAAATGCTAAAAAAAAATGTTTTTTTAATTTTTTAAATTTTATGTGCATGACTGTTTACCTCCATGTAGGTAGGTGCACCTTGTTTATGCAGTGCCCATGGAGCACCTAAGTGCCCCCTGCCTTCTTTTTTTGTGGTTGTTGATTATTGAGGCAGAGTCTTGCAATATAAACAATACTTTCCTCAGAATTGTGGAAAACCTCCTTTTTCTTCCAGAGAAGGGATTACAAGTATATGTGTCACCATTCCCAGTTTACATTAGAGTTTTTATTTAATTTACTTATTGTTCATTTTTGTAGTCTTAGGTACTACCAAATCCAGCTTTAAGATGATAAAACTTAATAGAATCCAGAGGAATGTAGTACAATGTACTGTTGAAATTAGACCACCTACTAATGTATAGATTGCTTGGTGTCTAGATTAATGTTGAATATGATTGAATTCCTGTCAGATTTAAAGTATCTTGGCAGTCTTGTGAATTTACCCCATGTAGACCTTACTTTACCTTGGCACATAATTGGGAAGCAAAAGACTGGCATATTTATTTAGATTACCTTTCACTTAGCTTCACAGGTGGTGAACAAAAGATATGAAGGACATTTTGCCAGGGGTGGAGCACAGGCTTTTAATCCTGGCACTGGGGAGGCAAAGGCAGCTGGATCTTTTGAGTTCAAGGCTATCCTGGGGCTACATACATAATGAGGCCCAGTCTCAAAAAAATTAGGCATGATGGCCTACCCCTATAATACCAACACTTGATAAACCCAGGCAAATTAGAGTCTAGTCTGGATTTACATAGCAAGGCTACCTTTTAAAAAAGAACGATGGGGTTTGTCTGAGCAAAGAATATTAAAAGATGGCTTGCTTTCAGGCATTATAGGTGGGGCTTTGGATAACTACTTAGCAGTATATGAGCTCAGCATACTTTTTACTTTTCAGTAGAAAAACATATTTTTTACATTTTTATTTTATGTGTATAAGCTTTGCCTGTATGGATGTATATATGCCATGTGTATGACAGTACGCAAGGATGTTGGATCCCTTGGAACTTAAGTTACAGGGGGCTGTTAGCCACCCCTGTTGAGTACTGAATTGGATCATCTGCAAGAGCAACAAGTATTCCTAACTACTGAGGCAGAGCCTCATGTAGACCAACCCAACCTCAGACTTGGTGAGTAGTTGAGGCTGACCTAGAATCTCCTGATCCCTTCCTAGCTTTACCACCCAAGTGATGAGATTAAAGGCATGCTGCTGCCATGCTGATTGACAAGTTGCATTTTTTAAGATTTCAAGCCATGTTTGATGCATGCCAGTAATAGCACTGGAAAGTCTCAGGCAGGAGGTTTGCTGCAGCCCAGGGCCATTTCAGGGCCACTTAGTAAGGCTCCTTCAAAAATACTGAAAAACTTGAACAAGCATGAGGACCTGAGTTTGTATATCTACTCACATACAAAGCTGGCCAGTCACCAGTACTGTGGGTTGGAGGAACAGGAAGATCACTCTGGCTCGTTGGCCGCCTACTTCCAGGTTCAGTGAGAGCACTTTCAACAAAATAGAGTGAAAGCAGGACACCTCTGGTCTCTGTGTGCATATAACCACATGTAAACACACAGTTAATTGCTTCATGAGTGTGTGTGTGATGTGCATATGTCTATACAAGTGCTCAGGAATTTCTACTAGGCCCTCTTTATTACTTATTGGGGTGTGGATTCTAAATTGAATCCAGACTCATGAACACTTGCGTTATAGGTGGCTTTGTTGTATTAAAGCACTTGTAACTAAGCCTGACAACCTGAGTTCAATTTCTGGAGTCACATGGTGGAAGGAGAGAACCAGCTTCCACATACACAATATGGTTTGCATATACAGTTGCATAAATGTATAAAATTGGGGGCAGGAGAGATAGCTCAGCAGCTAGGAGTATTGAACTACTCTTCCAGGTTCAGTTCATAGTTCCCACGTGGCAGCTAAAAATCACCTGTAAATCCAGTTCCAGGGGATCTGACACCTTCTGGCCTTTGTGGGCATTGCATGCACATGTGCACTTACATATATGCAGGCAAAACATTCATTCACATAAAATAAATTTTATAGGGGCTAGAGAGATAGCTCAGCAGTTAAGAGCACTGGCTGCTCTTGAGGAAGACCTGGATTCAAACCCCATCACCCACATGGCAGCTAACAACTGCAAGTCCAGTTCCAGGGGATCCAATGCCTCCTGTCCTGACACTGCATGGCACGGGTGCATTTACATCCATGCAAGTGTAACACTCGTACACATAAAATAAATTTTTTTTTCAATTTATAAAATTAAAGGGGCTAGAGATACGGCTCAGCAGTTAAAAGCTCTTGCTACCCATTAATGAGGACTGGAGTTCAAATCCCAGCACTTACGTTGGTTCAAATTGAACTATGTTGGCTCACTATAGTTCAAAGGGATCCAGTGCCCTATTCTGGTCTCTAGGCACCTGCGTATACGTGCACAGACCCTCAGATACATGTACACACACCTGAAAACGTCTTTAAAAGGTGACTGTGTTCATTTGGTAGATAGAGTTCTTAACTAATATGCATAAGGTCCTGGGCTTCATTCTTGGTATCATCCATACTGGTTGTGGGAGTACACATTTATTTGTATTGCCAGGATTTGAAGGATCAGAAGTTCAAGGCCAACCTGGGCTACATGAGAGACTGCTTCAAACCAAGCATTAAACCCTACAGTCCCCAAAAGGAAAAAAATAGTTTTCTGATTGTTTTAAAATGCTCAGTCTTAATCACATGCAGAGGCAGGCAGATCTCTGAGTTCTAGGCTAGCCTGGTCTACATAGTAAGTTTCAGGCCAGCCAGTGCTAAATAGTGAGGCTCTGTCTCAAAGAGTAAGTACATAAAGATTATATAATTGCTTTTCAGTAAAGTGAGGATGTGTATTATTAGAGTGTGCTAGCCTACATCTTAAATCTTGAGATATGTAAATCTAATTACAGCTCAGAGTTAGTTTTGTAGCAATGTCGGGCCTGGAACTGCCTCTGACTTCCAAGTGCTAGGATGATAAGCATGAGCCATCAAGGAAGGGCTGGGATTTTCATGTTTTTCTACTGTGTTTCTAAAACAGTTCCTAACACCATAAATGTTTAATGATGCTCAGACTCTAATGTGCTGTAGCTACATGACCTGATTATATGGCTTGCTTTTAGTAGTTGGGAATGAAGTCTTCTGCTTGAGTATCCTCTCCTATAACAATGATTATTTAGTGTGAATCTAAGGAATAGATTAAGTCTCTACTGGTCCCTTGTCTTTTTTTTTTTTTTTTTTTTTTTTAAGTATTTATGTGTATGAGTGTATTGCCTGCTTGTGTGTAAGTGCACCTGTGTCCTTCAGTGTCTTCGGAGGTTAGAAGAAGGGGTCAGATCTGGAACTAGAGTAATGGACAGTTGTTAGCCTGCATGTGGGCGCTGGGAATCGAACACCGGTCCTCTGAAAGAGCAGCCAGTGCTTTTAAACAGTAAGCTATCTCTCCAGTAAGCCATCTCTCCAGCTCCAGCTTTTACTTTCTTGCCTTCATTCTCCCTGGCAAGTTCATCTACCTTGTTGCTACAGCTGCTACAGTCTGCTAGTATCAGAATCTAGTGTCTTCTGCTTCCAAAGTGGACTGAAGGAAGACCAGAAGCTCTCCAGACTGGTGCCAGATTGGAACTGCTGAGGGCTCCCAACCTCACGGAATGAGCAACTACTAGGTTCTTTATAGGACTACCCAGTCCCTTTCCCTTTTAGTATATATTCTTTCTATCAAGTTCTGTTCCACTAGAGAATCTAATTTTCAGGCCTGTGAGGATTCATTGTAGTATTTTTACCTTCTGTGTTTCAAAAGTAAGAATGATAAAGTTAAAAATCATTAAAATGTCTTGGGACTTGGGAGGAAGGTGGATCTCTGAGTTCTAGATCTGCTTGGTCTGCATAGCAAGTTCTAGGCCAGCCAGAGCTACACAGTGGACCCTGTCTCAAAAAAGAGAAAAGTCATTAATCTGGGGGTTAGCAATATATAGTTCAGTGGTAGAGCTCTTGCCTAGCTCTGGTTTGATACCCAGCATAGTAACAAAAATCACATCTGATTACAATGAGAAGATTCTTCTGTTACAAGTGGCATTTGAATAAAATTCTACTTAAAATGTTTTTAATTGGGGCTGGATATGTGGCTTAGTGGTTAAGTGTACTTGCAGTTATTTCAGGACATGGGTTCAATTCCCAGCATTAAAAAATTTTAAAATTGTATCTATTTGTGGTGTGGGTTGTGCCTGTGCCATAATGCATGTGTAGAGGTATAGAGGTCAGAGGATAACTTGTGGACACCTTTCTTCTCTGCTATCTTGGTTCCAGAGATCTAGTTCTGGTCCTCAGACTTAACAGCAAGCAGCTTTAACCCCCTGTGATAGATAAAAGAGACCTTGTCTAAATAATAATGGCTGATACCTGTGAAGATTCATCTTGGTTGTCCACTTGACTGAATCTGGAATCAATTAAAAGTCAAGCAGTTGGGCAGTCCTTTGAGAGATTTGCTTGTTGAGATTGTTTGAACTGGGATGACCCACCTTCATTAAATGTGGGCTGCTGACCCTTCCTGAAGCAGCAGTAGTAAAAGGTAGAAGGTACTGTGTGTGGTGGCACATCCCTTTAATCCCAGCACATGCCAGGCAGAGGCAGGCACATCTTTGATAACAAGGCCAACCTGGTCTACAAAGCAAGTTCCAGGGCAACTGAGGCAACAAAAGGACCCTGTCTCAAAACAACCAAGAAGGTAGAAAGTTTTGCATTAATGTGTATGAGTGTTTTATCTGTGTGTGTATAATTGCACAAGTGACTTCAGTGCCCAGGGAGGCACAAAGAGGGTGTTAGATCCTGTGGAACTAGAGTTACAAATGTTTGTTAGCCACCATGTGGATTCTGGGAATCGAACCGGGGTCCTCTGCAAGAAAGCCATTCTCTTAACTGCTGAGCCATCTCTTCAGTCTCCTAAAGGAAACAGTTCTTTAAATTTACTTTAAATATTTTAAGTAAATGATAATTGGATGATCATACATAGTTCATGAGCTGTACTTATTGTGGTTTTGTTGAGTAGGACAGATTGCTTTTTTCTTAATTTTTATTATTGGGAGCCACATTATTTATGTGGGGCCTCCAGAGGACAACTTTTTGGGGTCTGTTCTTTCCATCTTTATATGGGTTCTGGGAATTGAACTCAGGTTGCCAGGTTTATATGGCAAGCACCTTTACTTACTGAGCCATCTCACCAATCTGAGATTATTTTTGTTACTGTTCTATGTGTATGAACGTAAGTGCACCTGTATCCTGCAGTGCCGCCCCCCTTTCCCCCCCAGAGATCAGAAGAGGGTTGTCAGGTCCCCTTTAGCCTCCATTTGGGTCCTAGGAATTGAACCCAGGTCCTTTTCAAGAGCAGCCAGTGCTCTTCTTAACCACTGAACTGTCTCTCCGGCCTTTTTTTCCCCGCTCTTGGCTGGCCTAGAACTAGCTATGTAGACAAGTTGATCTTGAACTCAGAGATCTGCCTGCCTTTGGGACTAACCCCATACCCAGCTGTTTAATTTTTTTGTTGTTGTTTTAAATAACACAATTTCTGAGGCTGAATTGTTAGGAGACCGCAAAAATAAGCCCATCTTATTTTAAAATCTTATTTTTAGTGCCTGGGTTCAAACCCAGGGGCTTGCACATGCTAGGCAAAGTACTAAGACAGAGGCTGGAGAGATGATGACTCAGCACTTAAGAGTGCTTCACTGTTCTTGGAGAGGACCATAGTTTGGTTTCTAGTGTTCAGCTGCCTTCTGACCTCTTCCATTGGTACTTAACACCCATGTGTGTATATACACACCGAGACACATGCATACATAAAAAAGAAAAACACTAGACTGGGTGTGGTGGCCTGTGCCTTTAATTAATCCCAGCACTTGGGAGGCAGAGGCAGGCAGATCTCTGTGAGATCCCGTTCCAGACCAGGTGTGACTACAGAGAGACCCTGTCCCAAAAAGACACACAAAAAAAGAAGAAAGGGGGAAAAAAGAAAAAAAAAAGACAGGCCTGGTAGATCATGTCTGTAATCTAGTCCTCAGGAGGCAGAGTCAAGAATCAACATAAGTTTAAAACCAGTCTGTCCTGTATAGTGAGCTCCAGGCTTACATAATGAAACCCTGTCTGAAAAAGTGTTTGAGGGAGCTGGAGATACTGCGCAGTGGTTAAGGGCAATAGCTGCTCTTGCAGAGAACCATGGTTGGGTTCCCAGCATTCACGTGGCACCTGTGACTAACTCCAGTTCTAGGGAGTCTGATGCCCTCTTCTGGTCTTTGGGCATTGTATAACATGAGAACACCTGCATACATGCAGTTAAAAAATTCACACAACATTTTAAAAGGGGGTGGCTTGAAGTCTGGTGTGGTGGTACATGCTTTTAATTTCAGTACTCAAAAGGCAGAGACAGGTGGATCTCTTGAGTTTGAGGCCATAGAGAGTTTCAGGCTGATCAGAGCAACATAGTGAGACCCTGTCTCAAGCCAAAAGGGGGAGGGGAGGGATGGGGGGAATGGGAGTAGTGGCATGTGCCTTTAATCCCAGAAACTCAAGAGGCAGAGGCACAAATAATGCAAAATTCAGTTTAATTGTAGCCTGCTCTTATAGCAAGGCCAGGCCAGCCAGAGCTTTTTAATGAGAGAGAACATGTCTCATAGCATACATGGAGGCAGGAAGGTAGGAGTTACTCATTTTTATATTGAATTTTTGTGATTTTTAACACAGTATAGTTTGGGAGAGGTAGGAGGACTGGGAATAAAGCCACCCTGAGATGCTCTCTCAAACAAAGGAGCCAGGGAAATGGCTGGGCAGATAAAGGAGTTCAATCCCTGGGACCCACCCACATGATTGGAAAGGGAAAAACTGGCTCCGGTCCCCTCTCCCTCCATCTCCCCCTACCGACCTTCCCAATTTAAGGTACCAATATATAATATGGCCTATAGAGTTTTGTGTCCCCAAATGCTCCTTAGTGTGGGTCCACCCACGGAGGCCCACTAACAGTTCCATCCTTATAAGACTATATTTCTTCGAGGAGCCATTGGTTGCCAAAAGTTCATCTGGGTGAGTTGGAATTTCTTACCTACTTCCCATGTCTAGGCTGGGATTTTACCTGATTTGAACTTGTATATGGCTTGAGTATGCTATTCACATTGCTTCATACTAAGTTTTATGAGGGAAAATTGCATTTAAAATGTCTTGAAGACTGAATGTGAATAGTGTAGTGTAATCCCAACATTTAAGAGGCTGAAGCAAGTCTCTTAATTCCAGGCCAACCTGGCCTTACATAATAAGATAAGACCCTGTCAAAAACAACACACTGGCAAAGGATGTAGTTAATAAAAAGAACACTTAGCATGCTCGAGTCTGCCAGTAGATACCTAAAAGAGATAACTTTTATCCTCCTTAGCTTGTTACCATTTCCTATTTGGAACCTACGATATGTCAGTTTTTTAAAAAGGTTCCATTTACTGTGTGTTTGTCTTTGTTTGTGCCACTATACACAGGTAGCAGTCAGATCAGCTTGTAGGAGTCAGTTTCTCCTTTTCCATTTGTAGGTAGGTCCCAGGGATTGAACTCAGGTTATCCAGCTTGACATCAAATTCCTTTATCTGCCCAGCCATCTCACTGCACCCTTCATTTTTGAGACAGCATTTCAGAGTGGCCTCATTCCCAGTCTCCTACCTCAGTGTCTTGCTTCTGAGTGTTTTGCTTGCATGTATATATAAGTGCCCCAGGTGCATGCAGTGCCTGTGGAGGTTGGAAGAGGGTAATGGAGTCCTAGAACTGGAATTAGGAACTGTTGTTAGCTGACATATGAGGGCTGGGAAGGTACCTGGGTCCTCTGGAAGAACAGCAAATGATAGTAACCACTCAGCTATCTTTCTAGCCTCTTGATCTTTTTAAAGTCAGGGTCTCACTGTGTACCTCTCTCCCTGGCCTGAAACTGTGTAGACCAGGCTGGCCTGAAACTCAACGGAGATTTACTTGCTTATGTCTCCCAGGTGTTGGTATTAAAGATGTGTGCCACCTTGCTGAACTATGATTAGTTTTCTTTATGATTGAATCTAATCGGTACAGTTTAATTTCAGTAGTAATATTCTAAAGGATAATCACCTAATGATTGATAGGGCTAGTGAAATAGGTTAGGCTTTGTTTGTAGTTTGGTGTATAAGTGTTTTGCCTGCTAAGTACACCTCTGTCCTACAGCGCAGAGGCCAGAAGGTGTCGATCCCCTAGACCTGGAGTGAAGAATGATTGTTGGCTGCTATGTGGTTATGGGAAACAAAAAAACAATGTTCTTTAACTGTTGAGCCATCTCTCCAGCCCCTTGTTTGGCTCTTAAAATTCTTATTTTGCTACTGGACAAGTGCCTATGAAGAAAAAATATGAAAATGGGAGGTTAAAAAAGAACAGGCACTTTCTGTCCTAGTAATACCAGAGAGATAAATGTACTAGAGAGATAAGTCACATGATGGGGTTCAGCAAAGCTGGGGAAGATAAATTCAAAACAGGTGTTGGCTACATAGAAAGTTCAAAGCCAGTATGGGCTCTAGACCCTCTTTCAGCACTTTTCCACCCCAAAGAATAGACTTGTGAAAATTGATGTCCTCCTGAAATTACTTTGTATTTTATGTTAAATTTGAGGTTATATAAATATTCAGTTAATGGATTCCAGCTTGACTTTAATTTTCTCTCTTTTTAGGCAGCCTGCTTCTGCAAAGTGGTATGATCGAAGGGACTATGTGTTCATTGAATTTTGTGTTGAAGACAGTAAAGATGTTAATGTAAATTTTGAAAAATCCAAACTTACTTTCAGGTAAATTGATATTTTTACATCACTGTTATCCAGAGCTTCTGGATAATAGACAATTGAGTAAATTTAACTTTGTTTTTCTTATATTGAAACTATTACTAATCTTTTGTTTATGGAGACTAAAATTTTCTTTTTTTATTTCTAGTTGTCTCGGAGGAAGTGATAATTTTAAACATTTAAATGAAATTGATCTTTTTCACTGTATTGATCCAAATGTAAGTAATATTTGAGCTGTATTGGTTCAAGTTTCACAGGGTTTTGGTTTTTAGTTTTGAGACAGGGTCTCCCTTTATCCCCAGCCAGTCTGGAACTCATTATATAAACCAGGCTGACCTCCATCTCACAGAAATCTGCCTGCCTCTGCCTCCCAAATGTTGGGGATTGATGGTGTGCCCAACCATGCCCGACTAAATTTTATTTACCTTATGCAGACAAGAAAAAAGAATGATACTAGGTTAAACTAGAATCTTTGCGGGAATAGGAAGTAAAGTTAAATAATTTGAAATTTTTAGGACCCAAGGGTCTCCATGTTTTGATGTAGAGAAAATGTAGGCAAAGAAATGCAGAAAAGAACAGGCATGGTTGGCTCATGCCTATAAGCCCGGTATTTAGTATGCTGAGGCAGGAAGATTGTACAACGGACAAAAACCTTGTCTGCATAGCAAAACCCATCTCAAAAAACAAACCAAGGAAAAGAAACATAGAGCTGGGGGTGGTAATGCACATACTCCTTGCACTCCAGATGCTGTAAGGAAGAGCTTGAATTCAAGATGAGCCAGGCTGCAGTTAAAGGCCAGCTTGAGATACATAGACCTTGTAATCCAAAAAAACAAAGACTAGAGATAACGGCTCAGTGGTAGAACATTTGCCTAGTGTGTTGCAAGATCCTAGGTTTGATTTCTTAACAATGAAAAAAAGGGAGAGGATCAAAATAGAAATGTGCAAAGGAGGGGTCATAAGACAGACTGCTTTCTATCCTGTGATGATGCTTTTGTTTTAGGATTCCAAGCATAAAAGAACGGACAGATCAATTTTATGTTGTTTGCGGAAAGGAGAATCTGGGCAATCATGGCCTAGGTTAACAAAGGAAAGGGCAAAGGTAGGTTTTTGGTTTCTGATTTTGAAATTTCAACAAGAAGTAAAAGATACACTTAAAAATATTTTCATGATAATATAAAGGCTGGTGTTGTATGCTTTTCTCTGTCAACAAATGTGGTCATAAAATCAGTCCCAAGTCAATATAGAATCTTTTATATTTGAGAGACTGGCTGGCCCCAGGCTGAGAACGGAAGCTTATGAATTTGTGGCCAGCCTGAGCTATATAGTGAGATCAAATCCTTAAAAACAAAGATTCAGGACCAGAGAGGCTCAGCAATTAAGAGCACTGGCTCCTCTTCCAGAGGATCGTTCAATTCCCAGCACCCACATTGTAGCTAATAACCATCTGTAACTCCAGGTCTGGGGACTCTGACAACCTCTTCTGGCCTTTTCAAGCATTGCACATAAAACATGCAAAACACTCATACCCACAAAATACAAATAAATAAATATAGTTGACCCAGTTGACCCCCCCACCCACACACACACACAAGAAAGGAGTGTTGGCACACCTTTCTTCCCAGCACTCAGAAGGCAGAGGCAGGCTGGATCTCTGTAAAAACCAGGCCAGCCAGGTCTATATAGTGAGCTCCTGGCCGACTGTGACTACAGGGAGACCCTGTCTCAGAAAGACAAAACTAATTATAAGAGCACTGGCTGCTCTGGCAGAGGACCCAGGTTTGGTTTCTAGGACCCACATGGCAGCTAACAACCATCTAGCTAACTCTAGTTCAAGGGGATGCAGTGTCCTCTTCTGGGCATTGCGTGCAGATAAAACACTCATAAATAAATTTTTTAATTGAAAATAAACTGGAGCTTGGGGTAGGTAGCTCAGTGGGTAAAGGCAACTGCCCCAAACCAGACCTGAGTTTGATCCTAGGAACCTACATGGTAGAGTGATCTAACTTGAAAGACACACGCACACTCACCCTAATATGTATCAGGAAAAAAAGAGCTGGGCATGGTCACCAGAGGTAGAGGAATGTCTAATTCCCTGCTAGTTATGGCTACATAGTGAGAGTCTGCCTCAGACACAACAGTGGAGCTAAGGATATAGTTTCAGATGTCAGAATGCCTAGTAAACATGAGGCTCTAGGTTTGAATCCATGTAGTACCACGTCCTATAATTCATTCACTCTGGAGCCATAGGCAGGAGTTCTAAAAATAAAAGATTAGCTTTGACTAGGTAGTGAATTTGAGGCAACATGGCATACATGAGACTCTGCCTACAAAATAAAGTAATTCAAGTATTAGAGAGTAGTTGTTACCCATGGATATTTTTTATAAAACAGTATTTCACAAACCTGTTTGCTATTACAGACTTTTCTCTTTGTATCCTTTGTTCTAGTAACAGTAGTAAACCTGTATAGTTTCAAAAACTTACCATAGTGATGATGTTTGTGTTGTGATATACAGCTTAATTGGCTTAGTGTGGACTTCAATAATTGGAAAGATTGGGAAGATGATTCAGATGAAGACATGTCTAATTTTGATCGTTTCTCTGAGGTAAGTTTATTTTTTGACATTCTCTACTCCCCTAGCCTTAGTTTTTGTATACTTATTTAAATTTTTAAACATCTATTGGAATCCAAGACTATTATGAGTAAAACCAGTAAAATTCTGAAAATTGGGGCTGGTTTTGTAATGGTACATGCCCTTAATCCCACCCTTCAGGATGCAGGGGTAGGTGGATCCTGTTAGTTCAAAGTCAGCCTGTTTTACATAGTAAGTTTCAGGCCAGCCATCACTACATAGTGAGACCTTGTCTCAAAGAAAGGGAGGGAGGAAGGAAAACCAAAGAGGGGGGCACCAGGATCCTAACAACAAAAGTTAACTCTTTAAATGATTTTTGTTACTTGGTCTGTTTGGAGACAGAGTCTCCCTTTAACCCGAGCTGGCCTGGAAAGTCACTATGTAGACCAAGTTGACCTTGAAGTCACAGAAATAGGACTGCCTCTGCCTCCTGAATGCTGGATTTAAAAGTGTGGGCCACTGCACCAGGCTATGATTTTTGTTCTTAAACTAGTGTTGTGGGGGCTGAGAGATGACTCTGACAGGTGCTCTTTAGCAGGAGCACAGACATTCACACAAATAGATGTAATTTTTTTTCTTCTGTTTAGTAAGTATGGTTCTAACACAAGTAGCTTTAGCATTGAAACCATCTTGGAGCATGAAGTCACCGGTTGGCTTTCATTTTAGGGTTACATAGTGTAATCATAAACTCAAAAGTCATGGTAAGTTAGTTCACTGAAAATTAAGCAAACATTTTTTGTTTGCAAAAATAAAGGAGCGAGGTAAACAGGGGATTTAATGTTGTTTTCTAAAATGACACAATTAGTACTGTGACCACAAGAAAATATGCTATTTGTAGTTCTATGTAGTGATATAACTCAGTTGGTAGATTGCTTGCCTAGTATGCATGAAGTTCTGAGTTTGATCCCAGTCCCTAGTACTTTATGAAACTAAGAGTGGTGCCATATACTTGGTAAGTGAAAGGCAGCAAGTTCAGAGTCAGCCTGGACTACAGGGTACCTTTTCTTCAAAAAAAGGAACTTAAGTTTCCAAGTTCACATATTTACTACCTTATTTAATGTCTTACATGGCTCTTGATTTCAGTAGGAAGCGAGTATATTGTATTTGTGATTCTTCTAAAGTACTTTCATCTTGGTGCTATTGTCCCTCCCTACCCCTTTTCACATTGTGTTTTCAGTGCACAAATTTAAGTGTATCCTTGTGTGCAATGCCCACAGAGGCCAGAAGAAGGTTCTGATCCCTGGAACTGGTGTTGAAATCTGTCGTGTGGGTGCTGGGAATGGAATCTAGGTCTGAAAGAGTGGCCAATAAGTGCTCTTACTCACTGTTCTATCTTTCTAGACTTTTCTTTAGACAGTCTTAGCTCTCTCTTCTGCTTCTCATGTTATCTTGTGGTCTGCCACTGATCGGTACCCCTGGACCAGGATTTTATGTTCAGGGTCATGGCCTTGAACTTTCAGTCCTCCTGCCTCTACCTCCCAAGTGTTGGTGTTATGTGTGCCACCTTGTTTACATTTCCACATGCTAGGGATTGAACTCAGGGCCTCGTGCATGCTAAGCAAATAATACCAGCTAAGTGGTTCTCCTATACCTTCAGCCCCCTTATTTTAAAGACTGATGGATAGTCCATTATTTTTAAGGCTGAACACTAGTATGTGTAACTAAATATCTTTAATATGTATGCATGCTTTGCCTGCAAGTGTACCATATGTGTGCAGAACCCACAGAGGACAGAAGAAGGTGTTAGATCCCCTGGAGCTGGAGTTACAGGCAGTTGTGAGCTGCCTGATGTGGGTGTTGAGAACCAGAAGTGAACTTGGGCTTCTCCAGAAGAATAGCAAGTGCTCTTAAACAGAAAGTCCTCTTTCCAGCCACATTTTTGTGTTATGGGGTTGTTTGGGTTTTATGTGTGTGGTGTTTTGACTGAATCTCACTATGCAACCCTTACTGGTCTAGAACTTGCTTTGTAGACCAGGATGTTGAAGAACTCACACATCCACTTGCTCTGTCTCTCAAGTACTGGGATTAAAGATGTGCCCCACCACGTACAACCATCCCTAGGATTTAAAATCCATAATTATATCGTCACGCATATATCAACTATAACTACAAATTAATCTTTCTTTGCACTCCAGAGGTAACTGCTATACAGAATTTTAACACTTAATTTTCCTATCATACATATCTTGCTGCTTGACATTTTAATAACTTTTCCTAGTTTTTGTAGACAGGATCTTGTATATTCCACCAAGTTGACCTCTAATTTAGTTTATATAGTTGAGGATGACTACTTATCCTCCTTTCTTCATCTCCCAACTGTGGAGATTACAGATACATTCCACCTACTCCCCCACTTCTCATTCTACCTTAACTTTTCTGTAAAGAGAAGTTAATTTCCCTGCAAGTTTATCAGAGCCTATAATGGACTTAAGGCTTATTCTGGATTGTGCAGCCTAATAATTAATAATTAATGATGAATTTAACATTTTTTAAACTAATTTTTAAACTTGTAATAGATGATGGACCACATGGGCGGTGATGAGGATGTAGATTTACCAGAAGTAGATGGAGCAGATGATGTAAGTATACGTGTTAATGATTATTAACATCTTAAAGGAGAAAGCCAGTGTCTTAAATAATATGCCTTTTAAATATTTGTACCTAATAGGGAAGTTGTGTTTGGACATTTAAGGATCGTATTTTCAAAGAATTATTGCATATATATCTTAAAAGTTAAAGGATTGCCTTTGACTAAGAATGTTTAGGATTTAAAAGCAGATTGGTTAGACTATACTAAAAGAATGTGAATGTATAAAGGGGAGGGTATACTAGAATCCTTATCCTGACATTCTGTTAGGATATGTATTTGGGAGAATTCTCAGACAGTTTCAGTTTCTGTTTGTCTTTGTATTGAGCCATCTTTCCTTTCACTGAATGCTAGGAGAGGACAGTTAGGGAAGGGGGCACGCAAAAGATAAGCTGAATTCTGGCCTGTAAGGACATGTGGTTATAAAATGATCGGTTGTCTGCTACACAGCCTTAAGAAAAGGTTTAGTTTAAGTGAATTAACCTTAAGAAAATTAAGGTTTGAATTCAGTGATTAAATTTCTGGGTTCAGTGTAAACTATTCAGTTAGGAGAGGAATACCTGACCAGCCTTAACTTTTAAAATATTTGTTCTCCTGCAGGATTCACAAGACAGTGATGATGAAAGTAAGTGTCTTTTCAAAAATGCTTCTGCTCCAGTGGTGTCTCGATCAAGCTTGACTTTCACATAGATTATCACCTTTTTTTTTTTTAAAGCTCAAGGACAATTTTTTTAAGAGTTTCATAGAAAATATACTAAAGGTTAAGTGAAAGTGCTGGCATCTGCCAGTAGAGGTGGAGAACTTCATACCTTTTAAGTTACAGAAGTTTTTAAAAGCACTCCCCAAATTGGAAGTGGGCTTATGACCTGAGGAAAGCCCCCAAAGGCCTTCATCATAATCCTTAGAAAATATTATCATTAAGGTGTTATATAGATTCTCAATATTTAGAAATGGTTTTGAGCTAATAACACACATGACTTACTAGGAAACTTTTAATTCTGTTGTTGGCTGCTTTTCCAATAAGACTTTAAAATTGTTACATGCTCTTGTACTTCTTTTGCTATCCACATTGATTGTTTTTTAAAATTCCTTCAGAAATGCCAGATCTGGAGTAAGGAAGATTATCATCACCTGGATTTTGAGAAAGGAAAAATAACTTCTCTGCAAGATACCGTAATCGAGAGAATTCCTGAGTTGATAGCTCTAAAGGCTCTATTTGCCTCCTTTAACCCATTTTTCAACCTGTTTGATTTTTTTTTTTTTTTTTTTTTTAAAGGCTTCACTAAGGGTTGATAATGTACCATTGTATGGGGCAATTTTAAGTCAGCTAAGGCAATATCCTTATGCATGAACATTTCCCAGACTTCATGAAGCTGTTGATCCTAGGCAATTGATACAGCAGCTGTGATAAAAACATTTCACTTAAGTCTCCTTCACTTCATAACATAGTTACTGACATGATAGGAAGCTCTCAGCTTAGGGAAAGATAACTATATTTTAGGTTCTAGAATGTGGACTTTAAACTGGCCAAAACAAATTGATATCTTAAACTGATAACCTGTCATTCCTCCAGTGTATCTTTCAGGATTGTTCACTAAAGTTTTATTTTTCAAAAAAGGTACTTCACATTATTGTATGTAAGTGATTACTTGTCAGTGTTCGATATATCTTAGCTAAAACTAGTGAATGCCCTAACTTAGATGGTTTCTGAAGCCTATACATTTGGTATTGTTTGGCCCTTAAGCTTTTACATCTCTTAGCATGGAGGACGAAGAAAGCTGTACATTGTTGCTCAAGAGTCTGTACATTTTAGACCAGATTTGTATTTGCACTGTCAGTATGGCAAATGAGTGGAAAAATGTTAATACACTATTGGATTTTTTATTTCTTGTTTTTATTTCAGCTTATACCCTGGCTGAAAAAAAAACCTCAATTTATGTTCATGACAGTGGGGATTTTTTTAAATGTCTACATTCTTTCTAATAAACCGTTGGAAGATTTCTTGGCTGTTCTTTTAAGTGTCTGGTTTACTGTAATCTCATGTATTTGCCATTTACTGGAATGGAGTTCTAATTTTTGAGGGAAAACTTGGGACTATTCCTCTGTTTTGAAAAAGAGGCTTGCTGTAATGTCACAGGAAACCCTTTTAAAGTGGATCTGTAATGGAAAATTGTAGATGCACTTGGCAGCAGCTGGAAAAGTGTTGTGATTTGATTGAAATAAAACTCAATGTGTTGTCCTCCTATAAATCTTTCCACTTCTGCATTTTAGCAGTTTTCCTTCCTTCACAGCTTCTAATTCTGATAGCATAGGAATCCTTTGTGTTTAGTCCTTTGTTATTCGAGATGTGTTTCAGGCAGTGTTGGAAGTGCAAAAAATTTCTGTGCTTAGATAGCTCACAAGTTAGAGATGGGCAACAAATATATACCAGGCGGGGCTTGGAGAAGGTAATGTGCTTGGGTTGCAGTGAAACACTTTTTCCATTTATTTCTGGATGGGTAAGTATGTGTGTGCCACAGCATTCCTGTGTCGGTCAGAAGACAACTTGCCAGAGTTGCTGCTTCTCTCCATAGTAAAGGTCTTATAAGCACCTTTACCCCTTGAGCCATCTTGCTCGTACAAAGCCACCCTACCTTTAAAAAGCAGATTTAAGAAGCCCTGTATATAAAATTATCCCTTCAGTGTCTCCTCAGCTTCCATGTTTGCATCTATAATGAAACTGTTTCCTGGGCTGTCAATGGTAAAGGAACTGGCTCCTAAGTCCCAGGACCCACATGGTATAAGGAAGAGGATGGACTCAAGTTTTCCTTTGACATCCATACTGGGGATTAAAACCTTTTAAACCTCCCTCTTCTAAGAAAATTTGGGGAGAGGCTAGGAAGATGGCCCTATTGTTTAGAACTCTTATAGCAGAAGACCAGTGTTCAGTTCCCAGCACCAATTTGATGGCTCACACTGATCTGTTAACAACAGTTCTACAGAATCTGATTCCTTTTTCTGACCCTCAAGGGCACCGTGTATACATTGTGCATTTACACACATGGAGACAAAAAACTTTCGAGACAGGGTCTCCCTGTAGTCCCAGCTGGCCTGGAACTCAAGAGACCCAGGTCCACCAGCCTCTGCATTCTGAGTGCTGGGATTAAAGATGTGCCCCACCATACCTCACCCAGCTAACACAAATAGTTTCATTTTTTAATTTTACATGTGTTACCATATGTATATTCACCATGTGCATGGATGTGTCTGGAGAGACCAGAAGAGGATTATCAGATCCCTCCTGAGTTTGATGTGATGTGAACTGCTCTATGTGGGTGCTTGGAACCAAATCTAGTCCTGAGAGCAGCAAGTGCTCTTCACTGCTGAACCATTTCTCCAGCCCCTTTTTTTTCTTGAGGTGGAATAATAAGGAAAGCCTTATTTGCTTATGTTGAGAATCAAATCCAGAACTTTGCTACCAAGCATATTTCTAAGCACAAGAATAGGGGTTTATTTGAAAGTTGGCCAGTGGAAGGAAGGCCTTGGTGCTAGTTAAAGGTTTGTGCACCACCTGACATGGGATTTGAACTCCAGTCCTTATGATTGAGCAGCAAGTGCTTTTAACCATTGAGCCATTTCTCCATCCCAAAACGTTTGAACCAGATATAATTGAGACCCTGTGACAGGAGGGTCACTATCATGAGTTCAAGGTCATCCTGGACTACAAATGAGACTTGAAAAATAGCCAAAAAGAAATTAGGTAGTGGTGTGCCTATATGTAGGAGGATGAGGATCATTTGGACTGCAAGCCTGGGCAACAATGAGATCTGTTTTGGGAGTGAGAGAAAGGTAAGTTAACCCAGAGAAAAAAAAATTAACATTTTATTCTTTGTGCTTGGGAGCAGAGTTCCAAGATCAGCCTAAGCTTTATAGACTTTGTCTCAGTGTGTCCTTAAAAACAAAATGAAATTTGCCAGGCTTGGTAGTGCACACTATTAATTCCAGCACTTGGTAGGCAGAGGCACAAAAGTAATAATGAAATTTAACACTTTTTAAGAGTAATCATGACAAGCAATAGGTAAACAGGTAATCCAGTAAACTAAGTGTCTAATAAAGCTGAAATTCCCCCTGAGCCTAGAGTGTGACTCGGTGGTGTGCCTAGCCTAAATGAGGCTCTGGACTTTATGCTGAACAATACCAAAAGAAAAGTATATGAATTAGGAAAATGTAAGTTAAGGTTAATGCCACATTAGAAAATAGGGGAACTGAAGCCAGTTGGGTCCTAATAGTTCCAGGATATATGGTAAGACCCTATCAAGTTTTTGTGAAGATGCTGGGAGTCTGGTAACTATTGAGAGGGCCTCAGTAATTTATCAGAATTCCATTCAAATGGGTATTTAAAACTATCTTTGTTATGTGTATGAGTGTACTGCCTGTATGTGAGTGCACCTATGTTGTGCAGTGCCCATGGAAATCAGAAGAGGCTATCTCATTGGGTCCCCTGGAACTAGAGTTACAGATGGTTGTTAGCTGTCATGTGGGTACTGGAAATTGAACCAGGGTCCTCTGCAAGAGCATCCTCTGCTGAGCCATCTTTTCAGCCAGTTTTTTGAGACGGGTTTTATTATGTAGCACTGGCTGTCCTGGAACTCAAGAGATCCACCTGCCTCTGCCTTCGGAGTGCTAAGATCAAAGGTATGCACCATCATATCTGGGTTAAGCCAGTGTTTTGTTTCTAGACTTCTTCAGAATACTGGATGGTATGCACAAAGATGTCACACTCTTTCCTTCACTATTATAAGTGTTGTATGACTAAGGGGGTGAGGGAAATGTAAAATTAAGATCTGCCCCTAATATGGAACAATGAGAGCACAAAGCATGACTTGTTCAAATTCATCTGGCTGTATAAAATTTTTTCTGTTAGACTATGGACCCCTGAATTTTTCTCAGCTTAACTGCTGAGCTCTTTTCTGCCTCATGTGAAACATTTTTAAATTTTTAGTGTTGGAGACTTTAATGTTTAGGTGTTCCCACTGAGCTGTACTACAGGCCTTGTTAAACATATTTCAATGATAACTTATTGGCAAGGGAGTGAGATTTAGGCAATAGTAATGAAAGGACCTGTTCTTATTCTGTACACCTAAAAAATATGTTCCTGTAGTACAGTAATAACATCCTAACATTGTGGTCCAAAATAAATTGTGTGAATTTGGTGGTCGTGTGTGTGTGTGTGTGTGTGTGTGTGTGTGTGTGTGTATGATAGGTTCCAGCTGGTCTTGACCCTAACAGTCTACCTGTACCTCCCAAATACTGGGATTACAGATAAGCACCAACATGCCCATTTCTGTTTTGTGCCTCCCCCCATCACAGTGCTGGGGATGGGAGTCTAGCATCCCCTATTGTGCTAAGCAAGCACTCTAGGCACTGGAGAAACAGCTCAGTGGTTAAGAGCACAGGTTGCTCTTGCAAAGGACTTGGGTTGGTTCCAAGTACCCACATAGTGGCTAACAACCATAACTCAGTTCCGGGGGACCTGACACACTCTTCTAGCCTCTGTGGGTATTGCATGCATGGATGCACTTACATGCAGGCAAAACATTCAAAAAAATAATGTTTTTTAAAAGCAAGTATTTAGGGCTAGAGAGATTAAGAGCACTGACTGCTCTTGCAGAGGACCTAGGTTTGGTTCCCAGCACATACATGGTGGCTAACAACTGTCCCTAACTCCAATTCCAAGGGTTCTTAACACTTTTCTGGCTTCCACTGGCATTGCACACATGGTGCGGGTACATGCAAAACACAAATACACATAAAGTAAAAATAAGGAAATTTTAAAAAGAAAAACTAATCGTAATTAAAGAGGCTAAGGATCTTTGACTATTGAATAGATTACTGTAGTTCCCAACCTTAGTTAATAGTAGCCTAACACAGTGTTCCAACTTTTTCCAGTTTGCTCCTCTGTTGCTGTGCTAAAACACCATAAGCAACTGGGGCAGGAAAGAACTTACTTGGTTTGCATGTCCTGATCACAGTCCTTTATTGAAGGAAGCCAAGGCAGAAACTCAACCTTAGAGGCAGAATCCTAGAAAAAGAACTGAAGCAGAGACCATGGAAAGATGGTGTTTTTTGGCTTGCTCACCTCACTTGTTCTTACTTTTCTTAAACAGTCTTATGTCTACCTGCCCAGGGATGGAATCATCCTATACCAATTAACATGAAAATGCTCCCACAGACTTGCCCAGAGGCCAATCTGATGGAAGCAATTCCTCAGTTAAGGTTCTCCTCTTCCCAGATGAGTAGTTTGAGTCAAGTTAATAAAAATTAACCATGATTGACCTCTTGTCAACTTGACACTCAGATATCATTAAACTATATCCTTTCCTTTCTTACTGCCAAGATCTTAGGTTAGCATCATAACACAGTCCAACTTTAGAAGTCCTGAAACTTAAAAGTTTCATGTCCCCTTAAAAATCCAAAGTCACTTGCTCAACTGTGGACTCCTGTAAAATTTGAAAAAAAATTAAAAATCACTTTTTTTTTTTTCCAAAAGGGAAGAACCAGGGCACTGTTACAATTAGATCGAAACAAGACCAAAATGGACCAGTGTAAATAGCTCAGTGCTGGACATCTGGGATTCACAATCTTCTGAACTCCAAAGGGCTTAGTCTGTTGCTGTTCTCTGGCTCTACCATTTGCAGCACATTCAGCTTGTCTCAGACTTAGGCTGACTCCACTTCACACCTGCTGCTGTCCTTGGCAGACAGCCCTTGGTCCTGGCATCTCCAATATGCTGGGATCTTTACTGCCTAGGGCTACACCTCATCAGTGACCTCTCCTGGCCTCATACTGCCAAACCTCAGCTTCTGTGTGCTGATGCCAACAAAATGCTTCCCAGAAGATTCCAACTCAATGATGCTGGCCTCTTATCAATTGCAGCTGATTTTCTAGCCCCAGCTAACCAGCATCAGTTGTCCCAGTAAAGCAAAGGTTTAACTTCAGTGGTACTAATGTCTTCAGTGGTACTAATTCTTCAGCCCCAGCTGGCCAGAAATCACAGATTCTTCATTCAGAATATCACATGAACAGCCTGATAGAATTTGTGAGGGTCTGTCAGACATCCCTCTAAAACTTCACAAGCCAGGTATCCATTGTCTGCATTTCTCTTAGCACTATCTTCAGTTTTCCACAACTCTAATTTCTGAGCACTCAAGGGCTTTTTCAGCCCAAAGCCCTAAATTCCTTCCATAATTCTCTAAAACAACATGTTCACAGCAATATCCCACTCTAGTACCAATTTCTGTTGCTGTAATAAATACCATGACTGAAAATAACTTAGATAGGAAATGGTTTATTTCATATTACAGTTTATAGTCCATCATTTGGCAACTGAGGAAGCCAGGGCCGGAACTCAACGGAGGAACCTAGTGCAGAAACTGAAGTAGAGACCATGGAATAATGCTCAGCTCTCACCAGAGAAGCTTCCTTATTCAGCAGATGGTGATTAACACAGAAACCCATAACTGGCCAGTGCAGAGAACAAGAGGCTATAGAGTACTCATCCCTCAACAGAACACCTATATTAAACTTCTGCCTCAGGGATCATTGCAGAAGATGGGGTGAAAAGATTGTAAGAACCAGAGGTGGTGAATGACCACAAGGAAACAGTTTTCCAGACAACTGGTCAGTATGAACTCAGAGCAATAGTGACAAGAATATACGAGTCCCATGAACACTCAAACCAGAAAAAAATCCCAGACATGGAGAAGTAGGTAAAGAACCTCTACTTAACCTAAGGGAATTTTGGCAACTGACGGCTCCTGGGTCGGGAAGAGACAGTCTCTTTCAAGGATAGGATTTGATAGATTAATTAGACTTCAGTGAATGAACCCACACTGAAGATTTGGGGACCCAAATTAGACTCTATGGGCCTCTATAAAGTACATTGAATTGGGCAAGGGACAATAAGAGAAAGTGTAGGGAGGGGATCTAAATACTATCAAATTTTATTGTATGAAAGCTCACAAAAAAAAAAAAAAGAAAGAAAGAAAAGTGAGTTTTAAAACAAATATGAAGGGCTGGAGAGATGGCCCAGTGGTTAAGAACACTGGCTGTTCTTGCAGAGGTCCTGGGTTCAATTTCCAGCACCCACATGATGGCTAACAACCATCCATAACTCCAGTTCCAGGGGACCTAACACCCTCTTTTGACCTCTGAGGGCATTGCACTGACCAGGATAACTTGATAAAATGTTTGTAACTTGTTAAAATTATAAACAAAAATGTCTAAACTAAACATAACTATGATTAGCTTTTGTTGAGCTATGCCTTAATGTATGTACTTACATACATGCAGGCCATACATTCATACATATAAAATAAAAATAATAAAATGTTTCTAAAAAGAAGTTAGTCAAGAATTAGTAAACTGCTAGAAGAATGTGGGAACATGACTAATGTGGATATCAGTATTATACGGAGTTGATGGTAAATACACTTTTCATCATTAAATTGGAAAGGCTTTCAGTTATGAACTGTAGGGCACAGTTACTTGTGATTACAGGTGTGCTCCAACTGGACCTCAAACATAGCTTGTATTTTAATGAGGTATCACTTTCATAATCTGGAAATCAATCAAGAAATATAGTACCAAAAGTTTAAAATAAATATCAATTTGGGCTGGGCATGGTGGTACACACTTTTAATCCCTAGCACTTGGGAGACAGAGGCAGCAGAATCTGTGAGTTTGAGGCCAGCATGGTCTACATAGTGAGTTCCAGATTAGCCAGGGCTACATAGTGAGACCCTGACTCAAAAAACTAAAAGGAAAATAAAATCAGTTTGTTCAGAAACCCTATTAAGGCCTATCTCAACAAAAGCTAATCAAAATTATGTTTTGTTTAGACATTTCTGTTTATAATTTTAATAAGTTATGTAAATTTAGAAAAAGGTGCGCTATGAATGTGGTTAAATGGTGAAGTGCTTATCTAGCTCTAGTTCAGTCCGCAGCCATGGAAAACAGAAAACAGTGAAGAAAAAGGTTGTTGGGGCTTGCATATTGATAGGTAAGTCATTAACAAAATTAAAAATTCAAAAACATGTCCAGCGTGGTGGTGGCACATGCCTTTAGTCCCAGCACTTGGGAGGTAGAGGCAGGTGGATCTTTGTAAGTTCAAGGCCAGCCTGGTCTACATAGTGAGTTCCAGGCCAGCTGGGGCTACAGGGAGACCCTGTCTCAAAAAGACAAAAAAAAAAAATCACAAATATAAGCATGATGATCTTTTTATGGAGAAACAGCTTTGTACACTTACACAGAAACCTTGAATTAATGCAATATTACTTGATATAAAAATTATTTAATGTATAATTGGAATGCCTGAGAAAAGTTACATTGTGTAATAATAGTCTGCTAGGTGGACAAAGAAATGTGATTCATTTCAACTAATGACATTCAGTTACTTGAAGACATATATTTATCTTAGAAACCTGGATTAAGTCAAACTTCAATATAAATGTGTTTGCCTCCCCATGACCTTGATGATTAATAAAACTGTAAGTTGACCAAAACAAAAATTAGTAATAGAGGGATGGGGTTGTAGTTTACTAGTAGAGCAGTTGAGTAGCATCCCCAAGGCCCTAGGTTCTGTTTCATCACCACACTCGAACACACACAAATGTGTGAAGGAACTGGTGATTCCCCATACCTTTCTACTGGGTATGGTGGCACATACTTGTAATTCTAATACTTTTGAGGTAAACACAGGAGTATCAGCAGTTCAAGGTCATCCACAGGAAATTTGAGGCTAGTTTGGAATATTTGAGATCCACTCTCAATAAACAAACTTGCATCCAGGTGTGAAGTGCCTTTAACCCTAGTATTTAGGAGGCAGCCTGGTCTGTACAGCCAGTTCTAGGTCAGCAGGGGTTACAGGTAGACCCAGTCTCAAAAAGACCAAAAAATCCCAATACACAACAAAAACAAATACAAACAAACTGCGGAGAGCAGTGGCATAAACAGAGAAGAGTACAGATCTTCATGAGTTCAAGAACAGCCTGGACTATGAGTTCCAGGTCAGCCAGGGCTACACAGTGAAACCAAAAAAAAAAAAAAAAAAAAAAAACAAATCAAAATAAGCCAACCAAGTATCAAAATCAAGCCTTAGTTGAAAAAGAGGAGGAGAGAGGTTTTTTGTTTTGGTATAAAATTATCTTGGACTTTTAAGCAGAAATAATTTATACAATTGATAGGAAATAATGGTCTCAGCTGGCCTGGAACTCCCTATGTAGAGGAGGCTGGCTTTAATCTCACAGAGATCTGCCTGCCTCTGCCTCTGGAGTGTAGGGATTAAAGGTGTGTGTGACCACTCCCCTTTTAAACCAAAAAAAAAAAAAAAAAATCTGTGTATCTGCGTGTATGCATGAGTGTGTGCACCAATGTGTGTTGCCTGTGGAAGTCAGAGGTCAGCTTCAGTTTTCTTCAATCACTTTCTAGTCTTTGAGACAGAGCCTCTGACCGAACAGGAAGCTCACTTTTTCACCTAAGCTTGACTGGTCAGTGAGTTCTGAGGATCCTCCTGTCTCTATCTTGTTGTGCTGAAGTTAGAGATTAATTTGGCAATGCCTGGCTATTTTATGCAGGTATCAGAAGACCCAATTTCAGATTCTCATTCTTTCTCAGTTTGCAGGCAAGCACTGAGTTATCTCCTCAGCCCACTCTGCCCTCCTCCCCGATTCTTTTGAGACAGGGTCTCACTATGTAGCCCAGGCTGGCCTGGGGCTCACTATGTAGACCACACTGGCCTTGAACTCTGCCTCCTGAGTGAGGCATGCACCACTATGTCTGGCTCTTAATTACTTTTTTGAGAACATCATATACAACACACTCTGCTCACCAAATGCATGAGATATTTAATTGGATAGAATCCAAATGATACAACATGAATAAAATTAACTAAGTAGCTTGATGCAGTGACTTATGATTCTTTTTAAAGCATATTTTTTTATTTTATGTGTATGAGTGTATTGCCTGAATGTATTAAGTACAATTATGTTGTGCAGTACTCCTGTGGGTCAGAAGAGGGCATCAGATCCCCTGGAACTGGAGTTATGGATTATTGTTGGCTGCCATATGGATGTTGGGAATCAAACTGGGTCTTCTGCAAGAGCAGCCAGTGCTCTTAACTGCTCATCCATCTCTCCAGCCCCTTGACTTTTTATTAAAATTTTTATGTGTATGAGTATAATGCCTTCATGTGTTTAAGTGCACCCGTGTTGTGCAATGCCTTCAGAGTCAGAAGAGGGCATCAGATTCCCCTGGAACAGGAGTTATAGAAGATTGCAAGCCTCCATGTGGGTGCTGGGAACTGGACCCGGATCTTCTGCAAGAGCAGTTAAGTGTTCTTAACCACTGAGTTATCTCTCTAACCCTGACTTATGATTCTCATCCCAGTACCTGAGACGCTAAGGTAAGAGGACTGAGAATTGAAATCTAGCTTGGGCTACTAATGAAACTGTCTCAAAAAACAAAACAAAAATACAACAAACAACAACAATAATAACAACGTGTATATAAAGTTATATGCCAGGTATTTTTCTAGTTTTTCATACTTTGAGACAGGATCTCCCTGAATTCTCAGCTGGTCTGGAAGAAGGCCAGGTTGGCCTTGAACTCACAGAGATCTCTGCCTCCCCAGTGCTGAGAATGAAGTCATGTACCCCCACACCCAGCAAAGGCATCTTTTTAACCTTTTAAAAAGATTTTTAAAAAATTATGTGTCTGCATGAGTGTCTGTTTGGGAGTGCAGGTGCCCAGGAAGGCCAGAACAGGGTGCCATCAGATTCTCTGGAGCTGAAATTACAGGTGGTTGTGAACTGTCTGGGTGATGGAAATGGAACTTGAGTTCTCTGCAAGAATAGTCTGTGTTCTTAGACACTGAGCGATCTCTCCAGTCCCTTCATATATTTTGCTTAATCTTCAAAACAGCCCTATGAGTTATCACTATTATTATTATCATTATTATTATTATTATTTGTCTTTTGAGACACGGTCTCCCTGTAGCCCCAGCTGGCTGGGAACTCACAGAGATCTGTTTGCCTCTGCCTTCTAAGTGCTAGGATTGAAGGTGTGTGCCACCCTGACCAACTATTATCCCTCTTATACATGATTCAGATTAATGTACAGAGAGATTTGTCCAGTGATTGTAAGTGGAAAGAACAAGATTTTAACCTATTCTGGTTCCCTTTGTGATTTTCTTATGTATCTTAGCTGAGCTACAGAAACTTCAGCCACAGATAAAGGAAGACATTTGAATGATTGTGATCTCTCTTTTAAAAGAGATTGCCGCCCAGCAAAACAAACTCAAATAAAAATTTTATATTGGGGCTGGAGAGATGGCTCAGTAGTTAAGAGCACTGCCTGCACTTGCAGAGGACTCTGTTTCAAAGTTCCCACCACCCACATGGCAGCTAATTATTGTCCAAAACTCCAGTTCCAGGGGATCCAGTGCCCTCTACTAGCTTCCATGGGCATTGCATGATTGGCGTGCACTCACATACATGCAGGTAAAACATTCATACACATAAAAATAATAAAAAATATATTTCTTAAGAATCTTTTTTTTAAAATTGTAATTCTGCAGGCATACATTGTAATTACAGCATTTGTGCAGAGAGAATGATTTTAAGATCAGCCCAGGCTGCATAAAACTGTCTCAAAAAAGAGGAGTAGGGGGTGGAGGGAGGGTTGTGGATATAACTCAGTAGCTCAGTGATTGTGTAGCATGTATGAAACTCTAAATTCGATCCCCAGCACCACAAACACAGAGGAAGTATGTTTTGTGTTTTGATACTTCTCATTGAAATTATCTCATTGAAAGAGTTCCTACTGGCCAAACCCAAATGGTTTTCCAGTCTTTTTTTTATTATTATTATTTAATAGATTTGTATTTTTCCAAATGTACAGAACCTGTTCAGACATTTTCACCAGCACCTGGGGCATCTCCACTCATTGTGTTTCTGATGTAAATTACTGGGGCTCTTTGCTTTGAAAACAGTTTGGTAAGTTCTTTACTAAGGAACTCCTGAAAAGACTGGGCACCTCCACTCTTCAGTCTTTCAGAGACCACAGCTGGGGTAATAAGTTTATAGCTGGGAACTTCCCTATTTTGTTACACGTTTATACACGTACCTTTGTCGAACGGGACTAGGTTGTGACCTTCTTGTGAACTTTGACTTGACTACTTCTTTTTGGCCTTGCCCCTATTCATTCTGTGATTTTTCATTCTGGAAGAGCACTCCCATCCGGCCAGCCTTCATTCCCATTCAAAAACCCTCTAAGAGCTGGCTCAGGCTTCCCACTCCAGTCTCGTCTTTTTACGAATGTTTTTCACCTTACCTACAACCAAACTACCGGCAGTTCCAACAGGAGGAACATGCTGTTTCGTGCAAACGTGTGCTTGATATATTTCTTCTTTTTTACCTTAGGGATTTGGGCACATATTTCACAGCCAGGGTCTCTCAGCATCCATTTCCAACAATGACCTTTTGCTTTTGTTTTTGAGACAGGGTCTTTTGCAGCCCAGGCTGTACTCCAAATCGAAACATAACCAAACCTGTCTCCGTGAACTCTTTTCTGATCCTACTGCCCCTACCTCCCAAGTTCTGGAATTACAGGCTTCTGCCATCAGGACTGGATAGGGCAGTTCCTTTGCATGACTGACCTAAATTTATACTTCGAGTGTTATAACTGTTTCCTCAGTGCCGAGCATATATTTGGTGGAATGACGAATCGCTTTAGTATCTTTCACCAACATATTTAAATGATAAAGATCTTCAGGGTTTCTGACTTGCTGAGCCTCCTGGGGCTTCCAATCTCACTAACTGTGCAAGAAAACCTGTGTTTTGATGCCACACAGGCTCCTAACTTCGCCACGGTGACCCTCAGTGGTGTTTCAGTAGGCCACCGTTACAGTTAACCCCTGCCCCTCAGTCTGTCAACTAACTCAAGGTCCTATCTAAGGAGCCACCCCAAGGACAAGCAAAGACGACCCACGCTCCCTAGCTCAGCAGGAACTCCGCCCCTGAACATTAACGTAGTTCCGTCGAGTACTTTCTTTTGCTGGCATTCCGACGGCCCAATTAGGGTTCGAGGCTCGGAGGATTGTGCTTCCAATGAGAAGAAAGGGCTTCAGATTGACATCAGCTATGTCCAATTGCTGAGAAGGTGAGAACTTTTTACCCTATTGCAGCACCACTCAGAATGACGAACAGCAAATTTACCCAACGGGTGTTCCCGATGCAGAGTAGGGTTCGTCCCATCTGCAGGACCGGTGGCGAGGGACAGTGCGGTGCTCAGTCTCCACCCGGACTCCGCCATGTTGAGTCTTGTGGGGCGAGTGGCCTCGGCCTCGGCCTCCGGGGCCCTGCGGGGACTCAGCCCTTCGGCGTCGCTCCCGCAAGCGCAGCTTCTCCTTCGAGCCGCGCCTGCCGCGGTCCATCCTGGTAGGTTTCCCTCGAGGAGCCTGGCTCATTTCTGCCTCCGCATGACCTTGAGCCTCGGTTGCGGCCTAAGGGATCCGCGGAGCCACACGGGTCCTCTGTGTAGCCAGCTACCGTCTGACGGTGGGAGAACGAGAACATTCGCCCCTGAGAGCTTTCTTCGAATTAGTAGCGGTCCATTTTGGAGAGAAAGGGCTATGTGATGGAAAGGCGGCGGGCAGGTGTCTTGACCTTGCGGTGGAATGGGGATAACAAATCCGGGAATAATGGCGGGTTTTGCAGGAGTGTGGGTGAGCTGTGCAGCGTAATCGATTGCTGCTTGGTCCTCTGGGCACGCCATCCCTGCTAGCAGGAGGCCGAGTCTGGGCTAAATCGGGGCTTCTGTTGACCTTTAGCCGTCCTGACTCAGTGCCGTGAAATCTTTTATATTAGCCAGAGACTATGCGGCGCAAACTTCTCCGTCTCCGAAGGCAGGCGCAGCCACCGGGCGCATTGTGGCGGTTATCGGCGCCGTGGTGGACGTCCAGTTTGATGAAGGATTACCACCCATCCTGAATGCCCTGGAAGTGCAAGGCAGGGAGACCAGGCTGGTTTTGGAGGTGGCCCAGCATTTGGGTAAGTCGGATTTTTAGGAGTAGTGAAGGTACTGTTTAACTTAAGTATCACAAAACCCATACTCTGTCCCTTCTGTGATGATTTTATCAAAATGACTTTCGTTCTTCTGAGTTTGCTGAAGCCATGGTTAGGTGCTGAGAAGGAGTCTTGTTTCACTTGGGTCACACTTATCAAAAGTTTGTGCGGGTAGCTTTGCAATGCCTTTATCTGACAGGTGAGAGTACCGTAAGAACCATTGCTATGGATGGTACTGAAGGCTTGGTTAGAGGCCAGAAAGTACTCGATTCAGGTGCACCAATCAAAATTCCTGTTGGTCCTGAGACCTTGGGCAGAATCATGAATGTCATTGGAGAACCTATTGATGAGAGAGGCCCTATCAAAACCAAACAGTAAGTACCTCTTACTGCATCTATGAACAAAGAAACTGCTTTTTCTTGTAGTTTTACATCTTCAGATGATACCCTTTTGTAAAGCAGAATCGTTGATATACTAAATTATTAAAACCACACAATGCATGCTTTTTTGAAGAAATTAAAAGATACCGAAGTTTTGGGTATTGAAAACTTACTGCTTAGAACACCCTCCACCTCCACTGATTAATATTTAAAGTTTACGTGTATGACTTAGGTTGTGGATTCTCTAACAGGTCTTTGTTTTCTTATTGGTATGTAAAGGAATGTTGTTATGTTAAGGCCCCTTAAAAGGAAACAGGGTTTTCAGGAAATAGGATTATTGATTCCTGAGACAGAGTAGTCTTAGGAAGTTTTAGATGTTATATGACTAGTTACTTGAAATAATAGACTGAACCCTCTAGTACAAGACTAGTCTTGATTATTGACAGACTCTTAAGTTATTTTCTGCAAGGTGAATTGGTATTGATCCTCATTTCTCTTTTTACCTTTACAGATTCGCCCCTATTCATGCTGAGGCTCCTGAGTTCGTAGAGATGAGCGTTGAACAGGAAATTCTGGTGACTGGTATCAAGGTTGTGGATCTACTAGCTCCATATGCCAAGGGTGGCAAAATTGGTATGTTATTGGTTGGTACCAATTTTCTAAATCTAATATTTGAAGGGAAAAAGACCAGTGGTCAATATGCTATGAGTGCATATTGATCTCCTTCACTGATGAGTAGCTTCTGACTTTCGTTCTTCTGAATTTACTGAAGCCAGATGCCATTCCTGAGAAGGCAAAAGATAGAAAATGAAGTTTAGTTAATTCAAGAATGCAGAGCTCTTAGGTATCTCCTCTTAACCTCCTAGGACTCTTTGGTGGTGCTGGAGTCGGCAAGACTGTACTGATCATGGAGTTAATCAACAATGTCGCCAAAGCCCATGGTGGTTACTCGGTATTTGCTGGTGTTGGTGAGAGGACCCGTGAAGGCAATGACTTATACCATGAAATGATTGAATCTGGTGTCATCAACCTAAAAGATACTACCTCCAAGGTGAGCTTGTTGATGTCCCCATGGTACCTATGGTAGAAAAGTGTCATCAGAAGCCCTGTTTTGTACTTTCATGTTAGTGTCCCAGGATGTTTCGAATTCTTGGTCCCCTCCACTTCTATACACCAATTTTTTTTTCTGATGTGAGAGTATATTTCTTGACTTTTTGGTAAATAGTTTAGTTGTTTGAAAGCTAATTCGAAGAGATGGATTGGAGGTGGTTCACATGTCTCAATCATGTTTTGTATCTTCAATTTCTAGTTATTTCCTACTTGAGGAAAATTGTCCTAAAAATAAGAAATTATTGCCAGAAGTGGTGGTTCATGCCTTTAATCCCAGCACTTGGGAGGCAGATGTAGACAGATCTCTAGGAGTTCCAGGTCAGCCTGGCCAACATAGCAAGTTCAAGGCTAGCTAGACCTACATAGTGAGACTCTCTCCAAAAAATTTATCATTATTGTTTTGAACCTCATGTCTAATGGGGAGAAGTTGGCAAGTAAAAATATTGGTACTGTAGTAGGAGAACCTTTAGTGATTTCTCTCTCAGATTTGAGGGTCTCTGGTGTGCATGTGGCTTCCTTAACAATTCTATTAAATTTTCTGTTTTGTGTTATTACTACAGGTAGCGTTAGTGTATGGTCAGATGAATGAACCACCTGGTGCTCGTGCCCGGGTAGCTCTGACTGGACTGACTGTTGCTGAATACTTCAGAGACCAAGAAGGTCAAGATGTACTGCTATTCATTGACAACATCTTCCGCTTCACCCAGGCTGGCTCAGAGGTATGAGGGAAGCCTTGTGAGGACCTGGTTCATTGGACCTACCTGTGGAGTTGTGAATATTAAGTTAAAGATAAGACACCTAAGATGTTTGTTTTTTATTTTGTTTTTTTAGGTGTCTGCCTTATTGGGCAGAATTCCTTCTGCTGTAGGTTATCAGCCTACCCTAGCCACTGACATGGGTACAATGCAGGAAAGAATCACCACCACCAAAAAGGGATCTATCACCTCTGTACAGGTAAGAAAAATTAAGTGGATAAAGACTTAATTTGTAGAAAGGCATTTAGGGAGATCTAAAAACTTTTGGAGGACTAGAGAGATGATTTCCAAATTCAGAATATATAACTGTTTTTGTAGGGGACCTGAGTTTGGTTCTCAGCATGCAAGTGGGCTGGTGGGCTCATGACTCCTTGTTACTCCAGCTCTATAGGATTCAACACTCCCTTCTATCTTCTGCAGAGTACCCACACTCAAATGCACAAACCCCCTATACAGACAGACACACAATTAAAAATAGCGTGGTGTGTGGTGCATACCTTTAATCCCAACACTCAGGAAGCAGAAGCAGGCAGACCTCTGATTTTGTGACCAGCCAGGGTTATATAGTGAGACCCTGTCTCAGCCACCCTCCATCTTTAAAATCCTTGCCATATCTTAAAAAAGGCTTTTGAATGGGAGAGTCCCATGACCTAGAATATTGTGTATGAAATTCTGTATTTGCACCTCAAAGACCCTAAAAAAATAAATAAAAAAACCAGCACATATCAGTTGGGTCTGGTGGTATGCCTGTAATCCTAATACATGGGAAGCAGAGGCAGGAGGATCAGGAATTCAAAGCTGTCATCTGCTGTACATGGTGAGTTCCTGGCCAACTTTAGCTCTATAAGAGCCTGTTTTAAACTAAAAACACCCATCTAACAATTGAAAGTTCATACTGGCTTACTGGTTAAGAGTGCTTACTGCCTTTGCAGAACACCTGGGTTTGGTTCCCAGCACCAAGGGAAACTCATAACGACTTGTAACTCCAGTTCCAGGAGTTTTGAGGCCTTCTTTTGGACTTTGTAGACTCCTACACACGGTGCACATAAACTCAGACAGGCGTGACAGGCACACATACATACGAGTAAAAGTAAGTTCAGGGTAGTGGCGCATGCTTTTGATCCCAGAGCTGCACAGTGAATTCCAGGCCAAAAAACTGAAAAACAAAAAATTTGAAAGTAACCATATGAATGTAGATCACAAAGGCAGTTGTAGTTTGAAAGTGTAGTCTGCATATGTATAGAAATTGACTGGAACTTATTATGTAGACCAGTCTCACCTCTCTCACAGAGATCCCCCTGCCTCTGTTTCTCAAGTGCTGGGATAACAGATGTGAGCTACCGCACCTGGTTCTCATTCATGCCTTGTGTGTTTGTGGTACACCCTTGCTCACATGTTTACATCCAACTACTGTAGTCCAAGAAGATTTTTTTTTTGGCTCTTGATTTTAGCTCTAAAAGATGGCTTAACTAAAATTTGGTTGGTTTCTGATCTTCATGGGTTCTTAATTCACTGTAGGCTATCTATGTGCCTGCTGATGATTTGACTGATCCTGCCCCTGCAACTACCTTTGCTCATTTGGATGCCACTACTGTGCTGTCCCGTGCTATTGCTGAGTTGGGCATTTATCCAGCTGTCGATCCTCTGGACTCCACTTCTCGAATCATGGATCCCAATATTGTTGGCAATGAACACTATGATGTTGCCCGAGGGGTGCAAAAGATCCTCCAGGTAAGTATATTGCTTCATGAAGTCAATGACCATAAAATAATGAGTAATAATGAGAACTATATTAAGATTAGATCTTTCCTAGCCATTTGTGTGATTTGCTTTGGAGCAAGAAAAGTAGAGATGATAATGCTGAGAAATCGCTTGGGTATATCTGGGTGCTTAGGCTTTAGAATCCAGTTTTTCTAATATACTTGAGGAGGAATAGGGAAAAGAAGACACTAATCTTGCCCAAAAGCCCTCTTGTAACTTCTTCACTGATAGTTCTAAATTAAAGGAATGTGAATACTTAACTTTGAATCTTGTTCTCTCATAGGACTACAAATCCCTCCAGGACATCATTGCCATTCTGGGTATGGATGAACTTTCTGAGGAAGATAAGTTGACAGTGTCCCGGGCAAGGAAAATCCAACGCTTCCTGTCTCAGCCATTCCAGGTTGCTGAGGTCTTCACAGGTCATCTGGGAAAGCTGGTGCCCTTGAAGGAGACCATTAAAGGATTCCAGCAGATTTTGGCAGGTGAGATTTTTGAGTACAGAGCTGGACATAAAATGATAGAAAAACTGAAACCCTGAATGAATACTAACAGTGCTGTGTTTCTACTCTATACCATCAAGCAAAATATAATGTATACTTTAGTTAAAAATTTGGGCTATATCCCACCAATTTTGTTTTAAAACACTCTGCATTTCTTAGTGTGACTTGTACTGTGATTCTCTAGCTCTCTTGTATCTAACTCTTTGCAATGTTAACTATTCCTGTAAATGAATTAAAACCATAATGGGGGCTGAGAGATGATTCACCAGTTAAGAGCACTGGCTGCTCTTGCTGAGGACCCAGGTTGGAATCCCAGCACTCACATGGCAGCTAACCAACCATATGTAACTCCAGTTCCAGGGGATCCGACACATTCTTCTGACCTCCATGGACTGTGCAGGGATTTGTGTGCACTTACATGCATGCAGGCAATACACTCATACACAATATAAAAATAAATATTAAAAAACAAAAGGAAAGCATTATTCCCTTGCTTTACTGATAGGACACTAGAACACAGAGTATTCAAATAAACTATCCCAATACCACATAGCCAAAGTAGAGAGTAGTAATTTGAAACTCAGTGTATGTGGTTTGAAACCCAGAAGCCCTGGCTGGCCTAGAACTCTATATATAGACCAGGCTAACAATGAATGCAGATCCACCTGCCCCATCTTCCCCTACTGCTAGAATTAAACACCCTCATCACCACACCCAACTCAACCCATGTGTATTTTTGATGCCCCCCCCCCCAAAAAAAAACCCAATTCTTAAATTCTTTGTTTTTCTTTTGCCTTTGTGTATGTTAGTATACAACATGTGTGCATTGCCAGAAGAGGTGTTAGATCTCCTGGAACTGGAAATAAGGATGGGTGCTAGGAACTGAACCTAAGTCCTCTTTACTTTATGTAAACCAGACTGGTGCAATCTGTCAGAGATCTGCCTGCCTCTGGGAATTAAAGGGCTTGTGTCACCATGCCTAGACCTTTTACTTTTTTGTTTTTTGAGACAGGGTCTCACTGTGTAGTTTTGGCTAGCCTGAATTCATAGTGATCCCCTTGCCTGTTCCTCCAGGAGTGCTGGGCTTAAAGGTGGTGCCATCATGGCCACCAAACCATGTATTCTTTTGTGTTTTGTTTTGAGACAGGGTCTCCCGGTAACACCAGATGGTCTGGAACTTGGTATATAGATGAAACTCACTCGCCTCTATTTCACTGGAGGCTTCTGCCTCCTGAGTGCTAGGATTAAAGGTGTGAGCCACACCACTTGGCTAAATAAGCCATGTAGTCTTAATCTATACATCTTGTCTTTTTTCACATTTCACTTGGAAGTTTTAAGAAGTTTCTTAGGTGATATGAATTCATTAGTCTCACCCATGGCAAGTGGTGAGAAGGTTGATAGAATTCTGCTTCTTACTAGTTGGATTCTTTCCCCGTGTAGGTGAATATGACCATCTCCCAGAACAGGCCTTCTATATGGTGGGACCCATTGAAGAAGCTGTGGCAAAAGCTGATAAGCTGGCAGAAGAGCATTCATCGTGAGGGGTCGGCCCTCTTGCCACACTAAACATTCATCCTCTGTATTGTTCCTCTCCAGTGCTGAAAGCAACAATTTTTTGTGTAGGCTTCTACAGGAGCCTTGATTGAAGATGTTCTGTCTGAAGAGTATTTAAAGTTTTCAATAAAGTGTACACCCCTCAGAATTGTCTCTTTATCTTGGTTTTCAAACAACCAACAATGCAGTTAACATGGAGTGGCCACATACAGTTTTAGCACAGTCAGATCCTGTATGTATGAGATGGAATTAACAGAAAAGAACCTTTCATTTGAGTTAGTGAAATTCTGTGGGTCTTGGAAGTTTGTGTGGTTAATGGGATCTTTTTAAGTTTTTCAAAGACAGTCTATAGCTCCAGCTGGTCTGGAACTGTGTAGAAGGCTGGCGGTGGTCTCACAGGGATCTCCTGCAGGATTAAATGCATATACAATACCCAGCTCAACAAAACAATTTTGGTTAAAAAGCAAAATGATTTTTTAGAAGAGGATATATAGATTGACTTAAAGACAAAGCAGAGGTTAGTTAAGTGAATTAAGTTTTTAGGAAAAGATGACTATTTGGTACAGTTGAGGGCTTTCACTAGGACTTCATTTCTTCACATTTCCTAACTACTGCCTCTTGATACTTGGGAAAACCTAGACTTGTGTTTGCCTGAAGCTGATTCTTAGAGGGCTAAAAAAAAATTTCCAAGAGACCTGTCTTGAGTTCTAAGATTCCCTATGTAAGTTTGGAAAAGAGATTTCAGAGTGACAAGGAGAGCACAATTTTCAGGGTTGTTTGAGCTTTTGCACAGTAAGGTGCACTATGCAAGGTCAGATCTATCCTGGTGCCCCCTTGTGGTAGCACTGGAGACTACAAAGCCCAGATCACCATTTTGAAGTCTATAAAGGCCATTTGCTAGAAGGTACCTCTGTCATCTAATGACTGTTTACAAACCAGCTGGGCTTTTCGTCCTGAGGAGGAGCCTGCATCTATAAGCTCCACCCCTGCACGGCCATCCTCATCGGGTAAAAGCTGGGCAGGGAAGAGCCGAACTCCCAATACAGGGGCCCTAGGGGCTGAAGGTTGGGGAAAGGGTCCTGGGAGAGGCGCCAGGGGTGGAGTAGGGGCCTCGTAAGTTTCCTCCCGTTTGCCTGTGACGTCCTTGGCTTCAATCCCTTCTGTGTCAAGATCTAGACAGAAGATGGAGCCCCTGAGTTGCTTGCGCCTGGTAGTTTGTTCCCAGAGAAGCTTGGCTTGGGGGAAATGCTCTTAAGGGGGTGGGGTCAGTCCTCCAGGGCCTGACTGGAGTGAGTAAGAAGCTGGTGAGGACCTCAGAGTACCAGTCACCCCTTCTGTTCTGTCACCCAGCTATGGATTTGGGAACTGAAATCCTAAAGGTCATTTGCGTCCCCATGTTCACGTCCTTCAGCATTTATCGAGAACCTTCTCACTCTCATTAGCTGCAACTATTTCCTTCCCCCTTTATCGCCCTCTTCTACCACAATACCGAAGTGTCAACATAGTTCTAACCTTCCTCCATATTTCTCCTGGTCTGCCCTGTCCTTGCCTCCTCCTTCTCTCCACCCAGAGAACGCCCCGCCCTTCCCTCCTCCCTCTCACCCTAGTCTGTCATACAGGGACATCACCCTACAGCAGTTCAGGCTCTGTGGTTCGCAGGAAGCATACATTGGCGTTTTGGTTTTTGCTCGTTCCCAGCTGCTTACAGTTGGGAAGGCTCTAATAGCAGCTTTCAGTTGAGGCGGGGAAGAAGGACAGTGAGGAGCCGGGTGGTCCTGGTCTGGAGTCCTGCCAGCCTGACATGGGTGAGTACCCGGGCCAGCCCCTGGGAAAGGCCTGTGGGATACCTAGCTCCCTCCCCGGCTGACTCAGCAGGGGTGGGGCCTAACCTTTGCTCTTTGGTGGGTGAAAGAGAGGAAATGGGACCATAGGGGGGCCCGGGGCTCAGCTGGTGAGCTGCTGAACATGAGATCCTAGCATTGGCAAGCTCCATCTCTAAGGAAGAGCCTGAGGCTGAGCCTTAGGTTAGGGCTTCCCTCCCTTCCCGTTAGAGTATCTTCCCTCCTTTCTCATTTAAGTTGCTGAGATTCAAGCAGTATTTTACAGTATTCATTGCTAGCCCACTTTTGGTCGAGTTAGAACTGCCTCCCCTCCCCCCAATTTCTCTTAGGCCTTTAAAGTCTCTGTTTTCTCTCTTCCCCCACCCTAACCCACCACCAGGTGGGGGCTGCACTGAGCAGCTGCTTCCTGTTGCCCCAGAGGTTGCTGCAAGGGTGGTGGTGGCTGGGGCTAAAATGAGCTATGAATAAAGCTAATTCTCACGGTCCCACATCAGCCTCACTAGGCTGTATGGATGGCCTCCACACTTCTCAGAGTCACTGAGGAGGACACTGAGCGAGAGGCTGAGAACTGACAGGACTGGGAAGGTTTTGCTTTTGTGGCTTCCGGATTCCAGAATCTCCGGAGCTGTAGAGATGGGGCTCGGGGAAGCATGTTTACCTAGTAGGGCGCTGTGCGTGACCCCAGTTTGCTCGGCCTTGAGTTCCCTCTCCTGCTCCCCAAGGCTTCCTTGGAATCTTTGTGTCTCCCACTGTCTTCCCAGCTTCCTTTGTGAGTAAGTCTTTGCTGGTGCCCCGGCAGTGCTGGCAGGCTCTCTCCAGTACTTCAGTTCAGACCCACCATCGCAGAAGTTTGCGTCTCTTCCTGGGATCTGTCTGGTCGCTTCCTCTATCTGGGAGTCTTCCTGGTTCTGGTCCCTAGGAGACGCCACCCTCCTTCCCCTCCCCCAGCGGATCCTCCGCGACGGCCGTCCCTGAGCGCCCGTCCTCACCCCAGTGCTCCTGCCCCTTTAAGCGCCACCTCCCCCCTCCACCGCCGCCGGCCTCGGGCTGGGGGAGGAGGCGCCGCCGCCGCCCGGCTCGGCCACCTGCGCCGCCGCCACCGCCCGGCCCGGCCCTGCAGCAGGTGAGGCCCGGCATCCACCTCCAACCTGGGAGGCCCGGGCTGGGCGTCCCCGCGGTGGGTCCCTGCCCCAGGATTCAGGATCTGACCTTCCCTGCGCTGGCTGCCCTTCCTCTCTCTCTCCCGCACTCTCTACTCTCTCTTTCCAACCCTGTCCTCTGCGACCGTGATCCAGAGGCTTCTCACGCCTCTCCGCCATCCTCCCCTGGGTCCCCCTCCTGTTCGGGCTGAGGATCTCCCTTCCCCCGCGCCTTTCTCTCCAGAAAAAATCTCCCGCGGTCTAGGTTTCGCCTCCTCTTCTCGAGAACTAGCGCTTTCCCACGCCATCCTAACCCCAATGGGAGGGGGAATAACCGCCACCCTAGCAACTCTCCTCGTAGTAAGGGGGTGGGGGGAGAGAGGACAACGTACACTACAGTATATCGGTTTGGCTTTGCTCTGCCCCTCAAGTTCAATTAAGTCCTACCTAAAGCTTTTCTGGAGCCCTCTAGCCACCCCACATCTTTCAGAGTTTGGGGTCGGCCCTCAGCACCGCCCAGTAAACCTAGAGGTGGGAAGGGCCCTTCGCTTGGGTTTGGGGTTGGCTGCTCCAGCCTAGGAACGCCCCTCCCCCGGTTCGAGGAGCTGGCTGCCGCGGCGCTGCGGGAACCTTGGGAGACTGGGCTCTAGCGACTGTTGAGGTAGTTGGAACTGAGGTTAAGTCTCTAAGGATTTTTGGTGCTGAAAGAGGTTAAGGAAGCCGAACCGTCTCTCTTTCAGATGCAGAGACACCCTACTCCTAAGGAGAAATGAGCGGTCTCTGTCTTATAGGCCCACTGTGGAGCTGTCCATTAGGACATCTGGAAATAAGACTAAATCTGAGGGGCACAGGTCTATTTGGAGAAGGCGAGGGGTTATGAGAGAATCTAGCCTTTCCCAAAATACAGTGAGATTGCCTTGCCCTATACTAAGTAGTGAAGGAAGGAGACCAATTGGAAAGGCTTCATGGCTGAGAGCCATCCCTAACTAGATCCTATTAACACCATGATCTATCTATTCAGCCAGCCAGTGGGAGGTCTTTGGTAATAACCCTACCTCCAGCAAGGAACACTCCTTCCCCCAAAGCCCAGCTGTGCCCCTAGCTCTGCTACTTCTTTAGTGTGCCCCCACCTCTCTAGAATTAAAAGCCTGAGTGTCAGGCTTTGCTTCATACTATTCTGAGTCATGATCCAGGGTGCTGTGAGAGGAGAGATTTGTCGGCCCGTGGTGCTGGGGGTTGGATGGCAGGAGTCTCTGGAAAGGGAAGGGAAATGAGGTAGAGCTAAGGTGTGCACCACTACCCCTCAGCCCCAGCCATATGACTGCAAAGTGCCTGGCACTATGGCAAGCTAACCCCAGCGTCGGGGAGGTGCAGCGGGAACACTGAGAGGGTGAGAATGGAGAAGCAGGTGCTGTTCCCTCCCTTCATTTCTTATCCTCTGCCTTGTCTTGAGGGAAGGTTCAGTCTGTTCCCTAGATACTCTTCTCACAAGTTGCTGATGAAACGACCATTTGCCCCTTCCTCTTTTTAGTCGCTTCTTAAAGCAAGGCTTGTCGGATAATCAGCTGTATCTCAAAGGATTGAGAAATGCTTGAGGACACATGGGATCAGTCTGCCCTGTGTCCTCTAGACTTGGGCCGTGGGGTGGGGGACACAATTGCTGCATGAGGTGGCATCAGGCAAAAAGTATACACCCAGCTTTTGGGCATATTCCCAGACGACCATTATCCGTCAGACAGCAAGGAAGATCCCAGATGGGATAAGGCAGGATTTTATTCAAGGTTGAAGGTGACTGACTGTGTAGCCTCTCTGTGCCAGGTAGGAAAAGTGCATCCTGCCTGGTTTTCTAATGGGGGGGGGGGGGTCTTTTAAACCTACACCTTTCTTCTCAACCCCTTGGAGCTGGGATAGAACCTAGAGACTTCCTGGGAGACTAGGCCTGGGGCTCGGAAGGGGTGGGGATATTCAGTGGGGCACAGGAGTAACCGGCTCTTCCGGAGCCTAGTGGAGCCAGCGGTGGGTGTGTGTGGGTGTGTGGTGGTGGAGCGAAGGGGCGTGGTCACGGCCGTCTGACTGGCGCAGGCTCCTCCCCTGCCTGCCCTGTCTCCGACTGGCTGGCCCTATGATTGGGGGTGGAAGGTAGGAAGATTTTCTCATCTGTCTTGGAAAAGGAAGAGGAGAAACAGGGTTACCAGCTTTCCTCTACACCTGCCTCTTCCCGCCCCGTCTTTCAGGTGCCAGTTCCACCCTACCTGTGTTTTTTCATTTTGGGGACCGAGAGACCTTGTTTAGCAGCAATTTGTTCGGCCTTCTTTCTCCAGAAGGAAGGACCCCTCTTCTGAGGGGACCCTCTATTTAGGGACTTGAGATTAGTAGACTGTTGGAGGGGTGAGTTGTGCCTCCCTCTTCCAAGGTGACCTCCTTTTGTTTTTTCAGACAGGGTCTCACCAAGTAGTCCTGGCTGGCCAGGAACTCCGGTATGTAGACCAAAGCAGGCCTTGAGCTCATGGCGATCCTCTCACTTCTGCCTCTCCAGTGGTAGGATCATCGGTGTGGCAACCATGCCTCCGTTTTGACTGAAAAAAGATTTCCTCCTCCCCCCCATCCCCCCCCCCCTCCTCCCTCCTCCTCCGTCTTTTTCCCTTGGTAATCTATCTCAGAAGGCAAGGAACCACCTTAGCCTCTGTTGGCCCCCATCTTTGTGGGGCTTTGCTAAAAACAATCTTTAATCTTCTCTCAATTATCTGCAGTGGTGGTGCGGGTCTAGCCTCAAAACTCGGAGAGTCCACCTCTCTGGAGTAAGGAAATCCAATATAGACTGGTGGGTCTGGCCCCATCTTAATCTGTCCACACCCAGTTTTCCAACCTCTGGCATCCCCCGGAGAAAAATATATTTGTTAATACCCCCTAACATGCTAGAGTCTCGTTATCCTTTTTCTGTTTGTTACTCTTCTAAGGTATTCATTCTTAGCTTTGCATAATTTAAGCAATCTTTCATATTATAGAACTGCATTGCACTGAATTGACTGGGAATTATAGTGAAACCCACAGACTTGGATTGTAAGGAAAGAAAATGAAGTTTCTTTCTAGGATAGTGTATCCAATGTATGAACTTGAAGAGGTCCAGTGAACCACTCTGGGCCTTAATTTCTTCATCTCACAAATCAAAAAGGTTTAATTCAGTGAGCTGTAATATCATCTAATGCGGCTCCCCAGCTTGGGCCCCTGCAACACATATTTAGGTGAAAGCCAAATTCTAATTCTTTGGTAGATTCTACTTTCCTGTTCCCAGAAGATTTTACACAGACATGTCAGAAAAAGTATGGAAACATTTAGTTTAGACTCAGGTCTTGACTGTCTGGAACCAAAGCCAAGCCTCCTTTCTCAATGTACAGGAATCTTTTGGACGTTCAAGGACCTGCAGATGTCACCAGGAAAGTGGTGATCCAGGCAGGACCAGGTTGCCCCTACAAGACAGAGGTGAGTAAGCTTCTGCTTCTCATTCTCCGTCCCTTTACCTGATGTAAATCACTTCCAAACTAACCTGTCAACTTCCACTTTTTCTTTCTACCCTGCCCAGGAAATAAACTGCCCCTAAACTCTCTACCAGGCTCCCCCCTCCCAGTTAGGAAAGCAGAAACCACCTATCTTTGGTCCTAGAAATGTGCTTTTCGGTTAACCTTGGGACTGTGGCTCGCCTTTCAGTTTGCCCTGGGTGAGGCAAGATATAGTCCGCAGTGAGATGTAAGTTCCGAGGGGACCTGCGGTGTAGCACTCAGACAGGCGCTAGGACCCAGATCCGGGTCTGGAAGCGTGAGCGCAGGGCGCTAGGACCCGGTGGCCAAGGCCTCGGAGGGCGGCTCTCTCGGCCGCGCTTCCCCGCCCCCTCAGGCTCCGACTCACTCCTCCCCCGCCGGCCATGTTGGCTCCGCTCGGGCCCCGCGGTTGAGCCGCGACCCCCTCCCCCCTCCCGGTCCCCGGACCCCACACCCACACCCCTCTCCCCGCGGGCGTCTCCTCCTCTCCTGGCGCCCGGAGTGTGGCCATGTGACCCGCCCGATCCCCGGGGAGACTCGAGCCCCGGCCCGGCTGGACGCCGTCGCCTCAGGTTTGTGGGGTCTGTGGCCGGGGCCTGAGGCTGGGAGCCCCGCGTCCCCCGCCTCCCCTCGGGGATCAGAGGCTCCGGAGCCGCCGGGAGCCTGCCCGCGGCGGGAAGCTGACTGGGCTCTGCTGCTGGGACGCAGCCCGGCGGGGGTCTCCCTGCCGTGGGGACTGGCGGGGGCCGAGGGGCCGTGGAGGCTCCGGGCGCGGTGGCGCTGAGGAGGCGGCGGAGTTGCCTCCCGGCTGGTGGAGATGACTCCGCTCGGGGCGGAATCCCCGGGAGCGGCTCCACCTCCTGGGGTGGCGGGGGGGGTTGCCCGCGTGCAGGGTTGGCTGAGGGGGTTCCCTGGGTGGTTAACTTGAGGTTTGTGGGAGCGGGGCGTTTTAGCCGCGGCGAGTGGAGGGCAGAGGGGTTTCCAGAGGGCTGAGGTGACTCGGGGGAGCCCGCACGTTGGGCTCTCCGGAGCCGGGAGAGGGCCTGGCTGGGGACGGTCCTGCGCTTGGCTCAGGGCCCTGGCGTCCCTGGAGAATCCCCCGCCCTGGGATGGAGGTTGAGAGCACTGGTGGTAGGCGTTCGGGTTTGAGCCGGGCTGTGGAATGAGAAGAATAAAGAGGGATTCCTCTCCAAGGAAACCCGTCTCCAGAGGGGATCCCCGTTTCCGTAGCAGAAGCGATGCTCTGCATCACCCCTTTATTTCCCAGCGTTCCCAGTTTCCAGAAGGCAGTGCCAATAGCAGGCATCCTTTGTGGAGCTTATTGGAGTAAGGTGAGGGATTTGTATCTTTGGGGGGATAGCTTCCACCACCTCCATCTGTACACAAACTGCCCCTCCCCCAGCCTCCCGCAGGAAGTGGCCGGGAAATGGCAGCTGTGCGTTTGGTGCTGCGTCTCTTGTTGTTTTGAAATGTCCATTTTAATCTGATTTGGTTTCATTTTCTGAGGCCTTCTGGGCAAACTTGGATCCTGCCAAAAGTGTGGCTCCAGAGACCTTTTGTTAGACTTTCTTTGGTCGGAATTTGTCAACTACTGGTCAAATATAGTTGACTCACCTACCTTGATCCTCTGGCAGAATTCTGTCGTCTTGTCTGGATCACGCGCCCCCCTCCCTCCGCCCCCAGCTAGAGGTCACAGAGAATCAGTCTCAGTTATCCACTGGAGGTGCAAATTCAGCACAGAAAACTGCCAGGAAGACTTAGATCTCTTTTGGAAGGAGAGTAGCTTCTTGGGATCCTGCTTATACTTTCAAGTATGATAGTTTATTGTAAAGCATCTGAGCAAGTGAGCTTGAGAAAATTAAAAAGATAGATTCTGAGAAGTGGAAGAAGTGGGGAAGATTTAACTATGATTTGTTTATGATTAGAGTTTGTGTGTAGTGAGCGTGAGGTTTGATTGAAGACCTTGGTGAGCTTGTTCTTCTGTAGTGATTCTAGCCTAAAGAGAATCCTGCAGGGAAACCTGCTAGTTGACTTGGGTTGCTGGAGGTTTTACTTTATACAGAACTAATTAGGAGAATTTTCTATCATGGCTTAAGTCTTCTGTCCATAAAAGAACATCTCTGATCCTTGGAGAGTAGGAGGTTTATCCTCTGTCCCATGCATAGTCGTGTACCTACATTCATTCTCTCTCTCTCTTTCTCTCTCAGCCTTATAAAACTGAGAGGTTTTTAAATTTTTAATTAAATTTTTTTTTTTTCCAAACAGGGTCTCACTATGTAGTCCTAGATGGCCTGGAATTGCTATGTATTCCAGGCTGACCTCTAACTCAGAGATCTTTCTTCTGTCTTCCCAAGATTAAAGGTGTGATCTAGGCCTAAAGATTTTTTAAAGAAAATTATTTCTATTTCTGTGTATTCATGTGCCATGTGTATTCAGGTGGTTAAGGGGGCCAGAATAGGATTGGATGTCCCGAAATTGAAGTTACAGGCCACTGTGAGCTCTCTGGTGTGGATGTTGGGAACTGAATTCTGGTTCTCTGGAAGAGCACCCATTGTTCTTAACTGCTCAGAACCCCCACCTCTTTTTTTTTGAGGCAAGGTCTCACTGTGTAGCACTGGTGGCCTGGCACTCACTGTGTAGACCAGGCTGACCTTGAACTCATAGAGTTCTACCTGTTTCTGCTCCGTATTCCAGAGTACACCATCAAGACTGCCCTGGTTTTTGTTTTTGTATTTTAAGGCTGGATCAGGCTGGCCTGGGCTGAATTTGAACTTGGAGAGATCCTCTTGCCTCTGCCCTTTCTTCCGCCTCTGCCTCTGAAATGATGGGATTATGGACACCACCATGCCTGACTTAGCCAAGGGATTTATGCTAAAGGATAAGGTGATGGATGGACTGTGCTGTATATCCATTTTGTTGTTGGTTGGGTTTGGTTAGGGACAAGAGTTTAAATTTTGAGATGTGGGGTTGGAGAGATGATGGCTCAGCAGTTAAGAGCATGTACTCCTCTTTCAGAGGATCTGAGTTCAATTCCCAGCAGCCACAACAGGCAGCTCACATCCAGCTATAATTCCAGCTCCTGGGGGTCCAGTGTCTCTGTCTTCCATGGACACCCGAGTTCATGTGCAGACCTGCACATAGACATACACATATAATTAAAAAAATAAAATTTGAGAGTTGAAGTATTAAGATCATTTGAACTGTCCTGAAACTTATGTAAACCTGTCACTGAAATCATTCTGTCACCATTTTCCAGCCCAAAACCTGCCAGCTGGATTGTAGAGCCATTGATTGGTTAAAGATCTAGAATAGGAACAGATATTTGTGATTTTGTAAAAATAGTGTCTTCACAAGTAAGATTCAGTCATTGTGCTCCTTACCAGGGTGGCTGATATTCTAGAAACAGTGAAACAAGTCTTTCTGGTGCCATGATTGCCCTTCTGTAAACTGGTTGTTGCTTTGATGCGGATGACTTTAGGTTTCTGTGGGGAGAGGGGGTCCTGGGACTTGAACTCAGGGTTTCAGTGCATGGCAGGCAAGTACTCTCCCAGTGAGCCATATCTACCACGTTCATTTATTATTATTTCAGATTTTTAAAATTACATTAATTTTAGTGTATTTGCATGCATGAGGGAGTTCTCATGAAATGGTGGGGGGGTGCGTGTATCAGAAAGCAACTTGCTGTAGTCAGTTCTCTCCTGCTGTGTGAATTCCTGGGATTGAACTCAGGAGATCAGGCTTGGTGGCCATACCCACTGAGCAAGCATCTTGCTGGACCCACCACATTGATTTTTAAAGTTCCTCTTTCTCAATCTTTGCTTATTTAAATTGAGGCCTGACAGACTAGTCAATTGATTTTCCCTGTTGGGGTTCAGAGAAGGGAGTTAGAAATAGAAATAGAGTTCAGTGGTTAGAATACTTGTTTAGCATGCTCAAGGCATAGCACCTGACCCCCATCCCACATAGTCGCTTCATAATTGAAGCCTTCTTGCAAAATAGGTGCATATTTCTTTTTTAACTTTTATATGTGTATGAGTATTTTACCTGCATGTATGTAAGTATACAACCTTCATGCAGTGCCTGAGGAGATCAGAAGAATGAGTCAGATTCCCTGCAACTGTAGTTACTGGTAGTTGTTAGGTGCCATATGGGTGATGGGAACCATATCCTGGTTCTGTGCAAGAACAGCAAGTGCTCTTACCCAGTGGGCCATCTCTCTAGCCCCAGGTGCACATTTTTATCAGAGAAGTAAATTAACCCACATTCTTCTTTCCTTTCTCTTTTGTTTTTTGTTTTTTTTTTAAAGATGAGTCTTCCCATGTAGCCCAGGTTGGCCTTAAACTCTGCAATTCTGCTTCTGACTTCCAAGTGCTGGAATAATAGGCATATACCTTCACACTTGGTGAGAAATCTGAAGAGAAATAGTTTTTTTGTTTGTTTGGTCTTTTGACCAAAAAGGGTTTCCTTGTGGCTGACCCGGAACTCTCAGTGTAAACCAGGCTGGCCTCGATCTCACAGAGATCCACCCATCTCTGCCTCTCAAGTGCTAGAATCAAAAGCATGTATCACCAAGCCTGGCTAGAAGTAGATTTCTTAATATTGACTGGTCTGTCTGTCTGTCTCTTTGGGGGAATGGGGATGAAAACCAGGCTTTTGGACATGCTCTGTAAGTACTCTACTCCTGACCTAGGCTTCCTAGCCACCCTTTCTCTCCCTTTATTTTTTACTTTTTTAGCCTTTCTGGAAAAAAAAAAAAAAAGTGTTATATAGGCTGACCTCAGCTTCTCAGAAATCTAGAATTCCCTTAGTGGTTCATTTGGCAGCATTGTAGTTCTGGAATCAGGTGTTGCCAAGAGCAGCAGAGCCTGCTGGCACAATTGACTGTGTCTTCGTGCTGTTGACCTTTCTTTCACCTCTGAAGAGGTCAAACTAAACTACCATATTCTTTTACTGTTAGAATGGTATAGAAGTTATTAATTGGTGTGGTGTTTGGTCTTGTGTGTGATGTATAAAGTCAGATAATAATGTGAGTTTTTATGTCTTTGAACATGGAAGGAAATAATACAACTCTTGGGTTAGTTCCTGATTCTTTTTTTCCATTTCTTTTCTTTGTTTCTTTCTTTTTTTTTTTTTAAAACCCCCAATAGAGTCTCATTGTATAGCCCAGGCTGGATTTGAACTTAACTCTGTAGTCCAAGCAGATAGTCCTTGAATTTGGGATTATCCTGCTTCAGCTTCCTTAGTAGCTAGCTAAGATTATAGACCTATAACATTAGGTTCAGCTCCAATTTCTTTCATTAGGTTCAGCTGTAATTTTTCTTCTTTTGAGATTCTGGGGATTGAGACAATTTAATTTTGAAGATCTATTCTATTTTAAATGCTGTGTATGGTTGTGGCTTTGTGCACACGAATGCAGGTACCTGTGGAGACCAGACGGCGGCATTGGATGCCCTGGAGCTCAAGTTACAGGGTGCCTAAGTGCTAGGAAATTAAGTCAGGCCCTCTGCAAAAGCAGCAAGTGTTCCTAACTGCTGAGCCATCTCTCCAGCCCCTTCCAAACAGTTTTGTTTTGTTTTGTTTTGTTTTGAGACAGGTTCCTTGTAGCTCCAACTGGCATGAATTTGAGATTACATGTGTGTACTTCTCTATCCAGTTTATGCAGTGCTGAAGATGGAATTCAGGGCTTTGTGCATTCTAAGCAAACACTCTACCAACCGAGCCCCATTCCCCAGTCCTCAGTTAATGAATATTTTCAAAATCTATTCTGTACCTTGAGTATTTAATTAAATCTGTCAGAACATGAAATTTAGAACTAAAATAATTCACTTAAATTTTTATAAATTTATTTTTTATGTTTATGAATTTATGCCTGTATGTATGTTAAACACACCCATGTTGTATAGTGCTCACAGAGGCCAGAAGATGGTGTCGGATCCTCTAGAACTAAAGTTATAGGTTGCTAGCTGCCATGTGAGTACTGGAATTCAAACCCTGGTCTTCTGCAAGGGCAGCTAGTGCAGCTGTCTCTCCAGTCCATAAATTCATTGACTTTTTAATATTGTCAGGACTTCCCTATTCCTTCCTCATTTTGTACAAGGTGTGGCTGGGCTGTTCAAGGGTGGTATAGCACAGTGGTTAGAATGTTTGCCTAGCATCCACAAGGCCTTGGGTTTAATCCTCAGCACTGTAAGAAGAAAAAGTCAAGATCTGAGCCCATTTTCCCCCTTTAGAAAAATTTTATCTTGGTCTGAAGAGATAGCTTAGTAAAGTGCTTGTCTTGCAAGCTTTGAGGCTTGAATTTGATCCCTACAACCCATGTACAAATGCTGCTGGGCTTGGTGGTGTGTGATTGTGTGGGAGAGCAAGAAACAGGAGGGTCCTTGGGGCTCCTTGATCAATTAATCTAGGCTAAGGGTTATACCTCAAGCCGAGGAAAGATCCTATCTCAAAGGAGGTAGAAGGTGTTTCTGAGAATGACACTTGAAGTTGTCCTCTGTTCTCCACATGTGTACCTACACACAGACACATAAATGTACACATATACACATGCATTAAAAAAAAATCACATTTTATTTTCACGAAAAACTTTTGTTGTTCTCTGAATATAGGAGGAAAGCCTACACTAAACTCATACTGGCGATAATAATAACAAAAAGCCCAAACCTCGTAGATTTATTCATATCTTTGTTCTATCCATGAGTTTAAGAACTGTCTTGTTGGTTCTTTTCTCTGCTTAGTATTAAATTAAGCGCTGGAATTGTAATAGTAGATTTAAGAGTTCCAATTGATACTGTAGAACCTGCCTGGACATGGCAGTGTCCTTAAAGTGGTGCCTTCCTACCTCCACTGGTATAATCTTCTTTCGTCACCTTCCTTCTACCTCACTTAGAGTTCTGGTTTGAAGTAGATATAAAGAAGAGACATTTTGAGGGACTGGAGAGATGGCTCAGTGATTAAAGACACTGGCTGTTATTGCAGAAGAACCAGGTTTGACCCCAGCACCAACTTGGCAGCTAACAACTATCTGTAACTCCAGTTCCAGAGGATCAGACACCCTCTTCTTTCTTCTGCAGGCACAAAGAGACTGAAGCTCACTTAGTACAAGCTATAGTTTGTCTGAATCAGAGTTCTAAGGGAAGCTTGTTAGAGTAGACTGAATAAGAGGGCATATCAAGGCTGGGTGTGGCGGCCCATGCCTTTAGTCCCAGCACTTGGGAAGCAGAGGCAGATGGATCTCTGTGAGTCAGAGGCCAGCCTGGTCTACATAGCAAGTTTCAAGTCAGCTGGGGCTACAGTGAGACCTGGGGGGAGGAGGGGAAGCATTGGTAGAAGAAGATGGCTTAAGCAGGGGAGAAGGGATTTTTTTAGGGTATAAAACTCAAAAGATCCCTGTCTTCAATGTCAGGAACTGGGAACAATGAAGACTTGGAACTTCTCCCAGGGTGTGTGGGGCAGGGACGGGGCATCTTTTGTATGGGAGCAGGGTTCCTCAACCTTGGCACTCTGTCTTGGGTCACATAAATCTGTTGTATAAGAATGACTTACATGTTTAAAAAAAAAAAAAACAGAAGCAAACTGAACATAATTGACATGTACCTTTAATCTCAACACTCAGGCAGAGGCAGGCAGATCTCTGGGCTAAAGTGAGACCAAGTCTCAAAAATGGAAACTTGAGTTTATGGAATTTTAGGCTACTATACAAGAATGAGCCAGAAATGCAAGAAGTGCCAAAATATCCAGTGGACATATGTCATGTCTTAGCCCTCCCTCCCTTCCATGTGTATAAGTGTTTTACATCTATGTTGTAGAATGTGTTTGGAGGCCAGAAGAGCTGCATTGGATCCCCTGGAACTGGAGTTAGAGACAGTTGTTAGCCACCATGTGGGTGCCAGGAGCTGAGCCTAGGTCCTCTGTAAGAGCAGTATGTGCTCTTAGCCACTGAAGAATCTCTGAGCCCCCCTTTCCTTCTTATTTGATATAGTCTTGGCTGGCCTAGAACTCACTTTGTAGAACAGGCTGGGTAGGACTCAAATTTAGAAGCCCCACTGCTTTTCCTTCCAAAGTAGTGGGATTAAGGCATGCACCATCATGCCTAGCTTCATTTTTTTTTTTTTTTAAGATTAAAAAAAATTTTTAGTTTTTATTTTATGTGGGTAAGTATATTACGTGTATCTATATAAATGTACCAGTGTCATACAGTGCTCTGGGAGATCAGAAGAGTGTCAGATTCCCCTGGATTTGGAGTTATGAACAGTTGTTAGCCACCATGTAGGTGCTGGGAATTGAACCCAGGTCGCTGCAAGAGCAGCCAGTGCTCTTAAATCACTGAGCCAACTCTCCAGCCTCTTGATTTATTTATTTTTATTTTATGTGATGGCATGTTTTACCTTGCATATATGTAAGTAAACCATGTGTGTGGAGTGCCTGAAGAGGCCTGAAGAAGGGCGTCGGATCTGCTGGTACTGCATTTAGGATAGTTGTTGGCCTCCATGTGGGTGTGGTGAACCTAACCTGAGCCTTCTGCAAAAGTGGCCAATGCCCTTAACCACAGAACCATCTCTTCAGCCCCAAGATTCTTGTTTTTGACTGAATTCAGAGGTAGGTGTTATCATGGGTGTTTATCATGCTGCCTGCAGAATAGCTACAAATGCAGCCCAGCACATTTGTTGTAGTGTCAAAAGGCTGGGCACTCTTACCAGAAATTCTAACCAAGAATAGCCTACTTTTTCTTTGACTTCCTTTGTGTTTGTTTGTTTGTTTGTTTGTTTTTGTTGTTTTTCTTTCTTCATTTTTGGTCTGGGTCTCATGTAACTCATCCTGGCCTCCAATTCACTATTTATCAAGGATGACCCTGAACTTCTAGTCTTTTTGCTTCTACTTCCCAAGTGCTCCATGTAGAGTTTATGCAGTACTAGAATTTCATACCCAGGGCCTCTGCATGCTAGGTAAGTATTCTACCTTCCAAACTACATCTGTATTTCTAGTTGTAGGACATATTAGATAGTGAAACTATCTTGGGTGCTTTGGTTCTAGTCTTCTTACCTTTGTTTTAGGGCTTTCTGACATTTTGGTGTGTATCATCTTTAGAGAGACTGAAAATTGACGGATTCTGCTAGTTCTTTTGTGCCTCAGACAGTGACTTAGAACTCCCTATGTAGACCAGGCTGCCCTTGAACTCAAAAAGACCCACCTGTCTGTGCCTCCTGAGTGCTGGGATCAAAGGTGTACACCACCAGGTCTCACTGTTTCTGATTTCTTTCAAAAAATATTTTGTTATTTATTTTATTGCCTGCATGTACATGTAAGTGCACCTATGTCGTGCAGTGCCCATGTCAAATTCCCCTGGAACTGGAATTACAGATGGTTGTTAGCTATTATGTGGGCTGGGAATCTAAACCCAGGTCCTCTGCAAGAGCAGCCAGTGCTCTTAATTGTTGAACCATCTCTCCCGCATACACACACACACACACACACACTTTTTTTTTTTTTTTTTTTTTTTAAGGATAGGATCTCACTACATAGCCCAGACTTTCTTGAACTAGTGACTCTCCTGCCTCACCTGACTGAGTTTCTGGGATTTCAGACACTTGCACTTGACTAGAAGCTCCTTCATTGCAACAGAGGAAAGCAGCCCATTTAGCTACATGGCTAGTGCTTTACTGCTTCCAGCTTGAGGGATAGTGTTCTTTAACATTTAGAGATGAAATGAGCTCTAGGTGCTCGTTTATTTATATACAACTGGGATTGGGTTGAGTGCTTTATTGATTTGTATTTCCTAGTCAGTTGAACTGTCTTCTCTTCTGGGGGTTGGGTACTGACCTTTTTTTTTTTTTTTGGTCTTTTTGAGACAGTGTTTGTAGCCTCAGCTGACCTGGAACTAGTTATTTAGACCAGGCTGGCCTTGATCTTTCAGAGATCTCTGCCTTTGACTCCTGATTGCCGGGATTAAAGGTGTGCACTACCACTCCCAATCTGGCTTTTTTTTATATAGCAAAAATCTTTTAATTCAAAGGGAGAGACTCTTCTTTGCTTGACTGTTTTTATTAGCTCTGGTTTGGAGGGACATTCAGGTTTTATTCTAAAAATCTTGGATAGGTAGTTTAAAGTAACCCAAGGATAGAGAGAGAAATGACTCAGTGGTTAAGAGTGTGTACTGTTCTTGCTGAGAACCCAAGTTTGGGTCCCAGCACCCAAGTCAGGCAAGCACCCAGCCACTTGTAACTTTAGCTCCACAGGCACCTGCACTCAGGTGTACCTACCTATACTCATACACATAATTTTTAAATAATAAAAATAAATCGTAACAATTCTTTAATCCCAGCACTCAGAGGCAGAGGCAGGTAGATCTCTGTGAGTTCAAGGCCATCCTGGTCTATATAACTAGTTCCAGGCCAGATGGGGCTATAGGGAGACCCTGTTTCAAAAAGACCAAAATAAATATATAAATAAATAAATCTTTAAAAAGTAAAATAACCCTAGGTTTACTGCAGAGTAGAACTGTTCCCATTGTCTTGTATTATATTGTGAGCCTGTATTTATGTGTCAACTGAAATTAGAAGTTAAGTTGCATTTATTACATCTGGCTATATCATCCCTATTTTGTAGTATCTCATACTGGTAGCTTTTAGATCTATATCTTTTCAGTGACAAAACTGAGGCTTAGCAAGTAATTTGCCCAAGGTCAAAGGAGCTAGTTAGTAGAGCTGAGATTTGAACCCAGAGGTTGCTTTGTTGGTTGATCTTCCTGTAGAGCAAAGAACTTATATCTAGGGATGAAATGAAATGGTTGTGGTTCCTATGACCCTTCAGTTGGGGCAGGTGAGAAAACACCATCTCTTTTCATTCTTTAAATGTCTCTGATTCCTGTTCACTGTCCATTATTGTTAACAATAGTATGTAATGTATGAAGTAGCATATGCTGTGCTTTCCCAGAGTAGCAGAAAGTATAAGGTCAGTGGTTTCTTTGTAGATTCAACAACTGCAACAATAACAAGGAAAAAATGAACCGTGACCTATCGTTGGGGGTATCAGAGGACGCAACAAGAAAGATATATGTTAATATTCTCCACATACTAGGAGCGGTATGGTGGTGCCTAAAACAGGAAGAGAGGAAGTGTGGATCAAATGGAATTGGTTCTTCAGTCTTTCTTTCCAGAATTTCTGAAATGAACTACTGAGTGTTCTCTTTGCTCTGTGGTATAAGCTTTGCAAGTAACCTAACCTATAAATTAGGATTGAACTTGTATGTGTGTGTGTCTTTCACTCAGAATTATTAGTCTCATGATGCTTATTTTTCAGACCCCTATTCTGTTGAGGAATGGCCTTTACTGATAATGGGGAAATCCTGGAAGACTTCTATAGATTTTTTTCTAGATTTTTTTTTTGTGTGTGTATGCACAGGTGATTGAGGGTCTGCTACTTACTTTACATTTGATCTTAGCCAAAAAACCAAGAAGTGATTGCTACTTTAACATGGAGGGAGGGAGGGAGGGAGGGAGGGAGGGAGGGAGGGAGGGAGGGAGGGAGGGAGGGAGGGAGGGAGGGAGGGAGGGAGGGAGGGAGGGAGGGAGGGAGGGAGGGAGGAGAAAGAAAGAAAGAAAGAAAGAAAGAAAGAAAGAAAGAAAGAAAGAAAGAAAGAGAAAGAAAGAAAAGAGAAGAGAAGAGAAGAGAGAGTATGTATGTGTATGGGCATGCATGTAGAGGAATAGACAGCATGAGAGAGTGTTCTCTCACCCTGTGGGTTTCAGGGATTGAACTCTAGTCCTGAGCCATTTTGCTAGTCTTTAGTTTGATTTTATAATAAAGCTGGGAAATACTATATGAGAGATAAATTAGTACTGAAAACTTCCTGAGTTGGACTTGGTAGTATATGCCTATAATCCCAGCTTTCAGGAGGCTGAGGCAGAAGTATTGCTGAGCCAAGGCCAGCCTGGGCTACATAAAAGATTATCTCAGTTAAAATTAAGATAGTGACAATTATGGAAATTCTTAGACTCATTATACTATGTACTATACAAGGTTTATATTTATGCTCAAAATCATTTCTGGGGGCTGGTAAGATGATTTGGCTGGTAAGGCACTTGCTGCCCATCTTGAGGACTGTTCAATTTCTGGGTCTGAGTAGTGGAGGGAGAGACCTGATTTTTTTCAAGTTGTCCTGACTTCCACATGGACACCATAGCATATGTGCCTGCAAACACATGTTAAAAAAATTAAAAGTTTATGTTCTGTTCACATATATACCTAATGATGCCTGATTTTCAGTATGTAGCATATTTGTAAACCTAATAAAAGCTTAGCTTGGTTTCTTGTTCCAAACAAGATCTCACTATGTAGTTCAGGCTGGCCTTGAACTTCTGTTCTCTTGCCCTAACCTGAGTGTTGGCCTTTAGGTATGTGCCACCAAATCTGACTAATAGACCTAATACCTCTCGGAAATGTTGATCAGGAGTCATGTTTTCACAACCAGTCTATTACCTAGTTCTGCTTATTGCTTCATCATAGGAACTTGATGTTTCTGTATGAATTCTTACGCCCTTCAGAAGTTAGTTAACATAGTCCAAAGACTTTATTTTTCTATATAAAAGCTGTGTCTCATACTTACTAGGTTAATGTGCACTAGTACATCACTTTGTGACACATTGATGAGTCACTTTACCAGTTATTCTTTCTTCTTTTATTCCCTCTTCTGGGCTCTATCAGAATTAAGTTTAATTTTATCAAGAACTTTATTTCTCATCATTCCTAGTAGTATATAGTTTTATATTTAGAAGAGAGTAAAAAACTTGTTAACCATACTGCCCCTCAGTGAACATTGTATTTTATAAATATATACATTATGCTGTTCTTACTATTTCCCTTTTTAATTTAAGCTATAAAATCAGATCAGCTAGGAAATAACTATGGTAAATATACAGAATAATATTCTTGGGGGGGACTCTGATTGGCTGGCTAGCTAGTTGGTTGGTTGGTTGGTTGAGACAGGTAGACTCATGTAGACTAGGCTGGCCTCATTTCCATATGTGATGGAGAATGACCTTGAACTTCTGGTCCTTCTGCCTCTACCTCTCAAATACAGGTAAGGGCTACTATACCAGGTTTATGTGGTGTTGGGGATCAAACCCAGGGCTTCATGCATTCTAGGCAAGCACTCTACCAACTGAGCTATATCCCCAGCCGAAGACAACTCTTGCTTAAAACAAATTTTCAGCACTGATATTTTTAGAGAGCATGAATAAGAAGTAAAATTGGGGCTTAGTATTTTTTGTTGTTGTTGTATTTATTTATTTTTTTATGTATATGAGTATATGAGTGTATTGTCTGCAGGTGTTGTAAGTGTACCCATGTCATGCAGTGCCCTCAGAGCTCAGAAGAGGGTGTCTGATCCCCTGGAACTGAAGTTAACAGGCAGTTGTTAGCTACCATATGGGTGTTGGGAATCAAACCCAGGTCCCCTGGAAGAGCACCCAGTGCTCTTAAACAGTGAGCCATCCCTCCAGCCCCATTTTTCTGGGAGTTAAGGGTCAGGCTTGGTTTAAAGCTCAGTGGTAGAGTGAGGCCATGAATTTGATCCCCAGTATTGCCACAGAATATATATTGTCTCCATTGTAGTCTTGTAACACATCTTCCCATGTCTAGGACTATGGGTAGGATAGCATGGACATTGTTCTGTTCAAGTATAATAAAACAGAGTCAGATACAGAGGGACGCAACTGTCGTCCTGGGAGACTGATGCAGGACCATTGGAAGAATGAGGCCAACTTGGACTACATAAAGAGACCCTTTCTCAACAAAATAGTAGTAGTGAGACAAGATGTATAGCAAAAGTGCATTTCCTGGTTGGGGAACATAGTTCAATACTAGAGAGCGTGCTTAGGATACACATAATCCTGAGTTCAGTCTCTACCACCAAACCCAAAAAACCCTGATCCAAATATACATTTCCTGCCAACCCCTCATCTCTATGGCTTTCTGCCAAATAGATGACTTTGACAGCCTTTGTGGACCTTGGGAGTAGGACCCTGCAAAGTAAAAAGAACAAATATTAAACTCTTAAAATAGAGGGCTAATGTCTACCAGAAGTGCAGCCTGGGCTGGGAGTCAGGAGGGTAGAACTTAGAGAACAGGCTCCTCCAGGTTTGTATCTTGTTTTTTTACGGTAACTTTTTTTCTTTATTACTATAAAGTTGACTGTCCATTTACATACCTACCTACCTAATAACTTATTTTTTAGACAGGATCTCTCAAGCTTTGCCTTGAACCTGTGATCCTTTTACCTCAGTCTCCTACTTGGTGAGATTATAGGTGCAAGCCACCATGCCTGACTTAAAATTGGGTTTTTGTCCAGGTTAAGGACATCTTTTCTTTTCTTTTCTACCTCTACCCTCTCAATAGCTAGGTAGAAGGACAAGTAGAGGGAGGGATGGGGCCCTCTAGTAAAATTCAGATGATGTAACCTTGTTTAACTGCCAGTATTTTTTTCCCTCTTTCTTCCCTCCTACAGAAATGGAGGCAAACGACCATTTTAACTTTACTGGCCTTCCCTCTGCACCAGCTGCCTCAGGACTGAAACCCTCTCCTTCCTCAGGGGAGGGCCTCTACACTAACGGGTCTCCCATGAACTTCCCCCAGCAAGGGAAAAGTGAGTGTGAGGGCCAGGAGGCCTGGGGAGGGAATGGGCATCATTTCTTTAGAGCAGGCTGGTGGGAGGAGATCTGGTTCCACTTTGGTCTAGCTACCCCACAACTACTCTTTCCTGACAGGTAGTAACAGAGGAAGGGAAATCCACAGAACTTACTAACTGCTAGAGAGAAATCAAACTTCTGAGAATAAGTTTTAGGGGAATTATAGAAGCAGCACTTTCTGTTCTGACTTCAGATTGGAAAAGGATTAGAAAAAAATATACAAGTCTTTTCATCATAGCCTACTTTTCTGTCAGTCGTGTTCCCTGGCTACTGGCAGAAAAGGAGCCGTGGGTACTGCTGCTGATAACAAGGGTGGTGGACCCATGAGAAAGAGATAAAGTGCTGTGAGAAGCTGTTTTTAGGAGCTAGAAAAACTGTTGGGGACTAGGACTACGGGTGAGAAAGGTGGGTGAAGATTATGGTACATGTTTGCCTTGTAATTTGTGCAGTAGAAAAGGCAGATAGTGGAAGTGTAGGTACCACTTGTTGTCCTTGGATAGAAGGTAGAGAGGAGTTAATGCTTACCTAATTAACCTCAGAAGTTTATAATTCCATATGGAAGTACTTGTTGCTGTGAAGGTTGGATCTTTTTTTCTTGAAATGTTTCCCTCAGTAGCCCAGTCTAGTTTGGAACTAGTGGCAGTTCTCTTGCCTCAGTCTCAAGCATGCTAGGGTTACAGGTGTGAGCCACCATGCGTAGTGTAGGACCATGTCTTTCCCTGGAGTTGGCTTATCAGTTACTCAGAGCCATGATTCTGCCTACTACCTTTTTCATTTTGCTTAGATTTCATGCTTTTATGCTTGGATACAGAGTTCACATGCTTTTCTTCCTTTCTTGGAGCAGAAAAATTCAGACTTAACTACTTTTCCCTCATTTTCTACAGGGTGCTTGCAGATAGATACAAGCCCTTTATTTCATTGGGATCTCCTACACATACACACCTGCCCGTGTGCTGTAGTGTGCCCTACTCCCTGTCCCCACCTGCTTGCAACTTCTTTAGTGTCTTGGTTCCTTTTATTGATTGTTCTCTGTTGCAACATAGCAGGTTGCCATTAGTTTTCAGAACTGAATTCTGCAATACTGGTCATGCAAAGATTTTACCTACTCCATATTACCCTCCTGAGCTTATGGGGAGAGGCTAAGCCCAGCATTCTGAGTTGGAATCCTGTCACTGTGGTGACTGCAAATTCTATTCTTAGCATAGCACAAAGTGCTGGATCTGCATGTGCCAGTGAGGTGGAGGCTGTCCCTTCTGGTGCCATTGTGGGGCCAAATAGGCATCAAGGAAAGGGGGAGAAGTACTGGAGTATTCAGTCATGCTCCTCCAAGGGAAGAATTCCCGTAAGGAATGAGAGTGGGAAAGAAAGTACGTCAGTGTAGGGATTCTATATACAGCTTCATTTGATAAAGCCTGCAATAGCAGCAGCTACAGCAGCCTCCACATCCACTCTCGCCTGGTAACATCTGTGGCACACCTAGACACCTCTCCAGCCCCCTACCCAGTCTCAGCAGCAGTTGCTAAGCTTACATCCAAGAGCATCTGGGTTTTGGTGTTCTCTTGAGATCCAGAAACTAAATGTAGCAGAAGGGCCTTCCTTTCCTTTTATTTTCCCTTTTTCTAGTTAGTGCTGTTAATTTGGGGTTCATTTGATACAGATATTTGGATGTATATTCATAACTGAACCTTTTCTTTCCTTTTCTGCCAGGTTTGAATGGGGATGTGAATGTTAATGGCTTATCTACTGTATCTCACACTACTACTTCAGGGATTTTGAACTCTGCTCCCCACTCCTCCAGCACCTCACACCTCCATCACCCTAACGTGGCCTACGACTGTCTCTGGAACTACTCACAGTACCCATCTGCCAATCCTGGCAGCAACCTCAAGGACCCACCCCTTCTCTCTCAGTTCTCGGGGGGACAGTACCCACTCAACGGCATCCTTGGGGGCAGCCGACAGCCTTCATCCCCAAATCACAACACTAATCTCCGAGCTGGGAGTCAAGAGTTCTGGGCCAACGGTACCCAGAGTCCCATGGGGCTTAACTTCGATTCACAGGAACTGTATGATTCCTTTCCTGACCAGAACTTTGAGGTGATACCCAATGGACCCCCAAGTTTTTTCACCTCCCCACAGACTTCTCCTATGTTGGGATCTAGTATCCAGACCTTTGCACCCTCCCAGGAGGTAGGCAGTGGGATCCATCCTGATGAGGCAGCAGAAAAGGAGCTGACTTCGGTTGTGGCAGAAAATGGCACTGGCTTGGTAGGCAGTCTGGAACTGGAGGAAGAGCAGCCAGGTATAATTGGGACTATAAGTTGGGTGGGGAGAGGGAAAATCGGACCGTGGGGGACAGTGACTTTTTGAGGTGAGGAAAACTTGTCTTTCCAGCTCTCTGCATTGGAGGCTGATTTGCATGTTGGTGATTAGCAGAGCCAAGTGGCTGGTGTTTTTGTGGCAGCAGCACCAGCTCAAGAGTGGGAGTGCAAATTATTTCAAGCTCATGCAGAGCTGCTGGCCTGGAGAGGGCAGGTGGGCGAGCCTGAAACAGCCCCAACAGTCACTGTAGCAAGAATGACTTCTTGAGTTTGGGATGTAGCTCAGTTGGTAGTGTGCTTGTGTAGCATGCATGAAGCCCTGGGTTTGGTTCTCAGCACCATATAAAAAGGCATGGTGGTACAGGTTTATAATCCTAACACATGAGGGGTGGAAGCAGGAGGACAAGTAGTTCAAGGTCAGCCTGGAAAACATAGGATCCTGTCTCAGAAACGGGGAAGGGTGGCAGTGCTTCTTCCAAATACATAAAACCATGTAGCTGGACGTGGTGGTGCACGCCTTTAATCCAGCTCTCAGGAGGCAGAAACAGGTGGAGCTCAAGGCCAGCCTGGTCTATACAGAGTTTCAGGTCAGCTGGGGCTACAGGGACACTGTCTCAAAAAGACCGGGGTTGGGGTCGGCGGGGCGACATAAAACCAGGGCTGGAGAGATGGGTCAGCAGTTAAGACACTGACTGCTCTTACAGAAGATGTGGGTTCGCTTCCCAGCACCCACGTGGTGGCTAACAACCATACGTAACTCCATTTCCGGGGGATGACGCCCTCTTCTGACCTCCTCAGGCAGTGCACATGTGTAGGCAAAGCACTCATACACGAGATAAAAATAATAAATATATAAAACTGTTAGGGTGTTAGGAGTAAGCAGTGAGGCCATTTTTAACCGTGGTACAGTCAGGTCCTTCAGCACAGTTAGTGCCTGGTATATGAAGGAGAAAAGGAAACAGGTAGAATTACATCATTGCTTGTTGTTTTAGTTTCTTTTTTTGTGGTTTACATTTATATATGTGATAGCCTCTTTCATTGTGTTCCTCAAAATAGGTTAAAGCTTAGTTTACAGTTTGTCATATTCAATGCAAGGGTGACCAGCCTATTAAAAACCTGAGGATATTTTCTCTGTTCCATTTGTTGGGATAGCCAAGAACATGATGGAGTTTTTATGTCAGGCCCCATAAATTAACTTGCAGGAATCAATTTTGACTTTTGCTTTCTTCTGGGATTCCTTAGAACTAAAGATGTGTGGCTACAATGGTTCTGTCCCCTCTGTGGAGTCTTTACACCAAGAAGTCTCAGTCCTCGTCCCTGATCCCACAGTGAGCTGTTTAGATGATCCTTCACATCTTCCTGACCAACTGGAAGACACTCCAATCCTCAGTGAAGATTCTCTTGAGCCCTTTGACTCTCTGGCACCAGGTGGGCTTTGAAGGGTGCATCCTTTCCACTTATTGAGCCTATGGTAGCCAGCCCCGCTACCTGAAAAGTTAGTAAACCTGGGAAAGCATAAGGGATCTGCAGTGTTAAGGTTTGTAGGCAATCCTATAGTAGACCACAGTTAAATGCCACTGACCTGGCTGGGCCAGCTGTACTCTGAGATGACTTAATTCATTTCCCAGGCCCTTTCTCAGTGTTCGAATTGGCCAAGAGCCCCAGGCTACAATAATTCACTGAATAGGATGTAACTGCCACAGTTGGGCTATTGGGTTCCAACTAACTAGAAAGAAAACATTTTCTAATGAATACTAATCTTTTTTCCCCCAATGAAATATAAAAATCAGGCCTATTGTATGATAAATAATAGATTTATGCAGGGATCAATGGGTAGGTAGGTGGTCAACACCTTTCACTTTCAGTCTTACTTTGTTCTTTTAGAAGGCTATACATTTTCTCTAATTTAATATTAGAATTTTGCCAGGTGTATGCCTGAGGTAGGAAGATTGTGACTTTGATGCCATCCTGAACTATGTGATGAATTCCATTATTCCAAGTTAGTCTGGGCTGTAGATGAGACCCTGACTCATTTGCTATTGCACTCGAAGTGCAGTACCCCTCACCCTAATCATACTCTAGCAACTAGAATTGGATAGTTTGGAGATAATATTTCTTAAATCTTGCTTGCTGATCTCTTTTCTCACTTTACTTTTTCTACTTTTTAAAACTTTTTACCCCTATAAACAGAGCCAGTGAGTGGAGGACTTTATGGTATAGATGACACAGAGCTGATGGGTGCAGAGGACAAGCTGCCTCTTGAGGACAGCCCCGTAATCTCTGCCCTTGATTGCCCTTCTCTCAATAATGCTACTGCCTTCAGTCTCCTGGCAGATGATAGTCAAACATCTGCCTCTATCTTTGCCAGCCCAACCTCTCCACCTGTCTTAGGGGAATCTGTTCTACAAGGTAAGTGAGGGGAGGTAGAACAAATGAAGTTCTTGACCCACAAAAAAGTGAGAGAGAGTAGGTTCTATCATTAGTCCCCTAGGATATCTGTAAGGATATCTTGCTGGGTACTGAGGGGTCTATGGGATAGTGTATGGTGGGAATAAAAAAAGATAATAGGCCATTGCACTCTGACCTGTGTCCTTAGTGGAGGAGAATTTGTGTGACTTGGGAGTTTTCAAGGAAGGCTAGAGGTCGTTCTGGCTTCAGACAACAACAGCAGTTTTGCCCTTTAACTTCAAAAGTGGGGTGAGGTGAGAGCTCCAGGTCCAACTTTACTAACTAAAAGCCGTCTTAAAATAACCCTGGTTATCTTAGTCTAGGTTTGACTGAATACTATTGTCATGTTATTTTCCCTTTATCTACACTATCATTTGGATTTTAGATAACAGTTTTGACCTGAATAATGGCAGTGACTCTGAACAGGAAGAAATGGAGACTCAATCTTCAGACTTCCCACCTCCCCTGACCAAGCCAGATTCTGACCAGCCACCTACTCTTCAGTTACATCCAGAAGTCTCAGCTACAGTCTCCCCAGCAGTCTCCTTGGCACCTTCTGCAGAAATTTCTCCAGAAGTCTCTCCAGCAGTTTCTGCAGCAGCTTCCCCACTTGTCCCCCCAGCAGCTTTTCCAACCGTTTCTCCAACATCCTCAGCTACTCTCCCAGCAGTCTCTTTGGAAGCCTCCTTAACAGCTCCAGTGACCTCCCCTCAAGCTTCCCCTGTGACTTCTCCAGCAACTGCCTTCCCAACAACCTCCCCAGCAAATAAAGACATCAATAGCTTCCCTGAAGCATCTACTGACCCTGAACAGATCACTGGGGAAGCAGTAGCAATGTCTGGTAATGGTAAGTGTCCAGATTCTGTACTAACTCCTTCTGGTTTCAACCAACATTTATGTCCATATTGCATCCAGCCTTTCCCTAACCTGTGGTTTTGCTTGATTTCTTAACTTGGTGTCTCTGGTCCTCCTCTCAAGGTGATGTCTTGAAGAGACGTATTGCTACTCCAGAAGAAGTTCGTCTTCCCCTCCAACATGGGTAAATGCTCTAGATTGCTACATGCATTGACCTTGACAAGTTTAATGCATGACTATAGAAAGAAAGAAGGGAGTGCCTCTCTTCATCTGAGGTAGGGGATAAAGGGGCTAGACGGGACTAGATTACAGGACAGTTATCTCTAATCCTAATGCTCTTTGGCATGAGATTCCTAGATTTTTTCTCTATTTTTCTTTCTTATTAGATTTATTTTATTTTTAAATTTATGTTTGCCACATGTGTATGAATACCTTCTGAGGCCAGAGGAAGGTTTGGTATTACTTGGAACTAGAGTTACAGGTAGTTGTGAAGCAGCTCATTTTGGGTGCTGGAATCTGAACTTAGGTCCTCTGGAAGATCAGCAAGTGCTCTTAAATGCCGGGCCATTTCCAGCCCTATTTTCCCTTCCCGTGGGTCTGTCTTTCCTCATCAGATAGTTACTTAGTCTTGATGAGGGAGCCTTTTCCAAACTAAGGCTCAGACATCTAAACTAACCAGATAGACCTATTTTCTTAATATTTTTATTTTATATGTATAAATATATTGCCTGTGTGTATGTAAGTGCACCTGTGTCTTGCCATGCCCACAGAGGTCAGAAAAGGGCATTGGATTCTCCTGGAACTGGACTTAGGATGGTTGTTAGCCGCTATGTGGGTGCTGGGAACTAAATCTAGGTCTTCTACAAGAGTAGCCAATGCTCTTAAACCTTGAGCATTTCTCCAGCCCCCATAGGCCTATTTTCATAAAGAAGGAATATTAGTGACTAGGGAGTAGCTTACTACCAATGAATTAGATGGTTTTATAGTTTCTGTTTTGATGTTCTTTAGACACTTAAGCTCTAGAACAGTAATTTGACAAAAGTAAAGGCCTCATGGAAATTAACTGTCTTCCTAGATTTTTTTTACCATTACTACTCTAGCCTACTTGTCACCAAGTCTTGAGTATTACTCAGTCTTTTGAGAGAAAAATAAGCTGAGTTTCATAATCTGTTTCTCAGAGTATAGAGTTCCTAGCTGACAACTCACCTACTTAGTCATTTCGTAGAGTCAGCAGCAAGTAACTTTTTGACATTTTGAGATAGGATCTCCCTTATTATTTTATTTTATGTGTGTCAGTGTACCTGCCTTGTGCAATGCCCATGGAGATTAGAAGATGTTGGGTCCCCTGCCTGGAGTGATGGATGATTATTACTATATGGGTGCTGGGAACTGAACCCGGGTCCTCTCCAAGAGCATCCAGTACTCTTAACCACTGAGCCATCTCTTTAGCCCCTTACCTAAGATCTTTAAGGATAAGTACTCGTTAATTATTCTGAATGGCATCAGGAAGACATTTCTGGCTGTTCATTTCAATGACTTTGTAGAAAGTAGGGGTAGAGGTCTTTCTAGGTTCATGCACTTAGTGTATTGCTTTCCTCCTGAGGTATTTTGCTGGAACTTGAACTTTCTTTTTGTCAAGGTAGTTTATTGTGCTATTTCTGTGTGCAGGACTAGTGAGACAGATGTGGGAGGGTCATCAGTAGGCTTGGCTCCTGGGTGGCATGGGAGTGGGTAGGGGTGTGACCTGGTGGCAGGGCCCATGTGCTTCTCTGGCAGGTGGCGGAGAGAAGTGCGCATCAAGAAGGGCAGCCACCGGTGGCAGGGGGAGACTTGGTATTATGGCCCCTGTGGGAAAAGAATGAAACAATTTCCAGAAGTTATCAAGGTAACGTAGCATTTGTGGCTTTTTGTTTTAAAGAGAATAAAGACTTTTTCTTGGGTCCTGGGAGAGCAGGCTAGCATTATCCACTCTGGAGTCTGTTCTACCTGTGCTGTTGCTGGTCAAAGACTTGTTATTGCCACTTTACTTTCTCCTCAGTACCTGAGCCGTAATGTGATACACAGTGTTCGCCGTGAGCACTTCAGCTTCAGTCCGCGTATGCCTGTTGGAGATTTCTTTGAAGAAAGAGATACACCAGAGGTGCTGGCCTAAGGGTCCTCCTGTGGGGTTAGATAGTTCAGGGAGGCTTGGATGGTTCAGAGTGCCTAGTGGTCTGCACTGATCTCCCTCATTGTAGTTCATTCTTTCTTGTTCCTTTAGGGCTTGCAGTGGGTCCAGCTTTCAGCAGAGGAGATTCCGTCCAGGATTCAAGCAATTACTGGCAAACGGGGCAGACCTCGAAACAATGAGAAAGCTAAGACCAAGGAAGTCCCCAAGGTGAAGCGGGGACGAGGTCGGCCCCCTAAAATCAAAATTCCTGAGCTAGTGAATAAAACAGACAACCGCCTCCCAAATAAACTGGAAGCCCAAGGTACAGTGCTGTTTTAAAAGATATTTTAAAAATTTTTATTTATTTTTTACTTTATGTGTGTGAGTGGTTCTGCCTACATGTATGTAAATGCACCCATGTCATGCAGTGCCTAAGGATGCCTGCCAGAAGAGGGTGTCAGATCCCCTGGAACTGGAATTTCAGATAATTGTTAGCCATTGTGTAGTGTTGGGAACCAAGCCCAAGTCTTTTGCAAGAACATTTCTCCAGCCCCTCTAGTGCTATTTCTAACTTTTGAGATTCTGCTCTTTTTGTGAGATTTTATGAAATGTTGCTGAATTATGGATACCTGGGTTTCCCAGGAGTGACTGACATCTGGACAGATGAATCTAAATCAACTGCTTTGGAAGGCAGGATCAGAGTCCTAGCACTGTGCCGCTTATTTTTCCCAGGCAATTTCTTTCTTTGAATTGATCTTGCTACTAAAGCCTTGGGCTATCCCTAGGTATAGGAATGTGGCCCAGAGGAGCCGTCTATACGTTTTTGTACCCATCTTTCAGCTCCTTATACTAATTCCAGTTATATACATTTTCCTTGCTCCTTGTTGAGGAAATTGAGAAGTCACACCTGAATGTAATAGATACAGTATTTTAGTGGGATAGGCTTATAGGAAAATGTCTGATTTTTAAGTGAATATTGTATTTACTCTGGTAAAGTGTGAAGAATGATAGTCCTAATTCCATTCAAAGTTCTAGCTCTGCTATTTGAATATATTTTTGTATGTGTATGCCGGAGACCAAACCCACGGACCTTACACTTGCCTAGCAAGCACTCCACTACTATGATACCCCTCTTAAAACTTGTATATCTCATTTTAATAAAAACTTAAGTGGTTCAGTGTGCCCATAATATTTAACTCAGGGTTGCATAAAAATGTATGGTGGTGTTTCTGTATCAGAACAAAACAATAGGTACTATATGTCAAAAATACCAGTTACAAACTGAGTACACTAATATTCACAGAGGTATACTTCAGTATTCAGTGTTCCAGAAAGGAAGATACTCAGCTCTTTGAACAGAGTGAGCCATGTGAGCTCAGCATGGCACTAGCTGTGATGGTATTGAGGCGACTCTTTGGAAGAGTCCATCATCTACCGCGTCTTTGTTGCACACTGTAGGCTGTCATTGCTACCAACTGCTTGCTCTTTTTCCCTGACAGTTTGGGTTTCTGTTTGCTTTCTCAGTTCTCTGCACTAAGATCAGTCCGTGGATGTCTGTCTGTAGGTTGCTGTACTTGTCAGGTAGCCTGGGAAAGAGGCAGGATGCAAAGATACCTGCAGTTGTGGTCTCTTCTCCTTCAGTTGGACCATTTCCAAAGCAGTCCAGTTGGAGTCACAGACTGTGGCTTTGGGTTGGTGATACTATTTAAGTTCTTTGTACAACTACCTTGCCAGGTACCTCTCTGACCTTTTTTCCCAAAAAACATGTACTAAAAAACAACAAAACTTGTTCATGGAGATGCTTGGGAAGCCAGCTTTGTGGTAGGCATGTGCTACCATGTAGGCCAAGCATGTTTTTTCTGCCTCATTCCTTTTGTTTTTCTTTCCGCCTTCACAGAAACACTGAGTGAAGAGGATAAAGCAAAAATGAATAAAAGCAAAAAAAAGATGAGGCAGAAGGTACAGCGGGGAGAGAGTCAGACTCCGATCCAAGGGCAGGTAAGGGACGTCAGTGGACTGACTTGGTTGGCCTCTTCTGGGCCAACAGTCCCTACAACTTGTTTCATATTTTCTTTCATCTCCATTTGCCACCCTGACATAGCAGTACACATTCATTACCTGAGTTTCTTAGCCTCCATTTAGACAGTTGGGCTTATTCACAAATGATGTGGGTGAATTGATCCATTGCCACCCCTCATCGTCCCATCTCTTACCTCTCCTCCCCAGCACCCTATCCTAGCCCAAGCAGAGGTACTTTCAGAGTTTGAGGAGAAATGACTTCCCTTATGGTTTACAGGCCAGAAACAAGAGGAAACAAGACACCAAGAGCTTAAAGCAGAAGGACACTAAGAAGAAATTTAAGGTAGATAAATGTATATAGTATACATTTGCAATTAATTTTTTTTCCAGTATGGTAAACATCCCAGTACATGCTAGACAAACACTACGACTGAGCTCCATCCCCATCTCTCAAAGCTAATTTTGAAGCCACCAAACATTTTGCAGATATCTGTGTCAATATTATTTTATAATTACATTTCTGGACTCTTGAGTTTTGGAGGGACTAGGGTCAGGAATGGGTAGAGACTGGTAGATATTTTTTGGACACCTGTTCTTTCTCCTTGGGTTGCTAGGCTGAGAAGGAAAAGACAAAGCAAGAAAAACTGAAGGAAAAAGTGAAGAGGGAAAAGAAAGAAAGGGGGAAAATGAAGGGAAAAGAGGAGGTGCCCAAAGTCAAGGCAGCCTGCAAGGCAGACAGGACCCTCGCCACACAGAGGCGTCTGGAGGAACGGCAGAGGCAACAGGTGATCCTGGAAGAGATGAAGAAGCCCACTGAGGATATGTGTCTGACTGACCACCAGGTAGAATGGGGAGGGGCACAGACGGGCCGGTTCTGAGGGCATTTCTACTAAAAGAACCATGCTGATGGGGCTTCCTTTGAAGTCTGACTGGATGCCTCCTACTCTTATCTCTGCAGCCCCTTCCTGACTTCACTCGCATCCCTGGTTTGACACTGTCCAGCAGGGCTTTCTCAGATTGCTTGACCATTGTGGAGTTCCTGCACAGTTTTGGCAAGGTGCTAGGCTTTGACCCTACCAAAGATGTGCCTAGTTTGGGAGTCTTGCAGGAAGGACTCTTGTGTCAAGGTGACAGCTTGGGCAGAGTGCAAGACCTGCTGGTGCGACTCCTCCAGGCTGCACTCCGTGACCCTGGTTTGCCCTCATATTGTCAGGTGAGTCATTCCAGACCTGGAATTTTGCCTTCTTTTTGAGAACACTTGAAAGTTCCTCCCTAAAAGAATCCAGAGAAGGGCAATGTAACTTCTTCCTATTTGTTTTTCTTTTACGTTATTTGTTCATTTTCCTTTATCATTTTTTTTCCTTTGTAGTCTTTCTTGTCCTAGAAGCTTTCATTCTTTTTCTCTTTACAGCATGTTTTTTTAATTTTTTATTTTAATATATTTTATTACTTTTATGTGTATGATGAGTGTACTGCTTGCATAGGTGCATCTGTTTTGTGCAGTACCTAAGAGGGCAGAAGAGGGCAACAGATCCCTGGAACTGGAGTTAGGAAGGTTGTTAGTCACCATGTGGATTTTGGGGATTGAACCCGGGTCCTCTGCAAGAGCATCCAGTGATTTTAACTGCTGAACCGTCCCTTCAACTCCTAAAAAATGTTTTTTAAAGATTTGTTTCTATGTGTATAAGTGTTTGCCTGAATGTGTGTATATGTACTACATGTGTCCTTGGTGCCCATGGAAGCCAGAAGAGAGCATTGGATCCCCTGAACTGAAACTATGAGCTGTCATATGGGTGCTGGGAACCAATCCTAGGTCCTCTGCAAGAGCAGCCAATAGTCTTAACTGCTGAGCCATCTCTCTAGCCCTAAAAAATTTTAAATCACATTTATTTATATATTTGTGTGTGTGTGTGTGTGTGTGTGTGTCTGTCTGTCTGTCTGTCTGTCTGTCTGTGTGTAAACGCACACATGTAGGTCAGAAGACAATTTGTGGAAGTCTCAGATCTCTCCTTCTAACATACGGATTCTGGAGATTGAACTCAGGTCTTCAGGCTTGGGGCAAGTGCCTTCTTTACCTGCTGAGCCATCTTGCTGGCCTCATTCTTTTCCTTTTGTCCTATCTAACCCTGTAGTTCCCTCCCAGGTTCACTCAACTTAAGTTGTTTTCCTTCTCATTCCTTTATGTTCTCTTCCAAATAGTCTCTGAAGATCTTGGGAGAGAAGGTGTCTGAGATTCCACTGACCAGAGACAATGTGTCTGAGATACTGCGCTGCTTCCTCATGGCATATAGAGTGGAGCCAGCCCTCTGTGACAACCTGCGTACACAGCCTTTTCAGGCCCAGCCACCCCAACAGAAGGCTGCTGTCCTAGCCTTCCTTGTGCACGAGCTTAATGGCTCCACCATCATCATCAAGTGAGGGACTGTGGTGGGAACGGTTAACCCTATCTATGCCTTGTGTAAGAATAGAATAGGGAAGGGAGAGCTCACCAGAATTCACGATGTGTTATGTGTCCATTGTGCTGTTCTGAAGATACTGGAGTGACTTAGGACAGAATCTTGATGTCCTCCCTGGGAGAATTTAAGCCTTCCCTTGCTTTCCTCAGTCTGGGTACTAGGCTGGAATCCCTACACTGTCTTTAACTCTTAGGTCTCCTCCTTTTCCCTGTTTTGTGTTCCATTTCTGCCTCAAAATCAATCTTTGTTCCTCTGCAGTGAGATTGACAAGACTCTGGAGAATATGTCCAGCTACAGGAAAAACAAGTGGATTGTTGAAGGCCGACTCCGGAGGTAGGGACAAGACAAAGAGTAGAGCCCAGATAGAGGGTGAGGCATGGCAGACTGTGCCAGGATACGATGCCTTCCTAGAGTTTGGGACTTTACCAGGCCTTTGGAAAAGTCAGATTTTGGCTATTTCCTTTTTAAGCATTATGATTTTTCACCATACTTTCCTTAATCTCTTACTTTTCAAGACTGAAAACTGCTCTGGCCAAGCGAACTGGGAGGCCTGAGGTTGAGATGGAAGGGCCAGAAGAAGGCCTGGGACGGAGGCGCAGTTCTCGGATCATGGAAGAAACCAGTGGCATGGAAGAGGAGGATGAGGAGGAGACCATAGTAGCTGTCCATGGTCGCAGGGGTCGGAGAGATGGAGAGGTACTAGCCTAAGACAAAGGAAAGCAGGGTTTGGAAGTATTATTTATTCTTGAATCTAACAACTCTCCCTTTCTGCCTAGGTTGATGCTACAGCATCTAGCATTCCAGAGTTAGAGCGCCAGATAGAAAAGCTCAGTAAGGTACTGTGTTTTTAACCTTATGAAAGTTGGAGGTATGGGCTGGGCAAGAATTGATCATCTGAATTCATATCAGTTGTGCAGGGAAGCTGAGAGTTACTGCTTATTCCCATATATTAGTATTTGTTGTATCAATCTGGAAATGTTTTTTTATTCATTTGCCTTTTCTACTTCTACCCAGCGTCAGCTCTTCTTTCGCAAAAGGCTGCTTCATTCATCCCAGATGCTTCGGGCAGTCTCCTTGGGTCAGGACCGTTACAGACGCCACTACTGGGTATTACCATATCTGGCTGGTATCTTTGTGGAAGGAGCAGAGGAGACTTTAGGTAAATATATCTGTGGAATCTTGAATTCTGAGTTGTAACAAAAATAAATACTTTTCCTCTACCTAGTGTTCTTAGAGCTTTAATTTTCTGAGAATCTGAGGAGCTTAATGGTTAAGAGCACTGGCTCTGTGCTGTCACATACCAGCTGTATGCGTCAGTTTCTTCATTTATAAATTATGGGCATATTGATAGTGTATGTACTTCATAACACTATTGAGAATTAAACTGAGTTACTGCCCTGAGTTAATGAGTGTTTAATTGAACTGGGATGTAGCTCAGTAATAGATGTAATATGATACCCTGGGTTTGATGCCAAACATGCAGGGCTAAGCTGAGTGTAGTGACACACACCTGTAATCCTAGCACTTGGGAGGACTGAGAGTTCAAGACCAGACTGAACCATACAGCAGGACCCTGTTACAAAAAAAAGTCTTGTGGTCTTTAGTAAATGTTTGCTTATGGTTTTTGCTGCTGCTGCTCCTGATCATTTCGAACAAAATAATTCTTCCTCAGACAGTGGCAAATAAGCTGTTAAGAAGCAGAATCTCAAAACAAGAGGGTCAAGTCTAAGAAAGAAAAGAAAGCACATATGTTTTATTTATATACCCTCTTTCTTTCCATTATATAGCAGTGTATGTCCTAAAGATCTTTGTTTCTTTTTATAGTTACTGAAGATGTGATAAAGCAGGAAACCGACTCTTTGAAGGAAACAATTAATTCAATGCCCAATTCTGCCCTCATCTCTGCAAAGAGGGAGTTAACTGGCTCCAATACCTCTTCCTCTCCTGCCAGGACCCGAGGCCGACCACGAAAATCTAAGCCTGGGTTTATGCAACCTAGGCACCTTAAATCCCCTGTTAGAGTACAGGATTCAGAACAGCTCCAGACTCAAATTCAGTTGGAACCTCAGTCCCATTCTCAGCTTCAGGCTCCTGCTCAGCCCCAGCTTCAGTCCCTTCCCGAGTCACATAATGAGTTCCTGGAGCCAGAAGGCTCCCCTTTGTCTCTGGGTCAGAGCCAGCATGACCTCAGCCAGTCAGCCTTCCTGTCTTGGCTGAGCCAGACTCAGAACCATAGTTCTCTGTTGAGCAGTTCAGTCCTCACACCTGATAGCAGCCCAGGAAAACTAGACTCAGCGCCAACTCAGCCCCTAGATGAGCCAGAGCCTGATGAGGAAGAGTCCTGCACTAATCCACAAGGACCCTGGTTTAACTTCTCAGCCCAGATACCCTGCAATGCTGCCCCTACACCACCTCCTGCAGTCTCTGAGGACCAATCCACTCCCTCCCTTCAACTACCTGCCTCTTCAAAACCAGTAAGTAGCCAAATTAGTATGTAATTTATCTTGCCCCAGGCTCCATTCATTGTCTGGCTAAGAGGCTGTTGCCTGGAGTTAGGAAGTCTAGCATTAAAATATCCTCATTTCCTTATGTCTGCTCTTATTCACAGATGAATGCATCGAGTGCTGCCAATTCCTGTTCTCCTGTGCAGTTCTCTTCTACCCCCTCACCTGGGGTGATCCCTAAAAGGCGAGCAGGAGACTCTGAAGAAATGCCACAGAGTCCCACAGGGTTGGGACAGCCAAAACGGAGAGGGAGACCTCCCAGCAAGTTCTTTAAGCAGATTGAGCAGCATTACCTAACCCAGCTGACAGCCCAGCCTATCCCTCCTGGTGAGTGATCTTAGGTGCGATGGGGTAAACATGGAAGTTAATAGCAGTTTCCATTGTGGGCAGTGTGATTCATGACTGATTCCCGTCCCCTGCCCTATATACATATCCTCTGCTCACAGAGATGTGCTCAGGCTGGTGGTGGATCAGAGATCCTGAGACACTGGATGCCATGCTTAAGGCCCTACATCCCCGAGGGATCCGGGAGAAGGTGCTTCACAAATACCTTAACAAGCACAGGGACTTTTTGCAGGAAGTCTGTTTACGGCCCTCAACTGGTAAATATAGAGACCTTGGCCCAGCCTGAGCGAAGAATAGCTACTGTGGACAGTAGCCTTGTGGACCACTCTGCTTTCTCTCTTCCTAGATCCTATCTTTGAGCCTAGTCAGCTGTCTGCCTTGGAAGAAGGAATTATGAACTGGTCCCCCAAAGAGAAGACGTATGAGATGGACCTAGCTGTGCTTCAGTGCGTAGAAGAGCTAGAACAGCGGGTTGTTCTATCTGATCTGCAGATCCGGGTATACAGGGATTGGCATTGGGTAGGGAGTTTTTTAGGGGGTCCATTTTGTTTGTTGAAGCAGGGTCTCCCTGTAGCTCCAGCTGGCCTGGAACTTGCTCTCTAGACCAGGTTGGCCTCAATCTCAGAGATAGGCATGGCTCTGCCTCTCAAATACTGGACCCTCACACCCAGCTTTTTGGTTTTTTGAGACAAGATCTCAGTAGCCCGGGCTGGCCTAGGACTCAGGGCAATCTTCTGCCTTAGGCTTCCAAGTTCTGGCTTGCTGGTGTTAAACCTTGAACCTGTTAAGAAGAGTCTTTGGTTGCTGCTTCCCAAGTGTCTCCAGTGACCTGGAGTGGATTTTTCCCTAACCCTAATTCTCCTCTTTCACAATGACCTTTATTTTTCCTTCCCACTGGAAGGGCTGGACGTGTCCTAGCCCAGACTCAACCCGTGAAGACTTGGCCTATTATGAGCATCTCCCTGACTGTCAGGAGGATATCCTTTGGAGAGGACGAGGCAGGGAAGGACTAGTACCTCAGCGGAGAAGCACCAACCCTCTGGACCTTGCTGTGATGCGGTTGGCTGCTCTGGAACAGAATGTAGAGCGGCGTTACCTGCGAGAGCCCCTCTGGTCAGCCCATGAGGTGGTGCTAGAGAAGGCTCTGCTCAGCACACCCAGCGGAACCCCTGAGGGCGCCACTGCGGAGATGTGAGTGCCCCCTGCTGCCCTGGGACTCCTGTTGAATCAGGCCTTCTTAGGCTCCTTACCCTAAGATCACCACTTTCTCCCTACAGATCATATGAGATCACCCCTCGTGTCCGCGTCTGGCGTCAGACGCTTGAGCGGTGCCGTAGTGCAGCCCAGGTGTGCTTGTGTGTGGGGCAGCTGGAGAGGTCCATTGCTTGGGAGAAGTCTGTCAACAAAGTGGTAAGAAGCTGGGAAAGCCGGAGAGGAGCCAGGTGTCCGGTGAGTCTGGGGTAGAGATAGGCAGATTAAGGGCTCGTTTTGTCTCCTTGGTCCAGACCTGCCTAGTTTGCCGAAAGGGTGATAATGATGAGTTCCTTCTGCTCTGTGATGGATGTGACCGCGGTTGCCACATTTACTGCCATCGGCCCAAGATGGAGGCTGTCCCAGAAGGAGACTGGTTCTGTGCTGTCTGTTTGGCCCAGGTGAGTTTCTCTTGTTACATTCCCATTCTCAGGCAGAAGTCAGAGCTGTTATTTTTCGTTCCATTTTACAGCAAGTCCTCCAGATGTCCCCTGTGCTCAGTGTCTCCTTGAGATAAGCTCCTGACAGGATGTTAGGTTCTGGTCCTCCTTTAAACAAGTTGCTTAAATTCTTGAGAATAAGTCAATAGTTAGAACTTTCCCTTTTACTGCCTCGCCTCCCTTTGGGTTATGTGAATAAATTCACATGCTGGCTATGTGTGAACAGTATTTTGAAGGCTCAGTCGCACTTAGCTACAGATTCTAATGAGCGGGAGACAAGTCGGGTACATCCAGTGCTGCTGATCTTGATTTTTCTTGCTTGTCCTCAGCAGGTGGAGGAAGAATTCACTCAGAGGCCCGGCTTTCCAAAACGAGGACAAAAGCGGAAAAGTAGTTTTCCACTGAACTTCCCGGAGGGTGATGGCCGCCGCCGCCGGGTGCTATCAAGGAGCCGAGAAAGCCCCATGGTACCTCGGTACTTAGAAGAGGGGTTATCTCCCTGTAAGCGGCGGCGACTCTCAATGAGGAGCCACCACAGCGATCTCACATTCTGCGAGTGAGTCAGTGAATTCTAGGGAAAGCTGGCTGTTCCTCTGCCAGAGCAAAGGGCTAGGAGGGGTCCGTGTGCTTCCTGAGATGGAACCATCTCTGTTCCTGCACTGGTAGGATTATCCTAATGGAGATGGAGTCCCATGATGCAGCTTGGCCTTTCCTGGAGCCTGTGAACCCTCGCCTGGTGAGCGGGTATCGGCGCGTCATCAAGAACCCTATGGATTTTTCCACTATGCGGGAACGGCTGCTTCGGGGAGGGTAAGCAGATGTTGCTCTCTCTTGGTTCTTTCATTGGATGGCTCTTACCAGCTCACAGCCTCATCTCCCCCTCTTCCTAGGTACACTAGCTCAGAGGAGTTTGCAGCAGATGCCCTTCTGGTGTTTGACAATTGCCAGACCTTCAACGAGGATGACTCTGAAGTGGGCAAGGCTGGGCACATCATGCGCCGCTTCTTTGAGAGCCGCTGGGAAGAGTTTTATCAGGGAAAACAGGCCAGTCTGTGAGGCAAGGAAGGTGGGAAGTCACCTTGCGGCATCTTCTCCACCCTTCCAAACAAAAACCTGCCGTTCTCTCACCTGCTGATGCTGCCCTGGGTCCAGACTCAAGTCAGGCACAGCACTGACTCCTGACCCTGCCCTTGGCAGCACCCACCTCCTCATGTCCCTGATCCCCTTCTCCCATCCTCCTCTTGCTCCTCAAATAAGAGATGCAGAGATGAGGTCCTTCTGGACTGAAAGCCAAAAAAGAAAAAATTTTTCCTTTGTTTTTTTCCCTAATTAAAAATGGAGAGGGAAGGAGCCTCCGCCTCCCCGTCCTCCTCCTGTACATGCCCCAGCTCTGGGGTTATTTAACAATAGCAATAGTTCTAGTGAATGTGTGAAACCGAGAAACACTCTGTACTGTGTGTGGACCCGCAGTGACGGCCAGTAAAGTGGACTTAACTCCCAAGTGTGTCGAGCCGGACACCGGGCCCTGAACATGCTGCTTCCATGTTCAGTCCCTTCCCTGCTTCTCACTTTCTGTTTTTCTTTTCTTAACCCTACCCTATTTTTCAGATTTTGTCTCATCTAATAATGTAAAACTTATCGTGTACGGGTTCTTTCCTCCCCTTTGCTCCCAAATCTTTTCCCCTTTAGTGGAAAAAAAAGTTCAGAGGTCCCTGTCTTTCTCTCTGTCTTCATCTTCCTGCCAATAGTTATCCCCTCTGAAATGTTGGATCCTCTTCATGTGCTGAGTTTCCAGACTTTTTTTGAAACTCTGTGGCTGGGGAGAGGGCAGGCGGGCACGCGCCTCGGGCCTTCCAGCCTCATTCCCCACCTGCTTCCCAGACCTCCTTCTTGGGAACTCCTCAGGGACAACTACTGCTGAGTTTGAGTGCTCCTCCGAGATGGAGGCCAGGAAGCAATTGACTGGCCTCAGAGAGAGGGAGAGAGAGGTGGTTTGTGTGTGTGTGTGTGTGTGTGTGTGTGTGTGTGTGTGTGTGTGTGCATGTACATATGTGTACACGCTTGCACACAAGTGAGAGCTGTGATTATGACCCTGTTTTGTTTAATAGAATCCATTCAGTTTCCCCAAATATTTGTTCTTACTCCCACGTTTCCCATTCTTTTATACCATCACTTTTTGTCTTTGGGAAACCACAGGAACTCTTTCTCTGGGGTCAAGGCTATCTTTCTCCTGGTCATTTCTGTTCCACCCTCTTCAAACTGTGCAATCTTTTCAGCAGGAGCTCCTTCTCCTCTCAGTAGCTTTGAGTCTTAAGCTTTTGTAGGGAGAGGAGCAGAACTGGATCTTTCCTAAACCATGAGTATCTGTGGGCTTAGTTGTGGTTTTCTTCCTTTCCTCTGTTTCATTCCCCGACTCACCCTTTCCCCAGCAGCAGAGATCCTGGAACACAGGATGGGTAGAGGAGAGGTTCTGGGTCTACCACTGTCCTGTGTGTAACTAAGCCCAGGTAAAACCCCCAATATGAGAGGAAAGCTGCCAACTCCAAGCTATAGCCATGGGCCGCTGGCCCCCTGCTTTCCTGATCAGCAGAGCCCCTCCCGTCAGAAATTACGGGTACTTGCACTGGGGAGGTGGTTCCATGCTGGCCTAAGCAGAGAGCTGAGGCATCTAAGCAATGTTCCATTGGTGGGGGCAGAGGGTGCCAGGTGAGGTGGCACATTCCTTGTACTCAGCAGTACTGATGGGGAGGGCAGTGCAGGTCCAGGCAGCCCCTCCTCAGCTCACCCTCACCCCGCTCCCTGTTGCCTATTTCTAAAGTCGCCTTTTCTGTCAGATAAACCTCAAAACTTAATTTTATTTGAGATTTTTTTTTTGTTGTTTTGCTTTTAAATAAGAGGTGGATTGAAGAATATTTGAATTGACTTTATATTATGCATAAATATTTATATTTTATCTAAATAACTGCGCTGTAACAAACTTTGTGTTAGACATTTGGAACTGTTATAGTTGGGGGCTCCTCTTTTTCCCCTTGGCAAGTTTCCCGAGGCATAAAATGTACCAGATGATTCAATGTTGGAGGTGAGGTGGATAAGGAGAGTGAAGCCTTGATTGTTCTGCTTTGCGCTCCTCTCCCAGCTCCATCTCTTTCCGTAGGGACCAGGCACTCTTGAGGTGGAGTGGGGCCCTAGACTTGGTTTGAAGTAGGGGCTGCAGGGGTGTGGGGTGCGGCGTGATCAAAGGGGCCATTTGTCATTTTTTTTTCCTCATCTTCACTGCCCCTTGAGCTAGGTGGATTTTCTCTATTGACAACGAGTATTTGGTAGGGAAGGCAGGTTAAAAATAACAAGACAACCCACCCCTGCCCCTTCGTGTCCCCTCTCCGATCAGTCTGGTAACAGCAAGAAACCACACCATCAACACCAAGTTTCCATGTTCCTTTACAACAAAAGGGACTGACTTTTTATATAACCAAATGTGGTGTTTTAGTGACTTTTTGATAATGTACAGTTTTTTGTGAATTTAAATTTATTTCTTTCTATATTTTTAGGACCAATCTCATTTTTAATAAGGTTTAAAAAAAGGAAAAAAAGTCTAGAGAAAAAAAAAACCTCGTTTTTGCCATGTGATGTTCCACAAGTGCAGCTGTAGAAAAGTGCTTGTCAGTTGAATAAAAACCACATTTGATAGAGATTCAAAAGACTTTGTGTATTTATATTCGCCTGAAGCATGGGTTTTCATACCCTAAGGTAGAGAGTTGGTAGATCTGACTGGCTTGGTATCAGGCTGATCCCTAAGCCTCCCAGTTTGACCTGTTCTTCGGGGAGGAACATGTTCAGTTCTGCTTGGAAATCTGACTGAGGTGCTGGCGCAGTAGGAGACATTGTACCTAGTTCCTTTTGAGATGTGTGTAAGCTTCCATCTGTGTGCTGTAGCAAATACAGACATCACCCGCTTTCCTTCTACAACCCCAGATAAGACTCCAAAACTCAAGGTTTTGTGTTTTATTTAAAAAAAAAAAATTTTTTTTTGAAGCAAAAATAAAGCTCTTCCAAATCATAGGGAAGGTGCAGGAAGACCAGGAGTCAGAAGAGGAAGAGGAAGTTACAAGGGTGGTATTGGCACAAACGTGGAAAAGAGTATAAAACTAGAAGTCTTTGGGCAAAGAAAAAATATACAAAATGTGTTCTAAGTATAAATTAAACTTTTCCAAGGTGATAAGTGCATGCAGTATTTACCCATTCAGAAGGGGTGAGGAGTGTGTGGGGCTGGGATATCAGTGATGGGGGTAAGGGAGTTCGTTCAGTAATACTGGAAGTCTTCCCTCTAGGCTGGGCACAGTGTCTCTTGAACCCTCAAATGACATTAAGGTGGAACAACCTGGTTACTGCTCTAGCCCTGTTAAAATCACACACAGATTCCTTTGTGTTTGTTACCTTCTCAACTCTGGCAGCCACGAAGTCAGTTCTCTTATCCTCTTAAGTTCTGCTCCATTGCTGGTGTTTCTGGGTGACTGAATAAATTACCCTATGAAATTACTGTACAGCCTGTACTACACAGCCTACCCCCTGGCATTTTACACAGGACCAAGGTGTAAGTATTCACAATATTGTAACAATATATGTAAATATTGACAATATTCTAGTGAGCCAGACACCCTGGAGAAGAAGGTCCAGAAGCAGCATCTTGAGTTATATAGCTGAAGATTTTTGCATTTGTCCAAGAGCCTGAGCTCTTTCTAGCCTTTGGCTTCCTAACCCCCATGAAGATAAAAGTTTTAAGTAAAGGAAGTTGTAAGTTAAGTAGGTGCTTGTGCCCTTGTTGAATTGTGGACTGTGAGGTAGTTGACTAACAAGGACAAGGAATTTGGGTATCTATTTGGACAGTAAATGCTATTCCACACAAGTGGACAGGACAGGCAGGAAGTGGTGATTGCCAGGGTGATGGAGACATCTAGCATCTCACCATGGCCGCGTGGACACCACTGCAAGAAGGCTCCACAGAGAGCAGGCGAGAATTTCAGACTGGTTTTAGCTGCTGAAAGAAGGCTTCAGTGGAAGGAAGGGGTGAAACCTGAGTAAACTTCAGGAACTGCTAATGCTCAGAAGGAACTTGAAAGGCCACACAGAAATGGAGTGGTTGGTTTAAAAGGAAATCAGGGAGACGCTCTTAACAAGGCACAGATCTGACTTTCCCCTACATACTGGTTTTTATGAAACCCGTCCTCCTCTCTGACAGGTCTAGAAAAGGCTGGGGTAAGTTTGGACCTTCCCACCCACCCAGATGTATTATCACTCTTGATTGAGAAGGCAATGGAACAGCCCTCATGAGTGCAATGCTGACACTTTGCAGAAGGCAAAGCATGAGCATGCTTAACTTAGGAAGGACAGCAGACAAGAGCAGTGAAGTTTGGCCTCCCTCTCTGCAAATGCTCCCACCACCCTGTCTCTTATTGACAAGGGCTGTTATACTTCAGAACCACCTGGCTTCCCAGGCTGGGCAGCTCTTCAATTTCTTTGGTTGAAAACATTCTAAAAATAGCATCCCTCCCCATCATTGTTCCCACACCTTCCTAGTCATTACCAGCATCCTTCAAAAAGTCCTGTCTATGACCCAGACCAACATAGCCTGAAAAGAACACTAATATCTCTGGCATGCGGTGGGACAGGCTTGGAGTCTAGTGATGGATTGCACCATGTGAAAGATGGACTCTAGTATGTTCTATATAACTGAAAACAAAAATACGAATATTAGAATATTTTAAGAATATTATGAGCATCTATAATGCATGGGGGTGAGGTGTAAAGTACACAGAGAAAGATCTGGCCTCTAGGAAGACAGGGCTCAGGAAACAGCATGGTGTTTAGAGCCCAACTTTGATCTGTGTGCTGGAGGCACCTTACAACTCCCCCTCCCACAAAATGTGGCCATTTCATGGAGAACCATCCCTCTAAGAGCCCATTCCATCTTCCTGGCTTCTTTCATTACCTTGTTGTCAGACAAGGGAAAACAGGGTAGATGAAAATCACCAAGCAGAAATTCCGTCATGCTGTCAGCTGCTATAAAAACGACCACAGGTTTCCCTAATCATTTCCCGTGCACACGCCTGTCCCAACCAGTATATTCACATGGAAACCTCAAAAGGTAATTTCACATTTTAAAACTACATCAGCTATTTGAATTACTTTTTAAGTACAGAGAAACTAGTTTTAGGAGACAGAGAAGAGGCAGCAATGACATGAAGACCATCTACAAGACTCTCCCAACCTGTCAGCGAGGACCCCCAGTCCAGTCCAATTAAGTGAGCAGAAGTCGGCGTTTGGTTTTCTCATGAAAGTCACTGACAATAAAGCATCTACGGCAAAGACGCTTAGGTCTACTTTGTCATTAAGGGCTAAAAAAACACTGCCCAGTTAAACCCTTCTAGGTCACTGGGCTTGAGGCCTTTATGGGGGATATGCCTTCCTAAGTAAGAAGCACCAATGAGAAAACTGGTAATTGTGTCCCTTCCACTGTATCCTAGCCATTGTCCCTGACCCCTTACTCCCAAACGTACAAGTAGACAATCAGGCTAGGGAGGGCTAGGACTCAATTCTGTGGTTTGCATAGCCATGAACCAGTTTCTTTCCACCACTCATCCCTTCTGGGGATGCTACTGTTTCTGGGGATGTTGTTTTTATTGGTGGAGGTCCCATTGGTGTGAAGTAGAACATAGCACAGTGTCGGGAGCTCTTGCAGAAGAGGACAGTTAAAGACAGGCATTTTTAACAGTCCCTCGTGACCTTGTAGATAATGAGATGGGATAGATTGCCCTTTTCTCTCCTAGCTCCCTGTTGTCCTTCCACAAGAAGGAAAATGATTTTTGATGTTCTGGTTCCCTGGGGACAGGGTCCAAACACCAGGACAGGGCAGAGCAGGCACTGCACAGAGCTCTGTCCTTTCATACGCATGCAAAGCACACACAGTTCCCACCTTGATCCCTCCAAACTCTAAGCATTTGGTATGTGCATACAGTCGTGAATGAGCCCTGCTAGAATAGCTCTTGCCTTGTGGATTCAGCAAGAGAGCACCGCCATATGCAGCTGGGATGAGGGACTGTGAGACCTAGGACAAAGAAAAAAGAGATCCTCCAAGAGGCAGAATGGGTATCCCCAAAGATGTTAAAGGTCAAGCCTGGGCAGAATTCAAGGATCACAGTTCCAGCACTCCCAGTGACATGAATGTTAAAAGGCACTGTGTGTCCAGGGTTGGGGTGGGAGTTTAGACCATCCCAGAAGTCAGGGAAACTATCTCAAGGCTTCTCAGTCTTGGCACTATGTTGACATTCTGAACTTGATAGCTGTTTGCGGAGGGTGGGGGGTCAAGGTGTTGCTGTATGTAGTGTAGGATGTTTACAAACATCCTTGATCTGCAGCATCAGACAGCTGCCAAGCATATGGACAACTACCCCCAGCCATGGCAACTGAAGATGCTAGATATGGCAACAAGTCTCTGGGGGAAAGACCATTTCCAGTTAGGGTGAAGCAGCAGATCTTCCACGGTGGGGGAAGAATCGTTAAATGGAAGGTCACTGCTGCAAAGATTGAGCACAGCCACACGTAGCAGGGATGAGGGGCTGAGACCCAGGGCAGAGACGAGGACTCTTCAAGGAGGCAGGAGAACAGGCATTCTCAAAAAGCTGGACTGGAAGACACTTCTTATGGGCAAGTGAAGAGCCAGTCAGAAGTCAATCAGTTCATTCTGGAATTTGCCATCAAATTTGGTTGAAGGGTGGCCTCCATAGGCTGTGAAGTTGTCTCTGGAATGAGCCTATGTCACACCTCTGCTCCTCATAGCCAGTCTCTTCTCCCAGGACATAGCAGGCCAGGAAAGAGCCACTTCCACTATCTGCTTAGTGCTCTGCCTTGTTCCCTGCTCCCCAACCCCCATTTTCTCCCCAATTCCACATGAAATTTAAGTCCAAAAAGAAACTTGTAAAATTAAGAACTGTAAAAAGGCAAAGTAGGCAGCTCCAGCTATATGGAAAACAGAAAAAAAAAATCCGGATTTTTAAAAGTTTTTTAAAAAATGTAAAAAGATGGGGTGTATGAGCTGAAAGCTTTGCAAAACAAAAATTTTAGGTCTGGCCAGGTACGACGGTGCAGGCCTTTGATCCCAGCACATGGGAAGCGCAGGCAGCACATCTCTGTGAATGTGAGGCCAGCCTGGTCTACACTGTAAGTTCCAGGCCAACCAGAACTAGAATCTATCTTAAAAAAAAAAAAATTAAAGTGTGCATATTTTCTTAAACACATAATTGACATATCAAAAACTGTCCATAACTACACTCAACAAGCAAGACTCCTTCGTTGAGGTTTTAGCACTTCTTTCTGCCCGCCCCCCCCTCCTTTTAAGAAATAAATCATCTTAAAATCCCTTCTAAATAATTCCAACACTTTTCATGCAGATGAGAAGCAGCTCCAACCACAATGTCTCTTTGGGGTGGAAGGAAGATACATGGCAACTAAAAATAAAGCAGAAAACTTTCTTTGAAAAAGAAAAAGTTTTTTTGATCTCCTTGAATGTAGCACATACTAAAAGCAGTTCAGCCCTCTATGCTCCATCAGCAATGGAGAGCCCAAGGCAGGTGTGCAGAGGTTTCTTTTCCCAGGCCCAGGCCTATGAAAAAATGATGGGCACGTGTTAGTGCTTTGCACAGTCTATAGATGGTCTGTAACCTGCTGAACCTTCTGGAGTCTGGGAGCATGTCCAAGAATTCATTTCTATTCAACAAAGATGGGGCTGAGAATCATAAAGGAGACATAAACAGGAGAGGGAGTGGAGGCATGTGACAGTTAACTTCCATGGCTGCAGGCAAGGCCAGGCTGCCATCTCTCAGTTCAGCCCAAGAGCATGTCCCCAACATAAAATTCTTACCCTGTTACTTGCTGAACTGGAAAGGAAAGACCCCATGGTCCGAGGGTGTCTCTACTGCCACTTGATTCTGCTGGCCGCTGCTCTCCTGTGTCACAGCCAAGTGAAAGTTACTGACACATTCCTGTCACCTCCCACGGAAGACCCCTCACTAAAACCCATCCAAAGTTGAGTGACCTCGCCAAATTGCCCATTCCTCCATACACAAGTATGCACACGGCACCAAGGCTGCTGGAAGGAGTGTGAAATGGTACAGCTACTGTACCATTAGCAATTGCATATTTGCAGAGCATTGAAGCGACTGAAGCAGCATCCTGGCGTAAACGGAGCTGAGCTTGTTGACCGTGAACACAGATGAAGCCTTCCCTCCCTGCGCTCCTCACTCTCACCAGGGAGGCACACAGAATCAACACTGCGAGAGGAAGATCCTGCTCAGGAGAGAAAGCTGTCCTTTCTACTGTCCTAGCCTCACTGTAAAGATACAATGCTCTTACCTCCACAGAGATGCTAGAAGAAGGCACAGGGGGGCACTGGGAGATGTACGCTCCTTGCATAGTGGCAGCTGTCGGCAGGTACTGGAATGAGAAACATCAACATCTTACAGCAATGGTTCCCGGCTAGTTCAAAGCATTTGGGTAGCTTTGAAAAACACCCCAAGACTACCTTAATTTGTGGTCTTCTTAAAAGCGTTCTGGGTGGTTGTTTCTGGCTTAGAAAAATTTCTACCCACCTGTTTTCCTCCTCTTCCCTCACAGCCTTCCTCTTCCTCCTCACCCCACCTGTCTTGCCCAGCGTTCCTGCACAAGTCAGAAGTAGGCCTAAAAGAAGCCTAAGGCTCTTCATTCAGCCTTCATGTTTTCTGATAAGGATTTCTAGGAAATATGTATTAATCCTTTTGGAGACAGGGTCTCACTATGTAACCCTGGTTGGCCTGGAGCTCTCTATGTAGACCAGGCTGGCCTGGAACGCACAGAGATTGGCCTGCCTCTGCCTGTGAGTGCTGGGATTAAAGGCATGTACCATCACACCAGAAATATGTATTAATTTTTAAACTAATAGACAGCAACATTAAGTTCTGTGACTCTGAAGCAAGTAAGAGGCAGGTGGGGAACACAATGGCTATGTTCCTAACTTAGAGATTCTTTTTTGTTTTATCTCTACCTCTTTTTTTATTTTAAGGACAAGGTCTCAGTCTGTATCCCTGACTAATATAGAATTCATTATGTAGACCAGGCTGGCCTTGAACTTGTGACACTCCTGCCTCAGCCTCCAGAGCACTGAGCCTGGAGGTGACTCGGTTCTGAGTATGCTCGTCACCATTCCTCACTGCGCTGAGGGGTCACAGGTGCTTCTCACTCTCAGGAGCTGGTACTTAGAGACAGTCCTTTACCGCGCCAGTGCTGCCGAGTGAGAGGTGGCCCAGTTGCTGAGTAAGAGGTCCCATCATGGAAGCAGGCTGGAGAGGAAGCGGGTGATCCATCCCTGGTGATAGAACTGAGCCCTAGAGGCAGCAACAAAGGAAAGTTAGACAGCAGCATCCTATGAGGATGCCTGAAGCAGCAATGATGGTGAGCAGAGCAACTAAAGACAAACATTTTATTCACTTCTCAAGAATAGTTTATTAAATGCACTGTAAGAGGACAGCACACTGGGCAGTAACTACAGGAGCACCTGCTGACATTTTAAAGTCCAGGGAATTAAGAACCCTGGGAGCAGAAACCCAGCTACGTAACAGGAAGAGCACCCTGACCTCCAGTCTGGAGGGACCTTTGTCTTAACAGAATTTAAGGCTTCCATTTGAGTTGCACGATGCACCGAGCCAGAACTCACACCCACATGTCCTGTCATCAAAGCCCTTTGCTTTCCTTTATATCAAATTGCCTCTCTTGCTTCTGCCCGTGTTTAAACACTCACTGAAGGCTGCATGAGGTATGACTGGTGCATCCAAGATGGGTTGGGTACTTGTAGAGATGTCTGAGTCACTCTCTGATCAAGCAAAAACAAACAAAAGTGTTAACTGCCAAAGGTTGGTGATCTGAGGATGCTCAGCAAAGCGCCCCCATAAGCCAATACGTCCCTTCAGAATATAGAAATGTTAACTACAAGCTGTTTAAAAAACATTAGCAAGAGTTATAACTCAAATAATCCACCTAAAAATAGGACTGGTGAAATGGCTTAGCAGGTAAAGGCTCTTGCTGACAAACCTGAAGACCTGAGTTCGATACCCAGGATCTACATGGTGGAAGGAGAAAATCAACTGATTTCTGTAAGTTGTCCTCTGCCCTCTACATACACACACCATGGCTCACAGGCTTTTGCATGCAAATGCACACATATATACATACACACATGGTAAATAAATGTATTTAAGATATTGCGAGAATATAATATAAAACATTTAATATGGTTAATTTAAAATTTTATTTATGGGGCTAGAAAGATGGCTCAAGGGTTAAGTGCACTAGCTGCTCTTGCAGAGGACCTGGATTTGATTCCTAGCACCAACATGGCAGCTAACAACCATCTATAACTCCAGTTCCTAGAGGTCCCAACACCCTCTCTAACCCCCGTGGTCATTTTTTAATATTACGTGTATGAGTGTATCACCTGCATGTATGTAAGTGCACCTGTGCTGGGCAACGCCCTCAAGAGGCCAGAAGAGGGTGTCAGATCCCCTGGAACTGGAGATGGGGATGATTGTGAGCCACCAGTGGGTTCAGAGGACTGAACTGGGTCCTCTGGAAGAGTCAGGGTCCTCTTAACCTCTCAGCCATCTCTCCAGTCTCCTAATATGGTTTAACTTTTGTAAAATAAACACTCCCAAAGTCCCGTACATATGTATGTATTCTGTGCAGCTGCGTGTGGAGCACGCCTTTAACCCCAGCACTGGAGAAGCAGAGGCAGGCAGGCCTCAGACTGCTCTAAGTAGTGAAATCCTGTCTCAAAAAAGGAAAATGAAATGCTTTTTCATTTCAATGAGTTTACTTGTGTGGGGGTGGGTGGAGAGAAAGACAGTATGTCTGAAATTGTTAATATACACACATATCCCATGTATACACAATACATATGCATACATAAATTACATTTTAGCATTTTATATAACATTATTTGTGTGTAATATATAGAATTGGCTTTATATTCCTTCCTTCACCTAAAGCGCATGGTAGATAGAATACTATAAAATACTTTTCAGGGATGAGCATACCTGATAGGAAGAAATGGGAGATGGAAGATACGCGGAGAGGGCAGACTGAGCGAGCATCCTGCTGGGGGCGATGTACGGAGCGGGGTAGAACCTGTGGGAAATGGTGGTGGAGTGAAATTAAACCTCCTCACAAAAGCGAGCCACTTCCACTAACTATTTGAAAATCAAAATGAAACACCCAAGTGCTTGCATACCATTGACATTTTCAAGTGATTTCATTGTATACAACACCCTTACCCAGGGGCTGGAGAGATGGCTCAGTGGTTAAGAGCACTGGCTGTTCTTCCAGAGGACCCTGGTTCAGTTCCCAGTACCCACATGGCAGCTAACATATATAACTCCAGTTCAGGGGATCTGACGCCCTCTTCTGGCCTCTGAGGGCACTGCACACATTGCACACAGACAAAACACATAAAATAAAAATAAATTTTAAAAAATGGAAAACACTCTTACCCATTCTGAAGAGCTGCGGTAGGGTCATAGGACAAGGCCACACCGCCCTATAAGAAAGAACACGGTGTCCACATGGCGAGCCCAGAACGTCGCGGCTGGAGTCTGGGTAAGTCCCGCTACAGCTGCCGAGGTTTTTCAGACTGTGCAGGCTGCAGAACTCTCCTCAAGCCACACTCGCACCTCAGCTAACACCACTGCTCTCAAGCTTGACACCTAAGCTCAGAGAAATCAGGCTACGGCAGTTTCTGCCCCACTTTAACATCTTTAGCCCTCCTGCTTGCTCAGGAGTCCTCTCACCGTGTCCCCATTCCTCGGCCAGGCCCGTCCGTTTTGCACAAATTTTCCTTGGTTTTGCCGCTTCTTTGGACCGCCATCAGCAAATTTGCAAAGCAAGGGATCAGATGGTGCTGGCAAGGGAGAAAGCAGACAGGCATCCGAGCTGCACTCACTGACCTCATCTGTGTTCATGCAAAACTCCTCCAGAGTCTTCACTGAAAGGTGTGACCTGTGGCTCCCAGCCCGATTCCCAGCCCGGTGTCTCACCTGGCATTCCAGGGGGTGTCTTAATATACTTCCCATTAAAGTGGGCGATGATGGCTTCACACTTCTCTGTGGACTCCATCCTAAGAATCACAAGAGAGTTAGGTTCTTATTTCTTCAGGATCTGTGTTCTGCATATGCTCAAAGAGAAAGCCTCAAGTTCCCAGTCCCAAAGGCTCTAGCAGTTATATGTGGTTCTACAGAAACATGGAGTTTCTGTCACACATGTTCAAAGTATCTTTGTTTCTCTGTCTTTCTCTTTCTCTTTCTCTGTCTCTGTCTCTCTTTATCTCTTTCTCTCTGTCTCTCTCTGTATCATTCTGTCTCTGTCTCTCTGTCTCTGTCTCTCTCTCTCTATCTCTCTCTGTCTCTCTCTCTGTCCCCCCGCCCTTTCTTTTTGATAAAGTACTGTATATGTCCCTGGCTGGCCTCAACTCATGACTTTGAATTTCTGATCCTCCTGCCTCTCCTTCCTCAGTGCTGGGATTACAGACATGTTCCATCATGGCTAGTTTTTATGCAGTGCTAAAGACTCAAGTACCTGTTAGACAAGCACTCTACCCGTCAAGCTGCATCCCCAGCCCATCAGTGTATCTTGAGATAGCCCCCAACACCTGGCTCCTGCCAGGGATCCCCAAAGAAATCCTGGGGGAAGGATCATTAAGACTTTTTGAGGGGGTTAGCTTTTTGAGACAGAGTCTCATGTAGCCCAGGATAGCCTGGAACTCATTATGTAGCAAAGATTGCTCTTGAATTCCTGATCCTCCTTGCTTCCACCTCCCAAGGGCTGAGATTACAGGCCCTTACCACAACACTCAGTTTAAGATACTAATATTATAACAAGATAATTGATTGATGGGGTATACCATTATGTTTGGTACAGAACTAAAAACTACAAAAAGCAGGGGCCAGTGAGATGCTTAGTTGGCAAAGATGCTTACTGCCAAGCCTGACTATCTGAGTTCAATACCCAGAACCCAAGCTGGAATGAGAAAATCGATTGGTAGAAGTTGTCTTCCAACCTTCACATATATACTGTGGCACATATGCACCCCCACCAAAATAAATAAATAATAAGTAATTTTTTGTCAGTAGCCCCACCTGGCCTGAAACTCCCTATGTACACCAGGCTGGGCTCAACTCATAGAGATCCACCTGCCTCTGCCTCCCAAGTTCTGGGATAAAAGCCATGTACTACTATGCCAGCTCAATAACTATGTAAGTGTAAAAAATATTTTGGAGATGTAGCTTAGTGGCAGGGCACCAGCCTACCATGTGCAAGGCCCTCTGTTCATCCCTAACACACAAAAATGTTACTATTATTTTTAATACAGTTTTATTAATTCTTTGAGAATTCTATACCCTATACTTTGACCAGACCTACCCACAACGCCTCCCCCAGCTTTCACAGATCCACTCCCATTTCTTTCTCCATTCTATCCCAACTTCATGTCCTCTTTTTAAAAAATAACTGCTATTATTAGTGGTGCTTGGTATTGAACCTAGGGCCTTGTGGATGATAAAGCAAGCATTCTACCACTCAGCTACATCTCTAGGCCCTTAATTCTTTATTATAAAACTTCTGCTATTTGCCACCACAGCAAGCTTATTTGGTCCTGGAGATTGAATCCAGGGCTTCATGTATGCTTAGGCAAATACTCTATCAGCTGAGCTACATCCCCAGCTCTTTATTTAAAAATTCCTAATGGAGGGCCAACAATATGGCTCAGTGGATAAACGGCACTTTTTGCCAAGCTTGACAACCTGAGTATGATCCCTGGAAACCACACTGTATAAGGAGAGAACCAACTCCCACAAGTTGGACTTTGACCTCCACGTAAATGCTATAGCACACATATTCCCCAATAAATAACTTAATAAATGTTTTTAAAAAGGGACTCATTATTCATTATCAATAGAAAAATGTCAGGAACTACTGAGTTACAGCTTCCTATTGAGAAAAGAGGACTAGGTAAGAAATCCAAAGATCTAAATATCAGCACCCACTCACCACCTAACACTGTTAGGATGCTCAGAAAATCCTGTGGTCCCATTCTTTATCTATGGATTAGGTAGTATATCAAAATCCAAACCAATACACAGTTCTTATTGATTTTGGATTTTTTAATAGGCCTAACAGGTTGCCACTGAACTCAAGATCTTCCAGGCTCTGTCTCCAGAAGGCTGGGATTACAGCCGCTGTACATATCCCTTGGGCTGGCAAGATGGTTGAATAGGTAAAGACATCTGTTACCAAGCCTAATGACCTGAGTTTGATCACTGGAACCCACAATGTAGAAGGAGAGAACTGATTCCTGAAAGTTTTCTCCTGACCTACACACATACACACACACACACACACACACACACACACACACACACAAGAAACACTAACAGGTCTTTAATGGGGAGCTGAGGCAAAAGGATCTTAAGTTCAAGGCCTACCTGGGCTACAGAGTGAGGTCAATCTAGACATTTAGTGGAAGTCTGTGTGACAGCTTTAACTGTCAATTTGCACAATCCAGAATCACATGGGAATAGACTTTCAATGAAGAATTGCCTACATTGAGCTGGTTTGTGAGCATGTCTGTGGAAGATTAAATTAGCTGATGTGGGAAGAACCAGCTCACTGTAGCACCACTCCCTAGACAGAGGCTACTGACTGTGTAAGAGCAGAGAGACCAAGCTAAGCACAAGTAAGCAAGCATTCCCCAATATATTTGATCTCTCTCTGTCTCTGTCTCAGTCTCTCTGTCTCTCTTTCTCTCTCTCTGTGTATGTGTGTGTATGTCTCCCTTATATAACCCTGGCTGGCCTCAAACTCCATCAGCGTCTGCTGGGATTACACTTGGTTTCTCTCTCTGCTCTTGACTATGGATGTAATGATGAGCTGATTTCTTGCCTGTACATCCCTGCTATGATGAACTGTAATCAACAATTGTAAGACAAAAGAAATTCTTTCTTCCCTCAGGGTATTTTTTTTTTTTTATCATAACAACAGAAATGAAACCAGGACATTTTGATTCCAAGTACTGCAAAGAAACAAAAATACTTGAAACAAGTGATTGTTTGGAGCTGACGAAATGGCACAGTCAGTAAAGTTCTTGCTACTCAAGCACAAGGACAGGGGTTCAATCACCAGCATCCATGGAAAAGCCAGGTGGGAGGTCCGCCTCCACACACATGTGCAAAAAACGTACTCCCTCCACCAACTAACACATACACACATGCAACACGGTAAAAATAAAACCTAGCCAGGCATGGTAGCATGCACTCTAACTCCAGCACTCAGAAGGCAGAGGCAGGCATATCTCTGTGAGTTCAAGGCCTGGTCTACATGGCTAGTTTCACGCCAGCCAGGACTATATACTGAGACCTGTCTCAAAGAAAACAAAGTTAAACCCTTCAAAACAGAAAAAAAGAAAGTTTTTTTTTACATTTAATTACTCAAAAAACTGCTAGTTTTTTCTTATATAGAGAAAAACCTATGCTAACTAAGGATGCCGTGAACTAAAAAAGTTGGAAACGTCTGCCTTGAAGTGTAGGAGCTTGCTAGGTATAGTGGAGCAAGCCTCTAACTCCAGCACTCAGGAGGCTGAGGCAGGAGGATCTAGAAGTCAAAGCAAGGCTGAGCTTCACAGTAAGGCCATACCCTGTGTCAAAAAACAAACAGGTAAAGTAAGATAAATAGAAATGTGAGGGCCAAAACAGTGATGAACGCACGCCTAGGGATTGCACTTTGGTAATACCTGGGTTTGCCAGAAGGTGGTGCTACTCAGATTAAGCCAGTTCATGAAGTTAGTTGCTTAGCACCAATCTCTTTTTGAGGGTGGGGATGAGGGATTACTGCTTCAGTCTTTGAGAGAGTCTCGTGTAGCCCAGGGACTCGTCAACCCCTTGCTTCCATCTCCTAAATCCTGTCTCTGAATCACTCAGACAACGGGAGTGTTCATGAACAGATAGAAACACAACTCATTGCTCAGATCCCTTAGCACAGTAAGGGATAAAAAAGTTACCAGAGTCTCATTTCAAGTGAGACTTTTTATTTAATTAAATAAAATTTAAATTTTATTTCTTTGAGACAGGGTCTTCCTGTAGCCCCAGCTGAACTCACAGAGATCCTCTGGCCTCTGCCTCCTGAGTACTGGAGCTAGAGGCGTATATTTGGGGTTTTTTTGAGATAGGGTCTCACAGAGGCTCAGGCTATTCTTGAACAAAAAAAAAGATCCTCTTGCCTGTGCCTCCCAAATTCTGGATTACAGACATGAATCACAGTTTTGTTTTTGGTGGTGCTAGTGACCCCAGGGCCACCTGAGTACTACGTGAGTGTGCTACCACTGAGCTCCAGCCTTAGTCCTCATTAATTTATTTATTTTCTGTTGTTATTTGTTTGTTTGTTTTTGAGAGCATCTCCTTGTATCCTCAACTGGTCTGGAACCTGCTCTGCAGACTAAGCTGGCCTCTATCTCACAGAGATCCCACTGCCTTTGCCTCTGGAAATGCTGAGATCACAGGCATGCCACTATGGTCAGCTTTTTGTTGTTTTTTTGAGACAGGCTCTTAATAAAGTCAATTCAAGCTGACTTTGAACTTACTATGTGGCCCAGGCAGGCCTAGAACTGTGATTTTCCTGACTTAGAATTCCAAACACAGGGATTACAGATACCACAACACCTAGTCGAACAATTTTTTTTTTGAGAGTCGCCTGTAACACAGGTTGGCCTTGAATTTCTAATCCTCCTGCCTCTGCCTCTCAAGTCCAGGTATTGTAAGGAGGCATACCATCACATACTCACACGCATTCTGTGTATTACATGTTGGAGAGCAAACCCAGGGATTCCTATATGCTAGGCCTCTATACTACCAACTGAGTTACATCCCCAGAAAGGTCTCAGGATGTAGCCACGGCTGTCTTAAAACTTGCTATTCAGACTGGCTGGCTTTGAATTTGCAGTGATCCTCCTGCCTCTGCTTACTGAGTGTTAGGATTACAGGTTTGTGCTTTGGTGCCTGGCTCAAACAAAAATCTTAATTTTTTAAGCATGTATTATTTTTATGTGGGGGTGGCATGTGTGTGACAGAGGGTCAGTAGACAACTTGTGGGAGTTGGGGTTAGTTTTCTCTTTCCATCATGTAGGTTCTAGGGATCAAACTCAGGTTGTAAGGCTTGGCAGCAAGTGACTTTTATCTGCTGAACCATCTTACCAGTCCCTATCAAGTACTTTTGACCATTATTCTGGCCCCTGTAGCGGAAAAGGCACAGTGTGTGTGGGGGGTTCTTTTTTATTATTTTTATTTTATGTGAATGAGTGTCCTGCTTGCATGTGTCCTGCACCCATGTGATGAAAGCCCACGGAGTCAGAAGAAGGCGTTGGATCCCCTGGAACTAGAGTTAGGGATGGTTGTTAGCCACCATGTGGGCCCTGGGAACCAAACATGGGTCCTCTGTAAGAGCAGCTGGTGCTTTTAACTGCTGAGCCATCTCTCCAGCCTCTGTATATGGTTTCTTAAGTGACTTTTTTTTCTTAGCCAGTTTTTATCATGCCTTACCTTGCAAAGCCAACCCCTCTACTAGTCCCACTGGCATCTCGAAGGATTCTGGTGGAAATAACCTGGCCAAAGGGCTTCAGCATTCCCTCTAGTTCTTGCTCATCCATTGACAGTGGGAGGTTTGAGATGTATAAATTTGTAGGATCTTGCTCCTGTTGCTATAAACATAAAACATAAAAAAATCAGGCTCATATCTCTTTGTCCATCCCACTTTAAGCCCTCATCTACAAATGACATTTGAGAAAAAAAAAAAAAAAGAGGAGGGATCCCAAACAAAGAAAATCTTAACTATCCAGTCCCATTAACACGGGCTATATATTGAGTTCAGGAAGAAAAAAAAGTAGATTTAGAATTTCTACTGCTGTACAATTCCAGTAATACACGCTATCAACAATGTCTGGCTGTGTCTTCTTAAGAACCAAGCACAGCAGCACCCTGTCACCCAGCATCCTGGCCCAGGGGTTGTACGCTCTTGGACTGTCTTCTCAAGCTCATAGTTCTGAGTAATCTCTCTTTCCCTCTTTTACCACAGCAAAATCTTCTGAGTGGAAATACCTGGTCACTCCCTGATGGAAGAGAAGCAGGAAGAGAGAGGAGGAAACAGAAAGGGCTGGATGTACAGTTCAATGGGTGTTCCTAAGTTCTGAAAGTTCCACTTTCCTGGGACCCCAAAAGCTCTTAAAACACTGTGCAGCAGTGAGAAGCTTCACTGGGTGATTGGGAGCTTGTAGAGGGCAGGATGCACACAGTGGCCGTACTGCTCTGGAGTTGTGGTTTTTTTTTGTGCATGTGTTTATTATTTATTGTTTTGTTTTCTTTTTGAGACAGTGTCCCATGTAGCATAGGCTAACCTCAAACTCATTATGTAACCAAGGATGAAGTTAACTGATCATCTTGTCTCTCCCTGTAGCCCAAGAAACCTGAAACTCACTATGTAGACTAGGCGGGCCTTGAACTCAGAGATCTGCCTGCTTCTGCCTAGGACTAAAGGCTTGCACCACCATACCTGACTCACACCTGTATTTTTAGGAAGAATATAAACTAGTTCTCTGTCCCAGTAGTGGTCTCCAGCAACCTTAATTACTCTTTTTCTTGAGACAGGTCTCACTGTGTAGCCCAGGCTGGCCTTGAACTCTTAGCAGACCTACCTTTGCCTCCCAAGTGCTGGAATTACAGACCTGAGTCACACACCCAGCATCATCTTTCCTCTAATACTCAGAGAAAAGGATGGCTGCTCTTATCTGATTCTTCATAGTATTCTAGATGCTTCAGCAAGGCATGGGGACAACCCCTCCTGAGCAAAGGAATGCCAGGAAGGTTTCTATCTTTCAAGTGCTCTACATGAAAAAAACAAGTATACAAAACCCCCTGCTCCAGGCAGATTTGAGCGGGAGGGATAGTTCTCTTCCTCACTTACTCTGGTCTTCCTCTCTTCCCGAGCTCACGCCCTGCCCTATAGGGAACAGTGCCTGGCTGTGGAGAACAGTATACTTCACAACCTGATCTGCACGATAGGCTTCAAAGAAAGTTGAAGAACTACAGCCATCCGTAGGGCAGTGGGGCCAAGTGCTGCGGGAGGCCGAGCCCTCCTGCCTGCGGGGACCAGCACAGTCTCCCCCAGCCCCAGCTGGATCCAGGCGCAGCTTCCTGTGGCCAGCCACCATCAAAGCACCGCAAACAATTCTTGCCCATCAGTCTCACATGCTTAAGCATATGGGAGCACTGAAACTGGGACTTAGGTGCTGATCCCAACTTCAGGGAGGGAATCATGGGGCAGTCCTCTTACCTTTGCCATCTGCGCCTGCACACCACTGGCTTTCAGTGCAGTTACAGCCTTCTGTGCTGCTGAAGGACTGTCAAAATCCACAAAGCCATAGCCTGGAACAGGGAAACAGCATCACGGGGAGTGGGAGGTGTAAGAGAGGCAGGAGGCCCAGGCTCTTCAGGAGACAGAGGAAGAGTTATGGTCCATGTAAGGGACATAACATGGAGAAAGAGAAATTAAGAGGTTTCAGGTGATTATCCATGTGACCCTCTTACCCAGAGGTCGGTCTATTCTAAGAATGTCAACGGAAATGAGGTCCTGTGGGGTTCCTGCCTTTCTCCTTCCCCTTAGAAAGCTGAGGCTTCAGGATAGAAGTTGTCAAGTGACCCCAAACCCCATGCACTTCTAAAGCACTCTCCACCTCTTTTCTAAAACAGATCTCAGAGTCCTAAGATAAAGTCTGGAAAATGCATTATCTCCAGAGCAACCAGTCACCTGCTTCAAGATGCCCCTTCCCGCCCAACCTCCTCGTCTTCCTGCTCCACTAAAATGCCCAAAACACTACAGAATCACTCATCATCGGAAAGTAACCTCTGAGCAGTCCTCCCATCTCCACAAGAAGGTGTTTACATTGATAAGGAGAAAGTGTCTCCTGCCTCCCTCTACAACCCCATCCAGGGAGATGTTTGGTACAGAGTAAGTCCAAGGCACTCGGGAAACTCTGTCTAGTCTTCTGGCCTTGGGTTCCTTAACTACATTTTTAGCTCTAGCTGTCTTGCCAATGAATCTAAATATCTATTGGCTTTTTAAACTTGAAAACCTCATGGGCTCCTTCCTAGCATAGGTATTCACGCTTTTAGCAGCAGAAGGTAGAGGCAAGGTTGGGCCTCACTCAGGGCCGCTCTGTCACCAAGGACAGCTGTTCTCTCACCTTTGCACTTGTTTGTGGTTTTGTCCAGTATGGCCTTAGTGGAGACAATCTTGCCATATCTAAGGGAAACGGAATGCAAAGTGAGGCTCTGGGACAGGGACTAAGAACAGTACAAAGACCAAGACATCTAGGTGAATCCAAGCCCTTTCTCTGGTCCCAGTGGCACAATTTTTCCTATTCGTCTTTTTTTTTTTTTACATATTTTGTTTATTATTTTCATTTCATGTGTATGAGTGTATTGACTGCATATGTGTAAGTACACCCCTGTCACGTAGTGACGGCAGAGGTCAGAAGAGGGTGTCGGATCCCCTGGAACTGGAGTTACGAATGGTTGTTAGCTACCATGTGGGTGCTGGGAATCAAACCCTGCAAGAGTAGCCAGTGCCCAATGAGCCATCTTTCTAGCTCCTTTCCTACATATCTTATGAAAGTTTAAAAGAGAAATGAATTTAAAATGCCACTTCTGTTATTTTTTCCATCATTGTGACAAAATGCCTGGCTCAAAACACCTTTTAAAGGGAGAAAAGGTTTTTCTTTTGGTTCATGGTTTTAGACCATCACATCAGAGAGGATGTAGTACAGCAAAACAGCCATGCCACAGTGGGAGGTGGGAGCAAATATAAATACCTCACCAGTGGGGTTCCTCTTTTTCCTCTTCTTATTCGGTCTGGGCCCCCGGCCTATGGGATGGGCCCACATGGAGGGTCTTCCCTGCTTAGTTAAGGCTCTCTGGAAAAGCCCTCCCAGGCATAACTCAGAGGTGTACTTTACTAATCTCCTAGGAGCTTGGTGTGGCTAGAATGGGAAATGTTCCCCATAGGTTTGTATGTCTGAAGTTTGTCCTAGGCTGGTGAGACTGGTTTAGAAGGCTATGGGACATTTAGGAGGCTCAGCCTCACTGAAGCGGCAGGCCTCAAGGCTCTATAGCCCAGGCTCACCTGTGTGCTTTTCTGACTGCAGATCTACCACACTTCTGCCACTAAGGTCTCCCCACCAAGATGTACTGTATTCGACTGAAGGCCAAAATAAACCTTCTTCCGGAAAATTGCTTTTTGTCAGATATTTTGTCATAGTAATCAGAAAAGCAAATAACCAAATGCTTCCCAATCCAGTCAAACTGACAATCACAATTAACTAACACACCTTTAATCCTAGCACTGGGAAGCAAAGGCAGGTGGATCTCTGTGAGTTCAATACTGGTCTGGTCTACATAGGCCAGTCATTGCTACACCCTGAGACCTTGTCTCAAAACAAAGCAAGAAAACAACAAACAAACCCCAAAGAAATAAAAAAAATTAACCATCACATTATGTACAAGGGCCATACAAGAATTAAAGTGACCACAACAGTCTTTACAATGCCAACGCATTTATCTCCTTTTCCTTAATTAGACTCAGATACTTTTTGGGAAAAAAGTTTGGCTATGTATACATTGATTGTGTAAGGGCAGAGTTCTGGTTGGAATTCTTTGAGGAGCAGAAATAGTCTTTGGTATAACTTTTCTTCTGGACAAATGCCATTTATCCTATTAAAAATAATAAAATAAACACTCTTTCCTCATCAGAGGAAATCTACTGATCTAAGTTAAGGTCAGCTTGAGCCAAACTGCTTTGGCTCAAATCCTGGCTCTGCTGCTCTCTAGATATGTGTGAGCTTGGACAAGTCATATAATCTTTCTGTCTCAGCCTCATCACTGCAATCATATTCCAACAGTCCTTAGTGCCAATAAATTATTCTTTAAATGCTCTTTGAACTGACTTTTCCACCTTGCTGGTTCCTTCATGAATGAGTTAAATTAATCTGTTTCATGTGTTCATTCTATATTTGTATGAAATCCACAGTTTTCAACTTTTTGGACACCCTGGTTGGCAGAAGAAGAACGGAACAGCAAAGACCTAAGGTTTTGTGACAAGTGTTCCACTAGAAACAAACTACATTTTATTCCAGTTGTGTGAAAATATTAGAGACAGAACAGCAACTAGCAACAAAGTCAGAAGTACGAAGGCTGACTAGAAACAGCTGCAAAAACTAAATTTGAGACCAATACCCTAAACAAGTATGTTTTTCAATCTGTGCTCTCATCCCTAAAGAACAAACGACGATTGATTTGTTTTCACTCCTTGGCTGTCTCCCATTGACTTTTTTTCAGCAGAGCTTCTGTGACCCAAAGGATTAGACAGAATAAGCCAAGCAATGCCCTGGAGGCTGGGAAAAGAGCATATTAAAAGGGGGTGGGGACACATGTGCTGATCCTAGCCCTTCAGGGCTACATACTTGGATTCTTACCCAAATTAAGTCAAGGGGAGGCAGTTATGAGAAGTGACTGTCCGCCAGAGGACACCCAAGCTGCTATCCCCATCAAGGCCCCAGGGTGGAGCCTGCTGTGGCCTAGCAGCCTGAGACTTTGAGCTCAGAATTTCCACTGCAGCTGGCAACAGCTGGGTCACTGCTGCTTCATCCACAGAAGGAGCCCCTCCAAGAGAACCAGGAGTTCCAGTCCCAGACCACGCCTCTCCTTCCGGCCCACCAGAGTTTAAGATCCAGCAAATTTACTTCTCGAAAACCCAGGAAGAGATCACTGGGACAAAGGCAGGAAGTCCTTCTGTGTATAAGAAACACTCTAAAAATGCTCAGCTCCCTCTCCTTCACTCAGGTCCCCCACACCCCCCGCCCACTTCACTCCCCAATCTCCATACATCTTTTCTTTTCAACTGATTCTGGTTTTTTGTTTGTTTGTTTCCCTGTAGCCCTGGCTGGCCTGGGGCTAGCTATGTAGAGAAGGTAATCGGCCATATGGGTGCTGAGAATAAACCTGGGCACTCTGTAAGAATAGCCAGTGCTCTTAATCACTGAGCCATTTCTCCAGCCCCTTGACTCCTTTTTTTTTTTTTTTGAAATTGGGTCTTTAGTCCTAATTCACCCAGAACTTAAGGCAATCTTCCTGCCTCAGGCTCCAAGAATGTATTAGTCCATTTGACTGACTCTAGAATCACCAGGGGGACAGACCTCTAGGCATGCTTGTGAGGGATTATCTTGATTGTCATTAACTGAAGTCAGAAGACTCACCCACTAACTATGGGTGGGACCATTCCCTGGCTGGGCTCCTGGACTGCTTTCTATTCCTGATTGTGGGTTCGATGTGAACCGCTATCTCAAGCTCCTGCCACTTTGGCTTCCCTACCATGATGGACTCTGTCCTTGAATTGTAAGCCAAAACGGTTCTCCATTCTCCCTGAAGTTACTTTTGTCAGTTACTTTTATTACAGCAACAGAAAAAGAAACAAAGACAGTGTGCAAGAACAACAATTTTCCTAACAAGCTATGGATTCTAGAGAAATGCTGGAAACAAAGTCAGAAACCAGCCTTCAAAGGCCAGGCTTATCTTGGCTTCCTTCTGTGAAAACAAAAATTTTGCATATCAGCACCAGAGAGAATTAAAAAAAACAAAAAACAAAAAACAATTCAAGACTGGCCTAGAATTTACCCCCTCTTATCTTAGCCTCTTGAGTGTTGACATTACAGGTAAGAATTTTTGTTTTGTTTTGTTTCTTAAACAAGGTCTCACTAAATATCTCTGGCTGGCCTGGAAGTCATAGACATCTGCCCGCCTCTGTCTCCCAAGTGCTGGGGTTAAAGCTGTGCACCACCTGGCCTAAGACTTTCTTTTTCATTTAATTTTATTATTATTATTGTGTGTATATATAGGGTATATGTGTTGGAGAGATGCTTTTGTGCCACCATGTATGTGGCTGTCTGTGTATATATGTACGTGGCCAGTTTGTGGAGCCAGTTTTTTCATTCCACCTTCATGTGAATTCTGGGGATCAAACTCAGGTGTCAGGCTTGTGTGGCAAGTGATTTAAAAAAAGCTTTTTCATGGGGCTAGAGAGATAGATGGTTTAGTGGTTGAGAGCACTGGCTGCTCTTGTACAGGACCTGCGTTCAAGTCCCAGAACCCATATGGCGGCTCACAATTGTCTGTAACTCTAGTTCCAGGGGCTCCAGCCCCCTCTTCTGGCCTCCCCAGGCATTGCACAACACAGGTGCTCTTACATGCAGGCAAAACACTCATATACATAATAAACAAGCAAGCAAACAAACAAATAAAAATTAAGGAACTAAAAACAACAAGCAACAATAGCAAAGCAACAGGAGGAGATTCTGAATATTTTGCATAATTCAGTGTAAGAGCAGCTGATAAGAAGCCAGCATCTATGCCAGAAGCGGAGGCACATGTACTTGGGAGGCAGAAAGACAGGCAAATCTCTGTGAGGTTAAGACCAGCCTGGTCTACAGAGCAAGTGCCAGAGCCACATAGTGAAATTCTGTATCAAAAACATAAACAAACAAATAAATAATAAAATAAAAAAGCAGCCAGCATCTGCAAATCTGTCAGCCCTGGGAAGCCTCCCAACTTGTACTGCAACTTACGGCTGACAGAGCTTGACAAGGTCCTGGTCAGTGGTGCCTGGTTGCAGTCCTCGGATGTACAGGTTGGTTTTGCTCAGCTGCTCATTCCCATTGCTCCCACTGCTGCTATTAGGAGTGCTGTTGCTTGGACTCGGTGGTGCCATCTGCTGAGCCAATGACACATATGGCTGCAGGAAGACATGAAGAACAGGTCAGAAGGTTTGTACATTTAGATATTAGAGACTGAGGAAGTTCCTGACTCCCTGGAAAAATGATACAAAACATTAATAGCAATGAACTCAACAGGAGAATAAGAAGAACACAGAGGTGGAGAGCTGGCTCAGTGGTTAAAGCTGCTCTTCCAGAAGACCTGGGTTCAGTTCCCAACATACATATCATAACCGCCTGTAACTCCATTTTCGGGGTTCCAATGCCCTCCTCTGGCCTCCACAGGCATTGCACCATATGGGTGCACTTACATATATGCAGGCAAAACTCTCATATACATAAAGTAAAAATAAATAAATAATTTTCAAAAATGGTGCTGGGTGTGGTGGCACACACCTTTAATCTCACCACTCTGGAGGCAAAGGCAGGAGGAGTTCTATGAGTTTGAGGCCAGCCTAATCTACACAGTGAATTCCAGGACAGCCAATTCTACATAATGAGACCCTATCTCAAAAAACACAGCAGGGGGAGCTAGCTCAGTGGACAACAGCATTAGCTGCTCTTGCAGAGGACCCAGGTTTGGTTCTTATCACCCACATGGCAGTTAATAACCATCTGTAACTCCAGTTTCAGGCAATCCAATGCCTTCTGGCTTCCACAGGCATTGCACACATGTGGTGCACGTATATATCTGCAGGCAAAACACTCATACACAGAAGCTAAAAATAAATAAATAAATAAATAAATAAATTTAAACAAACAAAATTCCCTACAACAACAATAAAAGAATAATAAAATGGGCTGGTAAGATGGCTCAGTGGGCAAAGGCACTTGCCATCAAGCCCAGTGACCTGAGTTTGAGCCCCAGCATCCACATGATGGAAGATGGTGAGAACAGACTCCTGTCCTCACTTATAGGGATCTGATTATTCCTCTTCTTCCTTCTCTTCCTTCTTTTTCTTCTTTTTGAGACAGCTCCTCCTTACCAGGTAGCCCAGACTGGCTTCTAATTTACAAGGCTCTGCCTACCTTTACCTCCCTGAGTGCTGAGACTAAAGGGATGAGTCACCACACCAGGTGAGACACTCTTTAAAAAAAAAAAGGAGAGCAACTGAAGAAGACACCCAATGCAGTCCCCTGAGCTCTAGGTGTTCACGTACATATGCACACATACAGACTATCATATGATAGTAAAATTGAAATGTATTGCTTTAGTAATAAGAGATTTAGTTAAATGTTTCTTGCAACTTTAAAAAGGTTTAAATAAATGAGTATTAGATACATTATAATCAAGGAAATCCAGGATTTGGGATGAATCAACTTTTTTTCCCCTTAGCCAGGGTTTCAGGCTTGTGTTGAATTCACAGAGACCTGCTTTTCTTTGCCTCCGGAGTGCTGGGATTAAAAGCATAGTGCCACCACACCGGTCAGTCACCTCTTATCTTTTGTAACTAATACCAAAGCAGGCAACAGATCTTGCTATATTTTCTACAAACTTCTGTTGGAGACAAAAGTCTGGGCTGACACAAAATATAATGGCACATACCTGTAATCCTAACACTCCGGAGGCGGAGGCAGAGGCAGAGGGATCATGAGTTTGAGGCTACCTAGTGAGACTCTGAATCAAAATCCAAAAATCTACAAAACAAAACAATCAGTAAAAGGCAAGGCTGGGCTAGGAAAGTAGCCTTGTTGGTAAAAAGCTTGCCTAGAATGTCTGAAGCCCTGGCCTTGATCCATCTGAGTATTGCATAAACTGGATGTGGTGGTACACACAAGTAATTTCACCACTCAGGAGATGGAAGTGGAAGGATCAGAAGTTCAGGGTTATCCTTTGCTACATAGTAAGTTTAAAGCCAATCTGGGCTATGAGAGCTTGTCTCAAAACAAAAAACAAAAAACAATCAAGCAAGAAAAATGGGGCTTAGAAGGAAAAAAAATAAGAAACTCTTTTATTCTGAAGTGCCTTTTGAATTTGCTACAGAGTTTGATATCAAAGGAAAATGGTAAGAAAAAACCTCATTTTGGCAGTACTGGGATTGAATGTTGGGCTTACATTGCTAGGCAAGCACTCTACTAATGAGCTACAGCCTCAGCCCTACAAATTAACTTTAAAGTGTAAGAGAATCTAAGAGAAAAATAAAATTTTTTGAGAAAGTCCCTAAGTAAAGCTTGTCCAACGTCTATTTGGAAAGACAGTAAATCAATCATGTTTACCTATATAGGTAAGAAAAAAAGAGGCAGCACATGAGAAAGTCCAGGGAATAAAATATTCTGACTTGGAAGATAGAATATTTAAAAAGCTATAGTTTCTTTAATACGCTGCACTGAATTAATGAAATTCAAAAACCTTTTTTGTGTTGTTTTTCTGCTTGACACAGGACTTCATCTAGCCCAGGCTGGCCTTGAACTCCTGATCCCCCTGCTTCTACCTTCTGAGTGCTGGGATTACAGATGTGTGCCACTATGCCAGGCTGTAATTCAAAGGTCTGGTAGCCACTCATTAGCACTCAAATTCAACCCTGTCCTGGGGCCCTTAACTTCATTACTGACTACCAGAGCAAAATAAAAATCATCTCACACATGAAGCCTGCCTAAAGTCCTGACACATAGTAGGCATATTATATACTTAAATAAATCCTAAAACAGTCTTACAGGTACATGATTCAGCAATCTGACATCTCACTAAAACCTGGATACAGATGATCCACAAGACAGGTCCTGAAGCCTGTGGCCTCTATGACATTTTATATATATGCATATTTTTACTTGAGTTCCAAGTAATAATATTTACTGATAAGAGAAAGTCCATTTTCTCTGTGAAGTCAACAGGCTCCCTAATAATTACTCATGAGACCCTTTGGGCTATTTCAGTTATTCAGTGAATATTTGAATTTCCCCTACATGCTAGCACTGATTAACTCTGTTAGGAATCATAAATGGATAAAAGTATATGGCTGATATATTTCATAATGCTTGTTTATTTTTATAATGCTGGGGGTTTAACCCCTTGCCTTGACTATGCTAGGCAAGAGCTACAGCCCCAACCCTTTTTACTTTAAAATTTTGACTCATGGTCGAAGTTGCCCAAGATGGCCCTGAATTTGCTCTGTAGCCCAGGCAGGCCAATTTCCAATATTCCTGCCTCAGTTCTCCAAGTAACTGGCACTAAGACCTTCACCACCAGACCCAGCTAACCTTTGTTTTTTTGTTAATTAATTAATTATTATTTTATATATGAATGTTTTGTCTGCATATATGTAAGTGCACCACATGAATGCAATGCCTGTGGAGGCCAGAAGAGAGTGTGAGATCCCCTGGAACCAGAATAGCACATGGTGGTTCGCCAAGCGGGTACTGAGAATCAAACCTGGTCCTCTGCAACCCCTGAGTCATCTCTCCAGCCCTAGCCTTGGTTTTTTGAGATGATATTGTTATTTCTGTAGTCCAAGATGACCTCAAACTTATGATCCTCCTGCCTCTACCACAGGACTGCTAGGATTGAAAGCAGATGCTACAATGCCTGGTCATAGTATATTTAAATACACTCCCATAAGAAATCACTGAAAAGTTTACAAGTTAGACCATATAATGTAGAAAACTTGCAGAATAAAATATGTGTTCTAATAAGGATTCAAACAGTGGTAAAAGAGTACGGAAAGAAGAAATAAGAGAGAGAAGTTTCTCAAAGATGTCTGCAATTATACCTTGAAAGGATGAGAAGAACAGTAAGCTTTCGCAGCTGTCACAGATAGAGGGCTAACTCAGCAGTTAAGGGCACCTGCTGCTCTTGCAGAAGACCCAGGTTTGGTTTCCAGCACCCACATGGAAGATCACAACAGTCTGCAACTTCAGGGCCAGAAGATCTGATGCTCTTTTTTGGTCTCCTTAGGCACCAGGCACGTGTGTGGTATACAAGCACATATGTAGGCAAACACTCACACACATAAAATAAGTAAATCAATTTTAAAAAGAGAGCTATCAAGAAAATGCAAATCAAAATCCCACTAAGTTATCATTTTGCACCCATTAAAATGACTTTAGTAAAAATAATGTGAGGAAGTACTAGCGAATGTGAGAAAGATGGAATCTCTACGCACTAGGGGAGGATCATACAGTGAGGCAGCCATTTTCTTTGTTTGTTCGCTTGTTTGAGAGCAAGTATGAAGCCCAGACCAGACTCATCTTTAACTGGCTATGTAATTCAGGATGAGTAATGCTCTTGTAGAGGACTCCCCACCACTCACATCAGATCGCTCGCAACCTGCAACTCCAGCTCCAGGGGATTCAACATCCTCTTCTGGCCTCAGTGGACACCACGCTCATACTCATGTGTACAAATAAACAATTACACATATACACAATTCAAAAATAAAAATAGAGGTAGAGAAATGGCTCAGTAGTTAAGAGCACTGGCTATTCTTCCAGAGGACCTGGGTTTGGTTCTCAGCACTCACATGGCAGCTAACCATCATCTGATACTTTGGTTAATATAGTGGGTTCCAGACCAGCTCAGACTACAAGAGAGACCCTGTATCAGAAACAAACAAAACAAAACAAGAAAGCAAACAAACAAACACATAAACACCTTGGGCTCAACAGTCTCAAAGAAGCCAGGCCTAGTGGGGCACACCTATAATCCTAGGATTCAGGGATGGTGGCAGAAGAATTAGAAGCTCAAGGTTGAGCTGGTGTGGTGGCCCACGCCTTTAATCCCAGCACTCTGGGAGGCAGAGGCAGGTGGATCTCTGTGAGTTCCAGGCCAGCCTGTTGTATATAGCAAGTTCCAGGTCAACTAGGACTACAGGCAGACCCTGTCTCAAAAACACCAAAAAAAAAAAAAAAAAAAGAAGAAGAAGAATTTTGAGATCCTCTTTAGCTGCATTGAGTTGGAGGCTAGCCTGTGCTCCACGAGACCCTGTCTCAAAAAAAGAGAAAGAAGTCAGAGACAAGTTTAATTCTAGCACTGTATGTGTCAGCTGTGCGACTGGGCAGGTGCTTCACCTCATATATAAATGCAGACAGTAACAGGACCTATGTAATAGCACGCTGTCAGGATTAAAATCTACGTAAAACTCTTGATCCTGAAGTAGAAAAAGAACACATTCACATTCATTCACTGAACGAACACTAAATGCCCATTTCAGAGTACCAGCATAGACCCAGTGAAATCAGACCCTAAAAGAATTTAGCATTCAGTGAGGAAGGAGATACTAACTATTCATAAGACAACTGTAACTGTGTAACCGCTGTGATAAATGAAAGACAAAGAACAGAGCCAGGCATGGTAGTGCATGCCTGTAATTCCAGCACTTGAGGTAGAGGCAGAAAGATCAGGAGTTCAAAGTCATCATCAGTTAGGCTAGGAGACCCACGAGACCCTATCTCAAACAAAACAAAATAAAAAGAACATAAAGCTCTGACCTACTTTTTATTAGACTTGTCAGAGGATAACATTTAAACAAGACTTCAAGAATGAAGAAACAAAACAAAACACCCCAAAAAACTACTAGTCATTCAGAGACTCAAAGATCATTCCAGAAAAAGAGAACAACATGGTAAAAGTCATAAGGCGCTTCTTCCAAAACACATGGAAGGGACTAGAAGGCCAGTAAAGTTGGAGTATAATGACAATGAGAGGAACAGGCAGAAACTTCTAGGCTATAATAAAGTTCTAGGCTTTCATTCTCAACACAAGAGACAGTGAGTAATTTTAAATAGGAGAAAAGTTACTAGATTTATGTTTCATTTATTTATTTTTATTTTATGTGTGCAAGTGTTTGGCCTGCATGAATGTAAATGTGCCCATGTCATGCAATGCCTTTGGAGGCCAGAAGAGGGCGTCAGATTCTTTGGAACTGGAGTTACAGACAGCTGTTAGCAGCCACATGGGTGCCAGGAACAGGAACCAAACCTGGGTCCTCTATAAGAGCTTAACCACGGAGCCATCTCTCCAGTCTCCTGCTTTTTTTTTGGGGGGGAGGGTCATGTCATGTTTTCCCTGTAGCCCCAGCTGACCTGGAACTCACTATGTAGACCAGGCCGGGATCTTATAGAAATCTACCTGCCTCTGCCTCCCAAGTGCCTCAATTAAAGGTGTGTACCACCACGCCTGGCTAGATATATATTTTGAAGGTATTACTCTACATCTTTATGGGAAGAACAAATGGTAGTGAGATTGAAGCTGAAGTCCAGTTGTGTTGTAGTCATTGTAGAGTACTTGTTTAAGACACCCTAAGTCCTTAGTTCAATCCTTGGCATACAAACACATGCACACACAAAAAAAGTAGTGGAAACAAGAGAGAGTAGGGGGCTAGAGATAGAAAGAGCCCTTGCTGTCTTGCAAAGAATCTGAGTTTGGTTCTTGGCACCCACATCAGGCATCTCATAGCCACCTGTACCTCAGTTCCAGGAGAATTGGATGCCTCTGGCCTCCAAGGGCACCTGCACACACATGCACATACCCATACACAGACACGCATATACATAATCTTAAAAATAACAAAAAATTTAAAAAAGAGATGATATTCCAAACTGGAGAGAAGGCAATAGAGATTTGAGATCTCATCTACAGGTAAAGGTAACAGAACTTGCTTATATAAGGCTAGCACTCCGTTATCTGCACTATATCTCCAGTCCTGGTTTTTGGTTTCCTACGACAAGGTCCCATTGAACCCCTTGATCCATCTGTCTCCATCTCTGAATGCTTGGACTGCAGGTATGTGCCACCATACTCGGCTATTACTTATATTACTCTGTAGCCAGCTGGCATCAAACTAACTATATACCCAAGACCTTGAACTTGTGGCAATTCTGCCTCAGTCTCCTGAATGCTGGAATTACAAGCAAAACCACACCTCACGGAAAGGAGTTTATTTTAGCGGGGGATGCAGCTGGATGAGAATAAGTACTAAACCAAATCCAGGCTGCTGCTCCAGTAACACTCGCAGCCATCGCTTCAGGCCTATCCCTCCTAGGAGACTGTGTGACATCTCTCCGAGAAACTAATTTACCTAGCAGAAATGCCAGCAAGTAACAACCCTCAGTGCTCCTTCGTGCTTCAGCTTGATTACAGCAAACCCCACCACTTGATAAATCTTCCCATGCACGTCAAATGCTTTACCCACTAAACTCTCTCCAGGCCCTTAAAACTCTTAAAAGAATATGTAAGTGGGGGCTGCAAGGTGGTTCAGTGAATAAAGAACCTGCTGTATAAGTGTGAAGGCCTGAGTTTGAATCTCCAGAACCGATGAAAAACAGACACAGTAGCACATATCTGTAATCCTCCCATTCCTACGGAGAGACAGACAGAAAACAGAGATGGGAGAAGCTCAAGGGCCAGCTAACCTGGAGTATGCAGCAACTAACAAGACCCTGTCTGAAACAAGGTGGAAGGCAAGAACTGGTACCCGAGGTTGTCCGGTTGTCCTCTGACCTCCACATGCATGCTTTGCACCTATGAGCACTTGCATATACATACACATACACACACACACACACACACACACACACACACACACACATCATTCACACAAACAAAACTGAAAAAGAAAATAAAGGGGATAAAGCTTTATAACACTGTGATAGAATGATTTTGTTGTTGTTGTTCTGTTTTGATTTGGTGTTTGTTTTTTGAGATTACAATGGCCTCAAACTCTTTCTTTTTGTCTTTTTGAAACAGGGTCTCCCTGTAGCCCTAGCTGGCCTGAAAGCCTTCTGAGTATACCACCATGCATGGCTGGCCTTAAACTCTTGATCCTTCTTGACTTTCCTCCCCAGCATTGGGCTTTAATGTGTGTGTGTGTGTGTGTGTGTGTGTGTGTGTGTGTGTGCGTGCATGTATGAAGGTCAGAGGACTACCTTCAGGGTCCTCCTCAGCACCACATAAAACCAGGTTCGGTGGCACATACCTGTAATACCAGCACTAGGGAGGTAGAGGAAGAAAGATTAGAAGGTGCAAGGTCATCCTCAGCTTTGAAATGAGCCTGGGCATATAGATCCTGTCTTCAAACAAAACAACCCACTTCTGAGCCCATTAGGTTCCAGTGGTTAGTTCTAAACTCACAGTTGCACAGATGGCCCTAGTTAAACTCAGTAGGTCACAAAACAAAACAAATACACAGGAATGTGAGAAAGAGATTTGTAGGGAAGAAGAGGGGGAACAAGGGCAGGAGACAGAACATTCGGGGAGCAGAGCAGTCAGTATGTATTACACACACACCCAAAACTGTCAGCAGCAACAAAGCATTTTCTTCCTGTAACCCCAGCTGACCTGGAGCTCACTATGTAGACCAGGCTGGCTCCGATTTCAGAGATCTACCTACCTCAGCCTTCAGGGTGCTGGGATTAAAGGCATGCACGACCACACGCAGGTATCCAAAGAACAAATTTAATAAAAATAGAAAAGCAAGCAAATAAAATTGGGTTGGGGAGATAACTCAGTTAGGAAAGAGCTTGTTTTACAAGCATGAAGACCTGAGTTCAAATCCCCAACTGGGCATGCTAGCACAAAGCCTCTATAACACTGAGAGACCAGCCATAGGTAGATTCCTGGGGGGATTAAATTATAATAGCACATGCCAGGGAGATGATGTGGTTGGACCCTTTACAAGTATGAAATTCCTTTGTTCTCAAACATTTCCTCTTCAAACCTTACCTATGCTCCAGCCTCTCTATTGAGGAAACGCCTTGAAATCTGAAGAAATAGCTTTGATTCCCTAGAACTAACTTTTTTCTTTAAATTTATTAACTGAAGGCCATAAACTCTTTTTGTTTTGTGTAGCATCACACTAAATTATCCCACAAACTCCCCTTTTGAAATCTACACTTTCCCCTTTTGTAATTTTATTTATGTTTTTTTCTTTCATTTTAATTAAAAACATTTTTCATCTCTTTATTTTTATGCAAATGAGGGTTGTGCCTTCAGGTGTGTAAGCACACTTGTGTCATGCAGTATCCGAAGAGGACAGAGTTACAGATTGTTGTTAGCTGCCATGTGAGTACTGGGATTCAAACCCAGGTCTTCTGTAAGAACAACTGGTACTTTTAACTGCTGAGCCTTCTCTCCAGCCCCTTTCCTTTTTGTTAACACAAGGTCTGGTTATGGCTGTCCTGGAATTTGCAATGTTGAACAGGCTGTACTCAAATTTTCTGCAATCTTTCTGCTTCTGTTTCTAGAGTGCGCGGTTTATAAGCATGTGCTGCGTGACAACGCACCTGCTTTCCTTTGCAACTATTTTAATTCCAAAAAATATAAATTTAACCCTGTATCCTAAGAAAGATTCTGCCTTTACTGACTTACTTACTTACTTTAATTAATTAATGAATATTAAATAATTAATTACTGTGGTGCTAAGGATTGAACCCCGAGCCCTAACTATGCTAAGCACCAAGCAAGTCTTTTACCACTAAGCTATATCCTCATCCCTTTTTAAAAACTTTTTGTTGTTGTTGTTCTGTTTTGTGTTGTTTTTTAACAGGGTTTCACTACGTAGCCCCAGCTGACCCAGAATGGCTAGAATTCACAAAGGTCCACCTGCCTCTCCCTTCAGAGTGCTGGGATTAAAGGCATGTACCACCATGCCTGGCTAAAAGATCTTATTTAATTAAATTTTTTAATCTAGGATTTTTGTTTGTTTGGTTTGTCTTTTTGAGGCAAGGTCTCTTCCTGTAGCTCCAGCTGGCCTAGAACTAGATACATAGTCTATCCTGGCCTCAAACTCACAGAAATCTGCTTGCCTGCCTCTGCCTCTCAAGTGCTAGGGTTAAAGGCATGGTGTGTGCACCATCAGGCCAGGATTTAGGGTTTTTAAGGTGTATGGCAGGGAGGGAAGTGCTTATGGAGTCTAGAAGTGGGTGTAAGAACACCTGGAGCTGGAGTGACAGGTGGTTGTGAGCTACTATGTGGGAATGGAAAGTGAACCAGGCTCCTCTGCAAGAGCAGATACATGCTCTTAAACTGCTGAGCCATCCAGATTGCCTTTCTTTTTTATTTCTTTGAGACAGGGTCTCATATAGACCAGGCGGGCCTTGAACTTAATCCTTCTACTCCAGTCTCCTGAGGAACTTGGAGTAAAAGCATGTTCTATTCTGCTGGTCTTCACAATTGATTGCATTCCTATATTTATAATCACTAACAAAAAGAATAAGGACAGGCGAGATGGCTTAGCAGGTAAGAGGGCTTCCTGTGTGAACATGGAGACCTGAGTTCCAAATATCAGCACATATGTAAAAGCCAGAGAGGGCCCATATGCCTGTAACCCTAGCATTGGGGGAGGGGGAGATAGGGAGATAGCTGGTGCCCCATAGTTCAGTGGCAAAGCCAGCTTAGCTGAAATGTCTGACTCTGACCTACATATGCATGTACATAGACATGCACACCTGCTCATACATACACATGTACACACACATACACACACACAAAGGAAAACTGACTTTCAGCCAGGTGGTGGCACACACCTATAATCTCAGTACTTGACAGGTGGAGACAGGAAGATCAGCCCAGTCAGATTACAATGAAACTCTGTCTTAAAAAAACCAAAATGGGCTGGAGAGATGACTCAGCATTTAAGAATACTGGCTGCTCTTACAGAGGACCAGGGTTCAAGTCCAGAACCCACATGGAAGCTGACAATCATCCATCACTCTACTTCCAGGGAATGGGACACCTTCTTCTGACCTCTGTGAGCATTGCATGACACAGGTGCACTTACACACATGCAGGCAATACATTCATACACATAAAATAAAAATAATATATATTTTTTTAAAAAGGGCTGTTGAGATGACTCAGCAGGTAAAATCATGAAAGCCTGGTAACTTGAGTTCCATCCCCAGAACCTGCATAGAGGTGGAAAGAGAAAAGTGGCTCCAAAGAGTTGCCCTCTGATCTCCACATGCATGCATGGCATACATGCATCCATGATCTCATATACACACATCATGAACACATGTATACACACAATAATAACAAACTAATTAAAATAACAACAATGAAAATTAATTTTTTAAAAAAGCCAGTCACGGGTGGCACATGCAATAATTCCCATACTTAGGAGGTAAATGTAGGAGGATCTGGAGTTCAAAACCAGCCTTAGCTACTTTATCAAATCTAAGGCCAGCCTGGACTACAAGAGATTGTTTCAAAACAAACAAACAAATAAATAGGTAAGAAAAAGGAAACAATTATTACTGTCATAAACACCTGATGAAATACCTTCCCTTGGTAAGTGAAGTATATGTTTCAAAACAAAATAAGCCTACTTTATTGTTTTTTTTTTATTGTTGATGCTTTTTGGTTTTCATTTTTAAAATATTTTATTTACTATTTTTATTTAATATGTATGAGTACATTGCCTGAGTGTATGTAAGTGCACACGTGTTGTACAATGCCCCAGGGGTCAGAAGAGGGTGTCAGATTCCCTAGAACTGGAGTTACCAACAGTTGTTAGCCACTCTGAGGGCACTGGGAACCAAAACCAGGTCCTCTGCAGTGCTCTTAACTGCTGAGCCATCTCTCCAGCCCCTTTAAAATTTTATTATTATTATTACTATTGGTAGTAGTCGTAGTAGAAGTATGTGTGCATACGTGTGTGTGTGTGTGTAAATACAGGCACACTTATGCCATACTGTACTTGTGGAAGTCAGAAGACAACTTTCAGGAACTTTCCTTTCAATGTTGGATCTGGAGGTCAAATTCATGTTGCCAGGTTTGTGTGGCAAGCACTTTTACTCACTGAGCCATCTATCCACTACTAGGGTATCTAAAAATTTCTTGATAAATATATTAGTGAAATATAGTGATTCCCTCCTGTCCTGCCTCCTAGTCCCAGTGTTTCCTGAATTGCTTCCCAGACTTTACAAATTATCAGGAAGAGACATGAGATTGAATCCAAATCCACAGCCATATCTGTTGTTTCCTGTGCTCCTCCAGACTTAGAATCTAAACATTAGGAGGATTGTTTAGTTGCAAAGTACTTGCCTAGTATGTATGAGGCCATGAATTCAATACCTACCACTACCTCCTAAAAGGAATCTAAATCTTGAGCCTTTCCCATACTCTAGAAGAGGAAGGACAGTACAGACTTGAGAAAAAGAGATTCTGGAAACTAGCCGGACATGGTAACATATTCCTTTAATTTCAGCACTTAACTTGTAAAGCAGAGGCAATCTCTGTGAAACAGGGCAGCCTGGTCTACACAGCAAGTTCCAGGCCAGCTGGGGCTACAAGGAGATCCTATCTCAAAAATAAAATAATTATAAAAAAATATGTCTCAGTCAAACACACGAAACCCTGAAATATCAAATTCATTTTACATTTATCTTAATGAATTCTGGGTAACCTGAGAAACTTATAGGGAAAAAGAATCAGTAAAGAGATGTAATCCTAGCACTTGGGAAACTGAAGTAGGAATATTGTTAAGATTGAGTCCAGATTAGGCATTAGGAGACCCTATCTCCGCCCCCCCCTGGAAAAAAAAAAGAGAGATTATGGTGTGGTGGCTGATGCCTGTGATTCCACTACTAGGTTGCAGTCCAGGCTAAAAAAGTCAGTTCCAGGTTAACCTGGGGTAAACAGTGAGACTATGTCTCAAAAATGAAAAAAAAATAAAGAGGGAAATTTTTATATAGTACTATATAGATTTGAAGAGAATAGAGATGAAATCTTCCTCTTTCAAACATATATAATGAATAACAGAAGCATATATATTTGATGGGAGGATATCAGTATATGTACAGATACACAACCAACAAATATGAAGATTTGTTTAAGGATGTAAGCAGAATGAATACTACACAAACTGATACCTGTTTGGATCTATAAGCATTCATCCCTGCTCTAACGAGACATTTGTGTTTAAGTCTACCTGAAATGGTCTCTTTAGGTCCATTAGAAAGCAGCAGAAAGCTCTCCACACCCTCCAACATTCCATTAGATAAGCGGAAGATCCCAGTCTGTACCACGTTTTTTCTTAAAGAACAGTTACAACATTCAAGGTGGGTAAAAACTTTCCTGCTGCATCCTGAAACTCCTCTTCTTCAGTATTCTGTGCCCTGAAATGCCAAGGATATCTCTGGCAAATGTAGGTAATACTGTCTATCTCTCTCTAGACTGTCTATTTTCTCAATCGTAGTTTAACTTCTCAGGCAGCCATGGGTTAATCATAAAGACTCCAGGGATTCTTGTTAAGCCTGGCTATCTGCAGAGTTCCAAGTATCAGCTCAAAAGGCAAGATCCAAAGAATCACAGACATTTCTGCCTTAACCCCAAGGCATGTGATCTTCCAAGATTTCTCTGTGGGATGGGTAGGACAGGTAGGGTCTTGGGTCTAGAAGCACACACCCAGCTCTTGATGAACTGTGAGATTTCACTGACTACCTGTGATTTCAGCTATCTGGTGTCTTGGGTAAGAAGGAAAGTAGGGTGAGGGAGAATGGAAGCAATTAATCAAAACGATAAAAGAACCTTGTGGGGAGTGGGCAAGGGGACAAGGTCCGAGATGACATACTATCCCCATGGAAATTGGTACGTCGGCAGGAAGTCAACGTACTTCATTTCACAAGGAAATAAACTTACAAGATAGATTTGTTTTTATTTCTCCTGCCTTCTAAGGCCTCACAAACCTAGACTGTAAATTCCTTTAACTCCAGCACCAGGTGTGAAGAAAAGGCACCAAAAGAAGTACTGGAAAGGGAGAGGCACTGGGAGGGGAGAGAGGAGTCCAGCTCCCCTCTTAAAGGAGAAGACTACAACCAAGGGCACTCCCGGGACCCCAGAAAAGGAAGTAGTCAGATTGCCCAAAAGCGCTTTTTTCCTACCTTCTTGTTGTTCTTGTTATAGCCCAAAGTCGAAATCCCAGGCCTAGAAGTCACTGATAGCAGCATTTTTTCTTTAATGTTAGGAAGCTGAGAGAGAGAAAAGAGGGAGAAGGAAAGGGAGGGGGAAGAGGAGGAGGGAGGGACAGAGGGAGGGAGAGGGAGAGGGGAGGGGAGGAGAAAAGGAGGAGAGAGAGAGAGAGAGAGAGAGAGAGAGAGAGAGAGAGAGAGAGAGAAAGTGTGAGTGAGTGAGAGATGGGGGGGGGCTGCCGGGGAAGAATGTGCTAGGTCTGCTTCCCTACGTCACAGAGAGAAGTTAACCCAGAGTCAGGACAAGCTACTTCCACTGGGTCCTAATGCCCAAGATGTTCTATTTTGGTTTGTTTTATGTAGGCTTACTAAAACTAGAAAGAAAAATTCTTAGGTCTAACCCCTTTCAAATGTACTCTCTTTTTTCTCCATGAACAAGTTCTGGTTATCATGAAAAGACATTTATCTTATTATCAATGAAAAGACAAAATTTTGTTGTTGTTTTAAATATTTCTTTACCTTAGATCTCAAGATTTTAAGCTTGGGGGGCTAGAGAGATACTTGGGGTTTAAGAGCACTTGTTCTTCCAGAGGACCCAGGTTTGATTCCCAGCACCCACATGGTAACTCTATCACCCTCTTCTGGCCTTCATGGGCACTGCACACATACATACAGGCAAGCAGAATACTTGTACAAATAAAAATAAATCATTAAAAAAAAAATTTTGGGCTTGGGCCTGTAAGATGGCTCAGTGAAAAGGTACATGTTACCAAGCTTGAGCTGGATCATCAGAACCACATGGAGGAAGGAGAGAACCAACTCCTGAAAGTTGTCTTCTGACCTTCACATGAGAAGGATGTGGCTTACCCATATCCACTAACACAAAATAAAGAAATAAAATGTAATACATTTTTAAAAGATTTCAAGATTGATGTTAAGGGATCTCTCAGATACCATCTTTTAGAGCATACAAAGAAAACCATAAAACCATACTGAGGTACTACAGTATGTGAGATGTGCTCAGAGCCTTTTTATATTTAGGGTGATCTTAGTGCTTTCTTAATCTTAATTAAGAAAGAACATGGGCCAGGTATAGTGGTATACTGTATAAACCTGTAATTCCAGCACACAGGAAGCAGAGGCCGGAGGATCACCAAAAGTTTGAAGATAGCCTGATCTACATAGCAAGTTCTACATAGCAAGTTCTAGGCCACAGAGTGAGAATCTGTCTCAAAGAAGAGAGCCGGTTGTGATGGGATATGCTAATGAGGCTAAGGCAGGATAATCACAAGGTCCAGGCCATCATGGTCTACACATTTTGGGTCAAGATGTTTCAGCAGGTAAAGGTGCCCGCCGCCAAGCCTGAAGACCTGGACTCGATTTCTAGGACCCAAATAGTTAAAGGAGAGAACAGCCAGATTCTGCAAGTTGTCCTCTGATCTCCACGTATGCTGTGGCATGCATGACATGCCCTCTAATAACCCTGCACATATACACAGAATAAATAAAATGTAATAAAAGAGAGAGAACAAACTAAAGACTGCACCAAAGAGCAGAGAAAAATTTAAAGTCCAGTGAAAAATAATTTCAGGTCCTTAGTTCTATGTCTCCTAGGGTTGCTTTGCCCAGCTAACACCAGCAATCTTACCTCAGAGTCTCCTAGCAAGGAGTTAAACTTAAGAAGGCATTATCAGCTAGGAATGGTGGAATCAGACTTTGATCCCAGCACTCAGGAGGCAGAGTCAGGAGAATGTCGGTGAAATCAAGGCCAGCTGGGCTATAGGAAAATCTTTGTCTTAAAAAAAAAAAAAGAAGATAATATCAGTTTGAACTATTTTATGAACCTTGATGCTTAGTGATTTCTTTAATAAGTAGGTTTTTTGTTTGTTTGTTTGGTGGTACTAGTGATCAAATCGAAAGGCCTTGGGCACACTAGACAAGTGCTCTACCACTGACTATACCTTCAGTCCAAGGGGAAGCTATCTTATCTAACTTATTATTATTACATTTATTTGTCTGAGACAGGGTCTCATTCTGTAGCCTGTAATGACCTCAGGCTCATTACCTTCCTTCCTCAGCCTCCCTAGTGCTTGAATTATTATTATACACATCCAGTAATAATACCCACTTTGTTCGGTTGGTTTTCAGCAGGGCTGGAGATCAAACACTCTGTCACTGAGTCATATCCCCAGCCTACATTTGATACTTTTTTGATTTTTTGTTTGTTTTTTGAGATAGGGTCTCATGTAGCCCAGGTTGGTCTATAACTCCGTATATCAGAAAATGACCTTCAACCACTCATCCTTATACCACTCCTCCCAAGATCTAGGATTACAGAAGTGCATCACCATTTCCAGCTCTGACTTTTTATTCCACTATTTTCTAGTCTTTAAGATCCATGAAACTTACACAAATACAATAACTCACCAAACGTGGAATTTATAATCAAGCTGAAGTTTACAGAGTTGGGATGTTTGCTTCAGGTTGTCTCTAAGCTATAAAAACAAACAAACAAACAACAACAGAATGTAACTATTTAGAAAGCATGTTTCACAAAGAAGAAAAATACAAAATTTCTTAGGAAACAAGGATATAACTTAAGAGTCAAGAATCTAACACAGTTACAATAACACTCACCTCTTAACAGTTTCAAAGAAATGCCTTTACAGGAGTAGTTGCAACAAGAAACCTCAGGAAACAAAACTTAAGAATGATATCAAGGAAGCCTACCCAAACAACTAGAAAAGGGATGTAGGCTGAAAGCCTTCAGATCCCCTCCTAAAGTCTCCTCGCTGCGGTCACATGTATTCTCCAGAAGCAAATTAACCCGGTCTTTGTCACAACAAACATTAAGCCCAAATTCTCTCTAGAATGAAGTTCTGCTCTCTAGTCTGGTTTTCCTGACTATTTCTCTGTGATAACGGAACAGATAATACTAACATTGTGCAGAGTAAATACACACATACACAGCCACCCCCAATCGCTAACTTTCATTTCCAATAGGACAGGAAGTGCCTGCTCAACTCAAGGGACACAGGAAGGGTGGGAACAGCCTCAATGTGGGAATTGCAACTGAGAATGGAAACAGCAGCCAAATACAGTAAATAAATAAATAATAGCATCTCTTAGGGATGCTGTATTTTTCTAGAACTTCCTTTTCCGCCCTCAAAAACTTTCATTCATCATATGCCAACTCATTCTTGCTGTTTTAGAACAGTCATTCTAAATGATATTAAGTGGTGTCTCATTGTGGCTATCTTTTCATTTTTTGTTTTATTATAAACTACCAGGTTATAACTATATATTGGGATATAACTGTATCTGTGGGATAACTAATCAAGCTAACATATCCATCACGTCAAAAACTTATTTTTTTGTAGTGGGGACATTTAAAATTTTTTCAGTAATTGTGAAATGTACAGTTCACTATTAGTAATTATTTACAACACAATGTACAACAGGGCTCAGATCTTTCATTCCTTCTAAGATTTTGTACTTTTTGACCATTATCTCCCTATTTTGCCACTCTCTCCTCTCTAATCACCATTCTGCTTTCTGTTATGAGATTGACTGGTGCAGATTCCATGTATGAGTAAGAATATGTAGCATTTGTCTTTCTGTGCTTGGATTATTTTTGTTAGCATAATGTTCTTCAATTCTAGCTATATAGTCATAAAGTAAAAGAAAATTTTAAATATTTTGGAATGCTTATTTTCATTCTTTAAAAATTTATTTATTTATTATTAGTGTGTTTACATGCTCACATGTGCCATGGTGTGGGGAGGTCTTATGGGAGTTGGTTCTCCCCTTCCACTGTGGGTGCTGCACATCAAACTCAGGTTGTCAGGCTTGTATGGCAAGTGCTTTTACCCAAATGAGCCATCTCACTGGAACTAACCTGATATATTTTTTAAGGTTCAATACTATTCTATTGTGTACATATACCACATTTGTTTCTTCTTCTGTTAGTACACATTTAGGTTGATTCAGTAAATTTGCAAACATCTCTTCAACAAACTGATTTAAAAAAAATTTTTTTTTCTGAAATAGAGTCTCAGTCTGTGGCTGGCCTGGAACTCACTCTGTAGTCTAGGTTAATCTTCAACTCATAATAATTCTCCTGCCTCTGCCTCCAGGATTTTGAATGTTTTCATAATAAATAAATGTTTGAAGGGTTAGATATGCTTAACCTGATCTAAATATTATACAGTGTATATATATATATAGAAAGAGTCATTGGGTGGTATTCATTAGTATGCATGATAGTCACACATTTATATATCAGTTACAAATTAAGAAAGCTGGGTGGTGGCTCATGTCTGCCATCCCAGCACTCAAGAGGCCAGGCAGGACTGAGTTTAAGAGCAGCCTAGTGAGGCCCTGTCTGGGGCTGAGTTGGTGTAGAAGAATAGATAAATTGCCTACACTGTTCTTAAACTCCTGGACTCCAGAGACCATCCTGTTTCAGCCTCGTAAATCCAGGCATACAATACTCTCTTCAGTTTAGTCTAAGGCTTTCTGTTTGTTTGTTTTTTGGGAAGGGTCTCCTTGTAGCCACAACTGACTTGGAACTCACCATATAGAACAGGCTGGCCTTGCTCTCACAGAGATTCACCTCTGCCTCCCAAATGCTGGGATTACAGAAATGTGCTACCATGCCTGGCCTTCTAGTTTCAAATCTTTTGAGTAAATACATAAAAATGAGATTATAGAATCAAGTTTATACTCTTTATGCATTGTGTTCTCTGCATTCCTTAATATTTAATGATATCCTAGAATTAATAAGCTAGGCCCTTGAGGTGGTATGTGTCTATAAGTCCCAGTAATCGGGAAACCGATAAAAGATCTGTTGAGATTAGGAGTTTGGGACTGATTTGGGCAACAGAGTAAGTTCAGTCTGCTTAAAGAAAATACTTCAGCCAGGCATGGTGGCACACATTTGTAATCCTAGCACTGAGAAGGTAAAATCAAGAGGATCAAGAGTTCAAGGCCAAGGCTGGAGAGATGGCTCATCGGTTAAGAGCACTGACTACTCTTGTGGAGGAGCTGGGTTCAATTCCCGCACCCACGTGGTAGCTAACAACTGTCCTTAACTCCAGTTGCAGGGGAATCCAACACCCTCTTTTGACTTCCGAGGACATTGTACAACACAGGTACACTTACATACATGCATGCACTACACTCACTCACACACACACACACACACATACTATATCTATCTATCTATCTATCTATCTATCTATCTATCTATCTATCATCTATCTATCTATCTACTCAAGGCCAACCTCAGCTACATAGTAAGTTGGAGACCAATCTAGGCTACATGAGCCTCTGTCTCAATAACAAAACAGAACAAAAAGCCGTGATGTCCATGCCTGTAATCTCAGTATCTGGGATAATTGTCAGAACAACTGACAGCCTGGAACTACATAGTGAGTTCAGTGACAGCCTAGACTACAGGGTAAGACTTGCCTAAAATAAATAAATAAATTAATTAATTAATACAGAAAGAGAAAAGAAAGAATTGAAACCATAAGTTTTAGAGGGCGGCAGACCTGACTCATCTGTCTCCTGACTGAGGATGCCAGATCAGCAGCTGCTTCAAGCTCCTGCTGCCTTGACTTCCCTGCCATGATGGACTGAAACTTGAACTGTGAGCTGAAATATCTCTCTCCAGCCCCTGAATGAATATATTTTTTAAAGAAGTTATAGAATTTTGTGCAAAAGGTGGAGAAGGTAGCAGACTTCTAGGATTACATTCAGGAAACGTCCGGGAGGACGAAGAAGCCTCTCTCTCTCCAGGATGTTTACTTTGATTCCCTTCTGTTTTGTCCATGATATCTGCCACACTTTTCTAGACTCAATGTCTAATTCTCAGTTCTCATGGGCACTGCACTAGAGTTATTTTGGTTTTGTTTCATGCTTGTTTGTCCTCGTGATGGAGTCTCACCATGCTGTTCAGCCTGGCTCCCAATTCAAAAAAACTTTGAATTTATTCTCCCAAGTAGGTAGGATCATAGGCAGTGCCACTGTGTCCAAACTAAAGAATTGCTTTGAGGAGGAAAAACCAGCAAAAAATATTTATAATACGTAAAAAAGAGATTTACACTACTTGGCTCAGTATACACTAGTTTGTAATTTCTCCAGAAAAATGCTTTTATTTTTTTAAATATATGGTATCCCAAAGTAGCCCAAGCTGGCTTAGAAATCAGCATGTGAAAAATACACTATGGAGGTATTGTGGCACTTATTACTCCTAGCCCTTGAGAAGTAGAGGCAAAAGGATTAGGAGTTGGAGGCCAGTTTCAGCACCCTAATGAGTTGAAGGCCAGCCTAGGCTACATGAAACACTATCTCCCTTACACACACACACATACCTTACACCTTTGCTGTACATGATGTTAGTGGTATATAATTCCACCATTCAGAAAGCTGAAGCAGAAGGACTGCCATGAGCTTGAGTCCAGCCTGGGCTATATAGCAAGACCCCTGTCTCAAAACAACAACAAAAAAGGACAGAAAAAAAAGAAAGAAAAAGAAAAATACATTTCTACAAATATTCCAAGTAAAAGTTGGCTGGAGCTAGATCAACATTGATCAGTTTGGTGAAAGATGTCTATATGTCATCACTGGCTCCCTTACATCAGGGTGGAGAAATTAGACGAATGTATTATCTGCAGATGTGCTGGACTGTAGCCAGACACTACACTGAAGCCAGTGTGCAAGTGATTGAAAGTAGTAAGACAGGCTAGTGTGCCAGTGAAGATCTCAGTGCAGTCAGACCAGGTGAACAAATACCATCAGAGTCAAGGCTGTTCACCCTCAACACACACTCCTCACCTGCCTACCTCCACCTCTAATAGAAAACTCTCTGTGGATTATCTTTCCTTTCATTGATTAGTATTTCTGCCCCAAGTATTCTATAATGGATATGATCCAAAAAGTTGAATTTATTTTCTGCTGAAAAAGGAGGAAAAGTAGGTTTAAGAAGAAATAGGAAAATTAAGGCTGGGGGATATAGCTCCGTTGGTAGAGTTCTAGCTTACCACCCACGAAGCCCTGCATAGATCCTGAGCACCATGTACAACCAGGTGTGGGTACCCACCTGTAATCCCAGTACTGGAGAGGTGAAGGAAAGAGAATCAGGAGTTCAGGGTCCTCCTCCCCTATATATGGAGTTCAAGGCCGGCTTGGACTATGTAAGACCCTGTCTCAAATGAACAAACAAATAAGAAAAAAGTGGTTAAACTTAATGTGTCACAAAACAAAAAAGTCAAGAACATAAGAAAGGAATCTGTAGGGAGGGGTTTGCTAAGTAGGACCGAGAGGACCGGGGTAAAAATAATGAGAATGTATAACGTTAATACATGTGTGAAATTATCGAAGAATAATTTAATTAATTATACACACATTCATTTATTATTATATATGTTTTTGACATAGGATCCCACTATGTAGCTCCAGCTGGCCCAGAATTTGGTCAGGCTGGCCTCCGACTCACAGAGATCCCTCTGCTTCTGCTTCCTGAGTGCTGGGATAAAAGGCATGAGCTATCATGCCTATCTAATTAAAAAAAAAATACTTTTTTTTTGTTTTGTTTTGTTTTTTGAGACAGGGCTTCATTATATAGCCCCTGCTGGCCTGGAACTTGCTATGTAGACCAGGATGGGCTCTATTTCACTGTGATCCACTTGCCTTTGTCTCCTGAGTGCTGATATTAAAGACATACACTACTACATACCCAGCTCAAAAAAAAGTTTTTAAAGTAAGAAAGAGTTTAACCCCACAGCTTCCTTAGACAAGAAACTTAAGGAACTATATCAAACAGCAAAGCAAAGCTTAGCTCTGACCTCTTCTGATATAAAATGGAATGACAAAATTAGTTTAGAACTACAAATTGGAAAACTGGTTTTTCAACACCTCACTTGATTTACTTCGCTGGAAAATAGGAAAAGAAAGACAACCTGGAGGAATTATTTATCTCATATTTGGATGTTAGTACAAACAGTCTGCTCTGCTCTACATCAAGAGATATTTCTAATCAAATATACAAAGTTTTCTTTATTTTTCTGGTTTTAGTGTTATTTTTTGAGACAGTGTCTTACTATATAGCCCTAATTACGCTAGAACTTGCTGTGCAGACCAGACTGGCCTTGAACTCACAGAGATCTACTTCCTCTGCCCCCCAAGTACTGGGATTAAGGCATGTGCCCGACCATACGGGCAGGTTTTTGAGACAAGGTCTTAAACTCCGGATCCTCCTGCTTCCACCTCCCCACTACAGGAATTACAGGTATGTGCCCACTATATGTTCTTAGACTGGATTCTAAGTATTCTCAGAATGGGCTACATTAATTACATGATACTATTCATTACATTCTCTAGATGATGCTTTCTTTACACTGAGACATTAATGTTGCTTGACCCTAACTGAAACAAATAACTCACATGATCCTAATTATGATCTCAACTCAGCTATTAGATTTAATGAAGTGAAACTATTATTTCTATAGGTCAAATTTTAGGATGTTTTATATCATTGAATTTTGATTTCACATGGTTGCATTAACATAGCAGTCAGTGTGAAATCACAGGGATAATAATGAGACAAAATACTGATTGAGGAGCTGTGGCTGTAGGTTAGTGGTAGAGCACTTGCCAAGCATGCATGAGGCCCTAGGTTCAACCCCCAGTACTGACAGAAAAAAAAAAAAAGGAAACCACGTCCTTGAGGTTACCTTGACAATACCTTATGTAAAATTGTCATATAACAACACAACTAAAAGAAAGATATACTGACTGAACAGTTTTTTGTTCTGTTTTGCTATGAGGTGATAGAAATTGAACCTTATATATACTAAGCAAATGGTCTACTACTGAGCTTCACTCCAGCTCTGTCTTCTGTCATTTTCAGATGAAAAAACACATCCCTAAGAAGTTATAAGGTAATATGATACATGTGTACAAGGTAATAAAGGACGAAATAATTTAACCAACACCAGAATCTAGATTTTGCTGCTTTTGAGACAGGGTCTCCTGTAGCCCAGGCTGGCCTCCAAACCCCTGTATATTTGACCTTGAACTCCCAATCTTTTTTATTTTTTGTTTCTATCTCCCAAGAGCTGGGATTACAGGTGTACACCACCACTCTCAACAGGCTGGCTCTCCAGTTCATCCTCCTGCCCTCTCTCCCCACGTCTGAATAATAGGGATAAAGACAGTTTGTTAGGAAACAGAAAGGCACTCTCAGTCTAGGGGATGGTTCAGTGGTAAAGTGCTTGCTGTGCAAGGCTGAGGACTGGACTTCAGATTCCCAAACTCATGTAACTGTCAGATGAGCCTGTGACCTCTGGGTTCAATGAGAGAGCCTGCCCCTCAACACATAAGAGTGATTGAAGAAGAAACCTGATGGCAGTCTTGGGCCTCCATATGTGTGCATGTGCACACACACACACACACACACACACACACACACACCTGCATATACACAGGTGCCCCCCCAAGGACACCTGCATATACATGTGTGTCTATACATATGCAAACACATATATACCTCTCTGCACACAACACACATACATGTGCAAGGAGGATGGGCCTGAAAGCTGGTTTAGTGGCTAAGAGGGCTTATTGCTCTTGCAGAGGGCCTGAGTTCAGTTCCCATCTGCCATTATTGCCTGTAACCCCAGTTCCAAGGGATCCAATGGCTCTTCTAGCCTCCACAGGCACCAGTATGCACATGACACGCGTGTGCTTAAATAAAAATAAAAACCGCCAGGCATGTTGGCACATAATTTTAATCCCAGAACTCAAGACAGAGGCAGGCAGATATCTGTGGGTTAGAGGTCAACCTGGTTTACATAGTGAGTTGCAGGCCAGTTTGGGCAACATAGTGAGAACTTGTCTCAAAAAATAAAAACAGCCAGGCCAGGAGGCAGAGGCAGGTAGATTTCTATAAGATTGAGGCCAGCCTGATCTATATAAGAAGCCAGGCTATCTGGAGCTACAGGAAGACCCTGACTCAAAACAAACAAACAAATAAATAAATAAATAAAATTTAGGGGGGCCTCACAAGAATGGATATGAGCTAGTGAGTTGGGAAAAGACATATGTGAAAAAAAGCTTTTTTTCCTTTTTCTTTTTCCTCACTATAGAGCCCAGGCTAGTCTTAAACTAATGGTGCTCTTCCTGCTTTAACCTCTAGAGTGCTGGGATTACATGCGTGAATGCCCGCACAGCTAGGAATCTAGATTTTCTGACTTAGTTCTGTCCTATTTGCTTATAAAATTAATTTCTGGGGCTGGAGAGATGGCTCAGTGGTTGGGAATACTTACTACTCAATCATGAGGAGTGGAAGTTCAGATCCAAACATCTTGTTTGCTTGCTTGTTATGACAAGCATGCACACACAGAAAAATTAATATCTGATACGTATACTGGATCAGAAGTAATAAAAGGATAATTCTAGGACTCAAGAGATGAAAAGTCAACTATCTCCCTCAAATCAATTTTTTATTTATTTAATTTTTTTTTTGTCCTGAGGATCAAACCCAGAGCTTTGCACCTACTAGGTAAATGCTAATGAGCTATATTATCAGCCCTCAAAACAAAGTTTTATCTCAAGTAGCAATGATATACAATATTTTTTATCTATTCTTTTAAAAAATATTTTATTTATTATTTTTATTTCATGTGTATGAGTGTGTATTGCTTACATGAATGTAAGTGTACCTTTGTTGTACAATGCCCTGAGGGGTCAGAAGAGGGGATCAGATCCCCTGGAACTAGAGTTATGCATGGTTGTTAGCCAACCTGTGGGTGCTGGGAATCAAACCTGGGTCCTCTGCAAGAGCAGCCAATGCTCTGAAATGCGGAGTCATCTCTCCAGCCCCTCTAACCTATTCTTAATTTTCAGTATTGGTTAGTATTTCTAGGGACAAAGTTACAATGCAAATTACAAGGGATTTGAAGAAAACTTCACTGCTGGGCTGATGAGATGACTCAGGAGGTGAAGGTGCTTGTTGTTAAGCCTGATTACTTGAGTTTGATCCCCAGAATTCGCATGGTAGAAGAAGAGAACTGACACTTGCAAGTTGTTCTCTAATCTACACATCTGCTGAGTCACACTTGGGTGCATGTGTGTGTTTGTGCATGCATACACACATGTACATACACGCACAAATAAATGTTTACGAACTACGTTTGGGGGCTGGAGAGATGGCTCAGCATTATACTCACACATGTAAAATAAAAATGATAAACAAAATATTTTTTAAAAAACTACATTGCTAACCTAGATATTATGGTACATACTTGTAATCCCAGCAATTTGGAGGTTGAGGCAGGAAGATCAGAAGTTCAAGGTTATTCTTGGCCTGGGTTACAAGACATCTTAATATTGAAAAAAAGATTAAAAGAAATCTAAAAAATCAATACACATGCATTATATATAAGATCACTAATCACAGTGCAGGCTTCCTCAGAAGTAAAAGATTGAGAATGACAAGGACAGTGACTATTTTGTACACTATTACATTGAGCAATACTTGGTTACTTCAAAAATTTTAAGTATTTTGTATATCAACTATCTCAGAACACTAAGTTCACTTCTTAAAAGTTATTCATAGTCAGGTGTGATGGTGCATGCCTTTAATCCGAGCACTTGGGAGACAGGGGCAGATGGATCTCTGTTAGACAGAGGCTAGCCTGGTCTGCATAGTAAGTTCTAGGCCAGCTGGGGCTACAGGAAGACTCTGTCTCAAAAACAAACAAGCAAATGCTGAAAATAGGTCTGGAGACATGGATAAGTGGCAGAGCTGGAGGCCCTGGGTTCAACAACCAGCACCCAAAACAAGAAACGCTGAAAGCAGTGTTGCCACTGATAAAATGAGACATTAGGTCATCTGGGAGCCTTTTCCTGTGTATTTAAGTATTTTCTTTTTATTACTATTCTTTGTGTGTGTCACAGGGAATTCTGAGAACTTGAATTTATCTGTGTCCCATAACAGTAGTAAGTTCACTGTCTTCTGTATACTAAAGTTATCTTTCCATAATCACATTAAGGACAACCCAAGGGGCTGGAGATATGAACGAGTGCTTGTCAAGTATGCAGGAGGCTCTGGGTTTGATCTCCACTTCAGGAGGAGGTGGGGAAGCAGCACCTGAAATAGAAGATCTATTTCAGACTCTGAAATGGCTCAGCAGGTAAAGGCACTTGCCACCAAGTCTGAGAACCTGAGTTCATTGAATCCCTGCGAACCACATAGTAAAAGGAGAGAACCATTTCACCTCCATATGTGTGCTGCGGCATGGGGGCCCCACACATACAGCACACAAGCATGCATTTATTTATGTTAAATAAATGTGATGAAAAATACCTTTATTTAGGGCAGGAAAGATGGCCCAGCAGTTAAAAGCATGTACTGCCACTTGCAGAGGACTTTAATTCAGTTCCCAGATCTACTTCAGGCAGATCACAACCACCTGTAACTTCAGCTCCACGGCCTTGGCCCCTGAGGACACTGGCACTCATGTGCACACACTCCTACATATGCACATGATTTAAAAATAGTAAAAAGTAAATCTTTAAAAATACTTTGCTATCTGGCTTTTTGTTTTGGTTTGTTTTAGGGGTTTTTGTGTGTTTTTTGTTTGTTTGCTGTTTTAAGACAGGGTCTCCCCGTAGCCCCCAGTTGGTCTAGAAATCACTATGTAGACCAGGTTAGCCTCGACTTCAGAGAGAGCTGCCTGTCTCTGTCTGTGCCTCCCAGGTGCTGGGATTGAAAAAGCACACCACCATGCCCTGCGTATCTGTTTTGTGTGTGTGTAAAGGTCTATGCATATAACCCTGACCATCATGGAACTCACTATGCAGACTAGCCTTGGGCTTGAAGCAGATCCTCCTGCCCCCTCAGTGCTGGAATAATGGGCAGGTACTACCATCACATCTGACTTTTTATTTCACACAGGGTCTCATTTAGTCTAGCCTGTGCTGGGTATGCAGACACATGTCTTTAAACTTAGCATGCATTTGGGAGGCAGAGGCAGCAGAACACTGAGACTGGGGCCAGTCTGATGATCCCATATCAGGTTACAGGCCAGCTGTGGCTACAGGGAGACCCTGTCTCAAAAAAAAAAAAAAAAAAAAAAAAGAAAAGAAAAGAACAGCTCATATAATGCAGGCATTGCAGGAGTAAGATAGTAAGATACCACATCTAGTTGTTTGAATTGTTTTAGGCTTATAAAAGCTTCACCTCTACCTCTTTTTTGTGTTGAGTTTGCTGGTTGATTGATTGATGGATTTAGACAAGATTTCACTATGTAGCCAGGCTAGCATAGGACTCACACAGTCTCTCACTTCAGCAATTTAGGGCTATACCCAGACACCAGCTCCACCTCTCCTTTTTTTCTGTTCTGAGAATCATATCCAAGGCCTCTTGCATGATCAGCAAGTGTTCTAACACTGAACTACAACCCAGTCCCCACTTTCACTTCTTGCTTCCAGACTGTGAACATGTATGAAGGCATGTTTTTTTTTTTTTTGAGACAGGGTCTCTCTGTAGCCCCAGCTGGCCTGGAACAAGCTGACCTCAGTCTTATAGAGATCTGCCTGCTTTTGCCGCCTGAGTGCTGGGGTCAAAGGTGTGTGCCATCACCCCAGCTCTTATCAATCATTTTATACTTACTAGCCAAATATAATTTATATTCAAAACTATTTGCTGCCAGAATATCATTTTCACCTTTTTTTAAAGTACCTCCAATGGGAAAGTGAACTCCCAGTGACTACAAGGAGAAACACTGCCATCTCCTGGTCGAAGAAGTGATGCCTCCTTCAGCAAATGAGGAAAGGCATGATCAAAGATTCCTAGGAGGTAGATCAGCAGTTTGGGGGACGCTAGAAGAGGATCGGTGGATGCCCCTGTGCCACAGTGCGAGCGGCGGTGAGAGGGCAACTTGGTGGAGTTGGCTCTCTTCACCTTTACATGAGTTCTGGGAATTAAACTCAGGTTGCCAGGTTTGGGCACCAAACATTTACCCGCTGAGCCATCTCAATAGCCTCAAATGAGCCCCAAGTTTCAACTTTTTGTTGCTGTTATTTGTTTGCTGTGTTTTTGTTTCTTTAAGGCAGGGTTTCACTATGTAGCACAGCCTAGCTTTGAATTCCATCCTCTAGTCTCCACGTCTCAAGTGCTGGGATTACATTGTGAGATGCTATACTTGGCTATCAGTCTTTTAAAACATGGTGGTACAACCAAGTAACCCCAAGATGAGTTGGAAACAGAGGATTACTTGAGCCCATGAAACTATCTCCAAAATCCAGGGGTGGAGGGCAGAAACAAGCAAGCAGTAACTAAAAGATCTGTAACTTATAAGCATCCAGTCCAGATCAGAACGGAAGTAAAGTTGTCATTATTCACATACAACAGGATGGTATAGAAAATCCTATGGAACTCAAAATAGCTTGGCCTATAATTTTAGGGAGATAGTGAAATGAGCAGTAAGCGTTCAAGGCTATGTTTGGTTATGTATCAAGTTTGAGACCAGTCTGGGCTATATGAGACTCTTTGTCAAACAAAACAAAACAACCACCACCACCAAAACCATAATAAGACTTCTAGAACTGGAACTGCAGGGATAGCTCAGTGGCAGACCACTTGCCTGCCACTCACAAGTACCTGGATACCAGCTCCAGCACCATAGCAACAAAAAGCTTTCTGGAGTATGGGTGACTCCAAAATAACCTCATCACTAATGTCCCACACAGCATGAATGACAACTTCCCCATAATTTCATAGATGGAGTTCCCCCTTCAGTTAACCTTCTGTCCTCTGACAGACTCATCCAACCAAATCCCTGAAGACTGCATGTATCCAAAGATAGCTATGAATGCAGCCTAACACCTTTGTAGTCCCCTAAAGTCATATCATAATGTCAAAAGGTTGTATCCCCCCTGGTAAGCATCTCCTGAGATCACCAGCAGATGGGGCAGGCTTACATAAAGGTGGAAGGTGCAGGAATGAGCGGCTGGACTCTCAGGTAAGGGGCCTATAATGACCTTCCTCACTCCCCCCCCCTTTTTTTTTTTTTTGCTTTTTTGGTCCTTTTGAGACAGGATCTCCCCTGTAGCCCCAGCTGATCTGGAACTAGCTATGTAGACCAGAATGGCTTTGAACTCACAGAGATCCACCTGCCTCTGCCTCCGGAATGCTGGCATTAAAGGCATGCCCACCATGCATGGTCCTTACCCCTCACCCCTTCTTTTGTGAGGAAGGTCAACAGGTTGGATCTGAGGGTCTCTTACTGGTAATCACAGCTCCTCAGATTAAGATGGTAATGGCTGTTATGCTGGAAGGACCACATTTCATAACACTTGAACTAATTAACATTCCAGCTACAGTTTAAAAAGGTAGACTAAATGAGTCTCCAAAACATAAAAGAAAAAGTCTCCAAATACAAACATCAAGTTTATAATTTTGTTACACAGAGAATTTAACTTTTCTTTTAAAATTCTGGTTGTTGTTTTTTTTTTTTTTTTTTTTTTGAAACAGTGTCTCACTATGTAGCTCTGGCTGGCCTGGAACTCATGATGTAGACCAGAGACCAGGCTGGCTTTGAACTCACAGAGAACTGCCTGCCTCTGCCCCCTGCATTTTGGGATCAAAGGCATGTGCTACCATACCTGGCTACCTTTTAAATTTATTTTTTAAGACAGGTTCTCATTCTGTAGCCCAGTCGAGGTCTCCAGTTCATGATAGTCTCTGGCCTCAGCTTTTGGAGTGATGGGATTACAGGATTATAGCTGTGAGCTTTAATACATTTTTTAAAAAGATTTATTTATTTATATTTTATGTGTATAATTGTTTTGCTAGCATATATGTAAGTGCACCATGTTCATGCAATGCTCTCAGAGGCCAGAAGTGGACATTGGGTTTGTTACAGGGCATTAGCTTGCTCTGTAATTGGATTACAGGCAGTTCTAATCTTCCACCTGGGTGCTAGGAACTGAACCTGGATTCTCTGGAAGAGGAGGAATTGCTTTTAACCACAGAGCATTCTCTCTAGTCCCAGTAGCCCTTAATCCTTATTTAAGACTTTAAAATCACGGGTGGGGGTGGGGTGAGGGAAGGAATGGCTCAGTGGTCAAGAGCACTGGCTACTCTAACAGAAGATCGGAGTTCAATTCCTAACACCCACATGGTGGCTAATAACCATCTGTAACTGTAGTTCCAGGGGATCTGACCCCCTCCTCTGACCTCTGTGGACATTACATAACATGGGTGCACTTACATACATGCAGGCAATACACTCATACACATAAAACAAAAATAATAAATAAAATATTTTTTAAAATAACTTAAAATTACTAAGCTCTTCTTTTATTCACAACAACACTGTGGGGGTCAGTGAGATGGCTCAGCTAGTAAATGTTCTTGAGGCCAAGCTTGATTACCTCTGTGCCTACCTAGGGCCCCACATGGTAGAAGGAGAGAACTGACTCCTGCAATCTGTCCTCTGACTTCCACACAAATGCCATGGCAGATGCTGACACACATACATATTCACCTGACATGACAAACTTGTTCTTGAATGTCTTACATATATCCAGTGAACAACTCACCATTTCATGTTCCATCTCCATGTAAAGGCAGCAACACTGTAGTAGAGATAAAATGCACCCAAAGGTCAAAGTGCACCAGGAGCTAATTCTCTAGGCCAAGAACCTGTAATTCTATGAGGACAAGCAGTGGGAGAGTACAATAAAGGAAGAACTCATTACTGATTATAATTAAAGACAATACAAAAAAATTGGGACAGAAAGGAAGCAAGTAACTTTTGGGTGATATGTAGAATTTCCCCAACTTCTTAATATTCTTCCCTCTCTCAGATTCAAAAGCTTCGGGGAGTAACAATTTTCCTATGAACCAAGAATCAGATTAACCTGTTGCATTTTTTTTTTAACTCTAATATAATGCTGGGGAGATGGTCTAGTGGGTAAAGAGTTTGCTAAGCAAGTATAAAGATCTGAGGTCAGATCCCTAGCACACATAAAAAGCTGGACACTGTGACATACTTGTAACTTCAGTGCTGGATGGGAGGTTTGCTGGCCATCCAGTATAGCAGAATTTTTAACCTCTAAATTCACTGAAAACATGACTCAAAAAGTAAGGTAGACAGAGATTGAGGAGGATACCTGATGTCAACCTCTGGCCTCCCACATGACTATACATACCACACACACATACACACACACACACACGAGAGAGAGAGAATGAGAGAGAGAAACCTAATGCTGAATTAAATTTACTCTAAGTATTAAGACCCTTAATTAAATACAGACAGGTGGTGTAGTGTCACAGAAAGAGTGAGGCAGAAAAGCAGTAAGTTCATATATAGCTAGACTCCTTAAAACCCCAAAACATAGCCAGATGTGGTTGGTTGCATGTGGTGGCACATGCCTTTAATTCCAGCACTCATGAGGCAGAGGCAGGCAGATCTCTGTGAGATTGAGGGCAGCTTGGTCTACCTAGCAAGTTCCAGTCCAGCTACAAAGAGAAACCAAATGAAACCCAAACCCAAACCAAACCAAACAAACAAAAACATGGCCGGGGCATGAGGTTTAGCTGGTAGGGTGCTTGTCTAGAAAGAAGGAATTCTTTGATTCAGTCTCTAGAGCTAAATAAAACTGGATACGGTGAGGCAGGCCTACAACTTGGGAAGTAAAGGGAGCAGGGCGTGGAGTTCAAGGTCATCTTTGTTAAGCAAATTCAGGGCCGCCATAAATGACACCCTACCTCAAAAGGCAAAAATCTAGAATCTTGTTTTCTTTGGGCAAAGTCAAACTTGGGGCAACAAGTTGTAGCTCCTGAATTAGAGGAAGTCCTACTGATAGGAGCACGGATAAGCTACACAGGGAATGATTACAGTAGGGAAAAACAAACAGAAAAAAAAAAAAAAGGACCTTCTACCTGGCTTCAAACTGAATAACCCCCTCCAAACACTAAGGCACAGGAGAACTGCCGTTTTACCAAACACGGGAGCATGTTTGATATTTATTTTCTCATGGTTACATTTTACTTATTTGTTTGAGGCAGGGTTTCATTAGGGGGTCCAAACAGCTTAACTCCTGACTCTCCTCAGCCACTGGATGCTGTGTTTTACAAGGAGGAACCACTACTCCTGGTTTTTCTCAGGTACCACCCGGGGTCATTCAAATTCAGAAATGAAAATGAGTGTTTTGTAACACAGGCCGGGCAGCTGAAGAAGAGACGACTCCCAGCTGTACTCCGTTGTGCCTCTGCATAAAATGCTTTGAGGAGTAGGGTAGTTTCTTCTGGGATAATTCAATTGTTAATTTTAGAGAAGCACTGAATTGAGAAGGAACTGGTAGTCAGAGACTTGTGTCTAACTTTTGGCTCTGGGTTATCTTATGCAAGCAGTTGGAACTTTAAAAAATATTTTATTTATTATTTTTATTTTATGTGTGTGAGTGTATGGCCTGCATGTACATAAGTGCACCGAGTCATACAATACCACAGGAGGTCAGGAGAAGTCGTTGGAACCCTGGAACTGGAGTTACAAACAGTTGTTGGCCACCCTGTGTGTGCTGGGAATTGAACCCAGATTCTCTGCAAGAGCAGCCAGTGCTCTTAACTTCTGAGCCATTTCTCCAGACCTAGCAGTTGGAACTTTTAATTTAAAAAATTGTTACATTTATTTATTTGGGGGGAGGCATGCAGGCCACTGCCTGGGTCAATTGTTCCTTCTACTACATGGGTTCCAGGGATTTGAACTCAGGTCACTGTCTGGCTTGGCAACAAGTGCCTTTAACACCTGAGCCATCTCACCAGCTCCAGGCAGCTCTAATTTCTCAGTCTTAGTGTCCTCTCGGAAATAAGACTAATAATTGCTTTAAGGGTCACTGCTGAGAAAAGATAAACGAAGTGGTTGGCATACCATAGGCTCTCAATAATTGCTCTCTATATAAGTCCCTACTAAACATAAATGCGTGTGAGAATATGAGTGACAGCTCTCATGCTGCCCACGCTGGCCTTAGACTCAGTATGCACTGCACAAGTGCTGGGACTGCAGGAGCATCATCATCACACTCAGTTTTCAAAGATCTTTTTGTACATTATCAGTACCAATGACATTTGGCGAGCGCATGTGTATGTACTTGTATGTATAGTATGGGGTGGGATCAGTGTGTGTGCGCGAACATCTGAAGTAGTGGCACACACCTATCATCACAGCACTGGAGAGGCTGAAGCAGGACCACTGCCACGAATTTGAGGCCAGCCTGGGCTACATATTGAATGCCAAGACGGCTAGGGCAACATAACAAGACCTTGTGTGCGTGTGTGTGGGGGGGGTCGTGTTCACCGGCTTATTTTATTGTGTGAACTTTACAGATTAATACAAGTCCTACGCAGCCACCGGAGAAATGGAGGGTGAATAAAGCATCCTAACAACTAGCACTTAAGTGCCGCGGGCTGTTTCGGGCCTCCACTCACCCCAGCGCGCGTTAGTTAGTGCCTGGGGTGTTTTAGTCTGCAAGTCGCACAGCGAGTCACGGGGGCCAGCTAGCTCCGGCCTCGGATGTCCAAGGTCACTAAGTGGTTCCGAATACGGCTCTCATCTTTCTCCCCGAGCAGCCATCTATGGCAGAACTTTCCTTCCATCCCTGCCGCGTCCCCGAATCCCGACTCTGCAGAGGCCTTTCACCACCACGGCGCCGCGCAGGGGTCGCAGGTGCCCTTGGAGGCCCAGCGCCTGGCTCTCCTCGCGGCCTCACTCTCTCGGTCTCTCTGTCTCTCTCTCTCTCGGCCTCGCGCTCTCTCTCTCAACCTCGCTCTGTCACGGCCTCCCGCGCCTCACCCCGCCTCCCGGCGGTCTGCTTCTTCAGTGATTGGCCGAGGACCCTGTCCATCCTGACTCCACGCACCGCCCTCTGGACCCCTGCCGCTTCCCTCCCACGCCCCTGGCGTTCCGGGCTCCTCGCGGATCTAGCGGGAATGGGTGCACCTGGCCCTGGCCGGAATCTTCCAGGACTGGCCCCTCCTCCGACCCGACCCCGCCCACCGGGCCCTCTTCCCCACTCCCAGGCTCCCCACCACCTCACTGCTCCCCCGCACCCAGGCTGGCGGGCGACTACTCCGCCCCTCCCTCCTAGCCACCGCTCGGACGTCTGGAGCGCTCGGGCAGAGCGAGCGGCGCGCCGGGGGCATGCGCTCCATGAGGGCTCTGCAGCATGCGCTGAGCCGGGCGGGCAGCCACCGCGGGCGGGCAGGCTGGGGTCACCCGAGCCGGAGCCCGCTCCTGGGCGGAGGCGTCCGGTACCACCTCAGTGAGGCTGCGGCGCAGGGCAGGGAGACGCCGCACAGCCACCAGCCGCAGCACAAGGATCAGTAAGGCTCGCGGGGCAGGGGCAGGGGACAGGCTGGACCCCACTCCCACTGCCGTTCTCGCTAGCTGTCTGGGAGCCCCCTTTCCCCAGAGAGCTCGTCTCGACTCCCTCTGTCCTCGCTCACTAGCCTGCGATGCCTTTTCCTTTAGATGTGGGGCTTTGGGTCCGCCGCGCTCGCGCGGTCAGGTGCCGTCCGCCCGGGAGGGCGCTTGGGCAGGTCGGTCTTCGGGATGATGCCTGTCCAAGGTGCGTACTTAATTGGGAGCGTAGATGGGCGCGGAGTGTTGCTTGTGCACGTGTCTGAGTGCAGGGCGGTGGGCACTCCTGCCCACCCTTAGCCTTTCCTCTCCTCTCCGGTCCTCGCATGTATTTTAGGAAATGTTGTGGCCGGGGAACAGCTTCCTGCGCCGAGGCCAAGTGTAGTTGGGTCTGTCGGTGTGGTCCGTCTGTTTCTGCGTGTCCTCGCCGCGTAATGTGTGGTGCGCATTATTCTTGGTGCGCACGTATGTGCGTCTGTCGGCTGTGTTTTTGTAGCAAGCTCCCTAATGTGTAGAATAAGGGTGACTTCTAAACTGGTCGTTGAATGGGAAGCATATTCATACAGGGGAGAAAAAAATCATGAGAGACAGATGTACCAGGCCAGAGGCAAGGGCCATTATTTATGTTGCTCAGTCTCCCTGAATCAGAGAGTTCTCTTTTGTGGCTCATCGTCAGCTCTAGAGGGCCTCTCTCCCATACTATCCAAGAATACTTAGTGGCAGTGCCATCCCCCCTTTTCAATATGCAGTTGTTTTTTAGTAAGAAATCTTGCTCTCCCCAGAGGTTCAACTAGATGTGCAAGTAGCCCCTGCCTTATTACAACAGAATAGGAGATGACCCATTTTCCCCATCATCGATATCTGCTTGATGACATTAAGAAATAGAGGCACACAAATCATTGAAGTAACCAGACAGACCTAGCATACTACCTGTCACTGGAGTTGCTGTCCTGACAGGTAAAAGGCCCGTAAGTACTATTTATTAGTAGTAGTCACTGTTATGCAGTGACTAATGTTTTCCATTAGCCTCTTCTCAGAGATGAAGCACTCTTGGGTTCTAATTACACTGGGCATGGTGGCCCATGCCTTTAATCCCAGCATTCAGGAGGCAGAGGCAGGAGGATCTCTGTGAGTTCAAGGCCAGCCTGGTCTACATAGTTCCAGGCCACCTGGGACTTCAGGGAGACCCTGTCTCAAAAACAAGACAAAACAACAACAACAACAACAAAAGGGGCTGGAGATGGTTCAGTGATTAAGAACCCTTGCTGTGCTGGCAGAGACCCAGCACTCATGTTAGCCCATAACTGCCTCTAACCCCATCCAGCCCCAGGGGATCCAGTGATCTCTTCTGATCTCCTTGGGCACTGCATTCATGTGCACACACACATACACACAAACATAATAAAAATGAAAATCTTTTAAAAGTTATAATCTCCACACCCACTTACCCCCAATAATAACTGTGAGAGGATGACAACGGGATAGAGCCAAGGCTCTGCAGCTCTTCTGCTGTCTTTGGGTGGGACGCTAATAGCATCCCTGACTTCCCTTCATTCCGTGGAGTAGGTGATGGACTGTTTTCAGAAGACCTCCTTTCTCTTTCTGTGGTTGCTTGTGCTCCCCGGAACCTAGTGGTAAAGGTCTTGGACTCCTGTTTCCTGGGCAGAGGGGTTGACAGCATTGAAGGGTGTTGGGTTCTGGATGTGTGACACCATGAAGGGGAAAGGTTCTGTGTTTCTAGGGAAAGGAAGTCAGCAAAGAGGAAGTGCCTTGTAATTCAGATTATTTAAAAAATATTTGGCTTCGGCTGGGCATGGTGGCTACTGCCTTTGATCCCAGCACTTGGGAGGCAGAGGCAGCCTGTCTACATAGAAAGTTCCAGAACAGCTGAGACTACAGGGAGACCCTGTCTCAAAAAAGATTTTTTTAAAATGGCTTCATTTTATTTCTAGTTTTTTTTTTTAAACCAAGACAAATCAAAGAAGAAAACAAATATGCCAGCATTAGAAATAACCAACTAATATTATGGTATATCTCTTATATATGAACACATGTAATTCTTTGGTAACCTGTCTTTTCTATTTATGAACTTTTTCTAATTAATTTTTTGTTATTGCATGCCATAGCACTCATGTGGAGGTCAGAGTTTGTTCTTTCCTTTCATCTTCATGTGGTTCTAGAACTGCAGAGGCAGAATTCAGATCACCAGTGTTTCATAGCAAGCACCTTTATCCACTGAGTCATCTAATTGGCCCTATATCCCATTTTCTGAGACAAGATCTCATATAACCCAGGCCGACCTCAAACTCAGTTTATAGCTGAAGCTGGCCTTGAACTTGCTCTACCTCCAAAGTGCTAGGATTACAGCTTGGGACATCATGTCTTTTTTGTTGATTTGCTTTGTTTTTCTTTGTTTTGAGATGATGTTCCATATGTAACACTGTCTGACCTGGAACTCTATGTAGCCCTGGTTGTCTTGGAACAGTTCCTGATTCTCTTGCTTCTGCCCTCCAAGAGCTATTGGATTATGGGCATATGCTACCGTACTGAATAAGTCTTTTTTCTTTAAGGTTTATTTTTATTTATGTGTATACATGTCTGTCTGTGTGTGCCACGTGTGTGTTGGTTTCCATGGAAGCCAGGGGAGGGTGTTGTTCCTGGAGTTGGAGTTAACAGATAATTGTGAGCTGCTTGACATGGGTGGAATTGAACTCAGGTCCTTTGGAAGAGCAGCAAGTGCTCTTAACCACTGAACCATCTCTCTAGCCCCTAATCTTATTATTTATAATAATGTAGTGAGTATCTATGAATAGTCTACTTTGTATACCTGCAGGATAAATTTTTGGAAATCAAATTATTGAAGAAAAGGGCTTTAAAGGATCTTAATCTCAACTAGTTATATTTGGAAGTAAACTGGGAATATAGCTCAGTGCTAGAATACTTATGTAGCAAGTCTAAGACCACCACTTTAATTGACAGCACCTTAAAAATGATGTTTTTAAAAACTTTTTTTTTAACTTAAAAAATGATTTAATGGGTCTGGAGGATAGCTCAGCAATTAAGAGCACTGGCTGCTCTTGCCGAGGACCCCAGTTCAATTCCCAGAACCCAGATGGTTTCTAACAACCATTCTAACTCTAGTTCCAGGGGCACTGATGCCCTCTTCTGACCTCTAGGGGCATTGCATGACACAGGTACACGTACATACATGCACGGAATATACTGATACACACAAAATCTTTAAAATATATTTTATTTTATGTATATGAGTGTTGGCCTGCATGCATGTAAGTGCACCATTTGTATGCCTAGTGCCAAAACAGGCCAGAAGAGAGCATAGGATCCCTTGAAACTGGAGTTATAGGAAATTATGAATCACCATATAGGTGTTGGGAAGTGAACCCAGAGCCTCTGCAAGAGCAGCCAATGCTATCAACTGCTGAGCCATTTCTATAGCACCAAGAAAGCAACATTTTTAGGTTAAAATTTTAAGATAAGTATAGTGGCACATAACTGTTTTAGTTCCAACACTGGGAAAGTGGAGGCAGGGTGATCAGGAATTCAAGATCATCCTTGACTACATATCAAGTTCAAGTCCACCTTGGGCTAAATGGAGCCTTGTCTCAAAAAAATTATTTTAAGTCTCACAAAATTAATAGGAGAGTTCTCAAAGGTCAAAAGTCTTTTGGTGCTTTAGGAATTTTAGGAAAGTAGGAGAGACCTTTTGGGGCCTAAAAGGTTTTCCTGGTAATGTAATTTGGTTAATTCTTACTGAAGATCCTGTATGTTAGAGACTTTGCTTAATGCTAGGAAGAGAAAGATCTAACAGTGGAACAAAGGAGAGTCTGAAGCTGAGTGGTTACATTTGGTCTGCACCTTGAAAGGACTGTTCTAGAAGAACTGTGAAGAAGAAAATCATGAAGTACTTACAGCGTATGCAATGCCCAGGAAGCCTCATAGTACTTGTCTTATTTGGGAAGTGATTTGTCATAATTGGGGTTTGATATTACCTAGCATGACTGGAAGATGGAAGAATGGCAGAGAGTTGGAAAATTGGTAGATATAAAGGAGCCTCAATACCATATTGAGAATTAAGAACTAACTGGGAATGGTGGTGCAGGCTTTCAGTCCTGGCACTCAGGAGGCAGAGGCAGGTAGATCTCCGTGCGATTGAGGCCAGCTTGGTCTACCTAGTAAGACTGGGGCTGTAAGGAGATCCTGTCTCAAAAAGAAGAAAAGAAGAATTAGAAGAAAAAAGGGAAAAATTTACTCTGTAGACACTATGGGTTTTTTTTTCTTTTTGAAGATTCATTTTTTTGTTTTGTTTGTTTTTTGAGACTTTTTTTTTTGAGACAGGGTCTCATTATGTAGTCTTCAATGGCCTATTACTCACCATGTAGACTAGGCTGGCCTTGAACTCACAGAGATCTGCCTGCCTCTGCCTTCCTATTGTTGGGATTAAAGACAAGCACTACCACACCCAGCTTATTTATTTATTATTTTTATGTGTATATGTGTGTTCCTGCATGAGTTTATGTGCACGATATGAATGCAAGAGCCTTCAAAAGCCAGTAGAAGACATTGGTTCCTCTGAAACTGGAGTTAGAGGTGGTTGTGAGCTGACATGTGGGGTGCTAGGAACCGAACCTGGGTCCTCTGCAAGAGCAGCAAGCACTCTTAACTGCTGAGCCATCTCTCTAGCTCCTTGCCTTTGTTTTTTGAGGCAAGGTCTCACGTAGCCCATGCTGGCCTTGAATTTACTATGCAATTGAGGATGACCGTGAACTCGAGATTCTTCTGCCTCCACCTCCCAAATATTGGATTACAGGTGTGCACCACCATGCCCAGCTGGTACCATAGGTTTTTGAGTAGAGGCAAAACAATTTTTTTGAGATAGGTTCTCAATGTATATCTCTGGCTAGCCTCAAACTCATATAGACCAGGCTTGTCTTCAACTCACACACCTGCCTTTCTCTGTATGCTGGGATTAAAGGCTTGTACTACCATGCCCAGCTTGAGTAGAGTTTTAGAATAACTGGAATGGATGGCAAGATGACTGACTTTATATCACACAGTTTTTACATGGAGTATGATCTTAAGCCTGACATCATCTGTGTGAAGTAGACCTACTACCTTTATTTTATACATAAGGAAGCAGGTTCAGCAATATTAAGTGAGCTGCCTAAGATCACATTGTTATTAAGGAGCAAAGTTGGACTATTTCCATTATACTGTACTGTACAGGAGAAAAGAAGGTAGATTCAAGCAAAAATATGGAGGTAGATTCATCCAGTGTTAGTGATCAACTCAACATAGACCTAGAGTATGAAAATAACCAAAACAATTCTGTGTTTTCAGTTCAGATGGGTGGTCATGCCACCAACTCTCATGGGAAACACAAGAGGGAAGACACCTCATGCTGGATGTTAAAAGTGGAATTATCTAGAAGGTAGCTTGAAATAAAGGCCTGAAAGTTAGGAGTAAAAGAAAGCTTGAGAGTATGGGTTACACCTTCTTAGACCAGAGGTGAAGGCTAGGATTCTAGGGTAGATCAGATGACTCATGGAGGAGGCCTAGAATGGCAGGCCCACATTCCAGGAGGAGGAGAGGCAGCAGTCCTCAGGCTCCTGCCCTCCCCTGTCTTTGCCCCAACACAGTGATGCATCAGAGAGTGGCATGCTGCCCCGCCTTGGTGATCTGCTCTTCTACACTATTGCTGAGGGAAAGGAACGAATCCCTATCCACAAATTCACTACTGTAAGTTGCTCTCTGCCTGATCCTTTAGAGTCTCTGGAAAGTGGGAAAGGGAGGGTTGACAAATACAGAGTAGCTAATTGGTTGCTATGTGAGGATGAAGAACACAGAGAAATAATGGCTTCCTCTGCTAAGCAGCCAATCCCATCCCTGCCTCAAGCCTCAAGTCCAGAAGAATAACACTTTTCATGAAAAGTGACAGAAAACTCTGGTTAGCCTTCAAAGATGCACCAGTTCCTTTTTTTTTTCCTTAGTTCCCAAATCTATTTGTTCCGCCTGTTGTAGTAGTTGTAGTTGTAGTAGTTGGGGGTAGAGCTAACAGAATCGGGAAAGATTATGAGGAATAGATTACTGTCCTTGAGCTGATCTTACCAGGCCTATTCTATCCCCTACTAGGCACTGAAGGCCACTGGACTGCAGACATCAGATCCACGGCTCCAAGATTGCATGAACAAGATGCAACGCATGGTTCAAGAGTCCAGTAGTGGGGGCCTCTTAGACCGAGAGCTCTTCCAAAAGTGAGGACCCCAGAAATGGGCGCTGCATCCCGTAACTGGTCTGAAGACAAGAAGGAACCTTGGGACAGCTCAACCCTTCATTTGGTTTTATTATTTATTACACAAGCAATACAGGAATACTCATTATGAAAGTTAAAGCAATATACAAATGTATTTCTACCCAATCCTAGCCCCTTCCCCAGATGCAAGCATTATTAACAGATTAATTGGTACCTTCTAGAGAATATCCTCTGTATTCACATACATATATGGCTATATATACCTATAAGACTTTTGAAATCTAAAGCTGAAAAAGTATACTTATACTGACCTTAATCCTTTTCTCATATCCCAAGACACAGTGTCTTAGGATATCTTCCCATATCCCTAGAACCCCTCATTTTTGGAGGTGAGGAAATTAAAACCTAGGAAGATAAAATGACTGGCCAAAAGTCACACAGTTGTTAGTCGCAAACCAGATAACACTCACAACCTTCTTTATTCCCAACTTCCATGGCTCCAGAGTGAGTCCCAGCTGCATCTCTCCAGCCCCCTAATGCACTCGTGTCTGGGATGCAGGTGTGTGAGCAGCAACATTGTGCTCCTGACTCAGGCATTCCGAAAGAAGTTTGTCATTCCTGATTTTGAGGAGTTCACGGGCCATGTGGATCGCATATTTGAGGATGCCAAAGAGCTCACTGGAGGCAAAGTGAGGGTCAGGGGAGTAAGGGAGGGGCAAGGGCTTTGGGTCAGATAAACCTTTCTTCTTAAACACTCCTTGGGAGCCGGGAACTCAGTGACATAAGATGAAAACAAAACCTCTGAAAATGAGGACATGGCTTCATGTGTTTCTACACGTAGGATTCTTTTAGTGTCTAAGAAAATCCTAAGTTTTTATAGGCACAGATGGTATAAAGAGTTAATGTAGCTGTAATTCCAGCTTTCAGGAGGCTGAGACAGGTGGATCACTGATCTGAGGTCAACTTGGATTCTACATTGAGACCCTGTCTCAAAATAAAGTTAAGCCTTCAAAGAGACTCACAGGGTAACTGAACCCAAGAACCTCAAAGGAAAACCAATCCTAGAATTTATTTTGTTTTATTATTTTTTACATTCCTTGGACTTTACTGCCATCCCTGCAGGTTTGGGACAACAGAAAGGTAGGGTTGCCCAGGACTAAAGACTGGAGTGTTTCTGGATTCAGTAGGTAGAAGGGAACTCATTTGCCATGTAGGAGACAGAATTTTAGCTTTTATATGAAAGCCTCTGACCCTGGATACAGCTGTGCTGTTCTCCGCATTGATCTGTCTCCTTTTTCTTTACCCATTCATGTCCAGGTGGCCGCCTATATTCCTCACCTGGCCAAGTCAAACCCAGATCTGTGGGGCGTCTCCCTGTGCACTGTGGATGGTCAGCGGTGAGATGCTGGGTGAAAGGAAGGGGCAGCAGGGCCAGGTACAGAACAAAGTCCAACCCCTTTTATGGCCCCTCTTTGCCTCCAGGCACTCTGTGGGCCACACAAAGATCCCCTTCTGTCTGCAGTCCTGTGTCAAGCCCCTCACATATGCCATCTCCGTAAGTACCCTAGGCACTGACTACGTGCACAAGTTTGTGGGCAAGGAGCCCAGCGGCCTGCGCTACAACAAACTCTCCCTCAATGAGGAAGGTGAGCATCTACATGAATCTGCCTTTTGCTTATCCTTGCATACACACCTCCTCCAACTTTTGTTTGTTTTATTTGTTTGCTTTTTTTCTAGTCCAAGTACTAACCAGGCTCAAGTTAAACCCTGCTTAACTTCATAGTGAGAAGGCTGTAAAGTAGGTTTTGTTCAGACTCTGGGTGGTTTGTATTTCCCCAGGAATTCCCCATAACCCTATGGTCAATGCTGGTGCCATTGTCGTCAGCTCCCTGATCAAGGTCAGTGCCACCCTAACCTTTGGAAAGGTACCTTTTTCTTAACCCTCCTGTTCCTATATTCCTGTTTAGCTCTCCAGGGAGATTGCTGGGGGTACTTTGGGGGTTTCCAGGACGCATGGGAGAGTATAACAGGAAGCCATACAAAACGCTAAGGATGTTAGTTACCTCCTTTACTCACATCCCGTAGTGCTCCCTGCCCCCACCTATAACTCTGGAGCCCAGAGCTCCCTGACCCTCAGAGAAGTGAGCAGATCCTGACCCCTGCCTAGGACCAAGGGCCAAATGCCAAAGGCAGGGGGAGGACAACACCATTAGGCATTGATTGGCCACTCCTGGGTGAGGGACATACTGATAGAGGGGTGAATGGCCAGCCCAGGGCAGTCATTCACGTCACCTGGAACTGTATGTTGGCCTTGAGCAAAGGTGTCAGGCATGCCCATCAGCTGCAGGTCTCCCAGGGCTTGAGCAAGAACCTGGGAGCACTGTGGGCAGCGACGCTCTGGAACCAATCACAGCCCCTTCTGAGGAAGGTGGTGTTAGGAACCCCTCCCCCAGGAACTCAGGTGTCAGAGTCCCTAGAATGTTGACGCTATAGCTGACATATTCAGGAAGCATTGAGTCTGAGGGAGGAGACTAGGCTAGTCTGTTCCCCCTTTGTCTAATGGTTCTGTGGTACATCGCTACCTCTGGGACCTGCGTCACCTCATTCCCATCCAAGTCAGCTGGGTGATTTTTGACTGTCAGCTTAAATCTTTAGTTTCAGAGCTGGGCTGTAGCTCATCGGCAGAGTGCTTGTCCCACCGTATGTGAGACCCTAGGTTCAACTCTTAGCACTGCCAAAAATTATTTTGTTGTTTCATTCATCAGTATAGTTAGTATTGATGTAGCTCCGTGGCACAGCACGTGTCCGACATGCGTGAGATCTTAGTTTCAATCCTTGATAGTGGCGCCCCCAAAATAACAAAGCAGTCTCTCAGTGTAACTGAATACTCATCAGACACCCACATTCTATTCCTGTCACACTATCCAGTCCTGAGAGGGTATGGGAGCCAGGGATGGACTAGAGTAAAACTCTGTCTAGTGGGGAGATAAAGAATGGGGGTGGCCCAGCTGGGCATGGTTGTACAGTCCTATAATCCTAGCATTCGGGAGTGAAGGTAGGAAGGCAGAAAGAAGTTCAAGGCTGTCCTAAACGACATAGTGAGGTTGAGACCACTCTGGGACACATGAGACCTTAAAAGAAAGAGGGTGGGGTCAGGAAGTGGAGACAAAGATAAGGGTTTAGACTAAGGCTAGAAGGCAAGGGTAGGACTGAGAAGGGGTGAGACTTCACCCCAGCCTTTTCAGGATGGGGTGAAGTTATCTGAATTCTTGTTCCCTGATAATTTAAATTTGTGGGCTGGAGAGATGGCTCACCAGTTAAGAGCACTGACTGCTCTTGCAGAGGACCGGAGTCTGATTCCCAGCACCTACATGGTGGCTAACAACTGTCCATAACTCCAGTTCCAGGGGATCTGACACCCTCTTCTGACCTCCATGAGCATTGCATGACAAAGGTGCTCCTACCTACATGCAAGCAATACACTCATACACATAAGATAAAAATAAAATTGTTTTTGAGACAGAATCTCATTATATGGCCCTGGCTGTCTTGGAACTCACTATGTAGACAATGCTGGCTTGAACTCCTAGAGATCTACCAGCCTCTGCCTCCTGTGTGCTAGGATTAAAGGCATGTACCACATCACCCAGCAGTTGTTTGTTTTTTTAAGGCAGAATTTTTCTATGTAGTGCAACATGTCCTTGAAATCTCAGCAGTTCTCCTGTCTCACCCTCCCAAGTGCTGGGATTATAGGCTTGTACCCCACAGCCAGCTAATGCTTTGTTTTTTCAAAAAATGTTTTTTAAAATCTTTTGTGTGTATGAATGCATTGCCTGCTTGTCTGTATGTGTACCTGTGTTATGCAATGCCGAGGAGGTCAGAAAGAGGGTGTTGGATCCCCTGGAACTGGAGTTACAGACGATTGTTAGCTGAGACTCAAACCTGGGTCCTCTGTAAGAGCGGCCAGTGCTCTTAACCACTGAGCCATCTCTCCAGCTCCATGGTTTGGTTTTTAACATCACTAGACATATACATGCATGTAAAAAGCTCTCAATTATTTAAAAAAGAAAGATTACACTCCTATAATCTTAGCTATTTAGGAGGCAAGAAGAATACTTGAGCCCACAAGTTAAAGACCAGCCTGGACAACATAGGTCTGTCTCAAAATAAGCAAACACAAGACATTGAAAACATAATACATTCCCAGTAGAAGTGCTAGTTCAGAATATCAGCTCTGCGGGCCCCTTCTACCTGCCACATCCCTCCGCTTGGAATACTGACCTCTCTCTCTTTGCAGATGGACTGTAACAAAGCAGAGAAGTTTGATTTTGTAAGTTCCCTGTCACTTAGCTTCTTGCCACCTTTCTCCATGGCATTCTGTCCTCTGCAGCTGTCTCAAGTGCCTGCTATCAGGTGTATTGACCCATATTAGAAGCAGTGTCTCTAGAGGAGTGGGACCCTGCTGGCTTCAGAGAGCCTCTTAAAGCCTCTCGGGCAAAGCTAGGATGAGGATGGAAAGGTTCAGAAGTGCTTGTCAGTCTGGGCTGTGTGGGAGGGCTCCTTCATCAAAGGCACCGTCGTTCGCCCTCTTTTCTTCCAGGTGCTGCAGTATCTGAACAAGATGGCTGGGAATGAATTCATGGGGTTCAGCAATGCCACGTAAGGACCTGTTTAGGGACGAACTGAGTACATTGTGGTGTTATATGTGTGTATTTTGGATGGGGAAAGTAGAGAGGGAGGAAGAAAGAGAATATATATCATCCTAGGAAGAAATTCAAGAGGGAAATTTGACCCCCCAGCTTCCTCTGAGCCCCTTAATTGACATTTATGTACTTAATGAAATAATGTCCCATTTCTTATTAACATGTAATGAAAAAGTCAGTATGATGGTTTGTACCTAAGCCCTAGTCAAGACTCTCAGAGCCCAAAACCTTGCCAGTTTTCCTAGACAAAATGACCAGACAGCTTTGGGTGGATTTTTGTTATGCTGTGTTTACATTTTACCACAAACCTACGCTGAGTGTTTGCTCAGGTTCAGAAATTTCCACTAGTATCTCTGTGAGAGGTTATAAAGGGGGCTGACACAGTGTGACACATGTAATGTAGTTCTGTATCCCAGGAAAGGTAAATCCTCCCGTCTTCCCCTATCTACCTCTTAAACATCAGGCACTAAATTGAGTGTTTGCTTCAGATTCCAGTCAGAGAAGGAGACTGGGGATCGGAATTATGCCATCGGCTATTATCTCAAGGAAAAGAAGGTAACTGGGAGAGGCCAGTAGAGAAAGTCCTTGACAGTTCTGCTCACGGGGGGCAAAGGGGCTGGGGGTGTTGACTGAGACCCTGGCAGTGTGAAACTGTGTCCTGAAGAGAAGGCTTCACCCTGTTCTTCCTTGCAGTGCTTCCCTAAGGGAGTGGACATGATGGCTGCCCTTGATCTCTATTTCCAGGTAAGCAAACTCTCTCAGGGCCAAGGGAACAGGACAGATTGCTCTCTTTCTCTGAGTACGGTGGACACTCCTATCTGGTGGTTCTATCAGGAACTTGTTGAAAGATCTAGGTGTCGAGAACATTGCTCTGCACCTAGGAGTCCTATGTTTATGTCCACGCTGCACTTTCACCTCTCCTTTCTTCCACAGCTCTGCTCCGTGGAGGTTACCTGTGAATCAGGCAGTGTTATGGCAGCCACCCTTGCCAATGGGGGGATCTGCCCCATCACAGGCGAGAGCGTGCTAAGTGCCGAGGCAGTACGCAACACCCTCAGCCTCATGCATTCTTGCGGCATGTATGACTTCTCTGGCCAGTTTGCCTTCCATGTGAGTGTTTATAGCGCTGTTACCCATCTGCCGTGAGCCCATGCCAAGAAAGGACAGTGGTGGAAGCTTACTCCTGCCTCCCATTCACAAACATCATCAGGCAACGAGGCTAAGCATCCGTAGGGGAGTTGTCAGACACATTACATGCTTCAGATCACACACACACACACACACGCATGCAAACACACACACACACACTTTCCATAGCTGGCTCACAATTTAGGTGTCACTTCTAAGGAAAGGTATATCTTTTTTCTTGGCAGTGTGTGTGTGTGAGACAGGCTCTCATTATGTAGTGAAAGATGGTCTTAGAATCTTAAGGACACAGATTACAGGCATAGACCACCACACTTGGCCTTTTCCCTTGTTTGATTTGGTACTGGGGAATCAAACCTAGGCCTTACCCGTGCTAGCCAAGTGTGTTCTACCACTGAACTACATCCTTGGGCCTAGATTTTTCCAACTGTTATATCTCAGACAAGACTCTCCATTTCTATTCTCAGTATCCTGGTTCTTTTCTTCTTAGTGTTTATTATAATAATTTTGTCTTTTTTTGTTTTTAAAAGTTACTTATTAATGTATAGGCGTGCTCGTGTGTCCATGTGCGCCCACATCATAATAGGAATGTGACTCCTGTGCCACGCTACATGTGTGGAGGTTGAAGGACAATATTATGGAGTCAGCTTGCTTCCGGACCTCTACCTTTACCTGGGCTCTGGGAATTGACCTCAGGTTGCTGGGTTTGCACAGGAAGCGGCTTTGCCTGACAAGCCATCTCATTGACCTCTATGTACTTTGCCTATTTCCGACCACCAGAATAGAAATCGAGTAAGAGGTTATTTCCCAGTTTCAGCAGAGTGCTGTTAATATTCCAACAAGCATTTCCTAATTGTGTTATTAGGAAATATATATGTGAATGGGTTGGAAGAAGGTAGCAGTAAGAAATGAATGAAGAAGCAAAAAAGTTGAGGTGGTTGTGACCCACTTGTTTATTTTCTTAAATTTGGGAAATTTCAGCCTATCCTCAGCTTCAAATTTATTCCTTAGGTGGGCCTGCCAGCCAAGTCAGCCGTGTCAGGAGCCATCCTCCTGGTGGTGCCCAATGTCATGGGGATAATGTGTCTATCACCCCCATTGGACAAGTTGGGGAACAGTCAGAGGGGTATCAGCTTCTGCCAGGTGAGTTCTCTGCACCTACTACTTCAATATTTTTAAAAACATTTTATTTATTATTTTTACTTTATGTATATGAGTGGATTGTCTGCGTGTATGTTTAAGTGCACTTGTGTCAGGCAATGCCTGGGGAGGACAGAAGAGGGCATCAGATCCTGTGGAACTAGAGTTACGATTCTTAGCCTGTAATCGACCCTGGGTCCTCTGCAAGAGCAGTCAGTACTCTTAACCACTGAGCCAGCTCTCCAGCCCCAAAATTTTTAATTAAGCAATAAATGTATGGTAGTCACTATAAACAAAGCAATTTGAGCTCCTAGAAAGTGTAAGGAATAAGTAAACAATTCCTTTGGCTTATAATTCTAGAAGTTGGTGTCTCTCTTTAACTTCCACAACTATGACAACCTGCGGCACTGTGCTCGGAAATTAGACCCACGGCGAGAAGGAGGAGAAGTTCGGGTAAGGAAATCCCCAGGTAGTCTAGAAAGGATGTTTCAGAATAAACATTCCATAAGACCTCAGCAATGCTCTTAATGAAGTACCTTGGAGGATGGTCACAAGGCAGAGCTGGGCATGGGTGGATTCAAAGCCACAATTAATCTCGGGGGGTATGACATGTGTTCCAGAACAAGACTGTGGTGAACCTGTTATTTGCTGCATATAGTGGAGATGTCTCAGCTCTTCGAAGGTAAGTCTACTGTGAATAAATAAATATAATAAAAAGCTCCTGCTCAGAGATCTTATTAGGAGGCAGCATAGAAAACTGTCAAATACTTAAATTTTAGGGTTAGATAGAATTGACACAGATTGCATTTAAATGAGTGGTGTGTGTGCCTGTTTGTGTAGTTGTACATGCATATGGGTATGTGTGCAGGTGAGGGCCAGAGGACAACTTCAGGTGTCATTCCTCAGTCTGCTTTATTATTATTACTATTATTTGTTTTTTTGTTGTTGTTGTTTGCTGTTTTTTTTGAGACAGGCTTTCCCTTTAACCCCAGCTGGCCTGGAACTCACTGTGTAGACCACAGTCTGGCCTTGATCTCACAGAGATCTGCCTGCTTCTTCATCCCTAGTGCTGAGATTAAAGGTATACATCACCATGCCCATGCATTTTATTTTTTGAGACAGGGTCTTTCCCTGGCCTGAAGCTCACTAGGAAGGCTAGTCTGGCTGGCTAGTGAGTCTCAGGTCTGGGATTATAGCATGTGCCACTATCCCTGGATTATGCCTGAATTTTTTATGTGGGTTGTATGGCTGAAACTCAGGTCATCATACCTGTGTGACAATCAGTTTACTGACTGAGCTCTCTCTCTCCAGCCTGAAGTTTTTGATTTTTTTTCTAAGTGCTTACCATAAGTTAGGAATGTAATGGTAGTCACTATGATTAACGTGGGTATGATAAGCATGGTCCTTGGAGGTGGGGACTTTGCTTCAAGTAGATGACCAATATGAACCCATTCAGTCTGACTCTAGTTCAGAAAGGAATCCAGTGGTTCTGGTGTGGGTAACCCGAGCTGCTTTCCACTACCTCAGGTTTGCTTTGTCAGCCATGGATATGGAACAGAAGGACTATGACTCCCGCACAGCCCTGCACATTGCTGCAGCTGAAGGTATGGAAAAGGTCAGAGGGAAAGCGGAGTGTGGAACTCTTTTCCATCAGGAGTACCCACCATTGTATGTGTCCTTAAGGGGCAATAGCTGATTTTGTCTTCATGCCCTTCAGTTGACAGCTACTAGGCATTGGCAACGAGAAGATTGCAGGGAAAATTCTCTCCTCTCTCGGTACAGACCACAGCTGCCAGGGGTCTGCACCGAATGGTCCAGGACCCACCTTCACCCTCTTTTTCCTTTTACCCATATTCTAGGACACATCGAAGTCGTTAAATTTCTGATCGAGGCTTGCAAAGTGAATCCTTTTGCCAAGGACAGGTGAGTAGGATTTGGCTAAAAGGCAAGGAGGGTGGCTTTACCACTGCCCTCAAGTCACTGGGTGTATGTATACAAATAACAGCCTTGGCACTGTCCATGTCTTTTTTGTTGACACGATCATTGTTCCTTGCAGGTGGGGCAACATTCCTTTGGATGATGCCATACAGTTCAACCACCTGGAGGTGGTCAAACTGCTTCGAGAGTACCAGGACTCCTACGTGCTCTCTGAGACTCAGGCTGAGACCCTGTCCAAAGAGAACTTAGAAAGTATGGTGTAAGCACAGGTCAGGAGCAGTCAGTCCCCGACCAGCTGGCCACACACTTAACCCACAACCACCAAAAATGCTATGAAAAGCTGCTTCAGTGGGGACCAGCAAAGCCATTCGGTGGCATCGGCCAGTGTTTTCTGTGAGAGTCTAAATACCCCATTCCTGCAGTAAACAGCACAGAGAAGAGCCTCAGTGGACATCTGAAGTAGAGCTCTCCACAGAGATTCAAGGTATAACCTAATGGCTTGGCCCACTCGGAAGGAGCCAAGGTCTTTATTGAGGTCCCCTTTTCCTCTCCTTGTAGAAATCATCATGAGAGCAAGAGTCTTCAGTGAAAGGACTCTAGCTACCATTCATATGTATCTGTCACAGATACCCATGTCAGAGAAGGGAGTATGGCAGCTAAGCACTTGGCTTTGGAAGTCTGCAGAGATCTGTCTCCCTTAGCCGGGATGTGCTGCTACTACTGCTGACAGAAATTTTATAGACAGAGAAAGTATTTTGTGTTCAAATAAACTTTAATTACACAAATTATTATTTTTTGTCAAATCTAGTCATTTTTCCCCCCTAAGGATATCCAGCTTCATCACCATCATAGAAGGTAAAGTAAGAAAGAACCACAGTGTCAGACAGAGCCCAAACAATACATGTTTTGCATACATATTCACCTACTTCACCGGTTTTCTTCAACCCAAAATACTGGATTACATGAAGTATATTCTGTGGCCAAGGGATAGGGGTCTGGGTCTAAAAAGACCCAAAAAAGGATTGTGCAAAACCTCCCTCCTTTCTCTGAAGCTTTCACCTGTGGCAGACGGGAAGATGGAACATCAAGGATAAAGCTTCTGGCACCAGCATCCTAAATAGCCCCGTAGTGCTTCTTCTCCTTTGGTCACAGCTATAACTGGCACAATGCTTAGGACAAACTGGCTGGGTATCAGAGATGTGCAGGTGAAGGTTGATGGACTCAGAATGAGGAGAGCTGGGTCTGTGTGGGGCTAATATCTGTGGTGCTGAGGTCCTGGGGAAGGAAGGCTCTATTCTGACTCTGAACCACTGGGTCAACAAAGCATTGAGGGAGCCAGAGCTCAGAGTCTGGGGTTCTTGGAGAAAGGGCCAAGTCTCTGACCACTGTTTCTCCATCCAGAGGTAGGAAACACTCTGGAGAATCTGGTGAATCCCCAAAATAAGTTTCATGTGGCTAAGGGAGGGAGAGGTAGCAGTTAATAAATTCAAACAGCTGAAAGACAAGACCCCAAGATCGGACAGTCTGAGAAATGCCTGGACATGAGTAAACAGACCCAAAGAGACATGTCAGAGGGGAAAATCACATGATTAGGAAACTGGCAGTACTATGAGGAGAAAGTTTGGCTGTCTACCTAGCTTTCACAGGGAAGGGGCCTGAGGAAGATGACTGCTTTATTGCACAAACAATCCAAACTGAATTGTAGGAGTACCCGTTATTGGAGGCAAAGTAAAACAGCTTTAGACACTGAACAGACAGCTGGCCAAGAGCATGATTAAGAGATTCCAGTGATGGACACACTAGAGGCCCTCTGGCACCTCAAGCCCTGAGTGGGTTAGCAGCTCTCCATCCCAGAGTGCAAAAGCAGGCACCACTGGGCCCCGGAAATCTGTCTGTAGTGTGTGGATCACTGAGACCTGGCTCACATCTACCAGGCTCAGCTTCCTAGCCTCATAGTCCAGCAGCAGCCCCACCTTCTCTGGTTGCCCAATACCCTCGATTGGAGCTTTCTCGTTGGCCAACATGCTGTGCCACTTGCGCTGGGCATAGGAGAATACCCAGGAACGATCATCGACACCGACGCAGCTGTCCCGGGATATGTCCACATCTGCCACTCCTATTCGGAACTGCTGGGAGCGCTTCACTGTCACCTCCCAGTAGTGTCTGCCACTGGTGACCGTTGTGTCTGCCAGCACTACTGCCCACTCCCGGAAGCGCTCCACATTCAGGGCCACCTTGGTGGGCTCCAATCCCACCAAGCCATATTTGACACCCGTGTCGCCTCTGAAGAGTGCCAGGCTGCTGTGGGCAGTTTTTTCTTCCAGTTTGAAACTGACGCCTGCGGGCAGAGCAAAAAGAAAGTCATGACAGGCTAGAACTCTAGGGCTGGTGACATTCGATCTGAAGCAGATGATGAGTTAGCGGGGAAAAGTCGAATGCTAAGATGGGGGTGTCGCTATAATATGGGCAGCCCCAGGAGGCGCGGAACACGCACTGGAGGAGTCGCAGATGAAACTGAAAGGTGGCCGGCGTTTGGAATCAAGAGACCAAGGCTAATGGGGGGAGGAGAAATGAGAGAGGAGTTCTCTGAGCACACTTTAGGATAACCCAGAAGCTATTTTGGAGATAAAAGAGTAAAAGGAAATAACCCTACCTCTCCGGACTTCCCCGACAGCAAAGCCCCACCTTTTGGTTCCCCAGCGGCACAAACTCCACCAGCGTGCAAAGGGCAGCGCCATGTTGCGCCACGCGTGCACACGACACGCCCCGGGGAGGGAGACTGGCCAGTAGCGGGCCTGTTCCCGGAGCACGTGGTGCAGCCGGTGTCAGCGCGGCACGGTGACGTGCAAGCCAGAACCCCAGGGAGAAATCGCCGTCTCTGTGTCTTCTAGTCTGGGTGGGCTGTAACTTATTGGTTTGTTTTTGTTTTTGTTTTTGTTTTGCTGTAGAGGGAAGTGTTATTCATATTTCAACTAATTAGGTTCTGTAGAGAAAATACGTAGTCAGAGTCGTTTTGTTTTGGAAACAGGGTCTTACGTAGCCCACGCTGGCCTTGAACTCATTCCGTAGCTAAGGATGGCCTTGGACTACAGATCCTCCGGCTTCCAGCCTCCACCTCCCGAGTCTGGAATTGCAGGTGTGCTTCACTACACTCTGTTTATGTAGTGCACCAATGGAACCCAGGTCTTCTGGTTACCAATTTTTGCCAAAAAGCTCATGAAGTTGGTGGTAATTCTGGGGTCTGCTTAAAAATTGGTAAAGTAGCCAGTGTTTCTCTTTTGGCCCCATATAAAAGCAAGAAAGACCAAGGTCATAAATTTTTTAAGATTTTTTTTTTTTTATTGTTTATGTTATGTGTGTGTATGTGTGTCCATATGTGTGTGGGTGCTCATGAAGACCAGAAGATGGCATCAGGTCCCCTGGAACTGGAGTTACAAGCAGTTATAAGGCACCCAGTGTGGATGCTGGAAACTGAATTAAGTCCTCTGGAAGAGCCACAAGAACTCTAAACCTGAGCTATCTACACAACCCCTTAGGTCATAAATGTTGATGGTGAAAACACAGTAGTAATGAATTTTCATATTAAAAAGACTTCACTGGTTGGAACATTAGGTGGGTAAGGGCAAAGCAGTGGAATCTGTCACAGGTCTCAGGCGAAGTCTGCTGATATTTTTAGCCTGTAGGTTAATGGAAGCTAGTGGTTTGTACATTCCAAAGATTTTGGGGGGTTGTTTGGGGTCTGGGGGGGTTGTTGTTTTTGAGACAGGGTCTCCCTGTAGCCCCGGCTGGCTGGGAACACACAGAGATCTGTTTGCCTCCTCCTCCTGAGTGCTAGGATTAAAGGCTGAAAATTTAATGAAAGTGCCCCTGCCTCCCCAACCACCTAACCACCATTCATAGCGGATGATGACATGGGGAAATCAGGGTCCCCTTTTGGGGTTCTTAGTCTCACAAATAAAATAATTTAAGAATGGGCTCAAATGGAAGTTTGAGGGTAATTTTATTAGTGTTTAAAAGAAAACCCCCTAGGCAGGCAAGCTGTAAATCTCGCAGCTGCTCAAAGGAAGAGAATAAAAGAAAGAAGGAAAAACCAAAACATGCTAGTTAAGCTGACATGGAGGTGAGACACATGGCAGACAAGCGACCACATGGCATGAGCGGGGACTATAGAAAGAGTAAGGAAGCCAAAATGTTGGGGGAGCGCAAAGTGTTAGGGAAAGCGTGCTTAGAAAAGAGGAAGAAGAAAAGGAAAAGTATGTTTTTCTGAATAATTCAGAACAAGTAGGCACCTGGGAAGCTGCAGGGCTGTGCTGCTGCCACAGGGGCGGAATTCTGGGAAGGAAATCATCTCATTAAGGGGCGAATTATTTCATATTCCTCTTTAGCATGAATTAGATCCTCCGTCTCCTTACCCCAGAGCCCCAGAAGTCTCTCCAGCACAGGAATGCAGAACACAAACTCAGTACTTTCATGTCTTTTTCCTTTTTAAGCCAGAGTCTTGCAGGACTGAAGAGCTGGCTTAGTGGTTAAGAGCACTGGCTGCTCTTGCAGAAGACCTGGGTTCTATTCCCAACACCCACCGCACTGTCCGTAATTCCAGTTCCAGGGGGACTGACGCCCTCTTTTGACTTCTACGGGCATTGCACGACATGGGTGCACGTACATATGTGCATGCAGGCGATACACTCATACACAAAAAATAATAGATAAAATATTTTTTAAAGACAGTCTTCCTATGCAGTGTAGGCGGGCCTCAAACTCCTGCCTCAGCCTCCTCAGTGCCAGGCTGTGGTCATTTTTTTGGAGTGCTTGTATGAGTGTGAAGGGAGGGGATTTGGTGTCATATTGTTTGCTTGCAGTGGCTCATTCTCTCCACCAGGGGTCAGTCTGGCCCAGCCTTTTCAGTCACTAAATGGGAAGCTGAAGTTTGTTGACTTTTAAACCTAGGAGCAAAATGCTGGGAGAGATTTTCTTTGGAGAAGCCCTTCCCTGCTCTGCTAGTACTCTGGGTTTGGGTAGTTCCAGCACTGGCTCCCTGCTCCATCACAGCTTGAGGGCTAAACCACTCACAGGTTTTACACTGTCACTTAAGACATACCTCGTGTGTGTGTGTGTGTGTGTGTGTGTGTGTGTGTGTGTGTCTGTGTATGTGTGTGTCTGTGCCTGTGTCTATATCTGTGGCACTGGGATTCGAACCCAGGACCTGGTCCATGCTATGCAGATGCATGACCACTAAGCTAGATTCTCAGCCACCACTTTTTTTCCTTTTTAAGGCAAGGTCTCACCAACTCACCAAGTTGCCACATGCTGGTGTTGAGCTTACATTTCAGCCTAGACTGGTTTTGAATTTTGGGTCCTCCTGAATGGCTGGGATTACAGGTCTGTGCCACCAAGCCTGGATATATCTCCATTATTTTATACTCATTCAGGCAGGTGTGGTGACACACACCTTTGATCCCAGCCTGTGAGAGGGCAGAGGCAAGCAGATCTCTGTGAGTTTGAGCCCACCTGGTCTACATTGTGAGTTCCAGGCTAGTGGGGGCTACATAGAGACTCTCAAAATAGAAAGAAAAGAAAAACAGAAAAACAACCAGAGGCTGGAGAGATGGCTCAGTGGTTACAAGCACAGGTTGCTCTTACACAGGACCTGGATTCAATTCCCAACACCCACATGGCAGCTAACAACCATCTGGAACTCCAGTTCCAGGGGATTCAATGACCTCTTCTGGCATCTCACACACACAGTGCTCTTACATACATGCAGGCAAAACACTCATACATATAACGTAAAAATAAATTAATAAAAAAACATACCCCCCCGCAAATAGGTATCCATAAACTCTAGAATATTTTCCCATGGTTATCCCATAGACATCTCAAATTCAGCTTCCAAAACTGAAATACTTTCCTGCCATGCTTCTTCTGTATCCATACCTTTTATTCCTTCCCCGTCTTGTCAGTGATACCCACTAACAAGTTACCATGGCTTCACTAGTTCTGTCTCTTCCAAGCTGGGCCACGTGTGTCTTCTCTGAGAACTCCAGTGCCTAAGATTCTGCCTGTCCATTTCTAGTCTCACCTCCTCCATTCATGCTCCACACTGCTTCCACTTTTACCTTTGTATGAGAACCTGGAGTTCACTGTTTCTGTGTTCCTTGGACATCTCCTGAGTGCCTGAAAATGGTTTAAACTTCCTCATGGCATATACAGTTGTTTATGATTCAGTCTCAATTTTTCAAGTATTTGCCTATCCCGCCCCCAAGCACAACCTTCTAGCAATATTGTGAGCAAGACCTGATCTACAGAGAGCATTGGTCTGCCTGTTCAGGGGTGTATCTGACCCCTAGAAAGGAAAAAAGAGGAGCAAGAACAAGATGGGCTGATCCTTTGATCAATATCTTAGATTATGTGAGATTTCTAGTACTTGGTCCTGATCTGATCCAAGTACTAATTGGAGCCCTTAACTATGGACGGGAGAGGGATGATGAACTCAGAGCTTGGTGATTGTTCTAGACTTTGCCAGGAGTCAGCAGTCTGCAAAGCATAACCAGAGAAAGAGAGAGAAGAGGGAGGGGTGGCCTTAGGAGCTAGCCAAAGGGGTTGGGGCCTTTGTCCTACTGAAACTGTCCACACAATGGAGCTGGGTTGCATGCTGACATGGCATTCTGAATGTGGAGCTGGGATAGAGATTCTACATGATGGGAACAAATGGATGGTCACCTGTCCCTAAGGACCACATTTCTATTCATAAACATTGAAATCTCTAGAGAGGATATTTGGTACCTGATCAATACAAATTATCTTTATATGATTAATTCATAAGTAAATTTTTATTTATTCTAAATATGATTTAGAATAACTACCTTAACATGTATATTTAGTAGACAAAGGATGTAGCTCAGTTAGTAGAGTGCTTGCCTATCATGCACCAAGCCATGAGTTCCATCCCCAGCACTGGATAAACTGGGTGTGGAGAGGCAAACCTGAAATCCCAACACTCAGAAAGTAGAGGTAGGATGATCAGAAGTTTAACATTGTCCTCAACTACACTGTCAGTTTGAGGCCAGTCTAGGATACATGAGACACTTTTTCAAAAAATGTGTATATTGCTGAGGCATATCCCGTTTGACCTCCATATCTCTCCCTTATCCCCCACGATATCAACAAAGTCAATATTTTATGGAATTCAAATCTGGTTTGTTTTTTGGATCTTGAAGACAAGGGTTGGCTCAGCAGTGGCTGCAGTGTGATGGGTCCGTGACGGGTGGACCGCGTCAGAGATGCCTATGATGATCACGTAGGCCTCATATGAAGGAATAGGAAGGCAAATAGATTTCTTGAGCTGTACAGAGCCACCCTCTCTCTATTAGGATATGCTATGCTTCTAGAGCATTCTATGGTACTGAGAAATGGGCCTTCATTATTAAACAGAAGAGTAAATTTGGGATTACTAGCCCAGGAATATACTGAATTTAAAAAGTTTATTATTAGTCACCAAGAGACAACTCAATTAAATGTAGAGACAGATAAGACTCTACATGTTTACTACCACAAAGCATTAAGGAGTCATGATAAATGGGAGCTGGAGAGATGGCTCAGTGGTGAAGAGCACTTACTGCTTTTATGAAGGACCTGTGGGTTTGGGAATTGAACTCCTATCAAGCAGCTCATAATTGCCTGTAACTCCAGTTCCAGGGTACTCAATACCCTCTTCTTCCCTCCAAGGGTACTCTACATGCATGTGGTGTACAGGCAGGCAAGCAGGAACACATATATACATATAATTAAAAATAAATTTTAAGAAATTTAAACTCATGATAAAGATCAGACATGCTGGTACATGTACTTGAAAGGCAGAGGCAAGAAGATCATGAGTTTGATGTCAGCCTCAAGTACATAGTAAGTTTGAGACAAGCCTAAATTACATAAAAGACCATGTTTAAATAAATAAATTAATAAAATAAACTTAACTTATGATAAGACCATATCCAATGTTGCCTGTACTCAGAAGGCAGGGACAGAAGGCTTAAGAATTCAAGGCTACATAGCCTGTCTCAACAAAAATAAAAAACAGAGCTGGAGGCCCAGCGTGGTGATGCAGACCTTTAATCCCAACACTCAGGAGACAAAAGCAGGTAGATCTCTGTGAGTTCAAGGTCAGCCTGGTTTATATAGCAAGTTCTAGGCCAGCCAGGGCTACATACTGAGACCCTGTTTTGTTGTTGTTGTTTGTGTTTTTAAAAGCAGGGCTGGAGAGATGGCTAAGTGAATAAAGGCATTTACCACCTGACCATTCAAGCCGGATGATCTGAGTTCGATCCCCAGAACTCAGATAAAGATGGAAGAGAAAAGTCCTTTGACCTCTACGCACACACACACACACACACACAAATAGTACTACTAATAAACTTTATTTTAAAAAGACCTATCATTACTTTGAAATGACCCCCCCCCTTTTTTTTGTTTGTTTGTTTGTTTTATAAATTCTTCTCTACTTCCATAGTTACTATTGAAAAACCTTGAGGAGTTAGGGTTGTAGTTTGCTTAGCATGCACAGAGTCCTGGGTTAGATCCCAGAACCACATAAACTGGGCTTTGTAGCAGCATAGCAAGTTGGAAAGCATCATAGGCTACAGGAGTCCCTGAAGAAAGAAAGAAAGAAAGAAAGAAAGAAAGAAAGAAAGAAAGAAAGAAAGAAAGAAAGAAAGAAAGAAAGAAAGAAAGGAAGGAAGGGAAGGAGGGAGGAGGGAGGGAGACTTTGTTGAAGTGTTGGAGAAAAAGAGGGAGAGTCTACAGATAAAACTTTTGCAAACTCTCAAAAGAATTCCAATACTTGCCTCATAAGTGAGGACCTGAGTTCAAATTCCCAGAACCTATGTAAAAACTGGGTGCTGTGGCATGTGTACTGTAATCCCAGGGCTCCTATGGGGAAATGAGAGACAGGCAGGCAAATCCCCAGAAACTCACAGGTCAGGTAGTCTGGTTTTCCCAGTAGTGAACAAAAAGTCCCTGCCTCAAACAAGGTAGAATGTGAGAACTGAGAGATACCTGAGGTTTTCCTTCAAATGTGTGCTGTCATACATGCACACCTACACTCATACATACACGCACACACACATCTGCACATTCACACACACAATTTAAATTTTTTTTAAATCCCAGGCCTAGAGATGTAGTTCTGTGGCACAGCACTTGTATACACAAGGCTCTAGAGTCAATCCCCAGCACTGCCAAATGAAGCACACAAATAAACAAACAAGACTGTTTAATTTGCAGACCCTGGTGGTATATGCTTTTAATCCTAGTACTTGGGAGGCAGAGGCAGGTAGATCTCTGTGAGTTTAAGGCCATCCTCGTTTACACAGAAAGTTCCAGGCCAGCCAGGGCTACATAGTAAGATCCTGTCTCCAAAACCCAAATACAAGAATGAAACAGAATGTTAACAAAGAGGGAAGAAGGCACCCAGAAAAACAAAGATTTGAATGTCTTGGATGACCTGTGTTTCCATGTAGCCCCAGCTGGCCTGGTACTTGCTACACCAGGCTGGCCTCAAACTCATAGAGGTCTGCCTGTCTCTACCTCCCTAGTGCTGGGATTAAAGGCATGTGCCACCATGCCTGGTTAGTTGCTTGCCTTCCTTCCTTCCTTCCTTCCTTCCTTCCTTCCTTCCTTCCTTCCTTCCTTCCTTCCTCCCACCCCACTTTCAGGTGGGAACTGCCACATTTGGCTGTGACAGCAGTCCTACAGAGATATTCAGGCTTAAAGCTGAGACGTTGTCATCCTGATATTGGTAGAGACAGACCTTAAGGTCCATGGCAGGTACAAGTCTCTCATCCCATACAGTCAGCCCTGGCTTTGAGGGCTGTTGGTGCTGAGCCTGGCATAAATGTTTGATAAGGACAAATCCAGCTCTGATTCTAGCATAGCTCTGTGTTCACTACTTCACCTTTCTAGGGAATGGCTTATGTTCTGAGCCAGGGAGAGCCTCCCTGGCCTTAGTTCCTCACTTGACACGACCCTTGGTGGCTGCAGCCAGCTGCTCTCCCAGGTAAGCAGCTGTCCCCTCCTTGCACGGGCAACATTAAGCAATTAATGAGGGTATCTAGCTAATATGACGTTAAGGAATGAGCCACCTCTAATTAAACCATATCCAGTATTTCAGTATGAAGCAAATAGCTCAATATGTTAGACTCAGCAGCTCAGGATTTGGGGTGACTTGCTGCAGATCTATTGCTCAAAGCTTCCTAAATAGGTTGTGCTAGTCAACTACCCATTACTATAATAAAATATCTCAGGCAATTAACTTGTGAAGAGAAAAGCTTTGTTTTGGTTCATGGTTCTAGAGGTTCTGGTACAAGACTGAGTGATGCCATTATTTCAAACCTCTGCCAAAGGCAGCCCTGGAGAGGTCAGAAGAGGGCACTGGATTCCCTGGAACTGGAGTTATGATTGGTTGTTAGTTGCCATATTGGTGCTGGAAACCAAACCTAGATCCTTTGCAAAAGCAGCCAGTGCTCGTAACTGCTGAGCCATCTCTCCAGCCCCTGGGACCAAATTTGTTTTAACACACAGGCCTTTTGAGACACTATTCCTTTTCAAGCCATAACATGGGTAGATAGATGGTGGAGCCTAAGGGTAGTGAGAGGAATGTTATGCATCCTCCCACTGGTCTCACAGATGTGCAGGAAAAGCCACGTAGCCCAGGCTCCCGGAACGGAGCTCTTTTCCACGTGGCAGCAGTACTCACCACAGTTCCTGTGGCTTCCAGCAGGGTTAGGCAGCAGGTGAACAGCAGTCTGTCAGTTTCCCAGTGACTTCTAGATGACCAGTATGGGTGTGCCTTCCCACCCTTACCAAGCAAGGGCTTAGGCTAGGGCAGAGTCCACTTCTCAAGAGAGATACAGCCTGTTTTCATTTTTTTATTCTGTTCTATTTTAAAAGTCTAGGCTAAGGCTGGGTGCAGAAGTACGCACCTAAAATCCCAGCTCGTCTGAGGCCAGTCTGGGCTACATAGTTAAAATTTATTTAAGGGAGGGGGCTAGAGAGATGGCTCAGCAGTTAAGAGCACTGACTGCTCTTGTAGAGGACTCGAGTTCAATTCCCAGCACCCACATAGTGGCTAACAACTATCTGTAACTCCAGTTCCAGGAGAATCTAATGTTCTCTTTCAACTTCTACAGGCATTGGACCACATGGGTGCACTTACATACTTGCAGGCAATACACTCATACATGTACAATAAAAATAAAAAATATTTTAAAACAAATTAAAAAATGAAAGAACTAAGCAGAATTTAATTAGATTTTATCAGGTTATCTTCAGTTAGTTTTTTTTTAATTACATTTATTTAAAAATAAAGTAAAATAGCCAGGCATGGTGGTACATGCCTTTAGTCCCAGGACTAGGGAGGTAGAGGCAGGTGGATCTCTCTGAGATAAAGGCCAGCATGATCTTCATAGTGAGTTCCATTTCTGGAACATATTCTCAGGCCTTGGCAGTAGCCTGAGTGGCTCCTAGGGCTGTGAGCTGCTGAATCTTCTGACTCATCATTTCCATGACAGCTTGTTTCATGGCATGCTTCTCCTGCAGAACTGGCTGGATTTTCTCCATCTGCTTTGTGAGGAAGTCTATCTTCCTTTTGGAAAAATCATTGACATCTTCAGCTGTCTGGGAGATCAGAAGTGAATGATAGAATAAAAGACCCTGCCCTTCACTGTGGCTCTTCCCTTCCCAGAGGGTATCCACACGCTGCTTCCCACTCACCTTCTCCACATGGTAGCCAGTTCCCACATCGATGAGCACATGTTCCACGTCACATAGCTTCCCAGGGACATACATAGAACTCGTCAGTGGAACCAGTAATTCTTTTCCCTCATTGCTTTTGTTCGGCATGTTCAGACAGTCCTTGGCTTTCACATGCTTGGTCTGTACCACCTTGAGCTGGGCAATAGATGTGGACAAGAACTCCACTTCCTAGTCTAGCTGGTTCTTGAGATTTCCAGCTGTGGCAGATTCAGCTCTGTGATGTTAATGGACTGTGCCATGTTGGGAAGGAGGACTACCAATGAGGAAGCCAGCTGGCTCAATCCACACTCTACTTTTTAATGTAGTTTCACCTCGCCTGTATGTATTCTGAAAAGTGTGTTTTTTACATCAGCTCTGTATTTTTGTTTGTTTGTTTATTTATTTATTTTTTGAAACAGGGTCCCATATAGACCAAGCTGGCCTCAAACTTTCTATGTAGCTGAGAAAGACCTTGAACTCATGATCTTCCTGCCTTCACCTCCCAAAAGCTATAATTATAGGCAAGCAACACCACTCCCCATTTTATGGAGTGCTAGGTATTGAACCCAGGGTTAAGCACTCTACCAACTGAGTCACATCCTCATCCATTTAGTTGACTTTTTTATGTATAAGTTGTGAGCCTGAGCCTTTAGTGACTAAGCAACCTCTCCAGCCCCCATTTAGTTGATTTTTTAAAAAGAGATTTAAAAATTTTATTTTATGTGTATGAGTGCCCACATGTATGTTTGTGCACTGTGTGCATGCAGTGCCCTTGGAGGCCAGAAGATGGTGTCAGATCCTCTGAAATTGGAGTTATAGATGGTTGTGAGCTTCCATGTGGATGCTGGGAACTGAACTTGGGTCCTCTGCAAAAGCAGGAAGTGCTCTTAACCACTGAGCCATCTCTCCAACACTTAGGTTATTTTTAAAAAGTTTATAAAAAGATTATCATGGCATATGCAACTTTTTTGAGACAATCTCCTTCTGTAGCCCTGACTGACCTGGTGCTTGCTATGTAGTCCAGGTTGGCCTTGAATTTGCTGCTTAAGGCGTGGGTACTGTCACTCTGATCTTGGTAGACGCAGTCCTTGAGGCCCCATGCCCCAGTGGGTGTTCCATGCCAAGAACAAATCTCTCATCCATGCAGCCAGCAGGCTGGTGGTGGTGAGCCTACCACAGACGTTTGGCAAGGTCCTCCTGCTTTAACTCTATAGTACTAGAATTAAAGACATGTACCCATCGTGCCTGACCATGTACAGTTTTCTGAAACTTTTGGTTGTTGTTTTTTTTTTTTTTTTTTGAGATGAGGTCTCCCTGTAGCCTCAGCTAGCCTGGAACTCGTTATGTAGACCAGGCTGGCATCAATATCACAGAGATCCACCTGCCTCTGCTTTCTGAGTACTGGGTCTAAAGACAAGTGCCACCATGGGCAGCTTTTTCTGAAACTTTTAAAAACTAATTTGTTGCTAAGATTTATCTTTGTTATTGAGTATTACTGACCATTGACTCATGTTGACTGCTAAAAATAATCCCATTACTATTGACTGACTATATCGCTATTTGTTATTTCACTTTCCTGAGGTTACTTTCAGGCTTTTGCCACAGTGAAGAGCTACTTTAAATATTCTTGCATATATCTCCTAGGTGTATACATACAGAAGTTTCTCTTGGGCATATAAAAGCAATTCCTTTAAAAAATATTTTATCTGTTATTTTTATCATATGTCTGTGAGTGTACTGCAGCATCTAGGTAGGTGCACTCGCATCATGCAGTGCTCTCGAAGGTCAGAAGAGGGCATCAGATCCCCTGGAACTGGAGTTACAGATGGTTGTTAGCTGCCATATGGGTGCTGGGAATCGAATCCAGGTCCTCTGCAAGAGCAGCCAGTGCTCCTAACCGCTGAGCCATCTCTCCAATACCATAAAAGCAATTCTTGGTTCAGCAAATTTTGCACAATGGTGCTGTACTATGTATCAAAGGGTTTGTCCTGACCTACACTACCATCAGTACTGCTAACTCTTTCTGCCATTTTGTATCCTCTTCCGCATCTGCCCTAGCATATCTGTTATCAAGGTCTCCTCTTAACACCATGATACACTGCCCTTGTTCCTGTCTGGGGATGTTTTGTGGAGCCAGCACAAACTCTGTGCACTTCTGAGGCTGACAAAGGTGACTGGGAGCATCACCGAGTGAGATGCCGCAAGGATTATATGGCCCCAAACCAGGAGAGAATGGTGAGGCTTCTGGAACATTAGAGACTCAAGGACTGCAGATTGTCTCCCCTCCACGAATCGGTCCCTTTGAGTGCCTCTGATCTCAGCAACATTTCCTGCTACTAGGTAGGTTAGAGGGGCCTTCTACTGTCACTATACCATTACCCCATCCAACCCCAGACTGAACGTTGCAGGAGGAGAGAAACAAAAAGCTCTAATCTGTGTTCCTCATTTCTCCACGGAGATCCACTGGAGGGAACCATTCTGTGCGCCCTCTTTGTAGGGCAAATGTCTGTTCCCCAGTGCTTCATAGGAAAAGCTGTGGCCGGCATGACTTACCAGGATGTAGAGGTGGTAGAGTCTACCAGAGCACCTCATTTTGCCTTCTCTACTCACGCAGTCCTCTCCCCTTAGTCCCATGTCCCTCACCAAGGCTAAGCACAGCTAAACCTTTTCCCCAAGCTTTTCTACCCCATTTTGTTGTTTTCCTTCTCATCGCCAGCCTGCTTCCCCAGATTCAGGTCCCAGACCTTTCCCTGGGGATCGAGGTTTGGTACTCTAGCATCTTTATCATGGTACTGGAGCACACTGGACCCTCACATGGCCTCACAGGAGGACCCTGGTTCTTCCTTTGACTTCCTGCTGGGAAGATGCACTTGTTGATGGGGGTGTAACTCCCACTCTCTTGCTTCCTTCTAAACCCGCTGCCAACCCCACCCTCAGCTCACGCTTCTTTCCCTCTCCCCTCTTTCTGTGTGGTTTAAGAGGCCCAGCAGAAGGTTTGGAAAGAGAGGCGCCTGCATGGGTTGGGGGTGGGGAACCTGGGCTTGGAGAAAGCCAGACACAGCAGAACTATTCTGTTCCAGAGCTGCAGGGTCCACAGATTCCATTCTAAACCAACCAATGGGAGAAGGCCCTCTAATCCCAGAGAACTAAAGAATTCTCTTCAGTTATCCAATTTCATTGCTGAACCCCACTTCTTATCCCCCACCCACACCCTCACCCCTGGTAGACTTAGAGGAGACTGAGACCCCCCGGACCATAGCCCATAACCCTCAAAGTAAACTCAGCTTGACTACCTTCCAAGAGATTCGAGGAATGTTCCAAAATAGATGTCAAGCAAGAGTATGAACCCCAACTCGGACACAAGCTGACAGCTTGTTCTGGTTCCTCATCCATGAACCTTACACTTGTGGCTCCTGGCTCTCTTGCTCATCTCCCAGTTGAGGAAAGGAGGGAAAACCCAGCAACCCTATCAGATGTTTAGGGAATGGATTCAGATCTCCACAGCTGTGAAAGAGTTAAAAGGTTGGGCCAGTTACCTCAACCTGCCCCTCCCAAGGATTAAGAGTCCTCTATAAAGGGGACTGTCCACCCAGACCAGACCAGGGGCTTACTAGGGACCCAGGCACTGTGCCCTTCCCCCCTGCCATGTGGGAGCTGAGGTCTGCCTCCTTCTGGAGGGCCATATTTGCTGAGTTTTTTGCCACCCTCTTCTATGTCTTCTTTGGGCTAGGAGCCTCACTACGCTGGGCCCCTGGACCCCTACATGTCCTACAAGTGGCTTTAGCCTTTGGCCTGGCCCTGGCCACACTAGTACAGACTGTGGGTCACATCAGTGGAGCTCATGTCAATCCTGCAGTCACTTTTGCCTTCCTTGTGGGCTCCCAGATGTCCCTGCTCCGTGCCTTCTGCTATATGGCAGCCCAGCTTCTGGGAGCTGTGGCTGGAGCCGCTGTGCTGTACAGTGTTACCCCACCTGCCGTCCGAGGAAGCCTAGCACTCAACACGGTAAGAGGCAGCTGAGAGGGGCTGGGGGAACTCGGTATCTTTACTGTTGCCCTGACATCCTGCTCAATGTGTGTGTACATATGTTTGTGTGTGTGTGTGTGCGTGTGTGTGTATGTGTGTGTGTTTCAGGGTTGGGAAGATCAACAAGTGGTTTAGAGAGGTAAGAAAAGCATAGAGCCCTCCATTGAGAATGAAGAAACGTGAGCTCAGATTCCAGGTTGTTTTTGCTTGTTGGTCTAGGTCAGCTCCAAACTCCCTACATATTTCTAAATGCTCCTGCTGCAGAGATTACAGTCATGCCCCACCACATCAGTGTATGTGGTGCTGGCAGTGGAACCCAGGGCCTTGAGCATACTAGGCAAGCACTCTACCAACTGTGCCTTAGCTCTCCTTTCAGGTTCTTAAGGAAACTAATTTTACCCCTATAGGGCCTCAGTTTCTTCATCTATGTAAGTGAATGCAATTATTTCCACAACAAAGGAGTTCTGTTAGGAGAGATGAAGACTCTGGAGGGGCTCTATGTTCTTCCCCTCCGGGAAGTGAAGCTAGGAGGAGATCCCTGCTTGAGGTGGCAACCCCATGAAAGAGCTAATGAGTTGCTTCCCGTTTCTTCCAGTTGCATGCTGGGGTAAGTGTGGGCCAGGCCACCACTGTGGAGATCCTCCTGACACTGCAGTTCGTGCTCTGCATCTTTGCTACATATGATGAGAGGCGGAATGGCCGCCTGGGCTCTGTGGCTCTGGCTGTTGGCTTCTCCCTCACCCTGGGGCACCTCTTTGGGGTAAGTAGGAAAGGTGGGAAGCTTCTTATTCAAGGACTAGAGGCCCCAAATCTTTATCAACTTGTAAGTGTTCTTTTGTCTCACTTCACTTTTAATGAGACATCATCCGCCTTTTTCTGTATCAATGGGCACAAAGAAGTCAACCCTGCCTGTACCTTTCTTGTGACTATCTCTAGTCCTTTTTGACTCCAGTGTAGAAGCACATACATCGTGAGTAGAATTGGGCTTTTCCTCTGGGTCCACAGTGTGTCCCCAGATGTAGTGTTAGTGCTGCTTGTTCACTGGAGAGTTGTTCAGCTTGTCTTTCCCACTTGCTCCTGGCTAGAGAGGAGACACCAGCAATGTGGGCTGTGAGGAGAGAAACTGGGAGGAACGTGGGGGGTGTCTCAGTTACAACTGTGTCTTTTGCAGATGTATTATACTGGTGCAGGGATGAATCCTGCCCGCTCCTTTGCTCCTGCCATTCTCACCCGGAACTTTACCAACCACTGGGTAAGTGAGAGGATGGGGCAAGATCATAGAGCACTTTTGGATGGGCCTGGACTACATGCAGCCTGCATTCCTCCTGGATGTATTGGCTGCTCTGCCAACACAGCTAAGGAGAACTTGGCATGCTTGTGTGTATGAACTGCATTATTTTGCTAAAAAGAGAGGCGCTTAGCTGAGCATGATGATATGTGTTGTAGTCCAGCACTTGGGAAGTTGATGCAGGAGTGCTTGAGCCCAGGAGGTGGGTGCCGATGTGGATCACACAGCAAGACTTCATTTCTAAAACAGAACAAAACAGAATAGGAAGCTCTTGCTTGTATTGTTCCTTCACTGGTTAGTTGGGGATTTTTACTAAGAATTCACTGGATGCCAACACTAGAGGCTGTGGATAGACAACTAAATCTGAAGACAAAAAGTTCTGGTTGCAGAAACCAGTGTGTGTGACTGCAAATGAGCTTAGGTACTGCCCTAGTTCCAATACTTTCCTATATCTCTCTGTGATTCTGGGCAAATCACTCATTCTTTGCCTCAGTTTCTCAACTATAAAATGGGGTGTTATGAAAAATAAATGTGCAAGTTATCTGTGGAAAGCATTTATTACAGATGCTGGCATGGAGTAAGTCTTCAAAAATATTTTGGCAATGCTTATGTTGTTTTGGCCATAATGCAAGCCAAACATATGAAAATAATCAAAATAATTTTCCAAGCTGTCCAGCCATTTTCATACCAGCATTATTTACAATAGCCAAGAAGCAGAAGCAATCCTAATTTCAGCCTTGCTAGATGAATGCATAAATAAAACATGACCTATACGTACATGAAGTATTAGTCAACTGTGAAAAGAAAGTTCTGACATACTATAACATGGATGAGACTTGAGGATATTACGCCAAGAGAACTAAAGTCACTAAACCATAACTCCTATTAGCTCTATTCATATTAATCCAAACAAGCCGGCATGGTGGTACATGTCTACAATTCTAGCACTAAGGAGGTGGAAACAGGAAGATCAGGAGTCCATCCAGCAGTAGGCTACACAGCAGTTCAGGGCCAGCCTGGTCTACATAAGACAACAAACAAACAAATAAAACAAAACAAAAACAAAGGAGCAGGAGGAGAAAGGAGTAAGAAGGGAGGAGGAGTGAGGAGGAAGAGGAAGAGGAAGAGGAGGAAGAAGACGAAGAGGAGGAGGTAGAAGAAATTAATATAAACAAAGTGAAAAGGTGGCTATCAAGGGCTGGAGTGGAATGGGGATAAACAGTTTAATGGACATAGAATTTTACTTTTGCAAAATGAAAGAATCCTAGAAATGAGTTGTACATAATGTGAATATACTTAACACTTCTGAGTTGCACATTTAAAAATGTTAATAAGTCAAACATTGGGGCTCATGCCTGTAATTCCAACACTTAGTAGGAGAAGGCAGGAGAACTGTCTTGAGTTTGAGGCTAGGCTACATAGTGACTTTGAGACCAGACTGGGCTACAGAGTGAGACCCTATCTCAAAACGAACAAACAGAGCTGGGGATATATCTCAGTGGGTAGAACACTTGCCTGGCATGTGCCTAGATTTGTTACCCAGCACCGAACAAACTTGACATAGTGGTACACACCTGTAATCTTAGCACTTGGGAGGTAAAGGCAAACAGATCAGGAGTCTAAGGTCATCTTCAACTGAGTAGCAACTTTGAGGCCAGCCTGAACTACACCATACTCTTTCTTAAACAAACAACCATGCTCAATAAAGTAAATTTTATATCACAAAGGGTATTTTACTACAAGTTACAAAAATTTCTAGGAAATATATAGACCAGTACAAACTGATGACAAATAAAATATACATATACTTAGAATGTATATTATATATGTGCTTACGTGCAATATATATATATATATATTTATAAGCTTAGAACCTATACTGAGAAGGTGTAGGATAGGATAGAGGAATCAGAAAATGAACAGGCTAACCAGTCAGGAAAAAAGTGGTAGGTTCTGATATATAGACAGCTGTGTCTGTAAGTTTAAAACCAACCAACTAGGCTGGTGGTGTGTTCAGTGGTAGAGCACACGCTTAGCCTGCGAGGCCCTGCTTGGGCTCAATATTTAGCAAGGTAAATATAGCAACAAAAAGCTCCACACTGACTTCTGCTTAGACAATGCCCAATCCTATGTGATAACTGCAGGATGTCTCATTTTCCCCTGAAGAATCCCCAAGCCTGAGCTTGCCATTTCTCTTCTCACAGGTGTACTGGGTGGGCCCAATCATTGGAGGGGGCCTGGGCAGCCTTCTCTATGACTTTCTCCTCTTCCCCCGGCTCAAGAGCGTTTCTGAGAGACTGTCTATCCTCAAGGGAGCCAGAGCCAGTGACTCGAACGGACAGCCAGAGGGCACAGGGGAACCTGTTGAATTGAAGACCCAGGCCCCGTAAAAACTTCTGTTGAAGAGAGGAGTGGAAAGCTCCTGGGTTTCACGGAGGGGCCAAGTCGGCCTCCAGATGAAAGAGACTGGGGGGAGGGGCATGTACTTCTTTATTTTTTAATTTATGTGTGTTTTTCTTTTTCTCTTTATTTTTTTTTCTTTTGCTGTGTGAAATCTTTCAAATTGCATTCACGATCTGGTTGGTGCAAACTTCCCTTCCTCCCTGTTCCACCTCCCTCTGCCCTGTGTGCCTGTGTTCGTATGAATGTGGGTGAGTGTGGCTGTGTCTGAGTCTGGGGACACAAAAGCTAGGGAAGGGAAAAGAGGTGTCAACGTTTACGTCCCTCCCCAATCCCAGTTTGTGAGCACAGACAACCAAGACCTTAAGTTTCTGGCCTTTCCTCTGCTTCCAGGCAAACAGCTCTTGATTTCCGCGGGATTCGGGGAGCAAGGAGTACTAGTCTTCCTGGGAAGCAGATGAACAGAAATGGAGGAGGCAAGGCGTCCCAAGGGTTGGGAGACCGGATTCAGGGAGGTGGGTGGGAGAAGAATCAGAGGTTTTACTTTCAGATCCCTAGGCAAGTTTAGCTAAAGCTTGGAGGAAGTTAATGGGACAATGTCGCCTGCTTATCTCAGGGATGCTTGCCCCAGAGTTGGGGTGGGGAAGTACCTCTGAGAAAAGGGGCTTGAGCTGTTTTGTAAAGCCACATAAACCTGTCTACATCCACTGGCTGGGTCGTGTGTTCCTTCAGAGGCCCTGGGCCAGGGAGCTCCCAACCAAAATAGGGGTTGAGCAAGCCTAGAGTCTAGCAAAACGAAGCAGCTTAACAGATCTTCCTGACCTCCCATGGCAAATGGTATTTAAACCCCAGAATTGCTCTCTAAAGCTAAAACATTAAGTCTGAGGCCTGGTGCAAATATACTGGAGTTGGGGGCGGGGGGCAAGAAGGAAGCAGCTTTGACTTTCAGAGATTTATTTAGAGCAAATGGAAACTTTGCAAATAGAATCTTTCTTTGTATTTTACCATTAGCTCCATAGTCTTTTTTTTTTTTTTGTATGTTTTTTCACCTTTCTCCCATTTATTCTTTTGCCCCACAGCAAATCTCTGCTAACTTTCCCTCACCCCTGATACTGATCCCGTCTACCCAAATGCTTAATCATTCAGGAGATGATTCTTTTGAGCCCTATCTTATATTGGTGAAATAACACCATCTCAGCAGAGGCCCAGGTGTCCCTCCACTGAACGATGAATATTTATTGCTGCTCGCTCTCTCTCTCTCTTTTTCTTCTCCCGAGCCTCCCGTATCCTTCGCGAGATTTAATTTATGCCTATAGTATGACAGACAATCCTAACTCCATCCCATACTCCAAACTCCACTTCCCAAACAAAACACAACTTTTCTAACTAACCATTTAAGATTGGAATAGTCCACTTGACTGGAAGGGAAAGAACGTTTGTAAATTCGGCTTTAATTCGCTCTTGATTCCCATTATAATTCAGCAGGAAACTCGCAGCGTCGTGAGTTTTACTTTAACGTAGGTGCTCGACTCAGACAAAGCCGTCTACTTTGTTTTCTTACTGTATCTCACGTGTCCACACCCCCTCGGAGTCTAGTGGACTGCCCCGCTTGCCCCGCCCCGCCTCCCCCGCGGCTGGGACTGGTCGCTTCCAGCGGGGTGGCGGGAAACGCTGCGGCCGCGCGCCTGGGGGCCGCCGGCACTGAGGGGCTCCGGAGGACCCGCCGGCAGCGGGTGAGTGAGGGTGGCGAGAGGACTCAGCGCCGACTGGGGCGCTCGGAGGGCGCGGGGTCGCGGGGTCGCGGAGGCCGCGGTCCCCGCTCGGTAGTTTAAAGGCAGGGGCGGGGCGAGGCTCGCATCGCGCACGCGCGTTCCCGCCGAAGCCCCGCGCAGCACGCCCGGAGCCTGGGGTTGGGCTGGGCTGTGAAGGCCAGGGGGCTTCGAACCGCGAAAATAGAGCAGACGATGCCCAGGAACTGCTGCTTTGGGATTCCCGATCCAGCTCAGACCCGAAAGCACTTGTGTGGCTTAGGATTCGGGGTGCACAGGCTGCTTAAGTGTTGGGATTTTATGGAATGAGTAACTCGTTCACTTTTCCCCCTGGGTGAAACTTAAGGGTGATACAGCCTCTGTTCTTGATGTCAACTAGACCAATAACCGTTAACTAAGCTCCTCTCCTTGAGTATCAACTCTGCCTTTCATGCTGACAAGAATCTTCTTTTTAAAAGTCAAGCCCATCGTTTTACATTAAAACTGCATTTTGGACACTCAATTAGGCTTTCTTAGGTGGGCGTTTTGCCTTTTCCTAGTCTGGCCCTGATTTGCTCAGCCTCTTTCTAAAAATCTCTGACATTTTTCTTATCCCATTCATTTATTTACCGACCAGCCTCAGGGAAAGGATGCTTCACGAGTTCCTTGATTCTTCAGGTATCTGTACTCTTCTTCCTGTTCCCTCTACTTGGATGTTCGTGACACTTTACTGCCTGATCATTTGTCATTGAGAACTGAACTCAGTTGCCCTGAGATCAGTTTATCCAGTACTAGGCCAAGCTAGTCATTTTCCCCTTTTTATTTTTTATTTTATCTAATTTTTGAGACAAAGTCTCACTCTAGCCCTGGCTGGCCTGGAACTTGCTACATAGATCAGGCTGGCCTGGAATTCAGAGATCCACCAGCTTGTCTCCTAAGTGTTGTCAGTTCTTTCTTTTTGTGTTCTTAAAGTATTGTACTTTGTTATCAGTGCCTTTGAACAATAAAGTTTTGAGCGTGGTGCTCAGTGCCATATGTACAGAGACTGTAAGATAGAGTTCCTGCATTTAAAGAGCTCATGGAAAAACGTATAAATATAGTAAGTCCTCCCCAGGTCTTTTCTTTTAGGATTTCACTGTGTAGCACTGGCTGGCCTGGAACCTCTGCCTCCTGAGTGCTGAGATTAAAGGCTTGTGCCACCTAGCCTGACCCTTCAGGATGCTTTAAATTTTGCACTCACCATATGTCCTGATGTTTCCAATTTCTAGCCTCAGCCTCTCCTCCCTTAGTATCCAGATTTGTCCACTTCAGTTTAGGAACATTTATTAAGCACCTACATTATGCTGGTTGTGATGATTCCTGGCCTCAAGGAGTTTACATTTTAATACAGTTGTTATCAGGATTGTTAGAATCGCCCAAGGAACACTTCTTCCTTTCCTTTTTCCAGCAGTGAGGACAGAATCTAGGACCTGTGCCTTCTAACTCTGCCAGCACATCCCTCTGTCCCTTTGGTACAGTACCCCATGTCACTGCTGCCCTTTTCCTTTTTTTTTTTGGAGATAGAGGCTCCTTTAGTTACCCAGATTGACTTCTAACTTGAGATCCACCTGCCTTACTTAGCCTCTCAAGTCACTATGATGACAGATGTGGATGGGAGAACAGCATTCTACACAAGAGTGGCTTGAGAGGTGATTGCAATCAGGTCATGAAGATTTTATATTGTGGGACTTTTTTGTGTGTTTTTAATTGAGACAGGGTATTATGCAACCCAGATTAGCCTTAAACACACTGTGTGGCTAAGGATAACATTGAACATCTGATCTTTCTGCCTCTTCTTCCTAACTTCTGGGATGATAGATGTGCACTATCATGCCCAGCCTAAAATTTTAGTTTTATATAGTAATACATGGTAATGGTAAATACTTCAAATAGTGCTAAAGTGAAAGATGAATATTTCTCCTACCTTGGATCCCCCACTTCTCAGAATTACACTATGAAGCTTCTTATGTATCTCTGAGGGGTTTTTGTTTTGTTTTATATTTTGGTGGGATCAAACTTGGGTCCTCTTACCTGCTAACCACACCCTCTACCACTGAACCACATTCCTGGCCCCATTGGAAAGGTTTTAAGCAGGGTCATTATATGGCCAAATTAGGTAACCATTTAGTTATGTAGGTTTAAAGGAACAAGATTAGAGGCAGGGGGAGGGCCTGTAAAGATGTCCCAGCAATTAAAAATACTTGCTGCTTTAACAGATGTTCCCAGTACCCACATGGCAGCTCACAACCACTTGTAACTCCAGTTCCAGGGGATCTGATGCCCTCTTCTGCCCTCCTTGGGTTCCTGTACACACATGGAACACATGAACTCATGCAGGCACATAGAGATACATCAATTAAAAAAATCAGGAAACTCTTAAGAAAGATTAGAGGGCTGGAGAGATGGCTTAGTTAAGACCACTAGCTACTCTTGTAGAAGACTCTGGTTGGGTTCCCAGCTTCCACATGCTGCCTAACAATTGTCCATAACTCCAGTTCCAGAAGATCTGACACCCTCTTCTGGTCTCTAGAGGCAGTGGATGCACTTACATACATGCAGGCAAAACACTTATATACATAAAATTTAAATAAATAAGATTTTAAAAAGATTAGAGGCAGGAAAAGAAGTTAAACAGTTTAGTAATCTAAACAACAGACGCTTGGGACATGAGTTAACTGAGCAGTAGTAGAGTTAGGACTGGATAGAGTTGCTTGAGGAGTTTAAAGAAGTTAGAGGAGATAGAAGTGTTTAAGATGTCTCCCCAAGGCAGGCATGGTGGCTCACATTTATAATCCCAACACTTGGGAAACTGAAGAAAGAGACTTGCTGGAGTTTGAGGCTGCCTGGGCTACCTAGTGAGTTCTAGGCCAGCCTAAGCTAAAGTGAAACACTGTATGAGTTGATTCATTGGTTTCTTCTAATGTGAAAAACCAAGGAGATAGTATCAATACTTGAGAGATCTAAAACAGAGTAGAGACAAACCTAGGGGAGAAGATGAGTTTAGTTTTAGACAGACTAAGTGTAAAGTGTCTTTGAGATATAAAGCTGGAGGATCCTATTCATGGGATAATGTACCTTATGAGATTGGGCTAGACCTAGTGTTGTAGGCCTGTTTTCCTAGCTTCTCTGAAGGCTGAGGCAGAAGGATAAAGGCTTTTGTTTTTGTTTTTGTTTTTGAGACAGGGTCTTTCACCTAACCTAGAGCTCACCCAGTAAGCTAGATTGGTTGGCCAGTGAGCCACCTGTCTTCATCTCCCCAGAGCTAGGATTACAAACACAAACAGTGCTAAACACTCTGTGTGGCTAAGGATAATATTGAACATCTGATCTTTCTGCACACACACAAAAGTATGTTAAGATAGGGGGAAAAAAATCCAACATAAAATACACAGTAGCAAGCACTTGGGAGATGGAGGCAAGAAAATTAAGAGTCCTGGTGGCACATGCCTTTAATCCCAGCACTTTAGGAGGCAGAATCAGGTGGATTTCTGTGAGATGGCAGCCAGCCTGGTCTACTTAGTGAGTCCCAGACCAGCTGGGGCTACAGGGAGACCCTTTCTCAAAAAACAAACAAAAAAACCCAACACCCCCAACAAAAAATCCTAAATAAAAGAATTGAACAGAATCTTATCAAACAGGAAACAAAGCACTCAGAAAATAAAAAATCTTAACATACTTTGTTGTGTGTCTCTGTGTGTGCACATGCATTTTCATACCCAGCTTTTGTGTGGGTACTGGGGATCTGAACTGGGTTCCATTGTTGGTATATGTAACCCCAGCCCTAGGGACATGGAGATCATCATGAACCCTGAATGCCCAGCTTTGGGGACATCGTTTTGTAAATACCACGTCCTTATTAAATCGGAATATTATGAAGGAGATCAGACAAACATAGGGAAAGAGGAAGGAGGGAATACTGGCATGTGAGCTTGTCTGTTTGGGAGCCTTCTGGGTTAGGGTGTGTGTGTTGTGTTTGCTTGCTTATATGTTTTGGTTTTGAGGTTTTGGGTTTGGGTTTTTTTTATAGTGCAGTGCTAGAGGTTGAACCCAGGGCCTTGCACATGCCAGGTACATGCTTTTCCACTGAGACAGTCCTCTCGTTTTTGTTTGTTGGTTTTAAGACAAATTCTCTCTCTGTAGCTCTGGCTGACCTAGAGCTTGCTAACTTACTGTATATAGACCAGGATAGCCTTGAACTCACAGACCCTCGTGCCTCTGCCTTGCCTCCTGAGTACTGGGATTAAAAGTTGGTACCACCTTGCCTGGTTTCCTGTCTTTTTTCTTCATCAGTGTCTTAGGCTGCTACTTAGAGAGAGCAGATAGGGAAAGCCTTTGATCTGGGTATTCATGTTTGTGAACATGGGCATGCACATATATATATGCACATATGCCTACACATATGCACCAGTGGCCTCCCTGAATATATCTTTGAGAAGAGTCAGGGGTTGCAGACACTGAGACCAGGTCTTAGGGTCTGCAGGTCCCTGAGAATGGGCAGCAAAGGAAAGTCTCCTTTCGGTTTTCCTGGTCATTCAGTGATATTTCACTGACTCCTTGTATTGCTGGGCTACACAGTCAGAAAGTAGGTTAGCACTGGGTGGGGTGGAAGGATAGCAGGCAACCTGAAGAAGTAGACTAGTTACATAAATACAGGGAGATAGCATCAGTCATTAAATCTTGGGCTCTTGGAGACTTGACTCATTTTCCCACAGGGCTGGAGTCAGGATTTAGAGGTAGGTACCACAGCCAGGAAAGGTCTTTGTGGAGGATGCCGTCAGCAACAAGAATGGAGTGCGTGGAAGATGTCTAGGGGACAAGATAGTCCTGATTTTCCTTGGAAGGGGGATAAAGAATGTAATGTGTTATGTGTGTCTGTTATTTATGTCCAGTTCTGAGTCACTCGGGATTCTGGATCTGTGCCTGTATGGTTAGGGGCAGATATTGGAATAAACAGGGGCATATTTTGTAGGATGAAGGTGATTCTGCAGGGACTGATGAAGTTTATTGTCCAGTTTGCTGCTTTTGCTTCCTAGTCTGTTAGTGCTGACTTTTACTGAGATTACGAGGGTTTATAAGTAACTTTGGGGAGCAGAGGGAAAGAACTTTCTATATACATCTCAGGGGTGGAAAAGATTCTAGAATGTATCAAATCTTATAAAGGAGGCTACGGAGATAACTCAGTAATGAAAGTATGTGCTGTATAAGGATAAGGACCTGCGTTCAAATCCCAACACCCATGTAGAAAGCCAGTCAATGGTGGCATGCACTTGTAATTCCAGCACTATGGAGGCAGAGTAATGGATTCCTAGGGCTGTCTGGCAAGCCTGTGTAGCCCGATCAGCCAGCCCCTAGACCCCGTGAGAGACCTTGTCTCAAAATGTGAGGATGTTGAGCCATGGATGGTGGTGCATGCCTTTGATTCAAACACTTGGGAGGCAGAGGCTAGGAGATCTCTATGAGATCTAGGCCAGCCTGGTCTGTGTAGAAAGTTCCAGGCCAGCTGGGGCTACAGGGAGACCCTGTCTCAAAGAGACTTAAAAAAAAAAAAAAAAAAAAGAGGATGCTCCCCAGGAACAACACCTGAGGTTGACCTCGATCTCTATGCAGACATACACATACACACAAATCTTACATAGATCACAGCGTGGTCAGACCTGGGATTCTTTTAGGGGGCAGAGGGGAGTCATGTTTAATGTATAGGTCAGAGGACAACTTTCAGGAGTCAGTTCTTTTCCATTATATGGGTTCTGGGATTAACTCAGGTCATCAGGCATGGTGGCAAGCACCCTTGCTTGCTCAACGATCTCACTAGCTCCAGACTGGGACTCAATTCCTGTGGTTTGTCAGGACTATGACTCTGTGTGGAAGGGCTGTGGAAGACAGAGGGTTGGGTCTGACCCTTCCCAAGACTGCAGAGCTGTCTGAGGTAAACATCTCAGTTAATCCCCGTTTCTAGACAACCATCCTGCCCTCTGTGTTCTCTTAACTCTGAAACAAGAGGTCTCAAGTTTCAGACTCAGACTACAGTAGGAGCAAAAGCTTAATTCATAAACTGGAGCCTCTTGGATTTTTATCAGCTTCCTCTGGGGGTTGGCAGATATAGTTCGGTGTTGAGCATTTGCACAAGGCTCTCCCTGGGTTTGATCCCCAGCACTACAGTTAATTAAAATTTTGTTTTCCCTGAGCCAGCCCAGTCTCCCAGCGATTTCCAGGCCAGCTGGGGCTATAGGGAGACCTGGACCTGAGAGCAGCTCTTGGTTGTGATGAAAATGAAGCACTTGGCTGGGCGTGGTGGCACATGCCTTTTATCCTGCACTCAGGAGGCAGAGGAAGGCAGATCTTTGTGAGTTCAAGGCGTACCTGATCTACATAGCAAGTTCTAGGACAGATGGGGCTACAGGGAGACCCTGTCTGAAAAAGAACTCTCCCCCTCCAAAAAAAAAAAAGTCAAGTAGTTGAGGATCTTGCCCAGAATACTCTGAGCATTTAGCACCTTGGCCTGACCCTTCCCTTTTAGCACAGAGAGGCCCTGCATTCCTCTCTTTCCCTGTCTTTACAGGCCACATCAGTTCTGTCTCCTCTGTCTGAGGCCCATCCTTCTCTGCTGGCCGGTCCTCTGATGTATGGACTTATACATGATGAACTGTGAACTTCTAGCCACATGTAGTGGCCTTGGGTACTTGGAAGGAGACACTTACCACAAGGAACCAGATTGCTTAGGTGAGTGTTCTATTGAGGAATCAGGTTAAAAGAACTTCGCTGAATGGAAGTTTGTTGAGTTTCCCAAGCCATGGGTATGAAAAACACATGGGCCTGGGTGGAGCTTTGAGGGTTTCAGGTCCATGTTTTTATTCTGTGTCTGTAGAGAGTGTGAAGGATTTGATCCGCTACTTGAGGCATGAGGATGAGACACGAGATGTGCGGCAGCAATTGGGGGCGGCTCAGATCCTGCAGAGTGACCTCCTCCCTATCCTCACCCAGCACCGCCAGGACAAGCCTCTCTTTGATGCGGTTATCAGGTTTGCTCTCCGGCTTTTTGGCTTCACCATGTGCTGCACTGGTATTAGAGCTGGTAGGCTTTGGTGTTTTTGCTCCGCAAGGAACCTAACTACTTCCTTCATTGTCTCTCCAGACTGATGGTAAATTTGACTCAACCAGCCTTGCTCTGTTTTGGCAGCGTGCCGAAGGACCCCGGTGTGCGGCACCACTTTCTGCAGGTTCTAACATATCTGCAGGCCTACAAAGAGGTGAGGCCTTTCTCCAGAGGCCCTGGGTCAGAATCTGAAGAAGGTAGAGTGGGTACTATAGAAGAGCCATTCCTTGTTCCACAGGCCTTCGCCAATGAGAAGGCTTTCAGCATCCTCAGTGAAACCTTATATGAGCTGCTGCAGCTGGTGAGTGTTGCCCATCCTTTATCCCAAAAGGCAGTTAGGCAGCACTTCTCTGTCCTACAATTTCCTCCTTCCCTGCCTTCCTTCTTTTAAAAAAAGTAATTATTTCTTATTTTTATTTTATGAGTGTATATTGCCTACAGGTATGTAAGTACACCCATGTAGTACAGTGCCAGTGGAGGTCAGAAGAGAGTATCAGATCCCCTGCAACTGGAGTTACAGATGTTTATTAGCTGCCTTATGAGTGCTGGGAACTGAACCCAGGTCCTTTTAACTGGCTCAGCCAGTACTTTTAACTGCTGAGCCATCTCTCCAGTACCCCCCACCCCCTTTTTTTTAAAGGTAAAGTCTCATGTAACCCAGACTGGCCTCAAACTTGAGCTCACTGTATTTAGCTGAGGATGGACTGATCCTCTGAACTCTTGCCTCCTGAGTGCTAGAATTACTCATGTGCTACCATACTCTTTCCCTCCCTCCCTCCCTTCCTTCCTACCTTCCTTCATCTGTTGTACTGGGGATTGAACCCAGGCTTTCATGCATTCTAAACAAGCACTCTACCACTGAGACATAGTCAAAAGCCCTTTCTGTTTTTATTTTTGTCTTGGAGACAGGCTTTCAGCTATCCCAGGCTGGTCTTAAACTTGCTGTGTAGCCTTGGAGGACTTTGAACCTCTAATCCTGATTATTGGGATTACAGGCATGTGCCACCATGTCTGCTGAATCCTAGCTCTCTTTTTAATTTGAAACAGGGTCTTGCTGGGTTGCTCAGGCTGACCTTGAACTCACTCTAATCCAGGCAGGTTTTGAACTTGGAATCTCCTACCTCAGCCTCCTGAGTAGCTAAGATTATAGGCCTGTGCCCTCAGACTTGGCTTTTTCTTTCTTTTTTTAATTTTTAAAATTTTATTCATTTTTATGTATATGAGTGTATTACGTGCATGCATGTAAGTGCACCCATGTCATGCTTACAAGTGTCTGTAGACAGATCCCCTGGGACTGGAGTTATAGACAATTGTTAGCTGCCATGTGGGTGCTGGGAATGAACCCACGTCCTCTACAAGAGCAGTCAGTGCTCTTAACCACTGAGTCATCTTTCCAACCCCTTTTTAAAAGATTTATCTTTGTGTGTGTGTGTGTGTGTTTTGCATGAGTGTATATTCATGTGTGTGTGCTCTGCATGAGTGTACATGCACATACGCAGGCCATGAGAGGACATCAGGTATCTCAGAGCTGGAATTACAGGCATCTTCGGAACACTCAGCATGTTATGAGGGTGCTGGGGTTTGAATTCTAGTCCTCATGATTTACAGCAAGCACCCTTAATGGCCGATCCGTCCCTCTAGCCTCCCTCCCGTCTCCCCGCTCCTTCCTCTATTTCTTTGAGACAGGGTCTCACTGTGTAGAACTGCCTGGCCTACCTTACTGTATAAACCTGCCTGCCTCTGCCTCCCGAGTGCTGCAGTTAAAGGCGTGCCACCACACTCAGTCTCCTTTCCTTTTTAGTCCCGATTCTCAGGCCTCAGTCTTGCAGCCAGTTTAGAGATCACCTGCCTTCTACAGGAATCTCTCCAACGTTCTCTTTCTGCCCAGGGCTGGGAGGAACGGCAAGAGGAAGACAACTTGCTGATTGAACGGATCCTGCTATTGGTCAGAAATATTCTCCATGTCCCAGCTGACCTCAACCAGGAGAAGGTGAAGAGGGTCTTGGGCACTTTAGTTCTTATGCTTGGTTAGGTTAAACTCCCCTTTTAGATTTTTTTGTCTTCTGACAAGACTAGGAGAATAACTTTGTCCGAGGAGTGATGGAGACCCTCTAGGGTAGGCCGTGAAACTGACTGTGCTCCCTTCCTCCCCTTGGCACTCACTACTCAGAGGATTGATGATGACGCCAGCATCCACGACCGGCTTCTCTGGGCCATTCACCTCAGCGGCCTGGACGACCTGCTCCTTTTCCTGTCCAGCTCATCTGCTGAGCAGCAGTGGAGTCTGCATGTGCTTGAGATTGTCTCCCTTATGTTTCGTGACCAGGTCAGACCCTGGCCTCCTCTCCCTGTCCCTCTGTCCATGTCCTTTTCTGCTGTGTAGCCAGGATTGCTCTTGTAGAAGTGGTGAATTACTGAAGAAGGCAGGGGACGGGGAGTAGCTGTCTTCAGTGCAGGACCTATCACAGTTGTGTGTGTGTTTTCCACTCCTAGCAGGAGTGACTGTCCTGATTCTCATTCATCCCTTCTTGTTCCAAATCTAGAATCCTGAGCAGTTGGCTGGAGTAGGACAGGGACGCTTGGCTCAAGAACGAAGCGCGGATGTGGCAGAACTGGAGGTGCTGCGCCAGCGAGAGATGGCGGAGAAGAAAACGCGAGCCCTCCAGCGAGGCAACAGGTGAGTGACATGTTTCTGCCGTGTTTCTGCCCTGCGACAGGGAGTGCTGAACTCTTAGGCCAGCTCAAGGCGGGGTAACATTTTAAAACCTTAACACTCCCTGAGCTGCTTGTGAGAGAATTGGCTAAGCCATCCAGAGAATTAAGGGGTCATTTTGGAACCTTCTTCATTTTCCTTGAAGGCATTCTCGATTTGGGGGCTCCTACATTGTCCAAGGGTTGAAATCCATTGGGGAAAGGGACCTCGTCTTTCACAAAGGCCTTCACAACGTGAGTATTCACATATCTGTGATGGAAACACCAGAGATACAGGCCGAGAACTGTGACCATCTCCAGAGTTAAAGTGTCTCTGTTTTTAAACTTGGAAGGTTGGCAGCAGTAGAAGTGGAGCCTGTGGCATTAGCCAGATTGTCTCCACCCATAGTACCAGAGGCAGAGAACCATCTAAGCATGTCTTCAAGGGTTGTGGAAAGAACTGTAGTGTGGGGAGGAGCAGGGAGGGTCTTGGTTGGAGTAATTCTTAATGCCCCAACACACATCCACAGCTCCAAAACTACAGTTCAGATCTGGGAAAACAGCCCCGGAGGGTGCCTAAACGCCGCCAGGCTGCCCAGGAACTGTCTATTCAGCGCCGCTCTGCCCTCAATGTGAGGCTCTTCCTTAGAGACTTCTGTTCTGAGTTCCTGGAGAACTGTTATAACCGGCTCATGGGTGCCGTCAAGGTAAGAGCCTGGGAAGGACATGGAGGCAGTTAGAGATAGAATGGAAAGATGATGTGGCCAGGGGTAGGTAAGAAGAGCAACCTGCCAAGGAGTCCAGAGGAGGCAGGCCTTAGATTATGAACTACTATCATAACTCCTGTCGGGTTATGATAAAACAAGGTTCTGGGTAGGGCTGGTATGGCTCAGCTGTTAAGAGCACTTACTGCTCTTGCAGAGGATTGGATTTTGAGTCCCAACACCCACATCAAGTGTCTGATAACCACCTGAAACCCTCTGCTGGACTCCAAGGGCACCTTACTTGTGCATATACCCACACATAGACAATTAAAATATAAAATGAATCTTTAACAGAAGAAGAAGAAAAAGAAGATTCTGGAACAGTTTCCTCAGGAAGGGAAGAACAATATGAACAGACTTGAGAACAGGAAAAAAATTGGAAACTGTGGATTCTAGAAAAATAGAGTGGTGTCTAGAGTCCACCCCCTCATGACAGGACAAGAGGGAGTTGGAACCATGAGATCATGGCAGTCCTTTTTATTTTTTAATTGTTAGGATCACCTGCTTCGGGAAAAAGCTCAGCAGCACGATGAGACCTACTACATGTGGGCTTTGGCTTTCTTTATGGCCTTTAACCGAGCTGCCTCCTTCCGCCCTAGTTTGGTTTCTGAGACCCTCAGTGTCCGTACCTTCCACTTTGTTGAGCAGAACCTCACCAACTACTATGAAATGATGCTGACTGACCGCAAGGAAGCTGCCTCCTGGGCACGCCGGTGAGTGGGAAGGCCATGTGAGTCACAGTGGGCACCTTGGCCAGCTGGGAGTCTGAATACTAGATTTTGGCTCATCATATTTTTCTCATTCATGATTGAGGTGGTCAGGCTAGGGTGTAAGGGTTGGTGGGTCATGCTGATTTTGGAGGTACTTTTAGGGACTTATTTGACAGTGCCCTAAGTTGACTACCATTTCACCTCTTGCCTTCAATTGACAGGATGCACCTGGCTTTAAAGGCCTATCAGGAGCTGCTGGCCACAGTGAATGAAATGGACATGTCCCCAGATGAGACTGTGAGGGAGAGTAGTCGGATCATCAAAAGTGAGGCCCTGGCCTGGTCCCGGATCACAGCTTTCCCATCTCCATTAGAATCTCATTCTTCCAGTCCCATCTTCACCTTGCCTTGTTCAAGCTTCCCAGACCAGTCTCTTCATTCCTTTCTCTTTCCTGTTCCTAGACAACATTTTCTATATGATGGAGTACCGAGAACTATTCCTGGCACTCTTTCGAAAGTTTGATGAGAGATACCACCCCCGCTCATTCCTTCGGGACCTGGTAGAAACTACCCATCTCTTCCTCAAGATGTTGGAGAGGTTTTGCCGGAGCCGTGGGAACCTGATGGTGCAGGTACTGGCCAGCTCCAAGGTGTGGGAAGAACTGTAGGGGAGGGTAAAGGGCAGAGGGCTCTTTCTCCTCACATCTATAGCCAGAGGCCTACGCTATCACCAGTGTGAGTCTCCCATTAGAGTCATCCTTGATTTATCACAAGCATCATAAGTTATTCAAGAAGCATATATTGAATATTTCCTAAGTGCTAAGCACATAACCCTTGGGGGAATTCATAATTTTGGAGTAATTATGTTGTAATGTTTCCTGGTAGTATTTCAAAAATTTTATGGCCAGATGGGAAGATCTTATATTGAAAGTTAATATAAGGGCATGATAGCTCACATCTATATTCCCACTACTCAGGAGACAGAGGCAGCAGGTCGCCATGAGTTCAAGATTAACTTGGGCTACAGAGTAAGACCCTGTTTCAACAAAACCAAAAACTAGGCATGGTAACGCATACCACTAATCCCAGTACTTGGGAGGCTAGGGCAAAAATTAGTTTGAGGTCATCCTTGGCACCATAGTGAGTTTGAGGCCAGCCTGCGGTGCATGAGATCCTACCTTTAAAACAAAAAAAAAGGAACTGGGAGGTAGTTCACTTGTTTAAGTGCCTGCCACAAAAGACTGATGACTTAAGTTCAGTCCCTGGGTCCCGTGTGGTGGGAAGAGAGAACCCGTTCCTGGAAGTTGTCCTCTGACCTCCATGTGAACATGAAGGCACAGGTATGTCCACCCACGGGTATGCAAGAGTGTGCATGTGCACGCACACACACTTACAAAAATCAGGCATGGTCATGCACATCTGTAACCCAGGAACTGGTGGCACAGAGACTGGTGGATCCCAGGCTTTCAGGCTGGTCACTGGGTGGGCTCTAGGGGTTCAGTGAGAGTTCTGTCTCCATCAAAAAGTAGAGTAGAGAGCAATAGTAGAAGACACTGACACCAACATCTCGGCCTGTACACACATGCACTACCCACTCCAAAAAGAAAAAGAAAGCACTTAGGAGGTCAGAAGTCTAGTCCTGTATTAGTTACAGTTAAAATATACTCAGGGTGGCTGGGTGTGGTGGCACATGCCCTTAGTCCCAGCATTTGGCAAAGGCAGGCAAATTTCTGTGAATTCAGAGCCAACCAGGGTTACATAGTGAGACCCTGTCTTTAACAAAACAAAGCAAAACCTCTAGCTGCTCATGTCAGTCTCCAGATCCCTAAAGTCAGGTTATATATCTATCCATGTGTCCCAAATCAGATAATAAGTGAAAAGACAAAGACAAAACAAAACAAAACAAAACAAAAAACTAAGGAATTTGTATTTTGGAGACACAGGGATTCTGTTCTATAATACTTGTTTTAATTTCTTGTCCCGGAACCTCTCTATAATTATGTTACTATAGCTTAAAATTCTGTCAGAACTACACTTGAAAGAGGCAAGGGTACTTTGCAAGAAGTACTTTGCCAAAAGGAATTTCTAGATTCTGGGCTCTGACTATTGTAGTCCAGTGTTTACTGTGTGTCAAATACTGTGTAAAAGGTCCTTCACGTTGTTTCTGTGCCTAAGGTTTTCATCATGTCGTCACCACAAGCACATTAGGACAGATGTGCAGAGTAGTTACACAGCTGGTCCCAGTCTTCACGTCATTGGGTAACTCTGTACTCAAGTCCAGGTTTCCGGGACCCCAGAGCTCATGTTCTTAGCTTGGTGTGCTTGATTGTAAGGTCCTTAAGTCAAGCATAAACCTCAGGGGTTCCCCATCTATCCATGCTATTTGACTTTTGCATTACCCATGCAGTAAACTGGTTCACAGCTGTGACTCAGAGGAGCAGCATTCAGGTGTTGACGACTCACACTTCTGTTTTTCAAAAGGGAGAAGTTATAGGCTTTATTTTCATATGCTTTGCCTTTTACGTGTGTGTGTGTGTGCGCCCATGGAACAGTGCACGTGTGGCGGTCAGAGGAGAGCTTTGGGAGTTGACTCTACTTCCTCTGTGGGTCCCCATCATCAGGTTTGGTAGGGAGCACCTTCACCCTCAGAGCCATTTTGCCAGCCCTGCTTTGCCTTTTGAAAGACTTTTATTTTATTTGGTTCACAGAGAAAATATCTTTACTCTGTATACTTAAGATATTGCTGAGCTAACAAGGTGGCTCAGTGGGTAAGGCCCTTACTACTAAGCCTGATGACCTGGTTTGATTCCTGGTACTCACATGTCCAAGTAGAGTGGACCCTCACAAGTTTCCCTCTGACCTCCACACATGTGCCCTGACACATGTGTGTCCCCATCCCCACTCAAACACACAAAATAAATAAAATAAATGTAATTTCTCTTCTTCTTTTTCTCTTTTGGTCTTCTGGTCTTTTTTGAGACAGTGTCTGCCCATAGCCCCAGCTGGCCTGGAACTCAACATGTGGACCAGGTTGACCTTGAATTCACAAAAATCCACTTGCCTCTGATTCCCAAGTGCTAAGATTAAAGGCATGTTCTACCACACCCAGAAAATGTAATTTTTAAAACATTTTATTTATTATTTTTATTTTATGTGTATGAGAGTTATACCTGCATGTGTGTGAGTGCACTCATGTCATGTAGTGCCCATGGAGGACAGAAGAGGGCATCATATCCCCTGGAACTGGAGTTAGCAGGTCCACAGCAAGAGCAGACAATGCTCTTAACTGCTGAGCCATCTCTCCAGCCCCACATTAATTTTTTTAACTAAAAAATACATTGTTGCAAACTCTCATTCCAAGAAAAGGGCATTTTAAACTCCATGGTATTTTTATGCTCATTTGCACAATAGTTCTTACCCACTCTGATGTCTTTTCCCGTTTGCTTGCCTGTCTCTCCCATTAGATTACAAGCTCTTTAAGGGCAAAGAGATCATTTTTGTTCTGAGTTTCCTCTGAGCATCACATGGTGGGCACTCTGACTGTCCACTGAATTAGTTTATAACAGTGAAGACTTTCTTAGCTCTTCTGCTGTCATCATACAATTCTTACCTCATAGAACAAACGAAAAAAGAGAAAGAAGAAAAAGAAGGTTCTAGATCAAGCTGTTGCTCCTGGCAATGTCCCACCGAGCCTGGAGGAGCTGGAGGCTCTGTGGCCGGCCCTGTCTGAGCAGCTGCTGCAGTGCACCCAGGTAAGTGGTTGTAGAAACGCTATCTTTGTTGAGGAACGTGCTCTAAGATACTGTGGGTTTCCTTGCCCTCAGTTCCCAGAGCCATATCTGTCTGTAGGATCCTGAGGTCAGTGTAGATTCCGTTGTTCCCTTCGATGCGGCCTCAGAGGTGCCAGTGGAAGAGCAGCGGGTAGAAGCTATGGTGCGGATCCAAGACTGCCTCCTGACTAGCCAGGCCCCACAAGCCCTGGTCCTCCTGAGGTCTGCCAGGTAAGAATCCTGCATACCTATCCTCCTGGGCTCTGGGGGGTGAGGAGGCCTTCCTGGGTTACAGGGCTCTAGGTGTTCAGAAGATAAAAAGTCCCACTGGAGGCTCTGGGGCTCTACTGACTCTTGGCAAACTTTGATTGCCTAGCTGGAGTGTTTTTTTTGTTTTGTTTTGTTTTTAAGAGGTATCAGAAAACACAATTAACTGGGAAAATGAGGTATTATAATTAATTCTACTAGCCAAAATTAACCATGGTTAACATGTTGATGAGTGACCCTTCAGTTTCTCTGTTATGTATAGAGATGTCATGTGTATTCCTCCTTTTGTTTTGTTTTGCTTGTTTGAGAGAGGATTTCCCTGTGTTCCTAGCTGGCTTGGAACTCAGTATGGAGACCAGGCTGGCCTCGATCTCACAGAGCTCCACCTGCCTTTGCTTCCCAAGTGCTGAGAGTAAAGATATGTGCCCCCATGTCCAGCGCTTTTATGAACGTGAAATATTGCATTCCTGGCTTAGATAATTTTTATTTCTTAGTATTTTTATTTTTAATGTATGACTGTTTTGTCTGCATGTATGTGGTGTGCTCATGTCATGCATTGCCAGCAGAGTCCAGAAGAGGCCTATGGGGCAGTGGATTCCTCCCAGGACTGGAGGTAAAGATGGTTGTTAGCTACCATGTTGGTGCTGGGAACTGAACCTAGGTCCTCTTTAAGAGCAGCCAGTGTTCTTAACTGTTGAGCCATCTCTCCAGCCCCCCTCAGTATTATTTTGAGCATTGTTTCTCATCAGATATATTTCCATACTTGTTAATGGTTTCCAGATAACATTGTGTAGCTCTGTATATTTGCAAGAGTTGGTTCTTCCACCATTTGCATTCCAGGGATCAGACCTAGGTCATCAGGCTTAGCAGCAAATGCCTGGTGTCAACATTTTAATTGTGTGCATCTTTTCTTATATGATTTTTATTGTGAAAATTTTCCTAGTCCCTCTTATCTCTGAGATAACAGTTCATATTCTCTTTCTGATTAACAAAGGAACTAAATCTTAAATTTCTTCTACTCCTAATCGCAACCCCAATTTTCTATGGTTAAAGCTTTTTTCTTTCCATCTCCAGGGAAGTATGGCCAGAAGGAAATGTGTTTGGCTCTCCAGACATTTCTGCAGGAGAAGAAATACAGTTGCTGAAACAAATCCTTTCTGCTCCACTTCCCCGTGAGTCTCCATGCTTTCTCATCTGTCCTTCCCATCTGTGCTCTGGACCAGCATAGAAGACATCCAGTAATTATCACTCTTTGTACAGGGCAGCAGGGGCCAGTGGAAAGGGATGCAGAAGAAGAGGAGGAGGAGGAAGAGGAGGAAGAAGAAGAGTTGCAGGTGGTCCAGGTGTCGGAGAAAGAGTTTAACTTTCTGGACTACCTGAAACGGTAAGGGCCAAGAGGACTGAGTTGCCCCCAAGGGGTGACTGCACAGTGGGGATGTGCAGTGTCTGTCCGAGCTGACCAACTCTCTCTCCATGTTTTGGTGCAGGTTTGCATGCTCAACTGTCGTGCGAGCTTATGTGCTTCTACTGCGGAGCTACCAGCAGAACAGTGCCCACACCAACCACTGTGTTGCCAAGATGCTGCACCGGCTGGCCCATGACCTCAGAATGGAAGCCCTGCTTTTCCAACTCTCGCTGTTCTGTCTCTTCAATCATCTGCTTAGTGACCCTGCTGCTGGAGCCTACAAAGTGAGGGGCTGTCAAGGAATGGGGCCGGTTGGGGTGTGGGATATGGATCATCTTCATAAGAGAGGAGGCTAAGGTGTCAAGGGCTAAGAGATAAGAACACAGTGAGAGAGTTCACAGGCAGGTGGAGAGAGTTCATAGAGGAGAATAGAAAGGAGAGAGGCAGGCCGTAGGAGCTGACAAGCTGGGAATGGGTAGAAAAAATAGGGGGCAGGTCTCTGTGAGTCCGTTTGGGCCAAGGTGCCATGGCAACCTTCCTTTCCTACAGGAGCTAGTAACTTTTGCGAAATACATCCTTGCCAAGTTCTTTGCATTAGCTGCAGTAAATCAAAAAGCCTTTGTGGAGCTGTTATTCTGGAAGAACACAGCTGTGGTTCGAGAGATGACCGAGGGCTATGGCTCCCTTGACAGTGGGTAAGCTCATAGCTGAGGAAGAATGGGCAGGTGAGAAGGGTGGCGCGGTCACAGCATCAAAACTGGGAGAGCGCGAAGATCACTCGGTCTGGTCTAATGTTTCTTTCCCTTTTAGAGGGAAGGAAGGTGAAATGTGTTTACCTAAGGTTGCCCAAGAGGAACAGGCACTGAGCCTCAATGTCCTGTCTAGTTTTCTTCTCTTTGACCAGCCTTCATAGGGGGGGCCACTGGGTGACAGTAAGATGGTCTCCTATAGAGTCCAAGTGTACCTTTTCAAAAGGTGCTTGGAGCCAAGCTGGATCTGGTGGTCCATGCTCGTAATCCCAGGCTTAGGCAGGAAGATCATGAGTTAAAGGCCTAGTTGGGCTACACAGCAAATACAAGGCCATCTTGGGCTAAATAATTAGTCCTTGACTCAAAAATAAAAGGGATGGCAGGAGGGTCTGGGAGACTGGGGAGATGACTCAGTGATTAAGAGCACTGGCTGCCCTTCCAGAGGGCCTGGGTTTAGTTCCCAGCACCCACATAGTGGCTAACAACTGACGGTAACTCCAGTTCCAGGGGACCTAACACCCTCTTCTGACCTCCACACATTGTACACAACAGGTACACTTACATACATGCAGATAAAACATTCATACACGTAAAAATTAAATGAATAAATAAATAACTTTTTAAGTGGGGTTCACAGAAATGTGTCCTCTGTCCTCAGTGCTTCGCTCTCTTTCATCTCTTCTTTTTTTCCATTATACTCTCAGTCATTGGAGTGTCAGGTTCCCTGGGCCTAAGATCACACATGTCCTAATTTTGACTTGAGTTCTTGAGTGTAAAAAGGGGGTGATAGGATAGCATACGTCAGGCCTCTGCTCTCTGGCTTCTTTAGCTTCCCTGCCTCAACCTTATTCCTTCCAGAATTGATCAGAGGCGTCTTCAGCCTTGTCTTTTTTTAGACCAACAACTTAGATGTGCCTGTTTCCCTTTTACTGCTCAGGCCTTCCAGTCGCAGAGCTCCCGTGTGGAACCCTGAAGAGGAGGCCCAGCTTCAGGAACTATACCTCGCCCATAAGGATGTGGAAGGTGGGAGACTTTGAGATCTGAAGAGAGTGTGAAGGGGGCAGCCTGGGCTCTGAACTCTTTGATACTCTGTTCCTTCTCTGCCACAGGTCAGGATGTGGTAGAAACCATCTTGGCACACCTGAGAACTGTTCCTCGAACACGCAAGCAGGTCATCCACCGTCTGGTGCAGCTGGGACTGGCTGATAGTGTCAAGGACTTCCAAAGGTAGAGGTGCAGGGTCTGGAGGGGACTGAGATGGGGAAACCTCAGTTTGCTCCTGGGGTCTCCTCTGGCACTGACCCCTGCCCAAATAGGAAAGGAACCCAAATTGTATTGTGGACAGAGGATCAGGAGCTGGAGCTGCAGCGGCTTTTTGAGGAGTTCCAGGACTCTGATGGTGAGTGAACTGATGAGACTCAGTGTGTCCCTTTCCTCTGCCTCTCGTTCGTAAGATAAGCCTGTCCTGTCCCTCTGTCTTCTTGCAACGTTTGTGTTCTTTGAGGTAAACCGAGCTCGTCTCTGACTCCTTTATTTATCCCTTTCCCCAGTTGCTCTTGAGTATTCATACACTCTCTCTATAGATGTCCTTGGTCATATCATGAAGAATATCACAGCCAAACGTTCCCGGGCTCGAATAGTGGATAAACTGCTGGCTCTGGGGCTGGTGACTGAACGGCGGCAGCTGTACAAGAAACGGAGAAAGAAGTTGGCACCCTCCAGTATGGTAATTGTTTTACCCTGGCTCTTCAACATGGGCCATGCCGCATAAAGTACTCCTTAGATTCCTCCTGCTGCAGGCTGTTTTCACTAGGACCCCAGAAAATTACACTAAGTTCATCCTATGGCCTTTTATTCCATCCCTCTGTCCCCGATGAATTCCCAGCCTAATGGAGAGGAGCCTCTGAAGGATTCTTGGCAAGAAGATTTGGAAGAAGAGGAAGAAGAAAACTTTCCAGAGGAAGAAAATGAAGAGGATGGAGAGAAAGAAGAAGGTTTAGAAGCAGAACAAGTTCAGGATAGTGCATTTCTCTCTACTAAGAACCTTGGTCAAGGCCTACATCAGGACGGTGAGGACTCTGGTTGAAGAGGCATCTTAGGTGGAGGGTTTAGAACAAGAAAGGGACCAAATGTGAGTTTCTCTTTTCCCCTTAGGCTTTTCTGCTCCCCTCCTGTGGCTCCAGAACAGCCTGATTCGTGTAGCAGCTGATCGGGAAGAGGATGGTGAGTAGACAGATCATTGTTTTAGGATTTGAACACTAGAGGCTGCTGGGTCTGATTGTCGGACTGAGGATCAGTTTTCTCTTCACATCTTTATCATGTTAACTACTGACTCTGTTTTAGGCTGCTCCCAGGCAGTTCCACTTGTACCACTGACAGAAGAAAATGAGGAAGCAATGGAAAATGATCAGTTTCAACAACTGTTGTGCAAACTAGGAATTCGGCCCCCCACCTCAGGGCAGGCAAGTCCAGCAGTCCAGTGTCAGCCAAGGAGTGTTGATCCTGTTCAAAGCCCATTTTGTTGCTATAGCCCCATGTCCTCACCACGGCGTTGTCCTCACTGACCAGATCCTGAGTGGTTTCCTTGCTAGTCCTTCTCTCTTTCTCCCCTTCCCTAAATCCATGTTCCGTATCACCCCAGTTATAATAATATCCCTTCTCTATCTAGAGCACTTGATGGTTCTTTCTGCCTATAGAACAGAATCCACAGTCTCCAAGTAGCCATGATTTCACCACACACCTGCTTTATACCAGTCATCATGGACTACTTTACGCCCTTCAAATGGAAGACTTCCATGTCTCACCAGTTGATCTTGTCAGTCCTATTGGAAGGCTCTGACGACACATACAAGATGATATATACATACAGACATGCACACACACCCCTCACTACATCTTCCTGTTGAACCTCAACCCAGCATCTAAGGTTCAATTCAAGACAGGCAGAATGGCACATACCTTTAATCCCAGCACTTGGGAGGCAGAGGCAGGTGGATCCCTGTGAGTTCAAGGCCAGCCTAATCTACATAGTGAGTTCCAGGACCAGCCAGGAATATAGAGTGAGACCCTATCTTAAAAAAAAAAAAGTCAGCTCAATGTTCCTTCCTCAGAGAAGCAGCCCTGTTGCTCTTCCAACTCAGGAAGCAAAGTAATCACTTTGTTACTCAGTATATAGCCCTGTCCAGTGGTGCTACAGTATATAGCCCTATCCAGTATATAGCCCTATCCAGTATATAGCCCTATCCAGTATATAGCCCTATCCAGTGGTACTACAGTATATAGCCCTATCCAGTATATAGCCCTGTCCAGTGGTGCTACAGTATATAGCCCTATCCAGTATATAGCCCTGTCCAGTGGTACTACAGTATATAGCCCTATCCAGTATATAGCCCTATCCAGTATATAGCCCTATCCAGTATATAGCCCTATCCAGTGGTACTACAGTATATAGCCCTATCCAGTATATAGCCCTGTCCAGTGGTGCTACAGTGCATTGGTTCTTTCTGCCATTGATTTTGAGTTCTTCAGAGCAAGGATGATACTTAGTTCACCTTTACATGACCAAGATCTGTTTATGTATTTATTGTTAGCAACTGTGTTTATTGGGAACCTAATAGAGCACTATGCTAGACATAGGGTATATATTACAAGTAAGCAATTAGCCAGGTTTACAAATCTTAGGGATCTTCACCAACGTAGGGTTGTATTTATTCAGTGAATAATAGAAAAAGCTAGAGAAAGGCTGGTCCTCTCCTTTGCAGTTGTTATCACCTCTTGTGCCACTGTAGGAAACCTTCTGGCGAATTCCAGCCAAGCTGAGCTCCACCCAGCTCCGGAGATTAGCAGCTTCTTTGAGTCAGCAAGAGAAAGAGGAGGAGAGAGAGAAGCCACAAGCAGAGCCTGAGCTACAGTCAGGAGACCCTGGAGAGCACAGTCCCAGTGAGGAGCACAGAGTCAAGGCTTTGAGAGCCCTCTCGTTGGCCCGTAAAAAGAAAACAGGCCCCGCGTCCCCAGAAGGTGAGAATATCACAACCTACCTATCGACTACTTACTTTGTGCCAGTCATGTTGGTCTAGCAGGCTGATAAGGTATTTTGAGAATATGCAGACCCAGTTCCCTAATTTTATGCCTCTTATAGTCACATCAGAGGAAAGGATTGCTGGAGAGAAACAGCAGTGGAAGGTAGTGCCTAGGAAGCGACACCTGCTGGACAGTGATGAAGAAGAGGACAGAGACGAGGCCAGGAGCCAAGGTAGGGAGTCTGACTGGGACCTGCTTTTCCTGCCTTACCCTTTAACATACTTCGATATTTCTTGTTTCTTTTCTCTTATCCATTGTTCCCACAGCACCAGGGATGGAACTCAAGAAGAAACGGTTTCAAATTGAGGACGAAGATGAAGATGACTGAAAAGCCAGCTGCCTCATGCTAGCATTAGATTTCCAGATGGAAGAGCACAGAATCTATACTTAAGGATTGAAAGTAATCTTTCCTACACTTAAGACCCAGGAACTTTAGGCAACAGTGTTGGGTGGACTCTTTGTAGTCATTCTTCCCAGTTTCCTTAGTATGAGCTCTCTGGAAACATAATCCTCTTCTAGGAACCATCTCTGAGCAAATGAGAGGAATAAATGAAATAGAGAAGGCAGCCTCAATCCCACTCGTCCATCTGTTTCTTGGGCTTTCTGCTGGAGATGGGTCACCAGACCAGACAAGGAGCTTTATAACACATGGGGGTTCACACCATTTTTTAGATGGCACTACATTCCCTCATTTTCTTTCGAGCAAGCATTCCTGAGACACAAGATTGAGCCTGTTTCTTGCAGTTGAGGTAGAGCTGGAATGTACTACTCTCAACATGACAAACATACTTCATTTGTGTTTGTTATGTTAATAAAACATGTAAATTTTAAAATTGCTGGTCTTCATGTGACTTGTCACTCCAAATTCATCATCCATCCATCTGTTACGTTATTGGAAGAATTTTTAAATGTTAGCGTTAAAAAGGGAGTTCCTGAACGAAGTGTGGGAACACCTAAAGCTTAGGTCTGAGGTGTCTTATATGATACTACATTTGGTAGTTATATGACACACATTTGATAAAACCCATAGAACTGCACAGTGTAAAGAGGGAACCATAATGTAAACTATGGAGTTTAGATCTACGTGATCTTAAAGTACTTGTTCTCACCAGGTATGGAGGCATACACCTTTATTCCCAGCATTCAGGAGGCAGAAGTGGGCAGATCTCTGTGAGTTTGAGGCCAGCCTGGTCTGTGTAGTGGGTCCAAGCGAGCTGAGGCTATAGAGGGACCCTGTCTCAAGACAAAACAAAAACAGAGCACTGATTGCTCTCGTCCAGAGGACCCAAGTTCAGTTCCCAGCACCCACATGGTAGCTAATAACCAACCAAATCTCTGGTTCCAGGGGATCCGATGCTCTCCTCTAGCCTCTGTGGAATTATACACAGGGGTGTACTCACATACATGCAGCCAAAACACCCATACGTGTAAAAATAATTATATCTTTTTTAGTACTTTTTATGTATGAGTGTATTGCCTGCATGTATGTAAGTGCACTTATGTCATGCATTACCCGAGGAGATCAGCAGAGGGCATCAGATCCCCTGGAACTGGGGTTATGGATGAGTATTAGCCACCCTGTGGGTACTAGAAGCTGAATCCAAGTCCTCTGTAAGAACAGCCAATGCTGTTAACCACTGAGCCATCTTTCCAGCCCCCCTAAATGGAAAAGAATTTTTAAAAAGAAAAAAATGACTAAATATTGAAAAAAGGAATGAAGAACCGACTCTGAAAGTCATTTAAACCAAGCCTGATTTGTTCTGAGGTATTTTTCTAGTTTCTCTTAGAATTCTATATTGAATGAAGGGCTTCCTCTCCTATTTATTGAACAGATATCAAGCATTATACTGGTTAGTTTTTGTCAACTTGACACAAACTCAAGTTACCTAGGAAGAAAAATACCTCAATTGCAGAATTTCCTATATCAAACTGACCTATGGGCATGTCTATGAGGCATTTTATGTATATATATTTTTTAATGTGTATGAGTGCATTGCCTGCATGTGTGTAAGTGTACCCATGTCAGGCAATGCCCACAGAGTCAAAAGAAGGCATTAAATAACCCTGGAACTGGAGTTACAGACAGTTGTCAGCCGCCAAGTGGGTGCTGGAAATCGAACCCAGGTTCTCTGTAAGAGCAGCTGGTGCTCTTAACTGCTGAGCCATCTCTGCAGCCCCAATGGGCTATTTTCTTAATTGCTAATTAATATAGAAAGGCCCAGCCTTCTGTGGGTGGTCCCATCCCTGGGCAGATGGGCCTGGGCTGAATAAGAAAAGCCCCTGAGCACGCCAGAGGAAGCAAGCCAGTAAGTAGCATTCCTCCATGGGCTCTGCGGCAGCTCCTGACTCCAGACTGCCTTGGCTTCCCTTGATGATAGATTGTAGAATGTAAGATGAAGTACATCCTTTCCTCCCCAAGCTGCTTTTGGTCATGGTGTTTATCAAAGCAATAGAAAGCAAACTAAAACATGGAAAAGGCATGAGCCATCTTTGATACGTTTTTACAATGGAAGAAGTTGTTTTTCTGACCCTAGTGGCCTAGAACATACAAAACTAACATGTCATCTACCTATGTCCACATGTTGCTTTTAACATTTGTGGGGAAGAGAAACATCACCTTTTTAAAGGGTGGTCTTAGGTCTGATTGTCACATCTCACATATACATTGTGAGTGGGGCATAACTGAGTCACAACAGGGAATATGGTACAAGATTAAAGCTATGCATTCAGTTTAGCTTGTAAGAGTTAATTACATCATAAGGTTGAATACATTGTTTTCTTTAAAGGTCAGTTAATTCTGATCAAGCTGAATACACAGTAATCAGAAGCTCTAAATGTTTTCAAAATAGGTGATTAACTTGGTTTACATTTATGCTGAAGTTCAGTTGGTAAATGCTCATTAAAGGATTCATTCTTACAAAAGTGGTTCCCACAAACCACAAAGCGAGGCACCCGTGTGGGCGTTGTTGAGGACGCAGGTCTCTAGTGTTCATGTGTGGCAACTGGGAACGTTTCCTGGCACCTGGGATTCCAATACAGCAGGAAGAACCTAACTGCAGCTTATGGATGTTGACCCACAAAGGCACATGCTGACCATCAGCATGGGTCTGAAGGGAGCCCCGGGTGTCCTTGGTTACCTCAATTTCAGTAACTGTTGAATGCCTCTATCCAGTTTGTCGCGCCCACCTCGTCCAGCAAGGAAGACGCGACTCCGGACTCTTCCAAAAGCAGTTTATTCAGGAACCTTGAACAACCTTTTGGCTTTTAACTTTATAACTTTTTCTCCCCTCTCCTTACTGCTTCTCCTTCTCCTCCCGGGGAAAGCCCGCCACAAAGTTAAATTCCCTCCTGCCAGCCAACCCCAAACTACCACGTGGTGAAAGCAGATAGGCGCACACAGGCGGAAGCAGGGCCAGACCTCAGCCACAGCCAATTATGGAGCTGTTTGCTCCAGAGAGCGCCCACCTCGGGATGGTGGGGGCGGGAGCAGGCGCCATCTTTAAGACGCAGCAATCCGCGGCTCTCTACACCAGTTCTCCTAATTTTAGGAGTTTGTCCCAGTGATTCCCTAAAGACTTACTGTGCCAGAAGCCATTTGGGGTTGTCCTCTTCTCCTACCTCTTCTTCTTCCCTTTCTTCCTTTCCGTCCTCTTGTCCTTCACCCTCTTCCTGCCCCCCCTCCTCCTAGGTGCCCCTCCTAGGGAATAAAGAATTGGCCTGTTTTCCCTTGTCTACCAGAGGTAGGCTGTAACACCACAGAGGGCAGAACCTTTATGGTACTATGACCTACAGCCTTTCAGCAAGCTCAGGAGGATCAGCATCCCTCCCTGCTTTCCAGACACAGCTATCCTTAGATAAGAAGTGAGGCCTGGTCTGGAGAGATGGCTCAGCAGCTAAGCGCACTGGTCACTCTTGCAGAAGGTCCAGGTTCAGTTCCCAGTACACACATGGCAGCTAACAGCCATCCAAAACTCCATTTCCAGGGGCTCTGACTCTCACTTCTGGCCTCAGTTAAATACATGCAAAACACTCATATACACAAAAATAAAATAAATCTATTTGGGGCTGGAGCGATGGCTCAGCAATTAAGAGCACCAACTGCTCTTGCAGAGGACGCAGGTTTGATTCCCAGCACCTACTTGGCAGCTAACAACCAGAGGAATCCAACTCCCTCTTCTGGCCTCTGTGGGTATTGCATGACACGAGTGCACCCACATACATGCAGGCTACACATACAGTTTTAAAAATTATAATTTTTTAAAATGAAACTCATCCAGGAGTAGTGGCACACGCCTTTAATTCTAACAATTGAGAGGCAGAGGCAGGTGGGTCTCTGTGAGCGTGAGGCCAGCCTGGTCTACAGAGTGACTTCTAGGCCAGCTGGGGCTACCAGGAGACCCTATCTCAAAAATATAAGTAAATAAAAATAGAAAAGGAAGGGAGAAATGAAGCCCAATGCCTGTAGTTTTATGAGTAAACTTACAAGTACTAGCATGGAGTACTTGGGAGCTGAAGACGAGGATCAGGAGTTCAAGGTCAGTCTTGAACATACGGAATTCAAGACCAGACTGAGCTACATGTGACCCTGTCTCAAAAAAGGTAAAAAACAAAAGTATGAACATAGGAACTATTGTGTTTGGTTTTGGTATTACATTGGAATTATGATAAAAACCAGGCCAGGGGCCAGCAAGACAACTTAGCAGGTAAAGGCACAAGCCTGACAACCTGGAATCCACATGGTGGAAAAGAAAACCAGTTCCTGAAAGTTGTCCTCCGGCCTCCTCAAGAGTGCTTCCCCCATCCACGCACACACAAATAAAAATATAATAAAAACAATTTTTAAAAACAAGTGAGGTGTAGTGCTGTACGCCCCAAACCTCTGAGCCAGAAAGACAGAGACAAGAGAATCACAAATGCAAGACCAGCCTGGGCGGTATGCAGTGAGGCCTTGTCTTTTTGTTTTGTTGGGTTTTTTATATTTTATTTTTGAGAATTTCAGACATGAGTATTGTATTTGCATTATCTCCATAGCTCCCAGCCCCCTCCAGTTCCTGCCATGTCCTTCCCACTGCCTCTTAATTTCGTATCCTCTTTTGATTTTTATTGTTACATATTCATTTATACATATTTATATGTATAATGTACTGAGTCTATTTAGTGGTGGTCATGTGTGCCTGTGTTTAGGGCTGCCCCTTTGGAATTAGATCACGTCTCAGGAGGCTGGTCCCTGGGGAAGCTGGTTTCCGTCCCTCTACCTCCATTGATTGCCTACAGCTCTTCATTTTGATGTGGGACCCTGGTTTTTGGTTTTTTAGTTTGTGTGTGTGGTGTGTGTGTGTGTGTGCACGAGCGTGTGTAATGGCCTATGTGGAGATAGGAGGTGGATTTTGAGAGTCAGTTCTGGACTTCCACTTTGTTGGAACTGGGTTTCTCTTGTTATTTCTGTTGCTGTGCAGCATACTCCAACAGTCTGACATGTGAATTTGGGGGCAAATTGTCGTGTCTCCACCTCCCATCTGACCAGAGTGTTGGGGTTACACATGTGAGCCAGCCACCCTATCAAGCTTTTTACATGGGTTCCAAGAATTGAAGTCAGATTGTCAGCCTTGTTCAGCAAATGCTTTGTATCCACTGAACCTGAGACTTTGTCTTTCTTACTCTCGGTTCATTCATTCATTCATTCATTCATTTCCTGTATACCAGCACTCTAGAGGCTGAAGTAAGATTACCTGGACTACATAGTGATTCAGGCCAGTGTGGGACACAGCGTAAGAGTCTGACTCACAAATAAATAAATAAAGCCTGAAAAGCTGCTTTGATTTGCCATGATTAGCTAGTATATTCTAAGTTTTTTAAACTCCACCTGGTAAGTCCTTAGAATAATTATGTGGGCTGGAGATATAGTTCAGTTAGTAGAGTACTTGCCTAGCATTGATCCCCAACCACATAAACTATATGGCTCACACCTATAATCCTAGTACTAGGGAGGTGAAGGCAGAAGGATCAGAAGTTCAAGGTTATTCTCAGCTGCAGAGTGACTTCTAGGCCAGCCAGGGCTACAGGAGCCCTAGAGAGAGACAGAGAAAGACAAAGAGTCAGAGAGAAAGAAAGAGAGACACAGAGACACACTTGCCTACAAGATACAGAGCAACTTTGTTTTCTTGGTCTGGTTTAGGTCTAGGTAAGTTCTTAGGGTGACAGTGGAAGCCCTGTTTGTCAGGATGGGGCAATAATGGGCAGGACAAAGTCTGGCCTAAAAAGAGGTGGTAAATATTTGAATATTCAGGTCTTCAGTGGTCAACTATCAAAAGATCCAGAAAGCAGCCACTCCAACTAGAAAAGGGCTGAGACACAGAACCTTATTCTCCTGGATGCTTTTTTCCAGAACAGGTGAGGGTCACCGACAGCCTCTAAGAGTCGGGGGTGAAACCCTGTTCTGGGTACTTGAAGTCTCCAAGGGCTAAAATTCTTCCAAGCTTTGACCATTCCTTGCTCTTGCTCATCTTGAACCTTCTCTCATTTCCTCCCCAGAACTCTGCTTCTTCAAAACAGGGCTGTTTTGCTGATCCACCATGATCCAGGCCGTGTTGCTTCTTGGCTGTGTCTTGCTGTCCCCAGCAGCTGCCTTTCCAAGGAATGCCCAGAATGGCGCCCTGACCCCCCAGCTTGCTGTCATAGAGACTGAACATACACCAAACAGGCTCTCGGGCCAGATACCTTGCCCAGACCCCAGCACCTGCCAGGATCTCTAGCACTCGGTGCCTTCCTTAGACCCTCTGCCTGAGTATTTGTCCAACTTAGCTCTGAGCGTGGCCCTGGTGGACATCGGCTGCCCAACTGAAGGCCACTATCTGCAGCTTCAGCTCATGAGAACAGAAGGAAAGGACACCATTGACACCCTCATCCATGAGAGTCAACAGCGCTCTAAGGAAGAAGGGACGGACAGTACTGAAGTCATTCAGGGGGACCTAGAAGGAGTCACTGGGAAGCTGAAGAGGGTCCAACACTCAGTCACCCTGCCTGAGACATGTACCTCTGATTATGGGTGGGTGCTCTATGATTTAGCCGTGCTGATAACTGAATTTGCTGAGAAGCTCCCTTCCAGTGACCTGGTAAGAGAGCTCAAGGCTTCTGCAGTCACTGTCACCCAGAAGTGCACCATTGAGTCCTGGAACCATCTGGATAATGTAGCCAAGAGGCTGATAGAAAGCCCAGAAATTAAGAATGCCACAATTCCTCTCGAAGATCAGATATACATTGTCACTCGACTTTCAATCCTTCTGAATCACATTTTAGTGGGTCTTGTACTGAAGTATTTTCAGATTTATTTTTGATAAGAAAGGCGTCCCAAGCCTCACATGTGCTTTCTTATAGGTCTTTAATAGGCCTACATACAGAGACCACGCACAGCTTGTAGCTAAAAATCCTGAGGATATTGATGCATGCTCTTCTTTTGATCCCAGTGCTCAAAGACATGTGACTGCAGTCTTTCAGTTTTTAAATGCTATGGCTATTACAATATCCCCCATTCACTTGCCTTATACTTTCTACTTCCTTGGCTGAATGCTGTACTTTAATTATGTTCGTTTTCTTTGGTTGGTTTTTTGTTTTGTTTTGGGATTTTGATACAGGATCTTGCTGTGTAGCCCCTGTTCATACTACGTAGCCCAGACTGGCCTCAAATTTATAGAATCCTACCTCAGTCTCCCAAGTGACAGATTATAGACCTGTCCTGCCATATTTATTTTTGTGGTGCTAGGGTTGACTCAAGGCCTCAGGAATGCTGGGCAAACTCTACCACAAAGGCACCACGCTAATCTGCTTATGTTAGACTTTTTAAACTGAAATGATAAATAAAAAGCTGCTTCTGTGTTGTAATCACAGTTTTGAAGCCTATATTTTCTTTGAGAGAAGGGGTTTTGAGATGGGTTTGTAGCCCAGGTTGGCCTCAAACTTGAGCTTCCTGTCTCAGGTTCTCCAGTTCTGGAATTACAAGTGTGAGCCAATATGCCTGGCTTGGAGGCTTTTTGGACTTTGGATCTCTATGGCTCCATCTGTGACCTAGAGATGGAATGTGGCAGAGACATGTGATAAATACCATTGTCCCTTGAGGCTGAAAGTCTGAGTAATTAGTACAAATGGGTAACTATGTGTAAAGAAATCCGTTATACTTCCTCTTCATAGGACAGAGAACTGGGCAGGGTCTACACCCACTAAAGCAGTCTCAGCTCTCACTGAAAGGACCTTATGAGAATTTGGGGGTCCCATAACTTTATGGAGGTGAAGTGGAAGAAGTCTCTGAACGACCCACAACAGGGACACCAGGTTAAGCAACTGAGTCCTGTTCTCATTTCTTTTTCTTTTTTAATTTTAATTTGATTTGCTAGTAGTGGTGTGTGTGTGTGTATATGTATGTGTGCACAAGTATATGTTTGTGTGTGATGTGTGTGAATGTGGGAGCACTCATTCCATAGGGCACATGTGGAGATCAGAGAACAACTTTTCTGCAGTTCTCTGTCTCACAGCGGGTTCTGGAGATCTAATTCAGGTCCTCAGTCTTGCAAGTACTTTTACTTCCTGAGCCATCTTGTTGGCCCTCAATTCTCATTTCTGGGGACCAACTTAAAAGAAACAAAAGCACACCTTTAATCCCAGCACTTGAGAGGCAGAGGCAAGCAGATCTCTGTGAGTTTAAGGCCAGCTGGGTCCACAAAGCAAGTTCCAGGCCAACCAGTGCTACACAGTGAGACCCTCTCAACTGAGCCCTGAGTTTTTTTTCAGACCGCAGCCCAAGGGAGCAGTTTGAGGGCTGTTTTCCCTGCTAGCACAGTCTAATCCAGCCCGACATCACCCCATACCGTATGACCTGCCTTCTTCTGCCTCCTACTGAACTCAGTGATTGCTTTTTGTGTAGAATCCAGATTAAGCCTTGGTGCCTTTTTCCTCGTCTATGGAGGTCTCTAACTATGCCAGACCTTGCCTAGCCATATGGTCACCCCGATAGGTTTGGCAGGATTGCCCTGGAATAGGCTGACTCCCAAGATGGAGCACACAGCTTCATCTGTAGGCTGGGTGGTTGTAAAAGGCATGCAGGTTTTCTTCCACCAGAGAGAAGTTACCATAAGGACAGCTGCACAGACCGGGGCTTCCCAGGGCTGTCCTGTTCTCTGTCCTGTAGCTGTTAGACATTGTTCAGCCTGCCTCGTGCCTCCCCACCACACACTGTGGGCCTGGCAGGAGCTGTGTGTGAACCCACGTGAACCGACTATTGCCTGGAAGGAAACCTACCTCCCTCAGGCACAGCTTTGCACTCTTGCTTGAGATCTCCTTTGTAACCCAGGCCTCGTCTCAGACGTCACAGACATTGGCTACAACTTTCTGGTCATGCTAAGGCTGTCAGAGAGACCCATGGGGTGTCCATGTGCATAAGCAATGTGTGTAAACATGCAGTGAAGACAGGTTCAGCAGCTAATCAAGACGACAATGAGAGAGAGACAGACACTACTCTCCTGGAGATCAGGAAGGTGTGAGGGCACCACAGATATGAGTCACCACAGATGACAACTATCATGGCCTGTGAGAACAAGGCACAGTGACCTTATGGGATGGTTATGGTTTAGATCTTGTTCCTAGGAGGCTTGTGCTTCCAATAAAGGACTTTGGGCACAGAAGGAACAAGAACTTCTTGACAAGCTGTATGTGTGGAATTTAAAATCCACTAAACATATGGCTAAATATCTATAAGACAGGCTTAGTGAGAGGTTGACCTTGAACCTACTCTGTAACCTAAACAGGCTTCAAATTCTCAGTCCTTTTGCCTCAGCCTCCCAAAGGCAAGCACTCTTTAAAAATAGAATAATTAGGTCTGGAAAGATGACTTGGTGGTTAAGAGCACTGACTACTCTTGTAGAGGACCCAGGTTTGATTAGCAGCACTCAACATAGTGGCTAACAACCATTCATAACTCCAGTTCCAGGGGATCCAATGCCATCTTCTGAGCTCCTCAGGCATTGCGTGACACGGGTACACTTACACACATGCAGGCAATGCACTCATACACATAAAATAAAAATAATAAAATATAATAAATAAAAATACTTTTTAAAAAATTGAATAATTAGGGCTTTAAGGTAACACCATAGACAAAGTGCTTGCTGCACAAATGTAAGGACCAGAGTTTGGATCCTTAGCACCCACATAAAAAGCTGGGTGGAGAGGCTGGAGAGATGGCTCAGTGGTTAAGAGCACTGGCTGCTCTTGCAGAGGACCCAGCTTCAGGTCCCAGCACCCACATGGCAGCTAACAAATGTACCTTAACTTTAGACCCAGGGGATTTGACACCATCTTCTTTCGCCTCCACAGGCACAGCGCATGGTGCACTTACATGGATGCAGGCAAAACACACATACACACATAATACAAATAAATCATAAATCAAAACAACTTTTAATCTTTAAAAGCTGAGCAGGTGTGGCAACCTACCTGTAACCCCAGCTCTCCAGAGGCAGAGACAAGAGATCCTACAGATAAACTGACTAACTGAATCAGCGCGCTCTGGGTTCAGTGAGCCATCCTGCCTCAGTAAATAAAGTGAGACTAATGGAGGAAATCACCTGATATCAACCTATGACCTACACACACACATACACATATGCAGGTGCATTGGCACACATAAGTGCCCACAAGAATGAACATACCTACACACATACATATGCAAAAAATTGAAGAATTGATGGATTTGCTAGCACATACATGTAATCCCATGATTTAGGAAGCTGAGGCCAGAAGTTTGTACATTCATGGCCAGTCAGGGCAACATAGACTTTTTCTCAATAACAAAAACTGATTAATAAAACTTTGTTACCAGATGTGATGATGCACATCTGTAATCTCAGCACTTGGGAAAGTGAAAGTAAGAGAATCGCAAATTCAAGGCCGCCCTGGGCTACGTAGCAAGCTCTAGTCCAACCAGGGCTATAAATTGAGAGCCTCCCAAAAAATTATCACCAACAGCCAGGCACAGTGGCACACACTTATAGTCCCAACTATTCAGGAAACTGTGGCAAGAGAATTGTGTAAGTCCCAGGAATTTGAGATCAGCCTGGGGAACTTAGCAGATTTTGTTGGTTTCTTTGAGAGGGGATCTTGCTATATGCATCAATTACTTTTCTTTTGCTGCAATAAAACACCATGACCAAGGCAACTTATAGAAGGAGGAATTCATTTGGGCTTATGGTGCAAGAAGGATAAGAGTCCATCATGTGGAGTAACCAACTGCTTTCTGATTGAATCTGAGGCCCACTTCACAGGAGGAAGTTCATGCCTGGTACTATGGCCCTGGTCAAAGGGCCATGGTCAGGGAGGCCATGAGCACTATGAGTGAACCTCCAATTTTTGTTTTGCTAAATAGACGTAACACTGCCTCTAAATATGTTTGTTTATACTCATAGACTCATGCTGTCCCAAACCTTGATCAAAGATGTTTATCTTTGCAGCAAACAGCAATAAACAATAAATGTAGAGACTCATGGCTGGTGAAAGTGCCGAGAACAAGCCACCGCTGAGCGTTCAGCTTTAAATGGGACACTCACATCAACCCCTCCAAGACTCAGGGATCACTGTGGGAAAGAAGGCAGAAGGAATGTAAGAGCCGGAAATGGGGAGGGGAGCTGTGAAACTCTGCTTTGTGGGCATGACATGGCTGTGGAATTCATAAACTCACAGGAGCCTTGGTCGCCTGGACAAGACCCGCACAAGACTGAGGCTGACAAGCACTCAGTGATACGGGGCTCATGGGGCCCAGTGCTGCCCAGGAGAGTCATTGTCTTCCTCCGGGGAGTCGTTCACAGTCTAGGGATAGCTCCACACCCAGGCCTGTGAGTGCAACCCTGATGAAACCAAACCAAACAAACCAGAAACCAGAAAACAAAACAAAACCAGAAAACAAAAAGACAAATCAAAGGACAATGGCAACAGGCAGGGGAGGAGGATGTTACTGGAGGAGGAGAACAGGAGGGGATGGGTGTGAGCGGAATGTTTAACAGACATGTATGAAATTGTCAAAAAAGAAATTCCTTTTTAAAAATAAGGTAAAGCCAAAAGCATCATGGCATACACGTTTAAACCCAGTACTCAAGAGACAGCGGCAGGCAGATCTCTGTGAAGTCAAGGCTAGCCTGATCTATATAGTGAGTTCCAGGTCAGCCAGTGCATAGTGAGACCCTCTCTGAAAAATAAGATATAAAATAAGAAAAGTGGAAAGAGACCAAAGGAAACATCGAACATCAACTTCTGATTACCATACACATACGTATATGTGCACACACCTGTATGTGCACACACATATCTGTACACCCATATGTGCACACACCTGTATGTGCACACACCCGTATGTGCACACACACATATATGTACACCCATATGTGCACACACCCGTATGTGCACACACACATATGCACTTGTGCATACACTGCAAACACACACACAGATGTTATAAAAATATTTAAAATTTTTTCTTTCTCAAATATTTATTAATTTATTTTATGTAAATGAGTGTGTTGCCTGCATGTGTATAAGTGCACCTGTGTCAGGCAATGCCTGCAGAGGTCAGAAGAGGGCATTAGAGTCCCTGGAATTGGAGTTATGGAAGGTTGTTAGCCGCCAAGGGGGTGTTGGGAATCAAACCAGGGTCTTCTGCAAGCGCAGTCAGTGTACTTAACTTCTGAGCCACCTCCCCTGTTTTTATTATTTATTTATTTATTTATTTATTTATTTATTTATTTATGTATTTATCTATTTTTGGTCTTTTTGAAGCAGGATCTCCCTATAGCTCCAGCTGGTCTGGAACTCCCTAAGTGGACCAGGCTGGCCTTGAACTCACAGAGATCTATCTGCCTTTGCCTCCCAAGTGCTGTGATTAAAGGCCTGCGACACCATGCCCAACTTCTCAGCCCCTATTTTAACATTTTAATTATGTGTGTGCCTGTGTATGGGAATGAGGGGAAGGGTTGTGCACGTGAATGTGGTTGTCCATGGAGGTCAGAAGAGGGCGTTGGATCCCCCGGAACTGGAGTTTCAGGTGAGCCGCAAGACATGGATGTTGGGAACTGAACTCAGGTTCTCTGTATAGCAGTAGGTTATACAGCTCTTAACCACTGAGCTACCTCTCCAGCCCCAATAGATCCTATTTCTTAAAAAAAAAACAAAACAAAAAAAAACATTATAATAATGCTCGAGAGGCTGAGGCAGGAGAATTGTAGTGAGTTCAAAGCCACCTGGGGTATGAAATGAGTACCAAGCCACCAGAGCTACATAAACAAGACCCTGTCTCAAAAGACAATAGCAACAAAAAAATTATGGGCTGTAGATGTAATTCAGTGCAGTGCACTTGCTTAGCATTCACAAGGCTCTGGATTTGACCTCCATCGCTCACTCTACCTCCGGGGTCGGGGAGGGAGAGACAGGGAAAATGCTTTTGGGATCCGCAAGTCTTTTATGGACTTAATAATCCACATGTTGAAAATCAGAGGTAATGGCTGGGTGTGGCGGCTCACATTTGTTATTTCAGTACCCAGGAGGCTGAGACAGGAGGATCACCATCAGTTTGGAGGCTATCCTGAGCTACAGAGTGAGACCCTGTCTTAAAAGAAAAGAAAACTGGAGGTAACAGAAATCCTTAGAGTCCTTGGTGAAATTCCAGTTACCTGGAATGAGACATCTTACCATGTGACTAAGGTAGAGAGGAGGGATCTAAGAATGTGCTATAAGAGCCAATTATGGACTTAGGGACTCTGTGATCTCTAGACTACTATTTCCCAATAGACCTTTTGACTATGATGGAAACTTCCTATACCTACACTGTTCAATATGTTATGCCTGCACGTATCCCTAAGCACTTCACATACTGATATTGTGAATGAAGAATTTTATTTTATTGCTCTCTTTCTAAACCTATTATCATTGCGGGGCATGGTGGCACATGACTCTAATTTCAGCAATTAAGAGACCCAGATAGAAGGATCATTGCAAGTTGGAGGCCAACCTTGTCTACATAGGGAACACTTGTTTAAAAAGTAATTGTTGGCTTGAGGGCGGGGCTGGAGAGAGGGCTCAGAGGTTAAGAACACTTGCTGTTTTTCCAGAGGACTGGGTTTGATTCACAGCACCCACCTGGCAGCTAACAACTGTCCATAACTCCAGTTCTAGAGGGTCCAGGGTTCACCTCACTCTTCTGGCCTCCGCAGGCTTTGCCCAACATGGGTGCACTTGCACACATGAAGGCAGTACGCGCATAAAAATAAATAAATAAATAAATAAAAATTCTTTTTTCCAAAAAGAGCCATAGCTGCCTATAACTCCTCATGGAGGAGTGGGGCCTCATGAGCTCCTCCATCCGTGACGGACCCAGTCTTGTGTAAGTGTTTTGCAGGTAACGTCTGCTACTGTGAGTTCATGGATACAGCTGCTATGTCCTGCCCAAGAGACAACATTGCACAACATTCCTTCCCATCCCCTGGCTCTTCCTTTCTTTTCGCCTCCTCTTGGGCAGTGTCGACCCTCCCTTGGAGAGAGTGATATAAATGTCTCTTTTAGAGCATTCAGCAGTCACTTATTCTTTGCGCTTTGACAAGGTATGAATCTGCATCAACTGTCATCCACTGCAAACAAGCTTCTCTGATAAAGGCTGAGAATAGCACTAATCTATGGTTATAAAGATAAGTATTTAGAAAAAAATATGTACATAGAAAGCAGTGTGACAACATGTTCATGTCATAAGATCACAGTAGTAGACCTTCTTAAGGGCCCACCTCCCTAGCCATGGACATTTGACTGGGGTTTATGGTACCAGGTATGAATTCCCTCCTGTGGAGCAGGCCTCAAATCCAGTCCGAAAGCATTTAGTTAACCCATCACTTTCACGCCCATTGCACCAGTGGGCACATCTTGCCTGGCATGTTGGTACTGTAGCATTCGCAGTTTGCTGCTGGGTGACACCATTGATGTTTTCTCTCCCTAGTGGGCTGCGTAAGCACCTTCTGACATTAGGAAAGCTAGGCTGTTGAAGGAAGTTTTCAGGTCAAATCCAGCTTGATTTCTCTGTGTCCTACAAACAAAGTGTGTGAGAACTTCAGCAACAGAGTCATATATCTATTTCTGATGGGTAACCAAGAGCAACAACAATAGTCTGTATTGTTGGGGGGCCTCTGGAGCCTTCCTGACCAAAACTTATAGAACAATATCCCACACTTGGCATTGGGTTTTTTGCTGAATAACATAGGGCTTCTAGAAGCAGTATTATCTACAAAGCGGGGTACCTCCCTTCAAAATCTAATTTTTAAATGATATTTTTAATTAGCTTACAAAATAGTAGAGTCCCACGTAGCTTTTGTATATTTAAAAATATTTGGGGACGCTTATTTGTGCGTGTGTGTGTGTGTGTGTGCGTGTGTGCGTGTTGTGCATGCGCACATGTCGCAGCATGGGTGGAGGTCAGAGAACTTGTGGGAGCTGGTTTCCCTCTTCCACCATCTGGGTTCCACTGATCCAACTCACATCAACATACTTGGCAGCAAGCACCCTTACTGACTGAGCCATCTCACCAGCCCTAAAAGTTTTAAAATCTATATTTATTTATTCATCTTTATTTCATATATATGAGTGCACAAATGACTACTTGTTAAAGTCCGTTCTCTCCCTCCACCACGTGGGCTTCAGTGATTGAACTCAGGTCATCAGGCTTGGCAGCAAGGACCCTTACCCACTGAGCCATCCTGCCAGACCCTCCATATGCTTTATTTTTCATACATCCTCAAGTTTGGTTAACTCTCCTCCCATCGCTCCTCTCTCCCATCCCCTGATATATGGCTTTTATTATGCTGAGGTGATTTCCTTTTTAAATTTCTTTTTGGTCTTTTTAAGACAGGATCTGCCTGTAGCCCTAGCTGACCTGAAACTCACTATGGAGGCCAGGCTGGTCTTCATCTCACAGAGATCTCCCTGCCTCTGCCTCCCAAGTGCTGGGATGAAAGGTGTGCACCACCAGACTCTTCTGTGGTTTTCTTTTATTACCAAAATTTATTAGGTGTTTTTATCATGAAAGAGTGTTGAATTTTATTAAATATCATTTCTGCATCAATTGAGATAATCATGCAGTTTTTCTCCTTTCTGTTAATGTGAATTACATCAATTGTTTTTTATGCATTGAATCCTTTCATCCCTGCGATAAATCTCACCTGTTTATGATACATAATCCTTTTATTATATTACTGAATTCAGTTTTCTAGTACTCTGCTGATAATTTTCACATCATTTTTGACAAGGGGTACTTGTCTATCACTGTCTTACTCAGCAAGCCTTGTAATTGCAGTCTTCCAATTTTAGCGTCTTAATTATCTGGGTCTACAGGCCTGTCCTGAGAGGCCCAGCTATAGTCTTTTTCCTCATAGAGACTATGTCCTAGTTGGCTTTAACTATCAACCTGACACAGTCTAGAGTCACCTGAAAAAAGAGATTGAACTGAAGGATTGCTAAGATCAGACCTGTAGGCATGTCCATGGGGATCATCTTGATTGTTAACTGCTGTAGAAGGGCCCAACCCACTTGACCTCCCTGGCCAGGTGGTCCTGTACTTTATAAGAAAACTAGTTAAGCATAAGTCCTCAAGTGAGCCCTCCATGATTTCTGCTTCAAGTTTCTGCTTGAGTTCCTGCCCTGCCTTCCCTCGTGGATGGACTGTGACCTGGAAGGTGAAATAAATCTTTTCCGCCCCTATTGCTTTTTGTCACATTGTTTTATCATAGCAACAAAAAGGAAACTTGAATGGCTTGGTATTGGATCAGGGTTGGCTTCCTAGAATGAGTTACAAAGCCTTCCCTTTTCTTTGATCCTTTGGAAGACTTGGAAAGAACTGAAGTTGATTCTTCTTTAAATATTTGATAGAATTCATCAGTGACTCTAGCTCGTCTAGGATTTTTCTTTGTTGGTAGGTTTGGGGTTTCAGAGGAAGAAGGGAGTTGAGACAGGGTCTCACGTAGCCTATGATGGCCCAAATTCATCATATAGCCAAGTCTGACCTTGAATTGATCCTCCTGCCTCTACCTCCCAAGTACTGAGATTACAGGCGTGTGCCACCATACCTGCTAGGATTTTTGGTAGGATTTTTTTTGGTTTCATTTGTTTTTTGAGACAGCATCTCATTGGGTAGTGTGGGCTGGTTTCAAACTCCCAGTAATCCTCCTGCCTCAGCCTCCAGTATGGTAGATACAGGTGTAATCTTTTTTTTTTTTTTCCATGTGTATGAATGTATTGCCTGCATGTGAGTGCACCCGTGTGATGAAATGCCTGCTGAAGACAGAAGAAAACATCAGATCTTCTGGAAATGGAGTTATGGATGGTTGTTAGCTGCCATGTGCATGCTGGGAATCGAACTCTAGTCCTCTGCAAGAACAGTGTCCTTAACCGCTGAACCATATCTCCAGCCTCCCTTATAATCTTTTATATTTCAAATAAAATAGATAATAATGTTTTTTATTTTCATTCTTGATTTCAATCATTTGAATATATTCTCTTTTTTCTGGTGTAGCTTATAATGTGTTGATCTTGTTTACCCCTTTAAAGAACAAGCTTTGGGTTCACCGATTTTTCCGGTTGTTTTTCTGTTCTCTGAATCTACCCTGATCTTATTTCTTTCCTTGTACTCCCCGTGGGTATAATCTGCCCTTCCTCATTCCTTAATTGTTTTGTAGTTTTCATTTTCTTTTTTTGAGACATGGTCTCAAAATTCTTCTGGCTAGAACCTATATTACAATGTTGAATGAAAGTAGCCAGAGAAAGTACCCTTTTTATCTTCCTTCATTTAGGAATTTATGTATGGTTTTTAATCAACAAGGAAACATCAAGCCAGGGATGGTGATGTACAACTTTAACACCAGCACTTGAGAGATAGAGACAGGCAGATGTCTGTGAGTTTGAGGCTATCTTAGCCTACAAAGTGAGTTCTAGATCAGCCAGAGCTACATAGTGAAACCCTGTCTCAACCATCCCTTAAAAGCAAACAAACTTCTCCCTAAACAAGCGGAGCAAACCAACTTTTTTTTTTTTTTTTTTTTTTTTGCCTTTTGGAGACAGGATCTCCCCAGCTGGTCTGGAACTCACTTTGTAGAACAGGCTGGCCTTGAATTCACAGAGATCTAGCTGCCTCTGCCTTCCAAGTGCTGGAATTAAAGGAATGCACCACCACATCCATCTGGCAAACCAACTCTTAAGGCCAATTTAGCACCATGGTGATCACATTTATTCCAAGTTTGAAGAAAAAATTTAATGCAGTTTAGCTTAAGAGGTTGCAAGTTATTTGCAAATCAACCCATTTTGGGGGTGAAAGAATCCTCATGTTATGTTTTATGTTAAAATGTATGCAGGGGGCAGATGGCCTCAGTGGTCAACAGCATTTATTGTGCAATTCTGAGGACTAGAAGTCAGAACCCAACACCCAAGTAGTGAATTAGATAATTATTCATGCCTGTAATCCCAGTTCCAATGCTAGGAGGAGTCAGAAGGATCACTAGCATTTGATGGTTTTCAGCCTAACTGAGAAAATGCAAACTCTAGGTTCAGGGAGAGAGAGACCTTGCCTTAAAGGATTAAGTGGAGAGTGATGAAGAGGATACCCAGTGCCCTCTTCTGGCCTCTGCTTGTGTATGCACACAGGTACATACACTTACACAGATACAGAAACAAACAAATATTTTTAAATGTATGCAGTGGGGCTGGAGAGCTAACTTAGCTATTAAAAGCACTGGCTGTTCTTTCAGAAGACCTGGGTTCAATTCTCAGCACTCACATGGCAGCTAACAACCATCTGTAACTCCAGATCCAGGGAATCTGATGCCCTTTTCTAGTTCCATGGGCATTGCACTTGAGTGCATTTACATGTATCCAGGCAAAACACTCATACACATAAATTAAAAATAAATTTAAAAAAATTTAAGTGTATACAGGCTTCTTTCTTTGAATGTTTATACATTTAAATAGGTGAAGTACAATGTCTCCTATTTTCTGTACAGAACAAATTCATTGTTTCAGCAAACTCTCCATAGGCAGGCATCTAGTACAACATCAGGGACAAATGTATGTTCCATTTTATTAATTTATATGTCTCTTCATCTTTTTCTATAGTAGTCAATTCCCTCACATCTCCCATTGTCATATTAGTAAGTGATGGGCATAAGTGTGTAATCTGCCTCAAAGTTCCTAGTCATTGCTTATCTTCACATAAAGCCACTCATCCAGGCTAAATCAAGTGTGATGAAATCCAGGGGCTCTCCTATAGTACTGTTAGTGTTTTGGCTGATCTATACCATCTCACATTTCAAACCCTGCCTCCCTGCCTGTATTTTTCTAAAAGAGACATTAGTTTAATTAGAATTATTTTTTGTAAGTCAACTTGCAGTGTATGTTCCTAGAGAACAGAAGTAGACTTGACGGAAGCTGGGAAGGAGTCAGTTGGGAGAGCGCTTGCCCAACATGTGCGAAATCCTGGGTTTGACCCCCAAACACTATATATGGTGCATTCCTGTAATCCCAGCATTGAAGTAGGAGTGGAAGCAGGAGGATCATAATAGTTATCCTTTACTACACAGGGAGTTCAAGATCAGCCTGGGCTACTTGAGACCCCTTGTCTTAAAGAAAAAAAGAAAGATAATTTATGAGTCATGTTTTATTCTGTAACTAATTCCCTGATTAGGTTTCTTTTTAGTTTGACTAGGATTTTATACATACAGTTTTTTCATGTCAGACAGGTCATATGCCAAGTAATAACAAAGTCTGTGAGAGGCACATGTCACAATGGTGTGAACATCCAATCATCATGCTTAGGAACCAAAAAGATCTATGCAAAACATTTAAAAATAAATATACTTCTATATTTTCATTGCTAGTTTATACCATTTATTCTTATTCTAATTAATTAATTTTATTATGTGTGTGAGTATTTTGCTTGCATGTATGTATGTGTACCACATGCATGCAGTGCCCACAGAGGCCAGAAGAGGGTACAAGATCCCCTGAAACTGTAGTTTCAGGAGAGTGCTGGGAACCAAACCCAGGTCCTTTGCAAGAGCAGTCAGTGTTCTTAACCATTGAGCCATCTCCCAGTCTGCATTAATTTTTTTTTATTTTGTATGAGTGTTTTGTCTGCATGTACTTAAGTGCATCACAAGTATGGAGACGAGAAGAGAGTGTCAGATTCCCTGAAACTGGAGTTACAGGTGTTTGTTAGCTGCCATCTGGGTTCTGGGAACCAAACTCAGGTCCCCTGTGAGAGCAACCAATACTCCTAAGTCCCTACCATCTCTCTAACCCCTATATTTTAATTCTTTTATTACCTTAAATGGAACTTACAGTTCAATGCTAAAATTAAAAAAAGACATTCTTGATGAGCATTGTGACACATCTTCAATCCCAGCACTTGGGAGGCAGATTTCTGTGAGTTTCAAGCCAGTCTGGTCTACATAGTGAGTTCCAGGCCAGCCAGGGCTACATAGTGAAATCCTGTCTTTAAAAAAATTAAGAACAGACATTATTTATCGTGTATATGGGTGTGCATATATGACACACATGAATACCAGAGGCCACATGTGGGAACCAGAGGACGCCTAGTATAATTGGTTCTTTCCTTCTACCTTCTTCAGGGATGTAACTCCGGTTCTCAGGGTTAGCAACAAACACCTTGACCCACTGATCATTTTTCCAGACCTAGAGAAAACTTTCTTATTTTTTCAAATAGATTTAAAGAGAAATGGTTGAAATATTACCTCTTTCTATGTATAGAAATGATAGAGTCCTAGGATCCTCTTAAAGTCTAGTAATTTCAGACAGTGTTGAACTCTTTGTTTGGTTGGTTGGTTTGGGATTTTGGTTTTGGTGGGGTTTTTGTTGTTGTGTTCTGGTGTTGTTGTTTTTTAGGCAGAGTCTCCCTGTAGCCACAACTAGCCTGGAACTTCACATGTAGACCAGGCTGGTCTGGATCCCACCAGAGATCCTCCTGCCCCTGCCTCCTGAGTGCTGGGATTAAAGGCTTGAGCCACTAGGCCTGGCTACTGTTGGGCTTTTGTACCTAGCCCTAGCTCTTCCTTCTTTCATTTTAGCAGTGTTCCTGGAGACCTGCTTGTATTAACTTTTCTGCCATTGCTCTTAGCTGTTATCAGCCACTTCTGGGAGCTGAGAGAAGGGAAAATAAATAGGAAGAAGGACCTTGGATCCGGCCCCTGGTTTGTTCCTTTGGCCATTGGCCAGGGGTAAGTGATATTGGAGAAAACTTTATGCCATAATTATATTTTGGGATTTATACTAGTTTTATTTGTTTATTTTGTTTTCCTTTTGAGATAGCATCCCATTGTGTAGCACAGACAGATTTTGAAGTCATAATCTTCCTGCCTCAGACTCCCAAGTGCTAAGATTATAGACATGTACCTCATACCTGGCTGTACCAGCTTTAGAAAACACTGGTGAGATCTTCCTCTAATTTTTGGACTAACATTACTACCCAAGAGGAAGCGTAGTTCTGAGTTTTAACTGGATTTGGAAGGAGTTAGTGCTCAGCAGACAAGCATGCTTATCTGTGCTTCACGTCAAAATAAGGAAAAGTGCAAAATAAAAGTTGCTCTGATTTAGTCCAACTTATCAATCTGTCCAGTTTCCCTAGACCAAGTGTATTCTTTTAATAGGGAACAATGAAGGGGTTTCCTACCAGAGACCATCAGCATTCTACCTTAAATTTCTCCCCTCGAAAAATACAAAGGACTTTTCCTCATCTCATGTATAGGTCTAGGGTAAAACCTTAGGACAAGGATGGGCGGAATGAACAGCCCAAAAGGGGAAGACCAGTTGGTCAATATGTAACAAAGGTGAAGAGGACAAAGTCTGGTTCAGGAAGAACTGGTAAATATTCGCAAGCGCCAGATCCTTCACTGTTTTGCAAACCACCAATTTTCTGGCTTCCTGATGAATCTGGTAGGAATAAGCAAAAAGGTGGGATTAAAAGCAACAGTTGCCCACCTCATAAAGAAAACAGAACAAATGAGATGTTTGAACTATCTAATTCCTCTGGCTTTCTTCCCTCAAGCCATCGAATGTCTCCTACGACTGTTAAAAATATGGATGAAGATATGCCAGTCTTGAAAGACTAAAACTTTTCCTGAGCTCTGCCAGTCTGTCTGTGCATCCTGAGCCTTTCTCACTTTCCCGCCTGAGCCCCAGCTTCCTAACAGCCATTCTGCTGACCCTCCATGATCCAGGCAGTGCTGTGCACTGTCTATATCCTGATGTCCCTGGGGACCACCTTTCTTTCCTTTTCTTTTCCTTCTATCTCTTCTCTCCTCTCTTTCTCTCTTTCCTTCTTTACTGGCAATGGGGCTTGAACCCAGGGACTTGAACAAGCTAAGCAAGTGCACTTCTACTGAACTGTATACTACCCAGCAGCCCCGTAGATCTTTTTTTTTTTTTTTTTTTAGACAGGATCTTGCCAAGTTACCCAGGCGGGTCTTGAACTTGTGATCCTCCAGCCTCAGCCTCCCAAGCAGCTGTATTACAGGCCCTCATCACCAAGCCTGCTTGATCGCTGCCTTTTTGAAAAATTCTCAGAATGGGGCCCTGATCCTTCAGTTGAATTTCAGAGGCCGAGTATCCATCAGACATGCTCTCAAGCCAGATCCCTCCCCCAGATCCCAACACTCACCAGGATCTCTTGCACAAAGTTCCCTCCTTAGCCTCTCTACCTAAGTACCTGTCCCGACTTAGCTCTAAAGACATTGTGGCTTCAGTGAGGCCCACCATCTGCAGCTCCAGCACATTAAAATGAAAGGAAGAAAAGAACACAACCGAAACCCTCATCCATGACAGTCAAAAGCCCAAGAAGGGTGGGGAGATGGCACAGTCAGTAAGACTGCATTCCATGCAAGCACGAGAACCTGAGTTCAGATCCCCAACATCCATGTATAAAGCTAGGCTGCTAGGGCTTGTAATCAGCCTGTCAGCATAGCTAACAAAACAGCAAGCTCCAGGCTCACTGAGTTTAGGGGAATAAGGTAGAGAATGATAGAGCAGCTCACCAAATCTTCTCTGGTTGCTGTGCCATGCACTGGCACGCGCACACACGCACACACACACACACACTCACACACACACTCACACTCTCTGTAAGAGTTGAGTGTGGTGGCTCACAGTTGTGATCCCAGCAACTCTGGAGGCTGAGGTGGGATGGCTGTAAGTTTAAGGCTGTCTTGGGTTATATGGAGAGACCCGATTTCAAAAACTCCAGAAAACAAAACCAAAAGCAGCACAGTTGATTGACAATACTGATTGTACAAATAGTAATACAATTGACACTTAGCAATTGGGTGTCCCTCAGGAGAGGTAGAATAAAGCCAGCACACATATATACATGCTGATAGTGGCAAATATATCCACTTGGATGGTTGGCCTACCCACTTAGCTCCCCTGACAATTAAGTCTGCTGAAAGGAAACCATAGTGTCAGTTTTTGCTAACAACATCACCCAGAACTTCAGGAATCAGGAGCATATTGAAGAATTAGGCAAAAAACTGAAGAATCCCTCAAACCAAAAGCCTTTCTGGGTCCATGTATTCACTGGCACACACATGTAATCCTGGCACATGATAGACTGAGATAAGAGGTTCATCATGAGCTCAAGGCCATTCTTGGCTACATGGTGGGTTTGAAGCTAGCCTGAACTCTATAGTAAGACCCTATCTCAAAAACAAACAAAAAACAACGAAAATGTTCCATAATGATTTTGAAATGCTTTCTGGGGAAAATGATTCAGGAGTCTCTGAGGCTCCCCTCAGATATTCAGGGTTACATAGGTGATATATTCCTTGCCAGGATTATATTCAAGAATGGGACCCAGAGAGTAGTTAGGAGTGTTGGTCATTATTGGCAGATATGGTCTGTTGATTTCATCCTTGTGCATGAATACACATTGGCTGGTTATCCTTGCCCATTTCCATGTGGCATCCACCAGCCCCAGGTTGCCCTCTTTTCTTCCTTCCTTCCTTCACTTCTTTCTTAAAGGTGTGTCGACTTTCCATTTTCATTTATTTGTGTGTTAGGGGGGTGTGCCCATGTGGAAGTCAGAGGATAACCTTCAGGAGTCAGTTATTTCCTTCCACCATGGGAGTTCTGGGAATCAAACTGTTTGTGAGACTTGGAGGCAGACACTTTGCCCAATAAACCATGTCACCAGCAACTCTTTTAGTCATTAAATGGAGGGCTGGAGAGAGGGTTCAACGTAGCAGTTGAGTGCATTGGTGGTTCTTGCAGAGGACCTGGGTTTGGTTCACTGCATCCATCATCAGTAACTCCAGTTCCAGGGGATCAGGATGCCTTCTTCTGGCCTCCATGGGCATTGCACACACATAGTACACTTACATTCATGAAGGCAAAACTTTACCTAAAAATAAATAAATATTTTTAAATGATTTAAAAATAGTGTGTATTTAATATCGACTAGGTTGGCAACTAGAAGTATAGCTCAGTTGCTTGCCTGTCATGCATATGTCCCTCCTTTTTATCCACAACACGATGTAAACCAAATATAGTGGCACATGCCTATAATTCCAGCACTTTGGAGTGGAGACAGGAAGAATATAAGTTCAAGGTCATTCTTTGCTATACAGCAAACTGGAGTCTAGCTTAGGCTACAGGAGATACTGTCTCAAAAAATTTAGGATGGGGACTGGAGAGATGGCTCAGCAGTTAAGAGCACTGGCTGCTCTTGCAGAGGACCTGGGTTTGGTTCCCAGCATCCACATGATGGCTAACAACTGTCCATAACTGCAGTTCCAGAAATCTGATGCCCTCTTCTGATCTCTATGGGCATTGAACACTTACATACACTCAGTATACAGAAAATAAAGTAATAAAATATTTTTAAAATAAATGAATAAGCTGGGTGTGGTGGGACATGTCTTTAATCCCAGCACTCAGGAGGCAGAGGCAGGTGGATCTCTGTGAATTCAAGGCCAGCCTGGTCTGCATAGCAAGTTCTAGGCCAGCTGGGGCTACACTGAGACCCTGTCTTAAAAAGACTAAAAAATAAAAAATACTGATAAAAATAGAACCTGCCTTGGATTTCTGGGAGCAGCCTTTTTCACTGGTAAATGGATGAAACTAGAAACTCTTCTGCTAAGTGACATAATTCAGAATCAGAAAAACAAACGATAATATGTTCTCTCTCATGTGTGGATCCTAGCACCAAACCCTTACATGTGAGTATATATCCTGGTGTAACTGCAGGAACCAGGAAAATAGAAGGGAACCAGAGAGGTAAAGAGAAAGAAGAAACCAAAGAGAGAAGAAAAATAGAAAACAGGTGTTAATAGACAGAAATAGATAAAAGGGTGGGGAGGGAGGGTTGTGCAAGGAACTATGGCGATAAAAGGAAAGAAGGAGCTCAAGAGAGGTGGGGCCTCAGGAGACTGCTGTTATCAAGGGAGAAATAGGGACACTTTAAATAGAGGAGGCATGGAGGGAAGGTTAGACACACATACACACACACACAGAGAAAGAGAGAGAGAGAGAGAGAGAGAGAGAGAGAGAGAGAGAGAGAGAGAGAGGAGATTAATAATGCCCAGCTAGTATAAAACACCAGAGAGAATCATATTAGTCTAACAACCTAATGACAAATTCTACATACAATATCTCTACATGAGTCCATGTGCATAGCTGAAGGCTACATAACAAGAAACAGTGCCAGACAGGAGAAACCGTCCTTTGAGTTGTTGGCCAGGGTGGTCCAAGAGACTCCCAAAATTATACAGGCCCTTGATTGCCTCCTAGAACTTGAAGGTAAGACCCTATTGCTGAAGACAGGACATATTTTGGAGACCAGACTTGGAGCAATGGAGCTGGAACTGACCTGGAAGCCACTTCCCCTGAAGGCTAGCACCCGTAGCTCTGGAGAGCACTATGCAGGTAGCCAAGGGAGAACATCAATTAATGGCCCAATAACAACTTCATGACCACATTGATGACTGGCACAGCTTTCAACACAGGTGCAGTAGTGACACTTTTATCTTGGGATCAATCAATGGCTACCTAATTTGTCTTAGAGCCCACTCAATGGGAGGAAACTCATGTATGGTACTGTAATCATAGCCAAGCATAAATAGCTGAAGTGGTCATAGATCTTAGAGAAATCCTCAAGACTGTCACATTCCTAGACTAAACTTCTTACTAAATGCAAATATGTGTCCTTCTATTTACTGTCAAGTATCCAGTCACAACTCATCAAAGAAGCTTCTTTTGCACCAGTTGGAGGCTAATACAGAGTACCATAGCTGGTCACACACAGACATTGTCTGTGAATTACCCGTGCCTAAGTGGCACATCTACAATACAGCCTTTACACCCAAGACTTACTAATAAATCTCTCAGCTCTCATTAGTGAAGCTCCCTTATGCAACAAAGGGCCAGTAACACAAAAGGACACAAATGGGTAAATCATGGAGATTAGGAATCTGCAGAGTGTGGGTCCCTGGACAGGACTCCTATATTAAGTTTTGATCACCCAGGGCTCAGGGACCATTGCAGAAGAGGGGGTGGAAAGATTGTAAGAGCCAGTGAGTTGGTCATGACCATAGAATCCTACAAGCTTGTGGGACCCTGCTCATACGAACCCTCAGCAATCGTTTTGGCATGCTCAAGACCTATGTAAGCTCAGGCAGACAAAAACCTAGCGTGGAACTGGGAAATGGGTAGCAAACCCCAACCTTTGCTTAAGAAATATTGGCAATTGATTACTGTTGGGTGAGGATAAACTAGTCTTCCTAAAGCAAGGGACTCTGGGTAGGCTGACTAGATCTCAGTAGATGAACTTGTACTGAGGAAACTTTGTGGACACTAACTTGACACAATAGACTTTAACACTGATGAAAGAATGTATGGATTCCAGTTGGGGGCTACAGAGGGCGCCATGTGGAAAGGGGTACAAAGATGATTGAGTCTAATTGAGATGTTCTGTATGAAATACACAATGATTCCATCAAAAAATTTAAAAATCACATTCTTATATGTAAAAAAGTAAAATAAAATATAAGTAAATAAGTGCATAAAATCAATTGAAAAGAGTAGTAAGAGAATCATAAAAATCTAATTTTAAATATTTTATTTATTATTTTTATTTTAATGTATATGAGTGCATTGCCTGCATGTGTGTTAAGTGCACCCATGTCCCGCAATGCCCATAGAGGTCAGAAGAGGGTGTTGGATCCTCTGGAAATGGAGTTACAGACAGTTGCTAGCTGCCATGTGGGTGCTGGGAACTAAAGCCTGCATCCTGTGCAAGAGCAGGCAGTGCTCTTAACTGCTGAGCCATCTCTCCAGCGCCATTTTATTTATAACTAATCTCATTTTTCTCTTTAAAATTTTTTTATTGGCTGAAGAGATAGTTCAGCATTTAAGCGTATGTGTTGCTCTTTCAGAGGACCAAAGTTAAGTTTCTAGTACCCATGTTAGGTGATTCACAACCACCTGTAACGCCAACTCCAGGGAACCTGACATCTTCTGTTGGCCTTTGTTGCAGGCACCTGCACACATGTGGCATATACACATATACATAAAAGATTAAAAATAACTTTATTAAGTTAGCACACAAAGCAATAGGGATCCCTGTGCTATTTTCATATGGATGTGTCATTGTGTTTTTTTTCTCATTCAGTTTCTGTGCCCAACTCCCTCAGTTTTTCTTGATTCTGAATTTCCCTGGCTCCTATCAAGACCTTAGAGTGAAAATGCTGCAAGGACATAGAGAAAATTCAAAAAATGGGTCTTAGGTCTTGAGGCTGAATGTGCAACAAAGGGACAAGGTTTGAGCAACCCGTACAAATGAGTAAATATTTGCAGAAATTACGTCCCTTACTGATCCTAGGATACAGCAAACATCCCCTCTCTTTACAGAACAGAGAACTGGGCAGAACAAGAGGATCACAGAGCCACCAAACCTACAAAGCAGTCTCACTTCTCAATGACTGGATTATATGGTAATTTGGGGCCCCCACAAGTGGGTGGGCACAAAACAGGAAGGTTCCTGTGACCTGAAAATGAGACAGATCAAGTGGGAACAACTGAGTTGCATTTCCTACCTCTTAGCCCTTAACTAAAAAGATCAAAATCTTGGAGGTAGGTGATGGATGAGCAGTCTACTGAGTCTAGGATTCCTTTCAGACTTATAACCCTCAGAGAAATGGCTTATATGTTTTGGAATTCTCCCCTTCCCAGGGTACTCTGCTCCACATATGGGTCACCCCGGATTCATCATGAAGCCGTTTGAGCTGCTGCTGCTCGGCTATCTCCTGCTGCACTCTGTGGATGCTGTTTCATATAGAGAGCAGACGAGTGTCTCTACGATGCACCTTCCCTCTGCCTTGGGATCCCAACTGCCCTCTTCAGGTTCCTTGTCCTGTGAGACCCTGCTCCCAAAGTCCCTACCTGGCTTCAGTTACATGTCCCCTCTCCCCAAATTCCTGGTAGGCCTGGCTCTGAGGAATGCCCTGGAAGAAGCTGGCTGTCAGGCTGATGTCCAAGCCCTAGAGCTTCAGCTCTACCGCTTGGGGGGTGTGAAGGCTACACAAGCCCTCATCTACCATCTTCAAGAGCTCCGGAAAGGCGAAAACACAGACTGGCAAGTGTCAGCAGAAGCCCTGACCTCTGCTCTCCAGTTGTTAGCCAGGGCACAACCAGGTCCAAAGAGGGCCCAACGCTCCATCTCCACAGTGGCCTGTGAGAATGCACAGGAACAGAGTGTGCACAGTGTGGTCCGGCTATTGCCAGCGGTAGGAGCCTACTACAACCTGGGCACAGCTTTGTATTATGCCATTCATAACTGCACTGATAAGGCCAAAGACCGAGGCCAAGATGGGGCCGTAGATCTGGGTTATGACCTTCTGATGACCACGGCAGGTTTGTCGGGGGGGCCTGCTGGTGTCCTGATCAGTGCCGCACTTAAACCAGCATTGAAGGTTGGGCTTCAGCAGCTGATCCAATATTATGATGATGACAAAGAAATAAACAGCCCTCAGCCAGAGGCCAGGAAAGATGGCTCGTGGGGCATCTCAGATGGGAGTGACCTGGGAGAAACAACCAGAGTCCCTTCGGTGTCATAGTTTGTAAGTCCAGCTTCCTATTGGGGGTGGACCTTCTTCAAGAGCTATGGCTGAGTTCTTGGGACAAGGAGTCTTGGGATACCAGCAGTAGTATACAGAAGAACTAATAAATGGAATTTTCTGACACCTGTATCTAGAGTGCTCAAAATTCTGAGGGCTGCATATCCAAATCTATTATTTGTTGTCCATAAGAAGGGCAGTGCTATAAATGGAGGAATTTGAGACTGAGGGTTTAGCTGAGTATAGTGGCTCCGCACCTGTTATCCCAGCACTCCAGAGCCTAAAGTAGAAAGTCTGCCACTAGTTTGAGGTTAGCCTGGATTACATACTGAATTCCAGTCAGGTCCAAGCTATAGGGAGCAGGGAGGGAGGAAGAAGAGGATGAATGAATGGGTTTAGGGTATTGCTATCACTGGCTAGTTATTTTTCTCTCCAAACTCAGTTTTTAAATTTCTAATGTAGGAAAAGTCCACTTAGCATGAGTCCACAGTATTTATCACTGTATCCTCAATAATAATTTTTTTTTTATCATCTCTGCTCTTCCCTTCCCATCCCAAACTGTCGAAATTCTGGTCCCACCCCTTCTATGGCTGAGTGCGTCTAACGCCTCCACCACTTTCTAGTTTCGTTTCTTTGCCCCAAGCGCAGGTTCTGGAAAGTCAGCTGTTTGGGGACAGATTCTTTAATTGGGCTCCGCCCCGCGCGGGTACGGGGCAGGTTAGTGAGAGCTTCTCCACCAATCACTGGAGCAGAAGGTGTGGTTTATATGCAGCTTGTCCCGCCCAGTGGAGGGCGGGGCTGTGCCCTCATTGGCGCGGCACCCGGGAAGGGTGTGGCTGGGTGGTCTGGGCACCCGGAGGCGAGCCAGGAGCCCCGCCTGCGGCCCGCCGCTGCGACCTGCGGCTCCGCGTCCCCAAGTCCGGGCGGGTTGGGAAAAGCCGGCTTCTGGAGCTGCTTTGAGGACTGGAAGTCGCAGGAGCCGCTGGCGGGACTGCACTGGAGCAGGTAGCGGCCCCGAGAGGGTGCGGAGCAGAGGCGGATGCGGGAGCTCTTCCCGGAGGAGGGCTGTCCCAGGGTTATGCCCGGACCACGCAGCTTCTGCTCTCTGGTTAAGCTGAAGCTCTGTAGGGTCGGGGATGTCACACCCCGTCTGGCCTGGCTCGCCGGCGCTGTCGCCTCCCCTGCAGCCCCGGAAACCCGGAACTCTGCATTGTTGCCATTTGTTTGCCTTAAGAGCCAAAGCTTTAACATCGGCTCTGCATGATTTTTGATCCTTAAAAAACAAAAAGGTCCAAACATAGACACGATATATATATCCTTGTTATATATATATATAGAATCTTGGAAGGTGACAGTTTGCTTAAGGTTACACGGAATCTAGTTTATTTTAGAAAAGCTGATTGAGTGTGTTGCAGCCTCTAACCTCGCTCAGTTCACTTGGGAACTGTTTTCTGTTTTGTTTCTTATTTAAATTTTAGAATTTACTTCTTCCCTTGCTTTTATATCAGCCTTTTAATTCCGGAAGAACTGAGATCTTGGACTCCTTAAAATATACTTTTTGTTTCTTTTTTAAAAATGTTTTACTTTAACGGGGCTGGAGTTAAGAGCACTGGCTGCTCTTGCAGAGAGCCCACGTTCGATTCCCATCACCCACATGGAGGCTAACAACCGTTTCTAACTCCAGGGGATCCAACACCCTCTTCTGACCTCTGTGGACACTGCAGGACACAGGTGCACATACATACATACATACATGCAAGCAACACACACATATGCTTAAAATAATAGGGACAGGCATGGTGGCACAAGCCTCTAATCACAGTAACTCAGGAAGCAGAGGCTGGCAGATCTCTGTGAGTTCAAGGCCTGGTCTATATAGTGAGTTCCCGGACTAGAGGGGACCCTGTCTCAAAGATCAAAAATAAAATAATAAAGTAAAAAAATTTTTATTATATGTGTATGAGTGTTTTGCTTGCATATATGTGAGTGTAGCATGTGCATGTAGTGCCTATGGAGGCCAGAAGAAGGTGTTGGTTACCCTGGAACTAGAGTTACAAACAGTTGTGAGCCATCATGTGGGTGCTGGGAACCCAACCCAGGTCCTTTGCAACAACAGGAAGTACTCTTAACCCCTGAATCATTTCTCCAGGGTTCTTTATTTTTTGTTTCTTAAAAGCAATACAGGTATGTAGTTTTTAAAAGTCAAATATGGGGCTAGGCATGTAACTCAACCACTAACATAAATGAGGCCCTGTGTTTGTTCCAAAGCAAAGGGTGTGAGGAGAGGATCAAAGACTTCTAAAGGGACTAAAATGAGAACTTAGTTTTCCAGGCAGGAGAGATGGCTGGGTCATTAAGAGCACTTGCTGCTATTGGAGAAGACTGGAATTTGGTTCCCAGTACATACACTGGGCTGCTCACACCACCATCCGGGATCTGATGTCCTCTTCTGGCTTTCACAAGCCCCCGCAAACATGTGCACATACACACTACACACACACAGATACACATAAATAATAAATATATTATTTATTTGTTTATTTATTTTTATGTATATGAGTGTTTTGCCTGCATGTATGTAAGTACATCATATGCAGGCAAACTCTCAAAGACCAGAAGAAGGTGTTTGATCCTCTGGAACTGGAGTTAAGGATAGGTGTTAGTTGCCATGTGGGTGCTGGGAACTAAACCTGGGTCCTCTGGAAGAGCAGTAAGTGCTCTTAACTACTAAGTCATCTCTCCATTCCCAAATATATATAGTTTAATTGGATCTCCTGCCCAATCTGTTTCCTTCCCTCTTCCTTTCAGAGGAAGAAGGTCACCTCATGTACAACAAACTTTTTTCTCCTCTGTGGTAAAACCATGCAGCCTTTTAAGAACACAGATCTGTTTGTTCTTCCTGTTTGTTTAGACCCAAGCTGCAATAAAAGTTTTAATTTCATAGTAAGTATGAGATGGCAGTGGGCAGATAGCCTTCTTTGTGGCAGGTCAAAATGGTTTTTGTGAAATTTCTGGGTCTTCACAAATTTGATAATCCATGTGAAGAGTCTGAGATTGACAGAAGTCAGAAAAATGCCACTGTTTTAGAGACTGGCTGTCCCTTTGTATTAACTTAGATGTCTTCTACAGTGACGCTCCTCTTTCCTGGTAGGTAGGCAATTTGTAAGGCGAACTTCCCTCACTTTCAATGTTTCTGTCCCTGAAAAAGCTTCTGGGTCAGCTAGGATCATAAGTATTCAAGACCTTTATTGTTTACTTTTGTTGTTGTTGTTTTTAGGAGGGGATGTTTCATTTGTATGTTTTGAGATAGAGTCTCCCTATAGTCTCAGCTGGCCTGGAGTAGACAAGACTGGCCTGCACTCAGAGACCCTTCCACTTCCGGCCTCCCAAGTGCTGGGAATAAAGGTGTGCGCCACCACACCTGACTGATCTTTATTGCTTATGCGTTGCTCCAGCATAAACAAATACAAACTCATGAAAAATTAAATAACTTAGATGAGCTATCCACATAAGACAGTGGAAATATTATTTTTTAGGTTGGCTAATGGGTACATGAACATCCGTATTCTACTTCTTTCTTTTGAACTGGAGAGATGGCTTACCGATTAAGAGCACTGGCTGCTCTTACAGAGGACCCAGGTTCTGTTCCTAGCACCCACATGGCAGCTAACAACTGACTATAACTCCAGTACCACTGGATCTGACACTCTCTTCTGGCCTCCACAGGCAGTACATGCATAAATATACTTACATGTATGCAAAATACTCATTAACACAAATAAAATAAAATTTTTAGAAAGAACTACTTTTGTTGTTGTTTTGAGATAGGGTCTTATGCAGCCCGGGCTTATCTTAAATGCACTATTTAGCAGAGCTTGCGCTGGAACTCCTAATCCTCCTGCCACCACCTGCCAAGTGCTGGCATTAGGGGCATGCGCCCCCACGCCAAGCTCTTCATTTTACTTTTGTGTGTTTGAAAATTACCACTAAAACAAAAAGTCCCACATATTGGAACTATTAAATAGTATTCCCTGGAAGAACTGCAGCAAACTATGGAGAGAAAGGACTGGGACCAATAGTGAGAATAGGGTCAATCTAACCTAAAATGTTTTCTGTATCTTTTAATTGTATAATTTAGACATTTTAAATTAGCGCGATATTCACATAGCCAGACTTGGTGGCTCACACCTCTTATCCCAGCACTTGGAAGCAGAGGCAGTATTGCTGTGATTTCAAGGTCACCTGGCCTCAGAGTGAGACCCCATTTTAAAATAATGATAATAATAAGAAGAAGAAGAGTAATAATTATCACATAAATCATCATGAGTCCATGGATGAATTAGTCCAGTAAATATCCTATTCAGAACTGACATCTTTTTCCACTCAGAGCCCAAAATGGCACAGTGGGAGATGCTGCAGAATCTTGAGAACCCATTTCTGGACCAGCTGCACCAACTCTACTCACAAAGCATCCTACCAATGGATGTCCGACAGCACTTGGCTGCCTGGATTGAAGACCAGAACTGGTGAGGACTTCAGGAGTTCAGGAGGTTTCTTCCAAGCTCCCTAGATCCTAGAAACATCCTGGGAGTGATCAGAAGACCTTGGGACAGCATCTGCTTTACAGAGATCTAATCTTGTCATTCCTGGTCCTCAGGAGTGCCGCTGTGCTAGGCAATGACAATTCCATGGCCAATATGCTATACTTCCACATCTTGGACCAACTGAACCAGTGTGACCACTACAGCCCAGATCCTGATTACTTTTTACTACAGCATAACTTGCGAAAGTTCAGCCGGGACATTCAGGTACCTGGAGAAGTTAGGAATGACTGGGTAGAACTATCCACTGAGTGTAGAGTAAGAACTGGGGTATGGAATAGTCCTTGGAGGTACAAAGGTCGGAGAGCACACCTGGGAAAGGAGGACAGAGTCTAAACTTCAGGCCTCACCTCACTGGTGGAGAAAAAGCCTGAGTCTAGGTGGTACTGTTGGGAGAGGACTAGAGACCCTGAAAGGGGGAAGACACTAGGGACAGTGAAGAGGAGGTCTAGGTTAGCAGGTCACTGACGGTGCTTAAATGAGATCAGTCCTTCTGCTTTTCTTACTTAGACCTTTCCCCATGGCCCCACCCAGTTGGCTGAGATGATCTTTAATCTTCTTCTGGATGAAAAAAGAATTCTGAATCAGGCTCAAAGGGTTCAAGTGGTAAGAACAATTTGGTGGTAATGTTGGAAGCTCCTGGAATAGCAAAGGACCATACAGAAGACTTAGGGATTTTGTCTTAGAACAGGATCTCCTGACATCCCATGATATAATTTCAGTCCAGATTTTAGGGATGAAAAAAATCAGAGTTCAAATGTGTTCAGAGCCTCTTATTTCAGGAGCAAGACAGACCAGCTGTTGAAGCACCAGTGGAGAGCCAACAGTTTGAGATTGAATCCCGGATCCTGGATTTACAGACTGTGGTGGAGGTTGGTAGATAGGACAGGCACTGGGGTAGAGAGGATGTAGCTTTTCTGCCCCCTTAGAACAGCCTTATTGGGGTCCCATCTCCTCCACAGATGTTGGTGAAGTCTATCCGGCAACTGAAAGACCTGCAGGATGTCTTCAGCTTCAGATACACGATTCAAAGTAGGTTCACACAGAGAGGGGTGGGGAAAAGGGGGTCTTCTGGGAGGCCTAACCTGGACAACAACTGAAATGGAAAGCTCCACCAGCAGCAGCCACCTGTGGTCCTGCTGCCATGCAGAGCAGAAGTGCCAGGGTGTGTTGTAGAGGGGCGGACTGGAGATGTAGCTGAGGGTGGCTGGCTGTGCTGGAGGAGATGCAGAGAGAACGACCTCAGCAGGTGGAGTAGGGTTCTGGTCTGTTTGCCATTTGCCTGAAGGCCCCAGATGCATGTGCCTTGCCTGGTTTCCCCTTATTCTCCGTTGATCATTTCCCATTCTTAACTGAGGTGCCGACCAACAAAGAGTGGGATGGGCTGGTGTGACTCCTCTTCTGCCTTTCAGAGAAGACATCCTCTCTGGACCCCCATCATAGCCAGCAGCTGCAACTTGTGCAGAAAACTGCCAACGACCTGGATAAAATGAGAAAGGTGAAAGACAGAGCACGGAGGGAATGGGCAGCAGGAACTAGGAGGATGGAGGGCTCTGGCTCTGGGGGCTCTGGCCCCTTAGCCTTGGCTTTTTTTCTTCATCAGCTGGATGATGAAGGGTGGTTGAGAGTCACTTAACACTAATATGTCTCTTTTCTAGGAGGTGCTGGATACCTCCAAAGCCCTAGTTGGCCGATTAACCACCTTGATCGACCTTCTGCTGCCAAAGTTGGATGAGTGGAAAGAGCAGCAGCAGAAGTCCTGCATCGGAGCCCCGTCATCTGACCTCAAGCTGCAGCAGCTGGAAGAGTGGTGAGACAAAAAGATAGTTCTTCCTGTCCTCATGATACTCCAGCCCTAGCCCTAGCCACTCCTTGGGATGTTCTGTAGGCTGTGATGCCCTATGAAGAGCAAGTACTGGGCTGGGGTGGGGCTCAGTGGCAGAGTGCTTTCGTTGCCTGCACAAGTCCTGGGTTTGATCACCAGCACAGAACGAGGAAGGGAAGGGGCAGAAGCAGGTGGGGGTGGAGACTGCAGCAAGTGATGTCTTCTGCCTTTTACCCCCACAATTCAGGGAGACTGGAGCAGTCTTTACTTTGGTGAAGTAATGAAGAGTAATGGGTTCATCCATATCTTGTTTCTCTTTCCTTTCATCTTTTTATTTATTGTGTGTGCATGTGTGTGTGTGTGTGTGTGCGCGCGCGCGCTGCGGATCAAACCCAGGGCCTTGAGAATGTTAGACTAAAGCTCTCTCACTGAGCTTCATCTCCAGCCTTTGTTTTTTTGAGACATTATCTCACTCTGTAGTCCAGGCTTCTTCAATCCTGATACCCTCCCGAGTCCTGCTTCCACCTGTCCAGTGCTGAGATTACAGGGGTGTGCCACCACAACTAGCTTTTAGTTTTTTAAATGGGGTCCTGCTATGTTACTAATCTCAAACTCCTGGGCTCAAGTGATCCTCCCACCTCAGTCTCTCAAGTAAGTGGGACCAAAGGTGCAGGCTCTTGCCCCTTGCCTTCTCTTTCCTTTTTAGTCCTCCAAGAAATATATTACCTCTTTTTTTTCACTGCAGTAAATACAATGCCAAGAAATAGAGGGAGGAAATGAAAGCGAGACAGTGAGGGGAGAACACAAGCAGGGACTGGAGATGGAGCTTGGAGAGTGTTTACCTAGCAGATGTGAGGTCCTGGGTTCAATCCCAGCCTGGGGAAAAAAAAAAAAACTGTAAAAAATGGAAATCATCAGGCCGAAGAGATGACTGAGTTGAGAGGACTGGCTGGCTGGGAAAGGTGGTACACTCGAGAGGCAGAGGCATGTGTGTCTCTGCGAGATTGAGGCCAGCCTAGCTGCATAGAGAGTTCCAAGCCAGCTGGGGCTACAGGGAGAACATGTCTAAAAACAAACAAACAAAAAAAAGCAAAGAAAGGAAAAAGAGCACGGGCTGCTCTTGTAGATAATCCAGGTTTTATACGACGGCTAACAACCATTCTTAACTCCAGCTCCAGGGAATCCAGCACCCTCTTGTGGCCCCCATGGGCATTGTATGACATGGGTGCATTTGCATATATGCAGGCCAAAATCACATAACAAATAATACACATAAAAAAATAAAAAGATGTATTTGTAATATTTATTTATGTATATGTGTGTCTGTATGTTAGCATGTGCATGTACATGTGGGTGCCCGTGGAGGCCAAAAGAGGATGTTGGATCCTCTAGAGCTGGAATTGCAAGAGTTTGTGAGACACCCAACGTGTGTTAGACCTTGTTTTGAAGAGACATAAAACAGAGTCTGGGGAAACAGCTCAATCAGTAAAGTGCTTAGCGCTCAAGCATGAGGACTTGAGTTCAGATTCTTACCATCTACGTGAAAGCTTCCCTACCTAGGGAAGTGTGTGCTTATAATTCTAACACTTGTAGGCCAGCCTAGCCTCATTGTTCGGCTCCAGGTTAAGTGAAAGACCCCGGCTTAAAAATAGAAAGCCAGGCATGGTGGTGCATGCCTTTAACCCCAGCACTCATGAGGCAGAGGCAGATGGCTCTCTATGAATGGAGAACCTAGTCTACATAACACATTCCAGGCCAGCTGGGGCTACAGGGAGACCTTGTCTCAAAAAGAACAAAAAATAAGTAAATAAATAAATAAGATGGAGAGCAATTGAAGAACTACACCAAGTGTCAGCCTCTAGCTTCTACCTGCATACACACAAATACACACACACACACCTGTGTAACCACACACACAAAAACAGACCAGGAAAATCACAGAGTTGATGAAGTGCTTGCTGCACAATCCTGAAGAGCAAAGTTTGATACCCAGCATCCATGTAAAAAGCCAGGTATGGTGGTATATGCTTATAATCCCCCCACAGGGAAGGCAGAGACAGAGGATCCCTGAAGCTTGCTGACCTGCCGGCCTAATTTAATCTATAAGGCCCCATTCCTGAGAAACCCTGTTTGAAAAAGCAAGGTGAGCCAGGTGTGGTGGTGTACAACTTTAATCCCAGCACTTGGGAGGAAGAATCAGAAGGGATTCTGTGAGTTCAAGGCCAGCCTGGTTTACATAGGGAGTTCCAGGCCAGCTGGGGTTAAAGGGAGACTCTGTTTCAAAAAGACAAAAAAGAAAACAAACAAAGTGAATGATTCCTGAGGAATGACATCTGTAGTTGACTTCCAGCTTCTATTCACAGGTGAACATACATGCACACACACTCACACATACATATAAAAAAATAAATTTAAAAGACATAAAACAGCCTGGCAAGATGCATGTGCATCCATGTGCAAAGGCACTTGCTGTTAAGTCTGACAATATGAGTTCATTCTCAAGATTCATATAGTGGAAGGAGAGAATTGGTTCCCTCCAGTTGTCTGACCTGCACATTCATGCTGTGGTATATGCACATACATGTACAGAAAAGAGATAAAACGTGATGCTTTTAAAAAAGCATAAAACAATGTGTTGGAGACATGGCTCAGTGCTTAAGCTTGCTGCTCTTCAGAGGACCCTGGTTTGGTTCCCAGCACCCACATGGCAGCTCACAACTGTCTGTAGCTCCAGTTCCAGATGATCCAATGCCTTCTAGTCTCTACAGGTACCAGACATGCACATGGTACATATACATAATGCAGCTAGTCATACATTTTAAAAAGCATAAGACAAGATGGCCATGGTGGCACATGCCTTTAATCCCAGGGCCCAGGTAACAGAGGCAGGCAGATCTCTGTGAGTTTGAGACCAGCTTGGTCTGTGTAGTGAGTTCCAGGCCAGCTATACCTATCTAATAAGATCTTGTATCAATAAAACAAGATGGTTCCAGGGCTTGAGAGATAGCTCAGTGGTTAGGAGCACTTGCTGCTCTTGCAGAGGACCCAGGTTCATTCCCAGCACCCACATGGTGGCTAACAACTATCCATAACTATAGTTTCAGGGAATCTGATGCCCTCTTCTGACCTCCATAGGAATTGCATGACATGGGTGCACCACATACATGTAAGCATAACACTCATACACATAAAACAATAAAATATTTTTTTTAAAGATGGTTTCAATGGTTCCAAGATCATGGGTTATGGGTTCTGTTGTCAGACTTACTGGAATTACATAAAAGGGTCATCTCTGATTGGTTGTATGACCTTGAGCAAGTCACTTCCCTTTCTGTGCATCAGGTTTATCATATATAAAAGGGGATTTAATAATAATATCTATATTATAGAGTGAGGTTGTGAGGATGAAGTATATTAAAAATGTATGAAGTATTTCTCATACAGAGCAGGCAATATATTAAAGTGAACTATCAAGCTGGGGAGATGGCTTTGTGGGTAAAGTACATGCTTTGTAAGCATGAAGATCTGAGTTCAAATTCCCAGCACCAGGTGGGCAAAAATGAGCAGATACCCAGAGCCTGCTGGCTAGTCAGTCTAGCCAAGATGATGAGCTCAGTTCAGAGAGAGACCCTGTCTCAAAAAGAAGTGGAAAGCAATTCAGGAAGACACTCAGTTCTGATCTCTACACCTGCACGCACATATGCACACACTGCACAAAGTAAAATGTCACTGTTAATAAACCTCTTACTGATTTTTTAATGAAAATAGCTTTGAGTTTCAACCTTTGGATTAAGAATCATGCTAAATAATCTATTTTATACTTCCCAGATTCTGTTTGTTTTGTTTGTGTGTGACAGGGTCTCCTGTATTCCAGGTTGGCCTTGAACTCACCAAAGATGAACTTCTGACCCTCTTGCCTTCACCTCCCCAGTGCTAGAATTCCAGGTGTGTGCCCCCGTGCCCTGTTTACGCAGTGCCGGGAAACAAACCTAGGGCTTTGCATGTTCTGCCAGCTAAGCTATATCTCTACTCCCTTGTTTTTGTTTTTTGAGACAGGGTCATGTTATAACCTAGGTTGGCTTCAAACTCACAATCCTGCTTCAGCCTCAAGAGTACTGGGATGGAATACCACACCTGGCCCTGGATTCTTTTTTTTTTTTTTTCAGTTTCCAGTAGTTAAAGGAGATCTCTCAGGACCTTTCCCTCTCTCTGGATTCTATTACCCAGGTTCACTGCTGGAGCAAAACTGTTGTTTCACCTGCGGCAGATGCTGAAACAGCTAAAGGATCTGGGACACATGGTTCAGTATCAGGGTGACACTTTTGAAAAAGGGGTGGACCTGCAGAATGCTCAAGTCATGGAGTTGCTACAACGTCTGCTCCAAAGGTCTGGTAGCCTGGGAAGTCTCTGTGGGGAGAGGAACAGGGAAGAGAGAGACACTGAGCTATACATTTTCTCTACATATCTTCCCCTAGAGCCTTTGTGGTGGAAACTCAGCCCTGCATGCCCCAAACTGCCCATCGGCCCCTCATCCTGAAGACCGGAAGCAAGTTCACTGTTCGAACAAGGTTAGCACTCCAGACTCCGCCTCCTTTCCCAACCCTGCCATTGTGCGTTTTCTGACTTTATAGACCCTTTTGCTCTTGAGATTTCCTTCTCTTTCCCTTAAATTCATCTAATTCTTCTACACCATATTTTTTCTAAACATCTGACCTCGTCAGGAGTTTGAGATTGACCATATTTTCCGTTTCATCCTCTTCTCCCCCAGGCTGCTAGTGAGACTCCAGGAAGGCAATGTGTCACTCACAGCAGAAGTCTTCATGGACAGGTATGTGGAGGCAGGTGAAGGATGTGACTAAGGTAGCCAGTGGGACATAGGCTGGTGGTGTGGTGGAGGTGTTCACTCTACAACAGAGCCCTTAGGCTGCCTTCTTTACATGTCATGCTACCTTACAGAAGCAATAATGCCTCTTTCTCGTGGAACACATGGTAACTACCATTTAGCATGTCTTGGACTTGTTTAATTGTACTAATAACCCCATGAATTAGGTATTAACCAGTAGCAGACAAATAAGGGACTGGGCTCAGAGATGCTGTGTCTCCTCTGCCAGGTCACATAGCTAGTAAGTTCTAGAGGTTGGTTTGAACCTAGGTCTATCTGACCACAAAGAGTAAATTCCTAGTTACTTTTACCTCCCAGTGATTTTTTTTTCTTTCTTTCTTCTTTTCAGGAATCCTCAGTTACAAGGGTAGGTACCTGATGAGGACACCCACAAACATTTGCAGAGTTCATGACCTGCACAAGCACACTTGGCCACCCTGGTCAGGGCACCGACACGGAAGACGGGGACCTGGGTGGGACATGGACAAAGGGAAAGGAAATAGAATTTTTGTTTTCCTGATATTTGTTTTCACAGTTTTATTTGGGGGGACTAGAGAGAGAGAGAGAGAGTATATGTGTAGGTCAGAGGACAACTAGTGCAAGTCTATTCTCTCCTTCAACCATCTGTGACGCCATCTCACTTGCCCTTTCCTACTGATATTTTAAACTAAGTCTGAGCATGGGGTGGTGGCCCAGGCCGGTAATTTGAGCACTTGGGAGGCTGGAGCAGGAGGATCACTGAGAACTCAAGGCCAGCCTGGGCTATGATAGTGAGACCTTGAGTCAAGAAAAAAGAAGTAAAGATAAAAGGGGAGGGGAGGGAGGAAGAAAGGAAGGAAACACAAAAGACTAATCGACTCTCTTCTTTGTCTCCATATCCCCTGCCCCTGGAACAGCTTCCGAAAGTTCAACATTCTGACCTCCAACCAAAAAACCTTGACCCCTGAGAAGGGACAGAGACAAGGCTTAATTTGGGACTTTGGCTTCTTGGTAAGAAGGGTCTGTAGAATTGGTTTCTAGTCCAAAGGTAGAGATGGAAGAAGTGTCCAGGTCTTGAGGTGAAACGTGGATTCTGAGGACCCAGGGTCCCCACCGGCATTCTTTCCCCTCATTTCACAGACGCTGGTGGAGCAACGTTCAGTTGGTGCAGGAAAGGGCAACAATAAGGTAAGGTCGGGAGCTTGCCAAAGCATAAGGTGAGGCCAAGGACTTGCCAAAGGGCCCTCTGATCTCTGCGTCTCCACAGGGGCCCCTGGCTGTAACAGAGGAGCTACACATCATCAGCTTTACAGTCCAGTATATGTACCAGGGTCTGAAGATGGAGCTGCAAGTGAGTGCAGGGGAGCAGGGAAGACTGAGCGGTCACACGGAGGGGAGGCGAAGCGGTCACACGGAGGCACACGGAGGGGATAAACCAAAGTCTCTTGGGGTGCGATGATCACTTTGCCAAATGTGTCTAGTTAGTGACATTCCAATCCACCACTGTGGTTCTGTCTTCTTCCCAGACGGACACTCTTCCTGTGGTGATTATTTCTAACATGAGCCAACTCTCCATTGCCTGGGCCTCTGTCCTCTGGTTCAATATGCTCAGTCCAAACCCCCAGGTAGGAGGTGAGGCTGACAGGTGAAGGGTAGAGAAGAGGGTGTGTGGAGGGTTGATGCAAAGGGCTGCTTCTAAGACGTCTCGCCCTTTCTCTACCTGTGCAGGACCAGCAGTTCTTCTGCAAACCTCCCAAGGCCCCTTGGAGCTTGCTGGGGTCTGTTCTCAGTTGGCAGTTCTCCTCCTATATTGGCCGAGGCCTCAATTCAGAGCAGCTGGGCATGCTGAGGAACAAGCTATTTGGTACAGTTCTTTCTTGTCTCTTAGACTATCCCTATATTTAGTCTCCCGCTGGACTGTGTCCTATACCAGGACTTCTACCTGGCCTTGTCTCCTTCAGTCATCTGAACCGTCTGTGACTGTCCCACAGGAAAGAACTGCAAGATGGAGGACGCATTGTTGTCCTGGTCGGACTTTAGTAAGGTAGCTCCCTGAAGCCTGTGCAGCCATCTCTGGTCCCCAATCCAAATGCTGGCCCTGCCCCTATCCCGCACCAGAGGCAACCCTACATCCCTTCCTGTCTTTCTGTCCCTCCTTCAGCGAGAAAGCCCCCCTGGCAAGATTCCATTCTGGACATGGCTGGACAAAATACTAGAGCTGGTGCATGACCACCTGAAGGATCTCTGGAATGACGGGTAAGGCTTTGGTCAGCCTTCCTTCCCTGTGTACAGTGGCTATTTTTTCCTGGGCTCAGGAGTGGACTTTTGCGCCCCCTTGTGGCACACAGGAAGCGACCAAAACTGGTGCGAGGTCCCATTAGTAATCATTGTGGCTGATAGTTGTCGAGTGTCTGCTGTGTTCCAGAGCCTGCTGGGTGCTTTCATGAATTCTTTCTTGGAGTCCTTAGAACTACATTGGGTGGCGGGTGTTGCACCTTCAGTTCAGTATGAGGAAACCAAGTCATAGAGAAACTAGGAACTTGCCAAAGGAACAGAGTTGGGATTCAAACCCAGGCCTGTGGGATGCCAAGGCCATGTTCTGCCTGCCGATTTGCACACCGTCTGGACTTTATTCTTTTTAAAATATATTTATTTTGTGTGTGGGGGGGAGTTGGGAGTATGGCACACGCGTCCCCTTGCCGCAAAGTGTGTTGGGGCGGGGGTCAGAGGATAGCTTACCAGAGTGGGTTCTCGCCTTCCACCATTTGGGTACTGGGGATTGAACTCAAATAGTCAGGTTTGGCAGCATCTTGTGGTCCTTCCCCTGACTTTGATAGGGTACTTTTCATCTGTGTGTCCTCACGCAGTCCCCACATCTCTTCAAATCCTGGAAGTAGGGCTATTCCACTAAAGTTTTGTGACTTTGCAAAAATGGAAAAGTGCGTAAACAACAGAAATGGGACCAAAATCCAGTGCTCATTTGGATACAAAGGGGACAGAGGCCCTGGGATCTTATGACGGCTTTCTCTCTTCCAGTCGTATCATGGGCTTTGTGAGCCGGAGCCAGGAGCGTCGACTGCTGAAGAAGACGGTCTCTGGCACCTTTCTGTTGCGCTTCAGTGAATCTTCTGAAGGCGGCATTACCTGCTCCTGGGTTGAGCACCGGGAGGATGGTCAGCTCCTCTGCCGTCCCTTGCAGCCTCTGCTTTCTGCCAGACCTACCTGTCCTCTGACCCTCTGCCTCTATTGGACTTTCTGGGCTCTGTCTTGGATCCCTTAGCAGCTTTAAGCTTGGGTAGACAGGAAGGGGAGCTCAAAAGCTAGCCTTGTCTCTAGCTCACTTGTTCTCTATCCATTCTGCAGATAAAGTGCTCATCTACTCCGTGCAGCCCTACACCAAGGAGGTGCTGCAGTCTCTTCCTCTGACTGAAATCATCCGCCACTACCAGGTTCTTGCTGAAGAGAACATACCAGAGAACCCGCTGCGCTTCCTCTACCCCCGAATCCCTCGGGATGAGGCTTTCGGGTGCTACTACCAAGAAAAAGGTGGGAGCCACTGACATGCATCCTTCCTAGATTTCAAGAATTCTCAGATGTTTATAAATCCAGCTCCCTCCTTTCGCTCATGGGACACTGATTCCAAGAGCTGTTAAGAGATTTGCCACTGTGCATACTAGTTAGTAGAGAGATATGGGTGTCAGGGCCATATTAAGCACTGGGAGAATTTTGCACTGTGTGTTCAGCACATCGACCTGCCCCACCTCCTGCCTGTCTCCACAGTTAACCTCGAAGAACGGAGGAAATACCTGAAACATCGGCTCATTGTGGTCTCTACCAGGTGAGATACGAGCTTTACCCATCCTTCCCCCAAATCCTCTTTGATAGAGTGGCCTACCCTGCCCAATTCCAGTCCCTCCAGCCTCTTTGGCCTACTCTGACCCCGACTCCAGCCTGCTTGTGTCACTCCATTTTGTCTCTCCTGTCGTAGTTTCCTGCTGCCATCTTTTCCTGTTGTCCCCACCTTCAGTAAGGGGTCATAGTCACTGGTGTTAAAAGGACCCTGCTTGATGCCAAGCGTAGGACTAGAATTCCTAAAGACATTTTTTTCCTTTAATCCTTACGAGGATCCACTGGCGTAGGGAGGAACAATGGCTGCATTTGTTGAGGGTGGGTTTTTGCTGGATACTGGGCTAAACACTTTCTGTGTGTTTTCTCATTTGGTGGAATCTTTGCACTTGGCCTGTGAGGTAGTCACTGTGACTCTTAGCACTGAGGAAATTGATTTAGTGTTTGAAGCATCATTCGGAGGGAACCATGGCTATTGAATAATTCTGGTCTGTCCCTTGTTCATCACTGATTGATTGATTGGTTCATTAGTTGATTTGGATTTGGTTGTTGTCGGTTTATGTTTTGGAGTTTTCTTGAGGTAGGGTCTCACTATGTTGTCCTGGCTGACCTGGAACTTACTATGTAGACCATCATCTTTCCTTTTAGACAAGGTCTCATGTAACTAAGGCTGGCCTTGAACTCCTGATTCTTCTGCCCCAGCCTCCCAACGGCTGGGATTATACCCCCGTTTCAGTTTGTGTCCTTTTGTCTTGTTTTTTGAGATAGGATTTCACTATGTAACAAGACTAGTCTGAAACATACTATGTAGCCCAGGCTAACCTTGAACTTGGGAGTGTGTTCCTGCCTCAGACTCCCAAGTGCTAGGATTATTATGGGTGTAAACCACCCCACCTGACATTTTAGATTCTTTTAATTAGCTGTTCTAACTATGTAATAATATCCCTTTGTCATCTTGATTCTTTTTCCCTGGTGATTGAGATACTGAACACTGTTTTTCTACATACTTTGTCATTTATGTATCGTTTGTTGAGAAGTGTCTATGCAGATCTTTGGTTTAAGCTGGTGTGGTGACACATGTCTGTAATTCCCATGGGAGAATGAAAGAGGAATTGAGTGTTGGAGGCCACACTGTGTTACCTATAAGTCCCTGAGTCCCTTTCCCAATGAAAAAAGAATAGATCTTTGTCCTATTTGTAAATCAGATTATCTGGAGTTTTTGTTTTTGTGTGGGTTTTTTTTTTTTTTTTTTTTTTTGCTGTAGAGTTTTCTAGTTCTTTATAGATCCTGGATTTTAATCTCTTGAATCAATAGTTTGCAAATATTTTCTCCCATTCTGCAGGTTGTCTGTTAACTCAGCTGATTGTTTCTTCTACTATGCAGAAGCTTTTTCATTTGATATACTTCCATTAGTCTGCTTTTGCTTTTATTTCCTGTGTGGGGCTCGTGAAAAACAGTGTCACCTATCTCAGCAGTTAAGCACGCTGGCTGCTCTTGCAGCGGACTGGGTTAGATTCCAAGCACCCGCATGGTGGCTAACAACCATACATAACTCCAGTTCCAGGGAGATCCGATGCCCTCTTCTGACCTCTGTGGGCATTGCATGACACAGGTGCACCACCTACATGCAGGCAATACACTCATACATATAAATTCTTTAAAAAAAAGGAAAACATTATCACCTACATAGTCAGTTCCAAACCAACTGAGGCTGTGGGAAGACCCTGTCTCAAACAAACATTATTACCTATACCAGTGTCTCAAGGTGTTTCCCTTATGTTTTCTTTGGGTAGTTTTATAATTTCACATTTTACATTTAAGTCTTTGAACCCTCTTGTGTTAAGATTTATTTTATTATTTCAAATTATGTATGTTTTGTGTGTGTGTGTGTGTGTGTGGATATGTGCATATGATTGCAGTTGCCCAAGGAGGCCTTGGATCCCCTGGAGCTGTTGCAGCTGTGAGATGCCGAGCATAAGTATTGGAAACCAAACTGAGATTATCTGCAAGGGCAATATACACTATTAACCACTTAACTATCTCTCCATCCCTGTTGTTTTTTATTACATTTATTTATATGTGTGTGCGACACACACATGCCACAGCACATGTGTAGAGATCAGAGGACAATTTTCAGGAGTTGATTCTCTCCTTCTACCATGTGGATCCTGGGCATTGAACTCAGGGTGTCAGGCTCAGCAGCAGGTGCCCTTACTTGTTGACCCATCCTTTTTTGTATATGGTGAAGGACAGAGATCTAGTTTCATTCTTCTGTAAATGGAGGTCTAGTTTATTGAAGAGGCCATGCTTTCTCCAATGTATGCTTTTGACACCTTTATCAGAAATTATATGGCTCTAGATTCATGGATTTGCTTCCAGGTTTATATTTTCTTTCACTGGCCTGTTTGTTTTATGCTATAGCCATATAGCATATACTTTTGGTTACTATATCTTAGTAGTATTTTGTTATCTTTGTTTTGAAACAGAGTCTCATATGCCTCAAGATTACTGTATGACTGAGACTGGCTTTGAACTCCTGCTCTCCCTGCCTCCTCCTCCCAAGTGCTGGGATTGCAGGCATGTGTCCCTGTGCCCACATTGTAGTATTTTAAAGGTCTGGTACTGTGATGCCTCCAGCTTTATTCTTTTGCTATTAAGGTCTTTTGTGATTACATGTGACTTTTGGTATTTTTTTCTATTTCTTGGAAGAGTGTCATTTGGTATTTTGGTGGAAATTGCAATAAATTTATAAGTCACTTTGACTGATATCCCAGAATTCTGCATTTAGCCATCCTTCTGCCCTTCAAGAATTTTTATGTATCAGGCTGGGCATGGTGATGCATGCCTTTAATCCCAGCACTCAGGAGACATAGACAAACGGATCTCCATGAGTTCCAGGCCAGCTGGAGTTACAAGAGACCCTGTCTCAAAAAGGTTTTTTAAAAATTTATGTATCATGGTTCACATTTAAATGATAATGTAACACTCACTCAACTAGTAAATGATGGGATTCAAACTAACAAGCTTTATTCCAAGGCCCAGGGGGGAAACATGCCTATAATTTCAGCCCTCAAGAGGTGGAGAGCTCCTCTTGCTTCCTTAGACTAGAGACATAGCTTTTGCTCTTCCATCTTCACCTCATCTTATCCACTGAATTCTGCTCTGTTATCTCTCTTGGTATACCTAGACAAGTGGATGAGCTGCAGCAACCACCAGAGCTTAAACTGGAACCAGAACTGGAGTCATTAGAACTGGATCTGGGACTGGTGTCAGTGACAGAATTAGGACCAGACCGGGAGTTAGAGCAACTGCTGAAGGCAAGACTGGATCTGGGGAAAGAGCTGGAGCTAGACCCCTTACTATGCATGACCCCACAAACAATGCTGGGGCCAGACCCGAAACCTGTACTGCAGCGATTGCCAGAGCCACATTTGCCGCAAGATCTGCAACAGTTGAATACAGTGGAACCACCAGAGCTTAAACTGCAACCAGAACTGGAGTCATTAGAACTGGATCTGGGACTGGTGTCAGTGACAGAGTTAGGACCCGACCTGGAATTAGAGCCACTGATGAAGGCAGGACTAGATTTGGGGAAAGAGCTGGAGCTAGACCCCTCACTAAGCATGACCCCACAAACAATGCTGGGGCCAGACCCGAAACCTGTATTGCAGCGATTGCCAGAGCCAGATTTGCCGCACGATCTGCAACAGTTGAACACAGTGGAAATGGAAAGTAAGTGATGGGACTGGGCGGGGAAAGGGGGATCCCCTTATCCTACCTCTCCTCCTGCACCCAAGTTTCAAACTCTTCCTTCATATCTTCCTTCATATCTTTTATTAGGAAGTTCAAATACCTCCCCTAACCCACCTTGCTCCTCCGTTTCCCAAGAGCCCCTGCAAGCCTATCCGTGCCTTCTGGCCATGCTCCCTCACTTTCCCTTCTGGATTGGGCACTTCTAACTTGGATCTGGGCCTGACTTTTCTCTCTGAATTTTCAAGTCTTCAGAAACAACGTAAAGATTGTTGATATCATGCCCCATGGTGACCCACTACTGGCTGACCAGAGCATCATGGATGAGGCCTATGCTTCCTGCCCTAGCCATTTTGATGTGGATGGACCATTGATTCCTTCTGATGACTAGGAACTACATTTCTTCTGTTATTTCTGTATCTTTTGCCCTGCGGACCTTCCATATAAGGCTGTTGTTCCAAGGATAGAAAAATCAGCTGGGTTAACCATAAACTTTGGAATAAGAGTTGAAAGTATAACATGGTAACAAAAGGGCATCAAAGAATCAAAATGCTGGCCAGGCATGGTGGCCCATGCCTTTAATCCCAGTACTCAGGAGGCAGAGGCAGGCAGATCTCTGTGAGATCAAGACGAGCCTAGTCTACATAGTAAGTTCCAGGCCAGATGGAGACCCCATCTTAAAAAAAAAAAAAAAAAAGAAACAACAACAAACCCAGAACAAATGCTCACTGTCATCTTGATAGGATCCTGAGGCTGCCTGCTGTGCTGGGAGACACAGGGGTCCTGAAGGCAGGCCAGGACATTTTGGGGATTTTCAGAGTCCAAGGCAATGGCATCTTTTCAGCATGGAAGGGTTTCAACATTGCAGTAACTGGTAAGGCTACTGGTGCAAAGCAGCACTGGGTATATGTGGGTTGCACAGAGATGGCGGATTCCTGCTAGGTCGTAGCTATTTTATTACTAAGATATACTACCATCTTTTGTATAATAGATTGTTAACATGAAAAGAAAGCTTCTCTTTCTTGGGTGTGACCTGGGTAAAGACCATGTTCCTAGAACTTCCAACACTGAAGGTTTTTCATAGGCCTCTGGACCTCCTCATACTTTAGCCGTAGGTATGCTGGTGGTTCAGTTTGAGTGATAAATTGAACTTGTGGCTGTTTCCCGCCTGGCATGTCAGAAGAATGGTCCTATTCAGAAAGGGACTACTTATAATGAGGGGAAAGGCTGGCAAGCGCCTTGTCTGGTCATGAAGGACATGTCTGGCATAAGCAGCTGGAACGAGACCAAGGAGATGGTTGAGGAAGACACACAAAGGAGAGCAGAAGGGACTAAAAGCAAAGGCCACAGAGAAAGGTCCCTCTGACAACAGATGGAATTTTAAAATCTGGCCAAAAGCAAACTGTTTATTGTGCCTGAAGTGGTGGAAAGCCTTTGTTCCATTTCCGTGTAAACATTCCCTTCCATAACACCTTGGAGTCTTTTGTACATAATAATAAAACTTTTGTAAGAACAACCTAGAAGTTGCCTCTTCTCCAAACCGTTATTCCTCTGTTCCCAAAGATTAGTTCCTTATGGATAACAAGGACATCAACACACAGGCATTAGGTCATCAAATTGTGGCCTCTCCTACCCACTGCAGTACATCGTCTCTCTTTGTCATGTTCCTTCTCTCTTCCCTGCTTGGAACAACCATTTCTGCCCCTCTAATTCTTGGGACAGGGAGGGGATAGTTATAGAACTCTTCCACTATTACTCAGCTGGTTGGTGGCAAAGTCAAAACAACCTGGCACCATGGCATTTGCCTGTAATCCCCGAATTTGGGAAGTAGAGACAAGATTAGGCATTCAAGGTTCAGCTACATAGCAAGTTCCAGGACAGCCTCAGCTACATGAGACTATGTCCCAGAGGAGGGAAAAAACCCCAAATAAACCCAGATCTGTCTGACTCTAAGACGAGTATGAACCTTTATTTATTTATTTTTAAGCAACATGGTCTCTGTGTAGCCCTTGAATGCCCGGAACTCCTGCAGACCAGGCTAGTCCTGCACTTGCAGTGATCTTTCTCTCTTTATCTCCCCAGGACTGGATTATAGACACACAGCACTCTATCTGGCTTTGCTGGTTTGTTGTTAGCTTTTTGGAAACAGAGTCTCACGATGTAGTCCAGGGTGACAACAGCCACCTGCTGCAATCATCTGAGTGCTGGGATACAGGTATATGTCACCACACTAGCAAAGCTTTGATGCTGGGCCATGGAAGTAAGGGAAATAAACAGCACATTGTGGTATGTCCCTGACTCTAATCCCAGCACTTGGGAGGCCGAGACAGGAGGATCCTGGCTAACCTGGTCTATGTAGTAAATTAGTGAGACCCTGTTTTAAAAATCAAAAGAAATAATTACTAGCTTTTTCCCTTTTTTTTTTTCCAAAGACAATTGTAACTTCCCTTGTGTACCAAACCCCCCTCTGAGGGGCTTACAGATGTCCCTGAGGGCTTTGAGGAGTTACCGTCACCTTCCTGGAACACTCTTCCTGCTCAAAAATGAACTCTGAGGCTGGGGCTGTAGCTCATTGGTAGAGCACTCGCCTAGCATAATCAGAGCCCTTGGTTCAATCTCCAGCACCAAGATAAAATTGGAGCCAGGAGTCGTGGCTCACGTCTTTAATCCTGGCATAGAGGGAACAGAAGCAGGTGGATCTCTGTGAGATTGAGACCAGCCTGGGCTGTATAGCAAGTTCCAGGCCAGCTGGGACTACAGGGAGACCTTGTCTCAGACAAATAAGCAAATAAAAAAACCCAAAACCAAAATCACAGAAAAACTGAGCTGGATATGGTGACTCACAGCTATAATCTCATCAGTAAGGTAGGAAAATTGCCACAAGTTCAATACCAGGCTAGTGTGGAATCCTATCTCTAAAAAAGGAGAGGCAGGAAAAAAAAGCCAGACATGGTGACACAGGCCTTTAATCTCAGTGCTACAGAAGCAGAAACAGGCAGACCTCTGTGAATCCAAGGCTAATTTGGTCTCCAGAGCTAGTTCCAGGCCAGCCAGTGTTACATCGTGTGTCCCTGTCTCCAAAAAAGAAACCCTCCCCCCCAAAAAAAAAATATTTTAAAGTGATCAGGGGAGCTAGGAAGATGGTTCAGTGGGTAAAGTGCTTGATGTACAAATGTGAGAACCAGATTTTGGATCCACAGCATCCACATAAATGCTGGATGGGGATATTCCAGTGCTCAGGAGGCAGAGACAGGATGCCCAGAGCAAATTGGCTGGTTAGATTAGCCAAATCACTAAGTTCTAGGTTCTAGGGATAGACCCTGCCTCAATATATACAGTGAACATGATTGAGGAAGACACTCGACAACAACCTCTGACTTCCACTCGCATTTGTGTATACAAATACAAATGCACACAAACATACAAAAAGAACAACATATTGTGGAAATGGAGATGCCTATGGGGTGTCATTCAATAAACTCAACACCAAGAAATGTATCCTTTCAGAACTCAAATTTTCAGAGCTTTGATCACCCTCTACCAGAGCTGTCAAAACAGAAGAAATAGGTGCATATTATAATCACCTGGCCTTATTTTGCCTTTGTTTTCTTTTCCAACTATGCTTAGAAATTAGACTCAGTCACATAAATAATTTTTTATTGAAAAAATACATAATTCCTTATAAATATAATAAATAACCATCTTCTCTAAACTGACATGAGGATAAATAGTATGATTATTTTCCCTTCCCTCTTAATAAATATGAAACTTTGTCACAGGTTAGCATCATAAGTCAGTCCATACTGCTAACTGTTCAACATGTAAGTCAAGCGCTGTTAGGACTAATGGACGAGGTAGAGGTTTGCAGAGCATCCGTCATGTGGTACTGTGGAACCAGCCCATTTTTCTGAGTTATTCAGAAAAGCATAACTTTCTCTTTTCTTCTCTTTCTTTTAGATACTGGCCAGGCCGGGGCATGCTTTCCTGATTCTCTGGGCTTTCTCTTTCTCTGAACCCTCTTGCCCGACTCCGGCCATGTCCTTGCTTGCCAACTTCCATTGCAACAGGCATGGATTTCTCGCTTCCTCTTCTCTATCTTCCTCCTCCACAGAGCTGCTAAGATCTGCAGGTTGCCTACCTTGTTTTATTTTCCCCTTAAACTCTAATAAAATTGTCTTTAAGCTTAAAAAAAAAGGAATTTATGGACTAATAAACTTGTTGGCTCATAGACGTCTGGGTTGGTAGATTTATCTTGTCACTGATGAGCCATGGAAGCCTGAGTGCCGTCCTTAAGCTGTTGGCATTAGGGGCTCAGTCAGGGTTGTTGCTCCATGGGCAAAGACCCGGGCAGCTACAGCCACAAAGGCTTGGAGGCTACGAAGGATCTTGAAGCGGAGAAGGGGACGCTGCCACGGCTGGCTGGGACTTGGGCTGGGCATCTTCTGAGTCTCCCACTGGTGACCCCTGGGCTAAAAGGACACAGTACACAGTCAGAAAGAATCCTAGATCCTAAACTCCCAGCCACTGTCTGTGACACTAGCTAGCCCCATCTTCCAGATCCCTGGTTCATACCTGGAGGAGTTGGCTGAGGCCCCGTAGAGAGGTATGAAGCTGGCCCACAGGGCTATCAGGGAGTAGAGAAGGCTCCCCTGTGAAGATGTCTGAGTCCAGTAGTTGCTTATAAAACGTCAGACCTTGGTGGATCCTTTGCAAGCAGAACTAGGGAAAGAAAAAAAGCAATGAAAGAACATGGATACTCTCTTCCAGTCTCCTCCCCACCCCCCATATGTACACACACACACACACACACACACACACACACACACACTTCTTTCTTTTTTTTTATCTTTAGACAGCATTTCACTATCTCAGGCTGTGGCCTTAAACTTATTACACATAGCCCAGGCTACCTTCAAATTCACTGCAGCCTTCGTCCCTCAGCCTCCATCCATCCATTTCTCTATCATCTCAGACAAAGCTAAGCATCAAGATTCCAGGTTCATTCCTGCTCCCCTCAGGTCTCATGCCCCCAGCCTTATCTTCACGGTACCTGGCTATTGTCTTTGAGTCCTTGAGGATCACAACCATCCTCACATTGGATATGGGGAACATCATTTGTAGTCTCTTTGTCTCCCTCTTCTCTTAGAAGATCCTGGAATGGAGAAAAGAATGGCATCCCACTGTCTTCTGCCCTCTCTCATTCCCTGATGGCCTTCAGTCCTCCAGGTTCTCCCTAAGGCCAAGTTTCCACCAAACCTGCAGACTTGGAGGGCTTGAGAAGTTTCTGTTTGCTTCCAGGAGCTGACACTTACCATATGTCCCACTGGCAGATGTGCGCTCCAGGCCAGTGTGCAGAGCTTCTGAGAAAGCTGTTGGCACTGAGCCCAATCAGGACTGTTTTTCCCAGGCACCGCCAGGCCCTGCACAGTCCAGAGCAGCAGCAATAGCAGCATCAGAGCTCTGCAACTCAGCATCTTATTGCGTGCTTCTCAGATCTGGCTGGCTCTGTGATCTGCACCAGTCCCTGTGGAATCTCTCCACCTACCCTGCCTCTGAGACTGATCCTGTCATTCAGTTTCTAACCTGCTTCCTGTTGTTTTCCTCCCTTTGTCTCCCAGTCTTTTTAAGGTTTCTGCATTGTAAGGCCCGCCCTTTACACTAGTGAGTGACTCAGAGCAGGTGGGATTTCCCTCCCTGCATCATCTCTCTTTGTGGAGAGCCCAGGTAAGCCTCCTCAGTCCCAGGGGAAGTGAGTAGAGAGGTTGCTGTGGCTAGAGGCCTAAGATGGGACACATGTGTAATGCTCTCCAGGAATAGCAACGGGGAGGGGCGGGGGATATGCAACGAACATTTAAATTAATCTGGTGTCCAGTTCCTTCCTGTGTAAGTTGTCTCTGACATTTTTGCCTCTCAAAGCTTTGCTCCTACCCCACCCCTACTCTGATTTCCTCACTTCCTCCTGCCTGAGGAAAAATCAAAACCACATTCATTCATCTCCCAATGCCTTGGCAAGCTCAATTTGGAATGAAGTTTGGTTCTTGTGTGGAAACTGCTATGTAAGAATAACACTGAAAACAGTGTTATTTTCTGTAAATGGGCCTGGTTCTATAAGCAAGAGTAGACAAGAAGGTACTTCGTGATCTGGGAAGCTATACAAGTGCAGTGTGAGGTATTATTGCTTTACATCAGGCTTCACTGTAGAGAGAACACTTTGGGGAAGAGACTGTTGGCTACGTACCACTTGGTTTCTCAGCCCACTTCATAACCCAAGTTTTCATGAGCTCTGTGGAATTCAGGTAATGATTTTTTCAGGATCCCAGTTTAAACAAGGGTTGGAAATCCAACTTAGACATTCCAGCTTCCAGCCACTACCTTACACCTAGAAAGTCCATACATTCTGATGACCTTGGCTGGTCCTTCAGCCTATTGCATCCATGGGTAAAGTCCACTCATGGCTGATTTCATCACCCTCACTGATGCAACATCCAGGGAAACAGCTGAGTATGAGGCTGGACGTGGGAGGAGAGGGTGGTCTGAAGCTGGGACTGCCCCAACCCCACTGGAGGGTCCCAGAACAATTTGGACGTCAGAATGAGGCCATGGAATGACCACACAATGGGCTCTCAAAGCCTCCCCCAAAAGTTTATTCTTTTCTTCTAAGAAAACTAGCTGCAGTGGAGGTCTTCCTTCCCTTAGGACCATTTTTTTTTTCTTAAAATACGGAGTGCTTCATGAATTTGTTTGTCATCCTTGCACAGGAGCCAGGCAAGGCCATCAGCACAGGCAATTAGGTCATCAAATTGTGACTTCTCTCCTATCCACTGCAGTACATTTCTCTTGCTATGCTTTTTCCCTGCTTAGAGCAATGGTTTATTCCATTTAGACTCTTGGGACAAGGAGAACTATTCCACTATTACTCAGCTGGTTGATGGCAAAGTCAAGATATAACCTAGATCTGGCCAGGCACAATGGCATCTGCCTGTGATCTCAGCATATTGTCTGTTCTGTATTGTTTCAATTTTAGTATATGTTCTGTCAAACCAACAACCCCTTAGACTACTTAAAACTGCCCAATGAACTTCTGGTTCAAATATTAATGTGACTCTGTGACAATTCCACCTTTTCATGAAACATTCCCAGCATCTGAGAATTAGCTTGGTTTGGGGCAAAATGGTTTGTCTTTTTCTACACAGGATGGGCATAAATAGAATAAAGGAAATGAGAGAAGGAGGCATAGAGGGGCCTCTTTATTTTGTATAGTGTCTCATACCTTTGCTACCTCTGGCCCCCACTCTGAGAGTTCTAAAAGAGATGAAAGGTGAAAAGGAAGAGAAGGAAGTGGAACCCTGGGGGGTGGGATGAGAGGGATAGGGGTGAGTTAGAAGCACAGGGCTCTGCCTGTTTGTTTCACTTCCTGGTGCTGTAGAAGTTGAGTAGGAAGCAGGGTTCTTGGGGTGATTGTGGGACTGTCTTGTAGCTGGAACCACTTCAAGGCTATAGCTGACCTAGAGCTTCAAGAAGCCCTTGACGTCAGCTGGGCCTTAACCGTTATGCAAATCACATTCACAAGACACTCCTAGACAGGCCTTTCCAGCCGGGTGCTCAAATGAACAAATCCAGTTGAAGTTCCCCCAGGTGGTTAATAACAATGGCTAATAATGATGGCTGATATTTATCCAACTCTCACTTTATGACATATACTTGGTCTAAGCACTTTAGGAGTATTAACCTATTCAATTCTTACAATAAACCCTGTGTAGTAAGTATGATTATTATCCTCATACTACAGATGGGGAGACTGAGGTGCAGAGATCATTTAACACAGAACACAGGATTACAAAGAGGCTAAAATGGCAGTGCCAATAATTTGGTTTCAGATTCTGCTTTTAAAAAAGTTTTTTTTCAGTGTGTGTTGAAGGCACATGTGCACATGGCACTCGTGTGGCGCTCAGAGGAAAGCTTCATGGTGTCAGTTCTTTCTTTTCACCTTATGTGTGTATATGGGTTCCAAGGATTGAATGCGGGCTGCCGGGCACTTTAGCGGCAGCTGAGCCATCTCGCTGGTCTGGTTTTATATTCTGCTCACCCCCTCCCTATTTTCTGAATTTAATTTTTTTATTTTATGTGTATGAGTGTTTTACTAACATGTATGTAGGTGCACCCATGTCGTGCAATGCCCACAGAGGCCAGAACAGGACTGCTAAGCCATCTCTCTAGCACCCTCCTCCCTATGTTTTGTGGTTTGAAGATTGAACCTAGGCCTCACACATGGGAGGCAAGTGTTCTACTATTCATCTATATCCCAGGCCTCTTTTTATTTCCCTTTGTGCCTTTAAACTCACTATAGCTGAGCCAGGTCCTCAGGTTTGTTTGTTTGTTTGTTGCTTTTTTGAGTCAAGATCTCACTGTGTATTCCTGGTTGTCCTGGAGCTCGCTATATAGATCAGGCTGGCCTTGAATTCACAGAGGCCTGCCTCTGCCTCCTGAGATGGGATTAAAGGTGTGAGTTACCACTCCCAGTTTAGGTCTTCAGCTTTTGACCCTCCTACATTATCCCCAAGGATTACAGACTTGTACCAGGCCCAGCTCACATTGTGCATTTCTATTATTTTTGTTTGTTTGTTTTGTTTTGTCTGGCTGATTGGGTTTTTTTTGGATTTGTTTTACTTATAATGTGCGTTTGTATCTGTGTATGGATATGTGCACATGAATACAGGAGCCTGTGGAAGCCGGAGGTGCTGGATTCTCCTGGAGCTGGAGTTATAGGCAGATATGAACTGTCTGCCTGGATGCTGGGAACTGAACCTCAGTCTCCTGCAAGAAGAGTAAGCAATATTAACCACTGAGCCATCTTTCTAGCCCTTGTCTGTTTTTTGAGACAATCTTTTTTAGCCTAGGCTAGCCTCAAATTCTCTCTGTATCTGAGGATGATCTTGCACTCTGGATCCTCCTCTCTCCACCTCCCTGAGATTATAGGCATGTTCCATCATGCTTGGCTAGATTCCACATTTCAAATGATTGCATTATATTGAACACTGCAAACAGACCCAGGTGGAAGTAGATCTTGATTTATAAAGTAGTTTTTTTGAGTGGGGTATGGTGGCACACATCTGTAGTCCTAGCACTGGGGACATTAAGGCAGGAGGATCACAACTTCAAGGCCAGCCTGGGCTATAATAGTGAAAACCTGTCTCAATAAAACAAATAAAAAATGGGTTGTTTATCCACATATCTTTAACTCCTATGGATCTCTGAAGTCCCTTTCAATTATGAGTCCTCAATGTGGAGATTTCTCAAAGTGTAAGAACTGTTTGTTCTCTTAGCCCCAACCTTTTTTGTGAGATTTCAAATCTAATGACCTGTAAAGTCAGAGATTCTTTGAGTTAGGTGTTTTCTATCTAAGTGTAGGAATCCCTGGAGTATGTGGTGTCCCAGTGCCTAGGTCCCCCTTCCCATTTCTTGTTTTGGCATTTTGAGAGTCTTATAGTCCAAGTTAGCTTGGAATTCAGTCTGCTGCCAAGGATGACCTTAAACTTCTGATCCTCCTGCCTTACCTCATGGTTCTTTCATGAATTTCTACTTATTTTCCTTTATTGAAGAAAATGACACCCACACACATACCCTGGTGGTTGGCCTAGGGATTCTTGAATTCCTGTATGGTAGGTATTTTCAACTACTGAGGTACAGACCCAGTCCAGAGAAAAGTCTTTATTAGCAATGCTAGTGATGAAACTCTGGGCTTTGTACATGCTAAATGTTTTGCTAGCTTAGCTACCTCCCCACCCCTGGATTTTTATTTTGTAAGTTGTATTTTAATTATTTTATGTGTTTGTGTGTGTGTGCCACCATATGTGAGTGAAGGTCAGAGAACAACTTGCAGGAGTCAGTTCATTCCATGTGGTTCCTAGGGATTGAACTCAGGTCATCATAACTAGCAGCATGAACCTTTACCCACCGAACCATCTCTCAGCAACATCCCACTCCTTTTTTTGAAACAGTATCTCATGAAGCCTGAAACTTGCTTTGTAGCAGAAGCTAGTTTTGAACTCCTAATTCTCCTGCCTCCTGATTAGAGGTATGCCCCACTTTGCCTGGTCAAAGTGCTTTTTAAAAACACTTTAAATTCCTTTTTAAGTGCATGAGTGTTTTGCCTGCACGTATGTAAGTGTACCCATGTTGTAGGAACCCACGGATCCCCTGGAACTGGAGTTACGGATGGTTGTACCATGTGGGTGCTGGGATTTGAACTCTGCAAAAGCAGCCGTGCTTTTAACTGCTAAACTATCTCCCAGCCTGTAAAAAATAAAAATAAAAATCGTGTCCTTAGGAATGTCTTTCACAGGTGTCCCAACTATATGGCCTTTATGCTGTTTGGTTTTTTGCTTATTGAAAACAGGGTTTGACTATGTAGCCACGGCAGGCCTGGTCCTTATCATGTAACCCAGTCTGGTCTTGAATCTGTGGGACTCCTCCTGGATTACAGTTCTGCTCCAATTTATATGACCTTTAAAAACATCTCACAGCCCAGACCCATTCCAAGCTAATTAAATCCAGTTAAGACCACGAAATCCTATGGGCATGGTGATGCACGCCTTTAATCCCAAGACTCGAGAAGAAGAGGCAGAAGGATTTCTGAGTTCGAGGCCAGCCTGGTCTACACAGTGAATTCCAGGGCTACATGATGAGACCCTGTCTCAAAACAACAAAAATCCACAACCAAGAAAAAAATCCTTCAGAATAACCGATAGTAAATGCCTCAATTTACACAATTTTCTGTGCTTATCTCCCTCTCAGGGATAACGTCCAATTTCACAGTCTAGGGGAATTTGACAATCTAAGGGTCTTGTTCCGTGGGAATAGTATGGGGACCTCTGGGGAGGGTACAAACATGGATGGGAATTTCAGATGAATGCCTTTAAAACTGTAGAAAATGTGACCACTTGCGCCAAGCTAGAAGTCAAGCTCCCGCTTCCTTTTTCTTTCCCTTATCTAGAAGTCATAGGAAATGCCAGTGAGTTTCGGGGGCACAGGGTCAGAGGTGGTGGAATGGCTCACACGCGCACAGCACTAAGACCGACTAGACTACGCCGCGCTGGAAATACCCCCCAGGCGATTCCCAGTGCTTTGCCTCCTGCGCCCCTTAGTCTAGTTTCTATACAGAGCGTGTGAAAATTTGATTTCTAAATCTAAGGGATTACTTTTTCTAACACCAACTAGGTCCGCCTCTGATTCAAGTTTGTCCCCATCGGTGCCCCGTAACCTTGTTTTGGCGGCGTTCTTACGTCACACGCCTTCTCCGGAGCCAGCGATATCTGGCTCCTTCTGATTGGCTAAGATGCGCCCCGGCCCTTGCTAATTGGAAGCGAGCTGTGCCAATCCCACTTCAGGCTCGCTAGTGTTAGGTTGAGCTAGAGGCCCGGAGGAGTAGTGGGGAAACTGGAATTTCCCGCGGAGCTGACGGCGCTTTCTCTGCCCCCTACTCGTTTGAATTCCACGCGCTCCAAAATATCCGCCATGGAGAAATCTTGGTAATGACCCATTCCCCGTAAGCATCTCTGGAACACATCTGACCCTTGCTCTGATCCTTCCCCTCTGGGCCTCTGCGCTGGGGAGAATTCTGGGTAACCAGTTTCTGGTTCCCCCCAAAGAATTCTGGGTAACTCCGTTTCCATCACCTTCCCCTTTCCCACGCCCCATTTGTGGGTAACTGGCCATTCTTCTTACCCACCCCCTGGAGAATGCTGGGTAACCACTGTAAGGGATTCTGGGAAATTGACTTGTTTTACTTTCTTCACTGTCCAACCCCTTTCCCCCAATCGAATTCTAAAAAAACAATCATCCTTGCCCTCTCTACCAAACTCCATCCCCTAATAAGACCTGTTCCCTTCACCGGGTGGTTCAGACTTGAACTAGGCAAAATGAGAAGGTCAGACAGGAGAAGAAAGGGAAGTCAAGGATTAGATTAATGGTAGGGAACGTAGAAAGCTTAGAAGAATAGACTACGCGGGACAAGTCCCGTCCCCGTCCCCCGTCCCCCCCCCCGCGCACTGTCTCCATATCCCTTCTGCATGCTTCTCTCCGTGTCTGGCAGTTTCTCCCTTCTGCCTGTCTCGTTGTGCCCACATAACTTCGAAGACACTAAATACCAGCACCAAGGCCTACCCCTGACTGAGCTACCTCTTTCCCCTTGCAGGCTAGGATGTCCATTCTAGGCCCACCGGTGCTATCCTGCTGAAGGTTGGGTCAGACGTCTGTAGGAATCGTGGCAAGGGAGGGTGTGACCCAGGTCTATCCACCTGCTAACGTCGTCATGAACTTTGAGGGCCTGGACCCTGGACTGGCAGAATTTTCCCCAGCTATGCATTCTACCCTGGACCCTGTCCTGGATGCCCATCTGAACCCAAGTCTGCTACAGAATGTGGAGCTGGACCCAGAGGGAGTGGCCTTGGAGGCTCTTCCTGTCCAGGAATCAGTGCACATAATGGAAGGTGTCTACTCTGAATTGCACAGCGTGGTGGCTGAAGTGGGTGTGCCTGTGTCCGTCTCCCACTTTGACTTACATGAGGAGATGCTGTGGGTGGGAAGCCATGGGGTAAGAACCGTACCCCTTTCTGAAGGCTGAAAGGATGTACTGGAAATCTTTATCTGACCTTTATCCAAGGACAGTTCTTTTCAGGAAGTAAAAACTAGTTGAAGTGATGAGGTTAACTGAGTCTTAAGTTAAACCAAGTGGAGGAAGAACTGAGGAGTCCAGAATCCAGTGATTAATTACATAGGTATTTTTTTTCTCATAAGACATCCCATTATTGCCAGTTTGCTTATCCCTTGTTTTGTTTTGAGACCTCTATGTAGCCCAGGCTGACTTAGAACTCACTCTGTAGCGGAGAATGGCCTCAAACTTGCAGCGATCGGCTATTGCCCCCGGAATTCTGGGGTGACCAGTGTGTGCCATCATACCCAACTGTTGTTTGGATCTGTGTTTTGAGACAGGGTCTCATGTATTCCCAGGCTGGCCTTAAGCTTGATATGTAGTCAAGGATGACCTTTAACTTCTAGTTCTCCTGCCTTCCTCTCCTGAGAGCTGGTATTACAGGCAGCACCATCGTATCCAGTTCGTGGTACTGGAGGTTAACCCAGGGTTTCCTACGTGGTGGACGACATTCTACCCATTTAACTCCATGCCTGCTCCAGTTTTTTATTTTCAAGAAGGGCTTTGCTGTATATCCCAGACTGGTCTCAGATTTATAATCCTGCTTTAACCTCCAGAGGGCTGGGATTATAGGTGTGGGTCACCAATTCCAGCTTCATCTTGTGTTTTGATTACCTATACTCATTACTTCATCTTTAGTCTTTCATATCTGATCTTTAATGCCCCTACTGATTTCCATTCTTATAATTGCAGAATTTGGGGGAGGTTTGGGACTTGAAACAAGGTCTTACTATGTAGTTGTCTGGTATTTATTATGTAGCCCAGAGTGGCCTTGAATTGGGCAGTTTTGTCTCAGCCTTCCAAGTGCTGGGATTTCAGTCCTGCACCACAACACCTGGCTTATAATTATGGAATGTTTAATGGATGTTTTTGTGTGTCTTACATGGAATCATTCTGTCTTTTCTGGGTGATTTTAGCCTCTCCAGCAGTTATCAATGCAAAAAAAAAAATTTTTTTTCTGAGACAGGGTCTCCCTGTAGGTATAGCTGGTCTGGAACTTGCTATGTAGACCAGGCTGTCCTTGATCTCACAGGGATCCGCCCGCATCTGCCTCCTGAGTGCTGGGACTAAAGGCATACACCACCATGCCTGGCTGATGCAAAATTTTTAAATGTTCATCTATAATGTCAATATGTTATGAAACCAAAAGGTTTTTGTAAAAAACAGTAATATCCTGACTATGATTTACTTATTTGTCTTTTCATAGGGTGAAAATTGTTTTCCATTAAGAGGAATACATTTTTTGGCTGATTTATTCAGTTCAGTAGGGTGTGTCTCCTGCTGTGCTAGGTAGGGAATAAAGCTGAATAAAAATAGTCCTTAGCCAAGCCAAGTATGGTGATACATACCCTGTAACCCCAGCATTTGGAGGCTGGAGCAGGAGGACTACTGCTGAACTACCACCATAGTGAGACCATCTCAAAAACAAACCAACCAAACAACAAACTACAAAATAAACATAGGTCTTGTCCTCACAGAGTTTACAGTGTATCAAGGAGGAGAAAAGGCAAACAAATGATCTCCTGGTCTTAAAAAACAATGTGAAATATCTGTGGAGTATTTAGAGAGCGTGGAGAGGATCAGAAGGGTCTCCAGTGGGGGGAAGGACAGCGGACCTGAGTCTTGAAAAATGACGAGGTGTGGGGTCTGGTGCTAATCCTAGCATTGGGGAGGAGGCAGAAACAGGAAGACAAGAGTTCAAGGTCATTCTTAGCTACTTTATTGCATATGAGGCCAGCCTGCACTCCATGAGACCCTATCTCAAAAAACAGAAGAATCACATGAAAGAGGGGAAAGGGATGTATTAGCATAAGTTGTAAGGTATCATACAGAACGGTCAGTATAGAGGGCAGGAACTACCAGTAATTCGAATTTAATGGGCTATGTAGGTGGTCCTTCAGTTACTGCCATTTTTACTGAGCTCTTGGCAGTAAACTAAATACATTGTATGGTCTGGTTTGGTTTGGTTTTGAGACAGGGTTTCATGTAACCTAGGATTGCTTTGAACTCACTCTGTGGCCAAGGATGACCTTGACTTTATGATCCTTCTGCCTGCATCTTCCAGCTGTGATAGCAATTGTAGTACTATACCATGGTGCTTGCCTTGAACTTGCCTTTTTGCTTTTCAGTTTTTTTTTTAATGTGTATAAGAGTATTGCCTGCATGTATGTAAGTGCACCCCCATCATGCAGTGCCTGAGGACTTCAGAAGACAGGGTCAGATCCCCTAGCACTGGAGTTACAGATGGTTATTAGCCACTATATGGGTGCTGGGAACTGAATCCAGGTCCTCTGTAAGAACAGCCAGTGCTCTTAACCACTGAGCCATATCTCTCCAGCTCTGAATTTGTCTTTATCTAAAAAAGAAAAAAAATTATTGGGTTGGAAGCTGAAGAGGTAAAGATTGATTGATTCGATTGGTGTTTTCTCTTTTAGCAGGACAAAGAACACATAAAACAATTTGGGGGTGTAACTCAGTGACAGAGTACTTGTCTGGAATACAGGAGGCTTGGGTTCAAACTGTGGTACCACACACACATACACATACCAATTCATGGGAGTATTGGGCTTTTCCAGGGCCTTCTACATGCTAGGCAACTGTTTTACCACTGAGTTACATCCCTACCCTCTTAACCAGTGAGCCACCTGTTAGGTACCAGAACTTGGTTTAAGGTTTAGATTTGGAATAATCTCTTAAAACAAACAAAACCACCATACATTAAGTGCTGATGGATAGTCTTAAGAAAAATATAGTGAAATTAGGGGCTTCCAATAATGGGAGATATTACTGTTTTTAGATAGTTGGTTTATCAGGAGAATTCTTACAGAGTCACTTTTTCCAGGGTCTGCACTCCACCACTGAGCTTAAGTCTGAAAGTCATATGAGGTGAGACTTAGAGACCATGTAGAAGGGAAGGAAGGAACCGTGCAGTTAGTTGTCTGGGGAAAGAATATTCTTAGAGAACTTCATATGTATTAAAACAACTTGTACATGATCTTTCAGGTTGCAAAAGTGTTTATTTGGAGTGACAAAGTCTGGTTTGTACCCTAAGTGGACAGTTAAAGTAGCAGTATACAGTTTTGAGAATAGGGCAGATGTGGTGGCACATGTCTTTAATCCTAGCACTAGGGAGGCAGAGGCAGGAGGATCTCTGTGAGATGAAGGCCAGTGTGATCTACATAGTGAGCTCTAGGCCAGACCCTGTTTTAAAAAGAAAAGAATAGGACAGGACTTAAAGTGAGATGAGTTTGCAGTCTACTGTAGTAGTTCACATAAGATATGAAAAAGTCCTGTAAGAATCACTGTAGAGAGGGATACACAAGAAATATCCCAGAAGCTGGGTATGATGGCACATACCTTTAATTCCAACACTCAGGAAGCAGAAGCAGGTGAATCTCTGTTTGAGGCCAGCTGGTCTACATAGAAAGTTCCAGGCCAACCAGGGCTACATAGTAAGAACTTGTCTCAAAAAAAAAAAAAAAAAAAAAAAAAAAAAAAGATTTGGGAAATATTTAGGAAGTAAAATAAATGGCTTGGTCCCGATGGTAGATCATGACATCATTGAGAATATAATAAAAGTTGAAATGGGATACAAGGTGGGTAGCTGCCTGTAATCCCAGCACTTGAGGGGCTGAGGCAGGAGACTTCTGTGAGTTCCAGGCCAGTCAGTGCTATGTAGCAAGATCCTGTCTCAAATAAACAAACAATAACAAAATGAGCTAGGGAAGCATCTCTGCTAGTAGAGCACTTGCCTTCATCCATGAGGTCCTATGTTTGATCCCTGGTATGCATAAACTAAACAAAAACCCAAGTACAAATCTTTTGAGAACAGATGAGATTTCCTAAGAGGACAAAGTAAGAAGCTAGACAAATTCAAGTAATCAGAAAGGGCACACACAAGAAAAAGATACAGACTGAGTCAGAAAATTAAGTCGGAGGAATGAGGAGTGAATGATGTCACAGAAAGCAAGGGAGAGACGTTTCACATTGTCTGTTCTGGCCTGTGCCTGATGACTCAACAGTATCTGTCCCATATGTCTTGCAGACATTTAAGATTTATTCATGGACCTGATAGGTAGCAAACCTCTTTAATCTAGGTACTCTGGAGGCAGAGGCAGGCAGATCTGTGAGTTAAAGTTAGCCTGATCTACATAGAGAGAGATCTAGGCCAGTCAGGGCTACATAATGAGACCCTGTCTGGGGAAAAGAAAGAAAGAAAAATTTAACCATGAAGCCAGCTGTAAGCCCAGCGCTCAGGAGTCTTAGGCAGGAGGATTGCTGTAACTTTGAAGCCACCCTAGGCCACATGTGGACCTTATTTCAAAAAAATAACAGAAGAAGACAACTGTGGAACATAAGAAAACCAGCTGGCCAGTGGAGGATCAGATCAGAAGTCCCTGACCTTCTGAGCAAACAGATCTTTAACTGAGGCTTTACTTCTTCATCAGGGTCATTGTGAGAATAAAATGAGCTAAGGCTTATAAAAGTATTGTGTAATGGGTTGACAAAAGCACTTTGCAATGCATTAATGTGAGGTAATGTAGTCATTGTTTCTGTCACTGAGACTGACTGGTCCTAGCTTTATGCCTTAGTTGCTCCTTGTTAGGACAGGCAAGAGAAGAGGAAAGCTGCACAGCGCTCAGTCCTGCATCTGAGACGGTCCTGCCCCGCCTCAGGCGTCTGCTGTCTGTCCCTTCCAGGGCCATGCCACCTCATTTTTTGGTCCATCCTTGGAGCGCTACTCGTCCTTTCAAGTCAATGGTAGTGATGACATTCGGCAGATCCAGAGCCTGGAAAATGGCATCCTTTTCCTCACCAAGAACAACCTTAAGTATATGGCCCGTGGTGGTCTCATTATATTTGATTACTTGTAAGTGGCTTTTCAACTCAGCTGGGAAAGGGAAATTCATAGTATAGGAAGGCTGTGGATTAGCAGCTGAGGAGTCCCTGGTCTGTTGACTTTTTCCCTCTCTCAGGCTGGATGAGAGTGAAGATATGCACAGTCTCCTGCTGACTGACAGCAGCACTCTACTTGTGGGTGGGCTGCAGAACCACATATTAGAGATTGATCTGAACACTGTTCAGGAGACTCAAAAGGTGTGAACCTGGGCTGAACCCAGGAAAGACCATTGTGGGACCCGAGACCATGGGGGAGGGGTGGTCTTGGGCTGGAAATGTGTTGAGATGCAGGCATGACCTCTCTGTTCTTTTAGTCTGTGGGAAAGTCATGTCACTGGTTTTTCCTGCTTCCTTCTCCAGTATGCGGTCGAGATACCCGGAGTCACCATCATGAGACAAACAAATCGCTTCTTCTTTTGTGGCCATACATCTGGCAAGGTGACCAAGTTCCATGTCACCTCTCACCAAAGGCCCTATTTCATTAGATATTGGGGTCTGCTTTCCTTAGTTGCCGTAGAGATGAGGGGTGAGAGAACTGAAGTCACTTCCTACTCAGTTATATCATTCAAACAAAAGGGTAAACAAACCCTCTGGGGCATCCTGTCTGTCTAGCTCTTCGCTTCTCTTTCTACCTTTTCTTTGTCCTCTCAATGTCCTCAAACCTTCATGGCGTTGGTAGACATCTCCCAGGGTTAGGTAGGTGACAAGGGCTCTTCCAGATAATTGAAGTGGCAGATAACAATTGTATTTCTTCTTTAGGTTTCCCTGAGAGACCTCCGTAGTTTTAAGGTGGAGCATGAATTTGATGCCTTCTCAGGGAGTCTGTCAGATTTTGATGTTCATGGCAATCTCCTGGCTGCTTGTGGCTTCTCTAGTCGCCTCACTGGCCTGGCCTGTGACCGGTTCCTCAAGGTGTATGACTTGCGCATGATGCGGGCCATCACACCACTTCAAGTACATGTGGATCCTGCCTTCTTGCGCTTCATCCCTACATACACTTCTCGTCTTGCTATCATCTCCCAGTCAGGTATGAAGGGGATGTAGGATTGGGTAGGAGAGGTCAGTGAGCAAAGAACTAGGCACCAACAGGAATATTCTCCATGTACCTCTTCATTGGGGAAAAATAACCTTCCACCAGGTTCCCAGAGTAGTGAAAGTTTATCTTGAAAGAAGTGGGGGAGAGGGAAAGGGCTAAGGAGAGATGGCTCAGTGGTTAAGAGCACTGACTGCTCTTGCAAAAGACCCGGGTTCAGTTCCCAGCACCCACATGACAGCTAACAACCCTCCATCACTCCAGTTCCAGGAGATCCGACACCCTCTTCTGGCCTCCATCAGTGTTCATGCATATACATTCAGGCAAAACACATACACATAAAATAAAAATAAATTTTAGAGAAGAAAAGAAAAAAGGGGCAACTGGGGCTGAAGCTCAGTGACAGGTCCTTGCCTGCCAGGTGCTAGACCCTGGCTTCAGTCCTGTGTACCCCAGAAAGGCAAATAAAAACAAAAAAGATGGGGGCTGGAGAGAAGGCTCAGAGTGCAGAGGACCAGAATTTGAGTCCAGTACCCATATTGGGTGGCTCACAACTACCTATAACTCCAGCTCCAGAATCACCTGACGCCTTCTTCAAGCCTCTGTGGACACTTATATTCATGCACATACCCCCACACACATAATTTTAAAATAAAATAAATCTTAAAAAAGAAAAAAGATGGACTAGGTAAACAACTTCAGAACTGTTCTTTGCTGGGGAGCAAACCATCTGGTTAATGGGAACATAGCACATGCCGTTCTCTTTGTCTCTAGACAGGGATTTGTTGGTGGTCTTTCTCCTCTGACATTAAGAGAAGAGCATAAAAAGGACATAAAAGAATTTCTCCCCTTTCACTTTTCAAGGCTCAGTGGGCTTCTTCTTTCCTTCTAGGGCAATGCCAGTTTTGTGAACCCACAGGCCTGGCCAACCCAGCTGACATCTTTCATGTGAATCCTGTGGGACCTCTGCTAATGACATTTGATGTGTCAGCCAGCAAGCAGGCCCTGGCCTTTGGGGATTCTGAGGGCTGCGTGCACCTCTGGACTGATTCCCCTGAGCCTTCCTTCAACCCCTACTCACGTGAGACTGAATTTGCTTTGCCCTGTCTTGTGGATTCACTGCCTCCTCTGGACTGGAGCCAGGACCTGCTGCCTCTTTCTCTTATTCCGGTTCCACTCACCACTGACACTCTACTCTCTGACTGGCCCGCTGCCAACTCTGCTCCCGCACCCAGGTTGTACCTCACTGCTGGGCCAAAAGGAGGAGGGGAGAAAGGGCCAAGATAGAATCTTTTGCTGGCTCTGTTATTCCACCATTGTTGTTATTTTTGTTTACCTTCAGTTTTTTGTTTTTTTTCCTGGACCTATGGGGGTTGGGAAGTGGTGCATGGGTGGATACCATGACCCTTCAAGCCCTAGAACTATACTGAATTGTAGGCGAGCACCACCTGTGGATGCAGAGATTCTGCGGACCATGAAGAAAGTAGGCTTCATTGGCTATGCGCCCAACCCCCGCACCAGGCTTCGCAATCAGGTGTGTTCAGAGGGGAGCCCACTGATGCTTATCTTTTATCTGCACTAGTTTTTTGTTTTGTTTTTAGGCAGTAAAAGTTTGGGAGGGTAGGAGTGCTCAGAATGAAGGAACTATGCTTGTTATGTCCAAGACAGATGATGTCCTACCTCGCAGGAAGGTTAGTTTGTAGTTGAAGGTAAGACATTGGCCACATCAGAAACTATATCTCATTGTTAAATGCCAAAAGAATGTTATAAGCATTCAGTGCCAAAACTTTTCAAAGTGAGGATGTTTTTCTAGACTAGAATGGTTAAGTGTAACATTATAAATTAGGTGGATATTGAAAAGCTCGGCTATGAATAAGTATATATTTACAGAGGTGGAACATATTCAAGCTAAGGGAACTGTTGAAGGTCTTGGGATGAATAAATAGTGGTGTCATTTTATTTTATGCCAGTTTTATAGAATGTTCTTTTTTTTATTGTGTGTGTGAGAGACAGAGAGAGAGGGGGGAGAGAGAGAATGAGAGAATGTGCCATGAACACATAGAGGTCAGAAGACAACTTTTGGGAGTTGGTTCTCTCCATCTACTGTGAGATCCAGGCTTTTAATCAGGTTGTCAGATTTACACAGCAAGTGCTTTTACCACTGAGTCATCTTGCCGACCCCAATTTTATAATCTTTTACAGTGTAATATGTGTTACTTTTCTGAGACAAACCAAAGGTATGTTTCTTAATGTTCTTGCTGCCTTCTTGAGCAGCATTTGATGGAGGATCTATACATTTGTAATCGATAAAATATCCAGATTGCAGGGTGGTTGTTTTTTTTAATCATAAGCTGTATATAAATTAAACTTAATTGCATTCTATTAATGAATATGAATATATCAGTGTAAGCATAGTTATGTTGAAATAAAGTTTTTTGTTTTGTTTTGTTTTGTTTTTTGAGACAGGGTCTTCCTGTAGCCCCAACTGACCTGGAACTTCCTATGTAGACCAGACTGGCCTTGATCTCACAGAGATTCATTGCTTCTACTTCCAAGTGCTGGGATTAAAGCTAAGTGCTAGAATTAAATGCTTGTACTGCCATTCCTAGCTTGAAATAAAGTTTTAAAAAGAAAAAAAAAAAAAGTGAGTGCTGGTTGTAGTGGCACATCCCTGTAATCCCAACACTTGGGAGGTCAAATAGAAGAATCAGAAGTTCAAGGTCATCCTTGGCTACATACAGAGTTTGAGGCCAGCCTTAGCTACATGATACTTTGTCTCAAAACAAAAGAAAGAAAAAACATTGTGAAGGGTCAGGCAGATATGACGTCCCACAGAGCTCCCTCTTTTTTTTTTTTTTTTTACTCTGTAGATTCCTTATCGACTAAAGGAGTCAGAGAGTGAATTTGATAACTTCAGCCAGGTCACCGAGTCACCAATAGGGCGGGAAGAGGAGCCGCATCTCCATATGGTTTCTAAGAAATACAGAAAGGTGCTGGGGGACACCAAGGCAGGGATCCTGTGGGATATGGGGAAGGGGTCATACGGAAAATAATTGAAGGGTTCAGTCAAGAAACCTTCCCTACAGCTCTAGACCCAGGAGGGAGGCTCTGAGAAAAGCTGTGGCTATTGGGGATTTAGGGGACTCTGTCTTCATTCTGCTTCGATTGTATCTACCTCAGGTAACCATTAAATATTCCAAGCTAGGGCTGGAGGACTTTGACTTCAAACACTACAATAAGACCCTGTTTGCTGGATTAGAGCCCCACATCCCCAATGCCTACTGTAACTGCATGATCCAGGTATGGGCTGGGTCTTCCTAGAGCTTGTAGATGCTTCTTGCTCTCTTCTTCCCATTGCCCGTCAACCCCCACTCTGTTCTGTCTAGGTCTCCTCAGTTATTCTGAGACTCCCTACTGTTCCTGACCTCATCCACCATCCTCACTCCATGCCTTCAGGTCTCTGAGTGCCGCTGCTTTAGTGGAGCGTGCTCTGTGTTTTCCAGTGGCTCACTTAATCTCCTCATCTCTCCCTCCCCTCCCAGTTTCCCACACCAGTTCTCCTGCTCTTCCCTGCAGGTGCTCTATTTCCTGGAACCTGTTCGCTGTCTAATCCAGAACCATCTTTGCCAGAAGGAGTTCTGCCTGGCATGTGAGCTGGGCTTCCTTTTCCATATGCTAGACCTCTCTCGCGGTGATCCTTGTCAGGTCAGTTCTTAGAGACCTGGAACACTTAAAATAGCAAGGAGAGGGAGGCGGATGATTGGAAAAGTCATTGTTGTACAAATGGCCACAAAAGGGAAAATAACCCTTTTCCATCACACGACTTCTCCCAGGGCAGTAATTTTCTTCGAGCATTCCGTACCATTCCTGAGGCCTCAGCACTCGGTCTTATTCTGGCTGATTCAGATGAGGCTTCAGGCAAGGGCAATCTGGCCAGGCTCATCCAGAGGTGGAATCGCTTCATCCTCACACAGCTACATCAGGATATGCAAGAACTAGAAGTACCTCAGGCTTATCGAGGTCCCGGAGGCAGGTATGGAATTGGACAGGAATAAAGCCACTATACTAGACCCCTTTGGATCTTACAGGGTTCTCTAACGCTCAGTGTGTGTGCTGCCCTCCCCACTCTCAGCAGTTTCTGTTCATCCGGGGACTCGGTCATTGGGCAGCTGTTCAGCTGTGAGATGGAGAACTGCAGCCTCTGCCGTTGTGGCAGTGAGACTGTGCGAGCCTCATCCACCCTACTCTTCACACTCTCCTACCCTGAGGGTACAATTGTGGTATACCCTACAGCTGGGTTGGGAAGGCTCCCTCAGATGTCATGGGATACCACAGGGGGTTGTCTGGGAGTTAGTTGGGTAGAGGGGAATGCTTAAAATGTTCAGTTTCTCCTCAGATAAAACCGGGAAGAACTATGACTTTGCTCAGGTGCTGAAGCGAAGCATCTGCCTGGAGCAGAATACACAGGCCTGGTGTGACAACTGTGAAAAATACCAGCCCACGGTGAGTGAACTGGAGCCCTGCCTCAATGAAGACTCAGCCACCGTCTTAGTGGGACTGTCAGCACTGCCGTCCAGGGGTCTGTGGGGAGTGATAAAAACTCCTGCATGAGGCTGCAGGTCCAGTTTTATTGATCCAGTTTTATTGATCCTGTCTAGATTTCTGTTCCTGCAGACTCTGCCGTTTCTTTTTTCTTTTAAGTTTTTTATGTGTATGGGTGTTTTGCTTGCATGTGTGTAAGTGCACCACATGCGTGCAGTGTCTCACAGAGGCCCTGGACTAGAGTTATGAAGGTTGTTAGCGCTCTGTGGGTGCATGGAAAGCAGACTTGAGTCCTGTAGAATGCAGGCGTTCCTAACTGCTGAGGTGCCTCTCCAGCCGTCCTCTGCCATTTCTTGTTTCATTCTTTCAGATTCAGACCCGCAACATCCGCCATCTGCCAGATATTCTTGTCATTAATTGTGAGGTGAACAGCTCAAAAGAGGCTGATTTCTGGAGACTACAGGCTGAGGTCATGACCAGGACTGGAAACAAGACTTTTAAGGAGTTCTTTTTCTTTTTCTTCTGATTGTGTTCTTAAGGAATCAGATGTTTTTCCTTTGTGTTCAGGTTGCCTTCAAAATAGCGGTAAAGAAATACGGTGGGGAAATTAAGAGCAAGGAGTTTACCTTGGCTGAGCGGTAGGTGCCATCTTGGAATTGTCAAATGATTGAACTACCTGGTGCTTCCTCTGTTCACTGCCTAGATCTCTTCAGAACACACCACCGATTCTTCTGTCCCAATAGGAAAGAACTGGGGAATCCAGAGGGTTTGCTGCTGTGCCCTTCCATTGAGGAGCTGAAGAATGTCTGGCTTCCTTTTTCCATTCGCATGAAGATGACCAAGAACAAAGGGCTGGATGTTTGCAATTGGACAGATGGGGATGAGATTCAGGTTGTTGAAAAACTGGGAAGATGGGAGGGAATAAGGGAGAGAAGACAGGGTGAAGCCAGGCAGGGGGATGGTGGAACTTAGAGGAACAAGGAAGGAAATAAAACTCGTTATCAGGTGTGGGATTTTCCAGAGTAACTCAGTTTAGTGTTGGGAAGTCATAGATGGACTAGGATAGAGATAACCTACCCTGGTTCCCCATACCCAGTACTCCCTGCTCCCTGTCCTTTATCCCCATCCCACCCCCCATCCCTAAACTTAGCTTAGCAGTCTGGGTACCCCCTCACAGTGGGGCCCAGCCAGGGCAGAGGAGGAGCATGGTGTCTACGTGTATGACCTGATGGCTACTGTGGTGCACATCCTGGACTCACGAACAGGGGGCAGCCTGGTGGCTCACATCAAAGTTGGAGAGACCTACCACCAGCGCAAAGAGGTGAGTAAAATGGTACAGGGCAAGGACACTCCTGGAGATGACTATGATGTAGTCCTAGGTCTGTCCCTGAGGTCTTAGCAAGTAAACCAGTGTCACTTGGGCATTAGCCTCCCTCTTTATCTGCACAGGGTGTTACTCACCAGCAGTGGTATCTCTTCAATGACTTCCTTATTGAACCTATTGATAAGGTGAGTTGCAACATCCTCCATTTTCTCTTTCTTTCTTTCTTTCTTCCTTTGTTTTTCTTTCTTTCATCTTTGTTGGGGAGGGGGTTTTACAGGGTCTTGAATTTACTATGTAACCTAAGGTAGCCTTGAGCTTGGGATGGTCCCATGTGCAAGGATTACAAGTATGTATTTCCAACTCCATTTCCCCTTTCATTCAGCCCCCCTTTGTTATTGTCCTTGTCCTCAGGGCCCTAGAGAATGCTGGCATATTCAAGATAGTGGATAGAAGGATCTCTGGGAATAAATGGCATTTGGAGAGTTAGAAAAATAGCACCTGATCCTGACCTCTGTCTGCATTGGAGAAAAGGAAAGGGGGACATCTATATATAGGCCATAAGTGCTTTTTCTTTTTTTTATTAATTTTCAATTTTAAAAAATTTTTATGTGCATGAGTTATATTGCCTGCATATATCTAAGTGCACCCATATTGTGCAGTGCCCATGGAGGACAGAAGAGGGCATCAGATCTCCTGGAACTGGAGTTATGGATGGTTGTGTTAGCTGCCATGTGGGTACTGGGAACTGAATCTGGGTTCTTTGGAAGAGCAGGAAATGCTCATAACCACTAAGCCGTCTCTCCAGCCTGCTTTTTCCTTTTATTATAATTGACTTTTAAATTTATTTTTTTTATTTTATGTGTATGAGTGTTTTGCCTATATGTATGTTAAGTGTACCACATGTGTGCAATGCCTACAGAGGCCAGAAGAGAGTGTCAGAACCCCTGGAACTGAAGGTTGTTAGTTTCCATGTGGATGTTGGGAACTGAATCTGGGTCCTCTGAAGAGCATCCAGTGCCCATAACCACTAAGCAATCTCTCCAGCCCCTCCTTTTTTTGGAGGTTGAGGGTAAGGCAGTGCTGGGATTAAACCAAGGGCTTTATGTATGATAGGCAAGCAGTCTACCACTGACTTACCCCCAAGCGCTTGTCTTTTGTCTTCTCTAGCATGAAGCTGTACAGTTTGACATGAATTGGAAAGTACCTGCTATCCTTTATTATGTCAAAAGGAATCTCAATTCCAGATACAACCTTAACAGTAAGTGATGTGGAGTAGACCCAAGGATATAGGCAGTTTAAATTGGGCTTCAGGAAAAAAAGTCTGAGAACTTTCTGTAGTATAAATTTTGGTAACTGATTATAATACTTCCAGCCATACAGAAGAGATTCATGCTTGTCAGTTCCTAAATTTAGAAGCTGGCTGCATATACTGGCTCTTGCTTGTAATTCTAGCACTCAGGAAGGTGAAGCAGGAAAATTTCTATGAATTCAAAGACAACCTGCACTACATAGTGAGTTCAAGGCCAGTCTGGGCCACGGAGTGATACCTAGTTCAAACAAACAAACAACAACAACAAAAAAAAAACCCAAAATAAATAATTAACTAATTAATCTAGAAGTGGAAACCCTGAGGGTGAAATGAGGAAAGAATGGGGAATTTTGATTCTAACCATTCTTATCTCTAAGTGACTATCTCTTTTTTTTTCCCCTCAAACTGTGTGTGTGTGTGTGTGTGTGTGTGTGTGTGTGTATGTGTGTGTGTGTGTGTGTGTTAGAAGCCAGGAAACAACTCTGTGGAGTCACTCCTCTCCTTCCATGTTTGTGTGGGTTCATCTAGTTGACCCCAATTCTGTCTTCAAGTGAATAGCTCATTTGTATGGGAACAAGCTCTTTAAAGTTCCAGTTATTAAAAAATAGTTTCTCTGTGACTTTGCTTTTCAGAATTTTTTCAGGTTAGATTCAAAAGGAAGATCTTATTTTGTCATTTCCATCATCTCTAGCTTTTTCTTGATATATTTCTTGATAATTTTATGAGTTTGATCTGCTCTACCTCTTCTGTTATCAGATACATCCTTTTTTAAAATTTATTTTTATTTTATGTGTATGAGTGTCTTGCCTGTATATATGTAAGTGCACCTGTGTTGTACAGTGCTTGCAGAGGCCAGAAGAGGGCATCATATCCCCTGGAACTAGAGATACAAATGGTTGTTAGGTGCCATGTGGGTACTGAGAACTGAACCTTTGTCTCCTAGAAGAACATCCAGTGCTCCTAACCCCTGAGCCATCTCTCCTAAAAAAATGTTTTATTAGATTTTTAGTGTGTGTGTGTTTATTTATGCTGTGTCACATGTGTGGAGATCAGAAGATAGTTTGTGAGAGTTGGTTCTCTCCTTCCACCATGTGGATTCTGGGGGTCAAACTCATGTGGTCAGCTTTGGTGGCAAGTGCCTTTACCTGCTGAATCATCTTGTTGGCTCAAATAGATGCTTTAGTTTTTGAAGGATCACAATGTAGACTCACTTCTAGTCATTTCCCTAGCTCCAGCCTTCTTTTCTTTTCATTCTCAGTCAAGAACCCCATTGAGGCTAGTGTGCTTCTGGCTGAAGCCTCACTGGCACGAAAGCAGCGGAAAACACACACTACCTTTATTCCACTGATGCTGAATGAGATGCCACAGGTTGGCGACCTGGTGGGCCTTGATGCTGAGTTTGTCACACTTAATGAGGTAACTAAGACCAAAAGGATGGGGCATGGGAACAGAAATCTGAGAATTTAGGAATTGTAAACATTTTTCTGTGTCCTTATTAACTCCTGTGACATAGGAAGAAGCAGAGCTACGTAGTGATGGTACCAAGTCGACCATTAAACCAAGCCAGATGTCAGTAGCAAGGATCACCTGTGTTCGGGGCCAGGGGCCCAATGAGGGTATCCCCTTCATTGATGACTACATCTCTACCCAGGAGCAGGTATTATGATATGGAAATGCCAGAGAGGCTGATCCTGTGTTTACATACAGTGCTTGAAAGCCCAGAGAAGAACAGGAAGAGATTGTACCTCCTCACATTCTGAGTGATTTTTTCCTTTTCTCTATTCCTAGGTAGTAGATTACTTGACTCAGTATTCAGGGATAAAACCAGGAGACCTTGATGCCAAAATTTCCTCCAAGCACCTTACAACTCTCAAATCTACCTACTTAAAGCTTCGTTTTCTCATTGATATTGGAGTCAAGTTTGTGGGTCATGGTCTGCAGAAGGACTTCCGGGTTATCAACCTCATGGTTCGGGCAGGGCTCATTAGGAGTTACTTTTGAGGGTGGCCTTCTCAGGGTATATTTTGTTTATAGAGAATAGGAAATTATGGATCACCTGTCTTAAGTTTCCTGCTCTTTTGATCCCTGCCAGGTGCCCAAGGACCAAGTCCTTGATACTGTGTACCTGTTCCACATGCCCCGAAAACGAATGATTTCCCTACGATTCCTTGCTTGGTACTTTCTAGGTGAGCTGCTCTATCTTATAGACCTTTATGGTTCTAATTACAAGTAGAAAACATGCTGGTGTGGCACATGTTTTAATCCCAGCACTGGGGAGGCAGAGGCAGGCAGATATTGGAGGTTGAGGCCAGCCTTGTCTCCATAGTGAATTCCGGGCCAGCTGAGGCTAAAGGGAGACCCTGTCTCAAAACAAAAAGAGTAGAAAACATTCGGGGGCTGAGAATGTAGCTCAATTAGTAGTGTGCTTGCCTAGCATGTATGAAGTCCTAGGTTCAGTCCTCAGCACCATATAAAACTGCACATGGTACATGCCAAAATCAGAGAACTTGGGAAGTGGAAGCAGAAGGATCAGAAGTTCAAGGTTACTTTCAACTACAAAGTGAGTTTGAGGTCAGCATGGACTACATGAGACTCTGTCAAAAAAAAAAAAAAATTTAGAAAACATCAGGAGGCTAAGGCAGGAAGATTACAAGCTCCAGACCAGCCTATATAAGTGAGAAGCCAGCCTGGGAAATATAGTGACACCCTGTCTCAAACAGACAAACAAACAAAAAAACATTTCGGAGGACAGAGTGGGAAGAGAAAGGAACCTGAGTTAGTGGTTTACTAATGTAATTTTTTTTCTAGTGATTTCAGTTAGTTACTAGACACTCCGAAAAAGATGTTTTCTGGGGTTTGGGATGGGAGTAGGAGCACATGTGGGGAGTTCTCTGGGAATCAGGATAAGAGAAGGGGTACCTCTGTTGTGAGGTTCTAACTATTCTCTTTACCCCAGACCTCAAGATTCAAGGAGAGACACATGACAGTATTGAGGATGCCCGCACAGCCCTTCAGCTCTACCGCAAGTATCTGGAGCTGAGCAAGAATGGTACTGAGCCAGAGTCCTTCCACAAGGTGCTCAAAGGTCTCTATGAAAAGGGCCGAAAGATGGACTGGAAGGTGCCTGAGCCTGAGAGCCAGACAAGTCCCAAGAGTAAGGTTTGGGATGGGTCAAGGGCAACTGAGCTGACTAGGTTTTGATTATATATACTGAAATCATACAGACCACTTTGATGATGATAATACACCCATCTTTTACTCATGAAGTACTTAACAGTTTACAATCCACTGGCCCAGCATCTCTTCCCCAATTCTAAAATGTTTGATTCATACAATGCCCTCTTTTCAGTCTCATTTTCCCTCCACAGGAGGCATCCCAGCTGCTTTCATTTAGCCTTTGTCTCACTGCTTTTGTTTTTGACAGATGCAGCCGTCTTCTCCTCGGTGTTGGCACTATGACCTGCCCTTCCGGTGTTCTGTGACCCTAGATCTGAAAAATGGCTTCCCAAGTTGGCTTTATCTTGTCCACTTCCAGAATTGGACCTGCTCAAGGTCTACAGATGGTGCTATTAATAGAATTGGAATGCAGCAAAATTGTTGCAAAGGTTCTAGGAGCCAGATTCCTTCTTTATTCTTTGCAAAACAGTGGGCTAGAAACAAAGTCTAAATTGACCCAGATGGAAAGCAATTGATATTCTTAATAAATATTCTGGGCAATTAATGTCTAAGCAAAAACCTCCTGGAATCCAAATTCTCAGTCCATAGCTGGCTAGGGACTAAAGCCCTGGACAGTGTCAGGGTACAACAGGAACTTCAAACAGCTCAAGTCTCCAGCTGCTTGAGGGATGATGTCGGGAGCAACCATCATGTTGAATCTTAATGGGCCAAGCAAACCAGTGTTGCCAACACCATTGCCAAAGGGAACTTTGTGTCCTGGAGGAAGTTAGGCTACTGCCTCCATTCCTGCTGACGGCTGAGACGTATCTGTCTTCCATACCCTCTGTTTTGAGTTTTGTTTTATTTTTTTAAATTTTTGCTTAAAACAGCATGTTTTATAAAATAAAGGCAAAAATATTTTTGTCTATCTCATTAGAAAACTGTTTGTGTGGGGTTCTCTGACTGCAGCCTTCTTTCCTTTGTTTTGATTTAACCTAACAGTGAAAAACTAAAACTGATACACACCTAGAAATGACAGGAAGGTTCTGGAGTCTGAAAAATTAATGGATACAGAAGTATAATTGTTTTTCCCTGTGTTAGCTCTTTGCTTTAGTTGCTTAGTACCCTAAGCACATACACTGACTAAAAAAAAAAGATTAAAAGGACCTGTAAAGTATTATCTTTATTTTATGTGTATGAGTGTATTGGCCTGCAAGTATTTAAGCTCCCTTGTCATGCATTGCTTGTGGAGGTCAGAAGAGAGCGTCAAATCCACTGGAACTGGAGTTACAGACCGTTATTAGCCACCATATGGGATTTGAACCGAAGTGCTCTGCAATAGCAACCAGTGCTCTTAACTGTTGAACTGTCTGTCCAGGCGCCCCGCCCCCTTCCCTTCCCAGTTTACCTTAAACCCTGTAGAGCCAGCCTGAGAGAACCACAGTTAGATAGGGACAATCGTGGGGCGTTGAGTTCAAGGCCATTCTGGGTTACATAGCAAGACCCTTCCTCAAAAAACCCGTAACAGTACCAGTGATGGGCTGGGAATTCAGAGGGGAATTGCCCTGGGAAATTCACAGGCTAGGGGCTAATAATCCAACTTAATACAGCAGTCTCTCCTTACCCTCGGGATAACTTCCAAGAGCCCCAGAGTATGACATAAAGGGGAGATAGTACCAAAATGTTTTTTCCTACACGCACATAGCTATAATTTTATTAACACAAATTAATAAATAGAATAAAGCCAAAAAAAGACGTGTAGCTGTCAGTCTGCCGCAGTGCTTCTTGGGCAATGTAGTTTCCCGTGTGTTGAAATGACTTGTAGAGTGAAAACTGAGCTTCTCGCCCACTAACTGCATCTTTCTGGAAGTCCTAACCCACATGGACTGATGCACTGTCCCCACGCACCCACTTGGGCTCGGTCCTCACCTTAAGCTCTTCTTGACCACTCGGGCGGTCACGTGTAACTAACTATTCGCCACGCAACTCTGGGTCCTTCTGCCTTCCGCGGGGTCCTCACTGTCCCTGAGGCACTCCTAAACTGCCTGTTCGCGCGAGAGTTTGTGGGGGCGGGTTTCAGGTGGGGGCTTGCAAGGCAGCCGCAGATCTCTGCCTAGGGTGTCCAGTTAGGAGCGGGCAGTTGGGTCAGGCGGCTGCGGGGACACCCTGGACCCGGAGGGCGCCGAAGCGCTCCGGAGAAGCTGGGACAGCCCCGCTCCCCCCAGCCAGCTAGGGTTGGGAGCCACAGAAAACAAAGTGAGAGTCCAGCGGCCTTCCAGTGCTTGGGCCACGGGCAGCGGCCCTGGGAGCAGAGGTGGGACGGGTGCGGGCGGCCGAGACCGTGGGCGTGCGTGCTGAGGTGGGAATGGACGGATCGGCAGCAATGGCGGAGTCCTTAGAAAGGGGGCTGGTCTGCACGGGTCCTAACCAACACGGGGAACCACTTACAGGCTGGAGGTGGGGATTCAGGAACCCTTAATGCTAAATCCACATAGGCCCTAGTAATTGAGTGTTCTCGCAGGCCTCCTGGGCCTGACTGAAGTTCTAATTGCTGGCAGCACCTTCTGCCTGTCATCCTCGCGTAATTGACAGTCCCTGTCCCATAGCCATCACACAGCCCTGTGGACCCTCAGTGTCGAATACTAAAGTATCGAGAGCCAGGGCCTCACCTGTGGACGACGTAGTTTCTGGGACTCCTCTTGAGCTCTCACTTCCCCCTCCCCCCACCTCCCAGGGATATCCGGGCCCGGGAGTGCTCAACACGGAGATGTGGCCTTGTAACCTGGTCTTTTCCTGGAAATTAAGAGTCAGGAGTTACATTGAGGCCTTTGAAGGCCTTGGGAATGAAAGTGGAAGGCAACGGGGAAATGGAGGGGTCGCCTCACACGTGTCTTTTATTTTCACACGAACCCAGGTGGAGCAACCCCTTTACGATAAAGATGAAAGGCTGGGGTTGGCTGGCCCTGCTTCTTGGGGTCCTACTGGGAACAGCCTGGGCTCGAAGGAGCCAGGATCTACACTGTGGAGGTAAAAGCACAGAAAAGTGGGAGGAAGCCCACACGGGAGGCATAAGATCCAAGGCATGGGACAAGGATGAACATAAATCCCTGGGTTGATCCCATTCTCCCCATATCTACCCCCTATTCTCTCCCTTGGCACAAGCTTGCAGGGCTCTGGTGGATGAACTAGAGTGGGAAATTGCCCAGGTGGATCCCAAGAAGACTATTCAGATGGGATCTTTCCGGATCAATCCAGATGGCAGCCAATCAGTTGTGGAGGTAACTTTCTGTGCCCCCAAATAAAGTAGCTCACCCAGGTTTGAATGAAGAAAATATGAAGACATGAAACCTGTAATAAGCCTGAAGTAATAGGATCACTGTGAGTTCTAGGCCAGCTAGGGCCACAGAATGAGACACTGTCTTCAAAAAGAAAAGAAACAAAGCAAACAAAAAACTACCAGGACACTTTAAGAAGAGAGATTGGACTGTAACCGGTACATGCCTATAATCCCAAGGTTGGGAAGTAAAGGCAGGAGGATCAGGAGTTCAGGAGGAGCCTGGGCTACATGAAACCCTGTCTCAAAAACAAACAGCAGCAAAATGATTGGGCTCTGTCTCATCTGGAAGGGACTAGAAGCTCTATCTCTAGAAGCTTTATAACCAGTGCCTTTCTTGACCTCAAACATTAATACATTATTTCTGATGTAGAAGTTAGTGGACAGGCGGCCTTGATCAGTCCCTTTCCCCACATCCCTAGTTCATAGGACTCATGTTTCACTGTAGCAGAGGTAGACATTTTTAAGAATTTGTATTTTATTTTTAATCATGTGTATATGCACTTGTGTATGTGTGTATCTGTGTGTGTTCATTAATACTGGAGCCCACTGAGGCCAGAGATGTCAGGTCTCATGGAGCTGGAATTACAGGTGGTTGTTAACTGCCTGGTGAGGGTGCTAAGAATAGAACTTGGATCCTCTGGAAGAGCAGTACATGCCCTTAACCACCGATCCAGTCCCACAGACAAACATTTTAAAGAGAATAAAAGATCTTATCCAGCCGGGAATATAACTCAGTGGATTGAATGTTAGCCTGGCATACACAAAACCCTGGGTTTGGTTCCTAGTACTGCATAAATCCTGCATAGTGGCACACACCTATAATCCCAGAACTCAAAACACCTTATCCTGATGATCAGGAAATTAATTTTAGTTAGAAACATAATATGCACATACCCTCAAAGCTATACTTGGTAAGCAGTATATGCAGAAACATAAACTATACATTCTCCTTGTGTATGCTTTAGTAGTACTCTCATCAGAGCCAGTACTACCTCTTTCATGCTCTTACTGAGGTAGGTCTTAATGTTATTTTAATAAAATATAAATAAGAATTACCCATGTCTACAAGAACCAAGGGAGTTCAAAGAACATAGTTGATTACAGTTAATCAAAGAGATCTATTCCTGTAATTCAGACCTTATGGTGACTGTCCTCTTTCTTAGGGGACAAATTTCATAATGAGGCAAAATAAAAATGTACCTTTGAAAGTAATTTGAGAAAGAAGGGAAGGAAGGATTATAGACTTTTGAGACTATAACAGACTCTAATGGGGGAGATTTTTTTTACACTGAGTTATTTGAGCTAGATTTGGAAGGAAACAAGAGTGCACGTTATTAATATGTGGGGTAGAAGAGAATGATCCAAAGCTGAGTGCATTTCTAGGTACCTTATGCCCGTTCAGAGGCCCACCTCACAGAGCTGCTAGAGGAGGTGTGTGACCGCATGAAGGAGTACGGGGAACAGATTGACCCTTCCACCCACCGCAAGAACTACGTACGTGTTGTGGGCAGGAATGGAGAATCCAATGAACTGGATCTACAGGGCATCCGAATTGATTCAGATATCAGTGGCACCCTCAAGTTTGCGGTGAGTTATTACTGTGGGTATCTGGTTCTTAAAAATTAATAGGAATTGTTGAGCCCAAGTAGAGAGTTGGAAGCAAAGATGTTGTTGCATGCCTATAATTCCAACACTCAGGATGCAGAGACAAGAGGATCACCACAAGTTTGAGGCCATCCTGCTGTACATACTGAGATCCAAGCCAGCTAGGGCTATGTTACAAAACCCTGTCTATAAAAACACTAAACCAGAAACCCAAGTAGAGAGATGGATCAGTGTTCTTGCCTCATCTCTGGAGGAGTGGACAAGAGGCTTCTTACTGCCCTGTGTCAGTTGTTTCTCCCTTGGGTTGACAGTGTGAGAGCATTGTGGAGGAGTATGAGGATGAACTTATTGAATTCTTTTCCCGAGAGGCTGACAATGTTAAAGATAAACTATGCAGTAAGCGAACAGGTAAGCCACTCCCACTTTTATCTCCTGTTCTCACAGTCTTGTGTAACCTGGTCTACCTACCACCACACCACTACCACCCACATGAGAATGCTGAGCCTACACTCTCCGTCCTCTGATAATTGCTCCATAATTGGCTTCCGTTTCCCTTGGCTTAGTGATTTGCACAGTTTCTTTCAATTCTCTACCTGCAGCTTTCAGAATCTGTATCTCCCTTACTTTATGATACAGGAGAGAAGGGAACGGGACATACTTTGTCATTTCTAAGCATATGCTTTGCAGAATGGTGGTTGGTGTCAGTTTGGCTTGGGGTGTTTCTTCAAATGGGTACAAGTGCATGTGAGAGTGGCAGTTTCCTTCAAATTCTTATGTACTATTTGCAGATCTATGTGACCATGCCTTGCACAGATCTCATGATGAGCTATGAATCACTGGAGCAGCCCAGTCCAACTTGATGGAGTACCCCCAGGAGGGGAGGATGGTGGCATTCCCTTTTATATTATGTTTTTATGGAAATGAATTGAAAAAAAAATCCAAAACAAAAAGTGCAAACTGTGTTGTCTTTTTATCCCTAGATTTAGCCCTTATATTAATCAGGGTGAAGGTGGGAGATTGCAGACTGAAAGAGAATGGGGGAAGAATTTTGGGATTGATGTAACACAAAATTGGGAGGGCTCTGATTTATTAATTCTTTGTCTTCTAAAATTGTTCTACTTATAAACAGATAAATATTTAGTGTGTGCTGAACATAATGTGTTCATAACTATAGAGTTATAGAGAAAAAAGAAACATTTATGCGTAAGCAGGGGAACATAGTGTGACACTATAAGATTTTAGAAAGTCTTTGTATTCGTGTTGATAAAACATAAAGGCAGGGCTTGGTCTTAAGGAAATAATGGACTTGTATTATTCTTCCCTCTCTGCCCTTCCAGATGGAGGGACCAGCAAGAGCAGAGACAGGAAGGGGAAATGGATGTGACCAACCCAGCTGAAAAGTAAGGGCTTTATCCGGTAGGGACAGATGAGGTAAGGAGTGTCCTGTAATGAAAGGCCTTTCTTGCTAGTCTAAGCTTTTAGGTTTGATGCAAACAGCAGTAAAGTATATCTTTCTCAGGCTTAGGACATAGCTTAGTGCTAATGCTGTATACACTTGCCCACTATGTATTAAGCCCCTGGGTTCAATTGCCAGCACTGTTAAAAAGACAAACTTTGCCACATGTGGTGAGACATGCCTCTAATCCATACACCGGTGGAGGCTGAGGTAGGAGGATTGCAAGTTTGAGGGTAGCCTTGGCTACATAGTGAGAACCTGTCTCAAAAGTAACCCGCCCTTAAAAAAAAAAAAAAAAGAAAACAAAAGTATATTTTTCTCATCTATATCACAAGTGATTGTTAGTCTGGACTGTTTTGTACAGGGCATAAGGTTGAAAAATCTAAAAAATACCTTCCTTTGGAAACATTGTAAATGCCAGGATGCTGAGATGTTTCAGGGTTTAGAATGAGCATCTCTGTCCCAGGAATGCCTTAAGGTACCTGAATGAATATTTCCATTGTTTTTTGTTGTTGTTTATTTTTGGAGTGCTAGGGATGGAACCTAGGAAAGTTTTTTTTTTGTTTGTTTGTTTGGTTTTTTTTTTTTTGGTCTTTTTGAGACAGGGTCTCCCTGTAGCCCCAGCTGGTCTAGAACTTGCTGTGTAAGCCAAGTTGTCCTTGAACTCATAGAGATCCCTCTGCTTCTGCCTCCAGAGTGTGGGATTAAAGGCGTGTGCCACCCACACCTGGCTAAGATTTTTTTTTAACATTCTGTATACGTGTATGTTGTTTGTGTGCATGTGTGCAAGCATGCATGTGGATGTGTGTGTGTGTGTGTGTGTAAGGAGTGTGTGTATGTGAACAACTTGCAGGAGTTAGCTCTTCTACCATGTTGATCCAGAGATCCAACTCAATTTTTCAGACTTGGTTTCAAGTGCCTTTATCTGCTTAGCCATCTTATAGGCCCCTCAAAGATTTAAAATAAATATAGAATTTAAAAGCTGGCTCTCCTAGCCCTTGGGAAAATGATGCAGGAGAATTACCAGGAGTTTAAAGCCAGCTTGGGCTACATAGACCCTATCTCAAAACAAAAAGGCAAAATGGCTTAATATGTAAAGGTATTTGCCACTAAGCTTGGCTTAGTTCAATCCGTGGATCCCACTTGGTAGAAGGAAAGGAAGAACTCACAAGTTTCCCTCTGACTGCCACTTGCACTCTCTGACCAGTGTGCACCCACACATGCTCACAAACACATAATAAAATAAACACTAAAAAAGTTTTTTAAAAACCCAGAAAACAAATATTACAGTATTTTAGAATCTAAAGAGATCTCGGGCCAAGCATGATGGGATATAGTTGCAATGTTAACAGTTGGAAGGAGGAGACAGGAGGATTCCAAGTTTGAAGCTAGCCTGAACTACATAGTGAGGCCCTGTCTCAGAACAACAGAAACATAAGACTTTAGGGGCCTGAGAGTTGGCTCAGCAATTAAGAGTACTGGCTGTTCATGTAGAGGACCCCAGTTGGGTTCCCAGCACCTACATGGTGGCTAACAACTCTAGTTCCAGGGGATCTGATGACCTCGTCTAGCTTCCTTAGGCATTGCATAATATAGGTACACTTACATTCATGCAGGCAAAATATTCATATACATAAAATAAAAATAATAAGTATTAAAAGAAAGACCAAAATACCTTGGAATTAGGTTAAGAAACTGGGATCCAGGGAAGCCACAGATCCAAAAGTTCTGAATTTAGTTGCAAAACTGGACCTATAATTTTCCTGACTGCCAATATGATCTAAAATGATGTCTTAATTTTAAGACTTCAATATTTTTTTATTACACATATTTATTTTGTGTATGGGGGGGGTGCCTGTCCTATGATGCATATGTGGAGGTCAGAGGACAACCCACATTAGTCAGGGCAAGTGCTTTTACCCACTGAGCCATCTCACTGGCCCATATTTCAATACTTAAAAAAATATTTTTCTTTATTTTATCTGTATGAGTGTTGTTCCTGTATGTGTATAAGTGCTCCCATGTTGTGCAGTGCCTGAAGAGATCAGAAGAGGGCATCAGATTCCCAGGACTGGAGTTATTGACAGTTGTAGCTGCCATGAACCTGGGCCCTCAGCAAGAGCTGAACCATCTTTCCAGCCCCCACCCCTTTTTTAAAGATTCATTTCTTTTTTTTTTTAATGTGTTATGAGTGCTTGTCTGCATGTATGTAAGTGTACCTTGTGAGTGTTGTGAGTGCCCAGTACCCTTGAAGTCTAGAGGAGGGTGTTAGACCTGGAACTGAAGTTACAGACAGTTGTGATCTGCCATGTGGGTGCTGGGAACCAAACCTGGGTCATCTGTGAGAACAGTATGTGCTCTTAATCTCTGAGCCATCCCTCCAGCCCCCATATTTTAAAACTTTTAATAATTTGCACTGAGCCTGGTACACAATATGTATGTATTAAACAAAGCTTTATTCTACCACCAATTCCTGTGAAGTCACTTTTTGTGTGTTGCTAGTAGAAAAAATGTTTAATTTTTTTAAAGTTTTACTATAATAGTCCAGGCTGACCTCAAACTTACAGCTATCTTCCTGCTTCTACCCTGAGTACTCTGATTACATATGTATGCCACTATGCTGAGCAAGAGCATATACTCTGTGTGTGTGTGTGAGTGTGTGTGTGTGTGTGTGATATGCATGCATGTTCATGTAAAGACTAGAGGTTGACTTAAGATATCTTCCTCTATCACTCTCCACGTATTTTTTTTTTAAAGACAGGTTCTCACTATATAGCCCTGGCTGGCCTGGGACTCAGTATGTAGACCAAGCTTGCCTCCAACTCACAGAAATCCACTTGCCTCTGCTTCCCAAATGCTGGAATTAAGAGTGTATGTCACCACAACCAGCTCCACTTGGATTTTCTGTTTTGTTTTTTTCTTTGTTGTGTATCGTTTAAGCCCAGGTCTCCCTTTAGCCCCAGCTGGCCTGAACTCACTATGTAGATGAGGCTGGCCTTGATTTCACAGACATTCACCTGGTTCTGCCTCCTAGTGCTGGGGTTAAAGGTATATGGCATCACTCACTCCCAGCCTCACATTAATTTTGTTACTCACCGAGCCTGAAGCTTGCCATTTTGTCCAAATTAGCTAGATAACCCACCCTCCCCAGGGTCTGCTTGTCTCCACCCTCCCAGTGCTAGAGTTACAAGTGTCTGCCACCATGTCTGGCTTTTACATGAATACTAGGAGCCCAAACTCAGGTCCTTATGCTTGTATAGAAAGAACTTTACTCACTGAGGCCAAGTATACTACACTGCCTCAGTTGGCCTGCAACTTGCTATGTAGACCAGACTGGCTTCAGTCTCTCAGAAATCTGCCTGCCTCTGCCTCCCAAGTTCTGGAATTAAAGGCATGAGCCACCATGCCCAATCCCTGAGCATACTTTTTTTTGGTCTTTTTGAGACAGGGTCTCCCTATAGCTAGCTTGAACTCACAGAGATCTGCCTGCCTTTGCCTCCTGTGTGCGTGCATTAAAGGCATGTACCACCATGCCTGGCTGCATTTTTTTTTTGTATGAATGCTTTGCCTATCTGTATGTATGTGCACCATGTGTATATAGTACCCATGGAGGCCAGAAGAGGGTGTCAGGTCCCCCTTGCAACTGGAGGTATGGACAGTTGTTAGTCTCCATGTGGGTGCTGGGAACCAAACCTGAATCTTCTGCAAGAGCAGCCCGTGCTCTTAACTATTCAGCCATCTCTCCAGCACACATTCTTAGTCTTACAAATCTAGTTGTACTTCAAGCCATAAATGCCTTCTATATTCATTTATCAGTAAAATTTAGAGCTTCAACAAACAAACAAAGATCTGGATGTAGCTAGGAAAATTTATTATATGAAAATGTAGTCCTTTAGCAGTTCACTGTCACATGCCTATAGTTCCAAATTAATCTGGAGGCTGAAATGGGAGGGTAACTATGAGTTGGAGACTAGCCTGTTCAGTAGAAAAATTGTATCTAGCATGTGGTATATGCCTGTAATCCCAGCACTTGGGGGACAGATACAGGAAGACAGCCACAAGTTTAAGATTAGACTGGGTTATATAGTGAGACCAGCCTGGGGTACAGAGTAAGGCCGTATCTAAAAAAAAAGAAAAAAAAAAAAAAGCCAAAAATCAAACTGAGGATCTTGCCCATGCTGAGCAAGTGTTCTACCACTAAGATATGTATCCAACTTACAGAACTTTTTGCTGTTAAAGAAGACATCACAGAGAAGTTATTACTGCTTTTTTTGTTGTTGTTTGAGACCTGATCTTGCTATATAGTAAGGCTGATCTGGAACTCCCTTTGTAACCCAAACCTAGGCTAAAACATGGTATCACCCTCTCTCGGCCTTTCAAGAGCTGGATTACAACCATATGCTGCCATGCTGGGCAGGATTCCTTTAAATATAGGACAGGGATAAATAGCATGGGGAAGGGAATATACATTACTTATTGACCTATATAAGCAACACCATATTTTCTTTAATCTTTTGTGTGTGCATCAGAAAGAGGAGAGAGAGAAAGAATGAATATGAATGTCTTAGTAGTAGCCCTAGCTGGCCTTCCAACTCTGGATCCTTCTGCCTTACCTCTAAATGATGAATTTATAGATAAATACCACCATGCCCAGCATGCTGTCACTTAATCTTTGCTCCTTTTAATTTTTAATTTATTATTGTATGTATGTATGTATATGATAAGGGATATAGAGATCAGATGACAACAATGTGGAACTGGTTCTATTTTTCCATCTTTATGTGGATTCTGGAGATCCAACTTCATGGCAAGTGTTTTTACCTAGTGAAGTCATCTTACCACCCCTCATCTTTGAAACTCTTATTTAATTTTTAAATGCTGAGAATAAATAAATGTACTACCATTTCCAGTAAAGATTAAAAAAAAAATAAACGTGTAAGCGCCTGTATGAATCTATGTACACCATGTGCACATTAGTGAGATGACCTTTGGAGGCCAGAAGAGGGCATCAGGTCCCCTGCAACTGTAGTTACAGACTGTTATGGACCATCTGACATGAGTGCTAGGAACTTAACCCAGGTTCTCAGTAGGTGATCTTAACTGTTGAGCCATCTCTCTAGATCTTTACAACCTTTAAGAAATAGATGTTACTCATTTTACCCGCTGAGGATGTGGCTCAGTGGTAGAGCATTTATCCAACATGTGCAGGACCCTGAGTTTGACTCCTAGCAATGGAAAAAAGGAAGGAAAAAAACCTGAAATAGATGTCAGAATTTTTTGTTTTGTTTTCCATTGTTTTTTGGTTTTTAGACAAAGTCTTGCTTTGGAGTCCTGGCTGGCTTCAAATTCAAAATCCCCTGGCCTTAGCCTATCAGTGCTTGAATCATAGGCATATACCACCATACCCAGCTGCGTATTATTCTGTTCTGTAACTGAAGAAGCAAGCTCAGAGAGGTTATCTTGCCAGTCAGTGAGAAGCAGACTATGCCTCCTGTGATCATCTTACTTGTAGGTCATTGATCTTTCTGCTACACCTAACTTCATGAAATACTGTCTCCATGTAGTCTCCAGTAACTGTGTGAGGTAGTACTTCTAAGAAATGTTTGAAAACTTCAAGTTTTGAATTCATGTCTTTAGTATCAGCATTCAGATATCTTTAGTAGAAAATTTTAAATCCTTTGGTCATTTTTCCAAATTAGTTATTCCTCAACACAAGCCCATTTTAAATATGAAGAAGGATGATCTGAGTTCAAGGATTTACTGTCTCAAAAAGCAGCAGCAGTCCATCTTAGAGCAGGGCACAGTAGTATTTGCCTAGAGTCCCAGCTACTTCAGAGGCATTGGCAGGATTGTTTTAGCCTAGCAATTTGAAGCCAGTCTGGGCAATGGCAAGACCTTGTGTCCCTACCGAAAATTACTAGGGTTCAGTTGTGGTTCACATGTAGAACACTTGCTTAGCAGGCATGAACCCTACGTTTGATCAAAAGCACCAAAAAAAAAAAAAGAAAAAAAATGCCCATTTTATTTGACTTGGTCATTTAAACTGCTAAATGTTTTTTTTATCATGTGTTCTAGAGTGAGTGTCTCCATTTTTCATGTATATCAGTTATGGGTGTACAGACTATATAGTTCCTTATCTTTTAAAACATCTTTATAACCACACATTGTGCTATGTCTCCAGGAGACCATTGACAATGATTCAAAAATGCTCTTGGGACCTAGGGTGTGGCTCACTTGCCTAATGTGTAGGAGACCCAGCACCTATGAGTTGCAGCTTGTAATTCACATTTATCATGTGAATGGTAAAGCTTGGCATATAGATGTGGTTTCTGGAATGAGACTAAGGCAGGTCTGGATTCTAGGTAGGCCAATTATGAGCTATGAACCTTAGCAGGATACTTTATCTGAGTTTCCTCCTTTCAAGGTAATATTGCCTATATATCTTAGAGTTGTGAGGATTAATTAAGGTGATTCATGTACTATGTAGTTAGATAATAACTTGAAATGATAAGCACTCAGTACAATTTAACTTTTGTCAGCTGAACATGGCAGTACATGTCTGTGATCCTAGCTACTCCAGAGGCTGAGGCAGGAGGATTATAAGCTTTAGGCCAACCTGGACAACTTAGACCCTACCTCAAAGTTTTTTTTGTTTTGTTTTTCCTGCTGGTTTTTGCCTTGAACTAATGTATACAGAATGACCGTGGACTCCTGATCTGTCTCCACCTCCCCTCACTAATGCTAGAATTACAGGAATGTACCACCATTCCCCACTTATCAAAATGTTTAAAAGGGGCTGAAAATGTAGCTCATTGCTTAGTATGTATAAAGCTCAGAGATTCAGTCCCCAGTACCATCCATACGTGTGTGTGTGTGTGTGTGTGTGTAGAGGGGGAAGAAGGCAGGAGTGAAGAGAAAAAGGAAGAGAGAGATTGTTTATTAAGTAAGGAAGTTCGGTTTACCCATTCTAGATAATTTAAGAGGAATTTAATTAAACTGCAGGCTCCCACTTGTTTTGGCCACCAGGGGGCACCATTGTTCCTATGAATTTTAAAGAAGTCTTCCCAAGGTCATTTTCTGTTGACCCTTGTAGTTCCCAGGCAATTATATTTAGAGTTTATTTAGCTGCCATATTCATAGGAGTCCTAACTTTCCCATCTATGTTCAGAAAGAGATTTTAGGCCTAGGAGTATGGCTTAATGGTAAAGTACTATTGTAGCACGTTGGGGGCTACAGTTTTAATCTTCAGCAGTCCAACACAGAGACTGACACACAAATTCAGCTTCTGGGAGATTCCACTTAGCCACTTTGATCCTTCTAGCCTTTTAACAGTAGATGTCAGGATTGACATTCAAGTCTATAACATCATTTTGATGCTAATCTCTAGCACCATATGCCAAGAGTTTTAGAACACTGCTGTTCCCCAACTCTTCCTGCAATTATTAAAACTCGAGGCTGGGCATGGTGCCTTATGACTTTAATCCCAGAACTCCAGAGGCAGAAATAGTTCAAAGGTAACCTGGTCTACATAGTGAGATCCAGGCCAGCTGGGGCTACAATGAGACTCTGTCTCAAAAAGATAAACAACAGCAACAAAAATTCTGAACTGGTTACCATTCTGGCTACTCAGCTCTTGGTAGCCTCACCCTGAGGGGGAATGTCTCCTCTCTTAGGGCACTGGAGTTCAGTCTTTTGATCTGCTAGCTAGTCTCAGTGGATAATTAACCAGAGGGAAGGAGCCAAGTCAGACTTTTGTAAGGTTATGAGGAAACCCTCTGTGAGATGCTAAATTGGGAGCAAATATTGATCAGTGAAGCTTTGAGGTTCTAGGGAGGTATATCAGGTCATTACTTCTCTGAGAGTTGTGTGGCTTCTCAATATCTTTCTCAAGAACTACCCTATTCCCAAGCCAGAAAAAGAATAGTGGGGGGAGGTATAAGTCTGGCTCTGAGAAAACTCGGGAAAATAGTTTTCTTTCTCCTTTTCCAAGTCTAAAGCCATAAACTTATGTCCTTTATAAACAAGGTCTATCTAAACTTGGCTTACATGGATACTGAGACCTCTGCACTTTGTTACTGCTATGTGGAATGATAAAAGGATCGTTCACTTGGGGTTTGGGATTTTTTTTTTTTTTTTTTTTTAATATATAGATAAGGTACCCTGATCCTTAGGTCAGTTCCTCTCTGCCCTTAGGTCAATTACAATGATAGGCTTAGGAAAGAACAAAAAGTTCCGAGGTGTTGTACCCTGGAATGTTTAAGAGTGATGTGGAAGATCACTTTAAGTACATGTGTCATTTAGTGCCATGGGTCTCTGGAAGAGCAGAGGATAAGACAGATAGCCAAATAGGAGAAGTGTCCTAGAGCTATTTGGAAATACTGTAAATGATGTGACAGAAAGGGGCAGTGTCTAATGTCTGATCCTGGCTAGAGGCAGGTCTACAGCTCCCGATCACGCAGCTAAATGCGAGGTGGACTGGTTCTATGGCATATGTGACTGGAATGACGGGAATAATGCCCAAGACCCAGCGATTGAATGCTAAACGCCTTCATAGGGACCTTTGTAAGACTTAAATTTCCCAGCATTACATACAGAACCTACAGCTTACAAACAGCATTAGATATTCAGGCTCTTATTTTTTGCTCTTCTCCAAATTAGTATCTGTTAATAGCAAGATTCTGGCTGGTCTTAAATAGTCTTCATCAAGCAACTAACTCTGGCCTCATAGCTTGTTTTCCACACGTCACCTCCATGGCTATGAAGTCAATTAAAGACATTCTTCAAGGAAGCATGGCAAGCGGGTAGAGGGAATGGGCAAGGATCAGTTGCCGTGATAACTTATTGGGGAGCTGACCTTCAAAAATCGCGTTCTGGAGCTTTGTCTTTCGTGTTCTCGGGAGAACTAACACTAAATGTTTTAAGGGCAAAGGGAAAAACCAAAGAAGGAAGTTAACTGAGTTCTCAGGCATATCCTTAGACAACTACAATTCCCTCGCCACCCACTCTTAATTAGCCTAATCCGCACGGTCCAACGGTCCAATCCGCCCCGTCACAACAGCTGTCAGTAGCTCGGGTCCCACCCCTCCTTCGTTGTTGGACCAATGGCCGGCCCCAGGGCTAATCCCCTGAGCAGGGCGGGACCATTTTTCGGGCAGGGGGCGGGACCTCGCCGAGGACCCTGGGCTGGGCGCCGCCGCCGGCTTTACCCGTCCCCTCACCCGCCTCCTTTCAACCTTGTCCGTCCGTTGGCGCGGTCCAGTGTTTAGCGGCGGCTCCAGGTCTTGCCGCAGCTCTCCCTTCCTTCCCTCCCTGCCAGGCCCCGGAGTTCGCCCGCCATGGCGCTACTCACTGCCGCAGCCCGGCTCTTGGGAGCCAAGGTGAGCTACGGAGGGAGGCAGCACGCGTCCCGGGGTGGGGCTGAGGCAGCCGCAGGCCCTTGGGCGCGGGAGCCTCCCTCCCACACTCGAGCGCGCCCCTGCGGGCCTTAAAGGGGCCCAGTGCCTGGCCGGCCGCCAGCCCTTCCTGGAGCTCGTGGCCATGTGCTGTGGCGCCCTGACTCCGAGGGTCAGGTGAGCGCCGCGGTCGCCGGTCTGCAGGCTGGGAGGCGGGAAGGCCTGACCTCACTGTCACCTCGGACCTCCAAGGTGGAAGTGAAGGGTGCATGGTCCTGGCCGTGGACCCGAGACCCGGGCTGCCTAGGGAATAGAGGTGTGGCGTGCCGCGGGACTTCGGGAAAGAACTCTTTGGAGGAGGGAGTGGGGGGTGAACAAATGTGCTCAGCCCTGGGACCGTGGCTAATTGTGGTTCTGCTTCGTGGGGAGAGCCCTGTCAGTTCCCCAGCTGCCTGTGTTAGGTTTCTCTAGTGCAGTTGGAGTCTTTAAGTGACCCCGCCATTAGTTTCGGCTAGAAGAGTAGAACCTAGATCCTCTTTGTCCTTGGGACTCCCGCACTTAATTGTACATAGGAGGAGCGTGGATGGGGTGGGGCATTTCTGTAAAACCTCCTGCTTGATTATCACATCTGACTGGAAAGGTGGTTCCACCAAGCTGCAGGCCAATAAATGAAGAAGACAGGCAAGAGGTACTAATGCCAAGGTCACATGACCAATTTCCTACTTTCCTAGCGTTTGTTGATCGTAAGTCTACCCTAATCAGAACTTCCTCGTATTCCTTGGGGTCCTTTAACTTGAATTTGTTGCTTTTCAGATTCTAGAAATATAATTCCAGGTAATGATGCCTCTGATTTCAGTTGCCACTCCTTTGAGCTCTGCGCTACTTGGCCACTTAACAGAGACACTGCTGTGTTGAGGGAATCTCAGACCTCTAATCCAAGCAGGGACAATCCCACAAATGACCTTGACTTCTGTGAAGAAAGTATATTTTCTCCTCTGTTTGAAGCTGAGTGCACTAAAGGAAAGACTTATGATGGTTTTGACTTGCTGTGTAATATGCATGGTTGGCAGATAGAAAATGAAACCTGTAGGATTTATCTTGGGGTTCTTCTGAGCACCCAGCAACAAGGTAGAGACTGATCATTTGGGAGATACTTGTCTTTCTTGGCTGTTGCTAGTCCTGCTGCCAGGGAACAAGGTAAGGAAATCTCTTGGGAAATGAAGCAAGTTCTAGATAGTGTTTTGGCAGAATAGTGGACCTATAATTAGCTTATTTCAGAGCAGCCAACCCAGACCAGATAGTGTAACCCTACAGTGAACTTGAAAAAAGTGTTTGAATTTGTCTTTGGGGTTTATCTTGTCTTAAAAGGCCATAGGGAATCTCAGAATGCATTGGGGATGACTAGACTACCTTTGTGCTGTCATTGTTTTCTTTGTTTTTATATTAGAAGTGTATTTGAGGATCCTAGAAACCTCTAAATTAGAAGAGATGTAGCTCAATTAGTCAAGTACTTGCCTAGCATAAACAAAACCCCAGGTTCACTCCTCATTGTATGTAGTAGTACTGCCTATATATTATCGTGGCACTTGGGAAGTAGAGGCAGTGACTACATGGTGAGTTTGAGACCAACCTGGGCTACATGATACTCTGCTTAAAAAAAAAAAAAAATGTGAGTGACCCTTAAAACCAGCAAAGTCCAGAAATCAGACATTGTGGCTCTCAACTAATCCTAACTCTAGAATGCTTAGGCAGGAAGCTCATTGCCAGTTCAAGGCCAACCTGGGCTACATACAAAGTGAGCTGCAACAACCTAGAATCCAAAGTTAAGTACTTGCTTTCTATGGAAGCATAAGGACCTGAGTTCCTATCCCTACACCCACCTGAAAAGCCAGGCACAGTGACACTGCAACCCCAGTGCTGGGGGAGGGGATGAATGAAGACAGTTGGCTCTCAGGGTCTTGATGGCTAGTCAGTCTAACCTTAACAAGGAGCTCCAGGTTCAGTGAGAGACCCTCTTCTAATAATAATGTGAAGACCAATAGAAGAAGATACCTAAATTCAACCTCTGGCCACACACACAAACACACAAAAACCTGTAAAACTGGCACAGCCTAATCAACTCAGGAATGAAATTTCCGCACAACCAAACAATATTACTGAGATTCTGAGAGTCTTTCAGCATAGCAGAAATCTTATTGCCCACCTGAGCTTTCTAGAGTAGCCTGCAGCTTTATAGTTGGTAATACATTTTTACTTTCGATATTAAAGTAGATTTTATTAAAAAAAAAAAAGCAAGATGAGCTGGAGCAATAAATCAGCAGTAAAGGGCGTTTGGTTTGATTTAAGGACCTGGGTTTGGTTCCTAGCACCCTCATTTTGACTAACAACTGTCGGTAACTCCAGTGTCAGGGAAAGCTGACTCCCTCTTCTGACCTCTGTGAACATTGCACAACGCTTATGTATGTACAGGCAATACATTCATACACATAAAATAAAAATAATAAATAAAATATTTTTAAGATATTTTGAGCCAGGCCTAGTGGCATAGGCCTGTATTCCTAGCTACTCACTGAGGCAGGAGCATCACAAATTTAAGGCCTACCTGAGCAACATGAGACCCCCCCCCATCTCAAAATAAAAATAGGTTGGTTTAGTGGTGCATGCCTTTAATCCCAGCACTTGGGAGGGCAGAGGCAGGTGGACCTCTGTGAGTTCATGGTCTACATAATTAGTTCTAGGCAAGCTAGGGTTGCATAGTGAGATTCTCAAAAGAACCAAAAGAATAAAAATCAGGAGGAGTAGCAAAGTGCCTAGAATGTGTAAAACTCTGGGTTTAGTCACCTGTACTGCTAGCCTGCACTGATACATGTTGCCTCACTGGTACATGATTTTAATTCTAGGACTCAGGAGGCTAAGACAGAAAGATCTTAAAACAGAAAGGGAAAGGACAACAAATAAGCAATTTTTTTTTGAAGTATTTATTTTATGGTGTATGAGTGTATTGCATGCCGATATATATATATACATATATATATATGTATGTATGAGCATATATAAGAGCACCCATATCATGCAGTGCCCATGGAGACCAGAAGAGGGTGTCAGATCCCATGGACCTGGAGTTACTGAGGGTTGTCAGCTGCTATGTGGGTACTGGGAATCAAACCTGTGTCCTCTGCAAAATAAGCCAGTGCTCTTAACCTCTGAGCCATTTCTCTAGCCCATTTGTTTGTTTCTTTGTTTTTTGAGACAGGGTCTCCCTGTAGCTCCAGCTGACCTGGAACTTACTGTATAGACCAGGCTGGCCTTGATCTCACACAGAGATCCGCCTGCCTCTGCTTCCTGAATACTAGGATTAAAGGCATGTGCCATTATGACCAGCCTTGATTTTTTTATTTTTATTTTATCTATATGAGTGTTTTGCCTACTTGTTATGTAAGTGTACTACATTTGTACAGTGCTTTAGGAAACCAGAAGAGAGCATCAAGTCCCCCGGTAGTTGTTAGCTACCGTGTTAGTGCTGGGAACCAAACCTGGGTCCTCTGGAGGCGCAGCTAGTACTCTTACCTTCTGAGCTCTCTCCAGTCCCCTTGAATTCTTTCTTAATCCCTATTTCAGCCTCCTGAGTGCTGGGATCACAGGTGTGCCCTACCAAACCCATCCTAAAGTGAATTCTGTACAGCTGAGAATTACTCCTTTTTAACTAGGATGTTTGAAACTCTTAGAAGATCAATATAGTTTTTTTTTTTCAAAATAGTAACAATTATTCTTTCACAGGATACTTAACATCACTGTGCATTTTCTGTATGCCCTAATCTAAAACTGGTTTCAAAAAAAAAAGTCATTTTTGTCTCATGAAATGAGTTTGATAATTCATTGTGTCTAAAGATAAGGCTCTGATATGTGTGCATTTACTTTGACTGGAATCTTACCCAGAGTAATGGTGATTCTTTGACCAAGAGAGTAGTTCTTCTCTAGTATTATGGTGGATGAGCCCAGCCTGTTCTTCCTACTGGCCTTTACTTTGGTAGGAGGTGAATGTGAATACATAGGCACAGAGATACAACGAGGACAAAAGCGTGGGCACTAGCATTCCTGGTTCTTAGAATCCTAGCCTGCCGCAAACAAACCAGTCTTGGATCTCAACTACAGACATACAGTAATTCTCTGTGCCTGTGTGCTTTATGAAGTAAGAATTAAATAGGATGTGAAGTTTAAAACAATGAGGCAACCTTAGCAGTTGAAATTAGCATCTCCCTGTTCTTCTACTACCCAAATTCCTTAGTCATCATCCCCTGGGATGGTTGTTCATGTTGATCAGATTATGATTCAGGAGAGGTGAGATAGGGTTTTTTTGGTTTGGGTTTTTGGTTGTTGTTTTTTTTTTTTTTTTTTTTTTAGTTTTTTGGGTTTGTTCTTGGTGGTATTGGGGTTTGAATTTAAGGTTTCTCATTTGCTAGGCAGGTGTGCTACCCATGGAGCTATATTACTAACCTTTTTTTCATTTTTATTTTGGGACAAAATCTCACTATTTTGACTAGGCTGGCCTTGAACTTTTTGATTCTGCTGATTCAGCTTCTCCTTAGTAGTTGAGATTACAAGCCTGGGCCTGGTTTAGGATTTTATTTATAAATATTTTGTTTCTGAGATAATAGCCTCACACTGTAGTACAGAATGGTCTGGAACTCAGTATGTAGTCCAGGCTAGCCCTAAGTTTGTAGACATCCTCCTGCCTCAGTCTCATCAATGCTAAAATTACAGGCTGATCCACCTTGCCCTGCTTTTAAAAAAGAAAAGAAAAAAAAAAAAACCTTAAGAAAAGATTCTTGTATCTCCTGGAGCAAAGTGTTAGGTTCTAAAACTTGAAAATTCTCCTACCAGAAGTGAAGGAATAATTTATTATTCCCAAAAAAGTATTAAGGTAACAGTTCATGTACCTTTAGTGTGTGTGTGTGTATGTGTGTGTGTGTGTGTATCTGTGTGTGTATCTATATATAATAATTTGGTGTAAAATTAAAAAAATTTTTTAAAGAACAGTCAGGGATTCTTTATTATTATGTGTATTTGTTTTGGGGGTTTTTGTTTGTTTTGGTCTTTTTTGAGAGAGGGTTTCCTGTACCCCCAGCTGGCCTGGAACTCCTATGTAGACCAGGCTGGCCTTGAGATATACATGCCTCTGCCTCTTGAGTGCTGGGATTAAAGATAGGTGCCACTAGGCCCAGCAGGGTATTTGTTTTATGTGTGGGTGCTTAAGCCACAGCATTTGTTTGGGGGTCAGAAGACAACTTTCCACAGTTGGTTTTCTTCTTCCATCATGTACGTTCCAGTGATCGAACTATAACAGGCTTGTTGTCAGCAAGAGCCTTTACCTGCTGCTGAGCCATCTTACTAGCCCCAAAATAAATTTTTTTGAGTAATAAAAATCAGTATATTATAAATAAATAAGTAAATAAATAAATAGGGACTGGAGATGGCTCAGCAATGAAGAATGCTGTTCTTATATAGAAGGCTGGAGATTGGTTCCCAGCATCCACATCCTGCAGCTTATAGCTACCTATAACTCCAGCTCTAGGGGATCTGATTTTTCTGGCTTCTATAAGCACCTGCACTCCCCTGCACAGGCCCACATACAGACATACCCACATACACATAACTAAAAATCTGGACCTTTAATCCATAGTACTTGGGAGGCAGAGAGTCAAATGTTTAAGAGGCCAGCCTGGTCTACATAGAGAGACAGTATCTCAAAAACAAAGAAAATTCCCAAAATTTAAGACTTCTTTTGTTTTCTCTTTTAGAGTCTTGGTACTTTTCTGAGGTGTGAATGGTATCTTTTATGGTCTTCCTCTCTGAATAATTAGTGAACTTTTAGGCAAGAGACTGTTAGAAAATGTCAGGTGTAAGGGGGCAGCAAGATAGTCAACAGAGAAGGGTGCTTGCCATCAATCCTGACAGCCTTAGTTTGATGCTCAAGTCCTACACGTGGAAAGAATCAACTCCAAACTGTCCCCTGATATACACATTCAAGCCGTGATATTGGTTGTACACACACAAATAAGTAAATGTAATAAAAGTTAAAGAAAGAAGGGCTGGAGAGATGGCTCAGTGGTTAAGAGTACTGCATGTTCTTGCAGAAGACCTGGGCACCCACATGGCAGCTAACAGCCATCTATAATTCTAGTTCCAGGGGATCTGACACCTTCTCTGTCTTCCTCAGGCATTGTACGACATGGATGCACATACATACATGAAAGCATAACACTCATAAACATAAAATTTTTTTAAATTAAAAGAAAGAAAATGACAGAATTATTAAGAGAATTCCTGTGAGTACAAGAGGGTCAGAATATAAACTCTTACTACTCAGAGTTCTAAGTGGCCTGACCAAATATTGCAAGCTAGCTTCCAGCATAACCATTGTGAACAGACTTTAAATGGCATTAGTTCTCTGACCTGGTTCTGGAGAGAGAGGAGCCTTTGTCCTAGGCAAGTTTTTTGTTTTGTTTTGTTTCCCTTTTTTGAAAAACATGTTTGACTTTCTTTGAGATAGGATCTCATGTAACTGTCTTCTAGCCTTAGAAATCCTGATCTTTCTCTCTTTCTGCTGGGATTATAAGTATACCATGCCTGGCCTTTTTTTTTTTTTGTCTTTTTAAGATAGGTTCTCCCCAGCTGACCTGGAACTTGTTATGTAGACCACACTGGCCTAGAATTCCCAGAGGTCCACCTCCCTCTGCCTCCTGAGTGCTGGAATTAAAGGCTTGCGCCACCCTGTCTGGCTTTCTTTTTATCTTTTTTATTTATTATTATGTGTTTGAGTGCATTGCCTGCGTGTATGTGTCGTGCAATGCTTGTGGAGGTCAGAAGAGGGCATCGGATTCCCCTAGAACTGCATTATGGATGGTTGTTACTGCTGTGTGGGTGCTGGATTCAAACCAGGATCCTCTGCAAGAACAGCCAGTGTTCTTAACTGCTGAGCCATCTCTCCAGCCCCTTGTTTATTTTTGAGATAGGTTCTCACTGTGTATAACCTTAGCTGGTCTGCAACCTGTTACGTAGATCCCCTTGTCTCTGCTTCCCAAGTACTGGAATTAAAGGCGCACAAGTTGTTATTGATACATTATGCTGACATTGTGTTTGCTACTGCCCTGGCTTCTTATCTGCTGTTGATGAGGATAGTGTCCTGTTAAAATCAGGATCATCTCTCTCAGGATTTAGTATTGGAACTCTTGGATATATACAATGATATGTCTAGGATGGAGAATCAAAGAAAGATGGTCTTCTTACCAATAGAGAAAGGACTTCATGTGAACTAATGATAGTAATAGGAATAATGAAATAATAGGATAATGAAAGGAATAAAATGGTAATTTTCACATTGTTATCTGATTATCCAAGTAAGATTCAATAATGCCAAGGAATTAACTGATATTTACTAAGCAATTTGCCCATTATCTTATTCCAGAAATAGTCTTAAGTAGTATAAGAAAGTCTTTGCAGCATTTCCTGCATATAGTTCATTGTTCTTTTTCCCTCTTGACTCTGTAATATAGAGGTTATTTTCTATTTTTCCCATCTCAGCACATTTGAGAACCATAATTCATTTCCATCAATAATAGCAAACTCACTGAGCCAGATGTCCTGTGCCTACAGTCCCAGCAGTCAGGAGGCTAAAACAGGAATATCTATGCTCTCCTGGGCGACATAGTAGGACCTGGTCTCAGAAATAAAGTAAGCCGGGTGGGTTGTGGCACACCTGTAATCCAAGAACTCAGGAGTCAGAGGCAGTTGGACTGCAGTTCAAGGCCAGCGTGGGATACATCAGACCCCATCTTAATAAATACACCAAAAAATACATAAATAAGCAAGCTGGGGTTGTTGCACACTCCTTTAAGCACTTGGGAGGCAGAGGCAGGCAGATCTGTGTGAGTTGTAGGACATCTAGGGCTAGGGCTACATAGTGGAGACCCTGTTTCATAATACTAAAAAGTAAAAAATAAAAATAACAAACTTTCGACAGAACATGGGGTTTGTGATATACCCTAGAGAATCCTGGCTGTCAGCCATTAAGAGCTCTCTCCATTTCTCTCCATGAAGGAACTGACCTATGGAATAAGGTGACTGCCTGATACACCTGACAGCTGCTGTTCTTACAGTAAGGTGACTTCTAGTACCATGCAACCAGAAGCCAAAGCCCTTGCTGCCACACAGGGTTGGGGGAGGAGCTGGGTGGTGCAAGTTCAAGAATGACTCACAAGTTTGTAATCTGCCTGTGCTGTCAGTGAGTATAACTTGAAGTTACTGTACAATGCTATTCAGCAGCTTTCTGTGGAAGCCACTAGGTACTGAATAGAGGTGTGTAACTTGGATGTAACAGTTTTCAAGCATCTCCTACTGAGAATTGTTAGCACTGCTAATGGAGATTTTAAGGTTAGTTGGTTTTTTTTTTTTTTTTTCTCTTCCTGAAACTTCATAGTCAAGAAGTCCTTAAAAAAGAAATTGTGGGTCTGGAGAGATGGCCCAATGGGTAAAGGTACCTGCCATCAGGCCTAACAACCTGAGCTCAATCTACAGAACCCTCAAGGTGGAAGAGAGAACTTATTCTCACAGGTTATCCTCTGACTTTCACACACATGTATGGCATGTGCATGTATAGCATGTATACACATACACACAGAGAATAAATAAAAATAACATCTATGAACCTAGCACTCTAGCAGAAGGATCAAGAATCAAGAAGGGCTAGAGAAATAGCTCAGTGGTTAAGAGTGCTTGCTCAACTTGCAGAGGACCTGAGTTCAGTTTCTATCACCCATGTAACTCCAGCTCCAGGGAATCTAATAACCTTTTCTTCTGGCGTGTGCATGCACACATACACACAAACATGAATAAGAATGTTTTTTTTATAGATTATTTTTTGACAGGGTCTCCCTGGTCACAGCCAGTCTAGAAGTCATGATGTGAATTAAGCTGGCATCGATCTTACAGAGACCTGCTTCTGCCTCCCAAGGACTAAGATTAAAGGCACATGCCACACCTGGTGTAAGAGTAATTTTTTTTAAAAAAGGAGGATCAGGAGTTCAAGGCCAGCCTTGGCTACACATCAAGTTCGAGGGCAGCTTGGGCTTTATGAGAGCTTGTCTCAAAAGAGCCAAAAGTAGGAGCTGGAAAGATGGCTCATTACTAAAGAGCACTAACTCTTGCTGAGGACCCAGTTCATTTCTCAGCACTACATGGCAGCTAACAACTAACTCCAGTTCCAGGAAATCCAGTGCCACCTTCTGGCCTCCTAGGGCATTGCACACAGATGGTGTACTTGTGTACATACAGGCAAAACACTCATACACTTAAAAACAAAAAATGTAGGGGCTGGAGAGATGGCTCAGTGGTTAAGAGCACTGACTGCTCTTAAGAGGGCCTGAATTCAGTTCTAACAACTGTCTATAACTCCAGTTCCAGAGTTCTGGCTTCAGTGAGCAATGTATATGTATGGTGTGCTTACATAAATGCAGCCAAATACTCATACACAAAATTTTTAAATGAATAATTTTAAGCTAAAAAGCCAAAAATAACCAAAAGAGGAGAAAAAAGGAAATTGTTAGAAGTCAATATACTTCCTTTTTTTATGAAATAGGGTTTCACATAGCTCAATTGACCTCTAAGTAAGTGGATATGGTATGTAACTGAGACTGACCTTGAACCCCTGATTGCCTGCCTCTACTCATATCCCAACTGCTGGTATTACAGGTGTTTGAGTACCATACCTGGCTTTTTTTTTTTTTTAACCACTGAGCATCTCTCCAGCCTCCAATTGCTTCTTTGTAGATAGTCTCTGTGCTTTTCAACAAGAAAAGATGGTCAGGTGAGATAATCCTTACCTTCTTTCAGGGGGAGATAGAACATGATTGGAGTTCACATGATATATGATTAGCCTCTCTGAGGAATCAGGACATGCAACACCCTAATTTTTCCTGTGTGGTTCTCTGGAAAATAAAACAGAATTTCAGAACATTGAGAAATACTGTTGTGAAAGAGTGACTCGTTTCTGTAGGCTCGCCTAGATTAGAGAGGTTGAGTGCTGCTAGAAATGTGTTAGAAGCATTTTAACACCATCATTGAATAATTAGGCAGTTTCCTTATTTGTTTTCTTGGGTGCCAGTCAGAAATAATAAATACTCTTATGACTGTCTTATGCAGGAACCCAGGTGGTGTGACAGAAACTCTTCAGAGAACGCTAGTGATGCTATGGATATGAGACTCACACGTGTGCAGGCAGTCCATTCACAGACATAAAACAAAATATTTAAGTGATTTTTTTTTTAAGAAAAACTTTATGCCTGCCCAGTATGGTGGTGCATACTTTTAATCTCGGCACTAAGGAGGCAGAGGCAGGGAGGAGGCAGGAGGAACTCTTCAGTTCAAAGCCAGCCTGGTTTACATTATGAATTCTAGGCCAGCTGGGGCTACAGAGAGACCCTGTCTCACAAAGATTTTTAAAAAACTTTATGCCTGACTGTCCTAAGAGGCTAAAATGAAGACAGAAATTGAGTCACTGTAACTCTCTGTTAATGCAAAGAAAGAAGGGGTATTACATAGGACTTTGTTTTTATTTCTTTGCAGAATGCATCCTGTCTTGTTCTTGCTGCCCGGCACGCCAGTGCTTCTTCTGTGGTAAGATTTAGCAAAAAGGACTAAAAACATTGGGGCAGTTTGACCCAGGGACAGAATGTTTAGCAACTACCTGGCTTATTATATTGGGTCTCTTACAAGTAGCCAATAATTTACTGTTTTAAGAAATAATTTACTCAATGGTATAGTGAGATGTGAATGGCAAATGTTTTGTGGGGGATGGAGGGGGGCGGGGAGGGAATCATCAAAACCAGGACATCACAAGCAAGTGCTTTCTCCACAATCCCTCTAAGTGACATAAAATTTACCATCAAATTTTTTTATTTATTTGAAACAAGGTCTCCCTGTAGCCCCAGCTGGCTTGGAACTTACTATGTAGACCAGGCTGGCAGACCGGCCTCAATCTCACAGAGATCCTCCTGCCTCTGCTTCCAGAGTGCTGGGATTAAAGGCATGCATCACTACACCCAGCTCCATTAAATTTTTAAAAAATCTTTTATGTATGAGTACCTGCATGTATGGATGAACACAATGTGCCTACAGTACCTGGCATATCAGAAGAAGGAATTGGAGCCCCTGCAGCTGGAGTGCCAGATGCCTGTTGTGATCCACCATGTGGATGGTCAGGTCCTCTGCAAGAGTAGCAAGTGCTCCTAAATGCTGAGCCATCTCTCCAGCCCCTGAAAAATGTTTTGTTTTGTTTTGTTTTTTGATTCCTGAGACAGGGTCTTATATAGCCCAGACTGGCCTCACACTGCCTGTCTTTCTGACCCAGCGTCTTAAGAATTGGGATTACAGGTATGCACTATATGTGACTGAAACCCCCAACAGTTTCAAACTCAGGAAGATGGAAAGAAATCTGGAGCCAGAGTTTACAAAACATGCATGAGGAAAGACCGGCTTTTACAACTTCTCCTCAGAAATCCAGGCCCTGCAAATAGCTCAGATAAGACTCCAGACCCCAAATTCACAAAGGACACCGGGCTTCCTTAACAGATAAGGTTCAAGACTCAAAAAATTCACAAACAGCTGTAAAAAAGGACTACTTCCTGGCCAGAAGCTTGCCTTAAATACCAATCAGATGTCATGGCAATCCCCAACTCCCCTCCCCTAAAAGCCAGAAGGGGGCTGAGGGTTTTTTAAACGCTTTGAGGCTTTGAGGCTTTGGGACTGGGACTTGGGCTTGGGGCTGAGCTCGCACGCCAGCCCAGTTCCCCGAGCCCCAGCCCCAAGATGGGGGTAAGGGAGCTAGCCTCCCCGCCTGGGGGGCTAGCATTTCTCCACTTGTGGGTGTGGAGGAGCTAGTCCCATCTGCTCTTCTCTTAATAAAGCTGGGTCCTGTTCCCTTCCAGCGGAGTCTCTGATCCCTTGTCTGCTGTGTCTCTCGAACCCAGAACCGTACATGCACCACCATGCCTGACTTTATTTTAATCACTTAAGTGTACAGTTTTGTGGTACTATGTACCTTCACATTCTTTTTATTGCCTACATCAGTATCTAGAACATTTTCATCTCTACAAAATGAAACTCTACTCATTGAACAAAAACCCCCATTCCTTTCTCCCCCTGCCTGGCAAGTAGAGAAAACCAAATGGTAAAAAGCAGTCTTCACAGTTATGGTTCTTCTCTTTCTAGAATTTGAAAGATATACTGGCCAATATGATACCTAAGGAACAGGCCAGAATTAAGACCTTCAGGCAGCATCATGGCAAAACAGTGGTAGGCCAAATCACTGTGGACATGGTAAGTGTTGAGTTGTGGTGTCTGGGCTGAGAAAAGTAGCCTTGTAATAATGTCTCAAGAAAAGTACCATTTTCTTCACTGACTGTTCAACAGCATTCTATCTGTACAGTGAAGTCTTGAAACTTTCCAGAGTACATAGAGAATACTTGTTCTTTTCTACAAATTTAATAATTAAACCTAACCTTATTCACCTATGACAAAGATGAATATAATTTCTAATTTTGTTCCCAACCTTTCAGCTTTATGGCCAGAACTGTTTTTTAAACTGATGTTCTAACAGTCATCCAGCAAAAAACTATAGCCCTTATAAATCCTCTAGAACAGCCTTAGGATAACTTCACCAGCCTTAAAATTTTGAGCAATTCAGCCAATAGTTTTTAGCCATTGGTTTCCTTTACTTTGGGTGGAAGTATGGAGGGTAAGAATGGGCCAGAGAAAAGGTAATAAAACTGAGGAAACAAGCCGAGGAAGAAACATTAAAGAAAGTAATTTCTCAATTTAATTTTTCTTCTTCTATTTTGGTCTTTTTTGAGATAGGGTCTCCCTGTGACCCCAGCTGACCAGCCTGGAACTCACTATTGGATCTCACAGAGATTTGCCTGCCACTGACTCCCAAGTACTGAGATAAAAGCATATTCTACCACACCTGGCCTCAACTTAAAATTTTTATTTCTAGCATTAGCAGCCTTTGCTAACTTCCTAAGTTCAGTTCAGTAGTAATAGGACTCCCCAGAAATCTTTTCCTTAGTCTTGAGAGTAAGAGAATAAATTTCTTCTTGGGTTCTATGAACCTCTGACAAGTTTTAGTCTGAACCTTTCTGATAACTAGTCACATCTTTCCTTTAGATGTATGGTGGCATGAGAGGCATGAAAGGACTTGTATACGAAACATCAGTTCTTGATCCTGATGAGGTAAGACACAATCCTGTCCATCACTAATTGTTGAGTTTACTGACCATGCATACCAATTTGAAAACCAAACAGCATAGTAGAGTGTGTGTGTTTGTATTAACCGAAGAACAAAACGTTTGCCTCTTTAGTACAAAATCAGAAATAAATATGTAAAGAGTTGATCTTTGAAAGTTCTGAGGTTTTTTGTTTGTTTCTTAACTTTTTTTCTCCCCCTTTTGGTCTTTTTGAGACAGGGTCTCCATGTAGCTTCAGCTGGCCTGGAACTCACTATTAAGACGAGGCTGGCCTGGAACTCATAGAGATCTACCTGCCTCTGCCTTCCAAGTGCTGTCAGTAAAGGCGTGTACTGCCACACCCAACTGTTTCTTAACTTAAAAAAAAATGTATATTTATGGGGCTGAAGAGATGGCTCAGTGGTTAAGACCACAGAAGACCTGGATTCAATTCCCAGCACCCACATGCCAGCTAACAATCGTCCAAAACTCCAGTTCCAGGGAATCTGATGCCCTCTTCTGTCCTTCTTGGGTACTGCATGTATGACACAGGTGCACTTACATACATTCAGACATAATACTTATACACATAAAATAAAAATAAGTTTTTTGAAAAAAGGATTTGCTCTGTGTGTGTGTGTGCGCACATGCTTCCACAGGGGTGCCACATTGCAGGCACTGTAAGTCAGAGGAATACTTAGGAATCAGTTCTCTCTGCTTTGTGGGTCATGGGGATCAAACTTAGGTCACTAGGCTTAGTGGCAAGTGCCTTTACCCACTGAACCATCTCACCAGCCCTGAAATTCTACCCTGTTAAAATATCTGATATGAGTAGGACCAGTCAGGTTAGTAAACTAGGTTGTAAATTTTCATTCTTCTCTCTCAAGGGCATCCGATTCCGAGGCTATAGTATCCCTGAATGCCAGAAAATGCTGCCCAAGGCTAAGGGTGGGGAAGAACCCCTGCCTGAGGGTTTATTTTGGCTGCTGGTAACTGGACAGATCCCTACAGAGGAACAGGTACAGCCAGTGAGATTGACCTTCCCTATTCCCTCCTTTACCCTCCTCTAATACTGGATACTTCATCTGGCTAGGTAGTAGTTTATAGACTGTGCGGTGAGGGGAAGAAATCAGAGTTCCTGCTGAATAAGTGAATTGCATTAACTCTTTTTGGTTGGAGTATCTTTACGCAAATATTACTGTTCTTTTTTTTTTCTTACTAGTGTCCTGAGCAATATCTCCTTTTCCACAGGTATCTTGGGTCTCACAAGAATGGGCAAAAAGGGCAGCTCTGCCTTCTCATGTGGTCACCATGCTGGATAACTTTCCTACCAATCTACACCCCATGTCTCAGCTCAGTGCAGCTGTTACAGCCCTCAACAGTGAAAGTAACTTTGCTCGGGCCTATGCAGAAGGAATCAACCGAACTAAGTACTGGGAGGTAGGACACTTGAGTTGGGTGACTGAAGTGTGATGGGGGTTCAGGGGACTTGAAATTGGAGGGAGAAGTGGGAATGTAGACTCCAGAAAAATTACTTCTCTTAGTTATGCCAGAAACTTAAATTTTCAGAATTGGGGACTATATGATGAACATAGATGTGGCCCTGAGTTCAGTCTTCAACCCAAAAAATTGTAGGATGGTATACTTGTTTTTTGTTGAAATTATAAAGAAAATAGTACATTTTTTTCTCAACTTTATTTATTAGTTTTACATTTATTGATTTGTTTATTTTGTGTGCGTGCACCCTGGCCTGACATGCATGTATAGAGACCAGGGGACAGATTGCAGGCATCATTTTTCTTCTTCCATCCTATGGTACTAGGGATCAAACTCAGGTTATCAAGCTTTGTGGTGGGCGCCTTTCCCACTGAACCATCTCATCTGCCCCTCATAAGAACTTTTTAGAAATACTATAATTTGGGTGAATGACAGATAATACAGCTGTAGAGTCTAAGAGGACTAATGCCAGTTACATTCTGGGTTAGACCACCTAAGTAAGATACTGTCAGGAATGGAAAGGTGGTTAGCATCCTAGAAATAGGATCCTGAATCCTTATTTTCTGAAAATGTGACCTCAGTAGTTTGAACTATAGTTGGGATATGAGAAGGCTGTTGTATCTTGCTCCAGTGTGTACTGCAGTGCATAATTCCTTTATTCTTTTCCATTTCCATACATACTCACAAACATTGGGTAAAGTACAAATTATGTGGCTAGATTAACAAGAGAACATCCCATTTTCTTGTGTGTATAGAGTCAATATCAGGTTTCTTATTGTTCTCCACTCTTTTTTTGAGACAGAGTCTCTGACTGAACCTGGACCTCATCATATATATGACTGTTACTGCCTTTGAGTTCATTATATATATATAAAACTCATGCTGGCCTTGAACTCATCCTCCTAATTTAGCCGCTCAAGTGGTGAAATTATGGGCATATGCCATTACACTGGTTTGTGGGATGCTGAGGATTGAACTCAAGGCTACACACATATTAGCTGACACTCTGAACTAAACTACATCCCTAGCTCCTGTTTTGTTTCAAGATTTATTTATTTTATTTATTTATTTATTTGTATGTGTATAAGCCTTCATGAGTTTATGTGTACCACATGCATGCAGGAGCCCATGGAGGCCAGAGGATGGTGTTAAATTCCCTGGAACTGGAATTAATAGGTGGTTGTGAACTGCTATGTGGGTGGTAGAAACCAGACCTAGGTCTTCTGAGAAAGTAGTAAGGACTCTTAACCATTGAGCCATCTCTCTAACCCCCATGGGTTTTTGTTTTGTTTTTAACATTTGTGTGTGTGTGTGTGTGTGTGTGTGTGTGTGTGTGCAAGTGCAGTCATGCACATGGATGCCACAAGACATGTGTGGAGGTCAGAGAACTACTTAAAGGGAAGTTGATTCTCTCCTACCATGTAGATTGAAGGGATTGAACCAAGGTCATCAAGCTTAGGTGATCACTGAGCCATCCTGTTTTTAAAAATATCTTATTTTTATTTATGTGTGTATGTTGTATGTGAGTGTCCAAGGAGGCCAAAAAGAGGGTGTCAGAGACCCTGAACTGAAATTACAAAATGCTGTAAGCTACCTGATATGGGTGCTGGGAGCCCAGTTCAGGCCCTTTTGCTAGATCTCACAAAAGAGATGAAGGTATGAAACCCAGGTTCTAGATGTACACCAAAAATGGTGGCAACAAGAAAGGAATACAAAATTCACTGTAGTGTTCCAGGAAAGAAAAGCCTTTTTTTTTTTTTCTTTAATTAAAAAAAAATTAAACTTAAAATTTTATGTGTATGAATGGTTGCCTACAGGCACGTAAGTGTCCCAAGTGTGTGCAATGTACTCGGAGGCCAAAGGACTCTCTTAGCCTCTATATGGGTGCTGGGAACTGAACCTGGTCCTCTGCAAGAACAGCAAGTGCACTTAACTGCTGGGTCCTCTCTCTGTCTCCTTCCCCTTTTTATATTTTTATTGTGTGTGTGTGTGTATGTGTATATTCATGCCATAGCACTTCTGTGGAGTCAGAGGGCAACTTCTAGGAGTTGGTAGTCGCCTATCATGTGGGTCTCGAGGATCAAACTCAGACCATCAGGTTTGGGGGCACCCACTGAGCCATCTGACCAGCCCAGGAACAGTTTATTAGTGGTGGGGGGAGGGTACAATCTGTATGCTAGGCTAGCAATCTACTAACTGAGCTACAGCCCCCTCATTTTTTTTTTAATTTAATTTTTAATTTTATGGAGAAAAAAAATAGCTGGGTGTGGTGGCACATACCTTTAATCCCAGCTCTTGGGAGGCAGAGGCAGGTAGATTTCTGTGAGTTCAAGCCTAACCCAGTCTACATAATGAGTTCTAGGCCAGCTGGGGCTACAGGGAGACCCTGTCTCAAAAAGACCACCCCAAAACCCTAAAGATTAGGAAAGTTAAGAAGTTGTCCAAGGCCACACAGTAAATGGTAGAGATCAGGTGAAAACTTTAGTTTGCTTGACTCTAGGATCTGTTCACCATTAATAATGATGCTCTTTTTCTGCATCCTATGAATGATGAATGGTAGCTAAATGTTAAGAACCTTGTCCAGAATTTTACTAGCAAAAGAGCTGTTGACACATGAGTACTGTGGTTAGTTATATCCTCTTTATTCAGGATAGTTGTGATAGTGGCATGGTTTTTAGGGGAGTACCCCAGATCAAACCCAGTCCTCAGGCATGCAGCACAAGTTTTCTATCAAATGAGCCACATTCTCAGACTGATGGAGTATTTTAACATCCTTTTTTCAAGGTTTTATAAAGAATAAGTTAATGAGTAGGAAAGTAGCTTATTGGTAAAATTGCCTACCTAGTATGAAGCTCTAGGATCAACAGGGATTACTACAGGAAAAAATAAGAAATTAGAAGATGAGAGTAAATGTTAAATGTTATTACCGCACACAGAATCTAGGGGTGGGGAGCTTAAGAGGTGGCTCAACTGGTTAAAAGTACTGGCTGCTCCTCCAGAGGACTTAGGTTTGATTGCTAGTACCTACATGGCAGCCAACAACCTATCCTTAACTCCGGTTCCGGGGAATCTCACACCCTCTTCTGGCTTCCTTGGGCACTGCACATGTGATACACTTAGTCTATACGGTGATGGATATAGCTAACAGTGTCTGTTACATAAGTACAGGCTTTTGCTACTTAGTAATTAGACAACACTTGACCCCTTGGCATATATAATGAATTTTCTCTGGAACCTAAAATGTAGAATTCATTTTAAAACATAAATATAAAATATATTTTTTTAAATGGGCCAGTAGTTAAAGGTGCTTGTAACACAAGCCTAGAAACTTAAGTTCAACCCTAGAACCCATACAAAGACAGAAAGGGAACAGACTTTACAAAGTTGTCCTCGAGCTTTCAAATATTCACACCCTGCACCCCCAGCACACATATGCATCATGTACATATACATACAGTAATAATAAATAAAAGTTGTGAAAAATTTAAAGATGGTATTTTACATTTTTTTAATGCAAAGTCATAGTATTCTGGAAAAGATCATGATTAAACACAATTTGACTTTAGTATATAACTAAGTTCTGTGAACCACAGTTACTCATCTGTGAATGGTGGTCATTATATATTTAGTAGGATGTCGTGTATGTTAGTCCACACTGGATATTATTAGCCTGAGGTGTAGTAGCTTATTCAGTAGGTGGTTATTGTTATTCCATACTTTGGAACATACTTAATATATAACTAACTTGCATATAACTATCAACCCAAATAGCACAGACTGTGGAGGACAAAGTACCCCAGCCTAATTCTTTTAGGTAATTCCTTTTTTTTTCCATCTTCCTTTTCTTTTGTCAGTTGATTTATGAAGACTGTATGGACCTGATTGCAAAGCTACCTTGTGTTGCAGCAAAGATCTACCGGAATCTTTATCGAGAGGGCAGCAGTATTGGGGCCATTGATTCTAAGCTGGACTGGTCCCACAATTTCACCAACATGTTAGGTTATACTGACCCTCAGTTCACTGAGCTCATGCGTTTGTACCTCACCATCCACAGGTGAGCTAGATTCAGCAGCCATAGCTGTTGGTGGACAACTTTTAAAAAGCTCCTTAATGTTCCATTTGGAAACAGGTGGTTTGTAGCAAAGAGAGGGAAACATGTTGTAAGGACTGGTGTGAGGCAAGAAAGGGGCCTGATAAGGAAAGCTGAAAGGCCTAAAGAAATTGCTGTAATGGTACTAAAATCTGGATGGTGCATTTAATTAGAAAAAGGAACTAGCCACTCCTATTAGTGGCTCCTTCAGCTTTCTAGGAGCTCCCTCTTCTGGTCATTGTTACTAAAGCAGGGGGATAAGTAGCTGAGACTATGTAGCTCAAAGAGTATTTACTTAGTATGTGCTTTGAGCCTTGTATTTGATCCTTAACACTGGAAGTAGGGACCATGGGGAATAGCTGGTATGGGAGTTGGGGAGCTCGTTGTATAGGCACTATCAACCATTACCTTTTTAAGCTCTGTGTATTGGTGAACAAAAGCTGGTGATGAAATTTAGACATCCTTTTAATAAGAGCTTAGATCTCAACTGATTGGCTATAATTAAGCCAAGATGTGACAAAAGAAAAGCAAAATCTGATTCATTAATTAGAAAGAATGCCCTTTCTCCCTTTGACTTTCTCTTCTTATTTCTCCACAGTGACCATGAGGGTGGTAATGTAAGTGCCCATACCAGCCACTTGGTGGGCAGTGCCCTTTCAGACCCTTACCTATCCTTTGCAGCAGCCATGAATGGGCTGGCAGGGCCTCTACATGGTCTAGCAAATCAGGTAAAACTAGTCTTTTTACCTGCTCCCTGTTTTGGATTTTACTCACATGTTCTATTCCTTATCTTGGCATTCTTTCCTTGGCATATGTATTGACATTCTCCCCCCCACCCCCCATGTAGGAAGTGCTCGTCTGGCTAACACAGCTACAGAAGGAAGTTGGCAAAGATGTGTCAGATGAGAAGTTACGGGACTACATCTGGAATACACTCAATTCAGGACGGGTAAGCAGAGATGCTTGGCAACTAGGAAAGAAACCAATACCCAAACACTGCAGTTTGTAAGAAAATTATAGGCCTGAGAGACCTTGTCTCAGGGGAAAAAAAATAAGAATAGGAGCAGTCCCTACATTAAGCAAGATTTTTTTCCCTATTTGTTTACCTTGTAGATTTGTTTTCTTTTTTATGATACTGGGGATTGACTCTGAATCCAGGGCCTCTCATGTAGGTAGGCAAGTGTTCTGTATTCCCAGCTTCCTCCCTCCCCTTTTTAAAAAAATTATGTGTTTAAGTGCAGTACTCACTGAGGCCAGAAGAGGGCATCAGATCTTCCAGAACTAGAGTTAAAGGTACTTGTGAGCTCCACCACATAGATGTTGGTAATTGAAGGGGTCTCTGCAAGAGTAGTGAGTGCTCTTAACTGTTGAGGCATTTTTCCAGCTCCTGCCCTTATTTCCTTTCTGCCCTCCTTTTTTTATTTATTTAAGGCAGGGTTTTACTAAATTATCCTTGCTAACCTTGAACTCCCCATTCTGCCTCAGCCTCCCTAGTAGTTGGGGCATCAGGCCTGTGTCACTTACCCTAAAAATGTAAGGGAAGAAATTTCTACCTGCAAATACCTATTATTTTCCTACCCTTTACAGGTTGTTCCAGGATATGGTCATGCCGTACTAAGGAAAACTGATCCACGATATTCCTGTCAGCGAGAGTTTGCTCTGAAACACCTACCTAATGACCCCATGTTTAAGCTGGTTGCTCAGCTGTACAAGATTGTACCTAATATCCTCTTAGAGCAGGGAAAGGCCAAGAATCCTTGGCCCAATGTGGATGCTCACAGTGGGGTGCTGCTTCAGGTGAGTCCTTTCTTCCCTGCTTTCTCTCTCATTTGTACCTCAGTCTTGTTCTCTGCTAGGCGCAAAATCAACTTCCTAGTCAGCAAATGGGATGGAATCCTAAACCTCATGTATACTAGACAGGTACTAAGCAACATTCACTTTTTTTTTTTTTTTTTTTTTGGTCTTTTTGAGACAGGGTCTCCCTGTACTATATCCCCAGCTGGGCTGGAACTCGCAATGTAGACCAGACTGACCTTGATCACAGAGCTCCACCTGCCTCTGCCTACTGAGTGCTGGGATTATAGACGTTCACCATCATGCCCACCTCTCTGTTTTTGAGACAAGTCAGCTATGTTTCCCTGGCTGTCCTTGTTTCTGGGTTGTTGTTTTTGTCCTTCTTTTTTGAAAGGGAGGTGAGTAGGACTTGCATGTATGTGTGTAAGCCAGAGATTGTTGTCAGGTGGCTTCCTATATTGCTGTCCACCTTATTTTTACTTTTTTTTTTTTTAATTTCACGTGTATGAGTATATTGCCTGCATCTATGCCTGCATGTATGAGTGTATTGCCTGGAGTTATAGATGTTTGTTCACTGCCAAGTGGGTGTTGGGAATTGGACCTGGGTCATCTGTGTGAGCAATCAATGCTCTTGACCACTGAGCTGTCTCTCTAGTCCTCCTACCTTATTTTTGGAAACACAGTCTGTATTGAACCTGGAGCTCATTGATTTAGTTTGCTGGCAGGCCAGTGAGCTCCAAGAATTTTCCTGGAATCTCTAGGATTTCAGGCAGCCCTCCCTCTCTCCCCCGAACCATAGATGGTATTTTACATAGGTACTGGGGATCTGAATTCCAGTCTTGATACTTGAATGGCAAACCTCTACCAACTGAGATTTCTCCCCAGGCTATGACTTTAAACTTGTGATTATCTTGCCTCAGTCTGTTAAGTAATTGGGGATTAACAGGTCTACATTACATCCTACCAAAGCAAGGACTTTTAACATCCCCTTCCTCAAAGAACCTTTAATAACTCTGCTTGTGGCAGGGTTAGGGGCTACAGTTGCTCTCTTTTCTGAATCTGAATTGTACCCTTCCCAGTGTCCTTTCTGTTTAAGGCTGACTAGACTAAGTCCCTAGAGAAAAGGGGAAAAAGAGGTTCCAAGGTTCCTGTCACCCTGGATTTGTACATGCCACTGTCTCTGGGCCTTTAACAAAGTCTTTTTTTTTTTTTTCTCTTCTACCTTACAGTACTATGGCATGACGGAGATGAACTACTACACAGTCCTGTTTGGGGTGTCACGAGCACTGGGTGTGCTGGCACAGCTCATCTGGAGCCGAGCCTTAGGCTTCCCTCTAGAAAGGCCCAAGTCCATGAGTACGGATGGTCTGATGAAATTTGTGGACTCTAAGTCAGGGTAAAATGGGAGATTGAGAGGGATCTGACTACAAAAAATGGGAGAAACTTAAAAATAAAGTAAAATTTTGTTTTGTTTCAGGGGCCTTTAAAGATGTAAGGTTAAACTAACTGTATTTGAGGCACTGAAAATAAGTTTGAAGTTAAAATACAAATTAAGGCTTTAAACGATGAAAAGTGACCCCTTCTTCCCTAACCAGATCCCTTCCCCTGCCTGGTATGGGTTGCCCATCAATCAGCTGTAGGATGACTGGGACTAATGCATGTGGTATGGGTTAGAGATGGCTACTCACCATCTCTAGGGTGAGAGTCTGGCTCGTCTTTCCTTAGGTCAAAGCAGGTTACAAAAAAAGCTGCAGTCACTCTGGAGCTTTTTGCTTCTACTTTACCCGGCCCTCTAGATCAGCTGGTCAGGGCTGTGTTCCTTTGGTTTCCATGGGAACCATATTGGATCATGAGCTGGGTCAAACCCCCCATGGGGCCCTCTCCAATATACATAAGTACCTCCTAGTAAGAGCTTTTGGTTAGCTGGACATGCTTTGGCAACTTTTTATGTTGTCAGGTGACCATAAGTATATGGTATTGTGACTGACATCTAGCATTTGACTTGATTCTTTTTTTTTAATTATCCCATTAAAATTAAGGTCTGGGAGTGTTCTGTTTCCTACTCTGGTAGTACCTCCTTCCAGACTTTATACCTGCTGTACCTCAAGCTGAGGATTCTCCAGATCTCCCCTTCCTGGTCTCTACGAAGGCCCTCTTAGCAGGTCTGCCTGATGTGTGGTCTCCTAGTCATTTGATTTTTATCAGTACTTAATGTGAACTAGGCCCTTTACTTCCATGGAACATCAGCCACTCCCTTCTGACCTTGTTATCTCCTGTTAATATTCTGTGACACATAGAACATGGGCTCAGGAAAGACTAGCCCCCTTCATGGTTTGGTCCCAAGGGTTCTAAGCATTTTTTTTTTTTTTTTGACCAGAGATATGATTCAAGATTGGACATAATCCCCTTTGAATATCAGATGGTCCTAGGACTGAGGGCATTCAAAATAGTAAACCTCCCTTTCTCTTCCCCTGCCCTAAGGAAATGCTCCTTTATTTATCAATGTCTTTTCTTAAGATTTCACAATTCAGTGTTTATTTAGTGCCCCATTTGCACAAGTTTTCAGTGACTCAGAATGCTCTGCTGCCTTCTCTTTGAGAAAGTATTGAGATACACTCCTGTTGTGTCCCTCCTTCCCCAAAAACTCCAGCCTGTGTTTGTGTGGAATCCAAACCCAGAACCACACTGTTAAGATGGACACACTGTAAACCCCTGGTTAACTATTAAGTCATGATGCAGACTTCAGGTTGTTCTGTATAAAATTTAAAAAAATAATAAATGTTTTTATTAACAATGCTTGAGCTTGCTATTATATAAAGCCTGAAAGAATCATTATGAGTGTGGTAAGGGATCTGGGTAGCAAGGCCTTGAACTTAGTGGGTTATAAGTACCTGTGCATCCCTTCATCTTCAGGCAAGTTGGGCATTCAGTGGAAAGGCTCCTTATGAAATTCCAAAAGGAAAGTTCAAAGTCCTTTACCTTTAACCCCCATCCTTTCTAATGTGGAAGGACTATAGCTGAGATCTCACAACTGCTTCTGTGACTAATCCAGGAGCTAGTCCAGCCCAGTGGGTGAAAGGAACAAAATTATACCAAGGACAGATGGAGTAGGACTGCTAACTCTAAATCTGGACACTAGAGGGCTCTAGTAGGTGATAGTATATGCCTACTCTTCAGTTTTCCTAAAGGGGCCCCCCAAAATAACAAGGGGTGGTCGTGAGGGCATTAGATACATGGGAGGTCTGTGATTCTGTCCTGAGACTCCTGCTGCAACTGACCTTCTGAAAAAATTTATAAATAGGCAAGAGGGTGGGTACTAGGCCCTGGCATACAAAATGTGCTGCTATAGTTAGCAGGGACACTATGTCCAAGAGGCTGTCTTCTCACACCTTCACTCCTGCAGGAAAGGAACCTGGAACTGTCTTCTACTCTGCCCCAAGAAACAATGGAAAAAGGCAAATCACACTGTCACAATTTATTGAAATTTTATAAAAACTCAGGCCGTGTGGAAAAATAAAATATAAGCCGCAAATACAGACAACTCTGTCCAGTGCTTTTTCTCCTTTCCTCTGGCACTGAGGCAAAGCAGCTCCTCACTTTCCACTCAGCAGGCCGCAGGGATGTATTCTTACACTGAGACAGGGTACCTTTTCTCCTGAGGAATCTCAAGCAGGGCAAAAGTTACTTGCCAGCCAGTACTTCTGTGTGAGGAAAAGCTCAATTTACTAAAGCCTTCATGAAGTTACTATTAAGGTTTCCTGAACTGGCCCAGAGACAACAACTTCAGTTCTGGTTCATTTTTTTTTTTTTTTTGAGTTCCCAGGCCGGCCTGGAACTTGCTATATTAACCAGACCAGCCTTGAACTCAGAGAAATCTACCTGCCTCTGCCTCCCAAGTGCTGGGATTAAAAGTCTTGCCACTATGCCCAGCTCTAGTTCTTATTTAGTATGAAAGGCTGTGGGTATATAGGGCTTTCAGAAGGAGCCTGATCCTTTCCTAGGCATCTCACTTCCATATTCACTATCTTTCCCCACAACATTTCCAGCCAGCACACATCCCAATTTGGAGGGAAATTGAGGAGTGGCACATAGACTTTTCACAGAGCAAGAGCCAAGCCAAATAAATATGAATTGGGTTGGGGGAGGGGGTAGAAAGGCTAGGGAACAATCCGCTTTTTCAAGTCTGGTGCACCTCATGGAACATCAGTTCACGGGGGATGGCTGTTTCTGGACCAAACTTGGTGGCTGCCCGGCGCTCAAAGGCAGCAACATTCTGTTTGACAACCTCATCAAAAAACATAGTTGCCAGCTGGGAGTGCAGCAGAGAACGAAATTCAAAGGAAATCTGGGAATGGATAAGAGACAGTCAGAAACTTCAAGACCATGTTGGACATAGTTCCTAGCCAAATCTGTTCTGCAGTGCCTTTTCTTTTCATCCCTCTCCAGTGTTTCAAGAGCAGAGGACTGAGCAGAGTCCAAGTTTGATACAAACTTAGACCTATGGAAACTTGATGTGAGAAGTCTGCTTAGCACTTCTCTCATACCTGGTACTAACGCCTGTGCCACAAAACCTGACTCACCGAAAAGTCCACAGTGCAGGTTCGAGGGTAGGCAGGAATACCAGGGCTGAATCGCCAAATAGTCTCTAAGTGGTTGAAGAGCTTGCCGTCGGTGCACACGGCCTAGAACAGGACAATCAGTTAAGTCACATGACTAAGCATGAGGTCTGGTGTTGAAGGAGCTAGAGGGTATAGCTCAGTGATAGAGCCACTTGCCTATTGTGTGAGGCCTCAGGGTGGCCCAGCACCACCCCAAATAAAAGAAAAGCTATCTTCCCTTTTGATACTGTATTGGGAGATAACTAACATGTAGAAATAAAGTAATTATGGAAAGACCAAAATAGCCCCTAGATGTGAAAATGGTAAGGAACAAATAACTTCTTGACGAATTCCTCCCAGAGAGGCCTCACCTTGACCATGTGTGGTTTGACCATGGAAACTGCAGAGGTATAACGTTCCAGGACAGGTGGAAAGCCAACCTCCAACTGGGCTTTCAGGTGACCCTTACGACTAGATACCACCAGTGACTTCTTACACCACGGCACAAACTCTCGATACTCCTGGACATTGGATACCACCTCATACATCTCCTGCATTGAATACCTATAGGGAAAAAGGAATCACAGAGGCCAAGGAACTGCCAGGTTCTTCCTCACCATTGGCCCTATAATACTTCTGCCCACTGACCATATATCTTCAGAAATTTAGGCATCCCAAACAAGCCTGGATGAATGATTTGCCAAAAGCAAACATGCAAGTCCCCATGATATTAATGTTACCTTCTATTCTGCTTTTTTTGCTGGGAGGTGGGCCTCTCGTGTATCCCAGACTGGCCTCAAACTATGCAGCTCAGGATAACGAACTTCTGATTCTCCTGCCTCCATCACCTCTCAAACTGGGATTATGGGTATATACTACCACACCTAGTTTGTAGCTTGTTAGGGATCAAACCTAGGGCTTTGTGCATGCTGGGCAAGCACTTATTCTACAAACTGAGATGTAAAGTCTCAGCCCAGAATGCTTCTATTTATATTCACTATTTTGACCCCAAGAGATTACAGATAGGAGGTTGTCAGTTTTATTGGTAATCACATCTACTTTTAAAAAATTGATTGGTTTTTGTGTATATGGATCGGATCAAAGGACAACTTGCAGGAGTCTGTTCTCTCCACCATATGGGTTCTTAGAGTTGAACTAGATCATCAGGGTGGGTGTTGAGTGCCTTTTACCCATTGAGTCATCTCATAGACACAATTTTCATTTTAAGACAGTCTTGTTCTATAGCCCAGGTTGGCTTCAAACTCAAGATTCTCCTAACTACTGGAAGCATTATAATTTTCTAGTAGTGTGGCCCTAGGTAAACTATGCCTCCATTTTCCTGTCTATAAATCTGAGTGAATACTTGGTCCATAGGCTTATTAGAAGGACTACATGAGAGTTTAAGTAAAATACCTATAGGGATGGGGTTGTAGTTCAGTTGGTAGGGTGCTTGCCTAGAATTCATGAAGCCTTGGGATCAATCACCAGTACCATATAAATTGGGTGTGGTGGTACCTACCTATAATCCCAGCATTCAGGATTACCTTAAAGTTATCAGAGAAATAATACCCTCTTATCTTTTTGTTGTTAGGTTTTTTGAGACAAGGTCTCCCTATAGCCCCAGCTGTCCTGGAACTTGCTATGTGGACCAGGTTGGCCTCAGTCTCACAGAGATCCTGACTGTCCCTGCTCAGTACTGGGATTAAAGGCATGAGCCAACACACAGCCCACCCTGCTGTCTTTTTGTTTGTTTGTTTTAATTTTATTTATGCAGTGTTTTGATGGCTGGTATGTTTACTGGCATGTGCATTACAAATGCTGGAAGAGGGTCACAGACCTGCCATGTGGGTGCTGGGAATCAAACCCAGATCCTCCGGAAGAACAGCAAGTGAGTGCTGCTAATCCCTGAGCTACCTACCTCTCAGCCCTCCCATTATCTTTTTGTAAAATATTTTTATTATAATTTATCTGTGTATGTATGTGTGTATACATGTGCCACAGTGTGCATTGGAGCACAGAGGACAATTAGAAGCTAATTCTCCCATCCACCATATGGGTTCTGAACTCAGTTCATCCATCTTAGCAGCAAGTAGTACTATTTAGCCCTTGCAATGAGCCTTTTCACTAACCCTTCCCTCTTTAAAATTTATTTCACATGTATAAGTGTTTTGCCTGCATGCATGTAAGTACACCTGTCTAAGCACTGCCTGCAGAGCCTAGAAGAGGACACTGAATCTCTTGGAACCGGAGTTATGGATGGTTGTTAGCCATCATTTGGGTGCTGGAAACTGAATTAGGTCCTCTGCAAGTGTAGCTTGAGATGGTGTCTAGCTACGTGGTCTATAGAATAGGCTAGTGGGCTCAAACTAAGGGAGATCCTTCTGCCTCAGTCTTTGGGGTGCTGGGATTACAAGCACCACCAAAAAAAAATATTTTTTATCTGTGTATGGGGGGGTATGTGCACATGAGTACAGGTGTCCTCAGAGGTCAGAAATGCTCAGATCCTCAAGCAGGAGTTGTAGGCTGTTGTGAGCTATTCTGCCTGGGTGCTGGAAACTCAACTTTAGGCCTCTGGAAAAGTATTATGTATCTTTAATTATTATGTATCCTTAATTGATGAGCTACCTCTCCAACCCTGCCGACTTTTTTACGGTTAAATTTTTTTTAATTTATTACATTTTTATTTTGTGTGCATGTGTATATGTGTATGGGCATGCCTATTCCACAGTACAAATGTGGAGGTCAGAAAACTTGAGAGTAAGTTCTCTTCACCAAATGAGTCTTAACAGGCACCTTTACCTGCTGAGCTGTCACACTGGCCTCCCCACTAAAATTGTTTTGTTTTTTGGTACTAGAGACTGAACCTAGGACCTTGCACATACTAGGCAAGTGCTCTTATCACTAAACTATATCCCTAGCTCTCTTTGTGTGTGTGTAGTGTATGAACACTTGTATGCGTGGCTGCATGTGCCCATGCATGTACAGAGGCCAGAGAATATTGAGGACACTGATTTACTTGAATGCTACTGAAAATATCCTTGACTATGCACAATGGCACCTGCAGTCAAGGATGTCTCTGTGGCATAAAGCTGTACAAACATACATGGGTGTTGAGGCAGATAAAAGAAAAACCTGGTCTACATGCTGAGTTCCAGACCAGCCAGGGCTACACAGTGAGACTACAAGAAATAAAAGGAAAAAAGAAAACAAAAAACAGAAGCTGGGTATGGAGCTCAGTTGATGTAGTAGTTGCTTAATATGCATGAGGTCCTGGGTTCAATTCCCAGCACTAGGGAGGTGAAGGCAGGATGCTCAGAAGCTCAAGGACACCTCTACTACATACCATGTTCAAGGTCATGCTAGGCTACAGGAAACCCTGTCTCAAATACACATAAACACACACACAGTAAATAAGAAATAACAATATGGTCTGGCTGTGTAGTCAGAAAGACTTCAAACTTTCAATCCTTCCTATGACTTTTCAAGAGCTGGGATTACAGGTGTATGTCATCACACCTCACACCCCTGTGGTCTTGATACAAGTCTATGGTATAGCCCAATTCTAGGCTCATTTTACTCAGTGCAGATGCACAACAACCAAGGAGGGAAATAGAGGTTAGAAGGCTGGCAGCAGTACTATTACTAGAGAGGTGGATGGCCTAGGATCAATCTTGCCCATTATGGTTATTCTTTTGGAGAGGAGGAGAGCATGCTCACCCCATGATCCTTCGCTCCGAGTAAGCCTTTCGCTTGTTGGTGAAGGGGGCAGCAAAGCCCATGAAGGAACGACTGGATGGTAGGCCAGCCTCGGCAGCCGAGACCTGGGCAGCCCGGGACAAGAGGACACTGCAGGAAATCAGAAACCTACGAGAGAAGTAGTGTCACCCTTCTTTTTTTGTATTCTACCATTTCCAGGTGAAGGACAAGAGGGTTGCATTGAGGAAGAAGGTCGTTCATACAAGCATTTCACCCCCAGCACCTGCTGCAGCTCGCTGGGCTTGCTGGCCAGGCAGTCACGAGTGCGAAAGGTCGAGGGCGGCTGAGGACAGGGCCAGGGGTGGGGAAGGGAACCAGAAGGGCGCGTCCCAAGCGCCAGTTGCCTTTGGAGCCACGCTACTGCTGCAAGCAAACGCTCTGGAAGCATCACTGCCCCCAGGGCCCGCCAGGCGCATCAAAGCCAGAGTGACCGCCAAGGCCAAGAAGTGGTTGGCACCCACCCGCTGCGTCTAACTTGTAAACTCATTCTCCAAAGCTCTAGCTTAGGTCCCAGGACACCACCAATGTCAGCCCCTCTCGGGCCTGCAATCTAAGGGCTGCCAGCCTCCACCGCAGAATTCGGGGTGCTGGGCGACCCCTTTCCCTCCAGCGCGGATGCTCGCGCCTTCTCTCACCTCATTGGTCGCGGCCGTAGCGGCGGGCCCGGGGGCGGGGCCGGGCGCGCGCCCAAACGAAGCGCGAGGCCGCAGCAGCTCCGGGCCGCCGCGCGCGTCCGGGCAGGGAGCCGTCGCGCACCCGCAGAAGCCATGCGCGCGACCCCCGGGCCCCCAGGGCTCCTTCCTCTCCCTCCTCGCTGCAGAGGAGGCGAGGCCGGAAAGGCGGCCTGGCAGTCCGCTCCTGGAGCGCGGCGGCGGCGCGGCTCCGGCTGCTCTAGCCTTGCTCCCGCCCGCGCGGCTGGGTAGGCTAACACTGAAGCGGTGACCGTGGCTCCCGGTCCCCTCACGTCACGCCGATGCCAGGGATCGGGAGAGGGAGGAAGGGGCAATGCTGCCTGTCGGGAGATGTAGTTTCTTTGACACCCCTGGAGAGAAAGGACGTTGGGTGCGCGTCTGAGGCGCAGCAGAGATGGCTCCGGGAGCGAGGTCTTGAGGCACAAACTACTTGGGGAGTCTGTGGTCACAGGACCTGATACGTAGGCGCAGAGGCGACGTCGTGGGCGTGTCAACAGCAGATGTCTTTAGATCTTTTCAGATCCTTTATCATATTCTGCCTTAATGGTTAGAAGCCCTATTTCATCTTTGTGGCTTTCACAGGGCCTGCGCCTGCTCCTTTGGAAAAGATAGTAATGTTGCAAGTTCTGGTCTGATTTGCATGGTTTCTCGGTTCCCCTCTCTTCCTCTCGTTTTCTGGGACTAGATATCGCTGCCCCTTAAGCAGGACTGGCCTTGAACTCCAAATCCTCCCGTATCAACCTCCCTTAGGGCATAATTTCCCCATGATATGGAAAGAAGGCCTGGTACTCAAGAAAATCCTTATGCCTCAGCTTCCCAAGTGTTGGGATGACAGGTGTGAGCCACCAGACCTGGCTAAATTCATTTCAGAGGAAAGAACTATCGTCTGGAAAAATATGCAACACTCAATGAAAGGTAAAACAATCACAGACAGAAACCCTAACAATGAACATCACGCGATTCAGGGATAAAACAGTTGTTCTTGATAAAAATGAGAAAAAGAGGAGAAACAAGTTTGAGACTAGATTGAGGTGGGTGCAAAAGCAAGTAAAATTCTCCCATGGTGGAACTGAATTTAAAGACATTTGCTACTGATGGGCGAACTCATGGTCCACTTTTAATTCCAGCACTCAGGAGGTAGAGCCAGGCAGATCTCTGTGAGTTTGGGTCTTCCACACCAGCTACACAGTAAGATTCTGTCTCAAAACAAAAACAACCCAAACCAAAAATCATTGATAATGTCACAGCAAGTTTTTCTCTGCTTTCTTTCTACTGTGGTAAAGCTCTCCACATTCATTAGAGCGTTACAGTGACGTGTGTGCGGTGGCAGAAGACAGGCAATAAAGGCTATGTTGCAACGTGAGTTTATGTGGTGTAGGAAACAGACAACTTGCCCCAAAACACGCCTTGAAACAGTTGTATAAATCCTCCTCTCCCTAAATCTTGAAATTGGCATTAAATTTTGGAACTTCCACTAGGTATGGGTTGATTCTGTTTGAACTTATCTCAAACTGAACTATTTCTTGAATTTTGACTTACATTTAACTTTTTTAATTTTTATTTTTTTGGAGAGCACTTTTATTCTAAACATACAGAAATTTCACACAATTAAGTAGTAAAAATAGAATCTGGGTAATCACATCCCCTCTTTTTTTGTTTGGGAATTGAACCAAGGGCAGTGTGCTCTACCATTGAGCTGTACGTGTCCTACCTCCCCTCCCTTCCAAACCCATTTTTAAAAAAATGTTCTAGCCAGCCTAACCTAATCAGTGAACTCCGGGCCAATGAGAAACCCTGTTTCTAAAAGCAAGGAGAACAGCATCTGAGGAGCAACATCTGAGATTGAACTTTGGCTTCTAAAGGCACAGGAGGTACACACACAAATAAATAATTTAATTAATTGAGAAAACTCCAGAGCACTTAACTTCCAGTAGCTCAGTGATAGAGTTCTTATTTTGCACGAATAAGGCCCTGGGTTCAACATTAGCACCAAGAAATAAAAGGGGTGTGACCAGATAGTTCCTCAGGTAAAGGCACTCACTGCCAAGCATAATAGGGGGAGTTGAATCCCCAAGATCCACATGGTGGAAGGAGAAAATCACCTCCTCTGACCTTCACCAACTGGAGTGTACACTCTTGCACACAGAGTAAATAATTAAATGCAATTTTTAAAATGTTTAAATAGCCCAAAAATGTTTTGTCCCTTTTCCTTTTATCCACTTTCTTCTAACTACCTGGGGGGCACAACCCTCCAGACACAGAATGATTTAATTTCTTTGTCTCTCTAACACCTCTCTCCTTCAGCATTTCAGGGAGGGCATGGCCTCATTCCCACCTCCCTTCCCCACTACTGTGATAAAGAATCTCCATTCAGTTCAAATGTTGTATTTTGATGGGCATATGACCTTGAAGGGCATTTTACTTCTTCCAACTTTGCTGTCTTGTCTGATACCTCCTCATCCTCTGACAAGGGCTTACACATGTGAGACAGCTGCTTAGACTGAAGAGTAAGGAGCTGGGTGGGTAAAAGAGAAATTTAACTGGGATACATGACTGAACTGTGACCTCATTAACATTCTGCCTTAACCGAGTTAACTACTTCAGAATCCCTAAGGTCCAGTACACCTGCAAAACCAATTTGCTTGCTGTTCCCTTACTAATTAAATAGCTAATTACTGCCATTTAATCATTTCCTAGTTCATTTCTTCTACCTCCTGCCATACCCCTACCTTTCCACATTAATAACTTCCTTTAAGTACTGACTCAAAACACACCTCCTCCAGGAAGACCATCTTGACTGAATATCTTCAGTTTTACACTGAATTCTTAAATCCATGTAAATAAGCATGAATCCTATATTTTCTCATTATCTGGTGTTTATATGTGTTCTTTTAAGTTACAAAGGTTTTTAAGAGAGAAACTCATCATAACTTACAAGGTGTTTTGGGTTTATCTATTTCTATTTTATGTGTATGAGTGTTACGCCTGCATGTATGTAAGTGCACCTATATCATGCAATTCCCATGGAAGTTAGAAGAAGTCAACAGATCCCCTGGAACTGGAGTTAAGGACGGTTGTTAGCAACCATATGGGTGCTAGGATTAGAACCCAGGCCCTTTGCAACAGCAGCCAGTGCTCTTAACCACTGAGCCATCTCTGCAGCCTGTTGTTTTATCTTTATTTTATTTTATTTATTTTATGTGTATGAGTATGTAAGTGCACCCATGTCATGCAATATTGGTGAAGGACAGAAGAGGGCACTGGACCCCTGAAACTGGAGTTATGGATGGTTGTTAGGTGCCATGACGATGCTGGGAACTGAACCAGCAGGACCAGTCAGTGCTCTTAACCACTGAGCCATCCTTTTAGCCCCTTACCTTTATTTTTTTTACCTGAACTTTCTATGTAGCCAAGGGTGATCCTCCTACCTCTATGTCCCAAGTGTTTGACAAGTATGTGCCATCATTTCCAGCAAGTCACACAAATATCATTTCAGAAGTTGATTTCAGGACCGTCTTCATAAGTTGCCTTTGTTACCAGTTCCACCCTCCCCTCACCTGGTCTGTCACTCTGAATCCTGGATATATCATTGTTACCTCAATCAGTTCCCTTTTTTCTTTACTGAGCAATTCTCCTTTTTGCTTCAAATAATATTAAAAAATAACTTCTAGACCTTCCTCTTTCCAGCAGCCCAGAGAGCCAGGCTGGCAACCTTCCTTGTTCATCACTGTTTCTTTGCCAGACCTAAGCACGTGACTCCAGCTCAACCCCTGCCTCCAATTCCTCAGGTTACCAAGAGCTATTCTGGGCAGTGGAGGGGCATGTATTCCCCTCCTCCCCCGGGCCATATCCTAGCTTAGCCCTTCCTGGAAGGCACATCATACCAAGTGGCCAAGCAAACACTGAGAACACTGGTGTCCACCTGATCCTCTGCTATGTTCAATTTCGTCTTCCTTCCTCCTTCCCTCCTCCTTTCCCTCCTCCTTCTCCTGTTCCTCATCACCACCATCATTATCATCATCAAATATAAAGTGCCTGTTCCAGGTGCTGATCTGCCAGTGTTAAAAAGAATGATTTAATGTATACTTTGCCTTCAGAAAGTTCAAAATCCAGCCTGAGGCAAGAGGATTGCTACCTGCTCAAAGCCAGCCTGGTCTACAAAGTGAGACCCTGTCTCAGAAAACCAGCCAACCAATAAACCAAAAAAAAAAAACAGGCTGAAGGGGCTAAAAATATGACTCAGCAGTTAAGAGCACTGACTACCCTTCCAGAGGACCAGGGTTTGAATCCCAGCAGTTACATGGTGGCTAACAACTGTCCATAATGCCAGTTTCAAGGGATTTGATGCCTTTTTCTGACCTCCATGGGTACTGTATGACATGGGTGAATTTACACACACACAGGCAATACATACATACATATAAAAAATACATAATAAATAAAAATTTAAAAATTGGGACCGGAGAGATAACTCAGCAGTTAAGAGCACTGACTGTTCTTGCAGGGATCCAAGTTCGATTCCCAGCACCCACATGACAGCTAACAACTGTCAGTAACTCCAGTTCCAGGGGATCCAATGCCCTCTTCTGACCTCCTCGGGCATTGCATGACACAGGTGCACCTACCTACATGCAAGCAATACACTCATATACATAAAATAAAAATAATACATAAAATATTTTAAATATGTATATTTAAAAACCATACTTGTATGATGTATGTGTGTCATTACTTGTGTTTGTGATGCTGGGAATCAAACCCAGGACTTCACACATGCATTTTTAAATTTATTGATTGACTGATTTGTACGTGTGTATACACAGGAGTATATCAGAGGACAACTCTCAGGGAGTAGGTTCTCCTCTTCCATCATGTGGGTTCTGGGGATTGAACTCAGGTCATCATGTTTAGTGGCATGTACCTTTACCTGTTGAGCCATCTCATCAGCCACACTCTACCATTGAGCTATATCCTCAGCCCTCTTTTTTTATTATTTTTATTTTATGTGTATGATTGTATTGCCTACATGTATGTAAGTGCACCTGTGTCATGCAATGCTCTCAGAGGTCAGAAGAGAGCATCCGATTCCCCTTGGAACTGTAGTTACAGATGGTTGTTAGCCACCATGTGGTTGCTTGGAATCAAACCCAGGTCCTCTGCAAAAGCAGCCTCTTAGCTGCTAAGCCATCTCTCCAGCCCCCTCTTTTTTTAAAAACTGAGCTAGCATGTGTGTGTGTGTGTGTGTGTGTGTGTGTACATGTGTGCAGGTGCCCTACCCTGGCAATGGAGTAATTGGTAAGTGTTAGTCTCCCTTTGAGGCCTTCTCCAGCTGCCTGGTGTTCTAGTGTTTGTGGAGGTTTTCTGCAGCAGGAGTCTTTCGTGAGATTTCTCTGCATTTGCGCATTTTTGCTATTTTTTTTTTACCCAACTGATGTCTCTCCAGTGGACATACGCTCCATCCCGTCCCGTCCCGTTTGCCCCCCCCCCCCGCCCCCGGCCTACTACCATATTATAAACCTCAGGTTGCCCTACTGTTTCCCCTATCTGGGAAACCTGGGGTTGTGACTGCGGTGGGGAGGAGTCCCTCTGCCGATCATTGTGGGCTGGGTGAAATCTGGCTGGCCGTTTATTCTTCAGGTTGGGAATCGCTTGGGGAGCGCCACCGAGTCTCCCGCTCCAGCCTGGCGGCTGGAGCGGAGAGCACCGCACAGCTGGCTCGGGGCAGCCGGGGAACCTGCGCGCGAGGCCCGGCTCCCCCCGGAGGAGCGCTCCGAGGCCTGGGCAGCCTGTGCGACGAGCGCCTTGCGGCCCGACCCAGGCTCACCGCCAGGGAGCGCTGCGGGCTCCCGCTCGCCCGCCCCCCGGTAGGCGGGGCCGCCCTCTCCCCGCAGCCGCCGCCGCAGCCGCCGCCTGGGCCGCCCCGTGTCCCCGGTGGAGCCGCCGCCGCCGCCGCCGCCGTCTCCGCGAGCTCGATGCGGACGGAGCCTGGGCCGGGCCATGGGGATCCTCAGCATCACGGACCAGGTCAACCCTCCTGCCCTTTCCCACTTCCTCCTCCCAGGGCCCGGCGCTGCCGCCACGCGAGCCCGGGGATGTGCGGCCTAGGCTGGGCCCGAGCCCGGGGCTCCCGCGGCTCCCGCCGCGCCCCACTTCGTGCTCCCCTCAACGGAGCGGGTGTCCTTGGGGGCCTGGCGATCGGCGGAGGCACCGTAGGAATCCGCTGCAGCCGGGACCCCGATAGCGAAGCCCCTCCAGCGACGCCCCCCTCCAATCTGGGTGCTCCGCCACCCCCCACCCCCGGTTCCGCTTTGCCTCGGGCCCACTCCCTTAAAGCCGGTTCTCCCTGCAGCCGCCCCTGGTCCAGGCCATCTTTAGCCGAGATGTAGAGGAAGTGCGTTCCCTCCTCTCGCAGAAGGAGAACATCAATGTGCTGGTGAGTTTGGAGCTGGGAGGATGGCGAGCCCGGAATCCGAGATCCGATGTTCTGGACCCCTCCCCACAAGTGGGGCGGCTCCGTTTCACCTCGGCTCTGATGAAACTGCAGCTCTGCCCACCCTGGGGTGGGAGGCTGCCCTGCATTTGGGGTTGGTCTGGCGTGGAGTACCGACCATGCCAGGGATGCTCAGAAACGGTGCTGTCTTCCCAACCATAGGGGTCTGCAGCGCCCCCACCCCTCCTGGAAGGTTTCTTGGCCGGTGGCCCTGACTCCACCCTCCTAAGGTGCTGGCTTTTGACTCCCAGTGCTGGGATTTAAGACCCTGTGGAACCTAGGGGAATGGGATTGTGGGGAAGAGCCTGGAGCTCTCATACTTGAGCCAGGGTCCAGGATAATTTGTCCCCACAGCTGCTTCTCTTTTCTGCCTTTCCAGGACCAAGAGAGGCGAACCCCATTGCATGCTGCTGCCTACGTAGGCGATGTCCCCATCCTCCAGTTGCTACTGATGTCAGGTGAAAGTGGGGAGCTGGAAGGTGTGGCACGTAGGGAGGGGAGAAGTCTCTTTCCATATCCAGGGATTGGTTGCTGGTGCTTGGTCCAGGAAAGGCTTCCTTCATTCAGTTTCCCCAGTCTGATTACTGGTTTCCTTCCCTCCCCCTCCTCACCTCCCAACAAAATAGGAAATTGTATCCACACAGGTGCTAATGTCAACGCTAAGGACACGCTGTGGCTGACCCCTCTTCATCGTGCTGCTGCCTCCCGAAATGAGGTACGGTCTTCCACCTCATTTCACCCTTCCAAAAAGGATGAGTCGAAAGGTGGACTTAAAGGGTTAGAGAAACTCTGTTCTCTGCCCTACGGACTATTCTGCCCCACATAGGAAGGAAACCAGACTTGGCCCCTCCCCTCCTGCCCCTAGAACTGGCTGGTAAGGGGGGCTGAGTACTGCCAGCTGTGACGTCAGGGAGAGCTTAATACTGGGCTGGCAGACTGCGGGTCCCTGCTGCCAGGCCTGAGTGACTCATCCCTCCCTGGGGGGCCACCTTAAGTCTGATCCCCCTCTGGGCATTGAAATTTCTCTCCTTATGATGGGAGTGGTGGTAGTGATATGTTGTTGTATTCCTGCCCCTCAAGCAGCATGCAGGTTGCATGCAAGTTGACTACACAAGGGGCCAGACTCATCTCTAGAGTCCTGTACTCTGGTGTCATCAACCCAGAAGAGAGGGAAGAGATCTTTCAGATTCTCAGTCATTTCGTTGGCTCTGGTCACCAGGGGGTAGGAGTTGAGGCCAATGGGAATGAGGTGGGTGGTGTTTAGGGAGGGTCTTTTAGTCAGGGCTTTAGAGAGGAACCAAATATGTTTGTTTACTGAAGTGATGGAAATGGTTTTGGTGCCTATGGAAGGGCTAAGGAGGGTGCTTGGGCCATTAATGTAGTGGAAACATTTTTTTTTTCTTCCTGGATGGTAGGAAATGGGATTGAGATGTGTGCTGTGCATTTGCTTAGTATAAGTGTATGCGCGGGCAAAGATTTTCAGCAGCTGTCTTGGAGAGTGATTTATACTAGGTGCTGAGGAAGATGAAGAGGTTTTCTCTTTTTCTCAGCAAAGCAAAGATTTTTAAGCTCTCAGGAGACCCACAGAGTGGGAAGTAGGTACGAATAAGCTAGGTGTGTAGAGAAAATGCAAAGACAATGCCAGGACACTGGGACCATAAGTGCCTCGCTGGCCTGTTCCTATTTACTCCTTATCTTCTCTCTTGTCTCTTGCTCTTCCACAGAAGGTGCTGGGGCTGCTGCTGGCACATTCAGCTGATGTGAATGCCCGGGACAAGCTGTGGCAGACACCACTGCATGTGGCTGCTGCCAACCGGGCCACCAAGTGTGCTGAGGCTCTGGCACCCCTGTTGAGCAGCCTCAATGTGGCTGACAGGAGCGGGCGCAGTGCTCTGCACCATGCAGTGCACAGTGGGCATCTTGAGGTGAGGACCACTCTCGTCTGGACACAGCTTTCCCTTTTCCCTTTTCTTCTCTTCCATACACCCTGTGTCATTGTATCTGGGGAAGATGCAGCTTAGATAGCTACACAAACATTTATAACTGGGCATCAAATGAATGATTGCACAGGATTAAGTTTTTGAGTGTTTTTTGGAGTTTTTTGTTTCGTTTTATTTTTGAGACAGGGTCTTACTATGTACCTTTAGCAGGCTTGGAATTTGCTATGTAGACCAGGCTGCCTTCCAATAGAGATCTGCCTGTTGAGTGCTTGGATTAAAGGCATGTGCTACTATGGCCTCTTAGATTGAGGGTTTTTTATTGCTATTAAGATTTTTATGTGTATCTGTATAAGTCCACCTGTATGTGTTTGCAGTACATGTGTGCCTGGTGCTCATGGAGGCCAGAAGTGGGTATTGGATCCCCTGGAACTGGAGTTATAGGTGGCTGTAAGCCATCATATGAGTTCTGAGAACTGAACCTAGGTCCTCTGAAAGAGTAGAAAGTTCTCGTAACCACTGAGCCATCTCTCTAGCCCCCAGATTGATTTTTGTTGTCGTGTTTATTTTGTTTTACATGCTTAGCGCCCTTGGAGGCCAAAAGAGGGTGTTAGATCCTCTGGAACTTGAGGATCAGTATTACCTGCCATGTCGGTGCTACAAACTGAATCAGGGTCCTCTGGAAGCACAGAAAGTGCTTTTAGCTGCTGAACCATCTTTCTAGCCCCTAGAATGGGCTTTTATTGAACCCAGTGTGCCACTGATGCTGTGCCACAGAACTGCACTCTGAACTAGAGACTGAAATTCTTTTGTTGTTTCTGGTTTTGTCTTGTTCTGTTTTTCCAGTATTGGAGATTGTACCAAGGGTCTTGCTGTGGTAGACAGTTGTTACACCACTGAACTATATCCACACCCCTCGTTTAACTTTTTATTTTGAATAGAGTCTCACTAAGTTTCCCAGGCTAGCCTTAAACTTACTCTATTGCTTAGTCAAGCCTTGAACTTGTAACAGTCCTCATACCTTAGCCTCTCCAGGACTGGGATTACAGACATATGCCATAACACCCTGAGATTCTTGACTTGTAGTTAATGGGGACTCTTTGAGATTACATGGAAATGTTTATATATGAACGTTTCTCTAAAGAGAAAGCCCATGTTCAACACATTTCTGGTGACTCATAAGATTTTGAGAACCACCAGAGCACCTGAAGAGACCCTTGACTTTCCTTCAAACTTCCAGGCTTATCAGTGGCATCTCCTTTGTATCTGATCCCACTGTTCCCTCTGGTCCATCCGATGGTTGTGCTCAGAAAGAAAGGTATTAGGCTGCCACCTCCAGCAAACAAGAAGAAAAGAGATTTTAGGCTGCCTCTGCCTTTTCAGATCAGAGGCCTCTGCTCTTTGGTAGACTGAGGGCATGAACCTAGCTCTGTGTCTTTTACATTCTAATACAGACGGTGAACCTGCTTCTCAACAAGGGAGCCAGCCTGAATGTCTGTGATAAAAAGGAGCGGCAGCCTCTGCACTGGGCAGCTTTTCTGGGTGAGACACTATGCAGGAAAAGCAGGAACTTGGTCCTTATCCTAGGGCAGGAATAAGAAGCTGCAATGTTTGGAGGGAGGAGCTTGAGGCCTTTGAGTTCACCCTCCACCTGTTTGAGAATGTCCTCTTTTTTTCTAGGGCATTTGGAGGTCCTGAAACTGCTGGTGGCACGTGGAGCAGACCTCGGCTGTAAGGACCGTAAAGGCTATGGGCTGCTCCACACAGCTGCAGCCAGTGGCCAGATTGAAGTGGTGAAATACTTGCTCCGGATGGGGGCTGAGGTCAGGGCACTGGACGCTGGGACTGGAAGGATCAGGGAAGGGAGTTAGAGGTCAGAGTCTGTTATGGAGATAGGGAAGTGCCTGGGCTGGAGGATGTGGTGAGGGTCTGAATAAGGCTTATGTTATATAATAGTACCTTCATTCTTTTGGATCAGAAACCTGAGGGGGCTGAGGCAGTTGGATTTCTCTAAGAGTCTTAGGCTAATTGGCTGCCTCCAACTTGGTTTAAGCCAATACCCTCACTTTTGCAAATCCAGATTGATGAGCCCAACGCTTTTGGAAACACAGCTTTGCACATTGCCTGCTACCTGGGCCAGGATGCTGTGGCTATTGAACTAGTGAATGCAGGAGCCAATGTCAACCAGCCGAATGACAAGGGCTTCACACCACTGCATGTGGCTGCAGTTTCCACCAATGGCGCTCTCTGCTTGGAGCTATTGGTCAATAATGGAGCTGACGTCAACTACCAGGTATCTAAAGGAGTAAAGTATAAACTAGTGGGTAAAAGAATCTGGCTCTGGGTCCAACCATATCCAGAAAGCTCTCCAAGGGGAATCACCCACTGTCTTCTGGGGTGATGTGGGGAAAATGTGGACTGAGGTGTTCACATATGAGACTTCTTTATCTTCATTAATGTGTCCTTTGGAAGAGGGAAAAGGGCTTTTTCTGTGCTTTGCACTGAATAAATCCTACCATGTTTCCACAGAGCAAAGAAGGGAAAAGTCCTCTGCACATGGCTGCCATTCACGGCCGTTTCACACGCTCCCAGATCCTCATTCAGAATGGTATGGAATCAGAGATTTTTGTATCCTCATCTCTTCCTCCAACAAACTCATCCCTAGAAAACTCTCTTCCTTTTACCACATTCTCCACACAGAACAGGCACTTGGTGCTCTGCCTTTCCCAGTCTCTTAAGGCTTCCAAATAAAATAATGCATGGAGAATGCTTAGCTTGGCCCAACATAATAATAAGCCCTTGAAAGATCACTAACTAGTACGAATGGTCTTAAGCCTGAGGTGTGCCTGGGTTTGTGTGTGTATCCTTGTCTCAGGTAGCGAGATTGATTGTGCTGACAAATTTGGAAACACGCCACTACATGTGGCTGCTCGCTACGGACACGAGCTGCTCATCAGCACTCTTATGACCAATGGCGCGGATACCGCCCGGTGAGTCAGGGCCCTTGACCCCACTTCTGGACTACATCAGGTTTATACATACTGCTCACATCAAACATGGAGAAAGTCCAAAGATGCTTGCTAAAGGGAAGCTTGGGGACCCTCCTACCCTACTCCTAGAGTGGTGGTGGCCTGCAGAAAAGAACTCTTAACTGGTCCCTCCTTGATCCAAGGGCTGACTCCTTCAACCTCTTCTCAGGCGCGGCATTCACGACATGTTCCCCCTGCACTTAGCTGTTCTCTTTGGATTCTCTGACTGTTGCCGGAAGCTTCTTTCCTCAGGTGTGTACTGATTGGCTAGGGGTTCAGAAGGTGGCTTAGGGCTTCTGGATGCAATATGACTGGTCTGCTCTTCCAGGTCAGCTGTACAGCATTGTGTCTTCACTCAGCAATGAGCATGTGCTTTCCGCTGGGTTTGACATCAACACACCTGACAACCTTGGCCGCACCTGTCTTCATGCTGCTGCTTCTGGAGGGTGCGTCCTTTCTCTCCCAGGCCTTCAGAGAGCTAGGCAAGGGTCTGGGCCCCACCATCTGCACACTCTCTTCCCCTTGAACAATGAGAGCAGTCATGATAGAAACTAATTCCATCCTCAGCCTCCCTGGGCCAGTGGCCATGCCTTGAGGCTCTCACTCTTACCCTTACCTTCCTTTCAGGAATGTTGAATGTCTTAATTTGCTATTGAGCAGTGGCGCTGACCTGAGGAGGAGAGACAAGTTTGGAAGGTGAGTTAATATGCAGTTGTGCACATAGCTAGTGTCTAGTCAGACTGAAAATAGTGGGAAGAGGGGATAATGTAAATCAGGAAAATGGTACAGTGTAGCTGTTCGCTGTATGTCTGGTGTTCTTCAGACCTGTCCCTGATTCTTTCACCTACACCTTAACCTGCTCTCCAGGACCCCACTGCACTATGCAGCCGCCAATGGTAGCTACCAGTGTGCAGTGACGCTGGTGACTGCTGGGGCAGGCGTCAATGAGGCTGACTGCAAAGGCTGCTCTCCCCTCCACTACGCTGCTGCCTCTGACACCTACCGGAGGTGAGGCTCCCACTTTGGTCCTTCTCACCCTTTTGCACCTCCCTTATCTGACTTAACTCTTTTCCTCTGTCTTGTCAGAGCGGAACCCCACACTGCTTCCAGCCATGATGCTGAAGAGGATGAGCTACTGAAGGAGTCCCGTAGGAAGGAGGCCTTCTTGTGAGTACCAGAGAGGCTCCTGGGGTGCGCCTTCCCAACAGTGCCCCCCTCCCCCGACCTTGTTAGCCTCCCTTCCACTCTGAATTGCCACTGCCATTGCTGCCACCACACCAGTGTACTGTCCTGTCAGGGAGGGGAAGTATATGGGACACTCTTGAGTATAGGTACAGACAAGAATATGAGACATAGCTTCTCTCCTCAGGGAGCAGGGAGCTTCTTGAGAAGATTGGGAAAGCTCCATACACAAAACCATTTGCTTATTTCATAAATTTTAATTCAACATTTACTCACTAGGTTCCAAGTACTGTTCTTGGTACTAAAGAGAAATGAAATGTTTTTGTGGTGCTGGGGATTGAACTTAGGTCTTTGTTTATCCTAGGCAAGCACTGTGACACTGAGCCACACCCCCAGCTAAGGATAAAAGCATCAAAATAGTCCCCAAGCTAGGCGTGATGATCTCAGCATTTGGAAGGCCAAGGCAGGTGGATCTCTGAAGTTGAGGCCAGCCTGGTCTACATAGTGAGTTCCAGGCCAACTGGGACTACAGAGAGACCCTGTCTCAAAAAAATACAATACAATACAATAAATAATCTCCAACATCAAAACATGACACCTACACCTTAACCTGCTCTCCAGGACCCCACCGCACTATGCAGCCGCCAATGGTAGCTACCAGTGTGCAGTGACACTGGTGACTGCTGGGGCAGGCGTCAATGAGGCTGACTGCAAAGGCTGCTCTCCCCTCCACCACGCTGCTGCCTCTGACACCTGCCGGAGGTGAGGATCTGCTGGAGCAGATCTATTGCCCTCTTCTGGTCTCCATGGGCACCTGCACACATACAACATACATTCATATACATAAGTAAGGGAAAATATCTTAAAGCCAAGGGTGGTGGTGCTCACATTTAATCCCAGCACTTGGGAGGCAGAGGCAGGTGGATCTCCATTAGTTCAAGACCAGCCTGGTCCAGGCCAGTTGGGGATACAGGGGACCTAAAAATAAAGAACTTTAAAAATAAAAAAATACATATCTCACCACCATCAGTACTCACAAGACTGGGATAGTAGATAACAGAATTTTAGGTCAGCCTGGACTACATAGCAAGATCATGTCACAACAACAACAAAAAGATGAATTACTCCAAATATTTTCCTTTTGAAAACAAAACATTGGACTGTCAAAATGGCTCAGAGGGTAAAGGTATTTGCCTCTAAGCCAATGACCTGAGTTTGATCCCTGGGATGGAAGAATCGAAGGAGAAAACTTGATTCCTACAAATTGCCCTTTGACCTTTTTGGTGCACACACACATTTTAAAATAAAACAAAAAAAAATCATCTATTAGGAAAATAAATAACAGAACCTTTATACTTGCTAATATAAGATGTGGGCTGGAAAGGTGACTTAATGGTTAAGAGCACTGGCTGTTCTTATAGAGGACTGGGGTTCAAATCCCAGCACCCACATGGGGACTAACAACTCTCCACAACCCTAGTTCCAGGAGATCAGGCACCCTCTTTGGGCACTACGCAATACAGTGCACTTGCATACATGTAGGCATAATATTCATACACATACAATAAAAATAAACTTTAAAAGATGTTAATGGAGAGACTAATGTCTCTGTACTATCTTCACAGTTTTTATATAAATCTAAGAATGTTCTAAAAGAAAAGGTTTATTAGAAAAAAAAACTAGGCTGGGCTTACGGTAGGGCACACCTTTAATTTTAGCACTCAGGAGGCAGAGGCAGAGGCAGGCAGATCTCTGAATTCAAGACTAGCCTGGTCTATGTAGCTAGTTTCAGGCCAATAAGGGCTATATGGTGAGACCCACTCTCAAAAAAAAAAAGAGAGGAGGATGGGGGTTAGAGAGATGGCTCAGTGGTTAAGAGCACTTGCTGCTCTTGCAGAGGGCCCAGGTTCAGTTCCTAGCATCCACATAGCAGCTTAGAAGCATCTATAACACTTTTTCCAGGGAATGTTCTCTTCTGTCATCTGTGGGGCGCTGCACACACATGGTATACTTATATACATACAGACACAACATTTATACACATAAAATATAAATAAAAATTTTAAAGCAAAAATCAGGCATGGGGTACATGCCTGTTATCCCAGCACTTGGGAGGTAAAGGCAGGATAGGGAATCCAAAATCGTCTTTGATTACAGATTGAGTTTGAGGCCAGCATGGGCCACAAGACACTAGGTGGCCTTTAGAAAAGTACTTTATGCACTGGAGAGATAGATGATTCAGCAGTAAGAATACTGGCTGCTCTTGCAGAGGACCTGAATTAGATTCCCAGCACCCATATGGCAGCTAACAACTGCCCTAACTCCAGTTCCAGGGGATCTGACGCCCTCTTTTCACCTCCATGGGCACTGCACCCACAGGTGCACTTATATACGTGGAGGCAGTACACTTACACACATAAAATTAATAAAATGTTTTTTTAAAAATGGTATCTACCTCTGAGAATAATTATGTTAGATGGACACATATAAGATACTTAGCACAGTATTTACAGCTTTGACTATGGCATAAGAAGAGCTACAAAGGATCATAGAAGAGGCAACAAACAGGGAATGCTGAGAAGGCTCTCCACAGAGGAGAGCAACACTGTCCAAGTTTGCAGTGAATTGGACTCCTTCATCCATGCTGGGAGAAGCAGGCCTGCTAGGCAGGGCCAGTGTGCCTGCAGGCAGAGGTGAACATACCTACCAGCAGAAGGCTGGTAACTGGGTAGCATGCTCCATGTTCTCGGGAAAGGGGTCCAGAGGACAAGGAGGGTGTTGAAACTGGTGTCTGAGGACAGACCTTGTGGAGTAAGAATATCCAGAACTAGGATTGAAGAGTGGATGGACAGGATTTAGAGAGCCTTGCCTAGAACAGAAGGTGGCCTTTAGAGGCTCCCTTGCCCCTCTCCTCTGACCCTCCTAGAATTGTACCTTTGTAGGCTGGGCCTGTCCCTGCCTCACAGTCTATCCCTGGCTCCCCAGCTGTCTGGAGTTCTTATTGGATAATGGTGCAGACCCCTCCCTGCGGGACAGGCAGGGCTACACAGCTGTGCACTATGCAGCCGCCTACGGCAACAGACAGAACCTCGAACTGGTAGGTTTGGGGACCTGGCCTATGGGAATGGGAGCAGGGTCGGGGCAGTCTGCCTTCAAGCTTGCAGTTGTGAAGTCAGGGGTGTTTGAATTGGGTGTGGGCTGTAGATTCAAGAGATCAGGGGATTGCTGAGTGGAGCAGGGGGGCACATTTTAGAAGCTCCAAAACCTCAGTACCTACTTTCCTGTCCATTGCAGCTCTTAGAAATGTCCTTTAACTGCCTGGAGGATGTGGAGAGCACCATTCCAGTCAGCCCTTTGCACTTAGCTGTGAGTCCTCCATCTTTTTCTTCTACCTTCTTGTTCCTTCTTGGCCCCTACAAGGGTGCTAGTACTTGTGGCTCTGTCCTTGTTTCTGCATTCTTTTTAACATAATTTTTTAAATTTATTGTGATTGTATATGGGTAAATGCATGCTGTTTTGGATGTGTGGAGGTCTGAAGACAACTTGATGGAGTTAGTTCTCTCCTTCACCTTTATGTGAGTTCTGGGGATGGAATTCAGATCGCTAGGCTTGCACAGCAAGCACTTTATCCGCAGAAACATCTCTCCAACACCGCCTCTGTGTTCTTGTGGGGAAGCAACAAGCAGGTAGTTATCTGGAAAGAGGCCTGCGGGGCCCAAAGAGCTTGTGGAGGATTAATGCCTGGGTCCTCCCCATGGGTTCCAACAGAGTGGGGAGGGGAATGTCCCCAGCTGTGTCCATTGGCTTCCTGCAGGCCTACAACGGTCACTGTGAAGCCCTGAAGACACTGGCTGAGACGCTGGTGAATCTGGACGTAAGGGACCACAAAGGCCGGACTGCGCTCTTCCTAGCCACTGAGCGAGGCTCCACTGAGTGTGTGGAGGTGCTTACGGCCCACGGCGCCTCTGCCCTCATCAAGGAGCGGAAGCGCAAGTGGACGCCCCTACATGCTGCTGGTCAGTGCCACCTTCAGGGTGTCGCCTTCCTGCCCTGCCTTGCCAAATCCCTCCTGCGTGGGGTTAATAGGAGGGTAGAAACGTCATAGCTTCATACCTGAAGCTTCCTCTTTACCCTAGGCCTTCCTAGACTTTCAGTCCTTGGGTCCCTCAGGCTCAACCTGCCTCCTTTCCCTCCTGACATCATCTAGACAAAAGATTTTTTTTTTTTTTTTTTCCTAGCTGCCTCTGGCCACACTGATTCTCTGCACTTGCTGATTGACAGTGGAGAACGAGCTGACATCACAGATGTCATGGATGCCTATGGACAGTGAGTTGGACCAGGGATGGGAAATAGTCTTCTTTCTTTGCCAGATCCTCTCCCTTCCTTTATTTGGCATTAGCCAAAAGTTTGAGACCTGGTGTTTTAGTTTGCTGCAACAAAGAACTCTGACCAATACCAGTTTAGGGAAGAAAGGGTTTATTTGGCTCACATCTTCCCAGTCACAGTTCATCACTGAGGGAGCCCAAGGTAGGAACTCAGGGCAGGAACATGGAGGCAGGAACTGAAGCACAGGTCATGGAGGAACTCTGCTTACTGACTTGCTCCCCTGGTCCACGATCAGCCTGCTTTCTTATACAATACAGAGCAGCCTGCCAGGGGTGGTACCACCCACAGTGGACTGGGCCCTCCCACATCACTCAACCATCAAGAAAACACCCACAGACATGGCCACAGGCCAGTCCAGTGGAGGCCATTCTCCAATTGCGACTCCCTCAACCCAAGTGTGTCAAGTTGACAACTAAAGCTGTCCAGCACAATTGACCCCTTGTCAACTTGACACAAACACATCACTGTTAAACCACATTCTTTCCATTTCTTGTCCCCAAGGTATGATGTTAATATCACAGTGTAAAACAGTACAACTTTAAGAGTCCACAGTCCTTTAAAAAACTTAAAAGTTCAATGTCTCTTAAAAGTCTCTCAGCTGTGGGTTCCTGCAGAATTAAAGACAAGTTAAGTACTGTCTTATTTCAAAGAATTGGGCACATTTAAGAAAACCTTAGTCCAGCAACGTAGCTCAAGGCTGGCCATCTGGGATTCACCCATGATCTTCTGCACTCCAAGGGGTTTCAGCAGCTCTACTTCTCTGGCTCTGCCATCCATAGCACACACAGCTCCTCTCGAAGGCCCAGGCCAGCTCCATTCCACACCTCCTGCTTCCCGTGGTAGTCATCCCCTGGTCCTGGCATCCCCAAAAAACTGTGCTCTCCACTGAAACTGAGGCTGCACTTTCACCAGTGGCCATTCCTGGCCTCTCAGGGTGCCAAGCCTCACACTTTCAACACCATGCAGGAGACTCTTATACATTACCAAGTCCTGATTCTAGTTCTAGGTGGTGGCTTGGACTCCCTCTGGACCAGAGCTTCTGTGTGCTGATCCTGAGGAAATACATTCCAGATTTTGCCACAGAGATGCTGGTCTCTTGTTACTTACAGCTGATTTTTTAGCCCCAGCTAATCAGCATCTGGGTCAGTAATTGTCTCAGTGTGAACAAAGGTTTTACTTTAGGTCCTGGTCTCTACTTAATCACAGCTGATTCTTCAGCCCCAGCCGACACAAAATGCACATATTCTCAATTCAGAATATCACATAAACAGCTTGACAGTCTCCACTTCCCTTTGAAGCTCCACAAGCCAGTCCACAGTCCTCTTTCAGCAGAACGGTTTTAAGCTCCACAGCAACAAACTAAGCACTCTATGGCTTTTCTAGTCCAAAGTTCCAAACACTTCCACAATCCTTCCCAAAACACCAAGGTCAGGTCTGCTACAGCAACATTCCATGATCCAAGTATAAATGTCCGTGCTAGTTTGCTTTCAATGACTGCAACAAGGTACTTTGACCAATAGCAATTTGGGGAGGAAATGGTTTATTTGGCTCACATCTCCCAGTCACATCTTCCACATCACTGAGGGAGCCCAAGGTAGGAACCCAGGGCAGGAACATGGAGGCAGGAGCTAAAACACAGGCCGTGGAGGAGTGCTGCTTACTGACTTGCTCCCCTAGCCCATGCTCAGCCTGCTTTCTTATACAATACAGAGCAGCCTGCCTGGGGTGGCACCACCCATAATGGGTTGGATCCCCTTGCATCACTCAACCCTCAACAAAATACCCCACAGACATTGACCACAGGCCAGTCCAATGGAGGCAATTCTCCAGTTTCGACTTCCTCAACCTACGTGTGTCAAGTTGACAACTAAAGCTGTCCAGCACACTAGTGACCCTCACGCACTCGCCTTTCTGCTCTGTAGAACCCCACTGATGCTAGCCATAATGAATGGCCATGTGGACTGTGTACATCTGCTGCTAGAGAAAGGATCCACAGCTGATGCTGCTGACCTCCGGGGCCGCACTGCCCTTCACCGTGGGGTGAGTGGCTGCTGGGAATGGTTATTCACAGGTGGGCATCAGGGTGGGCACAACAGGACCCACCAGCAGAAGGGCCTGTGTGTCTAGAAAGTAGAATAGGATTGTGTTTCTAGGTCTTACTGGGCCTCTGCTCATTCTGAGATGAGTACCTGTCATTCCCACCTGATGACACTTTCTCATCACACTCAGCCACATGCTCATACCAGGCAGACCATGATCACTACCTATGTGTCTTGTTGCTACTAGCCTATCACTTTTTTTGAGACAACAGTTTCACCATGCAGTCAGGCCTGGCTGGCCTGCTACTAACTTGTAGGCCAACCTGGCCTCGAATTCACAGAGATTGACCTGCCTCTGCTTCCTGAGTGTTGGGATTTACAGGTGTATTTTACGGGTGTATAATTTACCCAACAGACCTTTTTTATTTTGAGAAGGCATCTTGCTGAGTTACCCAGGCTGGCCCTCCATTCCTGGGCTTAAGTGATCCTTTAGCCTTGGCCTACTGAGTAGCTGGGCCCACAGGTGTGCTTGTCTTTCTCACAGGATTCTTTGATGCCTCCACATCTCCCCGCTTTCTATTTGGTCTTTTATTCTAAGAGCTCTAGCACTGGCTTGGCTATCCTGACTGTCAAGGAGGGAGCTACTGATCCCTAACCCTAGCATTTTTAAGAGATAAAGATGAAGTCCTGGACGTGGTTCTTGCTCCTAGGCCAGCCCCCAGCTACCAGCCACTGGAAAGAAAATGGCTCCTTACCACTTCCACCCTCATGTTCTCTGCAGGCAGTAACTGGCTGTGAGGACTGCCTGGCTGCCCTGCTGGACCATGATGCGTTTGTGCTGTGCCGAGATTTTAAGGGCCGGACGCCCATTCACCTGGCCTCAGCCTGTGGCCACACTGCAGTGCTGCGGACTCTCCTGCAGGCTGCCCTTTCCACAGACCCCCTGGATGCTGGCGTAGATTACAGCGGATACTCGCCCATGCACTGGGCCTCCTACACTGGTATGGTGGGACCTCGGGCGAGCACAGGCATGTGTGTATTGTAGAGGGGATGTAGAAGTAGAATAGAGGCCAGAGACAGAACAGGACAGACAGAAGATTTTGTTTCTCACCTTTACTGTACTTTACTCCTCATGCCCAGGACATGAAGATTGTCTGGAGTTGTTACTTGAACACAGCCCGTTCTCATACTTAGAGGGAAACCCCTTCACTCCTTTGCACTGTGCAGTGTAAGTCCTTTCTTGTAGTCAGCCTTCTTTCAGTGTTCTGTGATCCAGGCTGGGGGCAGGAAGTCCATCTACTTTGCTGTTCCTGATGAGCCCTCTTTTATCCCAGAATTAATAACCAGGACAGCACCACAGAGATGTTGCTGGGAGCTCTGGGTGCCAAGATTGTGAATAGCCGAGACGCCAAAGGACGGTGAGTGACAGAAGTCTCTAGCTTTGGCTTCTGCCCTTGTAGAAGAGCCTTTCCTATTTCATTCTACTCTGGTCTCCCAGGACCCCCCTTCACGCCGCTGCCTTCGCGGACAATGTCTCTGGGCTCCGGATGCTGCTGCAGCATCAAGCCGAGGTGAACGCCACTGACCACACTGGCCGCACTGCACTCATGACGGCAGCTGAGAATGGGCAGACTGCTGCTGTGGGTATGTAGGGGCCCACCCTGGCAGAGAGGAGCCCCTCCTGGGATGAGCCAGCCTTGCTCTAGGGCATGTGAGGGGCTGGGTTTCATGATTCAGGGGGATGTCTTTAAATGTCTATCTTCTGGAACTGGGATACAAAGTACATGCAGTTTGGAGGCTGGAGAATGGAATGGATACTCCTCTGGAAGAAGACACCCTTTCTCTCTCATTTCTCTTCTAGAATTTCTGCTGTATCGAGGGAAGGCAGACCTGACTGTGCTGGATGAGAACAAGAACACTGCCCTCCACTTGGCTTGTAGCAAGGTATTGTCTGGAGCAGGGGGTACTGTCTGAGGGCCAAGGCTCGATGAAGTGGGGTAGGTCTTGCTTGCGGGATAGACTGCAACAGAAATCAGGGTTGCCTAGCCTCTCCAACTGGTGAGACAGTGCCTGTCTGCCCATCTCCCTCCCCAGCTCCTGCCCTGTGGCTTGTCATGACTATGCTCTATAAGTTTCCACCCTCTGTTCCTCTTCTTCAGGGCCATGAGAAATGTGCCCTCATGATCCTGGCAGAAACCCAAGACCTTGGCCTTATCAATGCTACCAACAGTGCGTTGCAGATGTGAGTGCCTGGGGAAGGGGGCTCCTGGCTGGGGGAGGCAGGTGGGTGAAGAAAGTGGCCCATAGCCTGGGGCTCTCAGGAACTCATAGAATTGTTCAGTGCCCTCATCACTACCTGTAGGTGGCAGGGAAGACGGGCATCCTACTGACTCATGTTCTTTCTTTTTATTCTTCGAAGGCCACTCCACATCGCTGCCCGGAATGGTCTAGCTTCTGTGGTGCAGGCCCTGCTGAGTCGTGGGGCCACAGTGCTGGCTGTGGATGAAGAAGGTAGGTGGCGTCCAGAGCCCCCCACCTCTCCTGGCTTTAGGGTCAGGAACATTCTTCAGGAGGTGACTTCTCAACCTTGCTATAAATAAGATTTTCTTCCCAGCGGAACTCTTGAGAGCAAGGCCTCAACACCAGTATTCTAAGTCTCACAGGAGAATCTGGTAGAGCTAGGTGGATCCAGCAGTCAGGAAGACCTCCCACACACTCCAGGCTGCTGTCCCATGTGCTGCCCTTTTCCCTGCACTCAGATTCTGCCATGGGCCTCCCTGGGCCCTTGCCACCTGGATTTCTGACTGTGCTGGGTGCTTGCCTGCTTTGGCTCTCCTCCACAGCCAAGAGAATTGAGGGCCTGGGAGGGTGGCTGGAGCCCTGAGATACAGGACCCCCTGCCTCAGTTCTTCCCCTTGGCTCTGCAGGTCACACCCCAGCACTGGCCTGTGCTCCCAACAAAGATGTGGCAGACTGCCTGGCCTTGATCCTTTCCACCATGAAGCCTTTCCCACCCAAGGACGCCGTCAGTCCTTTCAGCTTCAGCCTGCTCAAGAACTGCGGCATTGCAGCCGCCAAGACGGTGGGTGGCTGTGGTGCCCTGCCCCACGGGGCCTCCTGCCCTTACAGTCAGGAGCGGCACAGCGCCATTGGGTTAGATGGCTGCTACTCCGAGTAGCTCCCTCCAGTGTCCCTCCCCCCTGCCGGTGGCTTGATATCTTATTCTATTTATTTAGAAAAAGTCTAAACATTTAGGGCACTTTAAAGGAGAACACGACTGGGTGGCAGGGCAGAGGGGGAAAGGAAGCACTGGGGAGCAGCAGCTCACCCCTTTGCCATACCATCCTGGCCTGGCAGGGGCCTGGGACCGACAGGGAGCACCCCAGGCCCTTGGTACCCCAGGCAGTCCCTCTGCCAAGTGTCCCAAAATGATTGCTAAATGCCTGGCTCCCCCTCTCTTTGACTCCATCTCTGTTTCCCTTTTTGCTGCCAGCTCCCCCACCTCTTCCCTCTGACTCTCCTCTCTGTGTCTCCCCTCCCCTGCTGCCAGGCAGACCCCTCCATACCCATCACTGCCTCCCTGCTCAGCCCCTCCATCCCCGCAGCAGTGAGAAGCCTTAATTTCTGGTACTGTGTGAGCACTCTGGGGGTGTCCCCCTCCCCCTTCAGGGGCAGCTAGAGGATGAGGGGGGTATTTAGCACTGGGGCCTAGAGCTTTTCTCCCACTCTGTACCCTATCACCCCTAAAGTTCAAATGCAAAACACTTGAAGCAGCAACTACTGTACCTGGGCCCCAATCCTGCACTCTCCCCTGGCTCCTCATATGCAAATCAAGGGCTGGTTCTGCCCCCACAGCCTGCCCCATCCCCTCACTCCTGGCCTGCCCCTAACCACGCACTTTAACCTTGCTTCTTTCTTTTAACTTCTTTTGGGAGAGTGAAGCCTGTGGCCATTCCCTCCCTGGCTCTCCTCTCCTCGAACTTTGAGGCTTGTCATGAATTTTTAAGTAAGCATTTTATTCTTTAGGGGAAAAAAACAAATTAATTTCCTGCCCATTTCAAAAACCACAGCCCTAAATATGTCCTCTGTGTTTCAGGCATGTGTTTGCATGTGAGTGGAGGGAGGGACCGTGTTTTTCCTCTTCTATTCCCCAAACCCAGAGTTCCTCCACGCCCCCTGTTTGCCTCCATCTTCTGCCATGTCTGAGAATACCCACTGCCCCAGTCACTCCTGATCTGAAGCCAAAGATGGTGGGAGGGGCAGGGGCAGCATAGGGACTGCTTATTAGGACAGCAAGCCTCCCTCTGGTGGGACAGGGGAGCTGTAGTCAAGACAGCAACAGGAACTGAGGCTCAGTTCCCAGTCTTCCCAGCATGGGGAGAGGTGGGATTGAATAGGCGCTGCACTGATAAGATTCCTGGAACGTACCTGAGAAGCCAAACTGGGTTGGAGTGAGGAAGGGCAGTGTTCTCATTAAATGTAGCATTGCATCTGGCCCTGGTCCCTTCAGATGCCTGTCCATCCATCTCCTAGATGAGCCTCTACACAGTTGGACCCACTCCTGTAGCCCAGTGTCCCTTCCTCACACGTAATACCTCAGCCAGGGGCCAAGACACAGAACTTGAATAGAGGTCCTGCCCCTCCACCCCATAGTGCATCTTTGCCCAGTTTGGCTGCCATCAGTATTGACCCCTGAGAACTGGATGGGCTTCGTTTACACAGTACAGGGCCTCCCCGTGGGGGATCTCTCCACTTCCTTCCCCACCCAAGCTTGCTTTACTCACATTCTTACCCATTTTCAGTTGTGCCCTTGAATGTCTTGCCACCCTTGCCAAGGGTGAGCTGAGGGGAGAGGGGCCATCCCAGGGATCCCTCGCTCCCTGCAGAAACCCTGCACCATACCTCACGCTGGTTCCCTGAAGCCTGGGGTGTCTGTTTGAACCCTCATTCCCTTTCGTGGTCCCTTTTTCTTCTCTCGTGTCTTGCTACCCCCGATCCTCAGATCCTGAACCATTTCAAGGCTTCCAAATGACCGTTATTGGTGAGAAGGATTGTGCAGCTTTTAGTTTTTATTTTTGTTTTCAAAGCCAAAGGGCCTTGCAATGCCCCTCTTGCCCAGCCCCCTTCACACCCTGTCCTTCCCTATACGACAATCAATGTGACCTCTCTTAAGGGCTGTAGCCCCCACCGTCACCCTGCTGGTTCTGCAGAGCTTGCCCCTAACTTCAATTCTCTCCTAAAATCTTCCCATTCCACCCCGTCCCTCTCATCATGGTGCTGGGAATTAGGTGGTGGGGGGCCTGGAGAGCAGGGAGACGGGTCCTCCAGGGATGACTCGGGGTATCAGTCGTGTTCTCCTTTATGAATACTTGGCGAGGACAGAAGGAATCTGAGTATTTGTCAGGAGCCCCATTGTTTTGTTTTGCTAGATGAGATTTCTGGTGGCTGTCTGTTCCCTGCTGTCCTGGGCACACTGTCAGCAGTGCTGGGAAGATGGCAGGGAGGCCTCTGTTCCTCCTCATGTGGCTGTGAGGAGGCCTGGAGGGTGAGCAGCCTCCTCTCCTTATGCCAAAGGAAACCCGCACCCCATCCCGGGCTCCCCAGCCCCTAGTGTTTTTTGAAGCATTTTGACCATTCTCATGGCCACTGCATATTTATTTTAATGTTAAGATTTTGTTTAAAACCTCTTTGACTTAAACGGGTGTGGAGAAGTAAAACAGGCAGAATGCCCCCCAATCTTACAGGGGTTGGGTGGGGAGGGAGCATCTCCTTCCTTCTCCCTTCCCCATCCCATCCCCTCTCCCCACCACAGCTCTAAAGCACTTGCTTCAAGTAATAAGCACTTTTGTGAAAAGGCCTATTTTAAGTGAGGACCCTGGGAGCAGCCCTAGGTCCCAGCAAAGGAGACAGAGCGAGGGCTACATAGGAGACAGGGAAACAGACGTGAATCAGAGGGCGAGATGAAAAGAGCCAGTTTTTAGTTTCTGATTTTGGGGGGAATGTTTCTGATTGGGCGGTGGCTTTGGTAAGGTTGTGTACTATCCTTCAGAAAAACAAATGGCACAAGCTGTGGGTCCTAGGATGGACCAACAGACCCGGGTCACTGCCACTGTCCAACTGAGACTCTGAGACTGATGGGCCACCTCCCCCACCCCCGTGGCCCCCTGAGCCATAGGACTGCTGAAAACCACTGAATGTACAGCCCAGGTTGGGGTGGGGAGCAGCCCCTGGGGGAGGGGGCTTCTCTTTTGTTTGGTGCTGTGGGGGGTGGGAGACATGAGATTAAGGGACTGCCACCCCATGTAGACGTGTGTTCCTTGGGGTGGAGGAGCTGAGGAGAGCCGCCTCCCTCTCTAACCCCAGCCATGGCTCCTCTTCCTTCCTCACCCTATCCGTTTTGACTGTAAGTCCAGCTCACCTTTGCCTTCAATATGTAACCAAAGGAAAACTCAATACTGTTTCCACCACTGTCTGCCCACCCAAGCACCTTCTTACTCCCTGGACTTAGAAGGGGAGAAGAGGCTGGGGGTGGGGATGGTGGGGCCAGAGTGAACGGTTCTACAACTGTACCCCCAAAACCCTCTCTGTGGTCTTGGAAGGGGTCCTGAGAGGTAGGGTGGGGCCAGGCTGGTGGGCTGGGAGTAGGCACACTCTGTATCTTATGCACATGAGTGTTTCGTTGTGGAAATGACTCCAGTGACTATGTTCCAGCGGGGAGGCCCCTTCCTCCTTCCCACTCAGCCGTTTCTCACCCTCTCCCCACACCCAGTGTTCATCCCCTGCCTCCCCTTCCCACCGCAAAGGAAAATAGCCTTACAGACCCTAGCCCAGAAACCCTACTCCTGGGGCAAGCCAGTATGGGCCCCGCCCCACCCGCCAAGTCTGAACCCTACCTTCTGAGAAGGGGCAGGGAGCAAAGCAGCCTCTTCCCTCTATGCCGGCGCCGGCCTCCAGCCGCGACCCAGCTGGGGCAAGTGTGGAGGTGAGGGATCTTTGAGGACCAAGCGCAGTGGTCTGGGAAGAGGGAGATAGAGAAAGAAGGGTCTGACTTGGAGACTCCCTCCTCCCGACCCAACCCCTAGAGAAGCGACCAAATTCCCAGAAATGGGTGGGAGCTGGGGTGGGGAGGGTCTGCTCTTTGAATTACTTGAAGGTACTGACTCTGAGGCTGCTGTTGCCCAAGTAGGTGTGAGGGGGACACTGTCACTGCATTTGGGAGGGCAGAGGATGGCGGGTGAGAGGAACCGCCCTCAGCCCTCGCTCACTCCTGTTAGGCCCTTTCCTTGGGGCCTCTGCAGGCCTGCAGGCCCCAGGGAGGATGGGGAGAGCCTTCCCTCCTGTCTCCACCCTCACTCTGGGCACCCTCTCCAATTGCACTAAAGTAGCTGTTGTGCCAGTCTTACCCCATGCCAGGGTGGGGTCTCTGCTTCCAGTCTTCCCCACCGCCTCTGCTCCCATCCTGGACAATCTCCTTGTTCCACTTGTATTCCTGGATAGCTCAGCTTTGTGTGTGTGTGTTTTGGGGGTGGGGGTGGGTTTGGCTGGAGTGGGTTTGGCAGGGGTTCGGGAAGGGCTAGGGGGAAAGATGGAGGACGGAGCCTCCTCCCCCCTTCCCTAACTCCAAGCCACAGAAGCCTGGGAGGGAGGGTGCTTACTCTCACTGCCGTGTGTCTTGCAGATGTGCCAAAATGGGGGTGGGTGGGAAGGGAGGGTGCCTGGCAGAGCAACCCCGAGGTGGCTCTCTCAAAGCAATACAGTTCCCCTGCTGGGGGACAGCAAGACAGGGGAGAGGGTTGGGTGGGGACCTGGGCGTTCCCCATGTACAGCTGTGTATATTCAGGGGTGTTCTCTGTCTGGTACCCGCTTGTGGGCATCTATGTGTGTGTGAACCTCCCCTTCCCCATGCCCTGCATGACCTGTGATGCTGCAGACACCACCATCCTGTGTACAGGTGTGTGGGGGGCACGGAGGGCATGTTCCATGTCCTGTCGCACCTCCACCTGTGACCCATGTACTCGGTTGTAGGAAGTAAAGAGAACTGAGCACAATTCACTGGATTCTAGTTGAATCTTTCTCTAAGCAATTCTCCCATTCCTGTCCTGGACTCACCTGTGGTGCTAGTGTTGGGGTCAGGGGCGTTTAATGCTGGCGGGCAGCAATAAAGGGCAGGTCTGCCCAGATACCTGCACCCTCAGGGTGCTGAGGGCAGCAGGAAAAAGTGGGGACCTCGGTGCATTTGCCCTTCCCCTCCCCCTCCTCCCTGGGCTAAAGCACAATGCTCTCCCTGAAGATTGACGCACCCCACACCTTCCAGACCCCCACTCGTGTCCTCCCCCAACCTGCTTCGAGCCCTCCCACTACACCCTGGTTTTCTATGCTGTTTTGGTGCAAGTACAACTGTCGTAGTCATGGCTTTGGGATGGGTTCTGTTTATTAAAATCCTATTGCTCCTACTGGCCCTGTGTCCCGCCTGCATTCCTGTGACTGGGGGGAAGGAAGGGCAACCTGGATCCTTTGCCACTGGCCCCCATTAGCCATCAGGGACCATGGGCAATAGCTGCTCCTCCAACAGGGCTATGGTAAACATGAGGCTGCCCCCCAGCAGCAGCCCCAGCCCCTGCAGAAGCACATGGAGCGTAGGCAGTGGCTCAGGAGGACGAAGCAGGGCTGGTAGCTGAAAGGAAAGAAGACTGTCAGGATTCTGGTCTTAGCTATGACCTCCTTTTTGGTGGGGGGAGGGTAGGAATTAAAGGCATGTGCCACCACACCTAGCCTATCTTGTGACCCCTTAACATAAGAAGGAGGATATCACATAGTATCGACAGACCCCCACTCTCAGATACTTTTTGTTCCTTATTTATAGAGCCATGAGGCCAGTATCCTCCAGGACCTGGTGGTGGAGATAGAGGGACTGGTGCTTTCCTCTCCTCCAGACTCACCTCCCCACTGCCCTTGATTTATCTATTCTACGCCCCCCACACTTCTCACCATATCCACGAGGGCCACATAGAGGAAGACCCCAGCAGTGACCCCGAACACCCAGGGAGTGAGGGGGACAGGGCCCAAGCTGAGCCCCACCCCCAGGGCTGCACCCCCCAGTCCCAAGGCTCCAGAAACGAGGCTCAGCAGCAGCAGCCTCCGAAAGGACAGCCCTGCCTGGAGGAGCATTGCAAAGTCACCTGTTGGGAGAAAGCATAAAGCAGGAGAGAATAAACCAGAGCTGCCCTCTTCTTTGTTACTTACCAGCCTCTGAGTTCTACTCAGAGGCTTCATTTCTAGATCCCACCTACCCCATTCCTACCCAGTTCATGGGGCAGCTCATGGCAGAAGACCGCTAGGGTGGTGCTGAGGCCACTGGAGAAGCCATCTGAGAAGGCAGCACCTGGCGTCAGCAGAATTGGGCTGTCAGTCGGGAGCTGGTCTCTGACCCCCCTCTGGTTCTCTCACCTCTCCCACCTTGGCTGGTAGGTCTCAGAGCCCTGTCTCCCACCTTCCATTCCCCCCACACACCTATGGCCAGCCCATCTGTGAGGTTGTGCAGGCCATCTCCCAGGAGAACCATCCACGTGATACTGATGCCATTGCCACCCTGGTGCCCATGACTGTGGCCTTGGTGCCCAGGAGGGGCTGGGACTGGTGGGGGCTGGCTGTTCCTCTCCCTCTGGCCCTGAGTCCCTGGCTCTGCATCAAGAAAGACAAGGACAAGTGTGTTGGTAGCTGCAAGTGAGAACTACAGCTGCAGTGAACTCATCTTCCCTTCTAGTCACCTGGAACTGTCTGTAGGGGCTGAAGGACCATCCCACTGCCATCCTCTGGGTCAGGGTTTGGTGCTCCGGGATCCCTTTTGTGCCTGCAGCATCTCTGAAATGGGAGGGTATCCCTCCTGGTGGAGGAGGCAGTAGGGCCAGGGGCTAAGGGCAGCCAGGCCAGCAGCTGGGACCGAACACCCGGCTCCACTTCTAGCACCTGGAGAGCGGCCTCGGCCTCCGCCCTCCTCCCAGGCTGGCGCCTCCCTCTGTTAATGTTAATTTGAACTCAGGAGGCCATTTGGCCAGAAGTCCTGGGTCTGTGCTAAGAGGCCCATACCCACTTCTAGTGGACAGGTCCTGTACAATCAAGCCAACATCCAAGGCCCAGGAGCACATGCTGCCCTTCATCTCCTGGCTTGGTTCACCAGTTCTTGGTTAGGACTCTGGTTGGGCAGGAGGAGTAGAAAAAGGTGTCACTCACTGGCCTGAGCCCTTTGTGCCGCACAAGCCCTAGCACGTTCTCCAACACGAAGAGCAGGAAGAGGCCGCCGAGCACCGACAGGCCTGGACCCAGGTCCTCCTCTGGTTGCCCACTAGGTCCTGCATGTTGTCCTCCTTGTGCCTGTCAGAGAAGATGTCAGGACAGACCCTGGAAGCCCCCAAACTCAGCAGCATCCCTTTCTCCCAGTGAGAGGTGGCAAGCTTTCACCCATACATCCTGGTAGAAGGCAGCTGCGACTCAAGCCCGGGGTGAAGGATTGGGATGTGGGGGCTCACAGAAAGGACCAGGGGATCCTATGGCTAGGAATACTTGGCTCTACGGAGGCCAGCGCTCACTGGATCAGGGGTAAAAGGACAGAGGTTAACATACATGTGGCAACAGGTGTAACAGCGCATCCCCACAAAGAGTGCCCACGGCCAGGGCCCCCAGGAAGCCCAGCACGGGCTGCAGTAGACGAGGTCCCAGGCGCCGCAACAGCAGCAGGGAGAAGGGAGCAGGGAGGCTGAGCAACAGGACTGCCAAGGCACTGTGAAACAGGGCTGGGGAGAATTGGCTGATGTTAGGCTAGACCTAGTCTAGAGGTAAGACGGGGACACACACTGAAGGGAGCCCAGGTCCAACAAACCTCTGCCTTAGCACAGGGCCCACTCCCTACCGGGATGCAGGATGCTCCCCATCCCACTCATCCACTGACCAGATAGTACATCCCCTGGAGGTGCTGGAGCTGGGGTTTTGATGCAGACACGGCTATCAATCTGGTAAAGCAAGGCTGGGCACAGCAGAGAAAACTGGCGAGGGGTCAGAGGAGTAGCAGGGCTCAGGCCAAAATTGACTAGCAGCTGGGAGCCATTCAGACACTGGGAGTTGAGGAAAGGACTGTACATTAGAGTCACAGAGAGCTGCAGCCCAAATCTCTGCATCTGTTCTAATATTACATGAAGTCCTAGGTCTGTCTCAGGGTCCCCTTGGCTCACATTGCATGCATCATATGGAGGGCAGGAGTATTTATAATCAATGTATGTTAATTGCTGTTGAGTACTCAATCCAATATAAGTATTTGATTAAATGTGAATTTCCCAGTTTGCTAGTGAACACTGCTGTCATGTCCCTCTCATGCTCTGGTAATTTCCTTGGTTTGGTGATGGAGCTGTTTGGGCAACTTGACTAGAGCCCTTCATGCCAGAGTCCTACAAGGGAAAGGAACCCGGCGTGTCACCCATCTTCCTTGTCAACAGCATTGTCATGTAGGCATGAACCTAGGCTTCAGGGCTTCCTGTGAAGGGGCACTTTGACCAATCTCCGGATTTGACAGCTTTTTTTGTCCTTGTGTGAGTGGAAAAGTGGAACAAGGAACAAGTTCACTGTTTTTCTAGCTAGACACAACCATCCTCTCCAGGACACCACTCTAGATAACCATTCCCACATCATACCCTGGGATGCTTCTCTGTATTACCTGTTTACCAAGTATGGCCCCTGATCTTGGGCAACCTGCACCAAGCCCAAAGGAAATGTCTTTCAATATTAGATAACATACCATAAGGACACACTGAGATTTTTTTTTTTAAGTAACTTAAATTATTGACTCTTTAAACACTTCAGGCCACCCAATCCCATGGCTCCTTCCCCCTCTCTAAATACCATCAAACTTACATCCTCATTCAGATGGTCAGACAGGGAATGGTCCAGTAGGAGAAGCCTATGAAAGAGGTCTAGGCCCGAGGCTGCTGGCCCATGGGACAGGTCAGGGTCCTTTGACTCCTCCAGGTCACCCCAGCTTGAGGAACCCAGAGGCATCCCTGCCCAGACATCCACACTCAGCTCTGGGTCTTGTGGCCTAGATTGAATGGGTTAGGAAATCAGACTCACCCAAGCTCCCAGACATACGTCATGATAGTCTCCCCCAAGAGCTTCTGGGAGGGAGACACAGCCACTGGCTAGAAAATCTATGACTCAGACAACTACAGCCTGAGTCTTGTCATTTATGGGAGAACCCAGAATGGCAGCTGTGGGCTTAAAGGGAAAAACCAGAAGGCCTCCAAATTGGGAACCATGGCAGCCTGGAGACATTGGAACATCAAGACCAAGAGCAAGGAATTTAATGATCTAGGAATTCAGAGGAGAGAACTAGAGGTTAATAGAGGCAAGCAGGGCCTTTAAGAATACTGATCCAGTTGGAGGAGTTGTAGTTCTGGGGCTTTGTTTCAAGAAGCCAGCACTAAGCGACTGGAGACCAAGCTAAGCTCTGAGAAGAGCTGGGACATGTAACATTTTGGGGTTAGGAGAGGAATTAGTACCTGTGTGTGAAATTGTCTCCAATTGGGGGTGAAGTCCTCCCATTTGGAGGCTCATGGTGTCCCAGGCGAAGTCCCTGAACTCGGCCCAGCCCTAGACTGTGGAGAAGACGAGCCAGTCCCCCTGAGGTCAATGTCCCATTCTCTCCATATAGGTCAAACAGCTGGGCCAAATAGTGGTTCTGTTCCTGCTCAGCTGGGCCCAGGTTGTGGATGGAGCCCAAGACCACCCCCACATACAGGCCAGCCAATAGACGACACATTGGGGGCCTCATCACTGGAGGGGTGGGTTAGAGGCTCTGGTTCCAGCTTCTATTTTCCCCAGAACATCCTGAGGATTGTGCCCTAGAAGAACAAGGAGGAAGGGGCAGAGCTATCGTTCTGTTTGCCAGCTCAGGACTGGGAGGCATGACCATACACACCTGCCCCTGGCTAGTTGGAATCCATCAGCAGCCTCTGGAGGCTCAGGCCTCCTCCTTTCCTCCTCACTGCCTTCTGGAGCAGCCTCCTGACCCAGAATTCTCCCTAAATCTCATCCAGAGTTGAATAATCATTCCAGGTTCTCCAGCCCCACCCCCAATCTTGCCCCTCTCTAGTCCCCCTCAATATCCAGGGCCTGACCCCTACTGATAGTGTGAGAACTGTCACCTCAGCTCCCTGGCAGGCCTCACTTGGACCTTAGGAGATTCCTGAGTTGGGGAGTTCAGCCTTCAGCTGTAATGAAGCCATGTCACATGGAGGACTGAAATGGACAGGTTCTCCTTTAGCCACCTGCTTTGGGGCTGGGGCAGGAGAGGGGAAAGTGCAGGAAGCTTCCTATAGGAGTTAATGGTTCACTGGTCTCTGGGATGGGGGTTAAAGGTCAGTCTCTACTGGGCTGTGACTGAGGAGAGGCCACCCTCTGCCCTGAGGAAGCCACATGGTTAAGAACTGTGCTCAGTATTTTCCTCTTAAATATTTCACCCCTCCCCTAGCCCACTGAATGCCACTCAAGACTTCTAAATATTCTCCATCCCACATACCTTACATCTGGCACTGAGCTTCATGTCTCCAACCCCATCCCCATGTTCCCTGGAAAGTTGGACCAAGGTGTCCCTAAGCTGGGAGGTGGGGGAAGAGGCCGGTAAGTGGCAATCCCAGATGCACTCAGAGAAGAAACTGTTCTTAGCAATTTCCCACCCTGGGAAGCATAAGAACTGGCAACTCCCCACCCCAGCAAGCATTAAGTACCAGCACTGTGGGCTCTGCAATCAATGATCAAGAAGGGGAAGCCCTGTTGAGGAAAGGAAGCAAGAACCAGGTTCCCCTCTGACGTCTGACCTGACTTAAGACCAGGGGAACAAAGTCTGATTTGAGTGATTGGTCCAAGGGGTCGAGGTTGGCATTACCTGACAGCAGGAGACAGAAAGGACACCCAGAGGAAGGGAACCTAGCCTTCTTGCAGCGGGCAGGCTGAACAAGGGTCACCTGGAGGGAGGGCGTAGGGGAGGGACACTGCCTTAAAGGGGCAGGCCTGTTTTGCTTAGGCCTCCGTAAGCACATACCTGCTAACTTCTTTTCTCACAAAAAGCAAAAGGATCCAGAACAGAGTGGAAAAATTTATTAGGAAGGAGGGATTTCCATTAGACCCTCAGATCCCACAGAAGAAACAGACTGTTTCTTAAGGAGGGAGGGCAAGCAGAGGGGCCTGAATCCCACGGGACAGGCAGGTCAGCTGGACAAGGGGGGTATGAGCTTGAGGTGGATAAGGCCACTGCTCACTGCCCCTCCAGGGACATTTAGTAGCTAAAATACTGCTACCCCACCCTCAAATCCTAAAGCCAGCAGTTCTCTGGCAGACACTGGGTTGTGGTTGGTGGCGGCAGGGAGGATGCATTTCTTGCTATCTCTTGCTGCTCCTGCGGGTTTCTTTGCCGTTACTGACAGGGTTGCTGGAGGGGCCAGGAGGGCCAGAAGATGTATGATTGGGCTGGCTTCGAGTGATCCGGGTGCTGGGAGGATGGGAGGGAGTGTGAGGAGGATGGGGGCCACCACCAGAGCCTGGTGGGGTGCTCAGTCCATTCCCATTCTGGCTCTCAGAAGCTAGTTGTAGGAAAAGAAACACACAATTAGGTAGAACAAGGGGCTATCCCCAAGGTCTGTTTCCATGCTCTAGTGATGAGTCTCCATGCCCAACTGCACACTGATGTTGACTGGACCAAGCACATGCCTCAGTGAAGACTTGATAATTTTGGAGTACTACAATGATTCAGGTTCATTTTAGAAATTATAAATGTAAATTAAAAACTATTATATATTACCATCCAAAGACAACGTCTTCACTTGTTTATTTTGGTGCTGGGGATTGAACCCAGGGCCTCTCTATCACTGAGACACATCCCATCCCTTTGTGCATATCTTATATTTATTGTATTAGTGTGTGTGTATAGGTCAGAGGACAACCTGCAGGAGCTGGTTTTCTCCTCCCCCCATGTGGATTCCAGAGGTTGAACTCAGGTTGTCAGGCTTGGCATCAAGCACCCTTACCTGCTGAGGCATCCTGCTGGCCCTCCCTCTCCTTATATATTTTAAACATTTGACTAGAACCAGGAGTGTGAGATGATTTAGCTCTAGTAACTCCACCATCAAAATCACTGTACTGCAGCATATTATAATTATTCTTGTAGAGCTACAAGCCCCTTAAGACAAGCACTGCAATTTATTCCTTGACATATAGTAGTTGTTCTATAAATGCCTGTTAAATGAATACAGAAGACTGCCTCTGGTATACATAAAACATTATGAACCCTAAATAACATAGATTAACATCTAATAATATAGATTACTGATTCTCAGGCCACAGTCTTATTGAATTTTCTGTTCTACTAGACTAAGATATTTGTAGCCTAAACTGAAGAATGAAGTCCTTTCCTCACTTCACAAATAAAAGTGAATAAATAGAACTCAATGTTAAGTTCTTATGCCATACATTTATTTTTAGTTTATGAGTGTATTACCCACATGTGCCTAAGTGCATTGTTGAGGCTAGCATGGTCTATGTAGAGTTCTAGGCCACCCGGGGCTACATAGTTAGACCCTGTCTCAAAAAACAAACACAAAACTTTTTGGGCCTAGAGAGATGGCTCAGTGGCTAAGAGCATTTGCTGCTCTTACCAGGACCTGAGTTCAGTACCCTGTACCCACATGGTCACTCCCAACCCGCCATAACTCCAGTTCCAGGGGATGCAATGCCCTCTTCTGATCTCCAAGGAACGAGGCATGCACATGATGTACATACACACAGGGACAGACAAAATACTCATACACATAAAAATAAGAACATCTTTTATTTTTTTGTTTTCTGAGGAAGGGTTTCATTATATAGGCCTGGCTGGCCTGGAATTCTTTATAGACCAGGCTGGAGTCAAACTCACTGAGAGCCACCTACCTCTGCCTCCTGAATGTTGGGATTAAAGGCATGCACCACACCTGGCAAAGAATGTGGGTTTTTTTTTAATGTTTATTATTTTATGTGTATGAGTGTTAAGTGCACTGCAAGCGTGCAATGCCTACAGAGGTCAGAAGGCATCAGATTCTCTGGAACTAGAGTTACAGATGGCTGTTTGCCACCATGTGGGAGCTGAAAACCACACCTAAGTCCTCTGCAAGAGCAGCCAGTACACTTAACCACTGAGCCATCTCTTCAGCTCCTTGTTTCTTTTCTTTTTTTTTTTTTTTTTTGAGACAGGGTCTCACTATGTAGCACTGGCTGGCCTGGAACTTGCTATATAGACCAGATTGGCCTTGACCTCACAGAATCCATCTGCCTCTGTCTCTTGAGTGTTAAAATTAAGGGATGCACCAGGAGGCCCCCTCCCCCCAATTTAAACTTTTGTATCTGAGGGCTGGAGATGTAGCTGTTAGTAGGGTGCTTGCCCAGTGTATTGATTAGCTTTAATTGTCAACCCAACCTTACATGACCTAGAATCACTTGGAAGAGAGGGATTGCTTATATTGATTGGCCTATAAATAAGTTAATAATTATACAGGAAGATGCAGCCCACTGTGGATAGCACCATCCCCTAGGCCTGAACTGTTTTAAGAGTAGAGAAATTGGGCTGAGCACAAGCAAACAAGCATGCATGAATTTATTCTCTTTCTGCTCTTGACTGACTATCTGACTGACTGTCTCAAGCTCCTCCTACTGTGACTACCCTGCAGTAATACACCACAACCTGGAATTGTGAGCTAAGATAAACCCTTTCTCCCCTTCAGTTGCTTATTGTCAGGATATTTTACTATTGCAACAAAAATGAAACTAGGTGATCTGGACAGAATGCTCAGCAGTTAAGAGTATTTACTGCTTGTGTGGAGGACCTGGGTTCTGTTCCTACATGGGGCTTTCAAGCATCTGTAACTCCAGCTCTGGGGATCTGATGTCCTCTTTTGGCCTCCAAGGGCACTGAATGCACATAGTGTACTTAATATAGGCAGGCAAAACACTCATACACATAAAGATGAATTAAAAATATTTTTTAATCTTAAAAAAAATAAGCTTAGTATTTTCCTTCCTCCTTTCCTTCCTTTTTAAAGACAGGTCTACCTATATATTCTTAACTGGCCTGTCATATGCTTTGTAGACCAGGCTGGCCACTTGCCATGATCCTCTTGCCTCTGCCTCCACAGTGGCTAGGATTGCAGATGTGTGCATAAACACCTGCTACACTATACTTCTTTGTTGTTGTTTTGTGTGTATCTTTTTAAAAAATATTTTATTATTTTTAAAATTTTATGTGTATGAGTGTACTGCCTTGCACGAGTGGAAGTGCACCCATGTTGTGCAATGCTCGGAGTCAGAAGAAGGTACTGGAGTCCCCTGGAACTGGAGTTATAGACAGTTGTTAGCCACCAAGTAGGTGCTGGGAATCAAACCTGTGTCCTCTGCAACAGCAGCCATTGCTCTTAACTACTGAGCCATCTCTACAGTTCCTTGTATCTTTTAAAAATTTTTATTTTTTGTGTATGAGTGTATTGCCTGATTATATGTAAGTGCACCCATGTCATGAAACGCTTGGAGAGGTAAAGAGGGTGTCAGATTCTCCTTGAACTGGAGTCATGGATGGTTGTTAGCCACCATGTGGGTACTATGAACTGAACCTGGGTCCTCTAGAAGAGCAGCCAGTGCTCTTAACTGTGACTCATCTCTCTAGCCCCTGTGTGTATCTTTTTAAGACAGGGTCTCCCTATAGCCCTGACTGGCCTGGGGCTTGCTATGTAGACCCAAGCTGGCTTTGAACTCACAGAGATCCCCATGCCTTTACCTTCTTAGTTCTGGGATTAAAGGTGTATATTACCACAACCAGGTTATATACTATACTTATTGCTATTTCATAGTTTAATTCTTCTATTTATAAAAAGAATACAAAGTTTAGTGGGTTTTGTTGTTGTTTTTTTTTTTTAAAGACAGGATCTCATTGTACTCTAGACTGGACTGGAACTTATGGCAATTCTCTTGCCTCCTCCTCCCTGGTGTTTGGAAAAAGAAAAGGTAAGTATAGAACAGCCTCAGGCAGACCCTTCAGGAGCTATTACTGAAGAAAGCATCTGTGTATGAGATAGCGCTTCCCCTGAAGACCTGTTAGTAGAGGATATAGTTAGTAGAAGAAGATATTAATACTGTTGACCTTGACCTTATGTAAGCCTAAGCAAATGTGTCTGTAGTTTAATTTTTAACAAAAAGTTTAAATAAAAAAATTTTAAAACCGCACAGCTTAGGTACATAGTAGGACATATCATCAAGGTTTGTATGTGTATACCCTAATCCTAATGTTTTTACAATGATGAAATTGCCTAAGGATGCATTTCTCAGACCGTGTCGCATCACTAGGTGAAGCAATGATTGCATATGTATGTATATAATATATATGTTATATTTATATCACATATATAATGGGATTTACTTTAAGGAATTTACAAATTTTAAGTCGGTACATGTAAGTCTGTTTGCTCCTAACAGCATGCAGAGAAACTCCCTTTTGTTTTTGGCTGGTAATAGCAAAAGGAAAGGGCACTACAGTTCTGTCAGTGTTCGGAACAGGCCTCCAAATCTTTTCACCAGAGATTTGCAAAAGGTACAAAAAAATGAGAGCATGGAGAGAACTGGATGGAGGGGACATCCTGAGAGAGGAGAGCTGAGAAAGGAATGAGGACAATGCATCTTTCTAGGCTGGGGAAGAATGAGGGATACACAGGAGCCAGGGGCAGGAAAGGAATGGATTTACCTGGAGAGGCAGCAGGGGGTCCTGTGGTAGCTTGGGGGGCAGAAGGGCTGCTGTCGTTCTGCACCTGAAGGCACAGATTACATGCTCAGACCCCGGTCCCCTCCATGCTTCTTGGCCTGAGCTGCCCTCTTTCCCCACTATCAGGCCCAGGGACTTACGGATTTGTTGGGTGTCTGCTGAGTACTATACTCTGGGTTGGGCTCGCTGAAATTAGGAACTTCAGAATAAACCATACAGAATCTGCAAGGAAAGCAGTCAAGGCCTTGACCCCATCCTTTGGGCCACAGAAAATTCCCGATACAGGATGTGGACTGCACCTCTTATGTTGCTTCCTTATAAACCTTAACTTTCCCACTTTGTCTACTGTTGCTTGATCACAATTCCCAAGACATTACTTACTCTCCAATCTTCTGTAGATCACCCCCACGGCCAGTGTACAGTGTCAGACAACCTTTGAACACTGAAGCGTACCTGCAGGCATGGAGGGAGGGGCCAGGATTCAGTCTTCAGAAGGTTTATAGGTATTTTTCACCATATCCCTGCACAGTTGCTGCCAGGAGTCACCATCTGCTTACCCTTTGGTGAGTCGAATAATGTCCCCAGGCTGGATCAGGTTACCCACATCGTCCCAAACAGAGATATTGATGCTGCCTGTTTTGTCTGCTACTTTGCAGGTCCGAACCTCGTGCCCGTCCTTTGTTTTTGTCACTCGGCCTTAAGGCAAGCAATAGAATACATGGGCGGTGGAAAGTCACACAAATGGTGTAGTGGCGGTGAGAGGCTAATATCTGGGTATTAGCTGGGTGAGGTAAAAGTTGTAGAAGCAGCCAGGCATAGTGGTGCACACCTTTGATGACAGCACTTGGGAGGCAGAGGCAGGCGGTTCTCTGTAGACCAGCCTGGCCCGGGTAAGCTGGGGCTACAGGGAGATCCTATCTCCAGAAAAAAAAAAAAAAAAAAAAAAAAAGTTGCAGAAGTCTAGCAGAGTCCATATCCCTTGGGCAGGAAGATATGCGTGGGTGGTGGCAGTGGAGGGGCCAGCACCATGGAGAGGGCCTTGAGTGGAAAAAGGCCTGCGTGGTCAGCGAGGCACTGGTCTGTCTAGAGTTCCATTTACTTTATACCGGCCTGCAGTTCCCTGTGCGGGTCTAGGAGAAATTAGAGTGAGCACGCTTCGGGGAGCTCCTCACTCCACTCCGTCTGGTTCCAGCAGCAAGTTGAGCACAGGCGGTGGTCGGGTGTGTCCCCACTCTCCACGGTCCTCCCCCCTTGTTCCCAAGAGCCCACTGAGCATGCATAGCCACCTGTCTCCAGTACAATGAAGATAAGGTTCAGATTCTTGAGCCCCGGCTTGATATCCTTCACGAAAGTCTCCGTCGTCATGCTGCCCGAGCCGCGGCACCCCACTGGAAGGGGGAACAGGAGATGAAGGCTCAAGGCTTGGAGCCTTTGCCCTCATACTCCACTCCCCAAGGCCTACCCATCACACCAGGGAGCCGCCATCCCTCTCTAACCTCTAGAAGGTTAGAAACGAACTTCCCTTGGGGCCTCGTACTTCAATATTAGAACTTTGGGGTCTCTGGAATAGGATGCTTCGGGGCTGGAAGGCCCTCTGTCGGGATTCTTTCAGTCTTACGCTCCGAAGCTGGGGAGCTGAAGGAGACTCGTAGGGAACCCGGTGTAGCCCAGGGAACGGATTCTTACTCGGCAGATCTTCCTGAACCCTCATCCCCACAACCCAGGGCTCGGTCCATCCCCTCCTCCATCTATAGCCCACCACCCACCCAGCCAGCAGGCCCGACTGTGCACCCTGCCGAGCCACCCGCAGGGGGAGCCAGGGGGCTGGCTGCAGCCGGATGCTAGCGGACGGAACGCGGGAATGCAGACAGTCCCGGAAGTTCCCCCCGGCTGACCTCTTCTGACCAATCAGTACCGTCTGTGCGCTCACCGCCTACCCTGACCATCCAATCAGACCTCGATATTTACGCGCTGCGAAGGGGGCGGTTTCAGGTATTAAAGGAGCCTTGGCAGATGGTTTGACTCCACCGGGTAAAAGATGGACCACCAGGGGGCGAGTTGTTTCCTTGGTTCAGAGAATGCACTTTAGGCTTTAAAAGATGTTTTTTCCCTCTTCAGCCTCCAAATAGTGACACAATGGGAAAAAGGTCCAAGGGCTTTGGAATGCAGTGACAAAATTTTGAATCCCAGCATGTCACCTCACTTCTTTTTTATCGACCTTTTTTTTTTCCTTTTAGATTTTTGAGACAGGTTCTCCCTGTAACTTCAGCTGGCCTGGAACTTACTACGTAGACCAGGGTGGCCCCCATCTCACAGAGGTCAGCCTGCCTCTGCCTCCCGAGTGCTGGGGTTAAAGGTGTGTGTCACCATACCTTTGACAATAGGCAGACTCACGCTCCTTTGGAAGAAATGGAACCCCGGCACATAATGAACAAGTCTCAAGTCTCATTGGTTCACAAGGCACCTCCTGTTCCTATGCCCTTATCTCACTGGATCTCGGAGTCCTCTCAGGTATAAGAGGCCAGAACCCTTGGGTACCTACCTATCAGATTGTTAAGCTCTGTATTCACGTAAATAAACGTTACAGATATATTAATGTGAGTTACCTTTGAGGTGGGTATAGGGAACTCTTTTGAGACAGGGTCAACTGTAGCTCTAGCTGGCCTAGAGCTCGCTATGTAGACCAGGCAGGCAACGATTTCACCAAGATATGCCTGCCTGGGCTTCCCGAGGCTGGATTTAAGGCTTGCACCAACCAGGCCCGGCTTAGACTACCATTTTTAAAAGATAATATCCATAATAAATACTATTTAATACTAAATTAGCCTAAGAGGTCAAGTAATTGCATTTCTTGGAGGTTTCTCACTGAGCGCTTTAGGCTCGAAAATGACTTCGTGAGGAGCCCAGGTTCTCTCCCACCCACATTCCCAACCACGACGTTGCAACTTAAGGAAATCAAACCCTTTGGTGTTTCAGGGCACTGAGTTTTTGGAGAGCCACGGCGGATACTGCAAGCGTGTGGTTGGGAGGCGGACAACCAGTTGAGCATCCTAGATCAAAGCCTTGCGGTAAGACACTCCCACTCCCTCCCACCCCGCGGGGACCTAGTTGACAGCAGTCTCTATTCCCATGACTGTGAGTCACAGGGTCGAGGAGGCTCCAGGATGCTGACCACAGCTCTGGAAACTGAGGGGCCGGGAGGACAGCTGGTCACGACAGCAGGGAGGACTGCTGTCCCACGACGATCTCGCCGGCCTCTGCATCTGACTTAGGACACTAGATGTGTGCTACTCCCGAGCCAAGGGGTCGCTTTCAGGGCAGTACAGTCTAGGTACGCCCCGGATCTTTACGCCAGGAAAAACATAAGAGTTCTCCCTCCCAACCCTCTATGAAGTCCCAGCGGGGACCTCAAAGGCTTCCGGTCTGAGCTGGAGGCCGAGCTAGCCTTGGTTCCTCCTTGTTGGCCGCTCTCCGTGTCCAGTCCCGAACGTGTTAATCCAAGAGGCGGAGTTTGTCGACGGGCTTCCGCCGCGTTGCGTAGCAGCAGTGGGCGGGGTAACGTGTTCGTCCGAGACCTCGAGGAGTGGTCAGTGCCTTCTTACCCATCCTTCCCCTACCCGGAAAGGCTGACACCCGGCTCTGGGGGCAGTCCTGAGGCCGCTGCGCACTCGGCTCCAGCCGGGGCCTAAGAGACGGAGAATCCAGACCGAAGTCCGTGCGGTGCGTACTGCGCCTGCGCAAGCTTCCACCTAGCCCAGGGAGTGGGAGGGGAGAGGGCGAGGTCCCTCTGGACCCGGGCCTGGGTTGAAGGTAAGGAGGGTCGACGGGAAGGGTGGGGAAGAGGAGGAAAATGGAGGAAGGGAGCTGCGCTGGGGAGGAGTCGGGAGGTGAGCTGTGGCGACAGGGTGCTGGGGAAAGTCCCCTGGAGTAGGGGAGCATTGGGAAGTGCGGGAGGGGCCCTGGGCCGGCCAGGGGACCTGGAGGAGCGGACCGCGCAGGCTGGGAGACAACGTGGAGTTTAAAGGGCAATGATTGACGGGCCTGGAGGCGAGGAAGGGAACGTTCTGGGGGCCAGCCTTGGCAGGGATGGCGGAACCCAAACCCTCCGCCCTCCAAGCGCCATAGCTTGGCTTCTTTCCCGTGCCTTGTCTTTGGCAGCTTGTCTTTCTTTTTTATTCCTTCCCCTCTCTCCCCTCCCACTCCTTCGTGGAGGAATCTTACATTCCTTACATCCTTGCCCCTGGATAATTTGCAGGCCGGCTTTCTGCGCGTACTCCACACACTGGAAAGCCTGCCCCTGCCCAGGAGGTGAGGAAATTGGACAGTAGAGAGCAGGTGAAAAAGCAGAAAGCCAAGGCTAAAATAAAGGTGTTTTGGATCGGCAGACACCTTATCTATTAAACTGACTTCATGTCTCCTATTAGCAAATGTGGCTGTTACCAAAGCTAGTGTTCTTTGAGACTGACCTGTGAGTCTTGTGGGATAAATCTTATACAGTGGTTTTTGAGACCCACATTAGGGCAAGAGCTAATAGTAGCTGATAGTATTCCCCTAAGAAAGAAGGGGGTGGTAATGTGAGGTAATGTAATGTTAGGTAATGTGAGGGATGCTATAGTATTGTTATCTAGCTCTCTTGTAGACTTTGTGGCAATTCAAAAGGAGGAAGGAGCTTTTTCAAGCATTTCCCCTGGCCCTCACTTTGCATTTATTTTGCTATTCTGTTGGGGCAACTAATACTTTACCACAAGAGAGCAGTCTTAAGTATGCTTTCAAGTCTATTATCTCATTTGATTTTCAGGGCACCATATAGGGTGTCATTTTCTCTGTTTGACTATTGAAAACCACCATAAGGTTGCATAACTTGTTTGAAGTTGTGTCTTACAGTTGGTAGGTAGCAGAACTGGGACTGGAATCCAGGCAATCCTGGTCCTCTGCTCTGTTAAGAACCTCTGTTCCATTTTGCAGAGAATTTGTTTTCTCAGTATGGGCAGCTCTTTGGTTTCAGAGTCTGAAACTTGTCCCTAGGATACAGCATAGCCAACAGCAAAGGTTCCTGGAAGCATTTTTTTTTTTTGAGGTACAGGTGCATGTGCTAGAGTGTTGGGCAATCAGGTGTTGTTCAAATGAAGGGAGCATTGTGCTTCTTCTGTGTTATGTGGGGGAAGAAACAAGTAGTGGGAAGAAATAGCAACTCTCACCCTTCTGGACCACAGGGAAGAGAAAAATGCCAGGTTTTGTACCTTTGTCTCTGATTCATTTGAAAATTCATGATGAACATATTGTGATTGATGAGCGTGGTAAACTAATGAGCAAATGTTATCAGACTTTGGATTTGTATTTTGTATAAAAATCATGATTGTCCTATTTTATCCCAGCATAACCCTTAAACTACTGATACACACATGATGGTAAGGCAAGGAGTTTGATTAGCTGCTGTTATCCTGTGTATAGCTGAATAGATTTCTCAGCACCCTCACCTGAACCTGTAGTGAAGAGCCTGCTCAGCTCAGCTTTACTGCTCTCTAACCTTCTAAGTTGTCCGCCCTGGAACAACGCTCTCTCGACTTTTTCTTTCCTCTCTCCTTTGCTCGTTCCTAGTTGCTTGAGACAGGATCTCAAAAGGTCACCCAGCCTGACCTTGAACTTGCAGTGATCTTCCTGCTTCAGCCTCCCAAATGCTTAGATTACAGGTATGAGCCACCATGCCTGGCTTTTTCTTCTGCTAGCAAGGTATGATCTTCTTTTCCCTCCCCCTCTTCCCCTCTCCCTCCTTCTCTCCTTCCCTCCCTCTTCTTTCTTTCTTTCTGATTGTTCTCAGGGACATTTCCTGACTTGGGAAGTAGAGTAGAAACTATAGAAACCTTCTTTTTTGTTTTTGTTTTTTGTTTCTTTCAGACAGGAACTCCAACTGGCCTGGAACTGGCTATATAGATTAGGCTGGCCTTGATCTCACAGAGACCCATCTGCCTCTGTCTTCCAAGTGCTGAGATCAAAAACATTTGCCATCATGCCCAGCTATAGTAATATATTTTAGGATCTCTGTATAAACTAGTATTTTCTATCTGGAGGGTAGGGCCCGAATTATTTTTTTGTTGAGACAAGTTCTCTCTATATAGTCTAGGCTGGCTTGAAACTCTCCATCCTCTTGACTCTGCCTTTTTTACTTTTTTTTCTGGTTTATTATTTTTATTTTCTGTGTATGAGTGTATTGCCTGCATGTGTGTTAAGTGCACCTATGTTGTGCAGTGCCCACAAAGGTCAGAAGAGGCCATTGGATCCCTTGGAACTAGAGTTGCAGATTGTTGTTAGCTACCATGTGGGTGCTGGGGATCAAACCTGGGTCCTCTGCAAGAGCAGCCAGTACTCTTAACTGCTGAGCCATCTATTTGCAACACCCTTTTTAAAACTTCTTTGGGGTCAGGGTCTCACTATGTATTCCTGGCTGGCCCTGGAACTTGCTGTACAGACCTGGGTAGCCTCGATCCCTCAGAGATCCTTCTGCCTCTGCCTCCTGAGTGCTGAGATTAAAGGAATGCACCACCACATCCAGCTTCTGTCTCTGCCTCTTAAATTCTGGATAAGTCCCAGGGCCTTGTATTCTACCACTAAGCTACATCTCTAGTTCAGTTTTGGTTTTGTTATTTTTGTTTGAGACAAGGTCTGGTCATATATCCTAGGCTGGCCTGGAATTTGCAAGTTAGTCCAAGCTGGCCTCAAACTCAGTTCTCCTGCTTCAGCCTACTAAGTGCTGGGATTATAGATGTGAGCTACCATGCCTGGCCTCCAGAATTTATATGTTAAATACTGTAGGCAAAAGCACTTTGGACACGTTAAAGGATGATACTGTACATGGAAGGTATTATGAATTCATATATTGTGTAGCCACTAACTTTGAATCATTGACATTGCTTGTAGTTACATGTGCTGAATTAAACAACAATATATAGATAATGACAACAATATATTTTTGAGACACAATCTCACATAGTCCTGCCTGGCCTTGAACTCACTGTGTAGCCAAGGATGACCTCAAATGTTTGATCCTCTTGCTTCTACCTCCTGAGTACTAAGATTATAGGTGTGCACTACTATCCCAGTTTATGTGGTGCTGGAATTAAGTCCAGGACTTCATCCATGCTAGTTTAGCTAGTTTAGCTACATCCCCATTTATTTATGTGGTGCTGAGGATTGAATCCAAGGCCTTGATTACAATAGTCAGTCACTATAGCCAGTGAGCTATATCCTCGGCTCCACTCTTTCTCTCTTTTCTCCCTCTATATTTTAAAATAAATCACATCCCCAGTAGCTCTCTTTTTCTGCCTTTCTTGATTTCCTTTTCTTCTCCCCCTGACCCCCAGCTATGTTTGAATCTGCTGGACATAATGACCTTCCTCTTTTGAGGGTAGTCTTGCATGCCCGGCATTGAAACCTGTAGTCCTTACAGGAGTTACTATCCTCCCTTCCTGAATGCCCCACCCACCAGATCCATGTCTGTCCAGTTTACCTGCCAAGTGGAGGTAGTTCCCCTGACTCACTTTTTTCTTCCATGTTCCTATTAATAGAGTGTTCCTGTTGTGACATCACAACTCATCCCTTGGCCATGAAACTTGTCACTAGGAAGGAAGACTCAGTTGGAGAATAGCCAACAAGATGGAATACTTGGAGCATCTCCTGAGTAGCACTGAGTGGAGGCATCAGGGGGTTGGAACCTTGTAACCAGGGAACCTGCCCCCACCACTTGGAAGGTAAAGAGCCTTGATTTGGAAACTCATTTCAGATTTACCTCTTTGTTTTGCTGGTCAAGGTTCCTGTTGACCTTAAAAACTTGATTCCAAAGCTTATTGCAACTAATGTGTGCTATTCTGTTTATATGTCTCTTAATTATTGACTTACTTGTTAATAGTAAGCTTTATGTCTTTGCTGTTTTTTATCCTGTGCACTCAACTGAACTACAGCTGCACCTTAGTTTGAAGACAAAGATTGCATTTTTCTCTTTCTTCTGTGTATCTCTTTTGGCAAGGATATTATATATTTAAAATGATGAGTGGGTTTGAAATACAAATAGTATTGTGTGCTGGTGGCCAACTAGAAGGTTCATATTGCCCTTTTAAGCCTGACAGGCCTTACTTTAGACATTGAATGACTGCTTAAAGAACTATAGTTCTTTTGTATTCTTTTTCAAGAATTTCGATTAAAATGTACTAAAGGATCCCAACTTTGTAAAGTTTGGATATAAGTATACCACATGTGTGCCTAGTACCTGTAAAGGCCAGAGAGGGTTTTGAGTCCTCCAGAGCTGGAGTTATAGACAGTTGTTAGCTGCTGTGTGAGTGATGGAAATTGAACCCAGGGCCTTTGGGAAACTAGTAAGTGCTCTTAACCACTGAGCCATCTCTTCAGACCCAAGAAGCCAACTTTAAAAATCCTCTGCTAAATCCAGGTACTAGCATTCTAGAATTAAATAACCCTTAGAATCCGTATAGCCATACTTCGTCATCTCACAGTGAGGAAACCAAACTCCCAAGAGAAGTAACTTCAGTCTAAGGACTCTACTGCTTAAATAGAAAGATTACTTTCTTTCAAGAGAGTTGCCTAAAGAAGGTAAAGTTGGTTGGTGGTAAAGTGAGGGCACCGTTTACAGTACTTGCCACGTAATACTCATTTTTGTTTTATATTCCCACTCATGAAATCATAGAAATTATAGAACATTTTGGAAATTATAGTAGAATGTTCATGTCACATAGTTTAAGGAAACTAAGGTACAGACAGCCCAAAGACACACATTTAGCTTGTAAAAAAGCTAGAACTAAGACTCAGGTTCAGGGTTGTTTTGCTTCTAAATTTTTATTTTATTATTATTATTGGGGTGTGTGTGTGTGTGTGTGTGAAGTGTGGGGGAAGGAAGCATGCATGCCTTGGCACACATGTAGAGGTCTGAGGACAACTTTGTGGAGTCAGTTCTCTCCTCCTACCCTTTGTATATTCTGGGGCTCGAACTCGGGTCACTAGGCTTTTGTGGCAAGGACCCTTAACCTACTGAACCATCTCACAGGCCCTGTTTTTCTTTTTTTTAATGCGTGATGGAGATGAAACTTAAAGTGAACTAGACAAGCAGTCTTTATCTCAGCATGTAATGGCTCTATTTTTTATTCTTGAATCAAGCTTCATTTCATTCCATAAAATAGAGTGAGTGTTCTGTGGGCCGAACTCAAGACTTTGGATTTGTATATACAGAAGCTGAAGAAAACAGAAGCACAAGAACAAAATATTAGATTGGTTATTTTAAACTGATTAGTTAACATTAGATTATTTTAAATTACTCTTTGTATGTAAGGATTAACATAGAGAGAACGTCAATTTTTTTTTGTTGTTTGTTTGTTTTTTTGACTTTTTGAGGCAGGGTCTCCCCATAGTCTCCAGCTAGCCTGGAACTCATTATGTAGACCAAGCTGGCCTCAGACTCACAGAGATCTGCCTGCCTCTGCCTCCCAAGTGCTGGCATTAAAGGTGTGTGGTCATACCTGGCTCACTTCTCTTTTTTTCCAAAAACTATTCCTTATGAGATGAGATATGAAGAAAAGTTCTGGGAACACCTATGAGGTACTTTGCCTGCAAAGGACCCACTTTCAGTTCCTAATACTCAAATGACAGCTAACAACTGTCTCTAACTCCATTTCCAGGGAATCTGACATCCTCTTCTGGCTTCTCTGGGCATTACACACATGGGGTGCACAGGCAAAACACTCATATACATAAAATAAATATGTTAAAGAAATATTTTTTCTGAGGCTGGAGAGATGGCTCAGCAGTTAAGAGTACATATATACTGATCTTGCAGAGGACTGTAGTTTGATTACTAGCACCCATGTCAGGTAGCTCCCAACCACCTGTAACAGTTGCTCCAGGGGATCCAACACATTTGACTTCTGTAGGCACTGACACACTTGTGGATATAAAGACACACACATAATTAAAAATAAAAATTTCTCTTTTCTTAAAAAGAACAGTCTTTTGAATTCTTAGCTCTGACTACAGAGAAAATAACTACAACAGTAAGCTAAAAAATATAGGAAAGGGTCTGAAAAAGCTCTTGTAATTTTAGTATAGTACTGAACAGGAACAGATAGACAGACTCTACTCCAACACAGAGAAAACCAGTAACCCAGTAACATCGTTATCTGGTTTAATTCTGTTCTATAATAACAGACTGAGAATATAGTTTTCAGTTTGGGTTCAGGATATTCAAATTAAGGCAAGTCTACTGAACTTTGATAAGCCTGATTGAGATGCCTCAGTCTTATGTCACCTCCACTCTCAGCTGGAGTGAACCATGAAGGCCTGTTTCTGCCCCACTCCTCAAAGAGAATATTCAGGAACTTTCTGTTTCTAGTGACTGTGGTCACTTATAACTTTTTTTTTTGGAAACAGAGTCTTACTGTGCTGTCCTGGCTGACCTAGAACTTGCTATGTAGACCAGTTTGGCCTCCAATTTAAAGAGATCCACCTGCTTCTATCTTCATTGCTGGGACTAAAGGTATGTGTCTTCACACCGAGCTTGCTTGTAACACCCCGGTTTGTTTTTTTTTTTTTTTTTAAAGACTTTATTTTATGTGTTTGAGTGTTTTGTCTACATGTTTGTAAGTGCACTGTGTGCATGACTCATGCCTGTGGAGGCCAGAAGAAGGTGTCAGATCCCCTGGAACTGGGGTTAAGGACAGGTGTTACCTCCCATGTGAGTGCTGGGGACCAAACTCAGATCCTCTTGAGGAGCAGTAAGTGATCTTAACTGCTGAGCCATCTCTCCAGCCCTGCTTGCAATTCTTGAAGTTCCTGTGATTTTAGATATATTAAGGCAAGCAAGGTGGAGAGATGGCTCAGCACTGAAATGGCAGCTAACATCTGTCCTTAACTCCAGTTCGGGGGAACTGCAGAGGCAGGTGGATCTCTCAATTGGAGGCCAGCTTGCTCTGTATAGCAAGTTCTAGGTGGCCCCAGGAGTGTAAGCAAAAAAAAAAATCTTTTTTTTTTGTTGTTGTTGGAAGAGGATAAAGCTGAAAATCCTCTAGGTAGCTAAGGTTGGACCATGGATTAGATTTTAAGTTTATTTATATTTTATGTGTATGAGTGTTTTCCTACATGTTTATAAGTATACCTGTGTTGTGCAGTGCACATGGAGGCCAGAGGAGCGCATTGGATACCCTTAAACTGGAGTTAACAGAGTGTTGTTAGCTGCCATGTAGGTGCTTGAGACTAAACTTGGGTCCTCTACAAGAGTAATAAATGCTCTTAACCACTGAGTTATCTCTCCATCCCCAGGAGGTTGGATTTAGAAAGAACCATGCCTCTGCTGCAACTGCTGCTGCTAGGTTTTGGACTCAAGACCTTGATCATACTGGACAAGCACTTTACCACTGAGCTACATTCCAAACGCCATGTCTGGCATTTTACAGTGTTGGAAACTCTGACTTTCTAGAAGGGGGCCTTGTGGTTCTTAACCATCAGCAGCTTTCTATTTTCCCTGGCTGTGCACTGATAGGATGTTCCATTCTATTTATTTTGGAAACTAAGATAATTTTCAGAGTTTGTGTTCTTCCTTAAGAAATTATTACTAACATTGGCTTCCCTTTTTCCTCTGTTCATCCCTTCCTTCCTTGTTCTTTTCTGAGACTCAACCCAGAGTTTCACATATACGAGGCAGGTGCTACATCTCTGTCTTGCAGTAATTTAAAATGGAAATATAAAGACAGAGAGTTGGGAATGTAGTTCAGTTGTTAGAATGCTTACCTAGCATGTGTAATGACCTAGGTTTGATCCTTAGCACACCTATAATGCCAGCATTTGGCTACTGACTACATAGGGAGCTATCAGACTAAAGATTCTGTCTCAAAGACAAAACAACATAAACAATGAAACAGTAAATGTTTATACATTCTAAGCATGTTTTCTTTGTTGTTCTTTTATTGTTTTGAGATAGGGCCTCACTAAATAGCCCTGTTTGACCTAGAACTCACTGTATAGACCAGGCTGGTCTTGAACTCACAAAGATCTGCCTGTCTCTGCCTCCTGAGTACTGGGATTATAGACATGAGCCATCATCAACATTGGCACTTAAGAATAAGAGAGAGGGACTGGGGAGATGGCTCAGTGTTTAAAGTACTTGCTACATAAGCAGCAAGTCTGGGGACTAGAGTTCAGTTAAGGAAGACTCATAATCTCAAAGTGGGCCAACTCTACATACACAGATGCACATGTACCCCACCACACACACATGTAAACCTGCATACACACACCACGTAAATACACACATGGGGATAAAAAGAACAAAAGGGAAAAAGATAATAGTTAAATAAATACATAAGGGGCTGAAGAGATGGCTCAGGAGCTAAGAGAACTGGCTGCTCTTGCAGAAGACCCTGGTTCAATTCCCTGTACCCACATGGCAGTGAACAACCATTTGTAACTTCAGTTCAGGAGATCTGATGCCCCCTTCTGATCTCCCAGGGCATTGTGCAAACACTGGTGCTCTTACACACATGCAGGCAACACACACATAAAATAAAAACAAAATATTTTAAAAATAAGTACATAAATCTTACAGAAATATGCAACACTAGAGCTAAAACATAATTCTAGCATCTAGATTTTAGAAACTACATGGTACTTTTTTTTCCCTTTTTACATTGTTTTATTGTGTGTGTGCACATACTCCCATGATACAGTGCACATGTGGCGGTCAGAGGACAGTCTTGATATGGGTTCCAGGCTTCAAACTTGGGTCATAAGTCTTGGTGCCTTTATGCTCTGAGCCATCTCACCAGTCTTATTCATGTTATGTTTTAAGATTGTTTTTATTAAAATGGGCCTGTAGTGTACGTACTATTTTTAACTTGCATTTTTTAATGCAACATGGGAGACAAGTTGCCACAGTGGTTAAGAAGTTGAGCGCTGGAGCCAGTCTGCCTGGGTGTGACTGACTCTGGCTTGACCACTAGTTTGTTGTATAATTTCAGTCAAGCGTTTGAGTTTCTGTGCCTCTGTTGCTCATGAGTACAATGTGAACAGTGATAGTGCCGACCTCAGAGTTGTTTTAAGAGATGAGTCAATAAGCTAAAAATGCTTAAAATAGTGCTAAATATATACTAATGGTCAATAAATGTTGACTTCATTATTCAGCATGAATAAAACATGATCATTCTGTGTTTGAACCCTAGCCATGACCCCCCAACCTAACAGCAACACAGTGAACATTATAGGAAAGAAGTCAGTAAAGCAAAACTGTCAGAAATTTTTTCAAAATATATTTTAGGTAATTTTTAAAAAAGATTTTAAATATTTATGTGTGTGTATGTGTGTGTGGTACATACATACATGTGAGTGCACACAGAAACCAGAAGAGGGCCTTGGATCCCCTGGACCTGGAGTTACAGGTGGTTTTGAGCTTGATGTGGGTGCTGAGAATAGAATTTTGGTCCTCAAAGAGCAGCAGGTGCCCTTAACAACTGAATCATCTCTCTAGTCCCAATTAATTTTTTTTTTTTTTTGAGGTAGCATCTAATATAGCCCAGGCTGGCCTCAAACTCGTTATGCAGCTGAGAATGATTCTCCTGCTTCTACTCCCTGGGTGCTAGGAAAATAGGGGTGAGCCACCACACCTGCTTTATGTGGTACTGGGCATCAAATCTAGGGCTTGGTCATGCTTTCAAGCCTTCTTCAACTGAGCTACATACCCAGCCCCAATTATATTATTGAGACAGTGTCTGTGTGACTTTATAGCCAAACTTGCCTCGACCTCATGACAGTCCACCTGCCTCAGCCTCCCAAGTGCTGGCATTACAGGCATGAGCCACCACTCCAACTAGTAAAATTAGACATCTTGGGGCCACCACCGAGCCTAAGGTCCTGAGTTTTATCCTCAGGATCCACATGGTAGAAAGATAGAACCAACTGCTACAAGTTGTCCTCTGACCTCCACACTGCGGCATGCACTTGTCCCCCACCCCTTAAAGAAAGTATAATCAAGATTGTTTTAAATTAAAAGTCTTAAAAATCTGCCCCTGGAGGATGGCCCAGTCAGTAAAGTGCCTACTACATAAACAGGAGGACATGAGTTCAGCACACACATAAAACCAGGACTGGTAATAGGTGGATCCCAAGAGCTTTACTGGCCTATCAGTCCTGTCTGTGAGTTCTGGGTTCGGTGAGAGAACTTCTCTCAGAAACCTAAGGTGGCCAGGCTGGAGAGATAGCTCAGTGGTTAAGAGTGCATACCACTCTTGCAGAGGACCTAAGTTCAGTTCTCAGCATCCATGTCAGGTGGCTCACAACCACCTATCACTCCAGGTCCAGGGGATCTGATGCCCTTTTCTGGCCTCCAAGAGCACTTTTGCGTACACACAATAATATTCCACTTTAAAAAGAAAGAAATTTATCTAGCAACTAGGGGTATAGCTCAGTGATAGAATTCTTGGATAGCACAGAAAAAAGTTTTATTTGGTACCTGATATTCTACCTTATAGACATAAGGAATTCTAGATATTTACAGTACTTGTGTGGGTTTTTCCTTTACATTTTTTAGTACATTTATTTAGTGTGTATATTTGTGTGTGCAGTCTTGTCATGGTGCATGTGTAGAGGTAGAGGACAACTGGTAAGAGACTGTTCTCTCCCTTGAGTTAGTTCTTTCCTTCCACCATGTGGATCCCAAGGATCCAACTCAGCCCATCAGGTTTAGCAGCAAGTGTCTTTACCCACTGAGTCATTTCAGTACACCAGAACTACAAGAATTTATTATTTATTTTGTGTGTGCACCGTGTGGGGGTTGGGCGCATACATGCCATGGTGCACATGTGGAAATTAGAGGACAACTTTGGGGAGTTGGTGCTCTCCTTCCACTGTAAATTTCAGGGATTGAACTCAAGTCAGGCTTATACCATAAGTGGATTTACCTGCTGAGCCATCTTGTGGATATTATAAGGCCTTCAGTTGAGTGGATACGTTATAGATATCTGGGGGTGCTTTTGCCCTCATCCAGGAACTTTCTCAGATGACGACTCATCTTGGCCTCTCTCCCTTTCTCCCAGTACTGGGGATCAGACCCTGGGATTACACATGCTGGGTAAGCACTCTACCACTGAGCTGCACCAGCAGCTGTTTCTTTGAGTCTTCTTTCTCTGGCCAGTCTTTCTTAGTTCTGTCTTTGGTATAGACACTTCTTTTAAAGTGATGTGGTTGGTATTCTCGTGTGCTCATGTACAGTTTCTTAGTTCTGTCTTTGGTATAGACGCTTCTTTTAAAGTGATGTGGTTGGTATTCTCGTGTGCTCATGTACAGTTTCTTAGTTCTGTCTTTGGTATAGACGCTTCTTTTAAAGTGATGTGGTTGGTATTCTCGTGTGCTCATGTACAGTTTCTTAGTTCTGTCTTTGGTATAGACTCTTCTTTTAAAGTGATGTGGTTGGTATTCTCGTGTGCTCATGTACAGTTTCTTAGTTCTGTCTTTGGTATAGACGCTTCTTTTAAAGTGATGTGGTTGGTATTCTCGTGTGCTCATGTACAGTGGTGGTGTAAACTGAAAAGGCCTTTCTAGAAGGCAGGAAAGCAGCACTGAGAAAAAGAAAGAATAGACACTCTGTTCGGTCCAGCAGTTCCACCTCTAGTATCTGCCTCAGGAGAATGATTTGTTTGTGTGCTTTGAAAAAAAGTCATGTTATCAGAGTTTTAACTGCAACACAATTTGTTTCAGGAAGAAAATTGGCAGCTCTGCAAACTTCCATTCATGAGGAGAATATAAAATATATCAGTCAAAGCTTAGAGGCTGGCATGTAGCTCTTTGGTAGAGTGCTTGCCTAGGATGCACAAAACCCTGGGTTCAGTCCCCAGCACTACATAAACCAGGCCTGGTGGTACATTCCTGTAATCCCCACAAACCACGGAGTATAAGAATTGAAATTCATTGTTTGTCTTTATACTGTTTTACATTATTTTTATAATAATTTCCTAACAAGGTCCTTCTCTAATCCTCCCCATGTCCCACTTTTTCTATACAACTGTCAGAATGTATGAAAGACAGAAAGAGAGCTAGGACTGGTGAGGTTACTCAGTGGGTGAAGGTTCTTGCCTCAAAGCCTGACAACCTAAGCTTGATCCCTGGTGGAAGGAGAGAGCCAACTCCTTCAGGTTGGCCTACACACACACACACACACACACACACACACACACACACACACGTATGCTAAAAATAAAAACAACAACAAACAAAACAAAACTATCTGGGTATGGTGACACCTGTCTAAAATCCCAGCACTTGGGAGGCAGAAGCAGTAGGATCAGAAGTTCAAGGTCATCCTCTGCTATATAACAAGTTCAAGGCCAACTGGTGATACATGAGACCCAGTCTCAAAAAACAAAATAAAACTCAGAAAACTAATCATGTAAGTTTCTTGCTTAGAATACTTCAGGTGTATACACACTCAAAGTATCTCTATGTAAGGTTTGTATTAATTCTATAGGAAAAACAATAGCTCTTCAGTAGAGAAACTTAACAGATAGTCCTGAGCCAAAGGGTCAGCGTTAACATCACCAGTAATCCTACAGATCAACAGTCTGATGTGTTGAGTACACATAGCATTTCCCTGGTATTCTGCCTGAAGTAATAACCTTAGTTGAATCATGAGAAGGCATCAGACAAACCCAAACTGAGGGATTAGAGAAATGGCTCAGTGGCTGAGAGCATATGCTGCTCTTCCAAAGGACCTGAGTTGCTACTTAGTACCCACATAGGGTGGCTCATAACAGCCTATAACTCCAGGTGCAGATGGTCCTGTGCATTGCACTCATGTACACATACCCACACACAGTCATATACACAACCACATGATCATAAATAAAATCTCAAAAAAAAAAAAAAGGCACAAACTGAGGGATATTCTTGTTTAACTGACCAATATTCTTAAAATATATCAAGATCATGAAAGACAGGATCTTGGCAGTGGGGTAGAGGGTTTTTTGCTTGTTTGTTTTGAGGCAGGATTTCCTTGTAATCCCAGCTGGGCTGGAATTAGCTATGTAGACCAGGCTGGCCTTGAACTCACAGAGATCTACCTGCCTCTGCCTCCAGAGTGCTGGGATTACAGGGGTGCACCAGCATGTCTGCGTGTGAAAGATTTTTTTAATTATTTATTTTTTAATATTTTAATTATTTATTTATTTATTAATAATTTAAATATTTATTAATTAAATTTAATAATTTACTTTGGTCTTCTTTGAGCGGGGTCTTCCTATATCCCCAGCTGGCCTGGAACCCACTATGTAGACCAGGCTGGCTTTGAACTCACAGAGATCCCCCTGCCTCTGCCTCCCAAGTGCTAGGACTAAAAATGTGTGCCACGATGCCTGGCTTATTTTTATTTTATGTATATGAGTGTATTACTTGCATGTATGTAGGTGCACTCATGTTGTACAATGCCGGAGGAGGTCAGAAGAGGGTGTCAGATCCCCTGGAACTGGAGTTATAGATGGTTGTTAGCTGCTATGTGGATGCTGGGAATCAAACTTAGGCCTTCTGCAAAAGCAACTAGTGCTCGTTACTGCTGAGCCAACTTTCTATTCCCTGTTTTGTTTTTTTAAACAGAATCTTACTGTTTAGCCCTAGTTGGCCTGGTATTTGTTGTGTCTTTAAGGCAAGTCCCAGACTTGCTATAGTCCTCTTGCCTGAGCCTCCCAAACTGGAAAAAAAAAAAAAAAAAAATTAACATTGAAATCTATTCACTTTTCTGTTTATTGTTGGTTGTTGTTTTTTTTTTTTAAGATTTATTTATTTGTGTATGTACCATGCATATCTGATGTCTATATAGGACAGAAGAGGGCATTGGATTCCTTGAAAGTGAAGTTATAGACTGTTGTGAGCTACCTGACATGAGTCCTGGGAAACAAACCTCTGTTTTCTGGAAGAACAAGTACTTTTTACTGCTGAGTCCTGTTGTTTTGTTGTCTGTTTATTTTGAAATAGGGTCCCTGTATAGCCCCAACTAGACTGGAACTCACTATGTAGAACAGGCTGGCCTCTCACAGAGATCCACCTGCTCCTACCTCCCAAGAGGTATTAAAGTATGCACCACCACACTGGACCTGTTCTGTTGTTTATTTGTTTAAAATTTATTTATTTTTATTTTATGTGTATGAATGTATGCTTGCCTGTACATATTGTATCACATACTGCCTGATGCTTGTGGAGGCCAGAAGAGAATGTTAGATTCCCTGAAACTAGTGTTATGGAGAGTTACAAGCTGCCATGTGGTTGTTGGGAATCAAACCTTGGTCTTTTGCAACAGTACCAAAATGCTCTTAATCAGTGAGTTATCTTTGCCTCTTGTTAGACTTTTTTGGTTTTGTTTGTTGGTCTTTTGAAACAGGTTCTCCCTGTAGCCCCAACTGGCTTGGAACTCACTATGTAGATGAGGCTGGCCTGATCTCACAGAGATACATCTACTTGCCTGTGATGGCAAGATTGAACTAATGACAGCCGATTACTGCTGGGTGAGGGAGAGTTGATCTTCTTTCAGGGAGAGACTCTAGATAGGCTGACTAGCTTCTAGTGGGTGAACCCATACTGAGGGACATGTGGGCCCACAAACTTGACGCAGTAGGTCTTCACATATATGACAGAATACATGAAATCTGGAGGGGGCAGGTCATTAAGATATTTTGTATGAAGTACATAAAAATATACAGGGAGCTATGTGTGGTGGTGGCACACGCCTTTAAGCCCAGCACTCAGTAGGCAGACTCAAGTGGATTTCTGTGAGTTCAAAGCCAGTCTGGTTTACATAGTGAGTTCCAGGCTAGCTTGGGCTATAGGGAGACCCTGTCTCAGAAAAGACCAACAACAAAAAAGGGTGAAAACATAATGTTCATAAAAGAAATTCTTCAGTGCCCCTTGACCAAAAACAAGGAAGGAAGAACTTGTTTTAGCTTTGGGTGCCAGAAAGCTTGAGTGACTAGGTGATGACTAGGAAGGCATGGCATGGTGGCAGGGCCAGGAAGCTAGCAGATCACTTTGTCATCCACACAGAGAAAGCAGAGAGAATAGTGGGGTGAGGCTATGAACCCTCAGTGAAGCTAGCTCCCAGTGACTACTTTCCCCAGTAAGGCTCTACCTCCTAAAGGTTCCATTAGCCTTTGGGAGATATTCTCATTCAAACCACCACACTGACTCAAGGTAGCTTAATCAAAAAGAGGATTTGGGGGTTAATCATAGAACCCGTACTGTAAGGCCTTAGAACTCTTCCTGAATCTCACCTAAACCCTTCTTACTGGGAATGTTTTAGCTTTTTCTTCCCTCTGTAGACCTGACTTGTATCTTTTTCAATCCACATGATAGGAAAAAACAAACCAAAAAAGGACCAATTTGACTTTCTTGGTGCTAATCTCAGTTCTCAGGAGTAGAGTTCATTGGTCCCTCATGGGTAACCCTAGGGTAAAGGCAAGATGAGTGCAGAAAGTTGTGCTGGAGCCTTGTGGGTGCAGAGTGAAAGGGAGGATAAGTCCTGGAATGCGCTGCCAGGTGGACACCAAGGGCACCTGCTGTAGCTCTCAGTGATCTTCGCCCACAGAAGATGGGACACCGATGCTCTCATTCTCTCATCCAGTGGTGAGGAAGCTAACTCCATCAGCGACTTCAGAGGAACTACGGTTTATTAGGCTCCTTCCTGTGTTACTGGTGCTCAAGTACCATCAGCAAAAGGAGAAAGGCAAAGTTGGCTTAGTTTTGGGTTTATGTTTCATTTCATCTTTAATGTTATTTATAGATAGCCTAATCTGTCACCCTTTATAGATTATTTAGGGGCATTCTGCTCTTTGATTCGACTTTGTTTGTTATGTTGGCCTAGAAACAGAAGGTCAAAGGTCTGAGGGGAGGCAAATACATAGTTATCCCTCTGCCCATATTATTTCATAGGACTAGGTGCAGAAAAGAACCTAAATTTTTATTCTTTTAAAGGATTTACTTTTATTGGGGCTGTAGAGATTGCTCAATGGTTAAGAGCACTGACTACTCTTACAGAAGACCTGGATTTGAATCCCAGCATTCCCAGGGCAGCTAACAACCATCCATAACTCCAGTTCCAAGGGATCTGACATCCTCGTCTGACCTCTGTGGGCATTGCATGACATGTGTGTATTTATATACATTTAGGCAATACACTCATACACATAAAATAAAGATAATAAATAAAAAATTTAAAAAGATTTTTATTATTTTTAATTATACTTATATGTCTGTATATGTATCTGTGTGAGGGTATGTGCATTTGAGTGTAGGGCCCCGCAGAGGCAGAGGCCAGAGGCATCTGATCCCCCTGGAGTTGGAATTATAGGTGGTTGTGAGCTGCTTGATGTGGGTGCTGGGAACCAAACTCTAGTCCTCTAAAAGAGCAGTGATCACTCTTAACTGCTGAGCCATCTCTCTAGCCTAGATTTTGGAATATTTAAGGGTATCCTGGAGATAGGACTCAAGCTTAAACACGAAATTCATTTATATTTCATGTGTACCTTATATACAGCCTGAAAGTAATTTCATAGAGAATCTTTAATGTATCTACATTTTTATCATGACCTAATATGTATCAGGAATGGAATTTTCCATTTGTGGTATCATGTTGATGTTCTAAAACACTGGAGCATTTCAGAATTTATGTTATGGAAGCTTAACAATTTAGGTTTAGGGAAATTATATAGCCTGCCCTGGGTTATATAGCTAATGAGTAACAGAACAGCAAATGTAAACCTAGTTGATCTTTGCTTAATTCATTCCTATGCTTTAGGTTATGCTAGGCCTAATAAAGCTTCTTTGTAACCCATCTCTCTACCTAAAAAAAACTGGGGGGACTGAAGAGATGACTCGGTAGCTAAGAGCAGTTGCTGTTCTTGGACAGGATGCAGGTTCAGTTCCCAGCACCCAACATGGTAGCTCACAACCATCTGTAACTTCAGCTCCAGCTCCAGGGATTCTGACATCCTCTTCTGGCCTCCACAGTACCATGGTGCACATAGAAACATGCAGGCAAAACATTCATACATATAAAATAAACATAAATAAAATCTTTTTAAAAAATGTTTTTAAGCCAGTTCACCCTTTTAATCCCAGCATTCAGGAGGCAGAGGCATGTAGATCTCTCTCAAGTTTGAGGCCATATCCCCAGCAATATAGTGATTTGATTTTTTAGAAATACTTACTACTTCTAATTATATGTATGTGTGTTTGTCTACATGGGGGTATGTGTACAATAGTGTGGTTGTTCTGGGGGCCAGAGGCATTGGATCCTTGGAACTGAAGTTGTAGGCTTTGTTAGCTGCCTGACATGGGTGCTGGGAACTGAACTCAGATCCTGACTGAGCAGTCTGTGACTCTTAAATGCTGAGCCATCTCTTTAGACCTCCCCCTTCTTTTTAAAAAAGATTTATTTTTAATTATGTGTATGGGCAATATAGTGGCTTTTAAAGGGAAACATTAGCTCGTTCGTAAGCATTTCAGTGACTTCTCAAGGGTTTTGGAACAAAGTTCAAACTCCTCCCATAGGGTTCTTGGTGACCTAACCTTGCCAGTCTCTGTAGCCTTGTGTCTTGAGAGTTGTGTATCCTCGGGTCAGCTTTTTTCTGAACCCATCTGGGCTTCATGTTCTAATGCCCCATTCCCCTCTACCTCACTAACTCTTACTGCTCTGAAGGACTGGTGACACTTATGTCTGGAAAACTCAAAACCACATTCCTTCCAACCTGGGTTAGATGTCTGCATCTTCTATGCTTATAAAGCTAGGTGCTTTCTCCATTAAAACATTGCTTTGTAATGCACATGTGTGTTTATGTCTGCTCTCACCTTAGTTTATCCCTCAAATACCTGGCACATTCTAGACTCTCTATAAGTACTTGTTGAATAAATTAATGGATCTTGACAATGAGTTCATGTTCACATATATGTATGGTTTTTCTCAAGTGGCCTCTTTTTTCAAACTCTGTTACTCTTTTCAGGACCTGGGTTTCAGTGATGAGACATGGGGTATGATGTAACCCGTTTCCAGGGGGATGTTGATGAAGACCTTATCTGCCCTATTTGCAGTGGAGTCTTGGAGGAGCCAGTACAGGTGAGTAGTTCTAATGGCCAGTTTGTGGGGACAACAGGTATCCGTGGAACTAGTATGAAATATTCATGGGGAATGGGATCTCCGGGAAAGCCGCTGTGTTCTACTCTTGACCCTGCCCTTGTGGGTAGTTGTGGTTACAAGGGACATAGGACATTCTGGAGCCCATCTAGACTTGGATGCCACTATTCAGGTATTATCATGAGGTCACTGAGATTTCTGTGCTGTCAGCTGTCAGCTGCATGTGTCTTCCTGCAGTGGCTTGCTGGTTGCCTGTCTTCTACAGGAACTCTGATTGAAGTCTGTCTTCTGTTCATGATTGACCTTCTAAGACTTGCTGAGTTCTCTTTGCATTTTGACAATATGGTGCTTCATGGACTCAGCAGTCTCCCTGTGGGTCTACTTTACCTTCCTGTGGTCTAACACATTGCAAGTGGGGAACTCTAGTTATTTGCCAGCTTTCCTGAATTCTTCCTAGGGTCTATTGAAAAGATTAACTGTCTTTTTTTTTTTGGTCTTTTTGAGACAGGGTCTCCCTGTTGACCAGGCTGGCCTTGAACTCACAAAGATCCACCTGCCTCTGCCTTCTGAGTGCTGGTATTACAGACATGGTGTCCAGCAAGATCAGCTTTTTTTTTTTTTTAAGATTTAATTATTTTTATTTATGTGTAGGAATGTTTTAACTGCATGTGAGTGTACCACATGTGTGCACTGCCCATATAGGTCAGAAGAGGGCGCTGGGTGCTAGGTCACCTGCAACTGTAGTTTAACAGACAGTTGTTAGCTGCCATATAGGTTCTGGGAACTGAATCTGGGTCCTCTGCAAGAGCAGCAAATGCTCTTAACGACTGAGCCATCTCTCCAGCCCCCAAGATCAGCTTTTTTGATGGAGCCATCTACTCAGAACTTTGATGTGAAAGATGCTAGCTCAATAAATTATTCCTTTACCAGCCCTGCCAAACCCAGAGTCACTTATATCTTCGTGGGGAAAATTTGAGGAGAAACTCAAGATTACTAGGCAAGTAGTGAGGTCAGTCATTAGCGATTATATTCATGGGACCTCATTCTACATGAGCCACATTGCCTTGGTTTTGTAAATACCATTTAGTCCTTTGCAATTTGGCCAACTAGAGATAATCCCATTTTCTAAGCCAGGACATCAGTTAAGGTCATCCCATTTGCTACTTAGATAATCCCGACTTCCCTTGACCCTTCAGTTCTCTAGACTATACTCCAGTGGCCACCAGCCCTGGAACTAGAACCCTTTTCTGTGCCTTTGCAGCCTGTTGCCATTAGAGGCATATTAGATGGGTATAGAGGTGTCAAGAGGTCATGGGGTGTGTCACATTCCCTCCACACCCTAGCAGGGCCTGGTTTGTTTTCTAGCACTGTTATCTGAAGCAAGTCACTTGTGGAAAGATGAATGGTAGTGAGCTTTCAGTGAGAAACCATCCGCCCATCTTTTAGGTCTATTTTCTGAGGGAGCAGAACAGGTAACCTTCTTGATACAGGTAACCTTCCTGATACTAGGCATATTTCCACAGGTAGAAGGCAGCTGCTAGGTACGATGATCTCTCCATGCCATAGTTATTTGTGTTTGTAGTACTGAAGATCACACATGGGGCCCTGAGCATGTAAAGCCACTGTACCACTGAGTTATTTGTTTTTGTTTTTTTTTTTAATGAATGGATAATTTATGTGATTAAGAAATCAAGCTGGTTGTAGCACTTGTGGTTAGATTGCTAAAGAGGTGGGAGGCAGAAGAATCACCAGTCTGAGGCCAGCCTGTTTTTGCTGACTATGTGTTTCAGTGAATAAAGGCTAAAAGCACTTGTTGAATAACCCTGTGATCTGAATTTGATCTTCAACCTGGATCCCATGATGGAGGATTCACTTTGTGTAGTCTAAGCTTGTCTCAAATTCTTGTTTTTTTTTTTTTTTTTTTAAAGATTTGTTTTATTTTTCTGAGTTGGGGAGCTGGGGGTATATATGTTCATGCAGCTACTCATGGACGGCAGAGGCATTAGATCCTCCTGGAACTGAACTTGGAGGTATTGGTGAGCCATCTGATGTGTGTGCTCGGACTGCATGAACATTATGCACTCTTTACTGATGAGCCATCTCTCCAGCCCTGGTCTCAAATTCCTGACCCTTCAGCTTCCCAGCTCAGGGATTATACATAAGCTACCACACCTAACCTATAGATAATTTTTTTTTTTCGGGGGGGGGGTCTTTTTGAGATAGGGTCTCCCTGTAGCCCCAGCTGGCCTGGAACTCATTATGTAAACCAGGCTGGCCTGGCTCTCACAGATATCTGCCTGCCTCAGCCTCCTGAGTGCTGGGATTAAAGGTGTGCATCACCACACCTGGCAAAATGACTTTTTAATTGGTTTATTTGATGTCCCTTTAGTTAATCTTTTTAAAATTTTATTTATTATTCTTATTTTATGTGTACAAATGTATTACTTGCATGTAGGTAGATGCACCTGTGTCATGCAACACTGAGGTCAGAAGAGGGTGTCGTATCCCCTGGAACTGGAGTTACAGACAATTGTTAGCCACCATGAGGGTGCTGAGAATTGAACCCATGTCCTCTGCAAGTGTAGTCAATGCTCTTAACCGCCTACCATCTCTTCAGCCCCTGACTAATATTTTTTTAAATTACATTGTTTTATTGTGTGTGTGTGAGAGAGAGAGAGAGAGACAAAGAGAGAGAGAGAGAGGGACAGAGAGAGACAGAAAGAGAGAGACAGAGACAGAGACAGAGACAGAGATGTAGTTTGGTTCCCTGCTTCTACCTTGGGTCCCGGGGTTGGAATTCAGGTCCACAGGTTTGGTGGCAAGTGCTTTACCCTCTGAGCCACTCCTCACCATTTCCCTCCATCTGCTCAGTGTTCTGACACTCAAACTTGAGTGCTCATGTTTGCAAAGCAAGCATGGTACCAAATAACCTATCTCTCCAGCACCTGCATTATAAATTTCTTTTTATTTGTATGTTAGTATGTCTGTATGTACATGTGTGTGCAGGTGTCTACAGAGGCCAGAAGAGGGTGTTGGATCCCCTAAAGCTGGAGTTGCAGGCAGTTGCAAGCCATATGATATGGGTAGTGGGAACCAAACTCAGGTCCTCTGAACGAGCAGTAAATATTCAGCCACGGAGCCATCTCTGCAGCCCTTACATTGTATATTTTTTTGAGACAGGATATCACCATGTAGCCTTGGCTGGGCCTCTAACTAGCTATATATACCAGGATTGGCCTTCCACTCACAGAAATCTGCTTGCCTCTACCTCCTGAGTACTGGGATTAAAGGCATATACTACCACTCCCAGCCCAAGTATTGTAAATCTTTAGCAAGGAAGTTTTGTGGTCTGATTTGCTTTTTACTCCTGAGGGTCAAGTAGGGGACAAGTACTACTGAGGGTCAATCCTAGGGCCACATATATCCTGGCATATACTCTACTACTGACCTATATCACCAGCCTTGGTTTGTACTTGAAATGATCATTCTAACTGATAAATATAGACTGGATAATAAAGGGCAAGAGAAGCCAGTTAGAACACATACTTAATAATTCACTCAGAGGTGATGTGTTAGTAGGTAGAACTTGATTAGTAGCAATAGAAATGGAGGAAAGAAGACAGAGTTAGTCTGTAAGACTTCCACATGACCCAGGTATAGTGGTATCTGCCTACAGAAGTTCAAAGTAAGCCAGCCTACAAAGCTGGTTCAAGGGCCGGCTATCCTAGATGTGACGTTTGTGGGACCTGGGCCTATTGCATAAAGGTATTGAGCGGCAGTATGACCCCAGAGACCCTGAAGGGATGCCAGGTTCCTGGCCTGCTTTGCCTGAAGCTATAACCTAGGTCCCAGGAAGCCACTGCAGGTACAATATCCTCATTCCTCAGCAGTTGCTTAATCTTCTTTTCCCCTCCACAAAGATCACCCCAGATCAAAACCAGGTTTTTGGGTTTCATTTCCTTGTTCCTAATTTCCACATCAGCCATACAACCTTCCCGCCTTTACCTAAAGACCCCACCATTAATTTTCCCACCTTCTGTAATGGCCAGAAAGGCCTCACTACATAAGCCCCTGCCTTGGTTTCAATAAGTGAGCTGTCCACCGTCACAGTCTCCTAGGAAATTCTTTCCACTGCACTCTGGGCCCCCTGAGGACCTGTTCAACCACACTCCGTTCTCTGGGACCACTGGTATGCAATGGCCATACTGGAGACGGAGACCCACCCACAGACGTTGTTGTTGTGTGTTTTTTTTTTTTTTTTAAGGGTTTAAAAAAACATTTTAGTGGGATGTGTGTGTGTAGATCAGATTTGTAGAAGTTAGTTCTCTCCTTTCACTGTGGGAGTACTGGAGTTAGAGACAGTTGGTAGCCATCATGTTGATACTGGGAATCAACCTGAACCATCTCTCCAGCCCCACAGAGAAGTCTCTTAGCTCTCAACAAGGTCCCAGACTTTTCGTGCTTTGCTTTGTGTGTCTGTGTGTGTTTTGTTTTTTCCTTTCTCTCTCTCTTTTTTCTATTTGTTTATATTATTTTTTTGTTTACATGCTTATGTCTATATCTTTGTGAGTGTAAGTCATGTGTATGCAGGTGCCTGCATAGGCCAGAAGAAGTATCTGATCCCCTGGAACTGGAGTTACAGATTATTGTAAACTGCCCAATGTGTATGCTGGGAACCAAACTCAGGTCTTCTGAAGAGCAACAAGTGTTCTTAATCCCTTAATCTCTTCAGTCCCCTGTTGTTTATTTCTTGCTTTGTTTGAGGCTGGTCTGAACTGCTGATTCTCCTGCCTCTACCTCCCAAATGCTGAGGTTACAGGAGTATACCATCACACTTGGATGCTTTTCTTTTTTTTTCCCCTTACATTTTAAATTTACTCACTCTGTGTAGTGTGTGCATGAATGCACATGCAGGCTGTGACACACGTGTAGTCATTGATCAACTTTTGGCAGTTAGTTCCCTTCTTCCACTATTTGGATCCTGGGGATTGAACTCAGGTTGGCAAGCACTTTTACACACTGAACCATCTTGCCAACCCGGTTTGTTTTCTGAGATGAGGTTTTGCCATCTAGTGCAGGCTGGCCTGAAACTCATGAGATTCTTGCTTCAGCTTCGAATGTTTGGAATGCAGAATACATGTTCTACCATGAAGCTCTACATTTCTTACATTACAGTTTTACTGTCTTATATTGAACATTTTGTAGTGAAGCTTTGCCCCTCCTTTTCTCTATACCTGTGTCTGAATCATTCTTTAAGACCTATATAAGATTTGGCTTCTCTGTAAATATCTGTTCTGGTTAACCTTGCTTGGACTTTTTGGGCAATTATTGTGTGTGCAATCCTGTCAACAATTAGTAATTGACTGCCTTATGTCATGTCTCCTATTGTCCTGGAATGTTACTATCTCTCATTGTTATATAACTTTTTGCTTGTTTATCTTGTCTTATGACCCATTTGTAATCTTGAGCACAAGAAATACATCTTATGCTTAACCCCAAAATGTTCTGTCCAAAATAGAATTGTAATTATTTACTGTGACCCCAGGAACCTCTGGTCCTAGAAACTGTGCAGGCTTGGTTGGCTTCTTGGATATCATATCCAGACTCTTGGCTCCTGTTAATCCCCCTGTGAACCTTTTGCCCCTACTCTTCCTTTCTAGGCACCTCACTGTGAGCATGCCTTCTGCAACGCGTGCATCACCCAATGGTTCTCTCAGCAGCAGACGTGTCCAGTAGACCGTAGTGTTGTAACAGTCGCCCACCTGCGCCCAGTACCTCGGATCATGCGGAACATGTTGTCAAAGCTACAGATCGCCTGTGACAACGCTGTGTTTGGCTGCAGTGCTGTTGTCCGGCTTGACAACCTCATGTCTCACCTCAGTGACTGTGAGCACAACCCGAAGCGGCCTGTGACCTGTGATCAGGGCTGTGGGTGAGATTCCTTTCCCTTCACCCCACTCAGATGAGGGCCTTCCCATTTATATTCATGTAGGCAAGGACTATTTCTGACCTTCTTGGCTCCCAGCCCTCAGATCTAACTTTCTTGCTACTTTCCAACTATGATTATTTTGTTCTTGAATTATTAAAAGAAAGAGGACAGCTGTTCAGCAATCTGGGATAACACTAAAGATTGATTCATTTTATTCTGCCTTTCAGTCCAGCACTACTTTATCTTTATTAGGCTGACTGCTCTGATTTCTAGCCTCTCTTTTTTTTTTTCTCTCTCTCTTTGAAGTGGGATATATTTAAATGTTTTTACCTGGAACAGTGATTCTAGGACTTCTCAGAAGGAATAAGTGCACAGGTGGGATATTAACTACTTTTCTGTTTTTATGGTCAAACATCATGACCAAGGAAACTTATAGAAGGTACAGTTTATTTGGGTTTATGGTAGAGGGCGAGTCTGTCATGGCAGGGGAGGCCTGGCAGCAGGCAGCTGGGGTAGGAAGCTGAGAGCTCACATCTCAAGCACACAGGAAGCAGAGAGAGGAAACAAAGTGAGTCAAAGCTGTAAATTCTCAAAGCCTGCCCCTGGGATGGATCTCCTCCAGCCAGGCCACACCTCCTAAACTTCCTCAAACAACATCACCCTACTGGGGACCAGGTGTTCAAATATTTAAGCCTATGGGGAACATTTCTCATTGAAACCACCAGAAGTAGCATCCAACAGAAGAGCCTGACAGGACACATAGCAATCTCCCTCTTAGTTTAGGAAAGCCATCCTACGAATAGGACTGATTCTTAAAGGCATAAGAGAACAGTCAGTGGAAATGGGGAGAGGGAAGCTGGAAGGAAATTATTGTGCCATCAATAGAGTGCTTACCTGTTATGGGCAAAGCCCAGGGTCCCTTCACCAGCACCTCATAAATTGAGTGTGGCGATGATACCTGGACCATAGCACTCAGAAGGTTTGAAGTTAGAGGAACAAAAGTTGGAACCTAGCCTGTCTCAGGGTGGGAGTGTCCCTCACAACACTAACGCTTGAAGGCTGAAAGAAGTTTAGAGAAAGTAACAGGAAAAGGGCAAAGAACATGTTTGGGAGAAAAAAGTGAAAAGATGAAAGTCTAAAAATGTTAGAAATATGGGGTAGGAGAAAGCCCACTTAGAAGTTTTCTGTTACAGAATAAGCCCTAGTCCACAGGCCCTTTTGAATGAACCTACTCTGTTCTTGCTCTGCTCTGGACTGCAGCCTGGAGATGCCCAAAGATGAGCTGCCAAACCACAACTGCATTAAGCACCTGCGCTCCGTGGTACAGCAGCAGCAGTCACGCATTGCAGAGCTGGAGAAGACATCAGCTGAACACAAACACCAGCTGGCAGAGCAGGTAGGACCCAGAAAACATGGGGAGAACATGTCCAGCTCTGCAAGTAACTGCCTGTGGGTAACAGACACCACTGTGGTCCTGCTTACAAGCCTGGATGAGCAGATACTCTGCCTGTGGCTTGGTAGAGAATCAGATTGCAGCTGTTTTCACGCCCCTTCACGCCATTCATGTCACTGATCTCCCTAACACAAGTGCCTTCTCTGGAAAGCCACTTTGCTAAGCACTGGGGCGACAGCTGGGAAGGACACAGCTTTATACCAGTCTTCCTGAAGAAGCTTATAGTGTGCTGTTCCTCTCATCTCTCAGCTACCCTCATTCCTGATAAACTTGCCTCATGTTATCTGCTGTCTGCCTTCCCCATCACCCGTGGTTCTCCTTCCATCCAACAGAAGCGAGACATCCAGCTGCTGAAGGCGTACATGCGAGCAATCCGCAGTGTCAACCCCAACCTTCAGAACCTGGAAGAGACGATTGAATACAACGAGATCCTCGAGTGAGTGTCACTCCTTGTCCTGGCACCAAAGCCTAAAAGGAGGAAGAGCCAGGAGAGTGGTGGAAGAGGACAGTAAGAGAGGCAGGGTCAGTTTTGGACAATAGCAGAAAGAAGAGCAATGTACAGCTCCAGTACAGGATCATTTGGGTGGATGGAAGGGGACTCTGCTTAAGGATGCAGTTCCTCCAGAGTTTGGTGGTATCACCATGTACAGATTCCTATATTAAAAGGTTTGGGTTACTAAAGGGATCAAAAAGAAAAGAGAGCATATTGTCCTGTCTTCGGGTAGCTTACAACCCAGAGTAGAAGAGACAGTACATATCCACGAAAGTGATCCAAAATGCAGTTAAAAACAAGTGAAGTCTAAAGTCCCTTTCAGTTCTGGAGCCGTAAACAGTTGATAGACTAAACTGTAAGTGTGAAACTAGAGAGCTGGGTGGTCACAGTATAGAGGAAGCTTTGCTTCCTTCAGTAAGTTCTTGGTAAGTACTATGCATGCTAAGCATTGGATTTCAAAGAAAAAGAGTGTAGACTCTGGGAACTTAACACATTTCGTAATATGGGACCAACTACTGAAAGATTTGGGTTTTCTGAGCCAGTGCTGGAAATAAAGAATAGAGTCAAGTTAGGAGAAAAAGCAAAAGCAAAATCTAGTTAGCTGGAATGACCATCCGAATCCCTCTACACAGGTGGGTGAACTCCCTGCAGCCGGCAAGAGTGACCCGCTGGGGAGGGATGATCTCGACCCCTGATGCTGTGCTTCAGGCAGTAATCAAGCGCTCCCTGGTGGAGAGTGGCTGCCCAGCCTCGATTGTCAACGAGCTGATTGAAAATGCCCATGAACGTAGCTGGCCTCAGGGTCTGGCCACACTAGAGACGAGACAGATGAACCGACGCTACTATGAGAACTACGTAGCCAAGCGCATTCCTGGAAAGCAGGCTGTTGTGGTGATGGCCTGTGAGAACCAGCATATGGGTGATGACATGGTGCAGGAGCCAGGGCTTGTCATGATCTTTGCGCATGGTGTGGAAGAGATATAAGAGCTCAACCAACCGTCAGAAGAGGGGAAGTCGGAAAACCCAACACTTGAGCAGCTGAGCCCTGACTTCTCCCCACTGTCCTTACACCACGGCTTGCACTTGAGCCACACACTCCCTGCTTTTCTGGCACTGAAGGGCCTTGGAGTGTTTTGCTCAGCCTTTTGGGGAGGAAACCCAAATTCCTGCCTTTTGCCATATTTCTTTCCCTAAAATGTCTGTAAATTCTCAGTCTGGGTGGGGAAGTCCCCACCTCTGTATTTTCTTGCCTAAAGTCCCTGATTCCCAATATTTTCAGAAAGCACAAAGAAATTTGTTTTCCCTAGAGGATCGGGGTGCAGTGAAGACTTCTCATTGTCCCCGTTTTCCAAAACCAGGGAATCAGAGCAGGCAGGTTTGTTGACTCTAAGCAGTGTTGAGAGGACCACTCTGGGCAGCAGACATCCAGCAGAAATGCTCAGGGTGTAACCAAAACTCTAGCAGTAACTAGTGAGGCCAGGAACTGGTCATCACTCATAGTCCTTAGGGAAAAGTTGGGCCTTCCGAGCACATCCCTGGTCAGCCCACTGTAAAGGTGCAGGCCCTGCTGTGTATGTAGGTGGGGTACTGAATGTCCAGAGAAGCTCTCTTTCCTACACTTGTTCATAATTAGGACAGGACAGGCTGGGGTTAGACATTGGGAGTCATATGCTCAGCAAGAAGCTGCTGTCTGGCTCTACTGAACTAGGATAGGCACTACCTCTTGTGGCGTGTCCAGTACTTCCATAGGCCCCTCAGCCCTGTGATGTAGGTGGTTTGATAATTTTCTTTGGCCGTTACTTGTTTATATTTCACAAGTCACAAATCCCATCTCTTACCTACTTTCTTTTCTTTAGAATGGCCTGGTTATGGCCACCTTCCCCTCTAGCCCAGCCATATTGTTGGCAATTTAATTTATTTACTTTTTTTTTTTTTTTTAAGAAAGGAAAAAAGGAAAAAAAAAATTCAACAAAACCTAAAACTTTTCTTTTGTTCTTTTGTTGTGGGGATTTCGGGTAGGGTGGGGCAGGGGTGGAATCTTTTATATTTTTCCTTTTCAGCACAACCTTTGGAAAAGCCTAAGATGTCCTTGGCTGAACTTCTGATGCCTATTCTGACCCTCCCTCCATAACCTCATCTGAGATGAGGAGCTTTGGATGTGACAGTCCAGCATGGATGCCTGTGCCTGGTGAAGAAGTCTGCTCCCAATTCTTTCAGGGTCTCATTGTAAAACCCTGGACTTAGAGTATTACTTTTTTTTTTTTTTTGTCTTTTTGAGACAGAGTCTCCCCATAGCCCCAGCTGGCCTGGAACTCTCTTGTAGATCAGGCTGTCCTTGAACTCACAGAGACCCACCTGCCTCTGCCTCCTGAGTGCTGAGAGAGTATTACTTTTGAAGGCAACTTTTTTCCCATGTTTTCTGGAGGAAACTTCCTGTATATCTGGGTTTTAATCTTCAGACAAATGGCATAGAAATTATGTCTCTAAAAATAGACTGTATTCTGCCTACCCAAGGCCACCTAAGGACTTCAGGTCCACTTTGGGCTTCCTGGGTCATTGCCTGATTCCCTATGATGACAGAGTAAGCAAAGAAGGGGTGTGAGTGGGTGTGCTTATTTTAAAAGTACAAGTGGGAGTGGGATTGGAGAGGTCAAAGGGCTATCTTCACCATGTAATGCTTCTCTTTTTGGAGTTGGTCTGGGTAGTTGAGTCAGGACTCCACTGAGATTAGTGTGGAAGGATATGCTTGAGGACATAAGGAAAAGTCCATGTGTCCATGTTCTGGCTCCAGGGCACTGTGCTCAGAAATTTGAAAAGCTGCTATTCTTAGACTGGTTACTACATTACTTCATTCTTCTTTGCCCTTGCCTTACCAAGGCCTACACTGTCCTGCCTTCACTAATGGAGCCAGGAAGCTCAGCTAAGGCTTTCCTACCTTTGCACTAGTGTCTCTGCAGGTTGCTGGTTGTGTTGTATGTGTTGTTCCATGGTGTTGACTGCACAATAAATCTTTCAACTCTAAATCCCTAATTTACCATCACTCCCCTTATGAAGGGTTTTCCTTGGCTTTGGCCTTTCTCTCGCTTTAACTACCCTCCTGGTAATGTACCTTTATCCTAGATGGATCTCTCCTTCAGGGTAGGGTCTGGGAGGAGTGCACACCTTACATAAGTTTGCCTTACGTGCCCTCCTGCTTCCAGTGAGCCAAACTGTGTTCTCTAAAGGTGTGCCCTTACCCTGAGTTCTGTGTCTTCTCTAAATGCTCCTGAATATGGGGGACACTTACAGAAGATATGCATGCACCTCTTTTTTCCAGCAAGTACCCTTGCTGTAGAATTCCACTGCAAATAGGGAAGTTCTACCTCCTTGTTTCTCCTGACCACGAAAATAAATGTGGGAGAGGGAACCTGAAAAGGTTTGCTGTCATCAAACCTTGATAAAGGCTTTTTCTGGGGAGGGGAGATGGTTCAGTGGGTTCTTGCTGCACAAGAATGAGGGATCTGAGTTCAAATTCCCAGCATCTATGGAAAAAGCTGAGCCTGGGCAGGCATGCCTGTAATCCCAACTCTGTGGGGAGGAGAAAAGGGAACTCACTGGAGCTTATTGGCCGATGGACTAGCTCTAGGCTCTGTGAAAAACCCTCATCTCAAAGGAGTAGGGCAGAGTGATAAAGCAGGACACCCAGCATTCTTTTCTGGCCTTGGCACACATGCATAGGTGTGCACATACATCTTAGACATGTACATGCACACACACAAAGACTTTTCCAAAACATTTTGTTGCTGTCTTCTTACTGCATGAGAAAGAACCCACCCCCCAACTTTATTTTGAATTTGTTAAACCTTTATCATGTACCTAATGTAAATCTAACAGTGTTTCCCAGACACTCATGAGCTGGGGGAAAGGGCATTCCTGCATTTGATGAGCCTGCACTTCCACACACACAACGTGTGATTAGAAAATAAGCCAGCTTTGTGCATACCTGTAGTCCCTGCACCTGGGAGGCTGAGGCAGGAAGATCATTTGTTCTACATAGTAAGTTCCAGGCCAGTCTGAGCTACACAGTGAGATTCTCATAAAAAAGAAAAAAAAAAAAAAAAAAAAAAGACTGACGCACTACAATGTAGATCCTCAGGAGGCTGGTTAAGAGCTCTTCCAAGGGATTCAAGTCCCACATCAGGCAGCTGACACCTCCCAGTAGATCCAGCTCCAGGGGCTGTGGCACCTAGCCTCTGGGCACCAGCACACATAAGGCATAGATTCACACACACGGATACAAACAGACATAAATCTTTTTTTTTTTTTTTTTTTAAAGACAGGGTCTCCATAGCCTCAGCTAGCCTGGAACTGTGTAGCTAAGGATGCCCTTGAACTTCTGATCCTTCTACTCTATACCTCTAGGAGCTGGGAGTATAGGCATGGGTCACCACATCTAGTTTATGCAGTGCTGGGGTACAGAACCCTTCATATATGCTAGGCAAGCACACTACCAGTTACTCCCTGTAGCCCTAGCTGGCCAGGAACTCACTGTAGACCAGTCTGGCCTTGAACTCAGAGCTCCACCTGCCTCTGCCTCCCAAGTGCTAGGATTAAAGGCGTGCCACCATGCCCTGCCAAATGAGTGCATAATTATAATAAGATAGAATGTGATAAGCTCTATTAATGTAGGGACAAAAGATGAGAAAGCAGTGACCCTGGTGAGACTCAGGAAAGGCTTTTCATGATGGTATTCTTTGTAGATCAAAGAGGTCTGCAAACCACAGCTTGCAACCTGCTGTCTGCTTTTGCTTTAGGAAAAAAGGGTGAAGTAGGGCTGGAGAGGTAGCTTGACAGTTGAGAGCATTTGCTCTTGCAGAGACAGGGTTTTGTTCCTAATACATAGCAGTTATTAGACAACTGTAACTCCAATTCTGGGGGGAACTGACACCCTCTTCAGGCTTTTGCTTACACTGCATGTATGTGGGACACCTATATAAATGCGGGCAAACACAATTTTTTTTTTAGAAATCAAAATTTTTTGTTGTTGCTTTTGAGACAGGGTCTCTGTCTACAGCCCTGACTGGCTTCAAACTCAGAGATCTGCCTTTCTCTGCCTCCCAAGTGCTGGGATTAAAGGCATGTGCCACCATGCCCAGCTTTAAAAAAAATTATTTTTTTAAAGAGCTGGAACACAGCCATGCTTTTTTTTTGTATTCACTGCTAGGGACTGAGTCTTGCACATCAAAGCAAACACTAAGGTATACCCCCTTAGCTCTCTTAATTTCATCAGCAAAGTTGAGTGGTTACTACAAAGCCAAAAATGTTCTGAGAAGTTAGCCAATCTATTCTAAACTTTTAAAGTCAGGAGAACCAAGGAATAAAGGAAATGGGCTGGGTGGTTTTAAAATTTTGCTCCCTAGGGCAGGGTCGGCAAATAGGGATCTTGCCACTGATCCTGGTGATCCGAGTTTGCTAAACTTGGTGCCCACATAAAGGTGGAAGAAGAGAAACGATTCTCCAGACCTGTGCCCTAACCTACACACGTGTATCATGGGCAGAGGACAGCTTGCAAAGGAAGCTGGTTCTCTCCTACCATGTGAGGCCTGGGATTGAACTCAGGTTGCCAGAAATGATGGCAAATGCCTTTAAACCCTCAAGCCATCTTGCCAACCCCCATCTTTAGGTTTTTTGACACAATGTCTCATGTCACCCAAGCTGTTCTTGAACTGAATTCTCTTGTCTCTACCTCTCAAGTCTATGGCTACAGGTATGTACCACCATTCCATAGTTTGGGGATGGTGGTTGTTGTATTGTTTTGAAGCAGGGTCTAGGATAACCTCACACTTGAAATCACCCTGCCTCAGCCTCTTGATTGCTGGAATTACATGTATGTACCACCACATATAGCTGCTTCTTAACAATGTTATGTTTTTGTAATACTGGGAATTGAAACTAGGGCCTCACACATGCTAGGTAAGCAGCTCTACTTACTAAGCTATGTCCCTAGCTGTCTAATTTTTATGAGTCAAGTTCACAAAAAGTTGTCCGGGCAAGCCTTGAACTTGTGATCCTTCCACTTTGACTCCCAAGTAACTGGGGTTACAGGCCTCCTGGGAGGCTGGCCCAGCAGTAGAGTTCTTCTAGCTCCTACTTCACTAAATAAGTAGATTGTGTATGTTTGCCAGCCAGAAGAGGACGTTGTATCCCCTGCAGCTGGAGTTACAGGCAGTTAGAAGCCCATTGAACTCAGGTCCTCTGGAAGACCAGCAAGTACTCTTAACCACCAAGCCATTTCTCCTAGCCCCCAAGACAAAAGTTTTGATTCAGGTCAGGTTCTAAGAACAAGTATTGCCACAGGAGAGACCTTCCTCGTGTGTGGCAACATCGCTGTGCAGCGGTCCCAGCAGCTTCCTTCATGCACCTCTTGTGCCTCCTGTGCTGTTGAGCTTTTAAGTTAGCTTCTTAAAACATACATTTTTTTTTTCCTTATATGATCCTCCTGTTTGAGACTCATACTCCTGAGCACTGGGCTTATAGGTTTTTGCTCCACAGCTGGTGCCACCCTGGCCCACACTGGAATTGTACCCAGGCCCTTCTTTCTCTTGAGAGAAGGCATCTGGCTCTTGGTTGTGCAATTCTGCATATAAAAACAGGAACCCAGTATTGCCAGATCTTAGGATTTTTCGAGAATTTGAGCACCCTAACATTTAACAAGTTTCTAAACTTTTACATGTTAGTATATATTGTTTTATAAAAAGCTCACTCACTCGGCAGATCTCTGTGAGTTCAAGGCCAGCCTGTTCTACATAGTAAGTTCCAAGCCAGTTAGGGCTACAGGGAAACCCTGTCTCAGAAAGACATAAGTAAATAAATTTTAAAAATTCTTGAAGGGCCAAAACAATTCAGATCTACCAGTTTTCAACTTTTGTTTTGGTTCAAGTCTCATCTTCGGTCACACAGCTCCCTAACCTGAACTCTGCCTCTCCTCAACCTTCTTTTTACTAGAGCTCACAGCATGAGTGATCGGAAGATGACCAGCGTGGTAGCACATACCTTTAAGGGGGCAAAGGCAGGTGGATCTCTGAGATTAAGGCCAGCTGGGCTACAAGGAGCTTGTATCAGTCAGCTTTCTGGTAATTCATACAAGGTGGAGAAGAGTTTCAAATACAATCAGGAAGAAAGGGTGGGAGATGACAGGAAGAAAATTGACAGGTCTCGATTGATTAGATTTGTTCAGCATTGATAACATGTCATACACAGACCTGGTACTAGGCATTTATGATTCTACAGATAAGTGACAAAGACTTTAAGGAATCTGTAGCTTAGCAGGTAACTAGAATTGAACAATGGTGAGAAATACAGTATTCTGTTGAAAAATAGATATACACACTAAGGATCGTAGGCCAATAAGGAAGAATAGTTTACCTACTTAGTGGAAGTTGGGGCTAGGCCTCTTTGGAATCACCGAAACTGTGTTATGAAAAGCTGGACTGAGCATTTACTGTGAATCAGACACCATTCTAAGTATTCATTATTAATTTATTCAATCCAACAACTTTTAGTCAAGGGACATTACTGCCAGACTTGGTGGCACACCTGTAATCCTAGCTACTCAGTAGGTGTAGGCAGAAGAATTGCAAGTTTGTGGAGACCTAAAATTTTGTCAGCTCCATTTTCTATGTTGAGAAATCCAGGTAGAAAAGAGGGATTTAGTTTTTGGGACAGGGTCTCATATAACCCAGGATGGTCTCAAGCTCACCGTGTAGCCAAGGTTGCCCTTGTGCCACCACATCCAGTTTATGCAGTACTGGGGATTCCAGAGCTCTGTGATGACAGGCAAGCACTCTACCAACTTCACTGTATCCCCAGTCCAGAACTAGTATCCTGGAAAGTCATTCCAAAACTTGAGCACCAGACCACTGTTCCTAAACAGTGAGCATGTCAGTGAAAATGAACCAAAGGTAGCACATGGCAGGTTAGAGTGCAGTGTCTTAGCCTGAGCAGGCAGGAGAGCAGGTTTGCAGGGTGAATTAATGAGCACATTTGTGTAGCCAGGGAATGAAAACCATGGAGGAAGACATTAGAGCTAACGACAGATTTGAGGATGAGGGATGTACCTCAGTTGGTCAAATGCTTACCTAGTGTAGAAGCGGCCCTGGGTTTGATAGCCAGCACCTAATTAAATCAGACTTAAGTGTCCCACACTTGTAATCCTGCACACTGGTGGTTGCAAACAGAATTGTTAGAGCCCTGAACTACATAGTGAGACCCTGTTTTAAAAAGCAGCATGTGGGGGCAAGGAGCCCAGTGGATAGGAATATTTGCTCCTCCTCCAGATGAATGAGCTCAGTTCTCAGCATCCAGCATTTGAGAGGTAAAGGCAGGAAGAACAGGAATTAAGGTTGTTATCTGCTAAATAGTTGCCAGGCTACATGAGATCCTTTCTCAAAAAACTATACACAGGACAAAGAATGGGACCTTTGGGAGTTTCAGAAGTAATCTGGAACAAAATAGAAGATGCATAATAGAGTTAAGTTTTTTCAAGTAATTTTGAAGTGATGAATCATTTAATGTGGCTCATAAAATGGCTGGAAGAATTCCAAAAATGTTTGTGTCATGACATCCAACATTTGTAAGATCCAACATCCAACTTGTAAGCCCAAGTCTTCTGGTGATTTGTTTTAGGATAAACAATGGTGGCTTATCTAAGCCTTTTGAAATCTGGGACAAGTCACAAATTTGGAAGGGGATAGCATTAAGCTCTTGTATGTTAGATTGCTCCAAAAGTTTGCTTGCTTGTCTTCTGTTTTCTTTCTTTAAATACATTACTCGGGGACTGGAGAGATGGCTCAGCACTAAAGAACATACTGCTATTCCAGAGGACCAAAGTTTGATTCTCAGTACCCATGTGGAGCGTGCTGCTCACCACCGCCTATTAACACTAGTGCCAGGGATCTGGTGTCCTCTTCTGGTTTCTGTGGACATCTGAACACAAAGACACATACACATAAGTGAAAGGAAATCTTTTAAAAATTAAAATAGTAGCCTGGTATGGTGGTGCACACTTTTAATCCCAGCACTCAGGAGGCAGAGGTAGATGGGTCTCTGTGAGATTGAGGCCAGCCTGGTCCTCAAAGCAACTCTTGGCTAGCTGGGGCTACAGGGACATGCTGTCTCAAAAAGATTTAAATATATATCAGGCTTGTTATAAAGTGAAGGGTAGCCAGGCATAGTGGTATAGACCTTTAATTCCAGCACTTGGGAGGCAGAGGCTGGCAGATATCTAAGTTCTAGGCCAGCTGGGGCTACACAGTGATACCCTATCTAAAAAATAAATATAAAATGAAGAGCCATGAGAGTGTATGAGAATTATACTGTCACAGATCAGCCTACTTAGATAGGAAGTACTTAATGGGAAGAATAGAAGGGTAAAATGTAATGGGTTCTTTAATCTCAGCACTCAGGAGGCAGAGACAGATGGATCTATTGTAGTTTGAGGCCAGCCTGGTTTACTTAGCAAGTTCCAGGCCAGCCAAGCGTACATAGCAAGCCACAGTCTAAAAAACAGAAGTAAAAGTAAAGGTTCAATCAAAATTTGTCCAGTGGTTTATTTCTATTATTGTCTAAAAACCTTCTGGAAACAGAAATCAACCCAAAAGATACATAGACAGCTATAAGCAGAAAGTTAAACATTTAGTTTTGAAAGTAAAAGTACAAGCCAGGGCCGATGAGATGGCTGAGCAGGTAAAAGGTACTTGCTGCCAAGTATGAGGACCTGAGTTTTATCCCTGGGACCCACATGGTGAGATAACTGACTCCCACATGTTGTCCTCTGACCTCTACCCCATTCCATGTACACAAACACACACACACACACACAGAAGTTTTAAGTAAACCTGTAAAGTTGAGGTGAGAGGATTCCAAATTCAGGTTCAGGATAGAAGTAGCTATTGCACTCAGTGGACTAGCATGTCAAGGTCCTGAGTTTAAATCCCACCACCATAAGGGAGTAGGAATTGTAGGATAGTCTGGGCTACTTAGTGAGACCCTTTCTCAGAAACAAAAAACAACTCATGGGTGGGCTGGAGAGATGGCTTAGCAGTTAAAGAGAAATTGCTGCTTTTGCATAAGACCTGAGTTTGGGTCCTAGGACCTAAGTCTGGGTGGCTTGCAATTGCCTCTGACTCCAGCTCCAAGGGATCTAATACTTCTGGCCTCCTCTTGCACTCCTGAATGTAGCGACCCCCCTCCCCTAGTTAAAAAAACAAACAAAAAAACCCACTCATGCACTCATGAGTGGTGGCGCTTGCCTATAATTAGGAGCCTAAGGAGGATCATGACTTTGAGGCCAGCCTGGGTTACAAATTGAATTCAAAACCAGCCAGAGCTACCTAGTAAGATCCTGTCTAAATAAGTAACTAAACAAAAAAACAGGTGATTTGGTATTGTCAAATGAAGGTACATGGTTTTGCCTTCTGAATTCATGAAGGCCAGTAGAATAGGAGAATTTAAGTGTTTTGATGGGAAGATATTTATGGAAAAGTTCCATAGGAGGTTGGAATGGGCTGGATTGTAGGCCTTGGTGGAGAAGGTAGTTTCATGGAAGATAAGCAAGGTCAAAGCCAAATATTAGAGTAGGAACTAGAGCTCTAAGTGGAATATAAATATGTGAGAATAGGGTGAGGGCCAGATCATACAGCATAAAAATAAAGGACAAACTGGGCCTGTTGGGGTGGAAGAGGGGGATTGAGGAGTTAGGCTAGGCCTAGAATGGTTTTTAGGGGCTGGAGAGATGGAGGTTAAAAGCACTGGTCCCAGGTTCAGTTCCCAGCACCCACATGGCAGCTAACAACTATAACTCAAGTTCCAAGGGATCTGATGTGGTCTTTTAATCTCTGAGGGCACTGCATGCATGGGTACTCTTAAACCTACATGTTGGCAAAACACTCATACACATCAAAATAATAATAGTTTTAAAATTTTGTTTTGAGACAATCTCACTAGCGTTCAGACTGGTCTCCATCTCACTCAGTAGCCCATTAACCTCAGACTCACGCTTCTCCTGCTTTGGTCTCCTCAGTGCTGGGGTTACAGATGTGTGCCACTATGCCCAACTAGAAATGTGAAGTTATCTGTTACATACAAACATTGGCCTCTCACCCCTGAAAGTTTCAAGGGAAGCATTTGAGGTGGAAATGATGATCTTTCAGTACTAAGAACCTTGTCACAGTCCCCTTCTTCATCTAGAGCCTCCATTTTGTAACCACTGGCGCCCTCTTCTCTTTACAACATGGCTGTTGATTGCCCTCTGCTGGTCAATTCTTCTTTTGGCACTCCAGATACTTAAATCTGAAAGCATGCAAAAAGTGGGATCCTAAACTGGCATACTGCCAGGCATGGTGGTGCACACCTTTAATCCCAGCACTCTGGAGGCAGAGGCAGGTGGATTTCCGTGAGTTGAAGGCCAGCTGGGATTCCTGGGAGACCCTGTCTCAAAAAGACCAAAAAAAGAGTAGGATCTGAATACACATAATGCATTTACACACAAATAAAAAATGGGATCATATTAATTACTTTAATACATCTTCGATCACATGTATGTATAAAGCCTTGTAAGAGAGCTGAAAACAAAAAGCACAAACTCTCAAGAAGTTCACACTCCAGTCCGAATGTAGAGTAAACATGTATGGATAGCCACATTCATTTACACAGCAAAACTGAAAAGACCTGAGGAGTTTATCTGTGTGGAGTATTTTTAAATATATGACTTTTATTCTATGTGTATGAGTGTATTGTCTGCATATATGTAAGTTTTCCCATGTTGTGCAAATGCCCACGGAGGTCAGATCCACTGTAACTGGTGTTATGGATGGTTGTTAGCCACCACATGGGTGTTGGAAACTGAACCCAGGTCCTCTGCAAGAGCAGCCAGTGAGTGCTCTTAACCTCTGAGCCATCTCTCCAACCCCTGTGTGAAGAGTTTATATTCTGTAGAAGGAGAAAGATTTCACACAAGATTAGGGCAGAGGATAGGTGAGCAACAGGTGCTCAGAGAAAGGGTTTTGGTTTTCCAAGACAGTCTCATATAACCCAGTCTAGCTTCAAATTCTACATAGCAGAGGATGACCTTGAACTTCTGCTCTTCCTGCCTCCACCTTCTAAGTGCTGGGATTACAGATGTGCACCACCATGCCCAGTTCATATGGTTCTAGAGATTGAACCCAGGGCTTCATCTGTACTAGAGAAGTATTCCAAGCTTGGAAAGTTCTGGGATTATACATCTGAGTCATCTCAAGCCAGAGAAGATTTTCCAGGAGAACCAACATTTAGGTAGAAATATAGGAGGTAGGGATGAAAAAGATTGTTTCAAAATTGAACAGCAAGAACCGGACCAGATAACCAACTAGATGGAATGTAGTAAAAAATGCTAGACTGGATGAAGAGAAAAAGACCAGACGGTATAACTCAAACAGCCATGGAAGGGTTTAAGGTTTGCTATAGAGGATCCCTTAGTGCACTCAACCAGTATTATATGTAATCCTCACAGGTCCTACAACTTTTTGTTCTTAGAGACAGAATCTCACTATGTATCCCTGGTTGGACTGAAGCTTGTTGTGTTAACCAGCCTGGCCTCTAATGCCTGCCTCTGCCTCCTGAGTGCTGGGATCAAAGGTGTGCACCAGCATGCCTGGGAGTATGACTTTTCAAATGAAGGCTCTGGCAAATAATAGGCCCAACATATACTCCTGAGAAAAATAGGCTGATCTGACATGTTTATGAAGACAATAAATAAATGTGATTCCTTATAAGGTGGGTGAAGTAGCTCACATACTCTCAGCACTCAGGAGACTGAGACAGGAGGATTACCATGAGTTGCTGGCCACCCTAGGTTACAAAGTAGAAACTGTCTCAAAAATGAACAAAAAATTGTTTACCAGGGCTGGAGAGATGGTTCAGTGGTTAAGAGTACTGGATGCTCTTGCAGAGGACCGGAAGAGTTCGATTCCCAACACCTACATGGTGGCTAACAACTGTTGGTACAACCATTCATAACTCCAGTTCCAGGAGATCTGACACCCTCTTCTGACCTCCATGGGCTTTGAGGACACAGTTATACCTACTTACATGCAGGCAATACATTCATACACATAAAATAAAAATAAAATGTTTTAAAATTTCCTTACATGCAACAATGATATATTCCAGCGGGAGTGACCAATCACATTAAGAAGGAATAGCTTAAGGAAGATAGGGGATTTGGGAGTGATGGTGAGGCTAGACGACTGGTAAAAGGGTAGTTGGAAAATGAGGTGAGCAGTGAGTTAGGTATGAAGGTGGGAAGCGTGAAGGTACAATTGTGTAGAAAGTGCTATGAATTCTCAGTGATCCTTATTGGAAAAGATGATGCTGTGTAAAAAATGAAATACAGAAAGAACATCCTCAACAAATAGTCTTGATTTAAGAATGGGCTAATATGATTAAGAGGGTTAGAGGTTGAGAGGAATGATTTCCCTAGCTTGGTTAATGTACACAGAGAATGTAAAACAGTATCAGGTACCTAATGGGTACTCAATAAAAAGTTATCTTCTCACAAGTTGGCTTCAACTGGATCTGCAGTGTTTAAGTTTCAATAGGCTTCCTCCTAGCCCTGTTTTCCTAAGGCAAACCTCAAGAAAATCCAATGAGTGCTAGGGATTGTAGCTCATAGAGTGCTTGCACGGGAAGTTCTGGATTCAGTCCCCTGTACCACATAAACCTAGTGTGCTCATGCACATCCTTAATCCCAGAACCAGAAGTAGGGGCAGAATTAGAAATTCAAGGTCCTTTTTTTTTTTTTTAAGCTACATAGCAAGTTCAAGACCAGTCTGGATACATAAGACCCTGTCTAAAGGTCTAAACAAAAAAGAGAATCCAAATGAGAGAATGCTGCTTCTTGGGTCTTCGTTATTATTAGACCTAAAGGTGTGACTTGTCACAAAATTTAGAGATGCCCTCTTTTCCTAGAAATGCCCGGTTTGATTATTATTGCACATCACACATTCCCAAACGAAACTTTTCTTCACCTAAATCCTTCGTTATCTCATGAAACGTGTGTCAAGGATTTGCTAGCAAGCCCGGTTACAGAATTCTGAAGGTGCCAGATTTCCCCTAATACAGTTCAAACAGTTCTGCATAGTTCAGTTTCCCCATTACCGCAGTCTAACCCAATGAAGTGGTGAGACCTTTCTACTTCCTCTTCTAGTCTTCAGGGAAAGATAAGAGGGAGGGTTGGGGTTAACTTCATAACTTGAAAAAGAGGAAAAAAATACACTCATGCGTCACGAACAGGATTCGAACCTGTGCGGGGAAACCCCATTGGATTTCGAGTCCAACGCCTTAACCACTCGGCCACCGTGACTCCCAAAATCATAGTCCGCCGCGCGCTTACAGGAAGGGTCCACACTACGACTAGGGGCGGGTGCGGCAGACCAGCAGCGGCCCGGCCGCGCACACCTGGATGTGTTCCACCCCTCCCGCTCCTTACCTCCGCCACACCACTCTGCGGGAAAGATGGGGTGTACCCGTTGACAGGGTGCGGGGGTCTCTCTACCCAGTCTGGCTCTCAAGGACCGGAAACCTATTTAACAGACGCCTGGCAGGACCTGAAGACTAGACAGTTAAAGGAAGAGACCCTCAACTTAGCCCGGAGGGTGGCTCTGAAGGTGGCTGCTAAGGGGACAGCTGGGAGCTGGGTGGGACCCGGTAGGGAGACTGCGGGTTGAAGGCGGTGCAAGGTGGAACTTCTGGGGGGGCAGAGGCTCGGCGTTCTTAGGCACTAGGGCTCCTCCGCGGGGACAGGAACGTGCATGATGAGGGCCACTCCAGATGACGGGGGAGCTCTTCCGGAGAACGGCGTCCCCTCGGGATCGGCCGAGAGGCAGACCGGGGAAGCGCTCTGCGGCGGGGACACGCTCTCGGGAGAGGGGCGTCCACCCGGCGCCGGGAAGCAGCCGCCCGGCCTGAGCCGCCGCCGCCGGCGTCCGGGCCGCCGGCAGGGGGCGCTCCGCGGGCCGGGGCCGGCCCAGGCGGCGGGAGGCGGCGGCCGTGGCGGCGGGAGGCGGCGGGAGGCGGGCGGAGGAGGAGGCGGGAGCTGAGCTGAGCGGGGCGGGCGGCGGCGGGGCCCGAGCCCGAGAAGATGGCGGTGCGGAAGAAGGACGGCGGCCCCAACGTGAAGTACTACGAGGCGGCGGACACCGTGACCCAGTTCGACAACGTGCGGCTCTGGCTCGGCAAGAACTACAAGAAGGTACGCGGGGAGGGCCGCGCGGGGGCCGGGGCGGGACAAAGGGCCCGCGGGCCGCGGCTCCCCGGGGTCGGCCCACCCTCCGGCCGCCGCGCCCCTCCCCGCGGCCTCCCCGCGGCCCGGCGCCGTCCCCTTCCCCCTCCCCCACCCCCACGGCGCCCTCCGCCCCTGCTTTCCCGGCGCGCGGTGCCGGCTGCCCGCGGCGCCCGGAGCCCTCGCCCTCCCGGCTGCGTGGCCCGGCGTGGACCCGCTGCCGGCGCGCCTCTCCCCCCCCGGGGTGCCTGCCGGGCGCCTGCTGAGCCAGGTAGCCGCGCGGCCGAGGCCTCCCCGGTGCTTTGTGTATGTTCAGGGACGTGATGAAGTAGGAGGGTAAACAGTCACCCAGGAGGCCGTTGGTGCTCAGCAGCCTGGAAAGGGTCTCCACCTCGGGAATCACCTGTCTCGGAGGCTTATCCCCACCTCCATCTAAAGGGCAGCAGAACCTCTCAGGGGATGGGGCAAGGGAGTTCCTGGGCAGCAGCCCCTTCTTTAAACCATTCCTCAGCTTCACAATGAAGTCACTCTGCAACCCAGCCTTGCATCGCCTTGGGTTTGAGGTCCAGAGGCTAGAATAAGCTTCAGATTTCTAGTCCCCACCCCCACCCTATAACTGGAAATAATAAGGGTCGTGAACAAAAGGGGTTCAAGAAGCCTTACCTACCTTTTTTTAAAACCAAACATCATTCTTGTTTTTCTTTGTCTCTAGGCTTTTTTTTTTTTTTCTGGAGATAGCCTGCTTCCTCATTACTCCCAGCTAAGAGGGTTCTCTTTTCTAGCTTTCTTTAACCTTCCACCCCCACCCCAATTCTTTCTGTCCTCGCTTTGCAGCCTGTTAGAATATGGTGGGCCATTTAAGAACTCGCCACTAATCCTGGTTATGAATTTGACTGGCATTCATTTGGTGTCTTCCTAGGTGTCAAGACTCTTGACAAACAGCTGTTGGGTCTGTGACTTGTGTGTACCCCAGCATGAGGCTCTGGTTCCCAGGCTTTTACCATTGACCTTTTGAAGGGAGATCAGTCTAGGGTCTTAGTCTGTGGCCCTGGGGGGATTGACAGCCTGTGACCTGGTTCAGCTTTCATGTGCTTAACTCTTTATCATTTACTTCTCCTTTTACGGATCTCTTTTACCCCTCCCACTGAGAGGTACTTGCTTTCTGTGATTAGGGTAGAGGAAATAAGGGTCAAAAGGTAAAGAGAAAGTTAGCTTCCTGGCTCATTTGAAATTTGAACAGAAAGATAGCATGCTAAGTAGCATAGTATGGAAATGTTTAAGAAGGCTCAAGATTGCTTGTTACATATTCTTCAGAAAGAATAGCAGTTGTCTCTCTGTTTATTAGCAGGCTGGGTGGTAGATGGTGCTTTCTAGCTGGGGGCCTACGAAGACATTTATGTCCAGTTTCAACAGAAAAGCAAAACGCACAAGCTTAGTTTTTAAGTCTTCTTGCCCTACCTAACCTGCCAAGTTCCCCCAAGAAATACACTGTTGTGTCACTTAGAGCCTCAAAGGGATTTTGTTTCCCAGGTTTGAGCTCCATAAACTTTAAAACTTTTACAACCCTCAGTGTTGTTGGTTGGAAGATCCAGTGCCCAGATAACAGGGTGTCCTGCAACTCTAATTTCAGGAGGTAGCTAAGTCAGAGTATGAAGCTTCCCTTGCTGCCAGTCCCCAGTGCTGGCGGCCTGACTGTTGGCAGCAGAATTCAGGGGTTTCCAGGGCCTTCTTTGTAGAGACTAGAGTTGTCCAGGAGAAAGGCACAGTTTCCCTCAGGTGCTTCCAGAACCCAAGGGAAAGAAATGAGAGATGGTAGAAAACTTACCTGTCATCTCTTTTCCTTCAGTATATACAAGCAGAACCGCCAACCAACAAGTCCCTATCTAGCCTGGTTGTACAGTTGCTACAATTTCAGGAAGAAGTTTTTGGCAAACATGTCAGCAATGCACCACTCACTAAACTGCCGGTGAGTGCAAAGGGAAGGGATGAGTCCTTCAAACGGGAAAGGGATTTATTCTGTTTTCCTTTTTTTTTACATGCCTATAATCCAAGAGTTGGGAGGTTGAGGCAGGAGAATCTCAGTTTTGAGGCTAGGCTGATCTACCATACCATAGTAGGTTCAAGGACAGCTTGACCTACAGATGAGACCTTGTCTCAAAAAAACAACCCAAACTATTTTTTTTTTTAAGTTTCATAATTTTTGAGGGTTATTTCCTACTGTAAGTCTTGATAACTTAACCTCTACATGAAATGTATAGACCTACTTTGTAGGATTTCTTCAGTAGTACACAAGGTAAACCCAATAAAGTGCTTGGTACAAAATGACTAGGAGAGAGGCAGGGGAAATGCTGCAAGTGTAAGGTCAGCCTGGTCTGTGTAGTAGGAGACCCTTTCTCAAATAATTTAACAAAAATTAAAATCTAACCTCGAGAGGGAGAAAAGTTCAGAGTGGGATTTTGTGGAAGAATTGTTAGGTAACAAGAGACTTTACAATGTAACTTTCACACACCTCTTCCCTATCTCAATTTCCTAGATCAAATGTTTCCTAGATTTCAAAGCAGGAGGATCGCTGTGTCACATTCTTGCAGCTGCCTACAAATTCAAGAGTGACCAGGGATGGTGAGATGTCTTCTTTCAGTGCTTTTTATGTTTAGTTTAGAGAGAATGTCCTGTTATTCCCTGGGGTCTCTCTGAAGTGGGAAAACACATGTAGACATCCTATGTATCTCTTATTTTCCTAGATCAGAAAAATAGCTGGCAGTCAAAGTTAAAATAGTCTCAAAGGGTGAATATTTGTATAAATTGTTCAGTAAAAGGGATTCTTAGGTTGGCATCTCAAATCTGGTCCTTTTGGATTAAGCATAGAATGACTCATGTAGTTGAGATCAGGAACTCCAGGTTCTGTGTGATTTGGGCAAGAACTGTGACGAGATTACCTCCTAATTTCTCCTTTTAAGAAGTCATGTATGGCCATCTGTGGTGGTGCATATGCCTTTAATGCCAGTACTCAGGAAGTGGATACAGGTGGCTGTCTATGAGATCAAGGCCAGCCTGGTCTACATAGTAGGTTCTAGGCCAGCTGGGGCTACAGAGAGACCCTGTCTCAAAAAAAACAAAACAAACAAACAAAAAAAAGTCATTTATGGAGCTGGAGAGATACCTCAATGGGTAAGAGCACTGCCTGTTCTTGCAGGGACCTGGGTTCAGCTCCTAGCACCCACAGTGTAGGTGGCAATCATCTATAACGTCTGTTCCAGAAGATCCAGTACCCTCTTCTGGCCTCTGTAGGCATTGCATGACTCAGGTGTATTTAAATATATTACAGATAAAATTCTCATACATAAAAAATAAAAGTAAATAAATCCAAAACCACTTTTTCTTAAGTCATGTTCCCTAGACGAGAGCTCCATTGCTTACTAGATTATTTTCCCTTTACAAGGCGGCGTTACGATTTCCAGAATCCATCACGCATGGACCGCAATGTGGAAATGTTCATGACCATCGAGAAGTCCCTGGTACAGGTAATACTCAGGCACATCTCCCATCTGTTTCCCTTCCTTCAATGAGAATATGTCTTTCGTATAACCTCTTTTCATCTTCTACCTCTCCCTACAGAATAATTGCCTGTCTAGACCTAACATTTTCCTGTGCCCAGAAATTGAGCCCAAACTGCTAGGGAAATTAAAAGACATTGTCAAGAGACACCAGGTGAGTAAGCAAGTCGGGAGAGCCTTTTGAAACTCCATGACTTTTCGTGTTTTCTATACCAAGAAGCAGCCCTGAAGTATCCCATTTTCTACTGTATAGATGGCTGTTTCTACTTGGCAGATAACTAGAGTTAAGCCTTTAGCATCACTTTTGTACCATTTCCCAGTCTTGACAGGTTTGAATCACTGTCCCTAGGTACCATATTCGCCTGGGTAAAAAAAATACCCATTTCCACTGAGGTAATGGTACCTGATTTCAGATAAATTAAATCTTTGGAGTAAGGCTGGTGATGTAAGCCTGTTATCCTAGCACTTAGGAGGTAGAAACAGGAGCTTCAAGAGCTCAGAGTCATCCTTAGCTGCATATTGAGTTCAGGCCTACCTGGATTACAGAGTGAGACTCTGTGTCGGAGCAAACAGGCTGAGAGATGGCTCAGCAATTAAGAGCACTGGCTGCTCTTACAGAGGACCTGAGTTCAGTTCCCAGCACCCACTTTGGGCAGCCTAGAACTGTAAGTAAGCTGCCTGTAACTCCAGTCCAGGTGATTCAACACCCTCTTCTGGCTCAGTGGCACCGCACTCGTTCACACTTAGACACACACAAATAACAATAGAGAATAAGAGCTAAAGAGATGGCTCAGTGGTTAAGAGCACTGGCTACTCTTGCAGAAGACCTAGGTTGAGTTCCCAGTACCCATGTGATGGCTAACAACTATAACTCCAGTTCCAGGGGATCCAACACCCTTTTCTTGCCTCAGTTGGCAATACATAACATTGGTGTACTTACATACCTGCATGCAAAACACTCATACACATAAAATTAAACTAAATACATCTAGGGTCTGGAGAGATGGCTCAGCAGTTAAGAACACTTGCTGCTCTTCCATAGGACCTGGCTTCAATTCCCAGCACCTACATGGTGGCTAACAACTGTCTGTGACTCCAGTTCCAGGGAATCTTCTGGACACTGTGGGCATTGCAGGACACAGGTGCACTTACATACATGCAGGCAATACACTCATACACATAAAATAAAAATAATAAAATATTAAATTTGGGGGCAATTTTTAAAATATTTTGTTATTTTTATTTTTATGTGTATGAGTGTTCTGCCTATATGGATGTAAGGCACCAGTGTCATTCAGTGCCCCTGGAGATTAGAAGAGGGTTTTGGATCCTCTGGAATTGAAGTTGTTAGCTGGCATATGGGTACTGAGAACAGAACCCAGGTTTTCTGCAAGAGCAGACAGTGCTCTTGACTGCTGAGCCATCTCTCCAGCCTGCCCCCCCATTTTAAAATAAATAATAGGGGGCTGAGGAGATTGCTGTGTAATTGAGGGCACTTATTGCTCTTGCCAAAGACCTTAGTTCAGTACCCAGCACCCACATACAGGTGGTTCAGAACTTCCTGTAACTCTAGCTCTTGGGGATCTGGTCCTCTCTTCTGGCCTCTACAGGCACTTTTTTGCACGTGGTACACATATGTACACCCAGGCACACACACATACACATAAAATAACATAAATAGTTGGGCATGGTGGTGCACGCCTTGAATACCAGCACTTGAGTGGCACAGACAAGCGGATCTCTGTGAGCTTAAAGCCAGGTCTGCATAGTGAGTTCCAGGCCAGCTGGGGCTTCTGGGTGAGCCTGTCTCAAAAAGACCAAAAATAAATAAATAAAATAAAATAAATAAAAATTTAAATAACTCTTGTATTAAATTTAAAAATTTTTTTTAAGTTTATTTTTATTTCATGTGTATGAATGGTATGCTTGCATGTGTATAAGTGTTCCTGTGTCATGCAGTGCCTGAGGAGGACAGAAGAGGGCATTGGATTCCTTGGAACCGGAGTTACAGACAATTGTTAGCTGCCATGTGGGTGCTGGGATTTGAAACCAGGTCTTCTGCAAGAACAACCAGTGTTCTTAACTGCTGAACCATCTTTCCAGCTCCTTGAAATAAGTCTTACAAATAAAAACAACCATAACAAAATCTTTGTTCTTTGGAACTGTATAATAACAAGCAGATATTGATAGAAACATATAGTCCACTTTAAATTTCCCATGAGTAGGGCTGGGGAGATGACTTAATGGGTAAAGTGCTTGTTATACAAACATAAGAACCTCAGTATGGATCCCTAGAACCTATGTAAAAGCCAGGTATAATGGCACATACCCCTGTCTAATACTGGAGTGGGGACAAGTGGGTCCTGGTGTCTCACTGGCCAGCCAGTCTAGCTGAAATAAGCTCCAGGTTTGCTGAGAGAACCTGTTTCAAAAAAGTAGAGAGTGTTAGGGCTGGAAAGATGGCTCAGTGATTAAAACCTTTGGTGGTTTTTACAGAAGAGCCCAGGTTGAAATCCTACCACCCACATGGTGGCTGACAACCATCCATAATTCCAGTTTCAGGGGATCTGATGCCCTCTTCTGCCTTCAACATGCATTGCATGACACAGGTCCACTTAAATACATCTAGGAATGACACTCTTAAAAATAAAAAATAAAATTTAAAAATAGTGTTAAAGGAAGATACTTCATGTTGACCTCTGGCCTCTGCTTGCTCCCACACACAGAGACCAGCTCAACCATGTGCAAATGTGTATACACCATACACATTTCCATTTTATAGATCATCTATCTGGGGCATTGTCGTTTGGAAACACAATTGTCAGCTATTTTTCTCTGCCACTCAACTGGTTTGTACTAGAGAAAGAGAATACAAACTTAACTTTAATACCCTTCTAAGAAAAATATAGTTAGAAAGGCAGTTCTCTGGCTACATTTTATTTTGTTTTATTTACAACAAGAATAGTTCAAAGGGGACTAGATTTACCTGCTTTTCCTTGTGTTATCCAGGGAACAGTCACTGAGGACAAGAGCAATGCATCTCATGTTGTGTATCCTGTCCCAGGAAACCTAGAAGAAGGTAAGACCTGGGTTTCCTTGGCCCCTGCCATGAATGGCTTGGGGTTGGAGGTGAAGACTACTTAGATTATCATGCTACACCTGGGATTCCTCTCTCCTTTCAACCCTGAGTACTTATCCCATCTTGAGTTCCTGTCACTAAATCTTTTGCTACAACAGGAGAGTGCTTAGTTAGAGCTTTTGTCTAGTTATTTTTTTGTATTCCCCTTCGGCTTATCTCTGTCCTCTCTCTGTTCTCAGAGGAATGGGTACGACCAGTCATGAAGAGAGATAAACAAGTTCTTCTGCACTGGGGCTACTATCCTGACAGGTGAGGATGGGTTCCTCAGGTAGTACAAGAGTCAGAAACCAGACATTGAAGCCCATCTAGCAAGCAAAATAACATTTTGAGATTATTTATCTGTTTATTTGTTTTGTTTGAGGTAGGAACTTGTCCTGTAATCCAGACTGACTTGAGACCTGCTTTGTAGATCAGGCTGGCCTCAAACTTGTTGGCAGTCTTCTACCTCAGCCTCCTGAGTGCTGGGGTTAAAGGCATGAGCCACTACACTGGTCTTTGTGTGTGTGTGTGTGTGTTTGCGACCAGTTCTCACTGCCAAACTGGCTTGAGAACTCCTGCTTCAGTGCTTGAATTACAAGGGAATACCACCATCCCCAATTCCAGATAGACAGATGATAGAAATAGAGATAGAGTTTTTGTGGGTTTTTCTTTTCTTTCTTTTTTTTTTTTTAGACAGTCTCACTATATAATTCTGGGATGGAACTTGCTGTATAGACCAGGCTAGCCTTGAATTCACAGAGATCCAACTGCCTCTGTCTCCTAAGTACTGGAATTAAAGGTGTGTACCACCAAGCCTGGTTCACTATAATTCTTTTTTAAGTTGTATGTATATGCAGGTGCATGTATATGTGTGGAGGCCAATGGACAGCCTCAGGTTCATCCTCAAGAATGCTCTCCACCACCTTTGAGACAGACTCTTTTTGCCCTGGAACTCACCAATTAGACTAGACTGGCTGGCCAGTGAGCCCCAGGGGTCTCCTATCTTCCCCTCTCCAGTCCTGAGATTACAAGCAGGATCCACCATACCCAGCATTTTTATGTGGGTTCTGGAGATGTAATTCAGATTCTTGTGTTTGTAAGGGAAGTGCTGTACTAAGCCATCCCCCAGTCCTGTATTTCATTGATTTATTTATTTTCTCTGTGTGCATGAATACGCCAATGTGTCTGCCTAGGTGATGGTCAGAGGCCTTTTAAGAGTCAGTTCTCTCCTTCTACCATGGGTTCCAGGAATCTGACTCAGATCATCAGGCTTGTGCAGTAAGCACTTTTACCCACTGAGCCATTTTGCAGGCCTGTGTCTCATGATTTTTAATAAGCAAATGTTAAAACTAAGACAAGCCTGGCTGTGCACCCCTATAATCTCAACACTTAAAAAACTGAAGTGGGAAGCAGGAATTCAAAGTTATCCTTGACTACATAGTAAGTTCAAGGCCAGCCTAAGCTACATAAAATGCTGTCTCAAAATGACCAAGAAAAAAATAATTAATATAGTGTGATAATCGGAAAATATTTCCACAAATTTGTATAACTACCCTGGGCTTTTACACAGCCTTTAAAATAATATAAAATCATATAGATAATTTTGGGACAAATTTAAGTATGACATGGTGATAAGCATCTATAGTCCCAGCTACCCAGGAGACTGAGGCAGGAGAGTCACTTGAGCCTAGGACTTCAATGCTAGTTTGGAAAATACAGCAATACCCCCTCTCAGTTGGCAACAAAAAGAATGTAGCATGTAAAATAACATTCAGGGGTTAGGGTTGTAGCTCAGTGATACAACAACAAACAAAATAACAGTGATTATATAACCAAAATTGATAATAGAAAAAGTTATCAAAAATTATACATACAGGCCAAGGTAGAAGCAGGTGGATCTCTGTGAGATAAAAGTTGGCCTGGTCTACATGGTGAGTTCCAAGTCATCTGGGGCTATAGGAATACCTTGTCTGAATATGAAAATGTGTGTGTGTGTGTATGTGTGTGTGTGTGTATTTATATAGTCTATCTGTCTACACACACACACACACTATGTAGCCCAGGTTGACTTCAGACTCAGGACAATCTTTCTGTTTAAGGAAGATTATAAATGTGAGCCACCCTAGTCACTAAAAATGACCAGACTGGACTTGAATTTACAGTAGTCCTCCTGCCTTGACCTGTGCATGTTGAGATTATAGACATGAGTCAGCATGTCCAGCTTGAACTATTTTATAATATGCTTTTATTGTTTTATGGTGAAAATATTTCCAATTTAACTGGAAAAAGCAACTCAAAACTTTTTGTAAATGGACAAGGTAGGGACGAGAATATAACTTAGTGATAGAGTTTGTAGTGTGCACAAGGCTCTGGGTTCCACCTCTAAGTACTAAAAAAATAATTAAAATAATAATAAAAAAAGGAACCTGGCAGGGTAGTGCTTGCCTTTAAGTCATATTTGGAAGGCAGAGATGGGCTCTGTGAGATGGAGGCCAGCTGGTCTACATAGCCAGTTCATTCCAGGCTAGCTGGAGGTACAGGGAGACCCTGTCTGAAGAAACCAGAAATCAATGAATTAAAGAAAGACAGAAAGACAAAGTGAAAGACTGTACTTAGTGTCTTCAGCACTGCATCCTCTTGATGCTGTTTCATGCTGAATTTCTCCTGGCAGTTATGACACATGGATCCCAGCTAGTGAAATTGAAGCATCTGTGGAAGATGCTCCAACTCCTGAGAAACCTAGGAAGGTAAGCCTTCTGGTACCCTCCACCCCAGGAAGAACAGAGGACAAGGCGGACTACTCTAGAAGGGACCAGGCCCTCTGCACTCGCACGTTTTGTGTTAAAGAGTCACTAGGCAGAGCTGTGGCTTCTAGGAACTCTCTGGCATAGGCTGCCTTTATACTTTTAGGTTCATGCAAAGTGGATCCTGGACACAGACACTTTCAATGAATGGATGAATGAGGAAGACTATGAAGTAAATGATGACAAAAACCCTGTTTCCCGCCGAAAGAAGATTTCAGCTAAGACACTGACAGATGAGGTAAAAATCCTGTTCTTTTCTCTTAGGGCCCTTAGCATAAATCTCAGAACAAACCTCACTGGGGATTGTTGGCTGACATTTGCCCCAATTTTCTATTCTGCAGGTAAACAGCCCAGATTCAGATAGACGGGACAAGAAAGGGGGGAATTATAAGAAGAGGAAGCGTTCTCCCTCTCCTTCACCAACCCCAGAGGCTAAGAAGAAAAATGCTAAGAAAGGGTATGTAACCTCTGGCCTCTCCCCACGTTTATTGTTCTTTTCATACCACAACAAAGGAAAAGACCTAAAGTTCTAAAGGAACATACCTAGAGGAAAGACTGGTCCCTGGCCTGGGTATGCCACATGACAGGTGTCCTAAGAGGAGGGAGAGGGAATCTTCACATGCCTAGTTCTAATCCCAGTCATCAGTAATCTAAAGGAACACCTAGTTACCCAACAAAAAGCCTTTGCCACTTCCCATTGCTCTGCATGTACCAGCTTCTGTTTATGCCAGCTCTGCCCTTAGGCTTCACTCTCACTTTTCCTTTCTTTAGAATTCAACTGCCAAGGATGTCTTTTACCCTTTTTCTTTCCCAGACCCTCAACACCTTACACTAAGTCAAAGCGTGGCCATAGAGAAGAGGAGCAAGAAGACCTGACGAAAGACATGGATGAGCCCTCTCCAGTCCCAAATGTAGAAGAGGTGACACTTCCCAAAACAGGTACAAGCTGAGTCCCCAGGATCCAGCCTCCCCCTTTCCCACCCCTGCCCAAACCCTGATTGGGCTGATTTCCAAGATCTAGAGTAGCTTTCCCTTCTTTCCCTTTAGAGTAGCAGGTTAGTAGGGTTATGAGCATCACCCTGGAAAATGCTGTAGCTCTACAACCATATCTGCTGTGGATATGCTTTGTACCTAACAGTGCTTGTCTATAAGCTCTTGTATGTGTGTGTATATGTGTGTGTAGAGATAAGGTCAGCTTCAACTTCAGGTATCATTCTTCAGGAGCCTTGTGTTTTTTCTTGTTGTTTTTTAACATCTTTTTTTGTGTATGTGTGTGTGTGTGTGTGTGTATGTGTGCATGTGTGCGTTCACACCCATACAAGCCCTTGCCATGGTGCGCATATGGAGGCCAAAGGATAACTTGAAGAAGTTGGTTCTCTCTCTAATATGTGGGTCCCAGATATTAAACTCAGGTCATCAGGTTTGGTGACAAGTGCCTTCACCCACCAAACCATCTTGCCAGCCCTCCACCTTGTACAGGTTTTCAATGGAATGTGAGGCTTACTGATTAGTTGAGGCTGACTTATTAGATGAGTGGGCCTCAGGGATCTGCCTGTCTCTGCCTCCCCAGTGCTGGAATTACAAGTCTGTGCCATGCTTGGCTTTTTTGGTACTAAGGACTGAACTCAGGAACTCAGGCTTTGTAAGTATGTACTTTATTAACTGAACCATCTCTCTACTCTAAACTCTGATTGTACATCCCTATCAATAAAATACACTTGAAAATACATTTGAGTACAAATTATACAGATATAAACATTATCTTCAGTTTGTTGTTTGTTTGTTTGTTTGTTTGTTTTCTGAGACGTGGTCCATATAGTCCAGGTAGCCTGGAACTCACTATGTAGACTAGGCTGGCCTCAGTCTCACAGAAGTTCACCTGTCTCTGCCTCCAAAATGCTGGGATTAAATGTGTATACCACCAGGCCCAGCAAACATTATCTTTAAAAACTGGAACTGGAGGCTAGAGAGATGGCTCAGCAGTTAAGAGTACTAGCTCTTGTGGAGGACCTAGGTTCAGTTTCCAGCATCCACACGATGGCTCACAACCATTTGTAACTCCAGTGTCAGGGGGTCTGATGCCCTTTTCTAGCCTCTGGGGGCTCCTGTATACATGTATTAGAGACACACATGCAAATACACATAAAAATAAGGGGCTGGAGAGGTGGCACAGTGGTTAAGAATACTGTGATATGGGGCTCAATTCCCAGCACCCACGTGGCAGCTAACAACAATTCCTAACTATAGTTCCAGTGGATCCAGGTCCCTCTTCTGACCTCTGCAGGCATTGCATGACACAGGTGCGCTAATGTAGATGTAGTTAATACACTCATACATATAAAATAATAAATAAAATAAAATAAGTAAATAAAAAATAAAAAGTGCTTCCTGGGACTGGAGAGATGGCTCAGTTGTTAAAAACACTTACTGTTCTTGCAGAGGACCTGGGTTTGATTCCCTACATGGCAGCTCACAACCATCTGTAATTCTAATTCCAAGGGATCAAAGCCCTCTTCTACTCTTTGGGGCCTCTGGCACACATGTAGTACACAAATTCACACAGGTACATACACATAAAAAAATAAGTATTTTTTAAAATACTTGCTGTTCTTCCAGAGCACCCAAGTATCCAGTGGATCTCTGTGAGAGCATAACCAGCCTGGCCTGCATAGCAATTTCTAGGCCATTTGGGGCTACAGGGAGAACTTGTCTCAAACCACCCCCAAAACAACAGCAAACAAACAACAAAATCTTATTTTTAAAAAGTGCTTGCTGATCTTCCAGAGTACCCAAGATTGTTTCCCAGCACCCACATTGAGTGACTCACCACTGTTTATAACTCCAATCCCAGGGGATCTGACACCCTCTTCTTGCCTCTGTGGGCCCCTGCACATATATATCTGCCATACATATAAAGGAAACTAAAACTAAATCTTTAAAAAAAAAAATGGAGCTGGGGTGGATGAGATGACTCAGTGGATAAAAGCACTGACCACACAAGCCTGAGGACCCCAGAACCTGTGTAAAAGTCCAAAGCAGTGCCTCGTGTCTGTAATCCGAGTGCTAGTGAGATGGGAGACAAGTAGGCCAGATGCTCACATCTATAGCATAGCAACAGAAACAACGGAGAGACTCTGCCTCAAAAGTAAGGTGGAAGGAGAAAGCTAACTCCCAGGAGGTGATTCTCTGGTCTCCATATGTGTACTGTGGCGTGTGCGTGCACACATGTACATACATAATCAATTATTCTATCCTTTTAAGAAAATGTAGCTAGGAGGACTGGAGAGATGGTTCAGTGGTTAAGAACACTAGCTGCTCTTGCACTGGATCCAGGTTCCATACCCCACACCCACAAAGCAGCTAACAACTGTCTATAACTCTGGTTCCGGGGGATCCAGTATCTTCTTCTGTACTCTGTGGATATTGTGTAATATGGGTACAATTATATACATGTAGGCAAAACACTCATAAACATAAAAATAAATTTTAAAAATTTAATATAGCTAGACTGGGAGTGTTGCCCAGTAGAATGCTTGCTTAGCATGAATGAAGCCCTGGATTCAATGCCTAGCACTGCATAAATTGTGTGGAGTGGTACATCCCTGTAATTCCAATACTTGGGAGGTAGAGACAGAAGAATCAGTAATTGAAGGCCAGCCTACTCTACATTGCAGGTTCTAGGCAAGGCTGGACTACATGAGACCCATTTTTTTTTAAAGGAAGGGACTACAGAGATGACTCAGTGGTAAAAAGTGTTTGCTATGCAGGCATGAGGACTTGAGTTCAGATTCATAGCACCTACATAAAAAGCTGGGTGTGGCAGTGTGTACCTATAATCCAAGCACTGGAAGTTGGAGATTGGAGTATTGGAACCTGAGACCTCTGAAAGAACAGCCAGTGCTCCTAACTGCTGAGCCATCTCTCTAGCCCCAAATTATATTTTTTTAAAAAGGAAAAATATAAATGATAGTAGAAACAGCTATAAAGAGTTCTGATAGTTTCTTCCTGTACTCCAGTGGATGGTGTTTTGTGTCCTACATGAGAAGCCCACTGTGGAGGCCATTGTGCTACAATATGAGTTTGCAATCTGTATGCCATCCAGTAACCTCAAATGCTCCAGGAATTTATTTTAGGGGTGAAGTTTAGGAAACTGCTCTTCAGTCAACTTCCCTCTTAGTGTTTTCTTCTGAGATTCTGTTTATGAAATGACCTGAGGGAAATGCTTTGTGCTTTAAAAAATATTTAAACTGGGTGTGGTGGCACACACCTTTAATCCCAGCAAGTGGGAAGCAGAGCCAGGCAGAGCTTCATGAGATCCAGACCAGCCTGCTCTGCTCTACATAGTGAATTCCATATATACACACACACACACACACACACACACACACACATACATACACACATATATATATAAAGTGGATCAGGAATTCAAGGGCAGCCTCAGTTACATAGTGAGTTCAAGACTAGTCTGAGCTGCTTTGAGACTCTGTTGAAAAACACCAAAACAAATAACAACAAAAATCGTAATTTAAAAAAAAAATGCCGGTCCTGGTGGTGCACACCTTTGATCCCAGCACTGGGTAGGCAGAGGCAGGCAAATCTCTGTGAGATCAAGGCCAGACTGGTCTACATAGTGATTTCTAGGCCAGCTGGGGCTACAGGGAAACCCTGTCTCAAAAAGACAAAAATAAAGGTAAAAAGAGGACTGAGGAGCCAGGTGGAGTGCTGCACACCTGTAATCCCGGCACTCAGGAAGTGGAGGTAGGAGGTTCAGAGACATTCTTGGTTACAGAGCAAGTTGAAGGACAACCTGGAACACAAGAGACCCAGTCTCAAGAAAAGAAGGCAAGGAATATAACTCAGTGGTAAAACATTTGAATAGCATGTATGAAGCTCTAGGTTCACTTGCCAGTGCCATGATGGTTGGGATCTAACCACTCACGTACAGTACAGAATGGTTTAATTCTGATTCTGTCCATTGCAAGATTATAGATACATCAGTGAAAACAAGAACTGGCCAATGGCTTATGGCATACTGACGTAGGAGAATCTCAGGAGTTTGTATACGTAGCTTAGATAAGGAAGTTAAGTGAATCAATGAATGGGGAAGAGGTTAGGTAGCAAGTGAGTTTCAGAAGTTTTAGAGAAAGCAAGACATGTATGTAGAACTGTTAACAGTGGAGAGGTGAGGGCTTGGTTTTGGTTGAACTTGTCTGATACAGTGGCTCTTTCTCTTGACAGTCAACACTAAGAAGGACTCGGAGTCAGCCCCGGTCAAAGGCGGCACCATGACTGACCTGGGTAAGACAGGGATCCTTGGGCAAGGCAGGCAGTGCCTGCGGTATGGGGAGAGCTCAGCCGCCACTTGACCTAACCTTCTGACTTTCCAGTAGTTCTCCTCTGCTCTCTGGGAGGCTCCAGCCTTATGTCTTGCCTTCTTTCTCTTTCAGATGAACAAGAGGATGAGAGCATGGAGACCACGGGCAAGGTGGAGCCCCTTTAGACAGGGTCTTGCCCTCTGTGTGATGTGATCTGTGATTATAAAGTTCCTTCTGCCCAGACCTTTCCCACCGTAGACCAGTTCTAGCTATTGCTCAAAACTCTGGCCTCTTCAGAATCCCAGGGCCCATGTGCTCATCAGTATCATTAGTGTTCATCCTCCTGGGGATAGAGAAACAGAGGGTTGCCAGGGGGAAAAGGGAATGCTGAGTGTCCAGCAGCCTCCATGCTCATAGGATGAGGATGAGAGCAGTACGGGGAACAAGGGAGAGCAGACCAAAAATCCAGACCTGCATGAGGACAACGTGACCGAACAGACCCACCACATCATCATTCCTAGCTATGCTGCCTGGTTTGATTATAACAGGTATTGTCCCAACTTCACCCTGAACCCTTACTTCCCTTATACTAATCAATGGGTTGTTTCTCCTGGTTCCTCCAACTTATTTCTTCCTCAATGAGATTGATAGGGTGCACTTCCTTTTAAGGAACTCCCGTTCTCTTGGCGTCCTTCAGCCCTGTTGGGAAGTTCTTCCCGGTTTTGAGCTGCTTTCCCACCCCACCTCCCTTTAGCTTTCCTCCCTTCTAGCTTCTGTCCCTCCCTCAATCCCTTCTGAATCCATTGTGTTTTGTCTTACAGTGTTCATGCCATTGAACGGAGGGCTCTCCCTGAGTTCTTTAATGGGAAGAACAAGTCCAAGACTCCAGAGATGTAAGATTCAGCTCGTGATTTTTCTTTTGCACTCTTTTCTCCATTCACCCTTTCAGATCTAGCCACATTGAGTGTAGCAATGTCCATCCAGGCATTGTACTAGGTGTACATAAACACGATACCTTCCAGTAGATAACCACAGCCCAGCACTTAAATACTGATGAGGCTCAGGCAAAAGGAGCTCCAGTTTGGGGCCTGTCTATATCATATTGAGAGGGGGTGGGGGGGAGAGGGAGAGAGAGAGAGAGAGAGAATAAAAGAGAAACAAAACAAAAAACAACAAAAGAAAATGAGAAAGGGACTAGAAAGGTGACCCAGTGATTAAGAACACTGGCTGCTCTTCCAAAGGACCCAGGTTCAGTTCCCAGCACCCACATAGTAGCTAATAACTGTCCTCTAGTTCCAGGGACTCCAGTGCCTTCTTTTAAGGCCCTCTATGAGCATGGGTACACTTATACACATGTAGGCAAAACAGTCATATACATAAAAAAAATAAGTAAATAAAAATTTTTTTAAGACAGAAAAGAGAACTAAAAGGAAGACCCAATTCTGATAATTAAGAGTTTGAAAATACAAAGTCCAGTCCCTTAGGAATTGTGCATGTGGCTCAGTAGAACACTTACTTAATATGCATGAATTGTCTTTCCAGCACCATCAAGAATCAAATCAAATCTCAGGTTTGGGACTCTCAGGGTAGTTTGTTGAATCTTACAGTCTGCTAGTTTCTATATAACACTAGAGGACTTCTTTCATCATTTTTCTTTTGAGCCCTCAACAAGCATTTTCCTTTCCTTGTTCATCTCTGTCCCTAATCCTCTGGGGGAGGATTGTGAGTCTGACGCCAGGTTGGACTATAGAGTGAGACTCTGTATCAAACCAAAAGTAGTTCCTTTAAAGTTCTGCATCTTGTCAATCTGCTTGGCTTTGGATTAGGCTTGGCAGTCATCTGTGGTTAGAGGTGTTTCAGGGTACATACATGGTAAGGTTTTCTTTGTAGCTGCTGCTCAGCCTCCCTTCTTTGTGATCATTTTTTCTCACTTTGTTTCCCTGTAGCTTGGTATGCATGTCTCGCCTTGGGCAGGCAGTGTTTATGACGGGAAGGAAAAGGAGTTAGTTACCAAATGGCATGGTTCCATCTGTTATGCTTCTAGGAGCTCTTGAGGTACAGTAAATGATAATTGCTGACCTCTCTTGAGATCTTACCATCTTTCAACAGTACCTTAAGTGTCTGCCATTCATTGACAACATTGACTAATCTGTTTATTAGCCTCCTATGAGGCTGATTAATATTGTCATCTTAAGTTCACAGACTAGAACATGGGACGTTGCTGGCTTGTCAATTGGGTTAGATCACACAGCAAGTATGTAGTAAAATGAGGATCTATATCCTAGTCTGGCTCATATTCTCAAACTTTATATCTTACTACATCTACCATTTTGGACTCCTACATTATGCCAGACTTATTGCCACTATACAGACATCTGCAGTTCTCCATAGCATCCCATTTTACAGATTTAGTAAATAAGTTTGAAAAAATTAAAATAGCTTTGCCAAGGTATCATGGTAGAACTGGAGTTTGAATTTATATATTTCTAACTTAAAAATGTAAGTTCTAGCCGGGTGTGGTAGCTCACACCTATAATCCCAGCACTTGAGAAGCTAAGGCAAGAGGATCACAAGTTCTTGGCCAGCCTAGGCTACAAAGTAAACTCCAGACTAAATTAAACTACAGAGTGAAACCCTATCTTAAAAATGAAAAAAAAAAGGTGGGGTGGGATGGATTGAGGGAGGTAAAGAGATAGTTCAATAGTTCAGCAGTTAAGAGACCCTGGTCTGGTTCCCAGTTCCCAGCACCCATATCATGTAGCTCACAACTGCCTGTAACTCCAGCTCCAAGGGGATCCAGTCACTTCTGGCCTTTGCACACACCCATGCTCAGGTATACATAGCCACACACAGGCAGACACACACATAAGTAATCTTTCTCTTTTTTTCTTTTTGGGATGGGGTCTCCCTCTAGTCCTTCTGGCCTGGAAGACACTATGTAAATGAGGCTGGCCTTGAACTCACAGATATCCACCTGCCTCTGCCTCCCAAGTGCTGGGATTAAAGGCCTGTGCCACCATGCCCACCTCTAAAATAAAATAAATCTTAAAAATAAAAAAGCGAAAAAGGGACTACTGAGATGGCTCAGTGGGTATGGGAGCTTGCTGCCAACACTGATGACCTGAGTTTGATCCCTAGAACCTTTATGGTAGAAGGAGAGAATGGACTCTACAAGTTGTCCTTTGATCTCCACACACATGCCATGGCACTCACACTAAATAAATCAATTAATTGAAAAACAAAAACAAGGGACTGGAGAGATGGCTCAGCAGTTAAGAGCACTGGTTGTTCTTATACAGGACCTGGGTTCGATTCTCAGCACCCACATGAGATGGCTCAGCCATTTGTAACTACAATTCCAGGATATCTCCAGTGCCCTTTTCTAACCTTTACAGGCATTGCATGACACAGGTGCACTTACATGCGTGCAGGCAATACACTGATACACAAAAAATAAAAATAATAAAATATTTTTTAAAAAAGGTAAGTAAACGGACAGCTGGATGACTTATGGCTCATTGTGTGTAAAGGCCCCTGCTGCCAAGCCTGACAACCTGAGTTCAGTCTCCAGATCCACATGCTAGAAGAGAAGCAACTCCCACATCATGTCCTCTGATCTTCATGTATGTGCCATAACACTTGCATATATACATGCACACATTAACAAAATAAATAAAAATGTATAAAAATAAATAAATTTGGGACTGGAGATATGACTCAGCAATTAAGAACAGTGACCGGTCTTCCAGAGGACCTAGGTTTGGTTCCCAGCAGCTACATGGTGCCTAAGAACCCTCCATTACTCCAGTTCCAGAGGATCTGATGCCCTTTTCTGATTGCACATAATATATTTTCATGCATGCAGGCAAAACACTCATACGTATAACATAAAATAAATTTTAAAAAGCCAGAATAGGGACCAGTGAGATGGCTCAGAAGGTAAGGACTCTAGCCACCAATCCTGATGATACGAGTTGGATCCCTGGATCCTGTATGATAGAGAACTGACTCCTACAAGTTGTCCTTTGAATTCTACATGTACACTATAGTATGTGCATGCCCACATACATTCAATAAGTAAATGTAAAATAAATTATTAATAACTATTATACATGATTACTAACTGGAAAAAAATAAAGATGTGACACATACTTGTAATATCAGCACTTGGGTGGCAGAGGCAGGAGGATCTGGAGTTAAAGGCCATGTTTGGTTTGAGGCTGGCCTGGGCTACAGAGACCCTGTCTCAAAAAAGAAAAGAAAAAAATAATTAAATTACAGGTGCACACCTGTAATCCCAGCATTTGGGAGGTGGTGTTCAAGGCCATCCTCCAGTATAGATCAAGGTGAAGGCCAGCTTGGGCTGTATGAGACTCTGTAAGTAAAAAATTTTTAAAGTCAAAACAAAAGCGACCCTTAAGTTTCTTAAGATATCAGGCTGACTAGCTAGATGCATGGATAAAGACTTCGATTTAATGTCTGAACTGGGAAACAAGGGCATTTTTCTTATCTTTAGTTTCGTAAGGGTGACAAATTCATCCCCCAGCACCCATATAGCAGCTAGCAACCACCAGGAACTCCAGTTCCAGGGGATCAAATGCTCTCCTTTGACCTCCACAGGCATCACGCGATATAAATATACTTGCAAGTAAAATATATATATTTTTTAAGTTGGGTGAAATAGGCATAAGGGCATATGGTGTAATGCCATTCAGCACTGGGAGGCTGAGATTCCAGGTATAATTAAGGCGGTAATTAAAAAGTCATCAGGCCAGGTATGGTGGCACATGCCTTTAGTCCCAGCACTCACTCAGGAGGCAGAAGCAGGCAGATCTCTGAGTTCAAGGCCAACCTGGTCTACATAGCAAGTGTTCCAGGCCACCTGGGGCTATGAGGAGACCCTGTCTCAAAAGACACTCCCCCCGCCAAAAACAGCCCCACAAAATAATAAAGTTATCAAGGAAAACTTAAGAAGCATTAGAGTCATGTGCAGACTTGCAGTGAGCCTAGGTCAAGTGTTCTATTGAGTCAAATACTAACCTGTTCCTTATCATCTTTGTCACACAGGAGGAGTCATTGGCTCTTTTATCATTTTCTTGAGCCTCACTAAACATTTATTTTTCTTTCTCTTTTTCCTTTGTCTGTCTCTTCTAAGTTACCTGGCATATCGAAACTTCATGATTGACACTTACCGGCTGAATCCCCAGGAGTATCTGACTTCCACTGCCTGTCGAAGGAACTTGGCGGGTGATGTCTGTGCTATCATGAGGTGGGTCTTGCAACTGAGAAGGGGTGTATGAGGATGTCTGCCTGTGTATGTCTTAGCAGAGTTAGAGATACCTTCGAGGAACATAGTGGACCAGGAAGGAGGCAACACCTCTAGAGAAAGGCTATAGAACAGGTTTAAGGAATAAGTGGCTTAAGGGATTGGAAATGTAGAGTAAAGGTGAACAGAGGGGCATGTCCTTAGCTGAAAGACAGTGGACCTGCTTCACTAGCCATCCAGGAAGGGAAGTCTGCTGGGGTAGCCATGGTATGAAGTCCAGTCTGGAGGAGTGTACTTGGGTGTCACTGCTATTTAGGTGATGAGTGAGCGATGAGAGAGGGGCTTTATGCCCCAGGCCCCCTCCTTTTTGACTGTCCCATGTAACCCTGACTCTGCCTCTCTCACAGGGTCCATGCCTTCCTAGAACAGTGGGGTCTTATTAACTACCAGGTGGATGCTGAGAGTCGGCCAACCCCAATGGGGCCTCCACCCACTTCTCATTTCCATGTTTTGGCGGACACACCATCAGGGCTGGTTCCTCTTCAACCCAAGACCCCACAGGTAGGGTGAGGGGCTGTGGGGACAAGGCCGGGTGGGTAAGACTGGGCTTCTTTGGACTTTTTCTTTTCTTTTCTTTTCTTTTCTTTTTTTTTTTTTTTTTTAGGACAATGGTTCAGGAATGTTTTAAGGCTTCTTCCTTTTCCATGGGTTGGAAAGGGCCACAGGAATCAGCCCATGTGTTTAGCACCCTCATTCAGCTCAAGGCTGTGAGCACTTCCTAAGAGAAAAAAGTTGTTCCTTGTCCCTAGGAAAGACAGGCTAATATAGGAGATGAAGCATATAAAGAAGAATGGCTTACAGTTAACTTGTGTGAACTTTTTAAACTTTGTCATGTTTTCCACATTTTTTTCTTTTCTTTTTTTTTTTTGCCTCATAATTATTATCACTTTCATTTTTTTCCATTTCCATTTCATACATTATGTAAAAAGTATGAGAATAAAGTTGTGTGACTTACACAAGGACACAGGTTCCTGAATCTAGGCTTAGAACCTTTTGTCCAGCTCCTAAGAGAATCTGTAAAGATATACATGGATACAAATGTCTGTCATGCCCACTCCGTGTCTGATTAATCATGAAGGCAGCGTGGAACAGTGGCATGAGTGCCCCAGAGCTTGTGGGCTGCCCAGCATTTGGTCTTCAGGCCTCCAAGGCCTTGGCCTGGCCATTTCCTGCCCAGCTTCCATGACGCCAAGCTCTGTCCCCCAGGGCCGCCAGGTTGATGCTGATACCAAGGCTGGGCGGAAGGGCAAAGAGCTGGATGACCTGGTGCCAGAGACGGCTAAGGGCAAGCCAGAGCTGGTAGGTGGGGTGCAGACCCCTCTGGGCTGCTTATTTGCCCCCTCACTGGGGGGCCTCTGCCTGGGAAAAAGAGATGTGAGAGCAGAGGAGCTGCAGCAGTAAGGGAGGAAGTCCCGCCCAGGGCCACACCTGGCACCGGGAAGAAAGCTCCTTCTGTCTGTTTTCTCTCTCTGTCTGCCTCTGGCTCCCAGTGGCCGCTTGTACTCACCTCTCTCCTTTCCCTCCACAAATAGCAGAGCTCTGCTTCACAACAAATGCTCAACTTTCCTGACAAAGGCAAAGAGAAACCAACAGACATGCAGAACTTTGGACTACGCACAGACATGTACACGAAGAAGAATGTCCCCTCCAAGGTATGAGGTGCAGCCAGTCTGGGGTAGGGAACCTTCCAGTTTACAAGCTCTTCTCTCCTGATTTACCTGTGTTTCTCCTGCAGAGCAAAGCTGCAGCTAGTGCCACTCGAGAGTGGACAGAACAGGAGACCCTGCTACTCCTGGAGGTAATTAGGACAAAGCAAGGAGAGCTCTGCTGTGAAAACAGAAGTGGCTGGGGTACCAGTTGCTCTTGTGAGTGGGGAGCTCATGGAGTCTGGCATGGCCAGAGCATGGTCTTGCCCTAGTTGCTTCTCTTCCTGATGCCTGTCATATCTGTCACAGGAATAGCTCTAAGCCAAGGATTTGGGCCATTTCACTAATTCCATATCCTTTCTTAGTGCTACTTGGAGGTCCCCCTTGGATCCAGCAGAGTACACAAATACCAGAACACAGAGAGCTTTGAAGCCAGCTGCCCTTAGTAGGATGGGGGGAGTTGACCTTCGAGGGAAGTGGCTAAGTAAGCGGAGTTGTGTCTCCACCACTACCACCAGGCCCTGGAAATGTACAAGGATGACTGGAACAAAGTATCCGAACATGTGGGAAGCCGCACGCAGGATGAATGCATCTTGCATTTTCTTCGCCTTCCCATTGAAGACCCATATCTGGAGGACTCGGAAGCCTCCCTAGGCCCCCTGGCCTACCAGCCCATCCCCTTCAGTCAGTCGGGCAACCCTGTCATGAGCACTGTTGCTTTCCTGGCCTCTGTCGTCGATCCCCGAGTTGCTTCTGCTGCTGCGAAGTCAGCCCTAGGTAATTGGTGTGGGGGGAGGGTCATTGGCCTTCTTAGTGTGCTTTTGAAAGGCTGGATACTCAGACTGTGAAACCTTCTCAAGTATGGTTGTTCTGCTGGCCTTGTCTGTTGCTGCCTCAGCTCAGGCACCTGTCTAGGCTTCATGCTGGTCTTAGAGGAAGAGATGGGCTTGTGAGGAAGCTTTCACAGCGATAACCAGAACTGTTCACCTGCCTCATCCCCTCTGGGTCTTACAGAAGAGTTCTCCAAAATGAAGGAAGAGGTACCCACAGCCTTGGTGGAAGCCCATGTTCGGAAAGTGGAAGAAGCAGCCAAAGTCACAGGCAAGGCAGACCCAGCCTTTGGTCTGGAAAGCAGTGGTATTGCAGGAACCACCTCTGATGAGCCTGAGCGTATTGGTAAGGCCTAGCAAGTCTCTAGAGTTCTTCCTATTCTCCAGGAACCAAAACTACCTGGCCTCCAAGTGCTATCCCTGCTTTATTCCTGTTCCTCATCAACATTAGTCACAGCACAAGTGGGAGAGCCAGCGGGATTTTATTTTCACACAGGACTTCACTGTAGGGACTTTGGCTCCTTCTAATACTCTTCTTAAGGTTTCAGCCATTGGGAAAGTGTTACACAAACAAGGCTATCAGACGTTTCTCCTTTCTTTCCTTTCCCCATGGACCCAGAGGAGACTGGTACTGACGAGGCACGGACAGAAGGGCAGACAGCAGATGAGAAGAAGGAACCCAAGGTATAGAGGAAATGACCTGGGGCTAGGCAGAGATACTGGGTGCAGCCCTGTGGTAATGGGGAATCCAGTGAGAGGGGCGATCTCCTGGAGCCAAATCACCCCTGAAGTAAGAAGGGTAAAGTTGGGGCTAGAGAAATGGTTCAGTAGATCAGGGTGCTTACTCTGCAAGCCTAAGGACCTGAGTTTGAATCCCAACACCTAGGTAAAAAACTGGTCATTAGCCATTTGTGGTGGTACATGCCTTTAATCCCCAGCACTCAAGAGGCAGGGGTGGGCTGATTGCTGTGCGATCAAGGCCAGCCTATGATGGGCTATATAGTGAGACCTTGTCTCAAAAAACCAAAATAAACAAACAGCAATAAAACTGGGCAAAACTGCATCACTGTGAGTGTCTGTAACTCCATCACTCGGGGTAGACCTGTCTCAAGACAATAAGGCAAAGTGGGATAGAGGAAGACACCCAAAATTCTGTTCTGGCTTCAGCATGCACCAGTAGATGTGCATGTGCTGTGCACACACACACGCACACGCACGCACGCACAGATCAATAGATAAATAGAAAAGGGTCAGGTGTGTCCCCAGTTTGACCCTTGTGTAAGCACTAGTCACAGCATCCCCTGATGTCTTCTTCCTTTCTTCTGCTGGAACTATAGGAATCACGAGAAGGAGGAGGGGCTGTAGAGGAAGAAACAAAGGAGAAAACAAGTGAGGCTCCCAAGAAGGATGAAGAGAAAGGGAAAGAAGGTGACAACGAGAAGGAGTCAGAGAAGAATGATGGGGACCCTATTGGTGAGCCCCCCACCCTAGAATGGTGACTGGGACCACAAGAAAGAGATATGAAGCTACAAGGCTAACTCAGCCTTTGTCCTGGCCCAGTTGATCCTGAGAAAGACAAGGAGCCAAAGGAGGGGCAAGAGGAAGTGCTGAAGGAAGTAGTGGAGTCGGAGGGGGAGAGGAAAACGAAGGTGGAGCGCGACATTGGTGAGGGCAACCTCTCCACGGCTGCCGCCGCTGCCCTGGCTGCTGCTGCAGTGAAAGCCAAGGTGAGGCTAGATGGAAAGCCCAGACAGGAGGCCGCTGCCGCTTTAATTTCACTTCACGTGAAGAAACCCTTCCTTGATCATCCCTTGAATAATGCTGGCCTAGTCCCTTTCTGTTTTTGTCCTGAGTGAGTTAGTCATCTCTTTGATCTATTAGCATTGGGTCTGTTTCCGGCCCTTTCATTATTTTCCTTTGTCTTATCTCTTGCTCCTCTTTCATCATGTTTTTAAAGAATGTTTTATTTATTTTATGTGTATGAGTGTATTGCCTGCATGTGTATAAGTGCACCTGTGTCGTGAAATGTCCAAGGAGGACAAAAGAGGGCGTCACATCCCCTGGAACTGGGTGCTGGGATTTGAACGTGGGTCTTCTGCAAGAACAGCCCAGTACTCTTAACTGCTGGGCCATCTCTCCAGCCCCTTCATCATGCTCTTTATTTAAAAAATTAAGGTTGAGCCAGGTATGGTATTGCATACCTTTAATCCCAGCACTCGGGAGGCAGAAGCAGGCAGATCTCTGTGAGGCAACATAGCTTTTCCGGGCCAGCTGGGGCAACAGGGGAACTTTATTTATTTATTTATTTCCTTGGTGTTTTTGAGATAGGATCTCCCTGTGGCTGGCCTGAAACTCGCTATGTGGACCACGCTAACCTTGAACTCACAGAGATCTGCTTGCCTCTGCCTCCCGAGTGAGTTCTAGGATTAAAGATATGTGCCACCACACCTGGCAGGGAGACCGTTTAAAAAAAAAAAATTGCAGGTTTTACTACTCTGGGTTGTGACCATAGCTACTTCCTTCACAGACCTACCAGCACCTCTCCTACCCTGTCCTCCTTGGAATGTTTGCAGCCAATCCTCCCACTCACAGGCTGCCCCATTCTTCTTTGCCTAGCACTTGGCTGCTGTTGAGGAGAGGAAGATCAAATCTTTGGTGGCCCTGCTGGTGGAGACCCAAATGAAAAAACTGGAGATCAAACTCCGCCATTTTGAGGAGCTGGAGACAATAATGGACCGGGAGCGAGAAGCAGTGAGTAGCTTCCCTCAGAGAAGTGGGAACCTAGAGCCCAGCCTGAAGCTGGTGTAGAAATCCTGAGACTCACAAGGCTTCACAGCAGAAGGGAGTAGGGCTCAGGGAGTGGGCCCCAGAAAATCAAGGACAAGCAGCCTCACACATGCAGCCTGGGGCTGAGGGTTCACAGAACATCAGCAGCACAGAGGGAGCTTCTGACTAAGCTCTTTGGTTGTTGTATCATTACTAGATTCTCAATAAATGTTGAGTGACTGAACAGGCTTCAGGGATGATGAAAGACCAGGAGACAGATCCAGGAGATGAATTTGGGATAGGACAGATAAATACTGATCCAGTTTGTCTTTGAGAAGATGTAAAAGGGAATAAAAGATAGGGACCCTGCCTTTAGAGAACTTACAAGTTTAGTTGAAGACATTAAATATACAATATGGAGACATCAGAAACAGTTAACAGTACTTAAACTATCTGAGAAATTAAAATTAAGAGATTTTCTAGGGCTGGGTGTGGTGGTTCATGCCTTCAATTTCAGCACTGGGAGGCAGATGCAGGCAGAGCTCTGAGTTTTGAGTCCAGCCTGGTCTACATAGTAGGTTCTAGGACAGCCAGGGCTACATAGTAACATCCTTTGGGGGTGGGGAGGATTTATGTGTATGCGTTTTGTCTGCATATTACCTGTTACAGACAGTTGTAAGCCAACCTGTGGGTGCTGGGAACCAAACTCAGGTTCTCTGCAAGAGTAGCAAGTAATCTTAATTACTGAACCATCTCTCTAGCCCCCACATACACATAATTAAAAATTAAATAACTCTTAAAAAAAGAAAAGATTTTCTATCAAGTATTTAAGTCCTGAGAGCCAGGTATGGTGGTGCATGCTGGTAATTCTTGCACTCAGAAGGCTAAAACAGGAGCATGCCTACAAGTTCAAGGCCAGCCTAGGCCACATAGTGAGTACCAGGCTAGTTAGGGCTACATAGGAAGACCCTATCTCCAAAATAACCAAATAGATAAAAAGTAAAAATAAGTCAGGCATGGTAGTATATGCCTTTAATCCCATAACTTGGGAGGCAGAGGCTCTCATGTATTCCAGGCCAGCCAGCCTGGGCTACGAAGTGAGACTCTTATCTTAAATAAATAAAATAAAGTTCTTATGGGCAGCAAGAGGATGGAACGAATAAAAGTGCTTGCTGTCAGGCCTGATGGATGACCTGAGTTCAGTCCCCAGAGCCAGTGTGGTCAAAGGAAAAAACAACCCTTACATGTTGTCCTCTGACTTACACATATACATAATCTATACCTCTGTGTATGTGTGTGTATATATATAATAAAGTATGAATGGGCAGAGGCAGGCAGCCATCCTAGTCTGCACAGCGAGTTCCAGGCCATTTAAGGCTACACAGAGAAGCATGAGAGATGACAGAATAAAGCCAAAGCTTAGAGGCAAGTGAATTAATCTGGGGTGACTTCCTGAGAATAGTAAGTTTTTAGCCAGTTTTGAGTTGACAGGAACTGGAAGCATTTTCTCAATCAAGATAATGATAAATTCAAAGCTTTGGAACTGACATGAGCCAGCACACCACCAGGTTAACTCCAGTACAAAAAGGAGCCATGTGGGCAGCCAGGAGGCACGAACACAAGTAGTGGGACCTGGGAACCCCAGCACGAGAGACAGGGTCTTTCAAAAGAAAAAGTGGGAGACACAGATTTGCACAGGATCTTCCAGAATGTGGTAACAGTATCCCATTGGCACCGGCAGCTGGAGTATCAGAGGCAGCAGCTCCTGGCCGACCGACAAGCCTTCCACATGGAGCAGCTCAAGTACGCCGAGATGAGGGCCCGGCAGCAACACTTCCAACAGATGCACCAACAGCAACAGCAGCCACCGCCAACCCTGCCCCCAGGGTCCCAGCCCATACCTCCGGCAGGGGCTGCTGGGCCACCCACAGTCCATAGCCTAGCTGTGGCTCCAGCCTCTGTAGCCCCTGCTCCTGCTAGCAGTGGGGCCCCTCCAGGAAGCTTGGGCCCTTCTGAACAGATCGGGCAGGCAGGGTCAACTGCAGTGCCACAGCAGCCACAACCAGCTGGAGCCCCCCAGCCTGGGGCAGTCCCACCAGGGGTACCCCCCCCTGGACCCCATGGTGAGTGTGGGTTCCATAACACTTGTTGGCTACAGAGATCCAGGCAAATGTCCTAGTCACCCTTAAAGGAGATACATGATGGACTTGGAGTTGAGGGTTGGGCACAGTTTCTGCAGATGGGCTTCCTTGAACTAGCAGGGATATTTCCCCAAACTCAGAGCTCTGGAGTTTTATTCCAAGAATTTACTTATTCTAGTGTCAGTAAAAGGGAAGATGGCACCAAGGTGGCTAGAAAGTGAAACTTTAGTAGTTAAGCAAAATTTGACTTATAACCTTCTTTCTCTGGTCTTTGTTCCTAGGCCCCTCACCGTTCCCCAACCAACAAACTCCTCCCTCAATGATGCCAGGGGCAGTGCCAGGCAGCGGGCACCCAGGCGTGGCGGGTAATGCTCCTTTGGGTTTGCCTTTTGGCATGCCGCCTCCTCCTCCTCCTGCTGCTCCATCCATCATCCCATTTGGTAGTCTAGCTGACTCCATCAGTATTAACCTTCCCCCTCCTCCTAACCTGCATGGGCATCACCACCATCTCCCGTTCGCCCCGGGCACTCTCCCCCCACCTAACCTGCCTGTGTCCATGGCGAACCCTCTACATCCTAACCTGCCGGCGACCACCACCATGCCATCTTCCTTGCCTCTCGGGCCGGGGCTCGGATCCGCCGCAGCCCAGAGCCCTGCCATTGTGGCAGCAGTTCAGGGCAACCTCCTGCCCAGTGCCAGCCCACTGCCAGGTGAGAAGGGGCCAGGAGGGGAGAAGGGTGAGGGAGAGGGCTCCTGAAGGGAGAGGGAGGGCAGGTGGGGAAGTAGTCAGATACTAGAATTTCCACAATCCATTTTCAACACTCTGGTAAAATTAGAATACAGAAGGAAGGGCCTCTCTGGCTGGCCTCCATTTCCCAATGGCAGCTGCCACCTCTGGGATGACGTTGGGGCCTTTCACTGGTGGGCCATGGAGGAGTCCAGTGGCACAGAGGATCTCAGTTGTAAACTTGAAAACTAGCTACCTGTTTGCATGATGGTTGGCATCCCTTTGCTTGTTCCCATCACACTCAAATGCCCAATTTAGAGTTCCTTGGGGGCAGGAGGATGGTTTGGAGTATCAGTAGATTTTTCCAGTGTTAGGAGGAAAAGGTGTTGGGGTAAAGAAGTTGCACACTGTGGGTACTTCATTCATCTACCTACCCACTGCATGCCCTGCCCATTTCTGTGTTTATATGTGAAACCTGGGGCTGGATCCATCCCTCTGCTTGCTCCAACTGATTAATCTTCCTTTTCTCCACAGACCCAGGCACCCCTCTGCCTCCAGACCCCACAGCTCCAAGCCCAGGCACAGTCACCCCTGTGCCACCTCCACAGTGAGGAGCCAGCCAGCTGTCTCTCCCTCTTACACCCCATGGAGATCACGGTTCCAGGAACAGCCCTCCCCCACCACTGGGACCCTCCCCCAGCCTGGAGAGTTCATCACTACGTAAGGAAAGCTCCTCCTGCCCCTCCGCAGCCCCCACCATGCCCAGCAGAGGCTGTAGTTTTATATCCAGTTATTATTCATGGACTTCTAAAAGATGTTTCTAATATCTGGGAAAAGATAGGATGGGAAAGGTGTTTATACAAGGTTCTACTCCAACCCCTTCAGAATTACTGCATTTTTTTATGGATAACAAGAAAATGAAGGCCTTTGAAAGGAAGTAGATTTTAAAGACATATTTGCAACCCACAAAAAAAAAAAAAAAAGAAAAAAAGAAAAACCAATTTTCATATTTGAGGTGGAAGGATAGGTTTTAATAAAGAGGAATTAAGGTTTTGAGGAGAGCTCTAAGGGTGGAATGGGGTGCCAAGCCTGTCTCCCTGAGCCCCTTGGTAGTGCTGAGTCAGCTCCCCTCACCCGGTCCACCAGTTCATTCATGCTAGTCTCCTGCTGCTTTGTCATTGATGCTGTTTTAGGCCAACCTGGCTCAGCCAATGACCTTTCCCTCTGAATGTCAGTTTTGTGTTTGTTTTTAAAAGTCACCTGCTTAGCTGATGTCAGCGTTTGTGTATTTAGGGGGGAAGTGTATTTGGGGGTATTCTGTGGTAGGTAATAGAAGAGCAGTGGGGCTCTTCCTCCTCTTCCTGTATCCTTGAGTGCCTAGAAGGCATGGAAAAGGAAGCTCTAAGCAGATGGGGAGTTGGCAAAACCTGAGATTTGGAAAAGCACTTAAGCACCTCCTCCTTATGACTCAGTGGGACGCTCTCCTGACCTCTGCCCTTTCCCACCAAGCCTGAACTGATAGCTAGGACAGAAATTTGGGGGCAGCACAGTATGGCTCTGTTTCCAGGACTTCAGTGCCTCCCTACTCCAGTTCTTCCTCCTCCTTCTTGATGTGGAGGCAGCTGGGATTCCAGGCGCTACACCAATTCATGGTTCCTCCTACCAGGCCCTTTGATCCTATATCATGTCCCCTGTTTCTCTTCCTCTGCATCTTGGCACCTTCCCTTCTGTTCAAAGTTTTCTGTAAAATTCTTTTTTCTTCTTTTTTTTTTTTTTTTTTTTTTTATAAATTAATTTGCTTTCAGTTCTATCTTGTGGATGCCTCTGTGTTCTCTTACCTGTGGCTGTTAGGCAGGGGATTAGGCCAGGCCAGGGGTGGCCTTCCTGGAGTCCCCCATTGGATATGTACCAGGAAGGGAGAGACACTCTGCAAGCAATAGGAGACCAAAGGTAGCCCAGCCACCAGAACTGCACTATAGCAGGGGCTCTCAACCTGCCCTGAAAATAGCTTTTAACACTTGGGAGCACATCTCTACAGCGTGGATTTTGTACCCTTTCAGAAGTAGTGGTTACATTTCTTCCCTTATTAGGGAAGAGACAGGCCTTCACCTACATCTGATGTTATTGGCCTCCAGCCCTGCAGATGTGACAAGAAAGGCCCTGGCAGTGCTCATATGTATTGGCTCTAGCTCCAGTAAACACTCACAGGGTTTTCCACAAAAGGCCTTCAATGCCTGGGAGGGTGGGGGCCTGGTTTAAAGAAGCCCTAGAATTAGGAGATTTAGTCAGATACCATCTAGACCTCCCAACCCCCCACCCCAAAGATCTTACAGGGATTTATAGTTTTCTTCATTTTACCAAAGGAGTAGCTTTTCATAGATGAGGCCACGGCCCTAACTCTGGGCCGTCAGCCTCAGGCTCTGTCCCAAAGCAGAAATCATCACCATTTCACCTTTTCCTGCTTCACCCTGCTCAGGAAGGAAAGCACAGCAAAGTAGGGCAAAGAGAGCAAATTTATTTGGTGAGTGCTAACAGCAAACATGATCCAGAAGGGACCAGACACAAATGGTGCTGTGGTGAAGGAGCCTAGGAAGCCTCCAAGGCCACAGAGAACTCTTGCACAGGCTCTGATATGGGGATGTCCTCAGCCATTCAGCACCATCCGGACAAGCTCTGTGGAGAGGAGAGGTGGAATAAGGCGAGGCAAGTGCTGGGGAGGGTGCACCATGGGCCAGGAGACTACAAGATCATGAAGGTGGCTTGAGGGAACATGCCCACAGCAACCAACCTGGGGTCAGTTTGCAGAAAGGCCACCTCGAGTGACCAATTCTCTCTGCCCCTGGCTCCCCTCCCACTAGATGTTAGTCCCCCACCCCACTCTCAGCAGCAAGAACACAGCAGAGGCAGAAAAGTTCTCAACTACACCTACAGCTACTGTCAGCCACTGGCAGGAGGAGAGGACAGAGTTTTGGGTTAGGGTACTTCCAAGCTGTCCAGCAGAGAGATGGAGAAACGACTGTTCAGTTACAGCTGCAGAATGGGGCAGGCAGTCCACCCCCTTGTCAACTCTCCATGCTCCAGGGCCAAAGGATCATTCTAAGGCAAGCCTGCTCCACAAGCTGGTGAGAATTCCCATACACCAGCACCCAAGACCCTGTAAGTCAAGCCTCAGAGACCATTCTAGGAGAAGAGGTACCATACCCCCGAGCTGCCTCCCTCTTTGAGGAATCCCTCCCCCTCGACAGCTCCATGCAGAAACATGCCAGAAGGAAGGAAGATGGTAGTAGGGTCAGGGCAGGGGCTACAGAGCACAGGTTGGGAAGAAAAAGAAACACTGGGAAGAGAACTAGAAGAGAGGCTTGGAGGAGCCGTACCCGCCCCATGGGCCCGTCACCCCGACAGGATATGCCTCACAAACGCTGCAGGAAGGAAGAGACATCAATGGTGAAGACAAGACACAGACATGGGATGAGGGTCAGTGGTAGGGACAAATGTTCTGTTCACTTCCCATTCCTCTCCCCCCTTCGCACCCCATCGCCCCGTCCTCTACTGTTATGTCTCCAGCCTCCCCCTCCCAGGCTGAGCTGAGTTCTGCTCCTTGCTCCCTGGTTCCTACTGGAACCAAGTCTAGAAATAAAAAAGCCTCAGCGTGCTTTCCTTCACATGCCCTATTTAAAGGCCCCCTTACCTTCATAGTTGATACAACCGTTGCTGTCCTCATGCCCTGCCACCAACATCTCCACTTCTTCCTCTGTCATTTTCTCCCCTGTAGAAGAAAGGACACTTTTAGAACTGGGTGACAGGTGAGGTTTATCAAGGTAGCTCCAGAAAAAAGGACACAGAGCCTTACCCAGTGTAACAAGGACATGACGGATTTCAGCACCCATGACAGTACCATTCCCTTCCTTGTCAAACACCCGAAGGCCTTCAACATAATCCTCATAGGTTCCCTGGTCCTTGTTCTTGGCCACAGTCTGTAGCATGGGCAGAAAGTGCTCAAAGTCCAGCACCTTCACATTCATCTCTGCCACAGAGGACATAGAAGTGTCAGACCAGACAAATTACACAAGTTCTCAGGGCAAGGCTGGGGAACACCAATGAACAGATGACTCTGGCCTGAAGAAGGGAAATCTTTAGGACGGGTTAATCACAAGACTTGCTTGAGCTGGGACCTCTGAAGATAAAGGGATGCTTAGTTGAACTACAGACCTACTGCCACACTCAGTTCTTGAGGATGCTCACCATCACTTTTGGGGTTCCCCAGGACCTTGAGCACCTCGGCGTTGGTGGGGTTCTGGCCCAGGGCCCTCATCACATCTCCACATTGGCTGTATAGTATTTTGCCATCACCTGTTCGGTCAAACAGCTGGAAGGCCTCCTTGAATTCTAAGGATTCAGATGAACATCAGCACTGGAGGCTAGCCCTGTCAGAACTCTGCTGCCAGTTCAACTTTAATCATGCTGCAGAAACCAGATCTCTGCCCTCCTGTACACCCAAGACTGCTAATAGGGATCAGTTTCTCCCAACTCAAATGTCCCCCATAAAGACAGTCATCTCCTTAACTATCCATTTACATATCACCTCTCTGCCTACCTCAGGCCAGCCTAGTCTCTACAGTACTGCTACACCACTCAGGGCAGGAATTTGCCAACGCCCAGTCTAGGTCCTGTCCATATAAGGAAGTAGGAACAAGGGCCCAGGACTCTAGGGTCATTTCCACCCTCTCTTCGCACCCTTCCCCTACAAAGAGACTTTCCAGGGGGTGGAGCTAAGTCACATCCTTAGCAAACTCGCCAGTCCTCGTCATAAAATATCCAGTTACTGCTCTTTACGATATTCACAATTCCAAGCTGAAGGAGAGGGACAGTTAGGACAGAAGAGGCTGATTAAGGGACAGAGAAGCACAGGCAGCTTAACACACCCTCCCCAAGTCCCACACAGAACAGGCACCAAGTGAACAAGTTGTATCACGTACCCACACCACCTAAAACTCACCCAGTGCGTGAGACTCAGATCTAGAGTGGAAGGGGAAGAAGAATGAATGAGAAAAGAAAATGGAAAAGAATGGTCCAGAAATGGGGAGAAGAAATCCAAGGGGCACTCTCCCGGGAGTGCTGGAGAGATGAGAGGTTGGAGGTAGAGGGTAGGTGCTACAGGGGGTGTCCCTTTCGTTATGGGTGACCTCAGTTGTGGGTCAGAGAAGGCCTACCTGCGGTCTGGTCCTCGGTGAAGTCACACTGCTCAGAGAAGAAGGGAGTGGTCAGCACGTCAAGTCCAACCCCACAAGCTTCTATCCCGGCCTCACAAACTCCTGTTTCAAGCTAAGGACTTGCTTCCCAGGACGAAGCCCTAGGCCTTCCAACCCCACCTCCGACCTTCCAAACCCTCGGCTTCCCTTTGCCCCCTTCCACTGCCTTCTCTCCCGCTACCCGCGGTTTCCCTTCTTGCCCCCAAATCCGCTCATCTCCCGAGACGCGGGGCCCACCATCTTTACTGCTCGGCTCCGCGGGACCTTTCCCTGCAGTAATGGCTCCGACGCCAGGCCCAGCCCTGGTCTTAGTACGTCCCGTGACGTCACCCTCGGCGGCTTCAGCCAATAGGAATGCCGGTCTGGGCTCACGCGGCCCACCGCGCTGTATTTAGAGGGAGCGGGTCAGCTGCCCTCCCTAAGCTCAGAAAGTGAGCTGGGGACTGCGGAGAGGCTGGAATGCGCTCCTCCGAGCAGCGGCCAGAGCAGGAGATTCGGGCCTCCGAGAACGGACCCCCCCCCCTTCCCGTCTAAAGAAAACAATCGGAGACCGAGGCAGGAAACGCGCCTTTATTTAGAACACCAAGTGGCCGCCTAGTGGCAGGAACGTGCTTCCAGCTGCGGGGGAGGTGGGGCCTGCATCCTACCCACCCGACCTGTGCGGAAAAAGAAAGTTGCCCGGGCCCGGCGCAGCCGCCGCTGCTGGCCGCGAAGCCGCACCTCCCCGCGCTCCTGGCTGCCGGGCCGACAGGCTTGCCTCTCTAGGCGACCCGGGCTGGAAGGGCTGCCTATGAGCTCAGAGGCTTAGGATATGCTTCAGGAAGGCTGCATAAGAGGAGGAAAGAGGACTTCAGAAGAGACCTTCGTATAATCCTCGGACCTTAGGTAACCGAGGGTGCCCTCCCCCACACAGCGCCCCCGTCTTCTGGTCCCGCCACTGCTTCTGCCTCTGCTCCTCACCTTCATAGTTGATGCAGCCGTTGCTGTCCTCATGTCCTGCCAGAACAGTCTCCACCTCTTCCTCAGTCATCTTCTCTCCTGAACCCCAGACACTGTTGGCGACCCTGTCTTCTCTTCCTCACCAGCCCAAGCCACTCTTTGGGGTGGCACACCCTCCCACCCTGTCTATTGCTTTCCATATCATCTCCGTTAATAGTGCTTCCACAGACAAGGAAACCAGCCGTGAGAGTTGAGACTTGTATGGAATCAGAGCACAACGGTGGCTTCCAAAGGGGAACATGGGGCGCCCAACTCATTCTCTGTCTTCCCTCTGCCCTTTGCAGACAGTTCAGCTTCTAGAAGAGCAAGTCCCTCAGATTCTGCTCCCAGGATTCTGACCTTAGGCTCCTGCCTATGACCTGCAGAACAGTAATCCCATCCCTGCCTCTGCCTGACTCACCAAGCTTCTTTCCATCCACCCCTGCTCTTCACCCCACAGTTCTGGTCCCTGCCTCACCCAGGGTGGTGAGCACGTGTCTCAGCTCTGCGCCCATGACTTTGCCATTCCCTTCTTTGTCAAATACTCGAAGCCCCTCCAGATAGTCCTCATATGTGCCTTGGTCCCGGTTCTTGGCCACTGCCTGGAGCATGGGCAGGAAGGTCTCAAAATCCACACGACGGGACTTCAGCTCTGCAGATTACAAAAAGGTAAGAGAGATCAGTGAGGTGCCTCCCAGGACCCAGCCTACATCCATCACTACCACAGTGACCTTCACCCTCCTTAGGCATTCAGAATGTTTTCTGTCCTGTGTTTGACGGCTTTTGAAGTTCTGAGATCCAGCCCAGCATTTTTGTCACCTTACCAATGTTCTATCATTGAAAACACATTATTGCCAGGCCAGTGGCACAACTCTATAATCACAGATCCTAGGCAAGTTCAAAGCCAACCTGGGCAATTTAGTAAGACCCTGTCTCAAAAGAAAAAAATACAGGGGCTGGGGAGGTAGTACAGTGATACGATACACTCAAAACAGGAAGAGGAATTTGAGGGCTAGGGCAAGGGGGACAGGCCTATAATCCTGACTTGGCAAACCAAGGGAGGCATATCACTAGTATAAAGGCTGCCTGGCTACCAGAGTGAGTTTGAGGCCAACCTGGGTAATTTAGTGAGAACCTGTTTCAAAGAGTAAAAAGCACACCTTTAATCCCAGCACTTGAGAAGCAAAGGCAGGTGGATCTCAGTGAGTTTGAGGCTAGCTGGCCTGGTCTACAACAAGAGTTCTAGGTCAGCTAGGGCCACATAGTAAGATGTCTCAAAACAAAAGTAAAAAGTACCGTGGAGATCCAAGTCAGTGATAGAGGGCTTGCTTAGCTTGCACAGAGCCCTGGGTTTAATCCCTAGTACCACATAAACTGGCTCTGTGACACATGCCTGTAATCCCAGCACTAGGGAGATGGAGGCAGGAGGATCCAAATTCAAGGTTATTTTCAGTCCGGGGTCATAAGAGACCCTGACGCGCGCACGAGAGAGAGAGAGAGAGAGAGAGAGAGAGAGGGAGAGAGAGGGAGGAGAGAGAGAGACTGAATAGGAATTTGAGAATTGTGGGCTAGAAACTCAGTGGTTTGTGCTGCCTAGCTTGCATAAAGTCATGTATCCATCTCCAACACTAAGAAAAAGAAAACTCGACTCAAAACCCCATTTCCAGGGCTCCTCTCACCATCACTTTTGGGGTTCCCCAGGACCTTGAGCACCTCGGCGTTGGTGGGGTTCTGGCCCAGGGCCCTCATCACATCCCCACACTGGCTGTACAGGATCTTGCCATCACCTACTCGGTCAAACAGCTCAAAGGCCTCTTTGAACTCTAAGATATAAGAAGTTAATGTTGACCAGGGATTCCATCACCTCCAGATAAAAGGGAGGTTCAGAAACTATGTGCTAGAGCTGGACAAAACAAGGGAGGACAAGAGGACAAGTGTGGGAGGTTTCAAGGTCAGGACTAAGTTAGGGGAACAAGGACTCTGACCAGGAGCTTGGGTTGGACAATGGGGCTTAGGGAATGAGCTTCTCCTTACCCTCCAGCTGGTCCTTGTTAAACTCGATCTGTAGAAGAAAAGAGCAGGTGAGGAGAGATGACAGGGCTTATTGAAACCCTCTCCAGCAGTCCTCCCTACCAAGTGGCAGCCACTTCTGGGGAGGGGCCCAAAGGGACCAGGCTGGAAGCCCAGCCACCTCAGTCCATTCCCATCCTGGGCCTTGGGAGAATCCCAAGAGGAGGAATTATAGGGGGAGGGTTTCCTGGGAACAGGGTTAATCCCATGCCACCTGTTCCCCTCCTTCCACAGCCCTAAGTCCTGCATCCCTCACATAACTGGGGGCTGAACAAAGGCTAAATTTACCCCTGCCCCCAGCTGTGATTGTCTAACAAGCCTGTCCTCATCAGCCCCCCCCCAACCCCAGGATTCATAGCTGTGGCCTTTTGAGTTGAACAGCTTTCCATGGGCAGGCAGCAGCCTCTCCTTATACTTTGAAATTCTCCTGGCTTCAGAACCTAGATGTTCCCCATCTTACAATTCCTGCCTCCAGGAGAGGGTCACTATGAGTGTATATGTGGTACACACTCCTCTTACAGGTTAGAGGGAGAGAACAGCAAAACTTATGCTGATAAGCCTTGAGGCTTCCCAATAAGGGACCACAGGGAACCCCAACCTCATTGAGTACCATTCATTCCCTGTCTTCAACATATTCTTTAATCTTTTAGGCTGTATCTCATCATCCTTCCAAAGTCTCACTTTCCTGGGACTTACCACCACTTTGGAGAGATCGACAGGGGGCTCCTGGGTTTTTGCAGGAGTCTGGGGAACAGCTGGCTCAGCCTTGGTCTTGGCTGGAGAGGCCCCTGTTGCAGGCTTAGCAGCAGGCTTAGAGATGGTAGGTCCTGCTGGTTTCTTCACAGGAACATCTTTCTTGGGAGGCATGATGTCGGATGGCCAAAGGACAATGGACCGATGGGGGCACCCATCTCTGTTTAAATAGGCAGGGCGTATGGGATGTCAAGGGGCGGGGGCAGGGGCAGGGAGCCAGTTGGCGGGTGGCAAGGGTGAGGAATAAGAGATATGCCTCTCTGCCCGTACTCCCGGGCCTCCTGTAGTTCAGGACTCATGCCCCAAGGTTTTCTTTCCTCCCCAGAAGCTGACTAGAACAATGTTCCTTTTAGGAATAGGGGGAGGAAACAAGAGACTGTCCAAAACAGGAACATTAACCTCCAGGGTGAGGATAGGAAGCTTGCCAGTGACTCCAAGATAGTAGTGAAGAAGACATACACATAAAAATCCAACAAAACACGAATTAGCTTTAGACTAGAAGACCCAGGTAGAGGGGTGTGTGTATGCGGTGGCGTGGGGGGACGGGTTATAGGGTCTAATGTGAGGTGCAAAAATTTAAAGTAGGGTCTACAAATAGAGAAAGGTGAAAAGGAGGGAGCAACCTTTTTACCCCCTCCTGTCCATGCCCATCGTCTAATGATCCTTAAAACTTGTAGCCCCTGGGTCCCCACCCAGACGAGAACTGGCACTGTGCACAGTAAGGGGAACATAACATTATCCACTGTCTCCTTTGCCTAGTACTGATTCGGGGGTGCACTTGTGGACAAGGTTCCGGTTTAACATCTGCTACCCATACTTTCGAGGAAGGAACCGACCCCCCCCCCCCCCAAGCTACTGTCAAGTCAGACAAAAGATAGGATGCCTGCTGAGCCGGTAGAAAGCCCCTGGTTGGCACCTGGTGAAGGGGACAAAGGGCCCAGATTCTGTGATCCAGAAAGATACAGCGTCTCCATGAGAACTCGTCGCCTCCACCCGCAAATTAGGGCACAGTAAAGACCTCAATCTACTCACAAATCTTGCTGGGAGCCCTGAGGAAAGGATGGGGTGGGGGAGGAATGCTTGGGAGCTAGGAGGAGGAGTGCTGTCTACGCTGTTCTTGGAGGAAAGAAGTCTTAGGTCGCATTCTGAGGAAGGCAGTAGTGATTCTACTTAGGCCCTGGGGTTCAGGAAATGATTCTGTGTCTTACATTTGTAACAAGGCGTCAGAATCTTATTACTGCAGATTGTCCCATTTTTGGGAAAAAAAAAAAAAAGACATTTATTCCACGGACAATACATCCCTTTCTCTCACATACACCCTCTAAGCCTTAAAGGAAAAAGACCCTCCCCAGCCCGCAAAACTCACACTGCTGGTCCGAGGAAGGGGCGGGGGCGGGACACCTGGCAGCCTCAGTCCCTGAAGAGTTAACTCTGGAAGCCGTGGAGCATGCCGGGAGTCGTAGTCCCCCGCGCTCACTGGCTCACGGGAACCCTTTCTCCAGAGGTGAGAGGCGGCGGGGGGCTTCCGGCCCACAGTAACAGTTAAAGACTCAGGCTCTGAGCTGTGCACCTGTTCCGGAACTGAAAGGGAATGAGCTGTCCCCACCCTTGACCCTAAAGCCCTGCAGGCCCTCAGGATTACCCTTAGCCTGTGGAGTGAGCTCCCCGAGTGGTGTGGGCAGTGCTGTTCTGGGGTACAAAGGGCCCAGATTCTCTAATCCAGAAAGGATTAGACCCACAGGGGTCTAATGTGGGTTCCATGAGAACTCATCCCCCACCCTCCCCCGCATTCGCCGGGTATGGCGCAGTTGCGGTGGGGCGAAAGGCCCCGGCTGGAAGTCCTGCGCCGCCTTCGCTTCCTCCGCAGTTAGGTGGAAGGACGGAGCCTGATGAGGTGCTCTGTGGCTTGGGGCAGTAACTTACAAAGTTTTGAATCTGACACTTGATCTTAGCCGGAAGACCAGGAAGTGATAGTTTTTAGTTTAAGGGTTTTTTGTTTGTTTGTTTGTTTGTTTTGTTTTTTGCTTGCTTATTTTTCAATGGGCTGGTAGCTGAAGTAATTGTTAAATATACAATTAAGTCGTCTGCCCCAGACTCTCCATATGGAGGCTTCTCCCGTGCCTGCTTTTGCGCCACTGTTGTCCCCGGTCTCAGAGGTCCCCTGGAATTGCGGGGCTGAGCTCTCCAGACCTTCACTTTCAGACACTACTGCTCAGCCTGAGAGTTCAGTCATTCCCCCTGGTGTTCACAAAAAGGTCTGGGTGCAGAGAGGGGGCCAGCCTGCCCAACCCACCTTCGCAGGAGGATCAGTAAATACACTGGCGGGGTACCTCATGTTAGAGGCTGTGCAAGCAAGCATGCCAGGAAAAGCTCGGGAGTAGAAAACTCCAGTCCGATATGGAGGATGAGAGGCAGGCAAACTTTATGGTCAGTAAGTGAGGTTCACTGAGTAGAGAAAACTCGGAAATGTAGAAAAGGTGTGTACAGGTGCTGAGGTTATAGCTCAGTAGGTAAAGTGCTTGTTTACCAAGCACAGCGCCTGGGATTCCATCCCCAGCATTGTATAGACCAGACCTGGTCTCTCATGCCTCTAAGCCCAGAATTCAGGAGGTAGAAACAGGAAGAATCAGATGTTCACCTTTGGTTACTTAGGAAATTCGAGGCCAGGACAGCCTGACTACATTAGATGCTGTGGTAATAATCAGACAGGAGGGCAGGGGAGATGCAGTTAAAAGTGCTGGCTGCTCTTGCAGAGGACCTAGGTTCAGTTCCCAGCACCCAAATGATGGGTAACAACCTTCCATAACTTCAGTTCCAGGGAATCTGGCACCGTTTTCTAGCCTCCAAGAGCTTTCATGCATATGCAGGCAAAAATTGTATATATGTTTAAATTTTTTAAATAAAAAAACCAGAAAGGAAAGAAATAACATGATATAAGTAACAATATTCCTGGAGGACCTGACTCCTGAGACCACAGACCCATGGAGTAACCTCTCTAGGGGTGCCCCCTGTGGAGGTGCTCAAGAGTTTGGACTCAGAATATGCTGTACTCCCATTTGGTAACTCCCTGGTTACCTCCTGTAAGATAGTCTTCATAATTAAACTTGTTTACATTTGTAAAATAGGATGGATCTAGCACAACACAAGAGCTACAAAAATGTAAACTTCCCAACATCAGTAAGGTGGTGTTTCTTTTTGTCTTATTTTTTGTTTTGAGGCATAGTTTCACATCACTCAGGCTAGACTTGAACTCCTGATCCTCCTTCCTCTGCCTCCAGGTGCTGAATTGCCTGAAACAGCATCCCCTGTTGTACATTTTTGAAGAATCTGTAGGTATAAAAAGATGGGGAAGATGGGGCCGGAGAGATGGCGAAGCAGTTAAGAGCACTGGCAATTCCCGCAAAGGTCCTAAGGTTGATTTCCAGGACCCACAGCACTGGTCAGTAACTCCAGCTCCACCTGAATCCAGGCTTCTGTCTGCATTGCAACATGTGATACACTTACATAAATGCAAGCAAAACATTCATAAAATAAAAAATAAGTAAATAAAATAAATTTAGAAAAGATGGAGAGGAAGAAGGAATATGTTAATCAAGTTATAAGACTTCTTAAAGAACAGACATAAAGCTAGCTCGTTAGCACATCACTTCTATTGAAGTTGGTGTTTTGGAAGTGTTAGGGATAGCCCTCAGATCCTTGCTGGAATTGTAGGTGTGTACCATCATGCCAATTTTATCCTAATATTCATTTCAATATAATTTTGAAGGACAAACGTCCCAAGAAAAAAGAAACAATTTATTTATTAAAAGTCCAATTGAGCTGGGCATGATGGCACACACCTTTAATCCCAGCACACAGGAAGAAGAGATAGATGGATCTCTATGAGACTGAGGCCAGCCTGGTGTACATACTGAGCTCTAGGCCAGCCTGGGCCTACAGGGAGCTCTTGCAAAAAAAAAAAAGATTGAAGATTTAGCTCATCGAGCACTTGCTCAGTTAAGAGTTAAGGAAAAAGATTGTCTTGGGCTGGGAACAGAGTGCTTTCCTAGCATTTACAAGGCACTAGATTCAAGCCCCAGTACCAAGTAAACTGGGCATGGTGGTATACTCAACCCCAGCACTCAAGAGGTGGAGCTAGGAGGGTTAGAAGTTCAGGATCAGCCTCGCCTCTGCTACATAGTGAATTTTCATTCAGCCTTGGCTACATGCTACTCTGTCTCAAAGCAAATGGAAGAAAGGGAGAGAGGGAGGGAGGAAAGGGAGGGAGGGGAGGAGAGAGGGAGGGGGAGAGAGAGAGGGAGGGGAGAGAAGAGAGGGGGGAGAGAGAGAGGGAGAGGAGAGAAGAGAGGGGGGAGAGAGAGAGGGAGGGATGGAGGGAGGGGAGAGAGAGGGAAGGAGGGTAACGACAGAGTACACATGGTGGTACCCACACGTAACCCTAGCACCCAGAAAACGGAGGCAGGAAGAACAAGTATTAGAGGACAGCCTGGACTACAATAGTAAGACTTTTTCTCAGCAATAGCAAAAAAGAGGGTTTGGAGCTATAGCTTAATTGAAGAGCATTTGTCTGCCATTGAGTTTCTACATTCAGTCTCTACCACAATCAAATCTAGTTTTTGTTGTTTGTTTTATGTATAGGAGTGTTTTGTTGCATATAAGTGCATCACATGCATGTCATGTATGTGGAGGCCAAAAGAGCACCAGATTCCCTAGAACTGGAGCTATGGACAGTTGCTAGCCACCATGTGAGTGCTGGGAACCCAGCCTGGGTCCCCTGCAAAAACAAACAATATTCTTAACTGCTGAGCCATCTCTCCAGCCCCCTGTTGTTGTTGGACTGTTTTTTTGTTTGTTTGTTTGGAGATAGCATCTCACGTAGTCCAAGCTAGCCTCTTAACTAGCTAGATAGTTGAGAATGACTTTGTATTAAATTCTTTTTATTATTTTATGTATATGAGTATTTTGCCTGCATGTGTGTGCATTATGAGTGTGCAATGCCTGAGGAGGTCAAAAAAGGGTGTTGGAGTTACAGACACAGTTATTAACTGCCACATGGTGCTGGGAAGCAAACCCAGGTTTGCTAGAAGAGCAGCCAGTGCTCTTAACTGCTGAGCCATCTCTTCAGCCTCCTGTTTGTTTTTTGAGGCAAGGTCTCACTAACGCTGCCTGGCCTGGAACTATTACGTACACCAGGCTGGCCTTGAACTCACAGAGATCTGCCTGCCTCTGTCTCCCAGGCCTGGCTCTGTGTTCACTTTTAAAGGGTAGTTGGGATTGAACCCAGGACTTCCTGCATGCTAGGAAGGCACTCTACCAACTATGCCATGTCCATAGTACTGAAAGAAGTCTGATATTACACAACAGTGTATCTCTTTAGATATTTCAACACCAGGCATGATGGTGCACACCTTTAATTCCATTATTCGGGAGGCAGAAGCAGGGAGAACTCTAGTTTTAGGCCAGTTGGGACTACATAACGAGAGCCTGTCTGAAAATTTTTAAAAAAAGAAAGAAAAGAAAAATTTGAATTATTGTGGATTCACCTTACACAACTTACCTAGTCCTTTAAACATTAATGTATAAAGATAGAGCAATAGTTTATTTCCTAAGTGAACAGAAAATTTGTTAGCAAAGATGTAATAATAACCCACAATAAAAAGAGAGGGATAATGAGAATGCCTTATGATACATAGTTTATGAAACCCTTTTCAAATCATCCTTTGTTTTTTGGTTTGGTTTGGTTTGGTTTTTGGTTGTTGTTGTTTTTTGATCTTTTTGAGACAGGGTCTTTCTGTAGCCGCAGCTGGCCTGGAACTGACTATGTAGACCAGGTTGCTTTGAATTCACAGAGATCCACCTGCTTCTGCCTCCTGAGTGCTGGGATTAAGGGCGTGCACCACTAAGCCCAGCTCAAATCATTTGTATAGATCTGTATGAGATGCAAAATATAAACAGAAAAATCAGCTTTGATAAGTAATGGCTGTTTCCTGTCAGCAGTGTTCTAAAGCAGAAGTCACAGAATTAGCTGTTCTTTCAAGTCTCCTGGGAGCTTTGTATGCTAACAAACTTCTAGACTGTGTCCCCAGAGATTGCTGCTCTAGGTCTGTGTTAGGGCAATCTTTTTGTAATATTTTTAGTCTGCTGGAAAGTACAGAGAGTAATCTACCAAACGCATGGGTAATCATTGCTTTAATAAACATCAGTCATTGCAAAATATACTGTCCTGGTTTGCTTCTGTGTTGTTGTAATAAACACCATGAGCAAAAGCAATGTGGGGAGGAAGGGCTTCTTCTTACATGTTACCGTCCATCACTGAGAGATGCCTGGATGCCAGGGCAGGAGCTGGAAGCTGAGGCCATGAAGGAATGCTTGCTAGCTTGCTCCAAGACTCATGTTCAGCCACTTTCTTTGTACACCCCAGGCCTGCCTGCTTAGGGGATGGTAGTGCCCACAGTGGGCTGGGTTCTCCCATCTGAATTAACAATCAAGAAAATCTGATGGAGAGAATTCATTTGTATTTCCCCTTTGCCTAGGTTTGTGCCAAGTTGACAGCTGACGTTAACTGTGACATGTACACTGAAAAAAATTTTATTTTATGCGTGAGGGGTGCACTTAGGTTGCACAAGTTGCAAGCATTGGTTTGCTTTCCACCATGTGGGTTCTGGAAATCAAACTCAAGTCATCAGGCTTGTAGGCAAGTGCTGTTACCTATGGGAACCTCTCACCTGCCTCCTTCAAAATGTCATCCCCTAGTTAAAATCCTTCCACTTTGGTTTGGTTTGGTTTTGGTTTTTTGAGACAGGGCTGGCCTCAAACTGGCTGTGTAGCTGAGGATGACTTCCTGGTCTTTCTGCCTCTACCTCTCCAGTACTGAGATGACATGACTTTGCCAGCACACCAGGCTTTTTGTCATTGGTTTTTAGAGACAGAATCTCACTACTTATCCCAGGCTGACCTCAAACTGTGACAACCCTCCTGCCTTTGCCTCCTGAGTGCTGGGATTGCAGGTGTGACCCACCATGCCCAGTTTGTATCAGCTTTCATGTTTTGATAAAGACTGTCTTTTGGTGGCTGGGTATAGCTAAGAGACTGAACACTTCCCTAGCATGCTGGCCATGAAAAAAAATCCTTTCAGCAGCCCACAAGGGGAACACAGCTTCAGCTTCAAAGACTTATTTTCTGTACCAGCTGCATTTCTGTCCAGTCATGTCTCCGAGCCTGCAGATTCTCAAAGAAGATATCTTATGTCCTTGTTGTTCAGGTCGCTCCCTTTTGTCTTCTCTGCCTTCCCAACTTCCCCACCTCCTGGACCAAGCACATGAGCTTTCTTTGTTGTTTTGCTTTTGGTTTGGGGTGTTTGGTTTTTTCCCCCTTTGAGTTTTTTCCTTCCTTTCTTCCTTTCGTTTTTTGGGTCTTTTTAAGACAGGGTCTCCTTGTATCTCCAGCTGACCTGGAACTCACTATGTAGAACAGGCTGTCCTGTCTTTGCCTCCTGAGTGCTGGGATCAAAGTTGTGCACCACCACACCCAGCCTTTTCAGTTTTTTTTTTTTTAATTTTATGTGTATGAGTGTATTATCTGCATGTGTGTAAATTTACCTGTGTTGTGCAATGCCCTTGGAGGTCAGAAGAGGGTGTGGATTCCCTAGAACTGGAGTTATAGATAGTTGTAAGCTGCCACGTGGGTACTAGGAATCAAACCCAGGTCCTCTGCAAGAACAGTCAGTGCTCTTAACCACTGAGCCAACTCTCCAGCCCCTTAGGTTTTTATTGTTTTAAGACAAGGCCCTGGCTGGCCTGGAACTCACTATGTAGACTATGCTGGCATCAAACTTATAGAGATTTACTTGCTTCCCCAGTACCCCAGGATTAAAAGTGTATACCACCACACTTGACTGCTGTTTTGTTTTGATATTTATTTTTATTTTATGTTTATTTTATGGGCGTTTTGCCTGCATGTATATATAGATGCACCATGTGTATGCCTGTTATCCAGGGCAGCCGGAAGAAAGCATTGGATCCCATGGAGCTAGCATTACAGGTAGTTGTGAACCAAACCCAAGTTCTTTGCAAGAACAGCAAGTGCTTTTAACTATTGACCCATTTCTCCCTTCCCTGTTGTTTTGTTTCTAAATATTTTTATTTATAATTATATATGTGTACATGTGAGTTCAAGTGCTCACAGAGACCAGAAGAAGGTATTGGATTCTCTGGAACTAGAGTTAACAGGTGGTTGTGAGCACCCAATGTAGATGCTGGGAACTGAACTTAGGTCCTCCGCAAGAGTAGTTTGTGCTCTTAACCCTCGATCCATTTCTCCTGCCCCAAGGGCTTTCTTTTGTTGCTCCAGTTCCTGACTTTCTCTTATATTTTGTTGACTGTAGCTGAGTCAGGATGATCCCAAGTTGGAGAGGAGGCTGGGAAAGTGGGTGTGCAGCAAAGAGGCTCATGGTTAACCCCTTGGGGCTGGTATGTCGCCACCAGCGATGCAGTAGGGTTCTGTATGTAGGGAAGAGGGAAAGGGCTCTTGGGTGGACGACTAAACTGTCACACCCCGTAACTACTGCACATTGCTTGGTCCAATAAAGTGACATTCCAAGGACGGGGTAGCCTGTATCTGTCACTGCCGAAAGTGAACTCTTTGGGGACTAGGTTTTATAGCTTAGTGGTAGAGTACTGGCCTAGCATGTGTGAAGCTCTGGGTTTAAACACTAGTACTACAGATACACAAAAGCTGCAGGCATGGTGGCACATGCTGGTGATCTCAGCACTGGAGAGGCAGAGACAGATGGATCTCCAGGAGTTCCAGACCAGCCTCATCTACGTAGTGAGTTCCAAACAAGCCAAGACTGCATAGTGTAACCCTATCTCAAAACAAACAAAAAATGCACAGGGGCAGGAGCAATGGGCTCAGTTGGTAAAATATTTGCTGTACAAGCATAAGACCCTGAGTTTGGATTCCCAGCACCCTTGGTGGTTTGTCTGTAAATCCAGTGTTGGGAAGGTGGAAACAGATGGATCCCTGTAGTCTACTGGACAGCCAATCTATCCTAATCAGCAAGTCCAGGTCCCACTGAACGAACCTGTTGCAAAACACAAGGGTGGAGGCCAGTGAAATGGCTCAGCAGGTAAAAACACTTGCTGCCAAGGCTGACAACCTGAGTTTGATCCCTGGAACCTGGGGTAAAAGAAAACTAACTCTTGCAAGTTGTCCTCTGACCTCCAACTCGTAAACAGTCACACACACACACACACACACACACACACACACACACACACCCCACATAATAAAAACAGCCAAACTTGGTGGTGCACATCTTTAGTTCCAATACTTGGGAGGCAGAGGCAGGTGATTCAAGGCCAGCCAGAGCTATATAGTAAAACTTTGACCAAAAAAAAAAAAAAAAAAAAAAAGTAATAAAATGAAAACCAAGCATGAACAGCTCCTAGAGCACTGAGATCGACCTCTGGCCTCCAAGGCATTCATGTGAGGATACCTGCTCACAAACAGCAACACACACACACACACACACACACACACACACATAAAATTTTATGTGTATTTGTGTTTTGCCTGAATGTAAGTGCCCCATATGTGTGCAATGCCCAAGAGGCCAGAAGAAGGCATCAGATCCCCTGGAACTGAAGTTAAGGGTGTTGTTAACATTCATGTGGGTGCTGGGAACGAAACCCAAGTCCCCCACAAGAGCAGCTAGGTCTCTTTGAACCATCTCTTCAGCTCCCCAAAAGCAATTTGGGGAAATAACAAGCGTATTTAATTATATGATAAATGACTCTTCTTGGGGTGGGGTTTTTTTGTTTTGTTTTGAGACAGGGTCTTACCATGTAGCCCTGACTGGCCTTGAACTCAAGAGAATCCTGCCTCCGCCTCCCAAGTACTGGGATCAAAGGCGTGCACCGTCATATACACTTTACTGATCTACCTCCCTAACTCCAGTGTCTTTCACCCTCGTGTCTGTATGAGTGCCAAGTTGTCTCATGTATATGTGGACTGGTGTTCTTCCCTTTTGTAGCCTGAATTTGAAAATCTTAGGAAAGGGCTGGGACCTCCCAGAATGGGAAATGCAATTCTAATTTTCTGGAAATGTAATTACTTAAGTGATAAAGTAGGTCAAGAGTGTCTTTTGAAATCATACACAACAAAAATCCCTAGTTATATTTTTAAGCCAGCTAGAACAGAAGGCCTTGGGCCACATGCCCAGTATCTAATAATTATACAGGAAACTTTAAAAATCTAAATTCCTCTACCTGTGACTTTAGAGCTCTTCTCCATCCAGGATTCTGAAATGAAGCTTAACGTGGTGGTGCACACCTATAATTCCAGCACTCAGGGGAATGAGGAGGATTGCAGGCCAGCCTGGATTAATAAGACCTACATAATATGACCTTGTCCCCAAAAATAAAAATTCTGGAGTTGTTCAGACCTGCAATACACAGGGGCCACTAAAAGCACAGCAGCCAAGTCCATAGACAATGCAGAGTTTAAGTAAATCAATTTCTGATGAGCTGGACATGGTGGCTCATGCTTGTAATCCCAGCACTCAGGAGGGGAGGCTGAGGCAGGAGGGTTGCCATGAATTTGAGGCCAGACTGGGCTAGTTTGACCCTGTCTCAAGAAACAAGTTGTGATAGTGCACACCTGTAATCTTAGCACTTGGATGGTGAAAACAGGAGAATCTGACTGTACAGCATGTTTGAGACCAGCCTGGGATACATGAGACCCGAATTAATGAATAAAAGACAAGTAAATAAGAAAGAGAATTTTTTAAACTTGTGGCACTGAACTTAGCTTTTGCTATTCTCCCTCTCCTCCTCCAATGGAGCACCCTGAAGCTTTCATTCCTCCAGTAGTCTCTGGGCAGTAAGTCTGAGTTGAGTGACCCTGTTTTCTACAGTAACTTTTTGTCCATCTAGCTCTCCTTTTGTTTGGCAATTAGAGCAGATGGAACACAGCCTCCAGAGCTTGCATTCCAGAAAGGCCCCTGCAAAGTAAGCACATCAAATAGGTATGAAATGTTTCTCTGCTCAGATGGGCCTGAAATTCTTTTGGATGTGCCTGTCATCCTAGATGGTACTGAGACACCATGAGCCTGTGTTTCAGTGGAAGTTCCAGGTTTACCAGGTTTTGGGGTCTTTTCCTCAGAATTCCCAAGAGTTGGCAGTGGTCAACAGACAAGTTGGATGATTAAGACTTCATCATTGAGCTTGCAAATGAGTCTCACCTGATATTCCGCGACTTCTCACAAAACCCTTGACTATCCTCAGTAGAACCAAAGATTCCTGAAGTTGGAGTAGGTTTTAATCATGAAATAAACTGACATGCTCTGAAAACTGAATAAAGGCTTTTGATGGATAAATATCTGATGGGTAAGTTAGAATCTCAACTTAAGGAAAAGAGCCACAGTTGGTTTGAATCTGACATTTAATATAGGATACAGTGGATCGACAGAGTTGGTGCAAAACTCAGAGCATCAGATTCGGTTCTAGACTGTGAGTTTGTAAACTAGGCACTTGGACAAAGAAAATGGCCCTGCTGTCCTGAGTCCTTTTTGGCCATCTGTATAGTACCAGCTTGGGGTTCCAAAACCAATCTCTTAACTACTTGGAGGCTTGAATAGGATCCAAGTGTTTCAGTTCACAAAGCCAATCAGGAAACTGATCCCAGCCATCATAGCAGGTGTATTTTCAGCACAGGTTTGAGGGTGAAACTGGACATGGGGCTGGGGTTGCTGTATATTTTTGCTACATGCAGTCCAAGAGGCTCAGAGCTTGAGAGGCTAGCCTGTCTACCTTCTCACCCCCATGTCTGTCCTCCCTGACTGCTCATGGTGGGGAAGATGATGGCAGTGCAGTTAAAGATCTTTTACTGGTTTCAGCAGCACATAGACTAAATTAGAGTAATACAAGATTAGCACAGGCCTGTGCAAGGATGACATGCAAATTCCTGAAGCATTCTGGTTTTCTATATATTTTTTATTATGTTAAAAAAAAAAGCTTTTCAAAAGCTGTATTTGGCATGAGCTAATGCCACTGCTGGTGCTGCCAGTGGCCAGGCACAGGTACGGAAGCCCTGAGAAACCGGGAAGAGGGGCGAACAATGTGTGTGCAGGCAGAGCAGAAAACAGCCAGCTCAGGTCCCGCCTTAGGAGCCCGAAAGAAAAGGCCATGCAGTAAAGGGTAACATGATCTTCTTTGGTCAGGCAAAGGCCCAAAAAGGGCCCAGAAGGCGAGAGGACTGGAGGGCACAGGCTTGGCCCTGGAGCCCTAGCTGTGGGTTCATCACCCTGAGGTGGTGACGCAGCGAGAGGCAAGGCAAGAAGACAGAGCAGAGTCAGGCTGGTCATCACCAGTTTCTAGGAGCTGCCCTTGTCTTTGTCATCCATCAGGTCATACCTAGAGAAACAAGGAGAGAGTTCAGGTAGCATAAAGACAGGGTATCATTCTGTAGCCCAGGCTGGCCTGAAGCTTGCTGTGTACCCCAGGCTGGCCAAACTCACAGTGCTCCTCCAGCCTCCGGAGGGCTGGGATTACCGGCCTGAGTCACCACACCCAGGTCTTGTGTCCTCTTATAAATGAGAGACATTCTAAGGGCTTCTGTACTTAACAGAATCAATGGCTCTCAGCTCTGATTACATCCTTTTTTTCCCTTACTGTGATTGGCATTTCTTCAATGTATATATCTCCCATGTAGACACTTACCACTGGGCTGCACCCTGGGAAAGGTCTATCTCAGCTAGATCCAGCTGCACCTGGGTTGGAAGATGGTAAGAGGCAGGAAGTTATTTTGATATTTCCAAGAACATGTCCCATTGTCACATACTCCTGGTTTCAAACTACTGCAGAGGTGACAGGGTCACCTCCCAAGTGTCACCTTAGGGTGTTTCCTCCTTAACAGAAAGGACAGGCTTGGTCCTAGCAGCAACTCTTACCTCTCCCCTGCATTCTCACCTTCCCCAGAAGCTCACGCTCTCTTGACATGAAGGAGGAATTTGACTTCACAGAGACATCTAGCTTTCGCCTGAGAGACCCATCCAGAGGCAGCTCCCACTCAAACCTAGGGAAGTACTGCACATCAGAGACAGGGTCCCACCCAAGCCTTCCACCTCTCCACACCAATGCCCATCACTGACCGCTCATTGAACTCAGGATTGAGAGTCCTCTTCTTCTGTGAGGTCTTCCTCTTGGTGCCTCGGTTCTTGTCTGGCAGTAGCAACAGTGACACATAAGGGTCCGGGAGATCACGGCCATTTTGTCGAAGGGCTCTGTAACAAGAGGATGTAGGCATTAAGGCACCCAAGGGAAGGAACGGAGGGAGGTCTGGGCCAGAGGCAAGGAGACTCACCGGCAGCTGTGAACAATGCTGACCAGCTTTTGTTCATCACTGTGGTACCACACTGTCAGCCTCACCTGGCCCAGAGGCCCAACAGGAACCTCAAAGGGACTGTGAAAAGACGGAGATAGGTCTGCGAGAAGGCAGCATCGAGGGACCCAGAACTCACACTTCCTGCCTGCATTCAGCCCGCGGTCCCAGTCCTGTACCTGTCACCATCACCAGGTGTGAGGCGATGTCGAACCTCTGGGCCTGAAGAGGTGCTGTGAGAGAATCCCCCTAGGAGCTCTGGTTCTTCACTCAGCGAGGAGGAGCTGTGGCTGTAACTGTGGCTATGGGCTTCCACTCCTGAGTGCTGGGACAGCAGGATCTGGGACGAAGAGAACGGTGAGCTGGGCAGTTCTCAGCACCCTTGAGCTGCTCCCTGCAGAGGCCTCGCTGCAGGGACAGGAGCTTCTGTTCCACCCTCTGGGTGTCCTCCAGCTGGGAAGGCCCTCCTCCTCCTCCCTCTCGCCAGCCTGTCATCCCTAGGTACTCACTCCTAGCTGTGCTCTCAGGAGCACCTGCCCCTGGCCATTGGTGAGTGCAAACCACTGGTCTAGGCGGAGCTGGTCAGCCTGGAGGACCTCCAAGAGGGGCAGGGATAAAGAGCCCAGGGAGCCAGTCCCTTCACCCCGAACCTGTGGGGCAAATGCATCGATGATATTAATGGTAGTATTCAGAATCTCAATACTTAGACTCTTTGGTAGTTTTGGTAAGAAATTCCTCTTTGTGGGGAACACAATACATGTCAACAACTGCTAATCCTCCCCCCTTTTTTTAAATTTTGGTTTTAAAAAAATTTTTATTTTGCTTTATGTGTATGAGTGTATTGCCTGCATGTATGTAAATGTATCCATGTTGTGCGATGCCCACAGAGGTCAGACGAGGGCATTGGATTCCCTGGAACTGGAGTTATGGATGACTATTAGCTGCCATGTAGGTGCTGGGAACTGAACCTCAGCTGCAAGAGCAGCCAGTGCTCTTAACTGCTGAACTGGGGAACTGAGCAGTTAACTGCTCTCTCCAGTCCTTAAATTTGTTTTTTGAGACAAGGTCTCATCCAGGCTGGATTCAGATACTTGTGATTCTTGTGCCTCAGCCTCCTGAGTGCTGGCATTACACGTATGCTCAGCTTTTCCTTCCTTTTTTAAGAAAGTAGACTTGCTTTCTGCTTCCCAAGCTTTCACAGATTTGCCACTAGTACCTACAGAATGGAGAAAAGAATGGTAAAAATTTAACAAGTAAATGATGTGGGGCTGGAGAAGTAGTTCAGCTGGTAGAATGCTTGCCTGGCATGCACAAAGTTCTGGGTTCAAGCCCCAACTCTTCATAAAACTGCGTGTGGTAGCAGAGGCCGGAAATCCCAGCCCATGCAGTAGAAGCAGGAGGGTGATGTTCAAGGTCATCCTGAGCTACACAGGAGTTCGAGGTCCGCCTGGGCTTCATGAAATCCTGTCTCACAGAGAACAGGAAGTAATGTTTCATGTCTAGCACACTCTCATTTCCAGATTCCACATGTTGGGCTGGGCTACAGCTGGTGATAGAATGTACACTTAGTATGTTTAGGGTATATGAGGCCGTGGGTTCAGTTCCCAGCACAATAATCATCACCATCACAACGCATTTTCTGTTTCTACTATAATTCTAACTAATATGCCTTTATCTCTATTTCATGTTTCTTCCTGACTAATATTTATTATTGTTGTGTATGTATGTGTGTGTTTGTGTATGTATATACAGTTCAGCCATGGTGCTTGAGTGTGGAGGTCAGAGGACTTTTTTTTTTTTTTGAGACAGGATCTCTCTGGAGCCACAGCTAGCCTGGAACTTGCTATGGAGACCAAGCTGGCCTCTGCCTCTTTGTTTTGCCTGCATCTGTTTCCCAAGCGCTAGGATTAAAGGTGTGCGCCATCACGCCTGGCCACAGAATAAATTTCAGTCATGTTATTTTACCTCTTGGCAGCTTTTGTCAACTTCCTCTCTTTTGAAACTGTCTTGGCTTCTGCAAACCACTGCCATACTGCGCTAGCTACAAGTCAGGCTCCTTGAAGAGTTTTTCCTCCATCTTCTCTTAGGTTGTTGGGGTACACAACACCTCTGCCTCACCTTCCTTCCACCCTACACACGCTCTACAAGATCTTGTCCATGATTGCATATTGCGTTCTAATAAGAGAGGAAGGAACGCCACACATGTGGTCTGCCTTCTACATGACTTTCTGAATGTCCCCTGGAGGCTGCAGATTCAAACAATCCCTCCTGTGCATGCAATGGCACCCGTCTTCATCCAGCCACCACTGGCCCCAAACCCAGGAGTTACCTTCTAGATTGTTTCTTGGTCCCCCCTTTCCACTCAAAACAACCAACAACAGAGGCTGGAGAAACAGCTCAGAGGTTAACAGCATTAGCTGTCCTTGCAGAGGATCCAGGTTCAGTTCCCAGCACCCACATGGTAGCTAACAACCCTCTGTAACTCCAGTTCCAAGGGATCCGATGTCCTCTTCTGGCCTTCATGGGCATGAACATGGTGCACTTACATACATGCAGGCAAAACATATGCATAAAATAAATCAAGAAATTTAAAAATAAAACAACAGCTGGTTGGTTGTGCATGCCTATAATTCCAGTGCCCTCGAAGCAGAGATAGGAAGATTGCCAGGAGTACAGAGTAGTAAGCTACAGTGTGAGATGCTGGGTGTGGTGGTACATGCTGTTAATCTCAACATTTGGTAGATCTCTGTGAGTTTCAGACCAGCCATGGTTGCATAGTGAGACCCTGTCTCAAAAAAAAAAAAAATTAACAATTGGGCTGAGGAGATGGCTCAGTGGGTAAAAGTGCTTGCAGCACAAACTTGAGGACCTGAGTTCAAATCCTCAGAACTCACATAAAGGTAGACATACAGCATAAGCATCTGTAATTGCAGACCCTTTTGGGGAGAAGGGAGATAAAGACAGGAAAATCCCAGAAGAGCCAGCTGGCCCAGGAGTATATAGCATTAAAAAAAAAAAAAAACAAAAACAAGCCAGGTGCATGGTGGTGCACGCGTTTAATCCCAGCACTCATGAGGCCAAGGCAGGGGGATCTCTGAGAGTTCAAGGCCAGCCTGGTCTACATAGTAAGTTCCAGGCCAGCTAGGGTTGCAGGGAGACCCTGTCTCAAAAAGATCAAAAGAAAACAAAACAAACCAACAAAGAGACCCTGTCTCAAACAAACTGGAAGTCAAAAAATGAAAACTGGGGTTGTCCACTGACTTCCACATAACCTCTGCATGCATGATATGGCATATACACGCCTGCATTCACATACATGGCAGGCTTGTGCACGTACACACACACACATATCATAGCAGCAGCAGCAGCAACAAAAACCCCAGCCAGTCCCAGCAGGCCTTTGTCTTTCTAGCTTTAATTGCTCTAATACTATTTTTCTCTCATTTGTTTGAGACAGGGTCTCATTATATAGCCCAGATTGACCTCAAAATCAGTGAGTGCTTCGCCTGCTTGTATGTAAGCACATCCATGTCATGCAATGCCCACAGAGATCAGAAGAGTGCATCAGACCCCCTAGAACTGGAGTTATGGACAACTATTAACTGCCATGTGAGTACTAGGAACCAAACCTGATCCTCTGCAAGAGCAGCCAGTGTTCTTAATGGCTAAGCCATCTCTCCAGCCCCATACACTTATCCTAAATGCAAATCTAAAATGATCGCCCTCACGCCGTCAAAGATTTCCTTCAGATTTAGGATAAGAGACAAGTTCTCTTTTTCTTTCCCTATCTTTCTCTGTGACAGGGTCTCAAGTAGCTCAGGCTGGTCTTGAACTTACTATGTAGCTGACCTTTACCTTCGGGTGGTCCCACCTCCATCTCCCAAGTGCCAGAATCACAGGCATGCCCATCACACCCAGCCCAAATTTCTTTCCATTGCTGGGGACTGAATCTAGGGTCTCAAACATACTAAGCAAGCCCTCTACCACTGAGCTACGTTCCTAATCCAAATCCAAATTCTTAGTGTGACATTTAAAAGCTGCTATTCTTTTGCTCTGGATTGCCTTTCTACTCTAGGATAAATTTGTCTTTTCTCTTTTCTACTCTTATTTCACATTTCTGCCCTTCTTTTCTTGGTCAGAGCCTGTCTGCTCTTAAATTCAGGAGTCTCGTAAGAATGCTTTTCTCCCCGTCTCTACCTCATTCTCCGGCTGGTAGGCCCCTCCTTTCTTCTCCATGGTACCTTTATATTTCAGTTACTATTCTAACTGTGCTTCTCTACAGGGCATGAGCTCTCTAAGAACTCAAGTCTTCCTTCTCTTCTTTTTAAAATTTTTTGTTATTTTGTATTTTTCAAACAGGGTCTTGCTTGTAGCCCAGGCTATCCTTGAACTCAGCATAATCTTCCTGCCTCAGACTCCTAACTGCTGGGATTACAGGTGTGCATGATATTTCTCTTTCTCACTGTCTTGTGCCTGGTCTGTGCTTGGCCTGTGGTTGGATTTTGCAGAGCTTCTGTTGGGTGAATTCACAGTACCTGCAATTCCAAGCTCTCAGTATGTGGCTTCCTGATGAGAAAGGAGGCACTCTCGTCCCAGACAGGAGCTGCAGTTTGGGAAACAGCCTGTTGGAGATAAAGGTTTACGGTTAGCGGTGGAGACTCGATCCCCTGCACTTTCCCTCCCCTTCTGCACTTCTCATACCTTGGTTTTGTGAGATGTCTCTCCCACAGTGAGAGTGGCATAAGGGCTGGGAGGCTTGGTGCCTTTTCGGAGCTGGAAAGGGAACATCGTTAGTCATAAATTTGGACCTAGTTAGAAAGGTCTCTGTCCTTTACAGTTAAAGCCATGGCCCCTAGCCATGTCTCCATTTTCACTTGACAGCCATGGGCAGTCATCCCACCCCACACTGACCTCAGAGTGCGACCATTCACTCTTCCAAATCCACAACATGCACCCACACCTGAGCAACCCAGCGACCAGGACGAAGGCTGAAGCATGAGATGGGGGGGCTGCTCTTACCAGAAGGCCCTCCGCCCGCTCCAGGTACACAGACAACAGGGCTGCCGCCAGCTCTGAGCTCTTCTGAGTCTGGATCAGACTATTTACCTGTAGCACCTGTCGGGAAACACGGTGGGCTGTGGGTGGGAACTGGTGCCCTGGGACCGGGCCCCGGCTTCGGAAGCTGACAGAGGGTTTTGTCCTGGCCCATCCCGTACTCTTCCTTCCACAAGTTGCCTTCCTCACCTCCCCTAACTCAGCAGCAGTGGGCCTAGGGGTCAGACGCTCCAGGCGCAAGTGTAGGCGGCCAGATGGGACATCCTCCAGGGTCAGCCACTGTGGATGTAGGCAGGGTTAACCTTGGGAATAGGGGGATGGGAGTGATGAAAATGAGGCTCTGGGCAAGATCAGGAGGGATTCTCATCTCATGCTCACCTCATCAAAGAAGCCACTGTTGAGGACCATGGAGAGACTCACTTTACACCTGTGGAGGAGAAAGATGAAGACCAGAAGCCAACAGTGGACACCATAGCCTCCAGGGCTCAGCCCCTCTCCCTGCCTGGACTCCCTCCTATCCTCTCACCTGCCCAGAAAGTCATCCTTGTCCAAGTCCTTGTCGAAGACATCAACCTCGAGCTCTTGGCCTGGAATTGATGTGACAATCACCTAGTGGGAGAATAGTGCAGACAAAAGGGAATTTTCTCCTTTTCTTCTCCAAATGACTGCCCCCACCATCAACTGGCCGCAGAGGACTTGAGGCCACTGTTGGAACTAGGGTGAAGGACAGGGCAGACTGCCAGGAGTCCCAGCCACTTAGTTCTAACCTCAAAAACCTCATTCCAGCGGGGATTGAGATCTTCCCGAACAACACGGCTCCTGAAGCTCCGTCCTGCCACCTTCAGTTTGACATAGGGGTCTGATTTGCCCTTCACCAATCCACCCAAGAAACGGTCTTTGGCAATTAGGTCCTGAGCCTCTAATACATGGATCCGAAGAACATTCTGCAGCAGGGGCAGATGGGGCACCAGATGACAGAAGAGAGAGTGAGACTCTTGGGACCGGCCCTGAAGCAGGCTTTGAACACAGGGCTGGGCAGACAGGTATCAATTTACCTCAGTCCCAAAGTGGCTGTCAGGAGTCGTGTGACAGGGCCGAGGCGGGGCATCCACACTGCTGCCTGTCTGGGGGCTCTCACTGTCCAGATCCCAAGCACTGGGCACAGTGGGGAAGCAGATTTCTGAGGAATCCAAGTACAAGATCTGGGAAGGACAGTATGAACACAGAATCAAGGACCCGCACGGGCCGTCAGCAGGTGAGCTGTTGGGGACACTGGGATGCAGGGGCTCTAGGAATCAGCCCCCTCCTCCCCCTGACTAGGCTCATTTCATTCCTTCCCCAGTCAGATCAACAAACGTTTTTGATAGCTTGCTTCTTTAATCTTGGTGGGCTCCCTTCCATATTCTGAACACATGCCTTTCCCCACCCTCTCCCTCCACACATACCCGCATGACCAGTTTCATGTACAGTCTGGAGTTTGGGCCTGAGCTGCTGAGCTGGAACCACTGGTCCAGGGTAAGTTCTGGGGCAGTCAGCAGGCGAGCCAGAGGCAGGGTCAGCGCCCCTAGAGTCAGGGCCCTGGAGTCATCCTTCACCTACCAGGAGAGAAGGGATGGAAGCAAGGCAAGAGAGAAGTGGGAGGCATGTGAAGACAGGCTCCTCCCCCTCCCCCTCAGACCTTTCATTCCTAAGCCCATCTTTGCTCAGTCCTCTCTGGACACCGGCCCCTCCTCCACCTTTGCTCCTTCTGGTCCCAGCACTCAGACTTTTCACTTTCTCCCTCTTCCTAAATCTTTGCGTAAACTTTGCTTATTATTATTGCGTATGTGAGTGCAGGGTGTTGGGGAGGGTCCCCTGGTGTGTGCGTCAGAATCAGAGGGCAGTTCTGTGGAGATGGCTCTCTCCTTCCACCTCTGTGTGGGTTCTGGGGATTGAACTTGGGTTTCTAGGCCTGTGCAGTAAGCACCTCTACTCAGTGAGCCAACTCACTGGCCTCAAAATCTCCAAAACAAAAAAAATTTTTTTAAGATTTATCATTTTTAGCCAGGTGTAGTAGTATATGCCTTTAACTTCAGCACTCAGGAGGCACAGGCAGATGGATCTCTGTGAGTTCAAGGCTAGCCTGGCCAGCTGGGGCTACAGAGAGACCCTGTCTCAAAACAAAAACAAAAACAAAGATTTATTATTTTTAATCATGTGTATGCATGTGTGTCTGTGCATGTGCAAATGAGTACAGGTGCCACGGAGGCCACAGGTGTCCTGTGTCCCTGGAGGAGTTAGAGGCGGCTCTAAGCCACCAACATAGGTGCTGGGAACTAAACTTGGGACCCTGCAGGAACAGTATGAGCTCTTAACAGCTGAGCCACCTCTTTAAAATCTCTAAATCTTAGTTGTTCCAGCCTCCATGTCCTTCTCTGGCCACCCTGAATGCTACACTGTCAGTATTTTACTCCACTAGTTAATATGTCATTGCTTTTGGATGTCGTGATATATGTGTTTTGTCTATGAAACTGACTAGTAAGCAAAGTAAAGCTAAGATACTGTGTTTCATGCTTTCCCTATGACCTTTAAAATGCTGGGTGTTATTTTATTGAGATATCATCTGCATACCATAAAAATTATTCATTTCAGGTATATAATTATCAACTATAAAAACTGATTCTGGGATAGGTGTGGTGGTACACACCCTTAAGTTTAGCACTCGGGAGGCAGAGGCAGGCAGATCTCTGTGAGTTCCAGACCAGGCAGGGCTACATATCCAGCCTCAAAAAAACAAACAGACAAACCTGATTCTATGCCTAGAATTCACAAGGCCCTGAATTAATTCCTAGCAACACACACACACAGACACACAGACACACACACACACACACACACACACACACACACACACACGGAATAAAGCAAATCAAAGGAAAAGTAAAGAAGAAATCGCACTAGTCAGACTCAGGAGACAGGAGAATATGTGATTCTCTTACCTGTACATCGAGCTCCTGGCTTCGAGGGTCTTGCAAGAAAAACCGGAAAGCCTCTTCCCACACTGGGCAGTTGGTGCTGTAGGTGGCCTGAGGAGGGGACGGTGGGATAAGGAGGTACTCCAGCACCATTCCTGCTTCTGCCAAAAACCCTTACACTTTCAGGCATTCTAAAGAAGAGCCTGCACTCCCCTCCACCCACCCACCGATGCGCTGACCCTGACCTTGCTCTCTCGAGTCACGTCTTGAACTGACAGCTGCACCATGGCGTTGGGCTCCTTGTTCCCCTTCTTCAGCTGTGTGTTGAGGGGCATAAAATTCTGAGGTCACCATCTGGGTGTAGGTTGTTTGGCTTTGGTGAAGGACAGTAAGATCACAGCAGAATCTCTTCCTCGAGGTGGACCTGATCCCTTCCTTGGAACCCTTGCATCACCCCCTCCAAGGCAGGAGGCATTTACATCCTCAGCAAAGGAGGGGTGGGCGTCCTATCTCCAAGGCTCTCTGTTCACCCTCTCTAGGAGTCAAACTCACAGGAAGATCCTGGGCCCGGTCCAAGTAGACAACTAGGATGGCAGCCGATGGGGGGTCTGGGCGAGAGGAGATGCCCCTATTCCACTGTAGAACCTGGGAAGGGGGAATAACAGCAAGCCTTAGTTCTGTTAAGCCTTGTACCCCTCCCGTCCCAGCCTTGTTTCCTGTGTGGCTTACCTGCTCCAGTTTTTCTGCATTTGGCAAAAGTGACAGCCATTCCAGCCTCAAGTGAACCTGGCCTTGCCCACCTTGTAGAGGGTACCACTGAAGGAGAGGACGAATGTGAGAAGTGGTGGACACCAGACACATGCTAACCACGTCACCGAGGTCGTAGCAGCTATTATGTGCCCAGAGGATGAGATCACCCCTCCCTCTTTTCCCAACTTACATCATCCAGTACTCCAGCCTGTAATACCTTCCCTACATCCAGCTTCATTCTGAGGGGAGCAAAGAGGGCACAGAGAGAGGGGAAGTGACATGAGGAATGAGTTAGTCAGCAGCTCCACTCACCACCTAGAAATAACTGAAGAATCCTACGTGTGTGTGTGTGTGTGTGTGTGTGTGTGTCCCCTCCAGACTCCCATTAGCATCGGGACTTTAGAATCCAAAATTGAGTGGAGTCTCACCTGCCCAGAAAGTCATCTTTATCCGGATCCTTGTCAAATACCTCCACTTCGATCTCCTGCCCTGGGACCTCATGCACTATCACCTGCAGAGCACAGAGGCCTAGTCTCATGGCCTGCATGCAATCAGCAGCTTCTCCTACCACCCCTCAGGGCCTCCCCATTTCACACATTTCTGCTCCTTCTTGGATTCCTACCTCATAAGTCTCTCCCCATTGAGGGTTGAGTTCTTCATCAATGACACGACTGCAGAATGTCTGGGTACCCACACGCACAAGTGCATAGGGGTCTGATTTGCCCTCAATCAGGCCTTTCACATATTTGTCCTTGGAACTCAGCCCTTGAGCTGCCAGAAGGTGAATCCGAATGATGCCCTGGGGTTAGGAATCAATTGGTGAGAAACTAAAGAACCCAGCAAAGAGGTGAGAGAAGGATCATTCTGCTCGGAGAGAAACCATACCCTGGGTAGAGGGGAACGCAACTGGGCCACATCTTGAAGGTCAGGCACAAGAGGCACTAACAGTCGATTGGGCAACACGAGGAAGGCAGCAATAGAATCCATAATCATGGTGTCAGACAGAGAGCTGAATGAGGAGTAGAGAAAGAATACGGCCACAACTTCATTTTTCTCCAATCACAACTGTTTCTTATTGCAAAGAGAGACTTGAACCTCCAAGTCTTTTCATATTAATTTTTCTTTTCTTGAGACAAGGTCTCATGTATCCCAGGCTGACTGAATTTGCTATGCAGCCCAGGATTCTTTTGCCTCCACCTCCCAGATGCAGGGATTATGGGCATGTGTCATCACACCTGGTTTAGAAGTCCTTTCTTTCTCTTTTCTCCTTTTAGAAATGATTTTTGAAATGAATGTCTGTTGGTGTATGCTACATGTGTGTGGGTGCCCAAGGAGTCCAGAAGAGGGCTCAGATTCCCTGGAGCTGGAGTTAAAGGCAGTTGTGAGCCACCAGATATGGGTACTGGAAACTGAACTTGGATCCCCTGGAACAGCACTTAACTGCTGAATGGGCCATCTCTCTAGACGCTCCCCTTTTAAAAAGATTTATGTTTATTTTATGTGTATGGGTATTTTGCCTGCATGTATGTATGTGTGCCATATATGTGCAGTGCCCAAGGAGGCCAGAGGATGGCATTTTTGAATCCCCTTGAACTGGAGTTAGAGATGGTTGTTGGCCATCATGTGCATACTGGGAACCAAACTTGGGTCCTCTGCAAGAGCAGCCAGTGCTCTTAACTGCTGAGCCATCTCTCCGTCTCCTCTTTTTAAAAACTATATTTATTTTGTGTGGCGGTGCATGCATGCCATGCTGTGTGTGCAAGTCAGAAGACAACCTTCAGGAGTTAGTTCTCACTTTCTGCTCTGTGGGTCCCATCAGGCTTGATGGCAAATGCCTTCAGCCACTGAACCATCTCACCAGCCAGGAGTGTTCTCTTTAACATTGTTCTCCTTTTGACACCGACTGCCCCCACTTTCTCCTCTTCATTAAATTGTCAGCTTTTCTTTCTTTTTACCCCTGCTTGAGCAGTCTTCAGTCTTCTTTTATCTCTACCAAAATGCATGCTCCTCCCACAGAAGAAAAAAAAAAACAACCCAGTCTGAAACTTTCCTCTCCCCAACTAAAGCTAAGGTCTTGAAGGCACAGGCTGTTTTTCACTGCTTTGTATCCTTGAAAGCCTCAGCATATGACTGGGATACTTAGTAGGTGCTGGACAAGTCCATAATACCTAAGTCCTGGGATATCCAGCAGGTTGGTCATCCCTGTCCAATTGATGTCCAGTGTCTGGAAGAAAAGGGCAGAGGACTCAGGATAGATCCCAGGGAGCATGGTCAGGCCTGTCCAGTGGCTTGCAGGCCCCTGTGCTGCTTATCAGTCTTTTTGTCCATGCCCATGGCTACTTCTCTTCCCCTTCCCCAGCCTGTCTCCCAGTCCCCTCAGTGTTTTCTCTTACCGGGCGTTTGATAAAAAACATCGACACAGCCCCCACAATAGGAAGGTCCCCTGTGAGTGGCTCAAGAATCACCCGCAAGACTCCATGTAGCTGGGGCAGGAAGAGAAAAACAAAGCTGTTCCCTAGAAGAGGCTCTGTGTCCTCCACTTCCCTAGCCTTGGTTTCTCCAACCTCACACTCCCCATATCCTATGAAACTAGGGCAAAGGCTGTCTGTAATGAGACCCCTGCCATCTGTCCTACCTGCATGCCCTTGACCCCTGCTTTGCAGAAATACTTCTTTACTTCCACGTCAATCTGCAAGTCACCTACATAGCTGGAAGTTAGTGAGGAAGATAATTAAGGTTAGGACTACACTAAGTGGAGAGCAGGGGCAGCTAAGCAGCCAGGAATGACCAGGACCCCACTGCCAGGGGAGCAGGAAGGTGGTGAGTTACCTGATGTTCATGTCCAGGAGGATCTGATCTTTTCTCTGACTGGGGTGAACCTTGACCCCTATGATGCGTAAGGGCTAAAGAGAGAGGTGGTTTCAAGAGGAGCTTCTCAGCCCCTTGGGATGCCTTTCCAACCCCGTCCATTTCCTTGCACACATACCTTTTCACCCAGTTCCACTCGTGTAAATGTGAATGTCTGCAGATGGGGGTTAGACCCCCGAACAGCTGGGGCCACAGTTTCAGCCAGAAGCTTTTCCATGTACTGACCTAGGAAGGGCCACACCTGGGCCACAATCTGGGATTAAAGGGACATAGTCAGAAAAGAGCCCCTCTTCCCTCTAAAGGCATGTTCTAGCTGGGCATGATGGTGTGCACCTGTTTCCTGAGCCATGCAGCTGAGGCGGAAGGATCATGAATGAGGCCAACTTGGGCTACATACGCAGACCTGGGGCAGGGACATCTACTCCTTCAGAGTCTTCCCTATGGACAGCCCTGGGGACTAAGCTCAAGCTAGAGTGACGAGGGCTGGCATGAGGAATGAACCCTATTGAGGGAAAAAAATAAAAAAATCAATAGTTCTCACCTTGTTTAGCCATTCAGCCTTTTCCACATCTGGGAAGCTAACCTAGACGTAGGAAAGACAGAGACGGTGATGCTTCCTAAGAGGCTGGCAGGATGCACACAGGGGAGATGGAATATGTACATCTGACAGGATTCCTCACACTCAGAGGCTGAGGGGAATGTGTAGAGCTTCCCTCCCTCCCTCCCTCCCTCCCTCCCTCCCTCCCTCCCTCCCTCCCTCCCTCCCTCCCTTTTAAAGCAGAGTTGGAATTTATTAAGAAAAGGTTTTAGGGCCTGGAGAGATAGTTCTGTGGATGAGAGTACCAGCTGCTCTTACAAAGAACCTGTGTTCAGTTCCCAGCACCTAGCTGGCAGCTAACAACCCTTTGCAATTCCAGTTCCAGGGAATCTGATGCCCTCTTCTGGCCTCTGCAGGCACTACATGCACATGGTGCACTTACATACATGCAAGCAACACACTCATAGGCATAACATAAAAATAAATCAAAAAAGTTTTTTAAAGATTTTAGCAGGGCATGGGAGCAGAAGCTTATATTCTCAATACTTGGAAGGTGGAGGTAAGGAGGATCAGGAGTTCAAAGCCAGACTGGGCTACATGAGATTATGTGATTAAAAAAGGAGGGCTGGAGAGAGGGCTCGGCGGTTAAGATCACTGGCTGATCTTGCAGAGGACCTGGGTTCAGTATCCAGTACCCACATGGTGCCTAACACCCACTGGGCACCAGGAACACATGTGGTACACTTATATGCAGGGAAAACACTCATATAAAAATATATATGTGATAAACTATTTTTTAAAAAGAAAAAGGTTTTAATATAGATTTAAGCACAAGCCTCAGGAGTTTCTTCCCTTAGAATCTGGGGACACTGAAGCCTCTTTAATAAGGGGAGCTGACAAGGACAGGCTGCTTAAAGACGCTTCGGATAGCTCTGGAGTGTGATATGACAGCTTCTGTGGCTCCCCTGGATTAGGACTCTCAAGAAGGTGAGGAAGAAAGGGAATCCTTGATAACCTAGGGAGGGGCTAGAAGAGCTACTTAGGCCTTGTGCGCTAGTGCCTACGCAAACCTCAGCTCTCGCTCGCTCCCCCCCCCCTTCCCTCTGTGACTCCTTTTATGGGAAAGGACACCTGTCCTCTGTGTTGAGGGTAGAAGGATTAATTTCCAGACAGGGAGTAGGAGAAACAGTTGCTGCTTGGGGTAACCAAGTCCCATAGAACCATTTCTTCTCTCCAGTCAAGGGCCTGGAAAGTGTGGCTGTGTCTGCCATTCTCTCTCTAACTGGTACCTCTTAGTGGGTAGGAAGGATTTCAGCTACAGCCCATGAGACAGGGCGCAGCAATAAGGGCCTGGGTCAGAGGCAGGCAGGCGAGCTAGCTAGCGCTGCCCACAGTCCGGAAAAGGGTGGGGCCGCCCCGGGGCGCTTGTAGTGCGGGCAGCGGGAACCACAGCAGAGGTGCTAGCCTCTTCCCAGCACCCTCCCTCGGCCCAGCAGCTGCCTCGGCTGCAGACTGGAGGGCGACGCGGCGGGTCTTTTCCAGGTGCTAGGACTCAGCTAGACAAAGCCGCAGAGCTAGGTCCCAGCGGGTACCTGGGTCAGGGCAGGAAACGGGAGACCCTTAAGAAGGTAAAAAGCCCTGAAGAAGGGGCTGGGAAAGGCGGGGGACCCCCTGAGCCCTCCCGGGGACCGCGATCCCCAGGCGGAGCAGAAGTCAGGGGAGCGTCCTCCACGCTGGGCTGGAAGGGGAGGCTGGTCTGGGAGCGGCCCCTCAGGCTGCTGTAGTCCGGGGAGGCAGAGGAAGAAGTCCCGATTCTTTGCAGGATCCGCTCTGCGGTAAGGGTGGGTGGGGAGAGCCGGTAGCCGCTCCGAGTGGCGCGTCCCTCGGAGGCCAAAGTCGGGGGGCCACGGTCTCAGGAGGGGAGCTGACTTGAGGGGTGCTGAGCCGGGGCTGTGCTGCGCTGAAGTGGCTAACTCACCCAGGCAGGTAGCTCTCGGTGGCTCATGTAAAGCGTTTTGGCCGTGATCCGCTCCTCGTCATCCAGGAGCTGCCGAGCCGCCCGCAGGCTCCGTTCTTTCTGGTCTCGCACCCGGCGCCAGCCCAGGTAGAGGGCGAGGCCGAAGAGCACGAAGCCCACGCTGAGACCCGCGGCCCCGGCCAGGTACACCGGCACCAGCACCAACAAGCGCCGCCCGAAGGAAGTCAGCACCGCCAGCGCCTCGCTCGCCGCACTGGGGCCAGCAGGTGGGACCCCGGGACCCAGGTCCGGCTTCGGGGCGCCGGTGGGCGGCTGCCCAGAGGAGTCCGCGGGAGCAGGGGGCTGCTCCGCCGGGCTGGAGTCCTCCTCTGGAGAGCGCTCCATGGGGCCGCCTCGGAGTGGGGCCGCCCCGGAGAGGACCCGCCCGACCCGGAGACCAGCTGGAGGCGGCTCAGGCTGTGGTCCAGCTCCCCTAATATACCGGGATCCCCCTGGGACCTCAAGCCACGCCTCGCTCCTGACCGTTCGGGTTGGTTCGCGCCGCGTAGACTGAGGTGGAGTCCAAAGGTCCGCCCCTCTTCTGCGGAGACGCGTGCGGACAGGGGACCGTAGGATCTCCCTGATTGGACCAGAGAGTCAAGATAGGCGGTCTGGGATGGCGGGAAAAAGAGGAAAGAAACTAAAAGGCAGTACCTGATTGGTCACCAAGAGAAGAAGGCGTGGTTTACCACTTAAAGAGGCGGGACCAAATGCTACTCCCACGTGGGATTGGCGCGCCTGTGGAGTGACGTCATGCACAGTTCAATTACTGAGTTCTAGAGTGAGCTGGATTTGCGAAGTTGAGGGGTTGCGGATGGTTAGGTTCCTTTAACCTTTTCAGACGCTTTGGCAGAATTTTGTCTGGTTCTTATATGTTCTTTGTCAACTTTCCCTAAGTTTTGAGACTCTAAGCACGTTTTTTATTTTTCAGTCTTTTTCCCCCTGACTGCCCTTAGAGAAGGAAAGAAAATGACCCTATTTGGAATGAAAGCATTCGATGACCGACCCTGTGACAATCCGATCTCCAGTCCCTCACCTTGTTTGTGAAGAGTAACGACTGACTCTAGAGAAAACTGCAGAATGAGAATTAAAGTTTGAATACTTCTGCCTTTAAGGAAGGAGGGAGGGAAAAGCAGAAGTGTAAATAAGAAGTGTGGTTTTGTTTCTTTTCAGAAATCTCCAAGAGTTAGTCATCGCTTTCATAGAGGGTGAACTCAGAGAGAGCGGACTAAATTGACTCCAAAAATGGAGGAAGGTTCAACTGTAGCAACAATTACTACATTTTCCAATAATTTACTGACACAGGAACTTCTAGGACACTAAAATGAATTCAGCCAGGCAGGAGAGCACACCCCGCATTTGAGAGGCCAAAGCAGGCCAGCTTAGGCTACATGGTGAGTTCTAGGCCAGCCTGAAATGCTTATTGGAAACCAAAGAAAGGAGGACAAATAGGAAGAAGCTCTGTGGGTAAATGCACTTGCTACAAAAGCCCGATTAGCTGAATTCAGAACCCCTGAAAATGTCAGACACAGTCAAGCATGTGTCATCTCATCCAACCCCTATGGGAAATTAGAGGTAGAGATGGGGGAATCTCCAGAGTTCCAGAGCTAGTTAGCCTGGTTTTCACAATATCAAAGAAATCCTGTCTCAAGGTAGAAATGTCAGGACTGACATCTGAAGGTTGTCTTCTGACCTCCGCACATGTGCTCCCTGATCCCCTGTTTATATATATATAAAACGATCTCCTGGAACTCACTATGTAGACCAGGCTAGCCTTGAACTCACAGAGATCCACCTGCCTCTGCCTCCTGAGTGCTGCAATTAAAGGCATGTGCCACCACACCCGGCCTAGGTAGTATATTTTATAACACCATTTGTTCTTCATTGTCATTTGGGGTGAGACCCTGGAGTCACAAGGAATTAGGCTCTGTTTGCATAAAGCATCACAAGTCACTAGGTAGGCCTTAGTCAGGATCTGATTGTTAAGATAGTAGAAGATTTTGCTTATTTATTTTAGCTTTTAAAAATATTTTATTATTATTTTATGTATACAAGGGTATTGCTTGCACCTATGTTGTGCCATCCCACAGAGGTCAGAAGAGGATGCTTGATCTCCTGTAACTGAAGTTACTGACAGTTGTTAGCTGCCATGTGGGTGCATGTGCACCTGGCATGTGGAGATGAAAGGACAGCTTGCAGGAATTCTTTCTTTCCATCACGTGTCATGTGGGCCTCTGGAATCAAACCTAAATTACCAGACTTGGCTGCAAACTTTTAGCTGCTGAGCCATCTCATTAGGCCTGTGTTTTTAATTTTGGCTATTTTCTTTTGGTCTTTTTAAAGTCTGTACCTCCCCCTGACTAGATCAGTACGGTCAAATCATTGAGGAACTGAGGCAGGGGCTGGATGGGGCGACTGTTTGCATTGCTAATCTGCCAAGGGGTCATAGACATAAAAGGTTTGAACTACATTTGGGGAAGGGGATAGTGATCACAGGCAGGGGATTGAAGGCCAGGCTGTGCCATCCTTCTCTCAGAGTTTGAGGAGTCCTCAGTGGTAGAAACAGGTGTGGATGTTGATGGTAACGTGTGATTTCCCTGAAACAGTACCATGTTCCATCTGTGAACCAGCACTGGGATCTGGCAGTAGAGAGCAGTGTTCAAATTTGGCGAGGTTCTATAGCAAGCTCTGGAATTTGTAAGAGAAGTGCCTCCTACTTGTTCACCTTGTTGTCTGAGGTCTTCAAGTTGAGATTCAAAGACCTAGTAAGATTTATTTTATTTTATGTGTATGAATATTCTGCCTGCACGTATGTAGGTGCACCAGGTGCATACAGTGCCCATGGAGGTCAGAAGACAGCATTGAATTCCCTGGAATTGGAGTTAAAGGTGGTTGTGAGTCACCCAAAGTGGATGCTGGTAACTGAATGCTGGTCCTCTGCAAGAGCAGCCAGTGCCCTAACTGTTGAGCCATGTCTCCAGCCCCAAAGACCTAGTAAGATTTTTACATTGGCTAAAGATGGATAATTGAATGACTGTCTTTGTAAGACTTTAGAGTATCAGGTTGCCCAGCATGGCAGTTATGGGTGCAACTGCCCTTTCAGAAGACTCATTCAGTTCCCAGCACCCACACAGCCGCTTACAACCCTCTGTAACTCCAGTACCAGGGGATTTGTTGTCCTCTTCTGGCCTCCATGAGCATTGCATACATGAGGTACACCTACATGCCCGCAAAACACTATAAAACATTAAAACAAATAAATAATTTTAAAGTATAAAAGCTGGGTGGCTAGAGAGATCCTTTAATGGTTAAGAGCACTAGGAGCTGGAGAGATGGCTCAGTGATTAAGAGCACTGGCTGTTCTTGCAGAAGATCCAGGTTTGAATCCCAGCACCCACATACGCAGCTAAAAACTGTCAGTAATTCCAGTTCTAGGGAATCCCACACCCTCTTCTGACCTCCTTGGCATTGCATGGCATGGGTGCACTTACATACATGCAGGCAATACATGCATACATGTAAAACAAAAATAATAAATAAAATATTTTTTTAAAAAAGCACTGGCTGCTCTTGCAGAGGACTGGGGTCCATGGGCTAACAACTCTCCATAACTCCAGTTCCAGGAGAATCCACTGCCCTCTTCTGACTTCTGCAGGCATTGCACAACACAGGTGCACTTACATACGTGAAAGCAATACATGCATACACATAAAATAAAAATAATAAATATTTTAAAAAATCAAGTATGAAAGCTGGGTGTGGTGGTGGACACCTTTAATCTTAGCACTTAGAATGCAGAGGGAGGCAATCTTTGTGAAATCCAGGCCAGCTTGGTCTACATAAAGAGTTCCAGGCTAGCTGCGGCTACAGGGAGAGACTGTCATCAGGTCCCCCAACTGAACCAGAACAGGATGAGAATCTTAGTTGGAGGTTGGTAGAATTTTATTTTGTAATATTTTAATTATTTTAGTTACATTTTCCTATTGGGTTTTTAAGATTATGTAGGTGGCCAAAAATTAAACTGTTTCTGTTATGGTCCATTGAGGTTCCTCAGGGGTTACCTTTGGGGTCTTGGGAGGATCCTTTTGACTCCTTTCGTTTTCCTCTACTAATTGTGGGATCTGTGGCGACAGGTCAGATTGTTGATCATGTGGCTTTCCTTTGGCGCACTGAGGACATTCCTTCTGTGATGACCCTCCTCTGTGCAGAATGCGTGCTGGCTGGAGTCCGATCTCTGATGTCTTCATGGCCTCTCTGATCAAGATGACAGGGAAAACCTGGGGATATAACTCTGGATATATAGAGCTCTTTCAATCACAAGAGTGATTGTGCAGCATGCATGAAGCCCTGGGTTCCATCCCTAGCATCACATAAAAGCAGGTGTGGTGGCACAGGCCTGTAATCTGAGCACTCAGGACGTATAAACAGGAGAATGAGAAGTTCAAGGTCATCCTCAGCTACATAGTAAGTACAAGACCGGCCTGGTCTACCTGAATCCCTACCTCAAAGAAAATGAATTAATAAATAGATTTTAAAAGATGGCAGGTGACTGTAGGCTGTGTGACACTTTTAGCATGTTCATCATCCCTGGTCCTCTAGGACCTAGCTGACCCAGGGACAAGGGTCGAAGTGTTGGCAGGATTGAGGGAGAGGGGTTGAGAAGGAATGAGCTTAAAGGAGCTCTAATGAAATATAGCTGGAGGCAAAGCCAGATAAAAATTATCAGCTAAGATTCAATCTTTCCCCAGTAGTCAGCCGTACTTCTGCTGCAATCAGGCAGAATAATAACACATATACTGCACTAGAAAGTAATCTTATGATTTACTTTCATTTCTCTATTTCCCTGGGCCTAGCAGTATCCAGACTGCTTCATTCAGCTTGCAGAACTGTGTAAGGAACAGTTTTGTATCTCCTGCCTATGCTCTCCATCTTCCCAGAAGAAAGCTGACAGGAAAAGGAAACAAAGAGGTTGTAAAGGAGATGGATGGTCTGACTGCCCACGCCACGGTTGCAAAAGGATGCACTGCCTTCCAGGGCCCTCTATAAACAGAAACTCAAAGCACTGAGCCACGGCGGAGGCGCCCAGGTCTGAAGAATAGACAGGGTGACCTCTGGAGTCTCTTTTCTCAGCTCCTCCTTTCCTCGATCTTTCCACATCATTATATTCTCTTATTTAAGAGGCAAGCAAAACATTTTCAGAAAGGTGCTGTCACAGCTGGGACCTAGGAACCACAGGATCTCCTGCAATGCGGTTAACAGCACAAACCAGCAGAGTGGGTCTCAACCCATTGACAGACTTGCTCCTCAGGTGCCACCTGGTGGTAGTAAGCAGTAAATGGGCCATTTGTTAGAGGAAGTGTCTTAGAGGGTAGGTAGGGCGACGTTTGAGCTTGTACTCGTGGTCATATTTGTAAACTATAATTGCCTCTTATGGAAAGCAGAGGGTCAGATGTGGTATTCTGCTCAGGAAAATGGAAGGAGCAACAAGATTTGAGGAAACACTCATCTGTATTTTCTTCAAAAGTTACTATCCCATTGTTTGATGTCTCTCTCAGAACTTTAGTATACCAAATCTGCAGTTGGACCACCTAATAGAATCCTGGGCCCATCCCTTAGTAACTGCAAAACTGTAAGCAGAATACCAATATATGTTTTGTTTAGTTTTTAGTTTTAGTTTGCTTTAGTTGGTTTTGTTTGGGCAGAGTTTTCTGTAGCCCAGGGTAACCTGGAACTTGCTCTGCAGCCAAGACTATTTCTTAAACTCCCGATCCTCCTGCCTCGATCTTACAGGTGTGAGCCACCAGGCCAAGCTAATTTTAAAAGACATTTATTTTTAAAATTTATATTTATGGTGTGTTTGTGTGTATACCCATGTTAGTGTGGGTGCTTGTGGAGGCCAGAAGACAGCATCTGATCTCCTAGAGCTGGAGTTACAAGAGGTTGTAAGCTACCTAAAGTGGGTGTTAGGAAATGAATTCTGGTCCCTTGGAAGAGCACCAAGTGTTCTTAAGCACTGAGCCATCTTTCCTGCCCCCAGCCCCAGCTACTTTTTCAGCTTGCTTTTTTCTCTTCAAAATGAGTATAATAGCTGGGCTTGGTGGTACACATCTGTAATCTCAGCACTTGAGAGACAGAGGCAAGAGGACTGCTAGAAATTTGAGGCCAGGCTAGTGCACATAGCAAGTTCCAGGCAGGCCAGGGCTACATAAGGAGACCCTGTCTCAACAATTCAAAATAAGCAGGACATGGTCAGGACATGGTGGCACACACCTTTAAATCTTAGGACTTGGGAGGTAGAGGCAGGCAGAGCTCCATGAGTTCAAGGCCAGTCTGATTTATAGAGTGAGTTCCAGACCAATCGGGACACACAGAGAAACCCTATCTCAAAAAAAAAGAAAACAAAAAACAACAACAAAAACCAAAAAAAAAAAAAAAAAAAAAAAACAAATAACAAAGGAAGAAAATTGGTGCTGGAGAGATGGCTCAGAGGTTAAGAGCACTGGCTGGTCTTCCAGAGGATCTGGGTTCAGTTCTCAGCAAGCAAATAGTGGCTAATCACCATCCAGCTAACAACCACCTGGAACTCTAGTTCCCAGGGACCCAACACTTTCTTCTGACCTCCATGAGCATTTCATGACATAGGTGCACTTACATACACACAAGCAAAACCATATATTAAAATAAATAAATATTTTTTTTAGATTGAAACAAGCCTTCTCTTCTGGTTCTAGGTGCTTCAGGGAGCCATGGTTATCATGTAGAAGTGGCCAAATCCAAGAGTCCATCCTGAAAAATCACAAAAACACATCAAGAAATCTCAGTGACAAAGATATAAATCTCTTAAGGGAGTTAGCCCCAAGCTCTCAAAGAACACGTGCTTTGCCAAGAAGCATAAGAATAGTCTGGGGAAGATGCAAACAGTGGGCAGGTAGTGAGTGCACTTCAGAGTCCGACTCCTGGCTACACGTCTGGCGGATGCAGGCTCTGCCAACCAAAAGCCAAAGTTCAAAGCAAGTCCAAGGCTGCAGATCTGACTCGGGCCCAGGTTTTAGCTCCTGACAAGGCCCAATTCCAGATCTGACTCCCAAAGGTGCCCAGGCCCCTAACTGCCAATGCGAAGACAGATGGACCAGTGAGGACCTGCCCCCCTACACACACACATACAGAGACACACAGACACACACAGACACAGACACACACACACACACACTGTTAGCAGATGGCTGGTGTCCTGTGCTGTTTCTACAAATAAACTTGAGGCATGATCTGTTAAAAAAACAAACAGAATGAGCAGAGCAGCTGCACGTCAGTGAAGTACTATAGTGAAGCACCAGGCACTGAGCCACCCTTGTATGACACTAGATCAACATTAACTGTCACTCTATAACTCCATGTTTATTTCATGTGCAACAACACAGACCTTCCTGCATGCGCAGCCCCAAACCCATCCAGTTTTTTCTCTTCTCAGTACAGAATTGAATCCAGAGCTTTGTGTATAAGATACTTGCACATCTTTTGTGTTTGCAGCCTGTGAGGGGACAGGCTCAGGGAGTCGTTTCCAGACTGTGGACTCAAGCAACATTGATGGGTTTGTGAACTGCACCAAGAGCCTGGGCAACCTGGACTTCCTTATCACCGGCCTCGAGGGGTTAGAGATTCTGCCTTCCCACCCTACACCCCAGCCCACCCACCACACAATTCACTTCACTGCCTAAATCTCCCCTACATGCTGCTGACTAGAAATGTGTCATGAAGTCTTAGGGGGTCAAAGGACCCGAGAGAAGGCTCACCTCCACTTCCCACCCCCAGGACACCCTCAGGCACCCCAGTATACCCAGGAATGACAGGGACAGTGTCTTCAAGTTTTCTAGAAGGTCTTCTGTACATTTAGATAACAAAATATGCCTCTCCATAATTTCTAGCTGTTTCCCCTAATTCTGCTCCTTGGAACAGTGAAGAGCAAAGGGACTTTGATCCCTAGACAGCATTTAAGTTGGTGGTGAGGAGGGGGCTATGGTCACATCCTTTTTTTCTTAAAAAAAAAAAAAAGATTTTATTGGGGCAGGAGAGATGGCTCAGAGGTTAAGAGCACTGATTGCTCTTGCAGAAGACCAGGACCCGGAGGACCTGGATTCAGTTCCCACCACCCACATGGTGGTTAACAACCGTCTATAACTCTAGTTCCAGGGGATGCAATGCCCTTTTTTGTTCCCCATGGGCACTGCACAACATGGATGTACTTACATACATTGCAGACAATACACTCATACACATACAAATTTTTTTTTTTAATTTTCAAGATTTACTTTTATTTATGTGTATCATGTTTTGCCTGAATGTATGTAACTGCACCACATGTGTGCCTGGTGCCCTGGAGGCCAGAAGAAAGGTGTCAGATTCCCTGATAGAAGTTAAAGATAGATGTTAGCTACTATGTGGGTGCTGGGAACTGAACTCAGGTCCTCCAGAAAAGCAGTAAGTGTTCTTAACTGCTGAGCCATCTCTCCAGACCCCCACTTTTTCCTTTAATTTTTTTTTTGAGACAGGATCTCACTATGTAGGCTCACTGTGTAGACCAAGCTAGTCTCTAACTCATAGAGATCTGCACGCCCCTACCTCCTGAGCATGGGGGTTCAAGGCATGTGCCACCACACTGGGACCCTATACTGTTTTTTATTTTTTATTTTGAGACATATTGTTCAGGCTGACCTCCAATTTGGCAGTTCTCCTGCCTCAACCTCCTGAGTAACTCAGATTACATGTGTACACTACAAAGACTGGCTAGGTAACCTTCTTTCAAACACCTAAAGGCATCGGTTGGATTTCCCTTCACCTTCTCTTACAGATCAGTTGGTGATTGTTCAGTTAGTTTGGCTATTTTCACCTACCCTTCTAGTTTGTCAGTGATCTTTAAAAACCTACATACCTACATTTAGGGAACTGAGAGATGGCTCAGTAGTTGAGCATTTACGGCACAACCGTGAGGACCAGAGGTCAGATCACACAGCGTCTACATAAAAAGCTTGGTGCCTGCACACACTTGTTACCCAGCTCTAAGGGGGACAGAGAGAGGAGACTCAGTGGGGCTTGCTAGCTTACAGCCTAACCACAAAAATGTGAGCCCCAGGTTCAGGGAAAGACCCTGCTTCAAAAGAATAGGCAGAGGATAGAGGACGATGACCTCTTCTGGCCTGAGTTAGAGAAGGACACCTGATACCCTATTCTGTCCTCCATGTGTGTGCATCAGTGTGCACATACAAGTGCACATACACTTACACAGACATAAAAAGTAAGTGAAGAAATATCTTTCACTTTTATTTCCAATTATGTGCCTCTATGTGTGTATGTGCATGTGAGTGCAGGTGCTCACAGAGGTCAGAGTGTGTCAGAGGGAGCTGAAGTTATAGGCAGTTGTGAGTACCCAATTTTAAGTGCTGGGAACTAAACTTGCGTCTTCTGCAAGAGCAACAAGCACTCTTAAGTGCTGAGCCATCTTTCTAGTACTAATAAATGTTTTTTTAAAATATTGAAGTTCTATTTAGAGGGTCTGGAGAGATGGCTCCGTGGTTAAAAACATTTGCTGCTCTTGCAGAGGACCTGGGTTTGGTTTCCAGAACATTATAGCTTATAACCAGTTCTGGGTGACTCTGACGCCCTCTTCTGATCTCTGTGGGCATTACACACAGTGTGACACACTTACATACATGTAAACAAAATACTTACACACATAAAAATAAATAAATGAAAATTTAAAACAGATTAATTTTAAGCCAAGCATGGTGACACGCATTTAATACCAGCACTCAGGAGGCAACTTGAACGTGTTGTTCTCTGATTTCCACACGCACATTGTGGCACCCATACCCACACTCACATGTACACAAGTGCAAACTAGGTTATGTTTAGGGGCCAATGAAATGGCTCAGTGGGTAAAAGTGCTGGCTACCAAGACTTTAACAATTCCCAGCACCTGCAATGGTAGAAAGTGAGAACTGACTCCCATAAGTTGTCCTCTGGCATGACATTGTGGCATGCACTTTCCCAGGCATGTGCATACTCACATATATACACACATACGCATACAAATAAATGCAAAAAACTTTTAATTATGCTTAGTAAAAATTGAAAAAGAGGGCCTGGAGAGATGGCTCAGTCGTTAAGAGCACTTGTCACTTTCAGAGGACCAGAGCTAGGTTCTGGCACCCACGTCCAGCAGCTCACAGGAGATCTGAGATCTGACTACCTCTTCTGGGCTTCGTACACCCACATACACACATAAATAAATAATAAATATTTTGTGTAAGAAGAGAAAAAGAAAAAAATACATTTAGGAGAAAGCGCATAGGCTTGGTTCCACTTGGGCAAAATATAAACCTGCTTTATTTACAACCCATGGCTAAGGCTCTGCTACCCTCATGAGGCTCCTAGAAAGACACTGAGAGCATAACACATTCTGATAAATATTTATGAATTGAGGGCTAATATTTTCTTTTATTAATTTACAGTGCTGGGGATCCAATCAGGACCTTGAACATGCTAGGCAAATCCTCTATCACTGAGCTACATACAGTCTTTGCCCCAGATTTTAATTCTTGAGAGTCAGTTGGAAGTTCCACGTTGTTGTCATGGGAATTATTGCTTATGTAAAACTCCACATACTAAAGACAAGCCCAAGAATTTATTATTATATACGATGAGTATTAGTATTGTTTGCTCGTTGAGACAGGGTCTGACTATATATTCCTGGCTTGCCTGGAACTGACAATGTAGATCAGGTTGCCCTCAAATTCACTGAGATCCACCTGTCTCTTCCTTCCAGAGTGCTGGGATTAAAGGCAAGAGCCACCACACCACACCCAGTCTATTTTATTATTTTTAATTATGAATATGCATGTGAGTGCAGGTACCTATGGAGCTAGAGGCATCAGATCCTTCTAGAGCAGGAGTTACTGACAGTTATGAGCCACATGACATAAGTACTGGGAACTGAACTTAGGTCCTCTGGAAGTACAGTATGTTCTCTTAACCACTGAACTACGTATCTCCAGCCCTAAGGCTTTATCCTTAGGCTGTACTGTAGAATGCTGTCCTTTGAGCATAAGGGCCACTACTGTCTTAATCAGAGCAGCTGTGAGAACCTTGAAAGAGTTCCTCAATAACATCTCTGCCTTTGAAGTTGTTTCATAGAAGGTGGGGAGGGTCTTTGGCCCTACACTGGATGCCATCCACTCGCTTCCTGTGTCATGTCCCCGTCTCCCTCAGTAATTCTGCCCCAGCTACACATGGTGGAGATGCTTGAGTATGTAGAGGATGGAATATTAGCTGAAGCAAGAGCTCCAGCTATGCTGCTATGGGAAAATCGACATCCGTGATGGGGTGAGGCTTTGGGGTGCTGTGACTGTTTGGGGGCACCCATAGTTCTATGAATAAGCCCAATGGCCTCATTAGTTCATCAAGCTAGACTTGGGTGGTATAACATTTTGACCTGCTGTTGGGTACCTCAGCTGGGGTCTTTTAGTTTGCCTTCAATTGTTATGACAAAACACTCTGACCAAAGCCAACTTGGGGAGGAAAGGGTTTATTTTATTTCACGTCTCCAGTGGTCACAGTTCATCTCGGAGGGAGTCCAAGGTAGGAGCCTAGAGGCAGGAGCTGGAGCTCAGGCCATGGAGGAATGCTGCTTACTGGCTTGCTCCCTTGGTCCACGATCAGCCTGCTTTCTTATACAATACAGAGCAACCTGCCCAGGGGTGGCACCACCCACAGTGGGCTGGGCCCTCCCACATCACTCAGCAATCAAGAAAATACCCCACAGACATGGCCACCGACTAGTTCGGAGGAAGCGATTTCCCAACTAAGGCTCCCTCAACCCAGGTGTTGTCAAGTTGACAACTAAAGCCATCCCGCACACTGGGGTGAATAGAGTTTGTTCACACCTCCCCAGGAAAAGTTCATCCAAGTGGGATTTCTTGAATTTGTTTGTTTGTTTTTTTGACAGGGTCTCTTGTAGCCCTGGCTGGGTTCAAACTTGCTGAATATCCAAGGCTGACCTTAAACTCTTGATCCTCCTGCCTCTGCTTCTGCTTCTGCAGTACTTGGACTATTGGCATCGGCCACCATACCTATACACAAACACACACATATGTATATATATTTTAAAATTGTATTTTGTGAGTGGGGGTGCACCCATGCTATGGCACATGTGTAGAGGTCAGAGGACAACTTGTAGGAATCGGTTCTCTCCTTCTAGCAGGTAAATCATGGGGTTGAACTCAGGTCATCAGGTTGGTAGCAAGGGTTCTTAACCTGAGACAGCTATGTGTATTTAATTTTTATTATTTTATGCATACTAGTGTTTTGCCTGCATGTATGTGTGTCATGCGTGTGCTCGGTGGCCACACACATGTGGAGGTCTAAGAACAACTCCTGAGAGTTGGTTTTTCCCTTCCACCATGTGGGTGTCAGGGATTGAACTCCAGTTGCCAGGCAGCAAGTCCCTTTACCCACGGAACCATTTTGTCAGCCTTTTTTTTTTAAGACAGGATCTCAGGTAGTCCAGACTTGCCTCAAACTTAGCAAGTAGGCAAGGATTATCTCGAACTTCTGATCATCTGCCTTCCCTTCTGAGTGCCAGGATTACAGGTGTGTACACCATGCCCAGGTTATATAGTGTTGGTGATCAAATCCAGGATTTTCTCTATGCTAGACAAGCACTCTTCCAATTGAGCCGTATATCTGTAGCCCTTATTTGTTTTTTAGACCAAGTCTTATGTAGCTCAAGCTGGCCTCAGACTTGCTATGTTGCTGAAACTGGCCTTAACTCTTTTTGTTTTTTGAGACAGAGTCATACTATACAGTCCCATCTGACCTGGAACCTGATATATAGACCAGGCTGCCTTCAATGTCATAGAGATCTGTCTGCCTCTGCCTCCTGAGTGCTGGGATTAAAGGTGTGCATCATGACACTGGACATTGAACTCTTTTTATTTTTTTTAACAATTTTTAAGCATTTTATACATCTTAATCATATTCAGACCCTTCTCCTATCTGTACCTCTACAGCCCGGCCGGATTTCATGCACTCTGTCATATATGTTAAGGCCGATTGAGAAGTTTGTGTCCCCAGATGTCCCTAGGTGTGAGTTCACCCACTGGAGCCTGGTCAGCCTGTCTAGCATCACTCCTTCACCCAGCAGTGATCAGCTGCCAACAAGTTCCTCAGCTAAGGTTGGGGCCTTTCACCCATTTCCTCAGTTTTATTAAACGTGTAGCCCAGGCTGACCTCAAATTCATGATCCTCCTGCCCCTTCAGCATATCCTACTGGCATGAATCACTGCAACTGGCTCTAACTCTTGAAAATGTTTTTCTTTTTTGTTTTATACGTATGAATGTTTTGCTTGCACGTAAGTGCACTGGTGTCATTTAACCCCAGAGGCCAGGAGAGGACCCTGGGTCCTCTGGGACTGGAGTTCAGTATAATTGTTGGCCACCATGTGGGTGCTGGGAATGGAACCTGTGTCCTCTGGAAGAGCGGCCAGTGCCCTTAATCACTGAGCTAACTCTCCAGCCCTGGCCTTGAACTCTTGATCCTCCTGCCTCCACCTTTCAAGTGTGTGCTTATAGGTGTGTGCATCATGATGCTTAGAAGATGCAGTGTTTTAATCAATCCAAATCATGGACATTTTGATATTTATTTAGTAGTTCCTTTAATCCAGAGGTCTCACCCATGCTAATCAAGCACACTACCTCTGAACTTGACCCCTAGTCCTTAAATAGGAGATATATATATATATATATATATAATATTTTTTGTGAGAACAAAAAACTTTATTAGAGCAGATGAATACCTCCTGTGGGCTTTATAATTTTAATTTTCTCTCACTTTTCTTTTAAAATTATTTTTATATTTTATTCTTTTTTATGATTTATTTTTATTTGTACAAGTGTTTTGATTGATGGTGTTTGCTGGTACAAATACAGAGCTGGCAAAGGCCAGAAGAAGATGACAGAACCTCCATATGGTGCTGGGTATTGAATGAACCCAGGTCCTCTGGAAGGACAGCAAGTGCTCTTAAACCCCTGGCAACCTCTCCAGTCCCACTTTTTATTTGAAAAAAAATTTTTTATGTGTATGAGTGTATTGCCTACATGTAAGTACACCTCTGTGTGCAATGCCCATAGAGAGCATAAGAGGCCATTGGATACCCAGGAACTGGAGTTATGGATAGTTGTCAGCTCCCACGTGGATGCTGGGAACCACACCCGGGTCCTCTGGAAGAACAACCTGTGCTCTTAACCACTGAGCCCTCTCCAGCCCCTCATTTTTAATTAAAAAATATTTTTTATGTGTGTGAGCCTGAATGAGTTATATGTGTACTGTGTGCATGCAGGAGCCTTAAGAAACCAGAAAATGATGTCAGATCTCCTGGAACTGGAGTTACAAGCAGTTGTGAGCATCCATGTGGGTGCAGGGAACTGAGCCTGGGTCCTCTGCAAGATCAGTAGGAGCTCTTAACCACTGAGCCATCTCTCCAGCCCTGTATTTTTCATTTAAAAAAGTTAAAAATTTCACTTTGTGTGTATGACTGTTTTGTCTGCATGTATGTGCACACAGTGCCCACGGAGGCCAGAGAAGTGCATCAAATCCCCTGAACTAGAGCTATGGATGGCTATTAGCCACCATGTGGGTGCTTGGAAACAAAGCCAGGTCCTCTGCAAGAGAAGCCAGTGCTTTTAATCTTGGTGCCATCTCCAGCAGCCCCCACCCCTGCAGAAGTTCTAACACTTTGCACTCAGATACCCCTGATTTCCAATGGTGTGCTCTGCCCTCCACTGCAATGAACTTTAAGCCCAACTTGCCAACTATAGATGTTCCTGATTATCTTTAATTGCAGTGCATTATACAAGCCATCTAGTATGAACAGTTGCCAAGTTCACTCATTTTAGACACTTTGCATAAAATTAATGAAGGTAGGATTTGAGAATTCATTTTGGGATCTGTAATCAAATTCCTCTAATTGCTCATAAACCATCTCCTTTAATATCCATAATTATGCCAAAAAGCACATTATCAAGCTGTTTCTAAAACCCATAAGCAACATTTACTCTGCCCCCTCTTTTTCTTTTGAGACAGGGTCTCCCTGTAGTGCCAGCTGGCCTGGAAGCCCCTATGTAGACCAGGTGGGCCTCAAACTTACAAAAGATCTGTCTGCCTCTGCCTCCCAAGTCCTGGGATTAAAGCTGTGTGCCACTTCATCTAGCACATTTATCCACTTAAGAAAAAATTATTTTGTGTGTATGTGTGTAGGTATGTGCTCACAATGGCTCCAGATCAGGGGACCACACTGGTCCTCTCCTACCATGTGGGACTCAGGTCATTAGACTTGGTGGCAGTACCTTTTACTTGCTGAGCCATTTCACAGGCCCAATTTACCCACTTTTTAATTAATATTTTTGGTGGGGGGAAGAGTCTGTGTAGCCCTGGTTGAAATGCAACACACAAAGTAGACCAGACTGGAACTTAGAGAGATCCACCTGCTTCTGCCCCATAAGTGCTGGGACTAAAGGTGTGTACCGATGAGCCCAGTCCAATTTACCATTTTTTAGCTTTATTGCTTTCTTGTTTTTTGAGATGGGAATCTCCCTGTGTTGCTCACACTGGTCTCCAAGTCCTGGGCTCAAGTGTTCTGCTCACTCCAGCCTCCCAAGTAACTGGAACTATAGGCATGCAACAGCTCCCATTTTGTTTTACTGTTGTATGAATTCCTTTTCAGTGTTGGTCATGTACCTGGTGCCCCAATCTCTAATCCCAGGTATGATCAACCTGAATGACCAACCAGAAAAAGAGAACAAAGAGAAAACTAGAGCTACGAGGAGAGCAAACAGCCCAGTGTCACTTTCTAACCAGGTCCACTGCTCCTTTAGACACCTGAATTATTTCTCCTACACTAGCCATAAACTGAGGAAGAACAAAAGCCCGTGACTGGCTTAAAAACTCTGGGACTACTTAGACACAAGGAAAGAGTGTTCCCTGAGGTCTGTGTTCCCAGAATTTCCCTTTCCTAGTCCTCCTCCCCCTGACCTTTTTTTTTTTTGAGAATAGAGCTCACGAAGCCTAGGCTGGCCTCAAACTTATTATGTAGTTGAGGTTAACCTGGATTGACCTTCTGATCCTCTTGCCCCCACCACCACCTCCCAAGTACTGGGATTGCAGGTGTACCACCACATCTCACATCTGCCTTTTCCTAGCACTTAAGCCTGGAAGGCTTAAGGCATTGGCCCTGAAGAACAGTTGGCACAGGACATAAGACTGTCATCAACGTCTGGGAGAGGCAGCACCACCTGGTCTGCTGTTGAATAAGGAAGTATCTGTCAACTACATAACACCCCATCCTCATTTCTCAGCTCATACACGCTCCTTACTACCTGCCCCCCTAAATGACCCTAAGAGCCCTGGTTACTAAGGCAACCTGGGAACAGCACATGCAGACAGAGACCAGAAACAGATGGGACTATTTTTAAACTAGACTAGGTGGCTCCAATTCATTTATCCCACAAAGTGCCTTCCCCAAAGCCCCAAATGATCATTTCAGGTCTCTACCCTTCATCCCTGGCATCCATCCCACTCACCCACGCTTCATGAGAGGAGGTCTTTACTCTACTGTTGGCATGAGATCGAATTTATGTTCCCATTTTCCACAAAGAACGTCTAAGCAAGTTTTCACTTTCTTCATTTGTAAAAAATAATGATTTTTTTATTTCTTTGGAAAGTAGTGGGCCCTGCCCTACAGATTTCCAGGCCCAGCTAGGTAAGTGAATGCTCCCCTAGTCTTTGGGTTGGAGTACTATGGTCCCGGCCTTCCCAGGAGCCCAGGAGCAATTCCTGTTTTATCCAGTCCAACTGGGCCCCCAATCATCTGAAGGCTCACATAAAGCCCTCTCTCCTGACCACCCACTTCCCAATCTTTCCTGGCTCTCCCTCTGGTAGGGTATCTTTTTCCTCCCGAATCAGTGCAGTGCTCAAACCTGTACTATTCACAAGTGAGGACAAGACCAAGGATGGCCCCATCTTCCCATAAGAGTGCACAGCCCCTTAGTCTTCCTTTCTGCTGGCTTCAGTCTGACCTCTCATGCAAGCTCCCACTTGAGTGAGGCCTGATGGAAGAACAAGAGGACTCTATCAAAAGGGAGGTGAGAGAACACACCAGCCCAACCCGCCTCAGGAAAAGCTCCTAGGAAGTGTATTTCTTAAAGTCTCTTGTCTCACTCTTGAACGGGCCCTTCAGACAGAGTCTCGGAGGGCTAGGCAAGTGGGGAAGGGGGTCCCTTGTTCCCAGCCCCGAGTATCCCAGGGGAGTATCCATTAGCTCGTCAGTGCGGCATGGCCGTGATGCGCATGCTCTGAGAAGCAATGGGGTAAGTCACCATGGGAGTGGTAGTGTGGCTCATTGTGATTCCTGCCAAGGGCTGGGCCATCGACACAGCCACAGGAGCCACAGGAGCCACAGACACAGCCACAGGGGCCATAGAGACAGGTGGGGGTGCCATCCCCTGGGCAATTGTTTGAGCCAGAGCAGCTGACAGTGGCGCGATCTCTGGGTTCAAGTGGGGGGGTGGAGGGGGTGGAGCAGCAGGAGGTGCAGCATTAGTTGGGGGAGCAGCTGGAGCGCCAGCAGGGGCCACAAGTTCTTGCTGGGACACAGGACGAGGCTGTAGAGCCTGACTGCTGAGAGTAGTGTGAGTCTGGGCAATGCCATGGTTAAAAGTGGCAACAGTGCCCACAGTTGGGGCCAGAGTTTGCTCAGTTGCTGGTGCAGTGGAGCTCAGGGTCATGACCTTGGCCTGATTGCGGAATTGGGCATTTTGTTCCAGAAGTACCTCATTGGTGGCGAGCAGGTTGCTGACCTGTTTCTTTAGCTCCTCCACACGTTTCCTGAGCATGGCATTCTCCTCCTCTAGCAGTCTGCATTCTACTCCACGGGACGGAGCCAAGCTATAGTCATAGGACTCAAAATGGGGGCCATCAGGAGGGCAGCAACCACCTCGCCGGCGCTTGGGGCCTGGTTCATGGTCCTCAAAGCCTCTGTCGGGAAGGTCATAGATATCATAGGGATCATGGCGCCGTCCTGGAGGAACTGAGCCTGCTGAGCCCCCACCTCCAGAGCCTCCTCCACCTCGAGCATCAAACTCAAAATCCCGTTGCAGGTGACGGAACTTGCACTTGGTTCCTCTCTGACAGTCACCTTTGAGGAAGTCACGGCAAATAGGGACTTCTTCCTTGCCATTGGGTAGGTCAGCAGGTGAAAGGCCCAGCCCAGCTGCCACTTTCTGCCTCAGCCGAGGGGGAAGCTCTCCTGTCTTCTTATAGCCATCCTCATCCTCCTTTGAACCATGGATGAAGCGGCAATTTGGGCGGCTACACTCCTTGTTCTGGAAGTCGTGACAGAAGATAAATTCATTTTTGCTCACCCCCAAGTTGGACACTTCACTCATATCTGGGTGTCGGTATCGACAACGCTTGCCTCGCTTGCACACGTTCCTCAGGAAGTCTCTACAGATGGCATCTGACGTGGCCCCCCCACTGCCTGTCCCTGTTCCACTGGCCTCCTCACTGCCACCACCTCCAGGGCCTCCACTGCTGTTTCCAGTGCCATTAGCATAGTTGTCCCGGTCAGGCATCGTGGTCCCCAACTCAGGGCTTTCTTCCTTTTCTTGCCACCCTTGGTGACTGTTAAAAAAAGAAGAACTGGTCAAACAGGAGTCCTCCGGAGAGATCTTACTGTTCTTGACTATATAGCAGGCAGTTCTGTCGGGCAGTGGCTTTGGAGATGGAGAATCCAAGAGAGAATTCTAGCTGGACTGACTTGCCAGAAGTCCCGCCCAGGCCCTTGTGCACCTGGTCTTGGTCAGGGTGATTCACACTTGCCTGGCTAAAGGAGGAGGGAGGGAGTTGGGATGAAGCCACCTCATCTTACTAATGATGATCAGCCAAGGAGGGGGCAGGGAGTGCCAGATTTTACCTTCCCTTCTTATTGACGCTGTGGAAGAGAAATAAAAACTAGTGTGTTGGTATGTGAGCAGGCTGGGAGGAGACTGGGAACAGTGCTCAAAGATGGGCTGCTTAGCTCTGAAAACTTGTGGCTGAAGGGCCACACACTAGGGACAAAACTTCCCTTAACCCCTCTTCCATGGGACATTAACCAAGGTTTTTATGTATTTTAGAACTCAAGAAATCCTGGGTAAAGAGACTGGGTGTCACCAGCTTGAGGTTATCTTTAAACTTGCTACTTAGTATTTTCTCCTAGCACATACTACACTCAAACCTCTCCTCTTCAGGGGAAGATGTTCTAAGATGGAATCTCTACTTCTAGATCACCAGGACAAAACTGAAAAAGTCAAGGTGGGAAGAGGTTGATTTTATAGGAACAGTGACCTTTTCTCATTCTCCGCCCCCTTCTTGTGCCTCCATGAAAAGATCCAACTAATATCAAACCCCACTACTCCTTACCCCATAAAGATCTTTATTTATAGACTCTATAAAAGCCTTTTAAGTCTCCTATTTCCCAAGAGAGGTCTGGAATGTCAGTCCACTGCCCTAATTCTAGCCCTCCCCGAACTGGAAGTCCCTACTACCACGTGTCTCATCTCCCAAATGTTTCCTAGGTAGTGTTCAGACTCCCCCTGCTGCTCAAATAGGAAAAATGTATTGTTTCCCTTCAGGCATAAGACTACCTTTCCCCATTTCCTTGGCACTCTCTTATCCCACTCCACACCCCATTGTCTTGACTCTGCCTTTAGATTTCTCTAAAATGAGTGACAAGATCAGAGGTCTGAGGCACACAAGAATCTGTACAAGAAAAAGGAATAGGCCCAGAATAAAATAACCAAGTGGTAAAGAGATGACAAACTTCTACTAAAATGACCAGGTGAATAATAAATGCCATCATCTATCAAAGCCTGAACGATGATGCAAGTCCCACCAGAAGCAGATAATTAAATAGGATACTCTTCCCCACTGAATTCTCCCAGAATTGATACCTGAGGTAGCTCAGGTGAAGTCCGGGGCTCCTTTGGGTCTCCACCGCCACATCACTGCTGGGTTCTGAACAAGAAATAAAAAAAACCAGACACTTGGTGGAAGAAGAAATGAATGAAAGAATCGAGTTTTCATAAATAGGAATTGAATTTTGACAAAACGGCAAGAGCTCTTGTAGCTTTCATGACTCTCCTAAGTCAAACTGAACTTCACCTGTCAAAGGGAGAAGTCCTCATCAAGAAAAAGGGACAGAATGGACCCGTGGAAGCTGGGAAGCTGAGTTGAAAATCAGTTCTCCGTGAGCTCTGCCTCAAGAAAAAGGAGGATGTGGGGATCTGAATCCAACCTAGGGTTGGAGTTCGGAACGCGGACACGAAAGCCAGACAAGGGACGCGACTGACAGTGCAGTGGGATGGTGAGATTAGAACGGGGACGGTGATTACGAGGGGTCCCAACACCCTAGAGTTCACGCAAAGTCCTAGGAGTTTTCCTCAGTCTGACTCCGCAGGCTCCGGGAAGGGGCGCCGGCATTCGGCTGAGGACCAGGTAGACAGGACCAAGGAAGCACCCAGTGAGCAAGAGGGGGGGCTCTGGGTAACATCAAGCGGAGGGGATAGGCAGGACTGTGACGTCACGGAGCTGGCGTTTGCTCGCCTAGCGGGGTCAGTCAGAAAAGGGGCTCCGAGGGCTCCGTCCTCCGTAGTGAGGAAGAGCCAGTTCGATCTCGGGGCCTCAAGCAAACCGGCCGAGGCCGGCCGCGGAGCCAGCCCCGACTCCTCCCCTCCGGGCGCGGCCTCCACCTAAGTCTCCCGCCTCCCTCACCTGCCGCCGCCGCCGTAGTTGCTGCTGCCGCCTGCCGGTCCTCTAGCTTCGACAAAGAGCCGCCCACCCTACTGCTCTTCCGCTTCCTGCGGAAGAAGGGACGCTCTAGCCACCAGACCCGGAACCACACTCTATGGCGCGCGATTCGCCGCAGGAAGCTCCCAGCAAGCCTTGCGCGTCACCATAGCAACACGGCCCAACCGTATCTGAAACCCTTGTAGCGTAACCTTTACGTCGTGGACCCCACAGAACGTAGGGACGGTGCAGTTAGCGCGGGAACTCCGCAGCTTCTCGAGCAAAGCCTGCAGCCAAATCCTGGTTACGTCCAGACCAACCCAGGCTACTGCCATGTGGGTTCTTGACATCCTCCACCGCACAAAACACAAACTAGACCAACAGGAATCCCCACCCACTGCAGCCGGAAAGAAACACGTAACAAATAGTGCGATTTGCTTCTTCAGCTGAGACAGCAAAAGATGATTTATTGTACACCGTTACACTTGGCCACTAGTGAGAACAGAATTAGTCCAGAATGCCAGGGGTCCAGGGAAAAGGCCAACAGGGGCTGTTCCGGTTGTAGGTAGGGCGGTCTCTAGAGGTGGTCTTGGCGATCGGATGAAGTTTCAGATTCACAGAGACGAATTATCACAGCAGCACACAGTCCCACAGCTTGTACCAGCGTCCCAGCCTCCGGCATCCCTTGTTTCTGCTCCCGCAGCCTGCATGGCTGCACAACTTTGTTTACTTGGACCTCTGCCTCATCTTTCTTCTCTTGCGCTTCAGCCTGAAAAGCACACACACACAGTAGTTCGTCCTCACCGTGCTCGATCCTGGACTGCATGCACTGGGTCATTAAGACGAGCACTCCGGTTCTACTGTACCGTGTCTTCCCTTTTAGGTTCCTATGGCTTCAATCACCGCCCTCCCCTCCAAGGGCAACCTTAACATACCTGCGCATTCGTTTCTTCCTCCACTATCGACCCGATCATGTTTGAGAAAAAGAGACTGGCGTTAGCAACATGTTCCGGTAGCCACCGCCCCTACGCCAAACCCAATTTCATGTTTTTCCACCCCATCCTCTCTCCCCGCCCCCCAGGACTTGAGCGGCTGTCCTCTGCTTCTCTACTAAACCAAGCTGGATCTCCCTAATTATACAAACTCGAGCACCTCTAATACCTAGAGACGCGAAACCATGGCCAAGATTCATAGCCTGCATCTCCCCTCTCCACGCCAACTTCCTAACTCCCAAGCACACCATTCAAGAACCGCTCACCTTCGCTCTCATGGCGCAGGAGTTTCTGCAGGGAAAGAGAAATAAGTTACAGTTAGTTAGTTGTGAAGATCCAAACGTGAAGGGCAGATGTTGATGGATTGTACTCAGACCGCGAACAACAAGACTCACCAGGCAAAATGGCGCTAAGGCCGAGAGAGAGCGGAACGCCTCCTACTGCTATTTAATAAAGCGCTCAGTGTCGTCACTTCCTCGGTACCGCCCCCACCTCTATCCCTAGGGGCGGGGATGCTCAAGCGAGAAACAGTGACTTCCGGCTACGAGATTTAGTTGTCTGAGAAACAGAAGGTTTTGATTTGTAGCCATCAAGCCCCACCTTCTCTTCGGTTTATTATAAGGACATTGTTTTACTTCAGCCTGAACACCTAATTCCATTATGGAGCCAAAGAGTAGATGGGAAAATGACTTCCGTCTTTCCCCTCATTGCTTCTTGGGAGTTGCAGTTTCTTGGTTATTACCTCCATTTTACTATGAATAGGTGTGGCCCTGCATAAGAATTCCTAATATTTTTCACTGCTTTGACTTTTTCCTCCCAAGCTAAACTGTTTTGGAAATACTCGATCTCAGAACTTCCAAAGGTCCTAAAATTTCAGAAAGGGGAGGATATAAAGTGGCAAGCTAGGAAAGTTGTCATGAAAAACAAAACAAAACTTGTCCTGATGGGGGTTTTCTTATATTGTTTTTTGAGACAGGGTCTCGCTTTGTAGACCAGGTTGGCCTCCAACTCAGAGATCCGCATTTCTTGTGCTGGAATTAAAGGCGTGTGCTACCACTCCCGGAAGATAAGTGTTAATATGCGCCTGTGCTTGGAAGCCTCTGTGCTAGGATTAAAAGCCCAGTTTATCTTTTGAGAGTTTTCCTGTAGCCACAGCTGGCCTGGAACTAGCTTCATAGACTAGGCTGTCCTTGATCTTAGAAATCAGAGCCACCTGCCTCTGCCTCTCAAGTACCACCATGCCCAGCCCTTAAATTTTTATTGAAGTTTTAATTTGTGTCTGTGGAACTAGGAATTGAAACTAGTCTCACAAATACTAGGCAAGTAATCTACTACTGAATTACTACACCTCCAGCCCATAAATTTTGTTTATTGTATGTATGCATATGTGGAGGTTCAGTGATGCTCTCAAGTCTCAAGAGGCAGAGGTTTATATCAGATGAACCATCCCTACCCTCAAGCTCTTTAAATTTTGAGACAGGATTCTGCTAGATTAAACTGGCTTGTAACTCAAGATCCTCTTGCCTCAGTCTCCTAAATGGAGACTATAGGCCCCTCTTAAAGTGTTGATTTTTGACACAAAGTATCTTGTTATCTCAGACTGGTCTCAAACTTGGCTGTGTAAGTAAGGTGACCCTAAACTTCTTCCAAGTGCTAAGATTACAGGTGGTACTGGGGAATCCAACCTTCATGCATACAACGTAAGCATTCTTCTGGGCTGTAACAGCTCCAGCAGTTTTAAAAACCAAAATAAAAGCTCTAGCATTAAATTTTATAGCCTGGGCTAGGTGTCTCAATTTGTTTTACAAATCTATTAAGACTAGCACATTTTATATAAACTCTAGGAGGGAATCTGGCTTTTTTTTTTTTGCATTTGAGGAAGGTTTAGAGATTTCTCAGATCTTTGCCCTTAATATGGTTATGACTTCCCTTAATCAGCATCCCCATTAAGCCAGTCTGGTGTGTTGCCCTACACTTGGAATGCCAGCAGTGGATTCCAAGATTCCAAGGCAAGAGGATTATTAAAATAAAGATAGTAAAGGCTATAAATATAGTCTCAAGAGCCCAGGCAAACCAAACCTACTCCATACTTTTTTGTCTACCATTGACCCTGTCTTCAGTTTTGCCTCAGATGTAATGAGACAACTAATTTAGCAAATGACCCAACTACTACAGACTGACACTAATAGACACGGAAATAAGACAAAAACACTGCTTTAAAAAAAAAAATCTTTTTCATTGAATTTTTGTGATTTTCAAACTTTAGGTCTTTTTGAGACAGGGTTTCCCTATAGCCCCAACTAGCCAGATTTCACCACCCAGTCCCTACAATCCGGTATTTAGGTCACCTCCTATCTGAACTTTCCCTTAGGGCCCTCCACCCAATTTACGAAATTCTTTTGTATATACACCATTGTTGCTTTTGCAGTCCTAACAAATGCCAGCAGTTGTTTGCATTTATCAAAGTTCCAGACTCATACTGCTAGCTCCAGAGAACACACCTTTGAGTGACACTACCCAACTCCCTCAAAGAACAGGAAACGGCTACTGAAGATGCAGCAGTGGTGGATGATTCTTGGGTTTGATCTCACCACCACCATTAAAAAGAAAACAAACAAAAATCAAAGACATAACATTATGAGCAAAACCAAATTTATTTTAATGCCATGTCATTTAAAAACCTCATAAATTAGTGGGAGCCTTGGTTCCCTGGGACAGCATGCCAGAGGTACTGAAATTTGTAACCTTTTTCTACAAAAGCCCAGCAAATCATCCAACCCAAGTCCACAGCTTCAGAAAGCCGGTTGTCTCTTCAGTCTGCTCCTCTGGTTTCTGTTTTTTCTTTCAAGGGAGGGAGGTCAAAATATTTCAAATGGGGAAAAAACCACAGTGACATTTCCAGTTTAGGTTCTTGTAAGATGGAGTAACGGAAAACCCTTCGATTCCAGAGAGACAGGTATGGTTGAGATGGATTAGTCCTTTACAACTTGTGAAAACGGGGGATGGAGGGATCCTGCAGAAAAATGACTATAAACGTTTACAAATGAGGATCCATTTGACAGATGAGAAGAATTTCTTCATAGATGGAGACCAGCTTCTCAAAACAGGGAGGGCCTAACCAGAAACTCTAGATCATATGAGGAATCTGCCACAGTCATGAATAAAAAAATTCAAACAGGTCCTTTTAATTTTTAGGACAGATTAAATACTTGGGGACAGTGGGAAAGAGAAAAGCCCCCCTCCCCTGAAAAGACAGGAGAATGCTGACACCACAGTGTTTAGAAGTTTCAGCTGAGGTTTTAGTGGTGGTAGCTAATTTAGCCTCCTCCCTGTTCTGTTATAGGGCCACAAACCTCGACCAAGCACAGTAGAAAAGGCTAGAAAGAGGGGCTTGAAGACGATGGATTTTGACTCCTGATTTTATTATTCAATTTCTTTTTTTCTATTTAAAGTAGTCTTCGGTGGCTGGGAAGCCTGGCCTCCCAAGACCAGAGTCAGTTGGAGCTGGTTTTTTTGCTGGAAAGGGGTGGGTTGAGGGACTGGGACGAGGACAGGGAGACCCCGCTCTGTTGGTGGTCTTGGGTGGAGAAGACGGAACTGCACTTCACAGAGCCTGGGGTGACGGGAAGGGGACGAGGCAGGAATGACAAGCTGGGGATACGGGACCCACCTCAGTCCCCAGCTTCGTTCTCTTCTAATGTCTCCCCACTGGTAGCATTCTCTGCAGTCTTGGAGGCCTGCATTTTAAAACAGACATGGAGAGGACAAAGACTCATCAATTTCTAACTCTTCTGGCATTAAAACCAAAATGTTTTAATGTTCTTGATGTTCGGGTCAGAGGTGAGAGCTCAATCCCTACCACAAGGGAAAGAAAGCAGATGGAAGAGATTGGGTAGTATGAGTGTGCTGGACCCACAGAATAACAGGGTTCCCGGTCAGAAGAGGATGCTTATAACACACCTTCTTTTTCTTCTTTTTCTGGGTTTTTCGACTTGCGGAACTCTGAAGAAGAGCCTGGAAAAGAGGAAGACAACAACAAATTCTGAGAAATGTGGAATAAACACAAATGTTACACTTAGTACCCCAACTCTTCAGGACTTTCATTCACAGAATAGTTGCCATGTGCTCACCAACCTTTAGCTCTGCATCCTGGACCTCCATCTCAGACTTATAGATGTCAGGCTCAAAGGGACCACTGGTTATCCGCATGGGACCATTGGGCATGAGTAGAACTGTAAATTTAAACTGGGCAACAAATTCACCTACAGGGAAATGAAGATGTAGTTGAATAAAATGTTCCTTTCATGAACGTAGTTCAATTACAAGGGAGAGGTGTAAAATATAATTGGGGGCTCTCTTTAGGACTCACCCTCCTTCTCATAGAGAACATTAAATGGTTGTAGCAACTCATGTTTGGCACACTCTACCACACCCATCCGAGCCTTCTTCTCATCTTCAAACGCTCTGGGAAGAGGAAGATGATGATAATGATTACTACCATTGTGAGCACAAATACACACATGTGGAAATGAGGACAACTTTGTGGAATAGGTTCTCTTCTATCTTTGTGTAGGTTTGGGGGATTGAACTTAGGTCAGCTGGCTTACATAAAGAGGGCTCTTACCTGTTGAGACACAGCACTGGTCCTGTTTTTTAAGGAAAGGTCTTGTTAATGTAGCATGGGCTACCTTAAAATCTTGATCTTCTTGCCTCAGTCAGTCACTAAAGTGCTGGCATCATGACATCTCCCACCACACCCAGTTCCCGCCTGTTTAAAATTTATTTTTTTATGTGTATGAATGTTTGCCTCTGTTATGTAAGCGTATGAAGGACAGAAGAGAGTTAGATCCCCTGGAACTAGAGTTAAAGGCTAAAGGCGCTTGCTAGCCATGTGGGTTCCGATGGGAATAGAACCAGGTTCTCTGGAAGAGCAGTAAGTGGTCCTAATCACTGTGCCATCTCTCCAGCCATCCTGTATGTTTTTAAACTGTTTCTTCCCTCTGGCAGAAATTATGCAGGGGCTGCTCCTTTACATACATTCAACAAGAAGATGGGGAGAGAAGAGGACTCATGCAGGAGTTTCCTACAAGTCTGGGCAGGAGAAGAGGGAAGGAAGCCAAGGGAGGGAAAAACATTTCTGGATGCACAAACAGAGTCAAACTGGTTCCAAGCCCTCTTTTTGCTAAGTACAATACCTTAAAGTAAATGGCATAGCATCAAAACGCCTTTCCACCTCACTGAAAAAGGCACGTGAAGTTTTCATTTTCAGGCCATATTGTTTAGAAGGATCTCGTTTGTAAATGGTGGTTCTCTGTCCTGCATCCTTGGCCTTTAAGATAAGAGTTAAGTCAAGGTCATATTTGATCCGGTGAACACACCCTCAGTCATCTCTCCTGCTAACTCTGGTATATCATTACCTTGCCTTCTCCTGAGCTGACGAGTACATCCACAGCATAAACTTCATGTACCTCAAATTCAGCCTTTTCATGGTCCTTCCTAAGAGGAATAGAAAGGAAACCATTAAGAGTAAATAGTAATCCAGGTGTGGTAGAGCACACCTTTGATCCAAGCACTTGGGAGGCAGAGGCAGGCAGACCTCTGTGAGATCAAGGCCAGCATGGTGGACATAGTAAGGCTCTAACCAAAAGCAAAACACAGACACACATACCACCACCATAAACAATACAGAGTAATAATTAGCTTCTATTAGTTTAGAGTAAAAGGTGACCATGATCAAGCCACGGGCATGGAAAAACTTCACTAGCACAGTATGGTGAAAGGCAAAGAACAGAGTTGGCACTTACTTCTGCTGATCTGTGGGATTCTGGATAATGGTCTTCTCTCCATCGATGACATGCTGCTTCAATTGGTGTGACAGCATACCTATAGACAACATAAGGCCAATGGTATCAGCTACCAAGAATTCTAAGAGCTTCTAAATCCAACATCCTTAGTAGTCTAATGGTATAAAATGTTTAACTTTGCAAACAGGGTGCTGAATGGTTTCTGGTTTAGTATGAGCTAGAGCCAGGATAGATCTTTAAGGGACCAAAACCCTTGATTCTACTAAGTCACTCACTGTGACTCAGCCCCTCAACCCTGTTATCTGAGGTCTCACCTTCTATTGGCGTGCAATTAAATGAGTGCGCAACCTTGTTCCAGGCTTCTGTCACTTGTGTGTTCTAGAAGTACAAGATCAAATAAAAGGTAAGATATCAGTTCTTTGTTGTTGTTTTGAGACAGGGTCTCCCTGTAGCCCCAGCAGGCCTAGAACTCCCTATGTAGACCAGACTAGCTTTGATCTCATAGAGATCTGCCTGCCTCTGCCTCCCAAGTGCTGGGATCAAAGGCGTGTGCTACCAAGCCCATCCTTGAGATATTAGTTCTTTTAATTTATTCTCTGGGGCTGGAAGAGATGGTTCAGTGGTTAAGAGCACTGGCTCCTCTGGCAGAGGACCTGGGTTCGATTACCAGCACCCACATAGTGGCTAACAACCATCTCTAACTCCAGTTCCAGAGGATCCGACGTACTCTTCTGACCTCTATGGGCAATGCACAACACAAGTGCACTTAAATACAGGCAATACATTCATACACATAAAAAATAAAAATTAAAAAAAATTGATTTTCATGTGAGTTGGGAGGCCAGCCTGGTATACAAAGGGAGTTCCAGGGTAGGCAGGGCAACACAGTGAGACCCTGTTTCAAAACAAAATAAAACCTATAATATTATTACAACTCAATGCGAATAAGGCGCAATTTTATTTTTCCCATTTTATAAGTGAGAAAACTTGAGCTCAAGATTACTTTTAACCAGGTGTTATGATCCCAGGGGAGAGGAGAAGGTGGTAGAGACATAAATATCAGGAAAATAAGATGGTTTTTGAATGGTTAAGTATGTGGATTCCATCTGATCATACGGCTATATACTAGCCATAACACATAGCCAAGGGTTTGAAAACTCTGAACTTGGGTATTATTATAAGGAAACTAAGACATAACTTTTAGTAAAAATTATTTAACTACGGGGTTGGGGATTTAGCTCAGTGGTAGAGTGCTCGCCTAGCAAGCTCAAGACCCTCAGTTCAGTCCTCAACTCTGGGGAGAAAAAAAAGTAATCATGAGATGGAGTACTAAGTAATGTGTGAGGAAAAAGAGTGAGCAGCAAAGGCCTCACAAAAAAGAAAATGCTTTCTAGTGGGCCCCTGGCAATTTAACCTTGGGAGAAATGTATTCACTGACAATCTAATGTGCCTAATTCTGTTAGTTCACAGGAACTCTCTCTACAAGCTCTAGTTTTCCTAATATTATTTTTGTAAAGTATAAACTAAAATATGATCTGTCTTACCCATGGATTTACTGGTACTATCTCCTTCCTTTTGTCTTAAAGACCAACTAGACAAAAGTTGGGTTTCTATTTGTTAGTTACCTACCTCAAATTATTTTGGGGTCAAAACACACAAACAAAGCCAGGTATGGTGATGCACACTTTTGATCCCAGCACTTGGGAGGCAGAGGCAGGCAGATCTCTGCAAGATCAAGGCCAGCCTGGCCTACATAGCGAGCTCCAGGCCAGCCAGGGCTACAGGGAGACCCTATAGCAAAAAGACCAAAAACAAAGGAATATATATATCACATATATATATATATATATATATATATGTGATATATATATCACCATACCCTGCATAGAAATACAATTGCCACTCACATTTAATTGCTATTTAGTATTTAGCCTTTTAGGTCCTGTCTTTATAGAAATTCAGTCTTAAGATGTAACTAATCTTAAAAAGCTGTTTGTTTTACAAGGGAGTTATTAGGGAGGTTGTTGTTCCACAGAGAGTAGCTATAGATGCCTAATTCATTTTAGATTCAATCAAACTTTGGAAATGAAAGAAAACACCTTACCTGATTTCCGGGTTTGACTAGGCGTAAGGCAGCTTCAGCACAAAGGTGAGCTGCCTTAATGACATCTGCTTTCCGCCCTGTTACTTGGGTCCCCTGTAGATAAGGAAATATAATGAGTGTCTTTCGAGAAAGCTCCTATCGGTATCCGTAGGCAAGGCCAGCCAATGAACATAAGAAAAAACAAAACAAAGCCAGAAATCCTTTCCTTCTCTAGGGATTCAAAATGTATGTGGTGCTACAGAATGGAGAGGCAAATAGCAGTGTATCACCTTATAGAATCCAAAGCATGCAACCTACCTGAGCTACACCAATCACAAAAGTGTGAGCCACATTGGCAATGAAGCCATCCACATGAACCCCAAGGTCACTGAAAGGCAAAAAGAGCACTGCATTGGGAACTGAGATTGTAGAGACGTTTAGGAAAAAGACAAATGCTCTAGAATGGCTTAACCTTACATTTTTACCAAGTCACCTTCCTTGAGAATATAGTCCTGGTCACTCTTCAAAGGGGAGAAGTGACATACACAGTTATTTACCGATATGCTGGTAGGAAAGGCAATACCTGTAAAAAGAATCATCAACCTTACTGCCTTGCTCTCTCAGGAGCCCTTGCTGCCCTTTAGAGAATTTGAAGGATTTTTTATTTTCAGGACTTGCTTAAGCTTACTCAGTTTGGGCAGGGCAGGAAACTGTATCCATCCCACTTGCCACTCCAAATTTCTAGTATCTCAGAGATGGGGTAGGGGTTACATCATTACAATGAAAATAAACAGAGGGCTGAATAGGGGTCCAATGGGGTGGGATAAGAAGGGATTTTTTTTTCTTTTACCTTTCTTCATTTCCTTTTCCTTCTTGAAGATTTTCCCTGTCTCTTCCATAATCATGGCATCACCTTTCTCACACAGGCTCAGTACTGACACACCTGAGCTTGATGCTTCCACCAAAGATCGAAGTACCCCTGGGGAGAGAATCCCCCTAGGTTAGCCCTGCATATATTTAGTACCCAATTACTACCCAAGTGAGGATTCAGTTTTTAATATTCCCTAGTGTCATTGTCCTAAGGCTCAAAGAGGAAACAAGTTTTGTATCTCAGAACCCACCCAACTACAGTAATTTCTACCTCCCTTTCCTATAATAAAAATGGTCATGGGCGTGGTGATATGCACCTTTAATCCCACCATTCTGGAGGCAGATGGATGTCTGATATTGAGGCCAGTTTGGTCTACATTAAGTTCCAGGCCAGATGGGGTTACATACAGTGAGACCCTTCTCAAAAAAATAATAAAGTCAACATTTCTCTCCTTTAAATTATTTGACAAGTGGATATATAGAAAGGCAAAGATGTTGGGTTTTTCAAATATGTTATAGTAAGACAGAATCATGAACGTTAGGACACTCTCCCTAAGGTACCCCATATGCACATGGGAAGCAGAATAGAATAAATTTATAGGCGTCAGGGATAAGGGGAAGGTACACATAGAATTGCTGACTCTAAATTGATACATTGTTAAATGTTACCTTCTTTCCTTCCCCACTCACCTTAATTAGGTCTTAGTAATCACAATTTATGTACTTATTTCCTCGTAAACAAGTATGTAGGCCAAGGGAAATTAATCTAAGATCCCTAAGATTCAGAGGACTCATGGCTTCAGTAGGAATTAAAGTAATGTGACCTCAGTTTCAAAATTGGCATCTGAAGTCACATGTGCCTAAAGTTGTAAACTGTAAAGGAGGGAGAAATTTTAGCCTGATTCAAACCACTAATATCAAACACTAAAACAATATCAAAAACAAGGGTACTAGGATAAATACCCACGGTGCTATAAAAGCAGTACCTTGTATATGCCCCTCCTTATGATCCATTCTGAAATTAGGTTTGATTTCTGAGATGTTTTGATGCTTCTTTGGAATCCAGAAAAACCAAGGTTCAACCAAAGGCATCTTAAAAACCTCCTCCTAGCTCTACTGTCAAAACCATTTTAAAGTCCTAAGACACGCAGTTTCTATGTCCTCAAGTGGCTTTTAAAAATGGAAAGGTGAGTTGGAAAGAGAAAATAAAATAGCAAGTGAGACATCTGCCCAGATCAGAAGGCAGCTGCTGAGAAAGAGTAGAATGGCTTGTGACAATCCTCAAACCAGTGTTCCTCTCCACCCTTTCCAGTACTGCCGACAAGCTGGCCTAGGAAGGTTCAAGGCAGGACCTCAAAACACTGTCAAATCCAAGAACAATGAACTGTGAAGCCTAACTTAAGGCCATCTTCAAAGACTGTGGCGGCAGTGGTCACGAATCTCTTCCAGAAAAGCCAGATATCCTTCGAGAGTTGAGGTAGAAGCTCCAGAAGTGCCCTCCAACGGTCCCTCAAGTTAGGTCAAGGGGAGAAGGGGGCCCCCACCAGGGTAAGAGCTGAAGTAAAGACTTTAGCAAAGCACGTGGTAGAGAAGCTGGTATTAAGCCCGGTAGGGGAGGAAGTGGGGACCCAGCGATCCGCACCGGGACCTGGCAACACGTGCCGGCTCGGTTCCTGCGGGTCAAGAGCTGCGACTAGACAGAGGGGCGCTTCCTTTTCGGGGTGGCCTCTCCGCCGCCAAAATCAGAGGAAGCAGAGATCCGGACCGACAGAAGACAGAAGGTGAGGGACGGAGGAGGGCACGCTCTGCCTCCTTGCCAACCGCCTAGGGTCGGAGCACGTCGGGCCGCTGTCTGCGCTCCGCCGCCGGCCCGCACCTCCACTCTCCAGCCGGGGCCTGGCTGCTCAGTCCCCGGGACGGCACCAGGTCGCCCCACCACGTCGCCCCCGGCCTTCCGGCACGCGCCTCTCGGGGGCTCACTCCACAAGACCCCGCCGCTCCAGCCCCGCCGGAGCTGGAGACAGCCCCAAGCCTCTCCCTCTCAGCCTCGATTCCAGGACCCCTGAGGCCGCACTCACGGTTGGCGATGTCGCCCCCCATCTTATACTTGGTCACGACCAGGTCCTCAGCGATAGTTTGTTCCTGCTGCTCGTCTTCGCCCGACATCGTTCTATCGCCACTACTGCAGCTTCGCTTCTCCTAAGCTGCGGCCTCTGTCTTCCCTCCCAGCCACAAGCAGTGGCTAGAATCTCCTCCGTCCGCGAGGAGAGCGCGAGCGAAAGCGCGAGCAAGCAAGGGAGCGGGAGGGCGGGCGACGCGAGCAAGAAGCTGCGAGCGCGCGGGCTGACGCGCGGGGCACACTGGGACAATGAGTCCTGCTGGCCGCCAGCCTGCAGCTGGCCTCTTGGGCTTGGCAACTACAATTCCCAGCCTGCTCCTCGCGTCGCTCCGCCAGGCCCTGGGGCCTTGCCCTCCCAGGTCCTCGCACGCCGGAATCGCCGGGCACGCTGGGAAGGGTCAGGCTCCGGCGGGAAGGCGGAGCCGTTGGGGAGCGTGAAGGCAAAGCGTGGTCTCTCCGAGAAAAACGTCTTCCTGGGGTAGCTGAGCTAGATACCGTAACAGAGGGGGGCGGGCTGAGCGACACAGGGCGGAGCTACGCGGAGAAATGGGTTTAAAGGGGGTTGAGTGGGGTGGAGAACGAGGACGCTCTGCACTGTGTGCACACCTAAGGGCGGGGAGTCTATATCCCTTTCCTCGGATTCCTAGATCGGCTGGCGTGACCGGCTGGGCAGGTTCGGTCCTCCTCCAGTCCTGGATGCTCGAAGAGGGCAGAGCTGATGTGGAAGACCTAGGGTGTTGGGAGCTAGTATTAACTGGATAGCCAGAGTCTGAAGGATTATGCATTACCATGGTCTCCAAATGTAAACGTGAGACGTCCCACTAAAGTAAAATGGCATTATTATTCCAACCCTAAACTTTGATGGGGCATGTAAGGAAAATGTTCAGGAGGGATTTGGTCACTCTTAAAAGAATGCGTTCTGAACTTTACATAGTTTTCAGGGTCCAGCCTGTATAGGCAAAACACCGCTATAAGGAATTTTCTGATTTCCCCAGGCACACTTTGTTTTGTTATAGTTGGTACCTTTTAGCGATTCCCAGTAAAATCCGTAAATAAAAAAAACCTCCACTTTATGTATCTGAGTATTAAAAAAAAAAAAAAGCCAGAGAAAGTTAGATGAGACAGTAAGGCTGTGGAGAGCAGAGAAAAGGGAAGGTTGCTTATGCGCTTTTCACTTGACAGGAATCTGGAAAAATTTTGGCATTTTTATTCAGACATGTATAAAAACAAAACAAAAACTAAAGTGATACAAGACATTTTTCCCCAGTTCTCAGCCAAGAGGCCTGAGGTCTGAAGACAGGTCCTCTTTCCGTCCCACCAGAAGCGTCTCATTCCTGGATGAGAATAGTTCCTATGGGTCTTCAGACCTCTGTGAATTGGTTTGTAAGGAGTGTATGTCCTCAACAACTCATATCTGTGATTTACACAGATATGTCCAGTTATTTGTCCTTCTGGGTTGTCTCCACTCCTTCCTGAGGTGAGAAGTCTGGCTGTTGGAGGAGGATGTGGCTGTTGGAGTTTGCTTATTTCAGTGCAAAAACAAAGCCAGGGTATGGTGGCTCACACCTGTACCCAGTCTTTGGGAGACTGACAAAGGAGGATTGCCATGAGTTCAGGGCCATCCTGGGCTACATAGTGCCAGGTTAATCTGGTCTACAGAGAGAGATACTGTCTCAAAAACAAAAACAATGCCCCTTTGGAGGGCTTGACAAACATTTTCTAGTTAAAGACATGCATTGGAATTGGGAAGAGTTTTGAATCCTGGATCTGCTGCTTAATTTCTTCAAGGCTCAGTCCCTCATTATCTGAGGTTTGGTTTCCACAGCTTTAGTAACCTGTGATGAGCTACAGTCTGAAAATGTTGAGTAACAAATTCCAGAAATAAATAATTCCTAAGAGGTTTACACTGTACACCGTTTTGAGTACCATGATGCAATTGCAACCATCCTATTCTGTCCCATCTTGTGGATGAATCATCTTTTTGCCCAGTGCATCCACACTGTAGAAACTACCTGCTCAGTCACTTACTTTGTAACCCACCAGGTTGTGAGACCGCCAGTGATATCACAGTACTTGTGTTCAAGTTCAAGTACCCTTATTTTGCTTAAAAATGGCCCAAAGTGCAAGACCAGTGATGCTAGCAATTTAGACATTAAAGAGAAGTGCTTTCTTTAAGAAAAAAAGGTAGGTTTTGACTTCATATGGGAAGAGACCATATGCCAAGATCTATAGTAAGAACAAATCTATGGAATTACAAAAATGGAAAGAGAAATTAGCACTAGTTTGCTATGTAACGTCAAACTGCAAAATTTATGGCCAAAATGAATGATAAATTCTTAGTTAGGATGGACAGGTATTAACCTATATTCAGTTTTGTAAATCAACTAAAATATTAATTAAAGAACTATAGGATTCAGTACTATCCACAGACTCAGACACCTACTGGGTATCTTGGAAAATTCAAAGGGACTATTGTATTTGTAAAATGGGATAAACTCTAACTCACAAAATTATAAAAATAATTGAGATGATGTAGGCAGAGTTTAGCATGAGGCCTGGCTCACAGCAAATGATCAATTAATAATCACCAGTATGTATCTATTCCTAACTTCTTTTTTCATTCTGCAAAGTTTTAAGTTTCTTAAATCTTCCCATGGGATTAAAAGTCTCATAAAATGAAATTTTACTCTGCCCTGCCAGGTTTACTCTATCTCCTCTTCTGTAGGACCGTTGGATAGGAAACAAAGTCAAAATTTAAGAGCCTAATCCCAAAAAGTAAGAACCTGAGAGAAAGGGATTTAGGAAGTAATCCTTCATATCTCCAGGGAGTCACCCTGAGGAAGCTGAGGAACGGGACTGGGAAAGTACACAAAATAGGATAAACCTCTTTTCCTGGGGTTGGCAAAGAGAAGAAAGTGCACAGCTGGCTACACACCACAAGAATTTTGTGTGGACGTGTTTAAAAGCCTCCGAGGGATGAATGGAATTGTCTAGGACTGGAGAAATGGGGCTAAGACTGAAGAAAGAGTACCCCCTAGAGGCACTAGCTGCCATCAAATGCTCCCCAAGTGTCTCAAGGAGCAGAGGTTATGTTCTCTGGGCATTCGCTTTAGGAAAAAGCCTGCTATGCCAGTAATCAGGGTTATCAAAGGCAGAGTCAGTGGCTTCTAAGCTCCGTAGAGTTTTGAGGCGGGCGTAGCGGACATGGGGAGCATGTTGTCCAGGTCCCTGGAAAGCTCTCATCTCTTCATACCCTTGTTCAGCTGCTGGGCAAGCACCCATGGCCGCATAATCGCCCCCTGTACCTCCTCCACCACGCTGCCGGTTCATATATTCATAGTCTTCATCTGGAGTTGTGCCAGCAGAGGGCATGATGGGCACAGGGTGGAGGGGGCAACTCTGTGTGCTGCCCAGGGAAGCACTAAGGTCTGATCCCACATCCATGTACTCATAACCCAGCTCCTCCAGGGAGCCAGGCCTAGGGCGTCGAGGTGGACTGCTCCTTCCCTTCCGGTTCATGTATTCATATTCATCTTCATCTTCTTCTTCAGTTCCCAACACAGAACTGAGACCCACTGAAGAAAGGGTGCCTTCCCTGGAGGACGTACCTAGGATTGAGAAGAAATGATAGGTTGTGTAGAAGTTGACAGAAATAAGCAGGAGTGGAGAGAAGTTAGAGATATTGTCAGGAAGGATAAAGGAGTTAAGGGGCGCTTTAGGGAGCAGATTAGAGGAAGATTTGAGGAGAAAGCTAGAGGAGGATTCAGGCACCTTTGAGGTGTGTATCTGGCATAACGTAACCATTGACATCCTCTTCCTCTAACCCTGGTGGGGAGAGTGGGGTGACAGGAGTAAGCAGGCTATGTCTCTGTGAATGGTAGGCACTGTCTCCACGTGGGCGTGGGCTCCGGCTCCGGCTCCGGCTTCTACACATTGACACTTTCTCTTGGAGCTCTGCCTCAGAGCCTGTCACATGGCCCTCTGATGACTCCGATGCAAGTCGTCCGCGTGGAATTGGGTGCAGAGAGATGGGACGGGGACACTGCTCACTACCCCCACAAACAGAAGACTCCTGAGAAGGAAAATAAACAGAAAATAATACAAGGGAATTTGTTTAGAAGGAAGAGATGCTGTTCAATGCCCTTCTTTTTGCAGGCGCTGATTAAACTGTAAAGGTTTCTATTATTTCATAGCCTCATCAACCCTTTCAAACATGTAAGACCCTCTGCCCCCCACCGTTTGGCAGCAGACCATACCGGACAAGCCTCCCCAAGGTTACTCTGGTTCATGGGCATGTATCCAGATGAGGGACTTAAAAGGCTCTGACTCTAGGATGAGAAAAAGAAAGAAAAGGTTGAGATGAAAAAAATCTGCTCACCATGGAGGCCAATTAGTAATTAATTCAAGTAGGGTTCACAAGGGTTCATGGAACAGAATCTTGGGCAGTTAGAAGGCATCTTACCCCACGGGGCCGAGTAAGTGTTCCAGCTGGTAAACTGAGGGCAGAGTCCAGTGTGGTGGCCAGGCTGTCCTCCTCTGCCTCCAAGTCTAGGTCTAGGTCCAGTTCTGGCTCCAGCTCTACTTCTTCTAGTTCCTTGTTTGTCAGAGCAGAGGGCTCTGCCCCAGGAGGTACTCTAGGCCCACTGTCTCTCTGGAGGAACATACAGGTGTTAAGGTAGATTCTCGTTTCAGATAAGTCTTTCTCTCAAGACTTTGACATCTCCTAATCCTACTCACCTTTATGACCAGATACCGTGGTGGGTCACGGGCCATCCTGGTGAACTCATTGGCTAGTTCTTTAAAGGTTGGGCGAATATTCTCATCGATCATCCAACCTGGGGGTGAGATGTAGGAGGTAAGCCAGAAGAGAGAATAGAGCCACAGAGGACTAGGGAGGGAAGCCAGTTAGAAAATGCCTGTGCTCAGCAGATAACTCACACTTGACCATAACCATGTAGACATCAATGGTGCAGATGTGGGGCTGTGTTAACCGCTCTCCCTTCTCTAGCAGGTCTGGTATTTCAGCCAGTCGCAACCCTGCATAGGGCTCTGCCCCAAAGGTCATCAACTCCCAAACTGTCACACCTGATACAGGAAGAAACTGACTAGTCAGTAAGAAAAACAAACATAGGCTGGGCGTAGTGGCACATGCCTTTAATCCCAGCAGGCAGATCTCTGTGAGACTGAGGCCAGCCTGGCTTCTTCCGTAGAGAGTTCCACCAGCAGGGCTACAGAGAGGCCCTGTCTCAAACCCCTTCCCTGCAAAAAAGCAAAATGGAGATAGGCACGAAGTAAAGGGAAGTCAAGGCATGAAGTAAAGGGAAGTTAGAACTTGCCTTTATAGCAGGATCTAAAGGGTGTATAGATTCTAAGAGAAGGGGACTCAAAAGACAGTTAGAGGATCTGGGCCAGTGCTGACACGGAGGCGCGCTCACCGTAGCTCCAGACGTCGCTCTGGTGGGTGTATTTCCCAAAGTGGATGCTCTCAAGGGCCATCCACTTAATTGGAGTCTGAAGATTAAAGGCAAAGTGTTACTGGTTAATTTTCACAGATTTTCTTAGCATTTCAAAACCACAAGTTCACTATCATTATTTTCTACTTAGATTTCTTGCATCTCCAGCTCCCTCTCCTTGAACTTATGATGAATCATCTGTTTATCTCAGAAGGAGATCACGTCTATGTCCATGCTCATCCCTCCCGACTGCCATCACCTCTCCATTTCTGTGTCACCTCACCTTGGTCTCGCTGTGTAGTAACTGCTTATCATCAGGTGGCAACAGGTCAGCCACACCAAAATCTGCCACCTGGACCTGACTGGGTGACTTGAGCAGCACATTCCGAAGAGCCAGGTTCCTGTGCACCATGCTGTGCTCCTCCAGGTAATACATACCCTAAGGGAGGAAGTAGTCTCAGGCTCAGGGGAGCTAGTCATTGAGATCTAGAACTACCCTCCACAACCCTGAAAACACCTTTCAGAACCTCAGACCCTCAGTCTTCCTGGCCCTATCCTGTCTTCTCCAGTCAGGCAATTATCGTAGGCATACCACAGTCTCCTCTCACCTTGGCAATTTGTACTCCCCAGTTGAGCAGCAGCTGTGGCCCCAGTGCCCCACGATGCTGTCTCACGTGATCAAGGAGGGAGCCCAGAGGCAAGTACTGAGTGACGAGCTGCAGAGATGACCCTGGGCAGAGTCCCAACAGCCGTACAATGTGCGCATGGTCTAGGCTGCCAATGGCCAGCATATGCTACGAAACACAAGGGGTATTATCCAGGGCACACACAGTTCACATACACTTGGTGCAGGCATGCCAAGGCCAGGGCTTCCTCTCACATTCAAGTACAGCAGCACAGCTAACATAAACTAACACTTTATCTGCCAACACAGGACCCTAGTTCTACATGCCTGCACCTAACACTACCTCTCTTCTAGTGGAAGAGAAAAGCCCCTTTCTTCACTTACATCTGTCACATCTTGAAAACTCTGCCGTCCACTCTTGTCCTCAATGACTTTAATGCAGACTGGAATCTTGATAGATTCCCCCTCAGGGATCCACACCCCCTAGGAAGTTTAGGATAGGAGTTAGTCAAGGATCATTCGTCCCATGTTAAGACCTTTGCCAAATCTTTCTCCCGTTTACCCTCAATAGTTTCCCCACTTTTCCAGATTTCTTGTGGGTCCCTTACCTTGTGCACAGTTCCGAAGACACCTGAGCCAAGCACTTTAAGCTTCCTCAACTCTGTCTCTTTGAAGATTCTGGCTAAGACTTTGTTTGCCTTCTCACTGGGGTCCAGAGGCTCTATGCTCTGAGGAGTAGACAGGAAGGAGGTACTCAGAAAAGCCCCACTCCCATGTCCCAGTCCGACCCCACAGGTGCATGCCAAGGGCAGCAGGGCCCAGAGCTTCGGACAGGAAGAGGAACTGTCTTTAGTCCTGGAAAGCAACATATTGTCACTGAAGAACAACAGGCCCTGAGGCCTGAAGAAGCTGTGCTTATAAGGAATCAAGAGGCTGGTTTTCCCTTTGAGTGGCAGGAGGGATCTGGGAAGGTTTAGTCATACAGCACTTTGAAGACCTTTTATAGAATGCTCCTCATCTTCTCTCTCCTCTCTCTAAGGTGTAGGACCTTGGGTTGGAGAGATGGCTCAGAGGTTAAAAGCACTGGCTGCTCTTGCAGAGGACCCAGATTTTGTTCCCAGCACCCACATAGTGGCTAACAGTTGTCTATAACTGCAATTCCAGAGGATCTGACACCCTCTTCTGACCTCCATGGGCATTACATACATGTGGAGCACTTATATGCAGGCAAAACACTCATATACATAAAATTAAAAAATAAATAAACCGCCAAAAGATACCATGCTGTGTAGCTCAGGCTTGCTTTGAACTCAGGGCAGTGCTCCTGCCTCAGCCTTCTGAGTGCCAGAATTACTGCCCCGTGCCACCATGCCTGACTATGTTCTTCAAAGCACTTCCACATGCCACTTACATTCTTTCAGCCATTCTGGAAGGACGAATGTTATTTCCTTTGTACAGTTACATAAACTGAGGTACAGAGAAGGAAAGCAACTTCTTCAGAGTCATGGCAAATCGCAACATCAAGACGAGAAAACAAGTTCCCATCTCTTGAACTGGTGCGTGTGTGTGTGTGTGCGTGTGTGTGCGTGCACATGTGCATGCGTGTTGCTGGGACTGAACCCAGGTCTTTGTACCTGGTAAGCAAGCATTCTACCTCCGAGCTATAGCCCTAGCTCCACTCTGTCTTCTTGAAAGGACCATATTTCCAGGGCAAGAGAAGGGGCAGATCTTATCCCTGGAAGCAGATTGCAAAGAATGCTTCAAAAATTGAGTTGAGTACTCACCTCACCCCGTTCCAAGTAGCGCCTCATAGCCCTTTTATTCTGAATCCGGCGCCCTCGCCAATAGAGAACAGTGCCTCCTAGGATCAGGATAGTCACGGCCGAGCCTACCGTCAAAGCCATTGCCAGATGGGTTTTGCTGTGGGATATAGAAACGGCCAGCATTATCCTGGGTGTAAATCTGAGACGAGATGTTAACATTCACACCTATTCTTGAGCACTGAAGGGGTTAATCTGAATACAGGACCTCCCCTTCTTAGTTAATTTTAGGAAGTCCAGAAGCCACAATTCCTGAGTCCAGTGATGGTGGACTGTGCTTATAAAGACAGAATGACCCCAGTAGATGGCCCCATGCCCATGGGCAAATGGGCAGCACTGACTGGACTCAGGGTGCTATCAAGAACACTAAAAAGGGAGGACAGAAATCGGGAGGGTGGGGATGCAGGGTGGGAGGCACTGGGGGAAGTCGGAGAGAAGAAGGGTGGGTGGATATGATCAAACACACTGTACAGATTATGAAAATGGCGAAGAATAAATTTTAAATATTATTTTTAGAAAAGAGGCCAGGAGTGGTGGTTCATGCCTTTAATCCCAGCACTGTGGAGACAGAGGCAGGCAGATCTCTGTGAGTTCAAGGCCAGGCTGGTCTACATAGTGAGTTTTAGACCAGCCTGGGTTACACAGTGAGACTTTGTTTCAAAAACAAATAAACAAAAAACAAGATAAATAAATGCCAGAGTGACCAGTCACTCTTCTCCCCTGAGTAACCACCCTCTCACCCCGCCTTTCTCTGGAGTGTCCCTACCTTCCACAGTTTCCAAGATTGTCTTACCTCAGGAGCACTAGTGTTTGGTCTAAACAGTCTTGTAGTTCTGGTCCCTTACACCTAGAAAAGAAAGTCACTCTCTTAGATAGTGGAAAGACAATAGAAGCTCGACCAGCAAGATGGCTCAGTAAATAAAGGCACTTGTCACCATGCCTAAGAACCTGAGTTCAAGCCCAAGGACCCACATCCTAGAAGGAGAAAATGGATTCCCTCAGTAGTCCTCTGAGCTCTACATACACCCCCCGACACACCTGCACTGCCCTCCACATATACTGTGTAATTAAATTTTTTTTTTCAAAGACAATAGTGGCTCAAGTTCAAGAGCTTCAACACACAAAAGCATGCTTCAGAACAAACCTACTGTGGCCTCTCAGGCTAGAACCCAAAGCCTATCTCTAAGACCGAGCCGCCACCTCTGCTCAGCAGCCCTCCCTAAGCCTCTCCTTAAATAGACTCCTCTGTGCCGAGGCTACTCCAGCGTCCCAACCACGGTGCATGTCTGTGTTGTTTCTGAATTTTCCTTCTTCCAATCCTTTACTCCCATACCGAGGAATGATCTTAAATCAAAAGTTCTTTCTTTTTGCTTCACCTCAATTCTGCTCTCCTGCCCTTCCTCTGAGCCCCTTTCCTTATCATCCCATCACTAACCCCTGGGTGCAGTTCTCATGGCAGGGCCGACATTCGTTCTGAGCATCTGGGTACTTGTAGATGGGGCCCTTGGCACCTAGGACTCCATGGGGGCAGCTGCTTACACAGTGGGGCCCATCTCGAAAATGGGCACATTGAGCACAAGCATCAGAACCCTGAGTAAGAAGAGAGAGGTTCGTTAAGAATGAGATCCCAGTGTGAATTCGAGGCTGTTCAGTGAGGACCAGCCCATCCCTTCAGCAGCCTCCAGGTACAAACTCCAGCATTATTTGGCTTCCCTGGCTTCCTGGATTCCCAATGGCCTGGAAATTTGGCCACATCATTCCTAAGACGCTCCAAATGTTGCTCTTCCCTGTCTCCCTTAGAGATCCCAGAATTGCTACTGTACCGAGCCATTGCATGTGGCGGTGCCTTCCATGGGTAGGCATTCTGAGTGACAGGAGAAACATTCATCCTCTTGGGCAAACTCACGAGGTTCCCTGCAGTAGGGGACATGTGGAGTGGGAGTCACTTCCAAGTTTGGATATTGACACTCTGATCCTACAAAGAAGACTTTCTACTTCATGTCCACCAAGACACACACAGAAATTTGTCTACAGTCAGGTTGGTGGCTCATGTCTGCAATCCCAGCACTTTGGAGGCTGAGGCAGGAAGATTGCCCTGAGTTCAAGGCCAGCCTGGGTGACAGAGTGAGGAAACAAACACAAGCAGGAGAGAGAGAGAGAGAAACTGCCTATAGGTCTATAGGTTCCCACTACTGCACTATCCCATCCCAGGGCCCCTCTCCCACTCTTCACTGTACCCATTCAGGAAGTTGCAGTGAGTCACACAGACACCGCCTCGGCTGTAGTTTCGACAGGATAAACACTGACCAGGGCCTGGGCCCCAGCATCCACCAGAAGAGCACAGTGGATCACACACTTTGCCCTCTGCAACTGGAAAAGAAGAGGTGGCTTAGGAGAAGATTCTGCACACTCTTGGGAAGCCCTCTGCTGAACCCTCCTCCACCTTCGTCTACCCTCAAACACCCTTCCTCCCTGGTTCCACCCCTCACCCCTACTCCACTTGCAAGGCCAAACAGTCCCAGCTCCCCTCATCTCCCTGACCCTCGTTCTCATCCCAAGTCAGCCCTTTCTCTTACTACAGTCTCTGCGAGGCCTATTATGCTTGATGTCAAGTCTGTCTTCTGAAGGCCCCCGGAGCAGCCTGGTCCAGTTCAGGGAGTAGTGGTAGCAGAGCTGCCTATTGGCACTTATGTAGATACGCCCAGCACTAACTTCCTTCAGGGATCGGAGGCCCAGAGATGTGACATTCAGATTCTTCATGATCAACAGGGAGAAGCCCCGGCTAAGAACAAAGACGCAGAATGAGAAGGCAGATCACAAACAGAAAATTAAACATACAGTGGGTTCATTTTCACTCAGCAAATTTGCTCTAAGTTAGTAGTGAGAGAGTCCGCCTCTTTTGGTGGTGGTTCTTAAAGAAATATATTTATTTTAATTATGTTTAAATTATGTGTATATATGTTTGTGTGTGGGTATGTACACAGGAGTGAAGGTGCCCTGGGAGGTCAGAAGAGGGCATCAGGTCCCCTGGAGCTGGAGTAGGGTAAACAAACTGAACTCACTTTCTCTGGAAGAGCGGTATGTGTTCTTAATTATTGAGCCAACTCCCCAGTCCCAGGGTTTTGTTTTGTTTTTTGTTTGTTTGTTTTGTTTTTGACAGAATTTCACTATGTAGCCCCAGATGACTTGGAACTCACTATTGTAGAGCAGGCTGGCCTTGAACCCACAGATCTACCTGCTTCTGCCTTTTGATTGCTGGGATTAAGCATGTGCTACCATGTCTAGCTAGGTTTGTTTTAAAACAAGGTCTTACCGTGGTTTTTTTGTTCTGGTCTTTTTGAGAAGGGTCTCCTTGTAGCCCTAGCTGGCCTGGAACTCACCATGTAAACCAGGCTGACTTCAGTCTCCAGAGATCTGCCTGCCTCTGCCTCCTGAGTACTAGAATTAATTAATGGTGTATGCCACCACTCCTGGCTTCTTACTATGTTTTGAGGCAAGCCTGGAACTCACCACGTACCCTTGGATGGTCTTGAACTTGCTATGAACCTCCTGTTCCAGTCTCCCTGCTGCTTGTATTACAGCACTAACCCTGGCTTTCCCCTCCTTTACCTTTTCCCTATCAAGCTGGCAGATCCTTGGGGCCTGTCAATAAGAAAGTGCATTGTATTTCACAAAAGGGCACCCATCCCACTGTCTCCACAGTCCTTACTTGTAGAGGCTTCTGCCCCCAATGGTTGTCAGGTTGGAAAAAACACTGAAGTTTTGCATGTGAGGAGGCCAGGACTGGATGTTCAGGTACCCTAAAGGGTTGGAGAGAGGCCAATGAGCAGAAGTCCCCTCCCTTCCTCAGGTTCTCTGTGACCTGCCTCCCCATTCTTAGGCCATTTAACTTAATATAAGCTCCTTGCAGCAAAGGAAGCTGCTCTTCTTCCTCACCTGTGATCTCCCGTACTGTCCGGAAGACATTAAGCTTCTCAGGGTCCAAGGCAGGGATCTTGCGCCAGAGGTCTCTGTGGGAAAGTGAAAACTGGTCAACAAAGTACAAGTATAATCAGTAGGAATGAACAGACCATACCTCAGAATTCAGTTTTTAGATGTCAGTTATTCTTTTCAGTGCTGGGGATCAAACCCAGAGCCTTGTACATGCTAAGCAAGCTGCTCTGTTATTGAACTATATCCCAGCCTGATTACTTTTGGCTTTTAAATTCCATTCTTCATCCAAAGGAAACAGAACTCTTTGGAGAAATGCCCATGGTTGGGGAAACATAAATATATAAGCCAGGAGCATCTTGTGCCAAAAAGTAAAGAAATGCTCAAGGGCTGATGCGATGGCAAGCCAGTAGAAAGCATTTGCCACGAAAGCCTGAGTTCCATCTGAGGAACCCACAGTAGATGGAGAGAACCAGCTCCCAAAAGTTGTTCTCTGATCGCTACATGCGCATGCCGCGTGCATGCAGGTATGCAGACGAACATACCCCACAGATATATGCACATCAAGAATTTAATCTTAACACTTGGGAGGAAAAGGCTGGAGGATCAGAAGTTAGAGACCATTCTCAGTGACTTACTCAGTTCAAGGCCAACCTGAGCTACCTTAGACCTTATCTCAAAACAAACAAACATCATAAGCTATTGAATAAGTTTAATTGTTCACATAGATCAAATAAATCAGGCCTTTGGATACAACTTAGTACTAGTGTTATATCTCCAGTCCACAGTGTGTGAGTGATTTCTAGATCCTGTAGATACTTCCCTAGCATGCCCAAGGCCTGGGTCTGATCCCTAGCCCTGAAACAAAAAAAAAAAAAAAAAAAAAAAAAGAGGTAAATTTAAAAAATAGAAAGGGGAGATTTTCCTCACGATGCCAATAAATAAATGCAGAAGAAATGACAGAAATAGGTAATCATCATTTGACAATTATCTTAACTAATTCAAGCAGATATCACTTGACTCCTGTGTGTGTGTATGTTTGTGTGTGTGTGTGTATGTGTAATAGAGTCTTGCTATGTGGCCCTGGCTGGCCTCATGATCTTTCTGTCACGACCTTCTGACTGTTTGGACAATGTGCGTGTACCAAGCCTGGCTCCTAGGTACTCATTAACTACAGAAGGAAAACAGTGATTAACTTCACAGTACAAAATCCCTGCCGATACTACCAAACAAGTGACAGGAGATGTAATGGTCAATGACAAGAAAAATAACATTACCTACATCCCTGATATGATGCACTAAGAATATACAACATCCGTCTGTACTCTGAGCACTGGGGAGGCTGAGGCAAGAGGCATACGAGCTTAAGGCCAGCCTTGGCTACATAGTGTGACCTTATCTCAAAAAATAATCTTAAAAAAAGCATAATTTGGCTAGTGATGTAGCTTAGTGAATTTTGAGGGCCTGAGTTGGATCTCTAGCACCTTCAAAAACAAAACAACAAACAGAAATAAAATAGAAAACAAGAAAAGCCAAATCAAAACAAAATAAAATAAAACAAAAGGCAGGTAAGGGCATGACAGACAAATTCAAATTGAAGAATGCTCTGCCAATTATCTGACCTTTACTCTGCTCATCAACAAAGTCAATCTCATAACAGATAAGTAAAAACTAGCCAGAGATGATGACACACATCTGTCATCTTAACACTCTCCAGGCTCAGGAAGGATGGCAACGGCATGGCCAGCCCAAAGTGCAAATGGAGATTTTACCTAACTGAAAAAAACAAATACTGAACAGAGGTGAGGGTGTGTATATGAGTGTGTGTGTGTAGAGTAAAAGAGAGAGATGATTTTTTTTAAAAAGCATGTGTAAGATCTGGGTAATTAATATAGAGAAAATACTCATGTCACTCTTGCAACTTAAATGTAGATATAGAGTTATATCTAAATAATCACACTTTTAATCCCAGCATTCAGGAGGCAGAATCAGGTGGGTCTCAGTGAGTTCAAGGCCAGCCTGGTCTTCATAGAGAGTTACAGGCCAGCTAGGGCTACAGGGAGACCTTATCTCAAAAAGACCAAAAAAAAAAAAATAATAATAATAATAATAAAAAGATTAAAAGAGGGGGTGGGCAAGATGTCTGAGCAGGTAAGCACTTTCTGAAGAACCTGACCTCTGAGTTCCATCCTGAGAATCAATATGGTAAAAAGAGAGAACAGACTCCTGCACTCTGCAAGCAGTTCTCTGACTTCTACACCTGTTGTGCCACATGCACAAACCCCATAATAATAAATAAACAAACAAAAAAAAACAACCAAATACATAAGAATTTTTTTTAAAAAGCAAGTGACCATAGGTCCCTCTTTCTCTCCCCTCACCAACTTAAATGCTGTCTAGGGATCAAAGTCTCTTTGCTCTTCGCTCTTCCAAGGAGCAGAATTAGGGGAAACAGCTAGAAATCATGGAGAGGCATATTTTGTTATTTAAATGTACAGAAGACCTTCTAAGAAAACTTGAAGACACTGTCCCTGTCATTCCTGGGTATACTGGGGTGCCTGGGGGTATCCTGGGGGTGGGAAGTGGAGGTGAGCCTTCTCTCGGGTCCTTTGACCCCCTAAGACTTCATGACACATTTCTAGTCAGCAGCATGTAGGGGAGATTTAGGCAGTGAAGTGAATTGTGTGGTGGGTGGACTGGGGTGTAGGGTGGGAAGGCAAAATCTCTAACCCCTCGAGGCCGGTGATAAGGAAGTCCAGGTTGCCCAGGATCTTGGTGCAGTTCACAAACCCATCAATGTTGCTTGAGTCCACAGTCTGGAAGCGACTCCCCGAGCCTGTGCCCTCACAGGCTGCAAACACAAAAAAGAAAGTGTTGGGGAAATGGGTGTGTGACCTCAGGGGAAAGGCTGTCTGTCTATAGCTGCTCGACATCTCATACTCACCTTTTGGGCACAGTCCTCCACAAGGCTCGCACATCTTTAGCCCGTTTTTATCCACTTCCATCTTGTCAGGAGGACAAGCCCTGACACAGGATGTCTGATCCACCACAAAATTATCTAGGGAAGAAGAGGGCACCATTAGAGATCTACAACACTGCCAGCTGCTAAGAACTCCCTGCCCTGCCCTTGCTCCATTCCGTCCTGGATTTGCCCCATCTACCATTGTAGGCTTCGCAGGTCTGTCCTGTAGATTACATAGTCGTTTTGCTCCTTTTGTCTTTTGTTCTGTTTTCAAGTCAGTCTCACTATACAGCCCGGCTGGCCTTGAAGGTACTATGTGGTACAGAGTAGTCTCTAACTCACGGAGACCCCCAGAGACCCCCTTACCTCTCCTCCCAGGTTCTGGGCTTAAACCTGGGCACCACCACACCCGACTTTTATTTTTGTTTGTTTTGGTTTTGTCTTTTTTTTTGAGACAGGCCCCTGCTGGCCTGGAACTCACAGAAATCCACCTGCCTCTGCCTTCTGAGTGCTGGAATTAAAGAAGTGCGCCACCACGCCTGCCCCCCTTCTTCTTTTTGAGATAGAGAGATAGAGTTTCGCGTATTCCAAGCTGACCTCAAATTTTCTGTAGCCTGAGGATGACCTTGAGCTTCTCTCTAAAACTCCTTTTTGACTTTTTTTTTTTTTTAATGCCTGCCTATATGTCAGTGTACCACCTGCACACACAATGCCTGAGGAAGTCAGAAGAGAGCACTGGATCCCCTGGAACTGGAATTATAGACAGTTAGTTGTTAGGCGCCATGTGGGTACTGGGAACTGAACTCAGGTCTTTCGTATCAGCAGCCAGTGTGCTCTTAACTGCTGAGCCATCTCTCCAGTTCCATGACTTGAACTTCTGATCTTCCTGTCTCTACTTTCCAAGTGCTGGGATTACAGGTGTGTACCACCAAGCCCAGTTTATGTGGTACTAGAAATTATCAAACCCAGGAATTTGTACATGCTAGGCAAGCACTCTGTCAACTAAACTATATCCTGAAACCCTTTTGTTCTTTGTTGTTCCAAAGAGCCGCAGCTGGAAGTCTGGGGGATGCGGCCCGAGGCTTGGTATAGACGTCATTCACTGGAAGAGGTCGGATGATCACACCGAAGTCCCCTAGTTATAACCTAACTTAATTGCTTTTGCACCCCCAAGTTTTGTCTAAAATCTTGAGTCCACTAGTATTGCTGTTCCTTTGCCTCCAACACTTACGGGGACAGCTGGCCACACACACTCCTCCGTATTGGTACTTGGTATGAGGGTTGGGTTCTAGCTGGAAAGTTAGCTTGTTGTACACAAGAGGCTGTGGACACCGGGGCACACAGGCTCCACTGTCATTGAAGTGTCGGCAGGCCTGGGAAAGTAAAAGATTGCTAAAATCCATGTTTCCTATGTATCCCATCTCCTCCCCAAAGCCTGCACCCTCATTTCAGGGCACAGGCTGACAGTACCACTACGTACAAAGCAATCTGTGTCCTGGGGCCCAGCGCAGCCCCCTGCACATTCATCATGGCAGCACTGGTTGGGATTGGGCCCGAAGCAGTGACCATTACACTGAGGGGCACAGATGGTCTTGGTCACTATGGAAAGAAAGAAATCATGGCATTCAGGACTCCCAGAGCTAAATTTGTAAGGCAATGCTCATCCGGACCCTTAGGATTGACCCAGGCTTACACAGGCAGGGTTATGAGGGTTTGTGTTTAAGTTTTTAGAAGGAAATTCAAACCCACATGTCTGGCAGTCTTCGGGTCCGGGACCCCAGCATCGCCCCTTGCAGACTTCGTGACAGGGGGGACCTAGTTGGGAAGCAAGACAACACACAGGGCCATCAGAGCTGAGAAAAGCTTGCTTGAATCAACAGGGTATGATGTCAGCGCACAGGCACCTCAATCCTCGGAAGAAAGAGCCCTGGGCTGTGTCCCTCCCTGCCCTGGCAGAGCAGGGCTGGGCTCAAGTGAACCTGTCAACAAGGGGTGGAGCCACACCCCCACACTACCCACTGGGCAGCTGAAGGGGAGGGACTGGGGCAGGTGCCAACCTCAGTCTCATCAGCCCCATCCCAGGAACCTGGTTCTTCCCAGACAAAGTGAATCTGGCAGATTATGTGCCTGTACATGGGCAGGGAGCAGCTGACTGGGTCAGGGCTGCAGGGAGATGTATTGGCAAGAGCAGGGACACAGCTTAGCACCTACACAGCGTTTGCTCTTTCTCTGGTTGGAGCTTCCATGGTCTGGGCTCTAGGAGAGTGACCTGGTCCCTCCTGGTGGGCAGGCTCTGAGGTGACTGCTCAGGGACCTCAGTTGGGATTAGAGATGTGGTAGGGATGGGGCAGGAGTCACTCTGGTTTGCTGGGGCAGGGGAGTGGTCTTGATCACTGCCACTCACAGTTTCTGCCGTTGTCTTTCACCACTATCTCAGCATCTCGGTCCCTCACGATGTCCCTCCAGTCAATTGTATCCATGTGGCAAAGTTTGTCATTCTTCTCTATATAAACGCCCCCAGACAGAATCTCTGAGGTGACGAAAAGAAGTGACAGGTCAAGGATGAAGGCACAACTCCTCCCCCATCTCCTCCATACTTTCCTACCGGTCTAAAATGTCTTTTGAACCCAGAATGGGGGGGGGGGAGGTCTATGACTTGGCCCACAGGTGGTCCAATCAGGTTTGTGCTGCAGGAAAAGCTGGCCTTCTAAGAGGAGGAGTCAGGCCAAACAAACTCCTGCCTCTTCAGACACCTGTCCAGATCCGGTTTAGCCAGTGGTGGAGGGGCAGGCAGCAAAGGACAGGACATCCTGACTCAATCCCCCTTCCACCCCAGGCCTACCTGAGTGTTTTCCAACTAACTGGGATAGGGACAGTAGAAGGTGCCCAGCTGCTGTTAACTCTTACATTCATCCAGTGGTTGGGGTTGGGGAGGGAGTAAAGGTAAGATTTCAGGGAAGGAGGGATGTCAAGCACCCTGTACTTTGAAGTTAGAGGCAACAGATCCAGAGCCCAGTTCAGCCTCACCATCACATAAGGACTCTCCCTCCCGGGACAGCTGACCCCAGCTTCCCCCTGGGGCCCTCTCATGTTTAAAATTTTGTGGACCTTGAGGTCACTAAGGTAAGTACCTTGAAAGAAACACTTAGAGTGTGAGCAGTCTGGGGTTATTAATAAAGACGTCTGTGAAGGGAGGTTGAGGGCAAAGCCAAAAGGAACCACCAGTAACTAACCAGTGAGCTGTGTAAAGCGCAGCTGGCGCAGAGCGTGGCTGGAGTTGGTGTTATAATTCAACAGGACAAAGATGGCGAACTTCCCATCGTAGAACTGGGTGCCCCGTACCACTCGGAGATTAGGCAACGGTAGCGTAGAGAAATCATTCATGGCCACAAGGACATAGCCTGTCACTTCTCGGATCCACTGTGATGGAACAGATCGTTTCAGTGAAAAGAACCAGGCAAAATCTCTCTCCTCTCTTTTACTTAAGGCACTAAGGGATCCTTAACATAAAAAAAAAAAAAAAAAAAAAAACTGGGATAGAACCCAGAGCCTTACATGTTAAGCAATTGCTCTACCACCGAGCCACAGCTGCTACTTGACTGCACTCTTTACTTCATTGCCCACGTGCCTTGAACTCCTGGGCTCAAGCAGTTGTCCTGCCTCAGTCTCTTAAGTAGATGGGCTTATACGCGCAGGCCACTGTACCCAGCCTCCCTGAATTTCTTTTCTTTTTCTCCTCCCTCTTTCCCTTACTCCCCGTCCCTGTCTCTGTACTGAGGACCTAGACTGAACCCAGGGCCTTATCTGATGCATACTCTGCAAGCACCCTACCACTGAGCTACATTCCTAGCTCTAAATTCCTTCTAATTCCTAATTTGGAGTAGGGAGTAGGCTGTCACACTACTGGTCACTTCTGTGAGTGAAGACAAATATCAGCAATAGCTAAAGGATCTAAGGCTTTCACCCATTTCTTCTCAGAGTTCCTCCTACCAGGAGAGTCCTGGCTTAGCTCCTGCCTCATCACTGAAGGTGCCTTTGGGTCCTCAGGTGGCTCTCTATGTTAGTCCTGCTTTCTGAACAGTTCAGCTTATACAAAACACCACCTGCCTTGTCCCTTTCTTCTGGCCAACCTCTATACAACCCTGGTTATAGTACTGAACCGCCAGGTCCTGATTCTAGTCACTGTCTCTATAAACACACGTTTGAGTCTTAGAAACTATAGGAATGCTGAACACAGCAGAGGGAGAGAAGGCATTTCTCTCTGAAGCGTAAGAGGGAGATCAGGGAGGGAAGTGCTGAGGGAGGGGCTCGGTACTCTCACCTGCAGGAAGGACAGGTCAGAGTTGTGTCCTGTGAGCACAATCTCCAGGTTACCCATCACCACCTCACACCTGTCGTAGAGCTTGTACAATGTCTGGTATTGGTTTTCGGCATCACCAGTCACACTCAGCCCATTCAGAGTCCCAGGACACACTGTTCAAAACGGAGGCAAGGGTGGCTGAGGGCTGGATACAAGTCCACTCCCCACGATCCCCTTGGCTGCCCTATTACACCTACATTGGGTTATTCTAATCCTACCCATTAGAGACGGAGAGGCCCACGGTGGCTGGGCCCTCCCCTCTCCTCACACCCTCCTCTTCATTCCAAAAGGGAAGATGAATTTTTCCTACCAGGGTCCCCCATGCCTCTCTCAGGCACTAATATGGGAACCAAGAGGTTAACCAGCAGGAAGACGTAGGGGACGCTCCCCTCCCTAGAAAGAAGTGAAGCAAGGATCTAACTCTGAGTCCCCTCCTCTCCTCAACTAAGGCACTTACTTCTCTGCCCCCATCCTGCCTCTCTCTAGGCCCTGGAATAAACATCTCTTTGGGGCTAGCACACAGCCGCTATTGTGTCTACAGAGGGTAGGACGGGGACAGAGGGTGGGGGCAACCGCCTGGGGCCACAGTCCAGCCCACAATGAAGCGATTCTATCCAGGAGGAGGGGGCTGCCCCACCCTGTCCCAGACACCCCATCCTCAGCAGCACCCCCCTCTACCCTCAAGCTTTGGGCTCAGACAAGTGACCTCACTGGAGGGAGAAGGCCTGGTAGTGGGGTGGGGGTCAATGGGAGCTTTGTCTTTAGAGCTAGATGATAAGGAGCTGAAGGCCTCCCCCTTCCTAAACTCTGGCTTCCCTTCCCACTCCCATCCCCTAAGCCAACATACTCCAGCTCCCTCAGCATCACAGTGAAGCTGTGAAGTACTTTTCAGCCAACAGAGAAGCCTGGAGAGAAACAGCAGACCTGTTCCTAAGCCTTCCTTCCATTCTCACAGTCAGAGATTCATTAAAAAGACTTCCAGCATGGCAGATCTCCCAGCAGGCACTCCAGTGGAGAGCCCAAAAGAGGAGACAGTGAGATAGTTCAGTCTTGGGCTTTCACTTCCCTTTGTAAAAGTGGAGGACAATGGGTTATGGGAAGTCTTGGCCCCCTGAAGCCTTTAGGTATCTCTCCTTTGGCTCGGTGAAAGAGCACACGGGAGGGTGAGGAGGAGCGGGCAGATACCACCTGTTCTAACCACCCTTCCCTGAGGCATGGCAGCTCAGTGGGAAGTAGGAGAGCAACAGTGGGAGGGAGACTCAGAGGCCCCAGCCCCTCCAGCTCCATACACCCGCAATTTGACCACTTGATCTTTCAGGGCCCTTTTCCCTATCTCTCTCCAGGAAAGAAGCAGTGGGCCAGTCCCAGCCAAGAGGCTAGATGCTCCCAAAGGAACCTGGGAACTGCAGGGTCATCTGGGTGGAAATGAAAGACTAAGAAAGTTAGTCATTTCTAGAACAGCTCCACCCGGATACCCTTCCTGGCATGACACCCCTCTTCCAAGTTAAGGTGCCAACACTCCTCAGATCAGGGAGGAGCCAGGCTTTCTATACTATAGGGAACTGGTACGCCCACTATGCACGACTGGCACACAAACACGTACACAAACCACCTCCCCACAGCCAAGAGATCTATACTGGCTTGCTCCTGGGATCCTGTCAAGAAGCCGTACAGGTGGCCTATCCATCCACCTGCCCTTGCAGACTCTTGTGTCTGTGCTTGCAAGGCCACAGTGTTACTGGGCTCAGTTACCTGCCACCCTGAGGGTAAAGTCCATATTTCACAAACAGGGGCAAAGGGCCTGGGCAGGACAGGAGTATAAACAACAACTCTGGGAGGAGTCGGACAACTTGGGGAGCAGGGTAAAGGGGAGGGAATTAGAAAAACCCCTACTGTGTACAGAAACTAAGAGCTCAAAGAGAGAAGCAATGCCAGAACCCTTCTTGCGTAGAGAGAACTGAACTGGGCTGACAGGGCCAGAACCTCTATCTGCTTCAGAGACCTCCCCTCCAATGCAACCCCCTTCACACACACATACAAGGGGACAAAGGGTCTATAGAAGGCTTGAGACAGGGCCGGATGCCCAGAGGCTGCAGGATCCAGATAAAGAGTAAAGACCCAACCATGTCTGCATGTCTGCCCCTGCCTCTCAGAGAGGGTGGTGGGAATTCCAGACTCTTGGGTTCCTGAGTGAAGATGGGGGTGCTTCAGACGGAACAGTGATAGTCGCTCCACCAGCCCCTCCCACTCCGGTCTCTAGACCACCCCCTCCACCAGCTGGGAGTGTTCACATCTCAAGATCCCAGGGGCTAAATTTAGGCTCAGCAACTGTGGGGGAAGCACAGGTGGCCTCTCCTACTCCCACCCTGGGGAGGGGGCCCTGGCTGTGCCAAACCCCAAGCTGAGATCTAGGGGGTGGGGGAAGTTCAACAGGACTCTAATCGCACCAACTCAAGCATTCTTCAGGTGTCAGTGGTTCCAGAGACCCCCGTGGGAGTGGGCCTAGATGGCATGGAGTGGGAGGGACAGAGAAGAGCAAGCTGGGCTCTGTCTGAAGTTAGACAATAAACTAAACCGAATGGGGGAGGAGCAGAAATTGAGTCTAGGAACTTTACAGCACAGTCTGCTCAGAAGGTGGGAAAGGTGACCCTAGATTGGGGAGAGAAATAGAATCGAGTTGTCCATTCCCCTGCAGCTCCAAGACTAGGGTTATACTACATACCCTGGCTATAGTATAGTATATAATAGATGCTCAATGAATGTTAGTTGAATTAACCTAGGTCTTGATTAAAGGTGGTTGGTTAAGTTGGGGACTAGTTAACTTTATTTTGAGGGAAAGCAGGCAGCCAGCCTCAGTGGGGCCTCTCACTCTGTCACCTGGACTTGGCCCTCAGGTTAATTTCAGCCCTTCTGAGGGCAGTCCCACTCACGGAAGAGGAGGTGCCATTCTTGTTTTTCAAACATCAGAAAACAACAACTTCCAACCCTCCATAGCTCCTCCCTGTCGGCAAAACAACGAAACTGGGGGTTGCTGAAACCGGGAGTGGGGTGGGGGCCGGAGAACTGGGGCACAAACAGCCCCTTCAGCTAGGAATCTCCACTTCCCACCAGCCCTTCACATTTACAGAAAGGTCCCTGCCCCCCTCCAGCCCCCCGCCCCTTTCTGCAAGGCTCTCAGAAGTGTGAACTACCTTTCAGGCTTCAACCTTATCAAAGCAGACCACTGAGAGGGTCTGCGACGCCCTAGGGAGAAGGGTGGGCATCCAGGAATGCAGTCCCTGCCAGGCCCACACGGAGAACCGAGCCCGACGGTCCCCTTCTAGGTGATCCCAGAAGACCTGGGGTCGCACCCGGGAGTCCAGAGCGTCGGAACCCCTACCCCTGCCCAGGGTCTACGCACACTCAGATCGCAGTCCCAGGTTCCAGCCGGCTGGGGCTCCCGAGCCACTTACCTGCCTGAGAGTTGCCTACCTCGGAGCCCCGGGCCAGGCTGAGAAGGAAGCCCAGCACCTGCAGAGCCCCGATCGCCCTCATGATTCCAGCAGAGGGTGAAGGGAGCCCAGCAGAGTCCGGCCCGGGGGCCCCTGGACTAGGACATCGGAGGGACCGCCACCTGAGCAGTCAGCGAGTTAGTGGCAGCAGCGGCAGCAGAGGTTGCAAACTGCAACCGGAGCCAGAGTCGGAGTGCGGAGCGGGATGGCAGGGGAGGGTGTACGTCTGGAGAGAGGGAGGGCGGGAGCGGAGGGGGAAGGGGGTGAGTCACGGCCGCGCCCCCTCCCGTGCGAGGCTGGAGTAGGATCGCGGCAGCTCCGACACCCGCCCAGATCGCGCCCGGCCGCCCGCAGCTTGACCCGGAGGGTCAAGGAAGGGTCTCACTCTAGCAATTTCCCCAGGAGCTGGGCCGAGAGGAGATCCAGATTGCAAAAGCTCCCGAGCCAGGGAAAGGTAGTGAATGCGGGTGAGGAGCGCGCTCCAAAGCCCGGCCCCCGAAAGCTGGCCTCGCCCATTAACCAGATCGCTCAACTCCCCTAGCCGGTTGGATCACTTGAGGGATTTTTCTCTCTGAGTGTGAATATTTCGATTTTCTGAGTGGGAGGTTGTTTTTTAACCCAGTGCTCACGCCACCCCAGTTTCCCCGGGACTAAAGCTTCATAACTCATTCATCCTGCCCAGGAACCCGAGCCCCGGAGGCCGCGTGAAATCGCACTGTCTCCGGCCGCTTCCTCCCGCAGCCCCGGCGCCGGCCGGGCCTCTCCCGGGGATTTGGCTGGGGGGCGGGGGCGGCTCGCAGCCTGGGAACAGACCCCGGAGCCCGCCTCCCCTCCTCTCCCCGGGAGGGGCTCCCGCACCTGTCGCCGTCCCCTCTGCTGCCCCCCACGGCCGCGGGAGAGAACAGCTGTCTCTCGTCCACGCTGGGGCGTGTGGCCGCGCCGTCCGGGCGACCGCGGTTCCCGCCTCTTCGGGAGACCCAGATGGGCACGTGGTCCCCATCGTGGCGCTGGCGCCCAGACGCCTTCCCGAGGGGACGGTGAAGAGGGAGGTCACTAGAGATTGCGTCCACGAACGGCGCGGGCCACCGGCCTCGGGAGAGGAGGCGGTGCGGTGCAGCGTGGGCTGCGGTCTGGGGCGGGTGGGACCCGCGCCCCCCGGTGCGGAATCCGTCGCATCTCAAATCCCTTAAACCGGCGATCCTTGCCCAGAGTACCTATTTTCCCCTGTTGCACCTTGATGAAGCTGTCCCTTTCTGCGGGCCGAGACTACTACCTACAATCCTCTTTTTGTTTTCTGTCTTTTGTTGTTTTATTTTTTGTCTTTGAGACAGGGTCTCATATAGCACAGACCGACCTCAGATTCACAGTGTAGCAGAGGCTGGTGTTGGACTCCTGGTGACCTTCCGGCCTCCACCGCCCGTGCTCTCCCCGATATAATTCTTTACAACTGTTTAATTTTATTAATATTGTTGTTGTTGTGTGTATGATGGGGGTCCTTGGGGCTCCTGGGGACGACTTTATGGAGTCAGTTACCACCTTCGATTTTTACATGAGTTCTGGGAATCGAACTCATACACATAAAATAAAAATAAATTTTAAAATTAAAAAAAGTAAGAGGAAGATGGTGGGGAGGGGACACAGCTTAGTAGCAGAGTGCTTGCCAAAAACTTGGGACTCTCCAGTCCCAAATACCCAAAACCGTAAAAAGCATGTGAGCAGGTATATCACTTTATCTTTCCAGTACTAGAAACTTGTGACTTTTCTCCAAATTTATCTACCTGATGACAGTTAGGGAGGAGCTCAGATTTTTATCCAGGACCTCATGACATACTGAGGCTAGAGCTTCTTGTGGTCAGATTCAGGCTCCTTTCATGGCTAGGGTTGTAGCTCAGTGTGTGCCCAGCGATAGGCACAGACTCTGGTTTGATACCCAACAGTGGGTAGGGGTTGCCTCCCATTGGGTAGCAGCACTAATGCTACTAGAAGCCCTTCTTCCAGACCCCCACGCCCAGATCAAAGAACTTTCCCCTTCATTACACACCCACCTCTACTCAGTATCCAAGACCCTGGTCTCTCAGAGGTAGTTTCCTTATTCAAAAGCAGTTGTAGGACTGGGATGTAGATCAGTAGTAGAATGCTTGCAGGGCATAGATGAGGCCCAGAGTTCATTGCCTAGTAAGTCGAGAGAGAGAGAGAGAGAGAGAGAGAGAGAGAGAGAGAGAGAGAGAGAGAGAGAGAGAAGCTGTATCTACTCATAAGGTTGTTTGTTTTTATTTAAGAGGAAGAGGCGGTGCTGGGTGTGGTGGCTCATTCCTGTAAACCCAGCACTTGAGAGGCTGAGGCAGGAAAATTGCCATGATTTGAAGCCAGCCTGCTACGGTTTCATAACATGTCAGACCCATCAGGACTACAAGGAAAATAATGCCAAAAAAAAAAAGAGGAAGAGGCAAGTCAAGTGTTCTCAGTGACTGTGTAGTGCTTGACATTTATGAGGCATGTAGTAAATGCTAGCTGTGTCTAATTCCTGTTATACTCAGCCCACCCTCCCACCTAGATCTAAGATGTGTATGCTCCTGGCCCTCCAGTTCATTCTTCAGCACTTAGCAAACACCATCCTAAGCATCCAGAATAAACAGAGCACAAAGCTGCCATGCTGCTGGCTTTGTTAAGGGCTGCCATGAATACATTAGTGGGAAGAAAGGAGGCTTTATGTGTGAAAGGGGTTTTCTGGCCCTCCAGTCCCATTATCTTTCCCCACTCTTGCTTATACTTTGGTGGGTTTTTGTTTATATGCTTGTTTGTTTCATGTTATTTTTTATTTGTGTGTAGGATATGTGGTGCCACAGTACATTGTGTGCAAGTGTGGAGGTTAGAGGACAACTTTTAGGGTTGGTTCTCTCCTCTCACCTTTTTGAGGCAGGGGTCTCTTGTTTCTGTCGCTCTGCATCTTCTAGGCTAGCTGGCGGATGAGTTTCTGGGCAGTTCTCCCACTTCCTGTTTCTCTATAGGAGTGTTAGGATCACAGATGTGAACCGCACCATCCGACTTTTCAATTTTTCTCTTGTATCTGGGTTTGTGGGTTCCAAGGATCAAATATTCACGGCATTTGTGAAGGTCAGAGGACAGCTCTTCAGGGTTAGTTCTTTTCTTTCACCATGTGGGTCCTGGGTAATCAAATTCAGGTTGTTGGGCTTGGGGGCAGGTACCATTACTCACTTACTCATCTCTCCAGCCTGAAAGGGGGCCTCTTGATGGTTGTTAGGGGAAGAAGACTTATTTTACTTATTTAAAGTGGGGCATATGTGCAACTTGATTCAGTGGGGTCCTAGGTTGCTAGATGCATTGTTAGGAGAAGGGTGTGTATATAGCCCAAGCCAAGCGGAGTCCCAGGTTTCAAAGCTATTCCCTACACTTGTCTGCTTCACCATCACACTCAGCTTGCTCTTGTTTGTGTGTGTGTGTGTGTGTGTGTGTGTGTGTGTGTGTACTCACAGAGATCCACCTGCCTCTGCTACCTGAGTCCTGGAATTAAAGGTCTGTGCCCCCTTGCCCAGCCTGGTTCTTAATTTATTATAAAAACACAAGTAATTATCTGAGTCTGGTAACAAATGCCTATAATCTCAGCTATAAGTAGTCTGAGGCAGGGGGATTGTAAATTCAAAGACTGCCTTAGCTACAGAGTGAGTTCAAGGTGAGCTTGGTTAACTTTGTGAGACCCTCTTTCCAAAAATGTTGAAAGAGGACTGGGCCATAGTCAGTGACAGAGCATTTACTTGTCATGCATGAGGTCCCTGGGCTCAGTCTTCAGCACCAGGAGAACCAAAACAAGATAAAAGAAGAATTGTGCTTATCTCCTGCCGTTATTGCAATCTACCCAATTTACCGGCATCATAACCTGTATCCTCAGATGACTTCTATCATGTTACAATGAATTGTCCTTGCTTTTTCAAGGTTAATTGTCTCTCTTCAACCTTACATTTCCTTCTTGTCTACCTTGAACTGATTTCTAGCACACTCCCCTTTCTCCGTATAAGCTATTTTTCTATATATCTGATTGTTTCCATTAAGGTACAGAGATACTTATACTATTTGCCATATCTTTGTTTTGTTTTGTTTGAGATAGAATCTCCCTCTGTAGCCCCGACTAGCCTAGAAATCACTATGTTACCCAAGGCTGTCCCTGAATTCACAGTAGTCTGCCTGCCTCTGACTCCCAACTGTTGGGATTATGGGTATAAGCCACCAATCTTGGCTTAAGATCTGTCATCTTAAGAAAATAAAACAGGGATGTGGGGGCAATGTGATTACCACATCTGTTACCCCATTGATCGCCAGGTCTGGTGTGGCTGAGCTAGCTGGCTAGGAGTCCCCTTCCCTCACCACATGTGTGTCCTTCCTGAAGCTGTGAATCCATCGAGGAGGAAGCCTTTTCTAATGGAAGAGAACGGGTCTGCGGTCAAGGGAGTGGCTGCAAGGTCTCCAGAAAATTAAATAGGGGCTAAACTGGGCTTTTAATCCCAGAACTCAGGCGGGAGAGGAAGGAGGAACTCTCTGAGATTGAGGCCAGCCTGGTCTACATGGCAAGTTTTAGGTCAGCTGGGGCTACAGGGAGACCCTGTCTCAAGAGGAAAAAGGAAGGAAGGAAGGAAGGAAGGAAGGAAGGAAGGGAGGGAGGGAGGGAGGGAGGGAGGGAGGGAGGGAGGGAAAAGAAAGAAAGAAAGAAAGAAAGAAAGAAAGAAAGAAAGAAAGAAAGAAAGAAAGAAAGAAAGAGAAAATGGACTAGAGAGATAGCTCTAGAGTCAGAAGCATTACAGAGGACCCTGGCTTGGTTCTTAGCACCCACATGGTGGCTCACAACCACCCATAACTCCAGTGTCAGGGACTCTGACACCCTCTTCTGGCCTTCTGCATGCACATAGTGCATATAAATTCACAAAGGCATACATACATACACAAAATTTTTTAAAATTTTTCTTTAAAAAAATAAAAGAAATCAGGGCCATTAAGATGGCTCAGAGGGTCAGGGTGCCAACCACCAAGCCTGATGACTTAATTTGATTCCAACCTCCGCACAGTAGGAGAGAGCTAACTCCGAACATTGTCCTCTAACTGCTATATACTGCTCCACACTAAAGAAATGTAAGGAAGAAAACTTTTAAAAAGAAAACAAACTGGGCTGGAAAGATGACTCCGTGGTTGAGAGCACTGGCTGTTGTTGCTGAGGACCAGGGTTCAAACCCCAGCATCCACAAGATGGTTAACAATGATCCATAACGCCTGTCCTAGGGGATCCAGTGCCCTCTCTTGTCCTCTGTGGGCATTACATGGCAGCACAGGTGCACTTACATACATGCAGGCATAACACTCTTACACATAAAGTAAAATAAAATTTAAAAATAAAATAAAATAAAACAAACCTTCTTTAGCCTCTGGGACCTTTTCCACTGTTTCTAACTGCCGCAGTGTCTTCTATGTCGTGGTGCTCTAGGCTCTGTTTGTGCCCCCCAGCATCTTCCTGTGGCCACAAGGGATGCTACAACAGAAATCTCTACGCAGAGTTTCTTTGGTCCTATAATACTTTTGTGTACTTTGAGCTCTTGACTCTGAGCTATATATTTTCTATAAACGCTCCATACTATCTATAGAGTATATCTATACACTCTCACCATCACTGGAGAGATTTCTTTCTATTTTCTGCAGTGCTGGAGATTGAATCTCCATGATAGACAAGCTCTCTATCACTCAGCTGTGCCTCTAGCTCTCTTTTCACTTTTTAATTTTTTGGGAGGTTTGTTGTTTATTTGGTTGGTTGGTTGGTTTCTGACACAGGTTCTCACTGTGTTCTCCCTGGCTGACCTGGAACTAACTCCCTATGTAGACCAGGTTGGCCTTGGATTTACAGAGATCTGCATCTTTCCGCCTCTGGAGTCCTGGCATTAAAGGTGTATGCCACCACACCTGGCTTTTTGGAGGTGTAGGGGCATAGGATTTCACTTTCTGGCCCAGGTTTTCCTGGGATTCATTATGTAGTCCAGGATAGCTTCAAATCTAGGCATTCCTCTCGCCTCAGCCTTCCTAGGCTGGAGTTATATAATGGGTTCGTGCTACCAGGCTTGGCACTGGTAAGATTTCAACATTCCGGCTTCTTGCCAATACACGATATTCAAGTTTTCAATTTTGGAACAGTTTAAGATATCTCATTGCAATTTTAATTGATAACATATTTGACATTTTCTCATTTCTTTATTTTTTATTTTTATTTTTGAGACTGGTCTCTATTTTACAGAGATCCTTCTGCCTCCTGAGTCCTGAAATTAAAGTTGTGAGCCATGTGGGTGCTGGGAACTGAACCCTGGCCCTCTAGAAGAGCAACCAGTGCTCTTAACTGCTGAACCATCTATGTCTCCAGGCCCTAGAAATTCCATTTTAATGCTGATTTGTAGGGGATTGCTGTACATTTAAGCTTTTAGTCTTTTTAAAACATTTTTTATTTTTATATTTTATTTTACATGTATGAGTGTATTGCCTGCATGTGTATAAGTGTACCCATGTCGTGCAATGCCCACAGAGGTCAGAAGAGAGCTGTGAATTCCTCTGGAACTGGAATTATGGATAATTATTAGCTGCCATGTGGGTGATGGGAACAGAACTCTGCAAGAGCAGCCAGTGCTTTTAACCACAGAGCCATCTCTCCACTCACAGCTTTTAGTCTCTATCGATCCAGATATCTCTTTCTGTCAATAGCAGTGTTGACTGAACAGAAATCCTTATTTTTTCTATAATCTAATTAATTTTTTTTTTTTTTTTTTTTTTGAGACAGGGTCTCCCTGTAGCCACAACTGACCTGGAACTCACTGTGAAGTGTAGAACAGGCCGACCTTGATCTCACAGAAAGCCTCCTGCCTCTGTCTCCCAAGTGCTGGGATTAAAGGTGCCACTACACTGGCTTATAAATTTTTTTAAGGAGCACGCATGCTTTGTGTGTGTGTGTGTGTGTGTGTGTGTGTGTGTGTGTTTGCGCGCGCGCGCACCATGGTGTGCATATTGAGGTCAAAGAACAGCTTGTAGGAGTTAATACTCTCTTTTTACCATGTGGGTCCTACGGATCCACCTCAAGTCATCAAGATCAAGTTTGGTGTGACCGTCTTTACTGAATCGTCATCTCACTGACCTACGACCCATGAATTTTTCCCTTAAATTTTGTTACATGTTTTCACCCTGAAGGCCAACCCTAGGGTGAAAATTAGAGTGCATAATGTTCATGAACAAGAACTCTTGGAACAACTGTCATGGGGAAGGAGGGAAGAAAGCAGAACAGAGGAGCTGGACTGCAGTTCACAGGCTTCTGGTTTAGAAAGGACCTCCGGAACAAGGCTAATGCCCCTCTAGGCAGCATGTCTTACCAAAGTATCTGACCAGCTGCCATTTCCTGCTCAGCCAGTCCTTTGTATGATGTTATCAAATCGTGAGGTTCTGAGAATAGTCCACCCGGTCAGATGTCCAGATTATTTTAAGGCTAACAGCCGGGGGGTTAGACTGCAAGTGTATGTTGTTACCATTTCCAGGTATGTGTGTACTGTTTTCCTCCCTGTGGAGCAGAGAGTGGGGAGGGGATGGATTCCCACCACGCCTCTATGTTCTTTGACTGAGCTAAGAATTAAACTGACCTAAAACAGGGCTGGAGAGCCAGGTGCGGTGGCTCATAACTGTAAATTCATCACAGGGGAGGCAGAAGCAGCAGGATTACAGAGTTTCAGGGTATCCTGGGCTGTATTAAATAACAAATTATAATTATAATAAAAGAAAATGGAAGAAGGTAAATAATGAAGAGCAGGATCCATCCAATAAGATGCAGCTGGCTCTGGTAGTACGCGTCGTAATCCCAGATCTTAAGACAGAGGCAGGAGGATTGCTGCAAATTAGAGGCCAGCCAGGGCTACATAGCAAGACCCCGTCTCAAAACAAAGAGGAAGAGGAGAAGGAGTAGGAGAAAGAGAAGGATGTGGAGGAGGAAGAGGAGGAGGAAGAGGAAGAGGGAAAAAAAGAAACTAATGAAACATAAAATAATTGTATAAGACCAAAGATTAACAAAACGGTTTATTCCAATATCAGGGATAAAAAAGCCAGGCCTCAGGGCTTGGATAATGGCTCAGCAGTTAAAAGCACTGGCTACTCTTTCAGAAGTCCAGGGTTTGGTTCTCAGCACCCACATGGTAGCTAACAACCATTCATAACTCCAGTTCTAGAGGATCTAGATAACTTTTGACCTCCACAGACATTTCATGTACTTGTACTTACATACCCGAATACAAAACACTTATACCTGGTGGTTCAGGCCTGTAATTCTGGCTACTTGGGAGGCTAAGGCAAGAGGATTACACCAAGTTCAAGGCGTGGGCAATTTAGTGAGACCCTATTTAAAACAAAAAATAAGAGTTGGGGGTACAGCTGAATAGTAGAGATTAGTCTATGTGAGACCCTGGATTTAGTCTTCAGCATCCCTCATAGAAGTCATGTGTGTATATGTGTAAATGAGAGAAAGACAGAAATCAGGGTCTCACTATGCTGCCTAGGTCTTTATGGACCATTGATAGCCTCCATGTGGGTACTGGGAATTGAACCCTGGTCTTCTGACAAGAGCAGCCAGTGCTCTTATCCACTGAGTCATCTCTCTAGCCCTTCCAATGAATTTTTATGCAAGTATTTCAGTTTCTGTTCCTGTTTTTAATATGGATGTGGGGAATTTCTGAATCGTCTAGTTCTAGTTCAACCTTTCTCAGGAACGACCAAACTGTTTTCCACAGTTGAACCATTTAACATTTTCGTAGTGTGTGAAGACTATAACTTTTCCGTAGCCCAGGCTAACATTGGCTGTCTTTGTGTGTGCGATGGCTGTCCTAGCAGGTATGAAGTTTGAGGAAGTATTTCTTGTGATTCAGAGCTTTAGTTTCCCAATGACTAGCAACAAGTCACATCTTTTCATGTCTTCATTGCACATTTGCATATATTCTTTGGAAAACTACCTGTTCCTTTGCCCATTTGAAAGTTGCACTAGTTTTTTTTGTTGTTGTTGTTGTTGTTAAATTGTAAGAGCTATTTGTGTATTCTGGATTCAAGACTCTAATAGACATGAGTTGCAAATGTTTTCTCCCATTCTATAGGCTTCTTTTGCTGTTTGGTTTGATTTATGGAGACACGGTCTCATGGAGCTGGCCTCAGCTTTCCTATAGAGCTGCTTCCTACACCGTCTCCGTGTTGGAATTATAAGCATGTGCCTCCTTGTCAGGCTCTTTGTATTTTCTTGTTTTTGTCATTTTTCGTTCTATGTTGTTTTCCTTTCTTTTTTGAGATAGGGTCTCACTATGTAGCCCTGGCTTGCCTGGAACTCACTGTGGAGACCAGGCTGCATTCAAATTCACAGAGATTCATCTGCCTCTGTTTCCTGAGTGCTGGTATTATGTTTTGATTGTTTTGTTTTTTTTTTTAATTTTTTGGACTTTTTGAGACAAGGTCTCCCTGTAGACTAAGCTGTCCTGGAACTTGCTATGTAGGCCAGGCTGGCCTTGAACTCACAGAGATCCACCTGCCTCTACCTCTGGAGTACTGAGATTAAAGATGTGGGCCACCATGGCTGGCTGGTTTTTAAATTTTTTTATTTATGTATTTTAAGTGTATGAGTGTTTTGCCTGCATGTGTGTAAGTGCAGCCTTGGAGGTCAGAAGAGGGTGCCTGAGCCCCTGGAACTGGAGTTAACAGATGGTTGTTAACCAGCATGTGCATGCTGGAAATTGAATCCGGGTCCTCTACAAGAACAGCCAGTACCTCTTAACTGCTGAGCCATCTCTCCAGCCCTTGTTTTGGCTTTTTAAAAAAGGTTTATTTTCATTTCTGATTATGTGTATGCTTGTGTCTAGGTGGGGGTATGTACACAGAAGTGTAGTTGGTTGTTTGGAGGCCAGAAGGGGGCAGTAGAGCCCTTGGAACTACATTTACAGGTGGTTGTGAGCTGCTCAGTGTGGGTGTAGAGAACCAAACTTGGTTCTTCTGCAAGACCAGTACAGGCTCTTGATCTGCTGAGCTATTTCTCCAGCCTCCTGTTTTGGGTTTTGTAGCACAGGCTGGTTTGAACTTGCTATGTAGCAGAGGGTGGCCTTGAACTCTTGATCCTCCTCTCATTTGCAGAGTGCTGGGATTACAGGCATATGCCACTATGCCTGGCTTTGTTTGCTTTTAAACAAGGTCTTGCTCTCTACCACCAGGCTGACTTCAAACTCGTGCTCCTCCTACCTCAGTCTCTGAAATGTATGTATTGCCAAACTAGTTTACAGGAGATATATAGATACATATATATATATATATATATATATATATATATATATATATATAGAGAGAGAGAGAGAGAGAGAGAGAGAGAGAGAGAGAGAGAGATACATATTTTTTTTTTTGAGACAGGATCTCCCTGTAGCCCCAGTTGACCTGGAACTGGAAATGAAACTCACTATGTAGCCCAGGCTGCCCTTGAACTCACAGAGGTCTTTGTGCCTTAGCCTCCTGAGTGCTGGGATTAAAGGCATGTGCCACCACACCCGATTTACAAGAGATATTTTAAAGGATACAGATGAAGAGCCGGAGGATTAGCACCATGGGTCAAAGTTTAGAAGGGCTTTAGTATAGGAGTTTCACATCCTCTGCACTTTCAGTGTGTTCACCAACCTGGAAGTACCTCTGCTCTGGCCTCCTGACTCTGTTGCGGAGGCTTTGTTACATAGGCATAACTGATTATGTATTTCAACATTGATGAGCATCAACTTCAGTGTCTTTCTCCCTCCTAGAGGTTTAGGAAAGGACTGCAGATTCTAACCTTTAATTACTTTGTTGGTTACCCTGGAAACCAGTCCACTTTCAGTGGTTATCTAGAGATTTTGCTGCAAAAATCATCTCATGAATACAAACTCAGGTGTGGTTGAAAGGGGTTTACTATGAATGAACAAATATCTCTCAGGCCAGAGAGATGGTTCAGTGATCAAATACATTTGCTGTTCTTCCAAAGGTTTAGTTCCCAGGACCTGTAACAGGCCTCTCACAATTGCCTGTGACTTAAGTTCCAGGGGAACTGAACCCCTTCTTTTAGCCTCCATGGGCACTACACGTATGCATACATTCAGGCATTCACACATATAAAATAAATAAATAAATCTTTAAAAAATATCTTTCACGGGTGCTGGAGAGATGGCTCAGCAGTTAACACTGCTCTTGCAAAAGACCTTGACTCAAAAGACCCTGCTAACAACTGTCTATAACTCTGGTTCTTGGGAATCCGACTCCCTTTTCTGACCTTCATGGACACTGCACGACTTGGGCACACTTACATATATGCAGGCATAACTCATAATATATAAAATAAAATAAAAATATCTTCTATAGCTGGGAATGGGTGCCACAGGCCTTTAATTCCAGCACTCAAGAGACAGAGGCAGATGGATCTCTGAGATGGAGGCCAGCTTGGTCTACATAGCAAGTTCAGGCTAGCGGGGGATAGAGGGAGACCAAAAGTAAAAAGAATCTCTATCTATCTATCTCTCCGTTTACCTTTCACCTTTGCAGGACTGAGCAGTTCTGATGACACAAAGACAAGTATTTTTATATTTAGAAATGGATTTCAAAATGTGGAATTTGAATATTTAACAATTCAATAAATATTATATGTCTTAGAAGCCAGAAAGCTGGCTCAGCAGTAAAAGCATATTCTGTTTTCCTAGAGAACCTGAGTTCGGTTCCCAGTACCCATGTCAGTTGGCTCACATCCACCTGTAACTTCAGCTGCAGGGGATCCAGTGCCCTCTTCTGGCTGCTGCAGGCACATGCATTCATGTGCACATACCACACAAGACACACATAACGTTTTAAAAATTAAAAATCAATAAAATAGGGTGTTGGGCATGGTGGTGCACGCCTTTAATCCCAGCACTTGGGAGGCAGAGGCAGGTGAATCTCTGTGAGTTCAAGGCCAGCCTGGTCTACACAGCAAGTTCCAAGGCCAGCTGGTTTACAGGGAGACCCTGTCTCCAAAAGACAAAAATTAAATTAAATTTAAAAAGCAATACAATAAATAAATCTTCTTTAAAAAGTTATATGCTTTAGATTGTTTTGATCAATGCTACGTAAACCAGGTGTGGTGTCAGTGGGATAGTAGTGAGCACAGCTGCCTTCCAATATAGTATGAACAATCATGATGCTAAAATCTAGAAAAAATATTTTAATGTAGAGCCTTCTACTAGGAAGATATAAGACGGTAAATATCAATATATATATATATACATATTGTTGTACAGAAGTATATTCAACAAAAATTTCTCCTTTTTATTTATGTTTGGGTTTTTGTGTGTATATTTTGGAGGCAGGACTTGAACTCCTGATCCTTCTGCTCTCATCTCCCAACTGCTGGGATTACAGGTATCTACCACCAGATCAGGCAATAAATCTCTTTTTATCATAGATATATAATGTATTAATATTAGAATAAAGTTTTTTTGGGGGGAAGAGTACAGAAATACAAATCCCGAGAGGGCTCAGCATGTAAAAGTGCTTTCCACACAAGCCTGATGATCTGAATTCGAGCCCCAGCACCCACACTACAAAGAAAGAACAGACTCTTTCCTGGAGGCTGCCCTCTGACCTCCACACACACACTTGTCTGTAGCCCAGGCATGCATGCACTCACATACACATCGCACTTTGAACTTGACTTTCAGCTGGTCTTCCTGATTCCACCTCACGAGGGCTAGGATTATAGTCCTATGTTACCATGCCTTGGTTTTATTCAGTGCTGGGGAATCTATCCTCGAGCTTTCTGCATACTAAGGAGGCACTCTACCAACTGAACTGGATCCCTAATCCTCTATCCCTACTTTTTATCATACATAATCACCTCAAGTCAGGTGTGGTGGCACATGACTTTAATCTCAGCACTCAGTAGGCATAGGCAAGCCAGATTTCTGTGAGAACAAGGCCAGTCTAGTCTACATATTGGGTTCCAGGCTAGCTGTGGCTACAGGGAGACCCTGTTTCAAAAAACAAAAAGCAGAACAAATACAGAATCACCTCAAGATATCTAAAGCTTTAATATGCAAAATGAACAGTGAACTTTGTCCTTAGCTAACACAGGTACTTTACTAAAAATTCATATCTAGCTCTCCGGTTATAATCTAAAACCACCTTCTATGTATGCAGATATGTGCAAAGCCCCTGCCTTTACCTTTGCTTTTATTCCTCTCTGCCATTCCAGAGATTAAGCCAGGACTATATCTAGCTCCAGGAAGTAGGCTGACAAAGGGCACCCCTAGGAGAATGTGACACTGACAAAGTACCTGAGTTTGTGACTTGAATTAGAGAGGGTTCATTTTGGCTCACAGTTCCAGAGGTTTCAGTCCATGGTCACTTGGTTCCATTGTTCTTGTGCCCATGCACGGTGGGCAGCACATCACGGTGGACAGCAAGCAGCGGAGGAGCAAAGTGCATCATTTGGTGACAGAGAGGAGACGGATGGAGCAGAAGAGGTTGGGAACAGCACAGACCATCCCAAGGTCACAGGTCCTGAGAGACCTACTTTCTCCAATGAGACCCCACATCCTACTTTCCAGCACATCTCAATAAAACCACCCATTTGAACCTATTGATGAAGTCAGAGCCCTCCTGATCCAATCACTTCCTAAAAATTCCATCAGCTGGATCAAGCCAATAGGTGATCTTCAGAAGCATTTCAGATTGTCAAGCCATGACATTCTTTAGAAAATAGTAAAATATAAGATAACTTTATGTAGGGAATATTTTACTTTATATATATAGATATAGATAGATAGATAGATAGATATAGAGATAGATATATTTTTAAGAATTTTTAGTGGCTGGTGCCTGTAGAGGCCAAAAGAGGGTGCTGGATCTCCTGGAACTGGAGTTACAGGTGTTTGTGAGCTACCATGTGGGACCTGAGAACCAAACCCAGGTCGTCTCTAAGAGCTGCAATTGTTTTTAACCTCAGAGCCATCTCTCCAGCTCCTCTATTTTTATTTTTCTTGAGACATGGTCTCATGTAGCTCAGCTGACCTCGAACTTGCTCTGTAGCTGAGGATGACCTTGATCTTTGGATCTTGCCTCCATCTCCCCAGTGCTGGGATTACAGGTTTATGCCACAATACACAATTTTTGTAGTCTGGGGATGGCACCAGGGCTTCTTGTGTGCTAGGCAAGCACTCTACCAACTGAGCTACAGCTCCTTGGCTGAATATTTCATACTGCTGAACCTAGAATAGCTCCATGTTTCTGATAGTTGGTTGATATTTTGATTTTCTAATTTTCAATTCTGAGAACACAGTTTTTTGTTGTTGTTGTTTTTTCCCTTTTCTTTTTGAGACAGGGTCTCCTTGTAGCCCCGGCTGCTCTGGAACTTGCTACATAGACCAGGCTGGCCTTGAACTCACATCGCCCAGCTATAATCTTCAATTCTGAGAACTCCATTTTGCATAACACATACTAGAATGTGTTTATGTCATGTTTAGAGTCACTTCAGAGATTTTGGAAATTCTGTCCTAATCCCAAGCCACATTTCATTCAATTTATGAAACTGAAGTCAGCAACGCAAACAATAATTTTAAAAGGTCTTAATTAATTTATTTATTTTTATTATCTGTATATGAGTGTTTTGCATACACGTTTGTGAGTGCACACTGTCATTCAGAGTTCCTGGAGGCCAGAAAATGGCATCAGATCTGAACCTGGGTCCTCTGCAAAAAGTCCCAGCACCCACAACTGGCAGCTTACAACTCTCAGGACCAGGGGATCTGATGATCTCGTCTAGCTTCTGAGGGCACTGCATGCATATAGCTCACTTACATACATTCAGACAAAACACTCATACTCATTTTTAAAAACCTGATGCTATCTAAAGATACACTAATTTGATGTTTACATGCTGAGGACTAGGAAGGAAAATATGTAAAGCCTCCATTTCTATAATGAAATTACTGTTTCTACGAGGGCAGAAAACCTGATGTGTACAGTAAAAACACTGCAGTTCATAGCATCAGTGATCGCAGATCTGCGCTGAGGTGTTTCAGGTGGTGTTTGGTATTTTCTGGCCTGATGGCCTACACAATGCAAGGCTAGCCTGCTGTGCATTCAGACCAAGATTGCAGTGCAGTCCCATGGCACCAGAAACACTTTGGATCCATTACACACTTTGAATTAATTTATGAACATTGCATATCCAGAAACCATTTACTGTTGCCAGATGTCTCCCACCTCTCGCATTCGGTTAGGTGACTCCTTATGTGGTCTCCCTGCATAGATTAAGTCCCGTGTGGTGATGCATACATGTGGGAGGGGAAGGCAGGAGAATCAGGAGTTTAAGGCCAGCTTTAGCTACATGGGTGTTCATACTCAGCCTGAGCTACATGAAACACTGTCTAAGAAGAAAGAAAGAAGGAAAGAAGGAACGAAGGAACGAAGGAAGGAAGGGGAAAAGAAAAAAAAGAAATGTTGGGCAAGCACTTTGTGATTAAACTATATCCTTAGCTCCTTTTACCTCCTTGTCCTCTTCTTCCTTTGGTTTCATTCTATCTAGACAATGTCTCACTATAAAGCTATTTTGATGCTTACATGATGAGGAATGGTGTAGAAAAATGGGAAAAGCATTTATTTATTTATTTATTTATTTATTTATTTAGAGACAAGATCTCTCTAGAACTTGCTATGTAGACTCAAGCTGGCCTCCATCTCACAGAGATCCACCTGTCTCTGCCTCTCCAGTGCTGGGATTAAAGGTATGTGCCACCACGCCAGGCTATTTTCTGTAATGAAACGTGTACGTATGCAGGTGCTTCTAAACATGGAACCATCTTTCCAGCACCTCTATTTTCTATTTTTCTGGAGATAGGGTCTTCTGTAGCATGTACCATGCTCCTTATAGAGCAGACTGGCTTCCAACTTGTAGTAATTTCCCACCTCTGCCTCCTGAGTGTTGTCATTACAGAACTGTGATACCATGCCCAGCTTCTGTCTTATCATATTTCTGCTATATGAAACTCTGTCTCAACACCACCCCCCAGCCAACTCCCTACCTCCCCAAGTAGAAAATAAATGAAACCAGATATGGGTTATATAATGAATTTCAGGCCAGCCTGTGCTACATTCTTCTAAAAGTAAATAAAAAAAAGCTAGGGATGTAGCTCAGTTGGTAGACGGTTTGCCTAGCATGCATGAGGACCTCAATTTGATCCCCAGTACCATATAAACGAGGCTTAGTGGTACATATCTGTAATCCCAGCACTCAGGAGGTGTAAGCATACTGTGGCATGCTTGTATCCACACACATACGCACATGTGCACAAAATAAATAATTAAATAACAGGAAAACAATACAATATGTTTCTGGGTTTTGGCACCAAATAAAATAAAATAACTGGCTGGCATAGTGCTTCCCATTTTGTAATCTCATTACCTGATGTAGACAGAAGCATTGTAGCCCAAGTTCAAGGCCAACCTGGAATACACAGCGGGTTGGAGGCCCCCCTAGGCTACATATCCAGACTCTGTCTCAAAAACAAAAACGAACTGTAGAGGTGGTTCAGCAGTTAAGAGCGCTTACTGCTCTATCAGAGGACTAGAGTTCAGATCCCAGTACTCCCATCAAGGGGCTCACAAATGCCTGTAAGTTCAGCTCCAAGGGATCTGACACACCCTTCTAGCTTCTGTGGGCATCCTATACATACATGCACACATGACAAAATACACACATAGACACACACACATAAAATAAAAATAAAATAAATCTTTTAAAACAATAGCTGGGTGAGGTGGTACATACCTTTAATCCCAGCACTCGGGAGGCAGAGGCAAGCAGATCTCTGTGAGGTCAATCTGGTCTACGTAGTGAGTTCCAGGCCAGCTACAGGGAGACCCTGTCTCAAAAAAACCAACAAACAAAGAAACAAACAAAAAAAACCAGGAAAACCCAAACCAACAACAAAAATACTGGGAATAAAATAAGGTTGAAAGAGGCAAGAAGGACAGGAGGGCCTGGAAGGCTCAGCGGTCTTCTTCCCCCACTTCCTGAGTGCTGGGATCATAGGCATGAGCCACCGGACAGGCTTCCCTTTCTCCTTTCTTTATAACTTTACTTTAGATTTTTGAAGGTATCTTTAGTTTCCTGTTAGTTTCTTTACTCCAGCTAGATGTTTCTATGTCTTTTCCTTATTCTTTAAGTGACTTAGTTAACAATCCCTCCTCTGTCACCCTGGCCTCTTTTGGCTGTACTGGTCCAGTGTGTCAATGTGTGTAGCCTAGTTGTGAATATCAGATTACATGTGGGACTACCGGGACTATCATTTAGCACACCTGAACTCTATGTCTGTTAATGGAGCCAAAGAGTGACTGAGTGACCCAGCCATTCCAGTCCTGAGCAGAGAGCCAAGAGAAGTAAGTCCTCATCAAAATTTGTACATGATTTTTTTTTTTAGTGGTACTGGAGATTAAATCTAGGGTTTTGTATATTCTAGTCAAAAATTGTACCACTGAACTACATGCCCAGAATGAATTGTTCATAATAGCCAAGAAAAAGAAAGGACTCTAGGTCCATCAGAGGAAGAACGGGTATGCAAAATGTGGCGTATTGAAAGAGTGGAATATTGTTCAACCATAAAAGAATGGAAGTCTGTATCACATCCCTTTTCCCGGAGCTCTGGGATCTTCACCGAAGAGGGAGTGGAAAGAATGTAAGAGCAAGCGCTGGTGGACTGCTACAAGGGAACTGTTTTCAGACAGCAGGGCACGAGGAGCTTACAGCAGTGTGATGGCACACCACACTGCTCATAAAGCAGATAAAGTCCCAGTATGGAGATGAGGTAGACATGAGGTCCCACTCCTAGCTGAGGAGCCATTAACATTTAGTAGCTGCTGAGACACCAAGAGACAATTTCCTTTAAAAGTGTGACCCTTGGCAGATCACTACAATCCAGGGCAGGCTTCACACCTAGGAGTAGTTGGGTAACACCTATTAGACTTGATGAGCAGTAGACAAAGGTGAAATGCGGCCTTGGATCCAGTCCTAACTCTGGAAAAAGAGTCAAACTACATATTGAAAGAATATAACAGTAAATGGGTTTGATAGTGTAAACTTGCAGCCCCAGGGCTCAAAAGGCAGAGGCCAGAGGATCCGGAGTTCAAAGTCATTCTTTGCTACCTAGAGACCAGCCTGGGATATATGAGACCCTGTCTAAAAAACTAAAGAAAAAAAGTGAGGGGAAGGAGCAGAGGGCCAGAGAGATGGCTCAGAAGTTAAGAGCACTGACTGCTTTTGCAGAGGACTCAGATTCAGTTCCCAACATCCACATGGAAGTAACTCCAGTTCCAGGGACTCTGATGCCCTCTTCTGGTTTCCACAGGTTTGCACTCCTGTGGGAGAGAAGGGCTTCAATGGAACATTTGGTAAAGGGCTTGTCATGTAAACATGAAAATCTGAGGTTAATCCTAACACCAACATAAAAGTCATATATATATTATATCACATGCCTGTAATCCCAGCTCTGGGGAGGTGGAGACGTGATTCCTGGGGCTTGTTGGCCAGTCAGTCTAGCTGTGTTAGTGAGCTCTATGTTCAGTGAGAAACCCTGTATCAAAAAATAAGGTAGAAAGCTAGGCATGATGGCACATGTATTTATTTTCAGCTCTTGGGAGTCAGAGGCAGGCAGATCTCTGTGAGTTCAAGGCCAGCTTGGTCATAGTGAGTTTCAGGCCAGCTGGGGCTATAGGGAAACCCTGTCTAAAAAAATAAATAAATAAATAAGGTCGACAGTGATCAAGGAAGACATCCAACATCAACCTATAGACTCCATGTACAAGTATGCACACACCTAAACACATACGAGAGAGAGAGAGAGAGAGAGAGAGAGAGAGAGAGAGAGAGAGAGAGAGAAAACAAATGCTCTAAGATACTCTAGGAACCCAGTTTGACCTGGCTGCAGCCACCGTACATGACGGACACCCTGATTAACCCCGAGGGACCTGCAGTCCCCCACCCTCCTGCTCTCCCCACACACTGCAGATAAAGGAATCCATTAGAGGCATGTGGAGCTTCCAAACCAGATCCTGCCGTAAGCACCAGGAATGCACCTGCTTTTCTTTTGAGAGACAGCCAGGGCCCACCCAGAACTCCCCGTGCTCAAGTGATCCTGTGTCTCAGCCTCTAGGAGAGCTGAGAGGAGAGCACATTGAGCTTGCTTGCCAGAGGCTTTGAAGGATGGCTTGAGAGAGAGCAGACACATTCCAGTTTGGACGAGTCATTTTTCTCCTGGTCACTATGAAGCCCCCCTCTGACCTTAAAAGATGCCAGTTTTTCTGCTACCTCTGAACGCCATTCTGTCAGTCGGTCCCCAGGAAACTGAACTCTGCCATCCTGACTGTGCCTGCCTCTTCTCTTGGAACCTTCTACCTATGGATCATTTTACAATGCATTTCCTAGAACAAGTACCTAAAAATACTGAACTATAATGACTGTTGTCATCAAGACATAGTTGTGAGTCACAAGAGAAAAATGAGATAACTGTCAGACTTCTTTTGAGACCCTTTTGTAGTCCAGATTGGCCTCAAACTTGCAAGGTTCTTACTTTAGTTTCTTGGGTGTTCAGATTTCAGGAATGTGCTTCCATATCCTTCCAGACTTTTGCTAGCAGTATTTGATGTAAGAAGAAAATGAAGTCGATGCATTTTAAATATTCACAGAAGAACATGTGAACCAAAGCAAAATTAATCTTCAGCTATAACGAGTACAAATTGTTATAGATATGGAGTAATATAGAGAATATTGTTCCTGTGAATCCTTCCTTAGAAAGCAACTGAAGCAGTCTCTTCAGCCAGGTGTGATGGTACAAGCCTGTGATCCCAACACTCAAGAGGTGGAGCTAGGAGAATCAAGAGTTCAAGGCCAACCTGGCCTACATAGTGAGTTCCAGACCAGTCTGGGCTACATAGAAAGACTTTGTTTCAAATGATCAAATAAACAAAAGAATTCACTCCAAACATCCAAACTGGTTAGAAATACATCAGTATAAGGGCTGAGAGCAAGCACTGCATATTGTGATTGGACCTGGGAATACTGAAAGTTAAAAGACAGCTAGGTATAGTGGTACATGCTGAGACTACAGGAAGACAGAGAGAGAGAGAGAGAGAGGGAGAGAGAGAGGTGATTATTTGATCAGACAGTATAAATATAGTAATAATAAAAAAAGAATAGGGGCTAGAGAGATGACTCAGCAGTTAAAAATGCTGGCTACTCTTATAGAGGACCTGAGTTCAATTCCCACCACCCACATGGTGGCTATCAATGTCTGTAACTCTAGTTCTCGGGGGATCCAGCGCTGTCTTCTGGCCTCCACAGGCATTACATAACACGAATGCACTTACGCACATGCAGGCAATACACTCATACACATTAAAAAAAAAAAAAGTTGAGCTGGACAGATGGCTCAGCAGTTAAAAGCACTGACTGCTCTCACAGGGGACCTGACTTTGGTTCCCAGCACCCACATGGATGCTTACAATTGTCTGTAACTCCAGCTCCAGGGAATCTGACACCCTCCTCTGGCCGACACATGGTGCACATTCACACATGCAACCAAACACTTTTACCCATAAAAATAAAATTTTTATGTAGCCCCACGTAGCCTGGAACTCACTGTATAGACCAGGCTGGCCTTGAACTCAGAGATCTGCCTGCCTCTGCCTCCCAAGTGCTGGGATTAAAGACATACACCACCAGGCCTGGCTTAAAAATAAAAAATATTTTTTAAATATGGTCAAAAAAATGGGGATTGGGGTCCAAACAAGATGGCTCAGTGGATTAAAGGTGCTTGCCAGCAAGCGTCATGACCTGAGTTCAATCCTTACCACTTACATGGCAGAATGAGAGAATTGACTCCTGAAAGTTGTTCTCTGAGCTCTACTCACATGCTATGGCAGGTGTGTGCCTTTATACACAATAAATAGATACATAAATAAACTCACAATAACAACACACACACACACACACACACACAACCACAAACAGGGGCCAGAAAGATGCTTCAGTGGATAGTTTGCTAGACAAGGCTGGTGATCTGTGTTTGATCCTGGAATCCACGTAAAGGTGGAATGAGAAAACTGACTTAATAAAATTGTCCTCTGACCTCCACACATGCTGTGTGCCACATGCGCTCTAGCCACACTACTCCCAATAATAAACTTTTTAAAAAGACAAACAGACAGATGAAGACATAGGGTGAGGTCTGGCAGAGTCCTGGGCTGCAGCGTTCCTGTTCCTGAACCCTTTTCTCTCCTCTCTCTCTCTCTCTCTGTCTCTCTCTCTGGTTCGGTTTGGTTTGAGACAGGATCTCACTATGTTGCCTTTGCTGGCCTGGTACAACTGATGGTGATCCTCCTGCCTCAGCCTTGATTGCTGGGGTTACAGGTGTGTGCCACCCTACCTCTATCCTTTTTTGCTTGTGTTTTAAAAAATATTTTATATATTATAATTATTATTTTATTTTATGTGTATGAGTGTATTGCCTGCATGTATGTAAGTACATGTATGTAAGGACGATAAATCCCCTGGAACTGGAGTTATAGATGGTTGTTAGCTGCCATGTGGTGCTGGGGAACGAACCTGGGTCCTCTGCATGAGCAGCCAGTGCTCTTAACCGGTGAGCCATCTCTCCAGCCTCTTTTACTTGTTTCTATGGAGACTTCATTATACAGGTTTGGTTAAGCATAGACAACTATGCAGAAATGTTATGGCACAGAGGAAATCATTGCTAGCAGACTGGGTGGGGAAGTTCACAAGATCTGCCTGTTGACCTTTCCCTTGAACTCTCTATGCAGCAGTTCTGCCTTGCAAGTAGAAGGCAGGCCCCTTTCTGAAATGACAGTCTTGTGATCTATTATCAGACAGGATAGACAGAAAACTTCTTCATGCTCAAGTGCAATGCAGAAGGGTAGAGATTAGTCCGTAAGCCCTTCCTGGAGAAAGAAAAATTTTAGCTTCTATACGCATATCTTGCTTTGGGAAGTTATGAGCCAGAAACAGTGGGAAAAATATATGTTTCAATATTCTACAAACAAATATGAACCCTGCTTCAATAAAAGCAGAATTTAGCCAGCTAAATATTAAACCACTGGGCCTCCCAAACCTGCAAACCTGAGTTCAATCCCCAGAACCCACGTAAAGATGGAAGGAGAGAACTGACTCTGTAAATTCTCAAGCACACCGGTATTTCTTCATTCATTATACTTTTGGATGGAGGACCAAATTGAGGTTGTTAAGGAAAAATGATTAGGTGCCCAGGTCCCAAGTACCAAAAGCACTTGGTTTTGCTGGGGTTAATTAAAAGTCATTAGTCCAAATTATGTCCATTTATAAAAGTCATTCCCACATCATCCCAGCTCTTTGGAGGTGGAAACAGAGGGATAAGAAATTCAAGATCAGGGCAGGAGGTATGGCTCAGTAGCAGTTAAAGGCACTGGCTATTCTTAAAAAAGACCCAGGTTCAAATCCCAGCACCTACATGGTGGCTAATGACAGTTCCAGTGGATCCGACACCCTCTTCTGTCCTCCAGGGACATTGCATGACACAGGTGGACTCACATATATGCAGGCAATACACTTATACACATAAAATAAAAATTAAAAAAATTTTAATTCAAGGTCATCTTGAAAGAAATTCAAGGTCATCTTCAGCTGCACAATGAGTTAAGGGTCAGTCTGAGCTATATGAGACTGTGTCAAAAACTAAAACGAAGGCTGAGTATAGTGGCATATACCTTTAATCCCAGCACTCAAGGGACAGAGGCAGGCAAATCTCTGTGGGTTCAAGGCCATCTGGTATATGTAGTGAATACCTCAAGCCAGCCAGGGCTACATAGTGAAACCCTGCCTTAAATTAGATTTTAAAAAAAGAACATCATAAAGGTATAGTTATTGCCAGTATTGGGGGCTAGGAGATGGTGCTTACTCTGTATTATTTTTCATATTAATTGTCAACCTGATGGATCTAGAATCACTTGGGAGATAGGCCTCTGGATTTGCCTGTGGGGATTTGCCTGTGGGGGTTAGGTTAAGGTGGGTCACCTAGTGTGGGTGGCAGTCACCATTTCCTAGACTGAGATTTTAGAATGTATAAAAGGAGAAAATGGGGCTTCAGAGATGGCTTAGCAGTTAAGAGCACTGACTACTCTTGCAGAGGACCAGGGTTCAGTTCCCAGCACCCACGTGGCAGCTAACAACTGTCTGTGACTCTGGTTCCAGGGGATCCAATGCCCTCTTTGACCTCCTCTGGCACTGCAAGACACAGGTGTACTTACACACATCCAGGTAATACACTCATACACATAAAATAAAAATAACAAGATTTTTAAAAAAGATTTAAAAATAAGGCTGGAGAGGTGGCTCAGCGATTAAGAATACTTGCTGTTCTTCCAGAAGACCCAGGTTTGAATTCCAGCACCCACAGGGTGGCTAACAACTGTCTGTAACTCCAGTTCCAGGGGATCCACTAGCACCCTCTTCTGACCTCTGTGGGCATTGCATGCATCCATGGCTGCACCAACCTATATGTAGGCAATACACCTGTACACATAAAATAAAATAAATAAAATAAAAAAGAGATAAAAAGAAGAAAATGAGCTGAGTAGTGCCTTTCTCTCCCTTTGCCTTCTGTCTGTGAATGCAAAGTGACCAGCCCCCTGAAGCTCTTGCCATTGACTTTCTCCTCATGATGGGCTGTGCCCTGGAATTGTGAGCCAAAATAAACCGTTCCTTAAGTTGCTTTTGTCAAGGGATTTGATCACAGGAATAAGAGTAACTAAGGCAGTGTGCAAGCATGAGGACACAAACTGGGATCCCTAGCTCCTGTGGGGAAAACCAGGCATGGGGAGCTGGAGAGAGAGTTCAGTAATAAGAATGCTGATTGCTCTTTCAGAAGACCCAAGTTTGGCTCTCAGCACTCGTATCACAAGGGCTGCACACAACCCCCTGTGACTCTAGCTCTATAAAATCTGATGTCTTTTTGGCCTCAGGCCTCCCAAACACATGTCATACACTCATACAGACACATGTACATACACATGAATAAAAAGGTTTAAAAGCTCATGCTTTTAATCCTAGCACCCAGAAGGCAGAGGTGGGTGGATCTCTGTGAGATCCAGTCCAGCCTGGTCTACACATTGAATTCTAGGTCAGCTGGGACTACAGGGAGACCCTGTCTCAAAAAAAAAACAAAAAAAAAAAGAAGAAAAATAAATCTAAACAAAGAGTGGACCGGTTATGGTAATTCATACCTTTAATTCTAGCACTTGGGAGCCAGAGGCAGGCAGAGCTCTCTGAGTTCAAGACCAGCCTGGTCTACATAGCAAGGTCCACGCCAAGGCTACACAGTGAGAGGCTTCTGGCCTCCACATGCTTGCACAAACATTCATGCACACACACAAACACATACACACATAAGCTTTGGTAATCAAGATTTGGTGTTGAAATAAAGTTCGACAAATACAGCAGTGAAACAAAAGAGTCTGGAAGTTGTACCATGAATGTATGGTCAAAATGTTACAACTTTTCAAGAAAAGGTCTCATTCTGTAGCTTAGGTTGTCCTAGAACTCACATAGCCCAAGCCTAGCCTGGAGTTTGCAGCAAACCTTTCATCTCAACCTGCTGAGTGCTGGGATTACAAGTGTGAATCACCATACTTGCTTATATATTACTTTTTTTTATGTGTATGAGTGTTATACCTGCATGTATGTAAGTGCACTCACGCCATGCAATGCTTGAGGACAGAAGATGGTGCTGGATCCCCTGGAACTGAAGCTAAGGATGATTATTAGCTGTCATGTGGGTGCTGGGATTCAAACCCAGGTCCTCTGCAAGAGCAGCCAGTATTCTTAACTGCTGAGCCATCACTCCAGCTCCTTATATAACACTTTTTAAAATGCTTGCATATGTATGTATATGTACACAGTTGTACATACCTTGTGTACCTGTGATGTAGAGGCCTGGGGTCAACCTCAGGTGTGACTCTGAGGAATACTGGCTACTTTCTTTTAAACAGGGTCTCTCTCGCTCTCGCTCTCTCTTTGTTCTTTTTGAGACAGGCTCTCTCTGTAGCCCCAGGTGGCCTGGAACTATGTAGACTAGGCTGGACTTGAACTCACAAAGATTCACCTGCCTATGCCTCCTGAGTGCTGGGATTAAAGGTATATGCCACCATGCCCTGCAAAACAGGGTCTCTTATTGGCCCTGTGCTCACTAGTTAGGCTAGCAAGTCTAGCATCCTCCTGTCTCTGACGCCTCATGCTTAGGGTTACAAGTATGTACCACTGTGACTGGCATTTTTACATGGGTTTTTGGGGACTAAACTCAGGTCCCTATGCTAAAAAGCAAGTAGTTTACCAACTGAGCCCTCAACCTAGCCACTATATTACTTTTGACAATGATGCAAAGGCATTTCTTTTTCAGTATGAAGTAAAGTTATAGCTTTTTTTTTTTTTGATGAGACAGGGTCTCATATAGCCCAGGCTGTGCATTCGCTGTGTAACTGAGGGTAACCTTGATTTTCTGATCCTCCTGCTTGTACATCTGAGTGTTGAGATTACAGATGTTTACAGCTGTGCCTGTTTTTACTTGTGGTGTGGATCAGGAGTTCAAAGTGATCTTCAGCTGCATAGTGAGTTCAAGGCCAGCCTGGGTTACCCAAGACCCTGCCTAACAACAAACAAACAAAACAACAAATGATTTGGAGGCAAGGGTGGCAGGGATCAGGCTGTCAGTCAAGACCTGAGTTTGACCTCTGGACCTATATACAAGAGCTGAGCATAGGAGCTGGAGAGATGTGTCAGTCAGAAAAGTGCTCGACACGAGGCCTGACGACCTGAGTTCAGATCCCTAGTACCCAGGTAAAAAGCCAGGCGGAGCAGTGTGTAACTGTAATCCCAGTGCTGCAGCAGGAAGCAGGAGCAAAAGGCTCACTGCTCAGACAGTCCAGCCAATGGGTGAGTTCCAGATTCCTTCTCAAAAAATAAGGTGGAGGTCCTGCTTCAGCCCGCAGAGTACAGGTGAGCCACCATGCTTAACTTTTTTTTAAAAAGGAGATTTATTTTATTGCGTACGTCTCCATGTATGCACATGTATGTGGGTATTCTCAGAAGCCAGAAGAGGACTTCAGATCCCCTGGAGCTGGAGTTCCAGGCAGTTGTGAGCCACCTGACATGGGTGCTGGGAATTTATCTCAGCAGCAAGCACTCTTGACTACGAAGCCATCTCTAGCTTTTCCTTTGGAAAACAAAAAACAAAACCAAAAGAACCTTGCTTCAGCCTCAGCCAGGATTTCAAGTTCATAGCACCATATCTAGCTCGTATAGTTTATGTGTATATGTGATGTGTGTATACATATGTGTGTGTGCCCAGTCATGCCTGTAAAGATCAAGGACAATCACAGGTGTCAGTTCTCACCTTCCAACCTCTTTGAAATAGGGTTTGGGAGGGTCTGTGAAGATGGCTCCTTGGTTAAAGAGTTTTCCACAATCCCCAGAATCAATGTAAAGGCCAGGTGAGCATGGGGCCTGCCTACAATCCTAAGCAATCGAGCTGGACTAATTGAGTTGGCACACTCTGGGTTCTCTCTGCAAGAGATCCCATCTCAAAATATAAGGTGGAGAGCCCTGAAAGAGACCCAACATCAGCCACTGGCTCCCATGCACATGTGAACACAAATATACATTGTATGTACACCACACACACAAACCCATCCAAAACATGCAATATAGTCTGGTGGGTTATTATAAGTATTACCATTTTTGAAAAGTTTTATTTTGAAAAAACATGTATGCATAATGCCCAGGAATTATCACTTTAAATGAAGTGACTGAGGTGTGCAGAGAAGAAGTTGCATAAAGCTGCAAATCAACCAAACAACATAGAAGAATTAAAACCAGGTCAGTCTCTTTAAACAGGCTTCCAACTGCTGCAGCATGCTGCCCCCTATGGTCACCCTGAGGCACTCACATTGTGCAGCTGGGCTTTGGCTCCTGACATCATTAACTGTAGGGGAACTCTACTTAGACCCAATGGCCTGGATTCAGGCAAGTGTAGGGGTTTATACTGGAGAAAAGGATGTGTCCCCAGAGCCTCTTCTGGAGGCTGAGGGCGATGGTAGAGCCGGGATCCTCTTCCCACCTCAGCTTTCTTCTTCAGGGCTTTTCCCACCCACTCCGACCTTGCTACTTTTTCAGATATACCCATGTCTCAGGAGTTGTGTGAGCAACATGGACCTGAGACGACAGAGGATCTAGGTCAGGAAAACAGCTTTGGGAGGAGCTGTGAGGTCGGGGTGGTCCTGTGGACTGTGGAACTGCGTTTGTGAGGCATGATGTATGCAAGGGCTCCTTGTACTGGGCCTCATCTCTTTTTATTTTTTTGAGACAGGGTCTCTCTATGTAGTCCTGGCCGGCCTGGAACTCTATGTATAATAGACCAGTCTGGTCTTAAACTTTTAAGAAAGCCACCTGCCTCTGCCTCTTGGGTGCTGGGATTACGGCCGTGTGCACCAGACTCGGCTGGGCCTCCTCTTTGTACAGTCACCACCAGAAGCGCAGGACCAGTCAAGTCTGATATCTACCTCCATTCCCAGCACTTGGGGAGGCTGAGGCAGGAAGACCTTGAATCCATGAGTTGAGGCCAGCGTGGCTCCATTAGCCTAAGATACACAGTAGACTATCTCAAAAAGACTGGAAAAAGCCATGTGTGGTGGTTACATGGCAAATTTTGGGCCAGCCTGGGCTACAAGAGGCCTTGTCTCAAAAAACAAAAAAGCCCAAATGGGGAAAAAGACAAAACAAACCCAGGACTCTAGGTAACCCCATACCCCCACATCAAGGGCCTTGCACACCTTAAGCGAGTGCTTTTCCACTGAGCTCCATCCCTAGAATGCTGAGTCTATTTTCTCCTTTTAAGATTATATTAATTGCACAAAACAGGCAGACTCCTTACATTTCCATCCATCCAGTACTAAATACTCTTGTCATATTCACCTCCTCTATCACTCTTTTCTTTCCCCAGTCTCATTTCTTTCTTTTTTTTAAATTTTTCTTGTGTATGAGTGTCGTGCAGTGCCCCCGGAGGTCAGGTGTCAGATGCCCTGGAAGTAGATTGTTAGCCGCCATGCGGGTGCTGGGATCCGAGCCCAGATCCTCTGCAAGAGCAGTTGGTGCCTTTTACTGCTGAGCCATCTCTCCAGCCCGAATTCTTTTCTTAAAAGAAATTTTTTTTGGTCTTTTTCAGATGGGGACTCCCTATAGCCCTAGCTGGCTGGGATCCATGTAGACCAGGTTGGCCTTGAACTCAGAGAGATCCTCCTGCCTCTGCCTCCTGCCTGCCAGGATTAAAGGTTTGTACCACCACACCCAGCTTGACTTTGTGATATATGCCTAGTGCCCTTGGAGGCCAGGAGAGGGTGTTTGATCCCCTGGAACCGTAGTTATAGATGGTTGCTAGCTGCCACGTGGGTTCCAGGAACTGCCCTCTGGTCCTTTGCAAGAGCAGCCACTTCTCCAGCCCATTCCTACCCCATTGTACATTCTTCCCTATCTCCAGAAACCATTTCCCTGCCTTCTAGAATTCAAAAGTTACCTGTAAATTCGTCATAACTTGCTATCTGTTATAATGGAAACCTGCCTTTCTTCTCCCAGAAGGGGCCTTGATCATAAATCCTTTTTCTAATTCCCCTGCCTTCTTTTACTAGATTTAGGGCTCTAACCTCAGGACTTGAATCAATCTTAGAAACGTCAGCATGTAGCTCTGGGTGGCCTGAAACTGGCTATGTAGATCAGGATGGCTTCAGACTTGGAACAATCCTTCTGCCTCTGAGTACTGAACTTACAGTTGTGTTCTTGGGCTTTTTTTTGTTTGTATTTTGAAACAGGGCCTTGCTATCTATCTGTGGCTGGTCTGGTACTAGCTATCTCAACCTAGCCTCAAGTTCCTGACAACTCGCCTGCCTCAACCTCCCATCATAGGTGTTGTCACTACACCTGGCCTTCTGGTACTGCATGACATGGGCATATTGGCACACACCTTTAATCACAGAATTTGGGAGGCAGAGGCAGGTTAAGGTGATAGAAAGACCCTGCTGCAAAAGACGAAACAAAAAATATTTTAAAAGTTTAACTAGAGAGCCAACAAGATGAAGGTGAAGGTACTTGCTATCAATCCAGGACCGTAAGAGAACCAACTCTTTCAAGTTTTCCTCTGACCCCCACAGTGGCATGTCTGTGCCAGAGTGCACGCACACACACACAAACACACGTATTAAGAAACTAAAAAGCCAGACACGGTGGTACTTGCCTTTAGTCCCAGCGCTCAGGAGGCAGAGGCAGGCAGATCTCTGAGGCAGGACAGCCTAGCCTACATAGCCAACTGAGGTTTCAGGGAGACCCTGCCTCAAAATGACCAAAAATAAAATGAACTTTGGTATGGCTGTGGTAGCACACATACAAGCTGAGAGGTCTTCATAGACCTGTTTGTGGCACTATTTAAGGCCTTAGAAGTTGTGAGGTGCTATTTGTTTAACAGGTTATAACCACTTCTGAAAAAAATTTAATTCTTACACACACGCAGGTCTAACACTTATAAAACCCAGTTCTCCAGCTAGCTTCTTTTCTCGAGACAGGGTCTTAACATAACCCAAGGTAGCCTTGAATTCTGATCTTCCTGCCTCCACCTTTGAAGCACTAGAATTATAGGTGTGCCATTATGTGCTCATGGACAGCTCTTGCTTTGTATTGTCCATGGCAATGGAAGCAAACATCTATGACATGTGCCTGCCACCTGATACAAGTGCTGGGAGCTGAACTGTAATATAAGAGCAGCATGGAGTCACCTCTCTAGTCACACCAGTTAATTCTTTTCTGTCACTTAGTTTAGGCAGCCCTGGTGGAACTCCAGAGATCAATTCCCAACACCCACATGGTAGCTAACAACCACCAGTGACTTCAGTGCCAGGGGATTCGACACCCTCTTCTGACTTCCTCAGGCATCACATGACATAGGTGCACCTAACTACATGCAGGCATTTCACACATAAACACAAGAGAGAAAAACCTAAGAGCCAGAGTGAGAAATTTGGCACAACTGTGTCATAAACACTGACTCTTTCACCTAGAATCCACTCATCTAGGATTCCTTTGTGTGTCAACAGCAAGTCCATCCAGTGAGACAAGTGCTCACAAAAAATGAGAATAAAAAACAAGGCCGTCTTGCCCTATGCCTCTATAAGCAATATACAAGATTTTAACCACCACACCAAAAGAACCCAACCCATATCTGGCACAGATACATACAACATACTAAAGTAAAATTTCCATTCTATTTTATTTCCCTGGAAGATGGTTTTTCTTCTGTCCTTATCAAGTCAGGTCTTTACATGGGTTTTGGTGGAGGTCGTGGAGCAGCACCCTAAAAGAAAAAGAACAAATCTAAAAACCTCTCCCCCAAAGGACGTAGCCACCTGTGCCCGCCACCAACATGTATTCCGGCTATAAATGGAGAGCAAGTCAGTTCATTTAGAAAATCAGTAAGTCTATAAGCAAACATGTTAGACGTAGGCTGCATGTGCCTCACCATACTAAGTAAGACCTTAAATTTATACTCTCTTCTGGGCTATACTTAAGAGCATGTCTCAAAAGAAAACAAGAACTCGCTGAAGGAAAACAAAAATATACTCACAGCAGGTCTAAATCGTGGTGGGGGTGTCCGATCTTTCCGGGCTTCACGAGATCGATTCCTGACCACCTTGCTATGAATAGCACAGCTCACACAGTAATGCAGCTTGACATAAAGCTTGGGAAGCACATAAGCTGAAGAGCAGAAAAGCAGCGTTAGGTGTTATACACCCACCTCACGTTATCCCTTCTTGCCCATTCTACTGGTTAAACTGACTTCGGTCACCTAGATGATCTATGCTGCCAAGGCTGATGACCTGAGTTTGAGTTCCTTGTTCCACATAGCAGGAGACAAGCTGTCAACCAACTTCCACATGTGCCATGGCATGCATGCACCCACACAGCAAGGAACATTAAAGTCTCAAACACATCCATAAAACTTTCACTACAAAGGTGACCACTGAGGTTCTGACACACAAGCAATGCCATGTACAGTCAACTTAACCCATCAGTAACAAACCCATCTCGCCACTGTGGAAACCCTCCATGAGTCCAAGTCTTGGGAGTAGGTTTGCCTGGAATGCTACTCGAAAGGTTGAGATGGATGAAGTCAGGCGTTTGAATCCAGAATACTGCCACACAGCAGGACAACAGCTCAAGTGGGAATCCAATTCTGTTGTCAATCCAATTATAACCCTTCTTGCTCCCCGAATACAAGAAAAACTTGTCTATATCAATGTAGCCTGCCTTTTCTTTGCAAAACTCAGTCCTAGAAGTTTACCAGCATTAAATTTCCTTCAATAACTCAGGCTATGTATAACAGATTTCTATTTCTAGCAGTTTTCTGGATTTTTGCCTCCTGAACAAGTAGTCAAGAGATGGGGATATAAGAAGGTGCCGGCCTTGGATACACAATCCTTTTAGCACTCCAAGAAAAAAACAAAACAAGAGAAGCCTGTGTACTATGCCGCAAATGGTACCCTCTGTCCCAAGCTGAAAACCGCAAAGTAAGCAACTACGGTCCACTTTTTAAATGCCAGTTTGAAATTTTAATTAAGCATGGATATTGCCTGACACCCTAAAGAAACACATTAAGGCCTGTAACAGGAGGAGCGGGGAAGGGGTCTCAGGCACGATCAGCCTTTTTTTTTTTTTTTAACAGTTCACGGCCGCAGGTTGCTTACCGTCGAAGACACTCGCTTCAGAAATGTCCCTGACGGCCGCGGCCTCTACTATGTTCCGAATAACGAACTTCTTAATGGCCTTGTCCTTAGGCACGCACCGGGCGCAGTTCGTGCATCGAATGGGCTGCACGTGGCCGCGGCCCTTTTTGGCACGACCGTTGTTTCTTCTTTTTTTGGTCTACAAACAGAGACTCCATTAGAAGGGGCCCCAGCTCCAGCTCCCCCAGCCCTCCGGCTCATCCCCGCCGCAGCCTTCACACGGGGCACCGCCCCTCGCGGGCCTGCCAGGAGGAGATGCACTCGCGGCCCGCCGCTGCCCACGGCTACCGCTCTCCCGTATCTCCCTTGCGAGATGTGCCCGCCTGCACCGGCCCCGGCCTCGCACACTCTCCACGAGGCAGACTCACCATCTTGGATCCAGGACCCGAAAGAGGATCCGGCGGCAGGCCGGGTGCTCTTATATAGCCCGAGATTCTTGCGCTCACACCGGAAGAGTCATCGGGGATGTTTAACTCGAATGAACTCTTAGCAACGACTGTAATCGAATTTACCTAATAGCTAGCATCTCCGTTGAAAAGTAGAGTGTGAAGAAGTTCCTAGAGTTTATTCGTGAAGCAAGGTACCTATGGGACTATTTAACTGCTGGCGGAAGGAAATTACTGTTAGATGGTGTTCACGAACCATATCCCGGAACTAATTCTGGACCCTATCATATCCGGTTTCCGAGTCGCCGGGAGCGGAAATTATCCCGTATTAGGCCACAGGGCGTACACTCCCACTAATAAGACACAGAACTGAAGAAGTGCATTGTGGGAATTGTAGTACGGAGCAGCGCAGTTTTAGGCTTAAGTTCGTAGACCAAAGGCGGCGCTCCATCACGGTGAGAAGCTGTGCATTCAATTCTTTGAAATTTATGCTACCGGGTTTGAGTAAGAAATATACGATCTGGCTGGGCATGATGGCGTACGCCTTTAATCTCAGCACTCGGGGACAGAGGAAAGCGGATCTCTGTGAGATCGAGGTCAGCCTTGTCTACATCTGAGTTTCAGACCGGCTGGGGCTACAACAAAAACAAGCAAAACACCCTGGAAGAAATTAAAATCTTCCTTCTAGTAAGATAAGAGCTCCAAATGATTAAATTTTTTGATTTATTTTTATTTTATGTGCATGAGTGTTATGCCTGCATGTGTGTGAGTGCACCCCTGTCGTCCAATACCCGCAGAGAACTGAAGAAGGCGTCGTATATCCTGGAACTGTAGCTACTGGTCTTCTGCAAGAACAGCCACTGTTCTTAACTGCTGAGCCATCTCTCCAGCCCTGATGCAAATGTTTTTATCCACCCTTATTTTGTTATGAGTCATAGGGGAGGCACTGAGAAGGTAGTTTGTATTAACTCATTTAACTCACAAGAAATCTATTAGGTAGATACAGTTATTCTCTTTATTTATTTAGAGACCAGGTCTTGTAGTCTAAGCTATCCTCAAACTTAGTAACTCACTATGAGTCAGGGATGATCTTGGAACTTCTTTTTAAAAATGAATTTTGGGGCTTGAGAGATGGCTTAGTTGTTAAGAGCACTACCTGCTCTTGCTTGTAGAGCCCTGAGTTTGGTTCTCTGCACCCACAATATGGCTAAGAACCATGTGAAACTCCAGGCCCAGGGAATCTGACACCCTCTTCTGACCTCCTCGGGCATTGCATGACACAGGTACACTTGCATACATGCAGGTAACACACTCATAAAATAAAAATAAAAAAATTTATATGTATATATGTGTTGTCTGTATGTGTGTAAGTACACCCGTGTCATGCAGTGCCTTTGGAGGCCAGAAGAAGGCGTAGGATCACCTAAAACGAGTTAAAGAAGGTTGTTAGCTGCCATGTGGGTTCTGGGAACTGAATCTGGGTGCTCTACAAAAGCAACCAGTGCTCTCAGTCCCAACCTTGGACTTCTGTATTCCTACCTCCACCTTCCAAGTGCTGGATTAGGATCATAATCCAGGAGTGATCACATAGCCAGCTGGGCTGGGGAGGTGGCTCCATGGGTAAAGGCACTAAACCTACAAGCTTGGGGACTGGAGTTTGATCCCCAGAACTCATGAAAAAACCTGATGGGGTGGCCCACATCTGTAATCCCAGGACCACTACATGGAGATGGGAAAGGTGGGAGGCTGAGACAGGAAACTCAAAGGATAGTACTCACAGGCCAGCTAGTCCGGAGTAGAAGTATGGCAAAAACAAGAGGGGACCCTACCTCAACAAGGCGGAGAGCAGGGACCGACTCCTCAGAGTTACCTGACCTTCCAACACTGGCTGTGGCATGCTCACCCCACTTCTGTCTTGCTGTGCTGCACAGGTTGGGCCTTTAAGCACTATCCTACTTTAGTTTCCATGATAGATAATAGGGGCCACTGTATCTAGCTTCCCTTGATCTTAGGTTTCTTCACCAGTAATTGTGATCATGCCTTTGTTGTGTTTTTCCAACTAATGGATACTTAGCCTAGTGCTTGGCATTTATGAGATGCTCAAGTGGAAGATCTTATTATTAGCATCATTCGTGTTATTATAACTTACGTCCCCCTGGCCACATGATGTATTTTATATAGAATAAATATTTGACACATGTTTGATGAATCTCTGCTTTCTGTAGATAGGCAAAGTTACGCTGTCTCCCATCCTGAAGATACACTTGGTAGGAAAACCTCTCTTCCATTCTACATCAAAATATGTGTATTCTTTACTTTAAAAAAATGTTTTATTTATATTGATTTTATGGGTATGAATTCATTGCTTGTCTATGGGTAGGAGCACCTGTGTTGTGTAATGCCCTCAGAGCTCAGAAGAGGTCATCAGATCCCCTGGAACTGGAGTTATGGATGTTTGTAAGGCACTATATGGGTGCTAGGAACTGAACCTGGGTCATCTGCAAGAGCAGGCAGCGCTCTTAACCAACTGAGCCATCTCTTCAGCCCTGCTCTATGCTATTTAGACAGGATCTTTCTAGCCCTGATTGGCCTACACTTATTTTGTGTATCTTTGTAAATCAGGCTGGCCTCAAACAAACATGTGACAGTTCTGTCTCTGCCTCCCAAGTGGGTGTGCTGGGATTAGAGGAGTGACCAACATGCCAGGTCTAGACTAAAAATTATTTTCTTGTGTACCAACAGCTTGAGCTATCTTATCTGGTTTCTTCTTAATCTTAGGTTTGTCCACATCTTAAACTGATAAACAGTTGATATGAGGTCTGTCTCCCTCCTAGAAGAAAACTAAGGCAACAGAAGTCTGCAGGAACAACCAGGGGTGTTAAATTACTCATGTTTATTTGTAACAGACCTTCAGCCAGTACAGTACAAAACTTACAGTAGTATATCTCCATTACACAAATATTTACTTACAATATATTACATATACAAAATGCTTTGCAATAAGTCTCAAAAGCTAGTTTAACTCCCTTGAAGAAAGGAGAAAAACTCTTTAAAAAAGGGGAGAGGAGTGCAGGTAAGAACCAGAGGAAGAAGAGAAGTGAAGAGGCAAGGGTTAACACCAAATAGGCTAAAAGGAAACCCTGGGGGAGAAGGAAAAGAGAGGTGGTATTGCACTTGCTTCTGTGTTTTATTTTTGATCTCCATAATTTCTGATTAAAAATATATATATTATATACACGAGGAATGAAGCTGCCAGAAGTATTACAAAATTCCTTCTGCAGCTTGGACACTGACACACACAAAAAACAAAGGTCTGGAAAAGTTTCTATTTAGAAATTCTCCCCCCCCCACCCTTTTTTTTTTTTCCTGTGGTGTTAAGATTTTGAATAGCAATAAAAAAAGGAAACAAAGGAAACACCTCTTTTCTCCTTGTGGGTTTTGGTGTGTGTGTGTTTTTTTCCTTTTCTTTTTCTTTACTTTTTTTTTTTTTTTTTTTTTTTTTTTTTTATTCAAAAGTAGCCGGGAGAGAGCACGAGGATGTTTGAGGATCCAGAGCTGGAAGGCTCTGAATGTAGGATTTTGTACCTAAGACCCTGGTTAAAGTGCAGTGGTGGTGGAGAGACAGCGCCCCTCTCCTCCCTAGCACCTGGTCTTGCCCTTCCAGTCTCTGCTCTCATGGGCATGGGGGATAGCCTCAGAGCATAGTCCTTCATGTTCTGGGAGGTGACAGGTGCTAAGGCTGGCTAGAGGAGGGGTGGGGCACTCTAAGGCTCTGACACCCCAGAAGGAACTAGTCCTAATAAGGTATCCCCAAATGCACAGCAGACACAGAAGAGGTGGGAGGGGCAGGTCTAATGGGAAGGGGCTCAGTAGCCAGAACAGTTTAGAAGAAGCCCAGATACTAACCTCTGCTCTACTGCCATCCTGGACAAGGAGCTAGACAAGGGTGCTGCTGAGAAGACCTTCCCCTTCTCTAGGGACCACTCCTTTTGGAGCTGGATCCCCCTTCTCTGCCCTTGACAGCACCTGTTATTGCTACATTGTCAAGGAAGAATACTCCACAAGGCTTCTCCCTGCCAATCTGGTTCTCTTGGGGAAACCACATAATGCAGGAGGAAAAGGGAAGAGGAGAAAGCTTTTCCCCTGTCCTATGATAGGGTAAAGTAGACTCTTCCTAGAACCCTTAAGAGCCCCAACCCCAGGATCGGATTCTTAGTCCAACCTTTACCATCCCCGACAATATCCCTGACAGGGAGTGAGAAAAATAGGAGAGGCCAGAGAGCCAATGAGGAAAGGACATGTGGAAAGAAAGATGGAAGGGGAGGGAAGACAGAGGAGATAGAAGGACCAAGAGTTATAACTTATGAGGTGTTGTGTTTGGTTTTTACTTTTTTTCTTTTTTTTTTTCTTCTTTTCTTTAAACATAGAAAAACAGCCTTTGGTTTGAATCTCAAAGGAGCAGAGAGTGGGATGGCTGTGGTCTTGGCAGGAACGCGGTAGAAAGAGACCTCCACATGCAGTGGAGCTATATATGCCTTCTCCTGCCTGTTCTCATGAATGCTTAGTTATCCAAATAGCCAGGGGTCTCTGCAGCCGCCAGGGAAGAGTGCCCCTCCTGCCTTGTGTCTGGAGCCAAGTGTGGAAGGGCAGTGAAGGAGGACTGTGTCCATCCCATCCTTGCTGGAACAAGGGTGGAATGGGCGATGGGCACATACATGTCGTTCACCCTGGGACAATTTTTGGTTATACTGAAAATTCGAAGTGAGAAAAGAGACCCCCTTTCTCCCTGCCACTGATAACAGGGCCCAGGAGCCTGGGAATGAGAGGGTGAATCCTGCTGGAAGGGAGAGGAAGAAGGCAGCATGACTGATGGGGCTGAGAGACCCCTGGTCACTGGGCAGCAACCCACCAGTTTCTCATAGGACGGGGCGAAGGAGTCCCTGAGAGCCTAGGAAGGTCACTAGAGTGAAGAAGTCTAAGAGGTGGAAGAGAGATTTCTACTCCCCCCCCTTCCCATGCCCTGGTTCTAAACTAGGCACTTGCAGCTCCCAGTGTGTCAGAGACAGAGGGCTGGAGACCTAGCTTTGGCCCCTGAGAATATAAAATGGGGCATACCAAAGCCACCACCGAGTAGAGTGGCAAGTTGAAGGAACCAGAGCAGTGTTGAGGGGTAGGCCGGGGAGAGGGAAGAGCTATCACATCCTGGAGAGAGATCCTGAATGTAGGCTTTAGGGAGCTCCTATTCCCAGGAGAGGTCAGGAGGACCCTCAGTCCATAGTGCCCGGGGAGAATTTCTCCAGCCCCTCCAACTGCCAAATGAGGAAATTCTTTCATTCAAGAATAGTGCAAGCTGCCTAAAGTGAGAGGGCACGAGAGGTATGGAGTACCAGGTCGAAGGGGCCCAGAGAGGAGATAATAATGCCGCAGAGCTAAGGTAGGGCCATCAGGAGGTAACAGCATCAAAAGTGAAGAATCAGATAAATGAGGGTAAGGATTAAAGCAAGAAGCTCAAAGTATCTTAGTATGAAGAAGAGCTTCCGACCCCTGGGGCTGTTGGAGGATGCTGGATCCGCAAGAAAAAAAAAATTAGGCTTGGCGCAGGAGGGAGATGAAGGTAGAAGAGTTAAGGAGTTGTGGAAGATTGCCATAAGTTTAAAAAGGCAAAAGAAAAACAATAAATAGCAACTATGCTGGGGCGAGAGGAGCCGTTTAGTAAAAGGAGAAACATAAGCAAAAGACCTGTCTCACCACAATGCTGAAATTGGTCGTGGTAGAGAGGAACAGGTAGAAAGGGTCTGAGTCAAGTGTAAAGTGAGGTGGCCAGTGCTTGGGGCTACACTGTAAAACTCCTGGGTGTAATGGGGATGGGGCTAGACACCTGCAGGTGGGACAGTGGAGTGGTGGACTGACGGCAGGGACGCCAGGAGAGGTCACTAGCCCACCTTATGCTCCCCGCGGACAATGTGGGACGAGAACTCGTACCGGTCCTGGCTGTGGTAACCACAGATGTTGCACTCAAAAGGATCTCTGAAGCCATGGCAACCCATGTGGATGGTGAACATGACATGGTCCAGAAAGAGGATGCGGCAGTGTTCACATTTAAAGGCCTTCACAGGCTCGCCACTCTCACCCACCACCCGAAGCACTTCCTTGGAGGGGCCTGGGGTGCCCCTCAACAACCCCTCCTGCGGCTTGGGGTCCTCTTTGGCATAGGCAGGACTGTGCCGGCCCACCACTATGGTGGGAGGTGGCTGAGGTGGGGGGCCCTGAGGAAGGGATACCACCCCCCCAATCCGATCTTCATGGTTGCTCTCTGTATCTGTGGAGTCCTGGCAGCCATTGCTAGGGGATGCCCCGGGGTCAGTCAGAGGGCCTCGGGCCCGATAGAGGAGCGGACCTCCATCTCCCAGGTCCTCAGGTCCCTCACCTGCTTCTCGGGACCCTGGAAGCTCCAGTCTGCTGGGAAGGGGCTGCATCTGGGTGTACACAGAGCTGATGACAGGTGTGAGTTCTGAGATGCAATTGGTGGGTGGAAGGCGGAGGGGACGCAGATGCTCGGCACCCACAAAGGCTAGAGAACCGCCGAAGCCAGGCTCCAGGCCATGATGTGCCACCAACTCCACATCCTTCTCATAGCCGCCTGAGTTCACATCATAGGGGAGGTCGGAGAGGCTGAAGCGCATCTGTTTTTCACCTGTGGAGAGTAAAATATCAGCAGGCCTGGGTTTGAAGAATTCCTAAATTCTGCCTAGGATTACTTCTTCATTTTGGTTTTGTTTTTTGAGACAGGGTGTGTGGAGCCCCGGCTGGCCTGGAACTTGCAGAGATCCACCTGTCTCTACCTCCCAAGTGCTGCTCCCTTCTTTGTTTCTTACCCAGGGGCCTGAATGTAACACTATCATTATCATTATTATTACTTAATGTTGGGGATCAAGCCCAGGGCTTCACACATGCTAAGCACATAGTCAACCACTAAGGCACCTCTCTAGCCCCACGTAACATTAGTTAATACACTCCATTTTCCTTCCCTGAGGGTCAGGTCTTCTGGGAGGGCCTGCCCCTAACTGCAGGCTTCACCGTCTAATACTTCAGTTGTTATTCTCTACAGAGTTTGAGATGCTGAGAAATAATGCCAGTTTCAGGTCAGAGAACCACATGTCCACTTCCTTCCCTGACTCTTAAGAGGCCAGACAGATTGAAGCCCTTGTTAGTCTCAAAAACTGGGAATATTCAAGCCTTCAACCACCTCTCCTTATAATTACCATAAAAGTCCTCAACACTGACCCCTCTCTACTCTCTCTTTAATGCCTGTATGTATGTGTGTGTGCACGTTCATATGTATGTGCAGGTGCATGGGCATATATGTGGAGGCCACAGGACAACATCAGGTGTCATTCTCAGGAACACCACCCACTGCCACAGGGTCCCTTGTTGTCTGGAGCTCACCAGTTAGGCTAGTCTGGCTTTCCAGAGAGCCCCAGAGGTCTACTGTCCCACCATGCTGGGATTATAAGTATATGACACCATGCCTGGCATTTTTATGTAGGTTTTGGGAATCAAACTCAGGTTCTCATTCTTGCAAGGCAAACACCTTATGAAGTGAGTTATTCTCTCTTGCCCACTATTTTTTTTTTTTCTTTTAAACACAGGGTCTCACTACGTAGGCTATGCTGGCCTCGAACTCACAGACATCCATTTGCCTTTGTCTCTTGAGTGCTGGGGTTAAAGGTGTATGCTATCATGTCCCCTCCCCACTTGAAGTACATGTTCCCTCTTCCATCTCTCCTCTCTGAGGGAACAGTCTGAGCACTACAGAGACCATCAGGCTGCTTTCTTTCCCTGAATCAAAAGTCCAGACCCAAATCTCTGGTCTAATGGCAGTCAAACTCTTATTCACCATGCTGTGGCTTAAGACTGATGTCTTCTTTCTGTTGGACTCTTACCTACAAATTTCTGTGGGGTGGAACGCTTGCGTTTGGTGAGGCTGTTGGCCAAGCGATCAATGAAAGTTGGCCGCTCAGATGATGAGTGCAGCATGGAGTCTGGCACCATCTCCAGGTCACGCATTTCATCACCTGGGGGGAAGGGCAGGTGGTAGTAGAGCTGAGTTCCAGAGGCATTGGCCTAGGAGCCTTTGCCTTGAGAAAACAAGCAGATCAGTAGTCAAGAAAGCTCTCACCCAGTGTCTGGGAAACTGGGGGCTTTACCTTACCTAAAACTCATCCCAGTAACACTTCAGATCACTTGAGGACAGTTGTATCTATGTGCTCTCATACTCCTGTGTTTTCCCATTAGACTAAGGATGTAGCTCCAAACCTCCCCTATCTCTGGATCTCCAGTGGCACCTGCCATAGGACTGTGCTGTGCACCAGCTGTGGGAGTTAGGAATGGTGCTTGGTAGGTTTGCTGAAGGTGACTGTTCCTTATCCCTGTTGGGAAGAGGTGCTAGAATGTCCTGTCCTGCACTCCCGGCCCTGCCCTCAGGTTCCCCATGCTACTGCCCACAGCCCCACCTGGCTGGCCAGCCAAAGCTTGGGCTTCAGTGCTGAGACTCTGTAGGTAGTTGTGGCACCGCTCCTTGTGCTCCTCCAGGGTACTCTGCTGTTTGTAGCTCCGGCCACAGTAGTTGCACTTGTAGGGTTTGCCCACTGTGGGAGAGGAGACTGTGGGGGAGAGTGCAGAAGCAGCAGAGTTACTTCTCCCCGTACCCCGGCCCTGCAGAATCATCCAAGAGCAAATGTATGCAGGCAAACAGAGGAAAGGAGGTTGCTAAGTTGAATTTTTCTGCTTGTCTTCCCCTTCTTAACTCTACTTACAACAAAGGACAGATCAACCAAATTTGAGAAAGACGGACAGCAGCTAAGGGACGGGACCCCATAGCATACAGCTTCAGGCTGGTAGTGGGCTTCTAGATGCTCAACTTGATGCTCAAAGGAAATGAAGACCTGAGGACCTGGTAGGAGACTGTACCCCTCCTAGCCGGCAGGCCCCACCCAAGGACCTCAGAGTCTGGGGCCCAGACTGTGGTTTAACCTTTTCATATGACAGACGGGTTTAATAGCTGTTTATCAGAAAAGGGGATTTTTTTGCTTGCAAGATCTCTGCTTTGGTCTGGGGGAAATTGGTGGGCTGGAACAACAGCAACGAGAGCCCTCAGATCTGCCCTGTGGGGCAGGGTGGCTTTCATTGACCTTTACTTATATTTTTACCTCCATCCCTTGCCTGGTTCTGCAAATCATTTTCTTTTTCTGTCTCTACACTGAGATACCAAGAGAGCCCCAGAAAGTTCATCAGTGCCAAGAGAGAGAAAAAGAACAAAAGAACAGAGAAGACGAAGGAGAAGAGCAAAAGAGAGAGAACAAGTTTCTGTTTTTGTTTTAAAAAGAATGTGATATTAAGATCTTATAAAGAAATATGATATAAATATGATATGGAAAAACTAACATTGATAACTTCATTTAAAGATAACCCTTGGGAGATAATCTACTGTGAGAGGAAAGGAAAAAAGGAAGAGAAACAAAGTTATCTTCATGTTTGTTACTACTACTGAGCAGGGAGGCAAGAGGCATTACTAGGAGATCGGTCATTATTATTCACCCCCCACATATGTCTGTGTGTGGCTGCACCTAAAGCAACCTTTGTCAAGTTGCTTGGGGTCTATGAAACAAGCACAAGGGGCCTCTCTGCCCAAGACCCTTGGGAAAATGGCTTAGTATGTGGGAGAGGAATGATCCTCCAGCTCCTCATTTCCTTAAAAAAAAAAAATTATGCCAGGCGTGTGGCAGTGCACACCTTTAATCCCAGCACCTGGGAGGCAGAGGCGGGTGGTTCACTGTGAGTTCAAGGCCAGCCTAGTTTACATAGCGAGTTCCAGGTCAGGTGGGGCTATAGAGAGGTCTTATCTTAAAAAGACCAAAAGAATTTTAAAAATTATTTTTATTTTCTGTGTATTGTGTGTATTGCTTGAATGTATGCAATGTTCAAGATCAGAAGAGGGTGTTGGATTCCCTGGAACTGGAGTTATGGACAGTTGTTAGCTGTCATGTGGGTGTTGGGAACCAAACCCAGGTCCTCTTCAAGAACAGTCAGTGCTCTTAACCACTGATCCATCGCTCTAGCCTTTAGCCCCTTGTTTCTTATAGTGTGATTTGTAACAGGAAGTGTCTCACAGAAATGGGATCTCCACTTGTGTTTGTTTTCCCCTCAATCTCCTATAGAACATCTCAAATCTACCCACTTGACCTTTTTAAGAATTCTGGGTGCCAAGTTATCCTTGTGTCAAGCCAGCAGAGGGAGCTACCCCTTTCCTGAGACTAAAGAGCACATATTTCTGGCACAGGACCTTGATGGGACCAGGTAGGCTACAGAATAGCTATATGACACACAGCCTCCCCACCTACAGCATCAGTTTCCTTGTCAGCCAAAGGGGACATTCGGGGTTGGGGATGTAGCTCAGTTCACAGAGTCCTTGCCTAACATGCAGGAAGCCCTGGGTTCGATTCCCAGGGGTGCATAAAGCAAGTGTGGTAGTGTGTATCTCTAATCCCAGCACCTGAGATGGAAGCAGAAGGATCAGAAATTGAAGGTCATGCTCAGCTACATAGGGAGTTTCAGGTCAGCCTGGGATATATGAGATCCTGTTTCAAATAAAGTGTGTATGGGGGAGGCTAGTACTCACGTCGGGAATTCTTATGATGGTCACATAGATCATAAAGCACAAATCAGTAATGATCTCCACACCTCTTCTTCCACATACATAGAGACAAAAATTCTTGAGAGAATTTGGAACGAGGTTGGATAGAGGAAGGAGAGGGTGCTATAGAGACTGCTCTATTCTTTTAAGTCCTACTCAGGAGAGTTTAAGAAAAGAAAGCAGCCAGGAAGGATTCTGAGGACAGACCCTACTGATTCTTTCCCTCTTTCCCCTGCCTCTTCTCAACCCTGAGCTTTTCCTTGTCAGCTTCATTCTCTGAATCTGACCTCTTCTCAAATCCAAGCCATGAGTCCACAACTTAGTAAAATACCTAACAAGTACCATTTGTTCAATTCATTCCAACAATACAATCCAAACAGTCTTTTGTTCATTTTGTTTTGTGAGACAGGGTCTCACGCAGCCCCTGGCTGGCCTTGTACTCCTGATCCTCCTGCCTCCACCTGGGTGCTAGGAGACAGAGCCACACCCAGCTACACATAGTCTTTTTTGTTTTGTTTTGAGACAGGGTCTCCCTTGTAGCCCCAGCTGGCCCTTCATTATGTAGACCTGGCCTCAATCTCATGGAGATATGCCTGCTTCTGTCTCCCCAAGGCTGGGATTAAAGGTGGGTGTCACTAAATCCAGCTTCATTACAATCTTTAGAACAAAAATCAGAGAGAAGCCAAGAATATCAACCATGCTCCTTCAAGTCACAGAGTGTAGCAGTAAATACCCCAGCAAAGAGTGCCTTCAATTCCTCATGGGACCCGGTCCTCAGAGGAGGAGTTAGGGAGGCAGGGCCCTGTCTCCTTTGTCAATGTTCCAGGAATAGTATCGCCTCCTCAGTGACAGATACTGTCCTTCCTTAGGGCAAAGAAGTCTTGGAACCCCATTTTCTGAGCATGCAGGGCCCCACACTCTCTGGTCCTTCTGGACGGGCACTGACCTGAATGTGTACGGAGGTGACCAGTGAGGGCATCGCGCCGGCGGCAGGCGTAGTTGCAGAAGGGACATTTGAAGGGCTTTTCCCCAGAGTGCAGCTTGATGTGGCGCAGCAGGTTCCCCTTCTGTGTGAAGGAGGCGCCACACTGGTTGCAGTGGAAGGGCCTTTCACCTGCAGGCAAGAGAGCAGGTTCCAGAGGCCTGGGCATGAGGGGTGCTGAAGGCTGAAGGGAAGGTTCTTTTGGATACACAGTTGAGGAGCAATAAGTACCACATGAACCAGGCCTGCTTAATAGAGAACACCTGGGGTGGTCTTACCCTGGAAAGGTGGAGATTCCAGTTGTGTGGCAAGAAAGGAATTCAAGGCCCAGAACAATATGCCAAAAGATTGTTACCCAGAACAGCCCATCAGGGCCTGCTCTGCGCCAGGAGCTGAGGAGGGTAAGCTGACGTTTCTGCCCCTGCCCCAATTTTTTCCCTTAATTATGAGATGGGAAGGCCCAAGAATTCTGCCCCTGTTGGACTACAGGTGGCCTCATCCCGGCCCCATCCCATCTTTTGGTCCTGGAGGTCTACCCTAGGGCCTTACACCTGCTAAATATACACTCCACCATTGATCTATTCTGTATCATGGAGGCTCCTCTGACTTCAACACCCACTCTCCCTTACATCCTGAGAAAAGCAGTAGCTTTACTTTGTAACATCAACTGAAGAAAAGTGCTGAGGGGGGCCAGGTGTCAGGAAATATCCCTTCTCTTTCTGAGCCATCCTACTCCAGGTCCCTTTCAGCCCTCCCTACCAATAGAACAATAGCACAGTTCTATCTCCCAACTCCAGCCCTACCCAGAGTCCCTCCACAGAGCCCTTTGGCTTACTCACCTGTGTGGCTGCGCTTGTGTACCATGAGCACATTGGGTCCGATACAGACCATGCCACAGACATCACACTTGAGCTTGCCGTTGGGTAGCCGGATGCCACCAGGGGAGTGAGGCTCTGGCCCACTCCCATCACAGTAGCCCAAGGGCTCAGACAATGAGTCTTCCACAATCACACTGTCGTCCTTATCCAGGAGCCGCTCATCTGGCCCCAGCAGTCTGCTGGACTCCTCATCGCTGTACATCTCCACCTTGATGGAGTTGGCTAGAAGAGGAGACCGGGCTGCTGTTTAGGATGCAGACAAGCAAGGGGGAACCCACCTGCCAGCCAGAGTGACATCTCTGTGGTTTTTGTTTTTGTTTTTTAGACAGGGTCTTCAGTAGCCCCAGCGGGCCTGGAACTCACTCTGGAGACCAGGCTGGCCTCGATCTCACAGAGATCCACCTGCCTCTGCCTCCTCAGTGCTGGGACTAAAGGTGTGCACCAGCACGCCCAGTGTAGAGTGATACTTCTGTAGTCGAAGAGGGTGTCTGCAAGCCCTGAGACATACAGGTGTTGGGAGGGGCAATAGCCTATTACCCTGGCTAATGATTCCAGAGTCTTGTTGGAACTCAAAACAACCCTTTCTTCTTCTCTCCCACCTATCAGGCAAATAGGCTTTACAAGAATAAGTCTGGGGTACATAGGATGACTTTTGTCACTGGGTGGAGGGGGTAGAGAACGTGACTTAGGAGAATCTTTGTGTCCATTCTTTTGTCATTAAGAAAGATGTCTGATTTGGCCCTGGGCAGGAAGTCAGCAAGTAACAGTGGCGGGAAAACAGTCCCACGGAGACTGAAGGGGAACATTAAACTGGAGAGTAAAAGCAGATGGCAGGTATGGCTTATATTACCCTCCTGCCTGGTAAGACTGAACCCCCTGCGCCTCTCCCTACAAATCTGAGGGGACCTAGGGGAGGAGCCACCAAGGAGAAGGCTTTGGCACTAGCTCTGACCTACATTCCTGGCTATTCCAACCATTTAGAGAATGTCGCAGATCTAGGGCCAGCTGGGGGAGAGGCGGTCAGGAGGACCCTGCCTGGCAGGGGAAGAGGGGAGGCGGTGAAGACTCGCTACTGTTTCCTGCCTCTCTCTACTTATGACCATTTCTGCCTCCCTACTTCCCCAGTCCCAGAATTTCCCTTTGGAGCCTTTATCTTAATGCCACCCAGACACCTTTTAGTCCTGCCCTACTCTAGCATTAGCTGCTCACTTTCTTTTCGAAGCCAGGAGAGCCCCCAAGATGCTGGGCTCCTTCCTGCTTTCAGAGTCTTTGAGCAGGAAACCAAGAGATGACACGGAAATGGCTGCCAGGGGAAGGCAAATCGAGGGTCAAACAAAAAGGGATGCCGAGTGCCAGGAGCAGGTAGGAGGTCACACTTACCACTGAGTGAGCGGCTAGGTGAAGAATGCTGGCTGTTTGGGGTGCTCACAGAGGGCCCCACTGGGGCCCCAAGGAACTCCTTCTCCAGAGATGAGTCCCCGCTACCTTGGAGGAGAGAACAGAGGGCAGGTGAAGCTGGGGCTGGAGCCATCTACAGTCCATTTCCTAATCTTGAAAAAAAAAATCAGTTAAATTTCACGAACATTTAGTCTATAGCCATGTACAAGGCAGAACTGTATGCTGAGCACCACACTTTATGTCCCCACCAACCTGGTGCCCAGTGCCTACTTTGACTTCCGTGGGCGAAGTAGGCTGGGTGTCGCCTACCCTACCTTTATCTAGGGTTGAGGGGAAGAGCATCAATGCCTGACTCTGCAGGAAGCAAGGCTGGGGCTGGGCGGGCCAGAGTAGATCAGAGAATTGGGGCCTAACAAGGAGGTGTTACTCTGGAGCCCCCAGTAGCCACTTTGGGATTTGTAGGAAGGGCATCTAACTATCTAGAAGTTAATGATAGTATCAAACAGTAATGACAGCCACTAATATTACTGAGTGTATACTATATGCCAGACATTATTCCATGTGTTTAGAACAAATCATCTCCTTTATGTTTCACAACCACCTTATGAAATAGGTGCTAAAATATTATTTAAAATTTTCAGATTGGGAGACACAAAAGAAGTTAGGTTACTTGTTTAAGCTGGTAGTGGTGGAGTTGGGATAGGACCAGATAGTAAATGCCATGTTCTTAACAGTACTTGGCCAGGTGGGAGTCACTGTCTCAGTGGGGGCAAGTTGGGCTCATTAGGTTTTCTAAATTCAGCAAAAATATAAAGACTCTAGAAAGCTTTCTAGTTGATCTGATTCCAAGTACATATTTACTATTTGATGTTCTCTTGGGAGCTAAACATCAATTATCCTGAATGTATTAATTTTAATTTGTTGACCAATTCCTTTGTAAAAATGCTTTTTGAAATTATGTTTTTAAAAATTGGATAACATACCTGAAAATATGAGTGTCTTACAAAATCCCTCCTCCCCACAATCTTCTGTACAAATATATGAGTGAAATAAAAACACATGTAGATAAACACAAACAAATAGAGATCACATATGTAGATACACATAAAGAGAACATACCTACTGGGATAAACATCACAGCTGTCTATATTATCTGCTAACATGAGCATGCATGGATATATGCATACAGGCCTAAATATGGAAGAGAAAGAGAGAAAGAGAGAGACCCTAAAATTCATCCCTAATAGTCCTCCTATTAGAACTTTACCCAATCACCAGCTATGCACATACTTACTTTCACAAAATAAAGATTCCATTATAAAATGGTTGGAGTCTTGGGCCTGAGGCAAGAAATCCGGAACACACCCTCCTGAGGGATCCCTCTCCAGCTTTGGTCAGTGGGAAGAAAACAACCACTCAGGACTTTGGGACCATTTCCCGTTCATATCCTCTCCTATAAGTCCCATTTCCCCATTCTATCCCAGCAAATCCTGTCTATAGAAAAAGCCTTATGGCTTGAATCTGAGTTTTCCAGCTGAGGCTCCTTAGGCGAGCAGTGGTTTCCTTACAAAAGTTGCCTGAAATCAACACCAGACACAAACCATGAAGTGAGTATCTCAGAGCTGTGGGTTAAGACTGTAGATCAAACCCAGTTTTTTAGCATGCCCTTTCAACTGAGTGTAGGGTTTACTAAGGTTTAATGGAAAGAAAAGGGCATTCTCTTATTCCTTTTTTTGAGATGGGGCCTTGTTATGTAGACTAAGTAAACTCACAAAATCTTTCCTGTCAGCCTCCAGAGGACTGGGACTACAGGCATGTACCACCACACCCAGCTTCTTATTCTTTTTCAAAGATTACTGTCAACTTGTTCCAAATCACTTGATATTAGTAATGGGGGACACTCTGAAGTCTCCATTCTAAAAGGATGAGTGAGTTTCCTGGAAATCTGTAACTGGTCCTTCTGGGGATGAGATTGCCTCTAGGATAGGGACTAGCTATCTGGAGGAGAATATCCTTAAAGGGATATTGAGGGGAAAGCATCCTTTGTGGCTCTCCCAATTAAGGGCTGGAAACAGGAGAGAGAGCAGGAGCCTCGATGCACACCGTAATTCCAGAGGCTCTTTGATGCTGTTGTCTCCCTAGGATAAAGGTAAGAGGGAAAACAGGCTCAAGTCTACTTTCACGGGACTAAAACCTAAGAAGGAATCTGTGTTAGAGGCCAGAAAGTCTTTGTGGGGCTCCAGAGGTTTCAACTATGAGCTTGAGGGTGATGGGGACTAGAGTCAGATTTAGGAAACTCACCAGTTCCTCTCTCAGCCTCAGAAACCCCAGTGAGGGAATTTCAAAATGCCTGGGACTCCCAAGAAATTCCAGACTGTCAAAGCCAAGAATGAAGGCTTTTCTCAGGTTGCAGAGACATTTTCTTGGTCAAAGTCATCATAGATTGGTTGAACCCCCAGGGACAAGCTAAATCATGAGGTTTACATCAGAGGAACTGGGAGGTGGGAAAGGGCAGAGAAGCAGGAGGGGAGGGACTGGGACGCAGTGCACAAGCTAAATATGCCTCACATGTTGAAGGAGACCAGCCCTCTCCCGGATCCCTCAGTGGCTCACTCCAGGGAATAGCCCCTGCACCTCACTGCAAGGGAACTCGGCTCCTGCTTTCCCTTCTTGACCATGGGCTCCAGGTGGCAGGATGCTAGCCTGCTATTAGGGTACAGTGGGTGTATGAGCAAAGAAAGACTCCATCCCAGGCTCTATTGTGGGGAAGAGGCTGAGGGCCCTCAGATCTCTGTTCCAGGCTGAGGCATCTGCTGTCAAGGCTCTTCTTCCTTTCCTCAGTTCTCTCCACTACCCATTCCCACCCAGGCCTGTTTCGGCATTCCACCCCTGGCTGCTCTATCTCTGGTCCCCAAGGCCTAATCAAGATGTCACCACAAGCTCCCACTGTCCAAGTCACCGTCTTTGCTTAGCAACACTAAACACCCTTTCCCATCCTCCGCAAGTGCAAGGAGGAACGCCCCCTCCCCCGCTACACACACACACAGCCCCCATCCCTCCCTCTCCCCAGGCTTGGGAGTTGTTACTGAATTGGCTCCCTAGCCCCAACACCCCCCTTCCCCCTCCGCTAGCCGCCTTCTGCCTGAACTTACATTATCCTTCCCTTGCCGGTGAGACCCTGGGGTGCGAATGCGGCCGCCGCCTTGGAAACGGCGAGGGAGTGCGGGTGGTGTGTGCATGTCTGCGTCTCGGTGGCAGGCAGGGGTGAGCCCAGCCACTCACCTTCCAGGAAGCGTGGATTCCTGGAAGTGAGGGGAACCGCCGTCATTTCGCAGGCAGTGGCAGCGGCACGGTGAGCAGGGGCCCACGGCTGCAGCCAGAGAGACCAGCTCAGCCCAGGGTGTATGTGTGTTGAGAGCCTCTGTGAGTGTGTGTGTGTGTGTGTGTGAGAGAGAGAGAGAGAGAGAGAGAGAGAGAGGGAGAGAGAGAGAAAGAGAGAGGGAGAGAGAGAGGCGTGGATGTGCTTGGGGAGGGGGGCAGAAGAAAATGTACAAGTGTGTATGGGGAAATGCTAGGCTACAGCATCCTTTCCCAAGACAGTGGAGGGGTGGGGGTGGAGGTGCACTGGGAAGGGGGACAGATGTCGCTGCCCTCCTGCCCAGCAGACAAAGAGGAACTGCACAACAAATGCTTCAGAGAGGCAAGTGTGTGCCTGCATGTGTGTGTGTGTGTGTGTGTGTGTGTGTGTGAGAGAGAGAGAGAGAGAGAGAGAGAGAGAGAGAGAGAGAGAGAGAAAGGCCTGTGGGTAGGAGAGGGGTCCCAGAAAAGGCCCAATCCTCTGCCAGCTGGGGAAGCCAAGGCCCCAGAGGTCATGGGGCCCAGGACACAGGGCAGTTTCAAGGCTTCTGGATTGACAGAAAGCTCCTCCCCCAGCAAACTCTAGCTCCTCCATCCCTCTTCCCCTCCTCTCTAGGTCTGAGAACTGACAGCCCCTTTTCCCAGCAGTAAGAGGGCCCATGACAGTCTAGTCTCAGACTAGTGATGCTGTGAGCCAGGGCTCTTTCAGATCCTAGGCAAAAAGGCTGGTGCAGGCTCCCTGTCTCCCCTCCCTCCTGTGCCCCTGGGACTCCAGCAGCTAGAGTCCTGTATGTAACCGTCCTCTATCAGGACAGGGCCTCGCTCCTTTCCCTTCCAGAGAAGCAGCTCACTGCTGAGTTGACCTACTTTGGAAGACTACATTTTCTGATTCCAAGAATTTGGGGGTGGGAGGGGTCATGGGGCTTTGGGCTGCCTACCCTTGCATCCTTTTCTCCTAAAGTTCTCTTAAACATTTCACACATCAGAATAGTTGGGACAAGCACTGTTCATGAGGTTGGTACTTGCCTGTTAGGTTTGGGCAACTCTGTGTTTGTGGTGCATGTGGAGTGGAATGGGTGGGAATTTGTGTTCTAAGTTCACGGACTCCTGCCCACCCCCCCCCCATGGGAATCATTTATACTTTTAGAAGGGAAAAGGGAAAGAGAAAAAAGAACTTTCTGAATTAGGTTCTGTGAGGTGGTAAAATCCCTTCGAACAGGAGTCTCCTCCCTCCTGCAGGTGGCCAGGGAGAGAGGCCATCTAGCTTAGAGGCAGAGAGATGTGATGATCTGAGAAAGAGCCTTTTCAGGGCTAGACACTGGGACCAACCCTCTGCTTCCGGATCAGCCCAGGAGGGGCCGGTGACCGTTTTTAAAGGCATCAGTTGCAGTTCTTGGCCATGCCCAGCTCAGACTTAATGTCAGCCCTGCCTTGATGCTCCCTTTTGGCTCTGATGTAGCTGCTGACATCTAGACTTCTCAAAGCACTAGAGTGGTTGGGGTTGTTTTCACTTAGAAACCTCTGTGTAGAGGCTTCTCATCTAGGCAGTGGCAGCCACTGTAAGCAAGCAAAGCCTGGCTTCGCAGTGAAGTAAATACTCTTAGAGACTTTCTGCTAGTGTCCAGCATTCCCCAAAGACACTAGTGAGGAGAGCTCCCGGGATACTTCCCTGTTCCTCTTCATAGTTTCTCACTTGCTTAGCTTATGGCAGGGGTTGGACTTGATCCATCTGAATCATCACCAGCACAAACAGGGGTCTAAGTGTTCCTGTTGCTCTACAGTAAAGGGCTTGACTAGACGGGAGGTAGGAGGATTGGCTTGTTCCTCAGAAGGGCCTCTTTTCAACTGAATCAGTCTATCTAATTGCTGTCATTCTGTCCACCATATGGTAGGTACCAAGTATCTGTGCCCAATCAAATTCCTTCAGTCACCATCTTTCTGCATATGACCCAGCTGGTGCCAATGATTCTTAGTTAGGTGCCTATCACCTGTTTGGCTATCTCCTACAGTGCATGTCAAGAATCCTTTCATTGGTTCCACTTTAGAGCAATAAACAAACAAACTAACTACAGTTCTTTTCCATGATGGCACTTGGATTTCGTTGCTTTATTGAGACAGGGTCTTCCTATGCAGTGCAGGCAAGCCTCTAACTCACAGTCCTCCTACTTCTACCTCCCAAGTCCTGAGATTACAGGTATGTGTCACCACATGCAACGTCTTTTATTTTTTATGTATTTATTTATTGGACAGGGTCTCCCTTTAGGTCACCTTGGCCTGGAACTCACCAGGCTCGCCTTGACCTCATAGAGGTCTACCTGCCTTAACTTCTTGAATGCTGGGACTAAGGGTATATGCCACTACACTGGGCCAATTAAAAAAAAAAAAACCTAAGGCGGGGTCATGTTGTATAATTCAGGATGGCATAGAACTCATGACCTTCTTGCCTTACCTCCCAAAATAATAAAATTATAGATATGTGTGCTACCATACCTGTTTTTTGGCCATGGCATTTTAATAGTTAAAAAAGAAAATCTTAAAGATTATCTCCTGAACCAAACTGAGTGGTTTACACACCTGTAATTCCAGCACTTGGGAGGCAGGAATAGGAGTATCACATCAGGAGTTCAAGTACAGTCTTGGCTACATGAGCTACATGAAATCCTTGTCTCAACAAACAAATAAAACAAACAACCAAAATGACCAACTATGTCTTTTTTTTTTTTTTTTTTAGTCTTTTTGAGACAGGATCTCTGTGTAGCCTCAGCTGGCCTAATACTTGCTATGCAGACCTGGCTGGCCTCAATGTAATAAGAGATCTACCTGCCTCTGCCTCCTAAGTGCCAGAATTAAGACACAGGCCACCATGCCTGGCTAAACTATGTATTAGGCTCTTTCTATACTCTCAGAAAGTGTGTTGGCTAAAGCTCCTTATTTCTCATGGGAGGATTACAAGCATGCATCAGCACACCTGATTTATGTAGTGCTAGAGAGCAAACACAGGGTTTTACGCATCTTAGGCAAGCAACTACAAATTGAGCTATATTCCCAGCCCTCTCCCTTTATTTATTTGTACTTTATTAAACCTGATTATTTTGATACCTCTAAAGTCCATTCATATAATAGGTAATTATTTCTTCTGGAAAAATATTTAGTGGATATGAAAAGCCTGTAACCTGTTATGACTGTGGATTAAGGAGAATGAGAAATGGGTTCCTTGTCCCTGTCTTCACAGGGTATAAACCAGTGGTCTACTGGATGAATTCAGGCCACATACATTCTGATTTGCTTCATGGAACACTTTTTAAAATACTGAGTCAAGGGAGCTAGAGAGATAGCTCAAGGGTTAAGAGGATTGGCTGCCCTTCCTGAGGACCTGAGTTCAGTTCCTAGCACCCACATGGCAGATAACAACTGTCCATAACTCCAATTCCAGGGGATCCATGGACATTGCACACATGGGTACATTTACATACATTCAGAAAAACTACTCATATACATAAAATTTAAAAGAAAAAAATCAGCTGGGTATAGTAGTACACTTTTAATCCCAGCACTCAGGAGGCAGAGGCAGGCAGATTTCTGTGAGATTGAGGCCAGCGTGGTCTACACAGTAAGTTCCAGGCCAGCTGTGGCTACAGAGAGACCCTGCCTATAAATATAAAAAATAAATAAATAAAAATAAATAAATAAAATAAACAGATAAATAAATATTTTTAAAAGATTATTTTAAAATTTGGAGTCATTATTTCATTTTATGTTCTTGCCCTTTCTTTTGGTTCCTTTGAGTAAGTTCTTATTCTTAGATCTGGCTGGCTTCTAAGTCAGCAGTCCTCCCTTCCCAAGTGATGGAGGCTGGACCTACTGGCATATACCATCACACCTGGCTTGAGTAAATATTTCACATAAAAATTCAGACTTCTGGGCTGGAAAGATGGCTCAGTGGTTAAAAGCACTGGCTGTTCTTGCAGAGGACCCAGGTTCGATTCCCAGCACCCACATGGTAGCTAACAATTGTTTGTATCTCTAGTTCCAGGGGAATTCAACACCCTAGTCTGACCTCCTAGGGCACTGCACAACACAGGTTGCACTTGCAGACAATATACTCATTCACACCCATACACAGACACAGACACAGACACAGACACACAGACACAGACACACACACACATACACACACACACATTCATTCAGACTTCTGCCAGGCATGGTAGTGCACACCTTTAATCTTGGCACTTGGCTTTAATCTTAGCACTTGAGAGGCAGAAGCTGGCAGATCTTTGTGAGATCCAGGCCAGCCTGGTCTACATCGTGCGTTCCAAGCCAGTCAGGGCTACATAGTAAGACCTTGTCTCAAACAAAACAAAACAAAAACAGCAACCACCAGACTTGTTCAACATGGTATCATGGTAGCATATGCCTATAACTCAACATCTTCCTGCTTAAGCAGGAAGACCACTGCAAGTTTGAGGCCAGCCTGGAGATATAGTGAGTTTCAGGCCAGCTTAAGCCACAGAGTAAGTCATTGTCAAATCAATCAGTCAGTCAGTCAATCAATCCCTTGAAAAGTTGGATATACATTTCTGCATGGTGGTGGCTGGTAGACACTGAACAGCAGTGATGGGATGCATGTTCTCTAGTTCCTGACGGTCCCTACTCCCCTACTTACTGTCCTGGCCCACTTCACTTGTCGGGACGGAACTCCATGTCTGGCTGGTGCCTCACAGCACAGGAGGAAGCACCACGTTTCCTTCCCATCTAGCTGCTTCAAATCGTCCATTTCCCAGTACCCATGTTTATTCTCCTGCTCCCTTCTACCTCCCCAGCCCCTAAGACGTTTAGGGAAGAGAATCACCATTAGGAATATAAAATCACAAGAGGAAGCCAGCCATGGTGGCACACACCTTTAATCTCAGCATTCAGAAGGCAAAGGCAAGAGGATCTCTTGTGAGATCAAGGCCAGTCTCGTCTATATAGTGAGTTCCAGGCCATCACCCACAAGAAGATCGTACACTACTACCAAGAACTATGAAGCACTGAGTGTCAGCTTGACTGACATTTAGTTATGTAGAGGTTGTGTGCCAAGGCCCTCTGCTTTGACCCACAGAACAGTCTGTTCCCAGGCCCATCGGAATGGAACACATAGAAGTCATACCAGACATATAGGAGCGGCCATTGCAGTCTTCTATGTCCATCTTAAAAAGATCCTGCTGAAAGAGAAGAGTTGCTGTTAGTCACATTAGGGAAAGAAAGAGGCTTTTCTTTTACATTCTGGACTAAACAAGAAATCTAAAGGATCACTTAGGTATGGCCTGATACTATCCTAAAGAACAAAACCATTTTTTTTCTCCAAAGAGATAATTTAACCTAACTTACAAATTCAAAGATTTCTCTCCAGCCCCTTTTTTTTTTTTTGAGGTAAGGTCTCACTATGTAGCCCTGGCTAGACTGGAACTCACAGAGATCCACTTGCCTTTGCCTCTCGAGTGCTGACAATCCACATTTTTTAGGATTCCAAAGCTTCTGGGGTAGAGACACTACTTTAGTGCAGAACGGCTCTGATTTTGAGAGTATCCTGTCCCTTCCATGCAGCAGATGCTGTAGCAGATGGGTTGGTTACACCTTACCCCTAAAGAGGCGAACAGCCCCACCGAGGTGCCAGACTTCAGTTAAAGGATACAGTAAGAAGAAGCTGAATTTGGTTGTGGAGGCTGGTACAGGCCTATAATCCCAAGATTATGGAGGTAAAGGCTGGAGGATCTTGAGTTCAGGATAGCTTAGGCTGTGTAATGAGACTCTGTTGTTTAAAAAAAAACACACCAAACATACATATTCAGGGATTCCAGGAATTCTTTTTCTTCTGGGTTGTGTGAAGCAGGAGGGAGGGTTACAGGAGAGGGGAAGTAGGAAGGAGCCCTCCTCAAGGGTCAATGATAACTTCTTTGTTGAAGGTGCAATAAGTGTGTGTGTGTGTGTGTGTGTGTGTGTGTGTGCGCTGAGTATCAAATCCAGCTTACACATGCTAGATAAGTGCTGTACCACTGTACACTCCCAGGTCTAAATTATTCAAATGCTATACTTATTTTAAATATTTATTTTTATTTTATGTGTTATGAGCATTTTGCGGCACGTATCTAAATGCACCCATGTTGCAGCAACACCCAAGAATGACAGAAGAGGGCATCACATCCCCTGGGACTGGAGTTAGGACAGTTGTTAGCCTCCAGTGTGGATGCTGGGAACAGAATAAAGGTCCTCTGCAAGAGCAGCCCATGCTCTTAACCATTGAGCTCTCTCTAGCCCATCCACTCCTCTTTTTCTGACATGCTAGGATGAATTGAGCTTTGGGATCAAACCTCTAGGACAAGCCACAGCTCTCTCTGTGCCACTGAACTACATTCCCAGCTACAACAGGCCACAATAATAGGTAGTTGCTTAAAGTTTCCCTTGGGGGCAATGATTAGAAGAACCCAAGAGCACATTGTCAGATAACTCATAACTTTGGAACTAGCCACAAATCCTGAGGTGGTCAGAGATCCCAAAACAAAGGAGGCCAGTCTGTGCTCAGCAGCTCCTGTTGCTTCCAGATTATCCACTCCAGAAATGCCTTTTGGGATTTTTTAAAACCAAGTGCAAAGCTCAAAGTGCCACATATGACTTTCCTCACATGTCCCCTCCCCTACGTAGAAAGGAGAGGATTTCCCTATTTTTGGCTTGGAAAAGCTGAGGCTGAGAGTAGTTGTGCTGACTATCCCAGGGTTCATGGTGAGCACGGAACAAGAAAGAGAACAGAGGTCTTTTGATTTTCTCAAGCACACTCTTTTTCTTTTCTTATTTTATAATTTATTTTAATTTTTGTGATTTATTTCTCCTTATTTTAGGTGTATGAATTTTGCCTGTAAGTGCACCATGTGTGTACAATGTCCTCAGAGGCCAAAAGAGGTCATTGGATTCATCTGGAACTAAAATTACATATGGTTGTTAGCCACCATATGGGTGCTGAGAACTGAACCCAGGTCCTGTGTAGCAGTAGCCAGTGCTCTTAACTGCTAAGCCATCTCTCCAGTACCCACCCCATCCTTTTAAGATTTATTTTTTTATTATTTTAAAGTTATAAGCCAAACATGGTGGCACACGCTTTTAATCCCAACATTTGGAAGGCAGATCTCTATAAGTTCTAGGCCAGCCTGGGCTACATAGTGAGTTCTAGGCAAGCTGGGCCTACAGGGAGACTTTGTCTCAAAAAATAAACAAAAAACTGAAAAAAAAATATGTATGTGTACATATGTGAAAGAGAAAGTGAATGCAGCTATGTGCATGTGATTCTAGGTGCCTGCCTAGGCCAGAGGTGTCAGATCTCCCTGGACCTCTGCCTGATCGGGGTGGCGGGAACCCAACTTAGATCCTCTGCAACAGCAGTATGTGCTCTTAACCACTGAGATTTCCAGCCCTGAGGTTCACTTTTTCCAGTTTATAACAGATTGCTTTCTTTAAAAATCAGGCTGGGGCTGGGGCTATAGATCAGTTGGAAGAGTGCTTGCCTTGCATACACAAGGCCTTGGGTTCAATCCCTGGCACCAGAGGCTCACCTGTAATCCTAGCACTCAAGAGGTAAAGGCAAGAAGATCAGAAGTTTAAGGTCAACCTCAGTTACAAAGTTGAGTTTAAGGCCAGCCTGGGTTATGTGAAAGACTATCTCAACAAAACAAAAAAGAAAACAAAAATCTTCCTTTAGAGTGATCCTTATAGGAGATGGCTCAGTAGTTAAAAGCCACTGGTTGCACTTGTAGGGCCAGATTCAGTTTCCAGCACCCACATGGAAGCTAACAACTGCCCTAACTCCAGTTCCAGGGGATCTGATGCCCTCTTCCCATCTCTATGGGTAACTGCACAACATAGGTGCACTTACACACGTGCAGGTAATGTACTTATACACACAAAATAAAAATAATAAATCAAATAAAAAAAAAAAAGAACAGGTTGTGGACTGGGCATGGAGGCAGAGGCAGGCAGAGATCATGCTCAGCCTTTTCTTTACAGCAAGTCATTGTTTCAGGTCGGCTGATAAAGGGAGACCCTGTCCCAAGAACCAACCAACCAAGCAGACAAACCAGGTTGAGCTTCCTCTACAGCTGAATCTTTTCTATGTAGCATTTGTCTAGCACTAGCTCGGGAAGTGTGTCAATGTGTCGTACTCTTGGATTCTTGCTTAAATGGCCCATACACAATTTCCAGAAAAGTCTGAGGACTGTTTTCTTTTTGTGTTTGTATATGTGTATGTGAGTGTGCAAGGACACACATGGGTTGGGGGAGGAGTGTATGTGCATGTGGAGGCCAGAGGACAATCTTGGGTGTTACTTCTCAGGTGCTGTCTACCTGTTTTTGAGACAGGGTCTCTCACTAGCCTAGAACTTGCCAAGTAGGGTAGGCTGGCTGGACAGCAAGCCCCAGTAATCTGCTTATCCCCAGCTTCCCAGGCTAGAATTACAAATCTTTGGCTTTCTCTCTCTCTCTCTCAACAGGATTTCATGTAGCCCAGGTTAGCCTAGAACTTGCATATAATTGACGATGACTTTGAACTTCTGATCCTCCTGCCTCTACCTCCCAAGTGCTAGAATTACAGTCATGTGCTACCACACTCAGTTTTAGGAAGCACTGGGAATTGAACTCAGGAACTTGTGTATGCTAAGTAAGTACACTATCCATTGAGCTATGTCCCCAGGCTCCCTCTCCTTTTAACATGGATTCTGGGAATCAAACTGGGGTCTTCATGCTTACAAGGCAAATAAGTACTTTACCCACTAAGATATCTCCTCAGTCCCCAGGGGTGTTTTCAGAGTTAGATTTTCATCCTTTAGTAAACTAAGCTGTCCTCATTCTTAATGGCTCTTAGTAGGTTCTCTGTGACACATTTTGGGCAAAATCAATCCAGCTGCCTCAAACTGGTCTAAATACCAAGTTGGTAACCCTGGAAGACTGGCTGACAGTCTGCTGTTCTCAGCTTTAGTTTTCTGAAAGCTATGGGCAAATCAGTACATGCACTTTACTCTTTGCCCAAATCTTCTCAAAGCACATGACTCCCAACTTTCTACTCTCCACCCCTCAAGTGCCTCCTCCCCTACCTGAGCAGACAGGCAGCTCTAAGTGTCAGAAAACTGGGTCAAGTTAGGCAGAGCCAACTTGAGATACTCTGAAGAAGGTAGTATAAGAAAAGAGCAGTTAGTAATCCAAGCTGGGTCTGGCTCAAAGATCTCCGGTGGGAAGGAAAGGGATTTGAAGCAGCCTAGACAAATTGGGCTTGGGGCACACACCTGTAATTCAAGCACCTGGGAGGCCAAGGCAGAGGGACTGTCATGAGTTGAGGCTATAGTGGGCTATACAGCAAGCATAAGGCAAGCTAGAATTACAAGGCAAGACTGTCTCGACACACACATACACAGAGAGAGAGACAGACAGAGAGAGAGAGAGAGAGAGAGAGAGAGAGAGAAAGAGAAATAAAATAAAGCAAATAATAAAAAAAGCAACAGAGCTCCTAGCTACCCATAATAGCCTACAGCTGTAATTCTAGCTCTTGAGAGGCTAAAGAAGGCAAACTGCCCTGAGTTTGAAGGCATCCTGGGCTACATAGCAAAACCTTGCCTCCAAACAAAAACAAAAACATAAATGTCATTCAGTGCCGGAGGTAGACACATATGTGCTGGAAATTCAGCTAATGACCTGAATCCAACTAAAAATACTCTCCCAGTTCAAAGGACAGCACCTCTGTGAAAAGGGAGAAAATACTGGTCATGGTAATCTCTGCAAAGATCCCTCTCCCTCCCTTTTAGTTATTTATTTTTTGCAGTGCTGGGAACTGAAGCCGGAGGTTCACACATGCTAGGCAAGTCCTCTACCGCTGAACTATGTCCCTAGCCCTCCCTGCTTTATTTATTTATTTATTTATTTATTTATTTATTTATTTATTTATTTATTACGTGTGTGTGCATGCTTGCGCACGCACAGGCACGGCATGCGGAGCTCAGAGGATGACTAGTAGGAGGTGGTTCCCTCTTTCTACTCTGTGGGGATCAAAGGCTGCAAGCACCTTTGCCCCTCTTAGCTCTCCCCAGGTTCTGAGTCTACTCGCTCTCATAACAAACGGGCCGGCACTGCTTTCCCCCAGGAACATATTTATTACATTTGAACAGGAATGGCTAAAAATGGAATCCTTTCTAGAAGGAATTTCTTATCAGACTACCTGATAAGGAGTAGTGAGGTCCAGACCAGGATCTGACTTCCAGAGGCAGGTCTAGCATATGCTACCACTTGTCTGTCTCCAAAAACATTCAAACAGCTATAACTATTTTTGAAAACAATGTGAGACAGTAAAATTTCTCTATGTATTGACCTTTATTTATTTATTTTTATTGTTCCTGCTAATTTTTTGAGACAGGCTGGCCTTGAGCTTGCTATGAAGCTGAGGATGAGCTGAATTCCTGACCTTCCTGCCTTGTCTCTGCTTGCCAAGTGCTGGTCTCATAGGCCCATAGTATGATGATCCTGTTTTGAGGTGTTTTTTTTTTTTTTCTTGGTCTCTTGGAGACAGGGTCTTTTGTAGCCCAGGCTGGCCTGGGACTCACTATGTAGCGAGTAGTGTTTGAGCTGGCCTCAAATTCACTTCTAAGTAGTGGGATTATAGGAATGAGCCACCATACTCTGCTATATATTTGCTTTAAAAGGCTGAAATAATATGCTTATCCCCATAACTAAAATGGGTAGAACAAGACCAGTAGCACATACCTTTAATCCCAGCACTCAGGAGTACCGGGCCCTCCAAGAATATATAGCGAGACCCTGCCTCAAAAGAAAACAAACAAACAAACAAAAACCCAGACTGTTTAAATCCTCCAAAGAATCCAATGTGAACCAGTAACACTCTCACTCTTTGTAGTCTAATGAGCAGGAAGGTGACAACAAAAGCGATGTTGGGGAAGAAGGCGAAGGCGGAGACAGGCGAGACTCCGCCCGTTCCTTGTTATTACTCCCAAACAGCATCAGGGAGAAGTGGACAAATTTTCTCTGGTTTCCCTCAGGAGTTTTGAGGTAAATCCCAATGATCTTAACAAGTTCAAACAGAATGTCCATTGTCTTAGGGGTGAGCAATTCAGGTATTACAAGCAGACCAAAGCCAGAGCATTATCTTCTCCCAACTGACCTTCCTGAACAGAATGAAATTGGAGCAAAAAATTTGATGGAAGCTAGTTCTGCTTTCTATGAGAGCTTTATGGAAGTGGGGAGGGTGAAGGGCCTACAGGATGGACAAAGATATAGAATTGGGTATTGTCTGTACTGAGTACATATGCCTTTCTAGGAAATAAACCTAGATGTTGAACAATTTGTAGCTCTGAAAAGCTCTTTAGGGTCAATATTATGGCCTCTGAAGGAAACCCACCAACCTTTATGTGTGTGTCTTATAGCAGAAAGATCTGACTCATCTTTTCACCTGGCTGTAGATGGAAGCCTCCTGTTTATGTATAATACAGATGAAGACAGCCTCAGCATCGTTATCTATGTGATTGAGGAGCAGTGCGGAGGGACTGAATTCCCAAGTCATGCAAGGAGTGGCCAGTCTCTGAAATAAGAAAGGGTGAAGCTTGGAAACGGAACACCGGGCAGGGGGTAGTTCACCTCATTGTCTCCTTTTAGATCTCAGATGACTGCATCTTTTCTCTCGTCCTTTGTGCTTCCCTGTCCTCCCCATGAAGACTGTGGAAGAGAGAGAAAGCTGAGGTTTATGGAAAGGAGGAGAATCACCTTCGTGCCCCCTCTCCATTCCACTCCATGTCTCATTTCAGTGTTTGAGAAAAGAAGGCTAAACACTTTCAATCACCTTAATACACATGAGATGATACTTTCTGAACCTTTTGGATTATCCTGTGTTTACAGAGCTTGGAACTCACTACGTAGACCAGGCTGGCCTCCATCTCACAGAGGTCTGCCTGCCTCTGCCTCCAGGGCACTGGGATCACAGACGGTGTTGGATTCTTCTGGAAATGGAGTTAGGGAGGGTTGTTAGCTGCCATGTGGGTGCCAGGAACTGAACTCAGTCAAGAGCAGCCAATGCTCTTAACCACTGAGCTAGTTCTCCAGCCCTGACACAGGCTTTTTCTGTGTTTATTTATATATGTGTATGGTGTGTGTGGTGTTGTATGTGCATATGTGTTGAGTGAATGTTTGCGTCTCTGCATGAACACATGTGTACCTGCACATGCAAAGGCCAGAGGACAACTTTGGCTGTCCGTTCCTATTTATTTGTATGTGTGTAAATGCATGTAATTGTGCACATGTGTGCCATAGCACATGTGTAGAAGTGAGAGGATAACTTGCGGGAGCTGGCTCTCTTCCTCTACCATTTGGGTCCCTGGGATAGAACTGAGGCGAGCATGGCAGACAGTAAATGCCTTCACCTATTGGTCCATCTTTCTGGCTCTACTTTGATTTTATATATACATATATACATACACACATATACATATATATATATACTTTTTTTTTTTTTGAGATAGGGTCTCACTACGTGGTCCTGGCTGGCCTGGAACTCACTCCTGGCTTCCACCTTGACTCTTGAATTAGGGCCTTTCATTAACCTGGAACTCACTGAGTAGGCTAGGCTAGCTGGCCAACAAGCCTGTTGGGTTGTCTTCTCTCCATCTCCCAGCACTGAGATTACAAGTGAGCCACCACACCTAGCTTTCTTTGAAAAAAAAACAATTATTATCTGGTCTTTTTGAGGCAGGGTCTCCCTGTAGCCCCAACTGGCCTTGAACTCACTATATAGACCAGGTTGGCCTTGAACTCACAGAGATCTGCCTGCCTCTACTTCCCAAGTGCTGGGATTAAAGGCGTGTGCCACCATACCCAGTGGGTTATTTCTATTATTTTTAAATTTTATTTTAAACTTATTTCTATTTTATGTGTATGAGTGTATTGCCTGCATGTGTATAAGTGAATCAGTATAGTGCAAAGTTTGCAGAGGTCAGAAGAAGTTGTTGGATCCCCTGGAAATGGAGTCAGGGATGGTTGTTAGCTGCCATGTGGGTGCTAGGAACCAAACCCAGGTCCTCTGCAAGGGCAGTCAGTACTCTTAACTGCTGAGCCATCTCTCTAGCCCTTATTTTGAGACAGGGTTTTACCATGTAACCCTAGGTGGCCTGGAATTCTCTATGTCCATCAGGCTGGCCTTTAACTCCCAAGTGCTGGAATTAAAGTCATGCAGCACCATGTGTGGCACTATTTATTTTTATGTGTATGAGTGTTTTGCCTGCATGTATGTGTAAGTGTACCACATGCCTATGAAGGCTAGAAGAAGGGTTCAGATACCCTGGAACTGTAGTAAGGGAAGACTGTTAGCTGACATACGGGTGCTGGTATCAAATCTAAGTCCTCCATAAGAGCAGTCAGTACTCGTAACTGCTGAGCTGCCTCTCCAGGTCCTATTGTTATTTTAAAATTATGTGTGTGTGTAAGTCAGGGGAGTATGATTTTTTCCTCCTACCATGTGGGTCCTGGGGACTGATCTCAGATGGTTAGGCATGGCGACAGTGCCTTTACCTGCCGAGCCATCATGCACAAACCCCCTTTAAAAAATTTACATTTTGTGTGTAAGTGTGCAGGTGTGCACTAGCACACGTGTAATCAGAGTACAGCTTCTGTGAACCGGTTCTTTCCTTCTACCATGTGAATCCAGTGATCAAACTCTGGTCAACAGGCTTCGCAGTACATATCTTTACCTGCTGTGCCATATCATTGGCCCAAAAGAATCTTGATATTTAGCCTAAGTTGGAACGAAATAGTCCAGACTAGTCCTGCCTTGGCCTGAGTGCTGGCATTAATTTGAGCTTTATACTAGTCAGTTTTGAAGTAAAAAATGTCCCAAATACGATTATCTCAAGTCTTCATTAGAGTAGGATGTTGAAAATTTGATAGAAAATATTGTCTTTAGTTTTGGCAATTCTGGCCAGAAGTGCCTGATACACGCTGATGAAACAGCTCACTGTTGCTTGGACCAGACAGATATTTTCAGGTTCTTTGGCTAACAAAGATTCTTGATGGGCGTGGTAGTGTACATCTTTAATCCCAGCACTGAAAGGCAGGTGGACCTCTGTGAGATAGAGGCCAGCCTGGTTTACATAGTGAGTTCTAAGTCAGTCATGGATACATAATGGATGTCTTCCTTAATCTCTCTCCATCAAATATATCCAGGGTCACTCAATTGAACCCAGAACTCTCCAGTTCAGCTAGTTTAGTTAGCTGATTTTTTTTTCTGGGGCTTCCTGGTCTCTGCCACCACATCTCCTGGCATTTATATAAGTGCTGGATGGTATGAACTTCAGTCTCATACTTGTGTGGGGATTGCTTTATGCATGAACAGTTTTCGGTCTGTGCCTAGTGACTTAAATCCTCAAACTGGAAACACAAGGTTTATGAAGAAATATTCTCTTACTCTCATGCTTTTTAAGAAATTGTGGGCTGAGGATAATACCAAGTGCTCACAGGACCTTTTTATGGAGCAAAAACAGTGCTCCTTGGCTCAGGGACAACTCTAGTTTTGTTTATGTGCTGCATCAGAACCTACAAGCGTAGCGGCCTGTGCTATAGTTGTACCCGAGTCTATCCAGCGAGGCCTGAGGAATGAAAGACACACAAGACATACAAACACAGACACCAAAACGGTGGAGAAGCATCGATCTCACACCTAGCCACCAGGTTCCCATCAGTCTTAGAAGTTCTTAAATGTCTGTCTGATAAACCTTGACCCTGTCTCTCTGTTTCTAGAACAAAGGCTATATCTCTTCTGAGAAGAGGAGGTGAATCAACAGCCTGGAATTCAAAGCCTTCCCTAACAAGCAGAGCCATGAGACCAAGAAAGAAAGGGAGTCCCTCTGCCTGGGACATTGTCTACACCCCAAGCCCCACATTCTTTATTGTCCTTGAGAGTAAAGGAAGCTGGAGACATCTGACACACAATAACTTGTCCTGCTTTAACTTCCTTAGTGTGCATGTGCACATTCACTGTATGCCAAGGCAGGCCCCGTTATCCTGAAGCCCATCTAGAAACACCAGGGAAACCTCTTCTGCTTCCCAATGGGAAAGTTAGTTTCTCCTAAGACTATTTTGTCTCAGGAGCCATTAATCCTACTGTTCTTATGAATCAAGGAGCTATCTGGATTCTTGGGCTTCAGGCTAGGTAGGGAAGGCTAACAGATGCTTTGAGGGATGACAGAAGACTAACACAACAGAATTCAATATATGAGGGCTGGTAATGAGGCAAGGTAGAAAACAAGGAAAATTATAGGGACCTGGGGAGGGAAAGGAGCCCTCTTGGATACCAGTCTGGTTGAAACTTCTCTCCAGTTGAGTTATCAAGAATTCCAGCACAATTGACATTTGCTTTTTTTTTTTCTTTCTTTATTGCTTTTCTTCTTTCCCAGCTATAAACCTACATGAGCACTGCATGCATGGGTGTATTTAAATTCACAGGCAAAACATTCAGACATATAACATTTAAAAGTAAGTAAATAAAAATTTTAAAGGAGATTTTTGCCTAGAAGAGGGTGAGAAGAGAGTTATAGGCAGTTGTGAACCGCCATGTGGGTGCTGGAAACAGAATCAGCATCCTCTGCAAGAGCAGTAAACACTCTCAACCACTGAGCCATCTTTCCAGCCCCATCCATCTTGTGTATGTGTGAGACGGTGTTTGTGGAAATCAGAGGATAACTTTCAGTAGTTAGTTCTCTCTTTCCACCCTGTGGGTCCCAGGGATTAAATTTAGGTCAGGTCATGAGGCTTTACCCAGTAAGCCATCTCACCTACCCAATAGTCTCTTCCTACTGCCTCTCCTGAAATTCTTTTTTAAAAGGCAAGACTGATTTTACTTGAGTTGAAGTCCCTAAAAGATTAAGGAAGCTCCTTAAGTTGCTTTGGGCAACAGCAATAGAGCTGTGTCTCTATCCCTACCATAGTAAGATGAAAATTCATCTAGGCACACCTGCAATCCCAGCACTCTGGAGGCTGAGGCAGGAGGATCACCACAAGTTCAGGAGTTCCAAGTCATTATCAGCTTCATAGAGAGTTCTAGGCCAGCCTGGAGTTACATGAGACCCTGTCTCAAAAAATCAATCAGGGCTGGTAAGATAGCTCAGCCAGTAAAGGAGCTTGCTCCACTTGCTGGCCCAGTGACCTTAGTTGGATCTCCAGAACCCACATAAAGGAAGTAGAGAACCCACTCAAATTGTCCTCTGACCTCCACATTTGGTCGAGACATGCAAGTCCACACACACACACACACACACACACACGCATCATACATGGATCAAACAACCAAACAAAACCCACCAAATCAAACAATATCTCTAGCAGATAAAGAGTGAGAAAATAACTAGGCGGGGTCTGAACCGCGAGGTAGCTGAGGATGTTGGTGTTTTTTGTTGTTTTTGAGACGGGGTCTCCCTGTAGCCCCAGCTGTCTTGGAAACTGCTCTGTAGACCAGGCTGGCCTTGAAAACACAGAGATCCGCCTGCCTCTGCCTCCCCAGTGCTGGGATTAAAGGCGGTGGGCAAAGCTGATTTTAAGACTCCGGAGGCAGGCAGTCTGCTTTTCAGGTCTGTGGCTTGCATGTGGACGGTGACTCTAGTGAGTTAGGTCTTTTAGTGACTCTTCCAGCCTGGCTTCTCAGGTTCCGTACGCTTCTCACCCTACAGGAGTCCAGACAGCTCTCCATTCTGTTTCTTTTCCCCCACACGTTTTTCCCACTCTTTCACGGCCTCCCAGGCTATTCCCACCTAGGCCTAGGTCTGTTACTCCTGCGTTCTCAGACCCCTGGGTTTCCAGCTTTTCCCAGGTCTGGTCACATGCCACCCCAGTCGTCTCCACACAGGAGCCTCCCAACCGCCCTCAGCGCCCTCTGGACCTATCTTCCTGCGAGCCTCCAATTTGGGGTCTCAGGCAGGTGGGCTACAGACGAGTTTTCCCGACTCCCGCTCCAGCCCGCCCCTCCCCCAGCCCTCGACGGCCCACCCTGCCGCCGGTTCTACTCCAAGCTCAAGCCCCGCCCCCGGCGGCGAGACCCCGCCCCCCGCCTCGCGTGAGCCCCGCCCCTCACTCACCTGAGGCGTCTCCGCGCGCGCGCAGGCTGTTGGGGGTTGGGGAGAAGGGCCGTGCTGGGAAAAAGAGGGTGGGGGTCCCCCACTCTGGCCCGAATGGCCCAGTGCGGGGGGAACGGGGTCACAGAGTCGGCGGCAGCCAGGCCGAAGCCAGGACCCGGGCGCTCAGCGGCGGGGGCTCCATCTCCATCAGGGGCTTCACCTGAGGAGGGACCGGACCCCCCAAAGAGACCCCCCCATTATGGCCTTCCCCCCCTCCCGAATGACTTCCGGTCCTACTACCAGCGACAGGCAGCCTGGCCAAACACCGAGCGTCCCCAAGCCCGGAGACTGCTGAGGGAAAAAAAGCTAGAGGAGCTAGCTAGGGGAGAGTAGCCGAGCGCCGAAAGACCTTTTTTTTTTTTTTTTGAAAGTCCGAAACGCTCTGTAGCTTCGAGGTCAACTCAGATCTACCCCTTCATCTTCATCTCCTTTCCAAACTAGGTGCATACGGGGCTCTCCATCTGCCCCGAGGCCAACGTTTGCTCCGGCCCCTTCAAAGATAATACTGATTTTAACCTCTTAGCATTCTTTGCCATTCCTGCCAAGTGAACAGAGAATTGGAGGGGGAAGGATCTGAGGGTACTAAACGTTTAAATCGCTTTTCTGTAGGTATCCCCAGATCAGTCATTTAGGCTGCGCTGCAAATGCCGAAAGACTGGAGTAGGAAGACCCCACTCTGATTTTCCAGCACCTGTACCCTCCCATCCCCCTGGCTTTGGGTTCTTTTCATTGACTCTCTTCAACAAATTCATTGTCCAAGCCCAAGAGGCCCTCGAGTATTATAACCTTAAACAGATATTTTATTGGTAAATTTAGAAAACTAGAGCTTTAAGAGAGGAATCCCCTCCAACCCAGAAGCAACAGAAAGTAGTAATGTGCACCTGTTACACATACTACAAACATTTGCTGAAGAATCCAAGAAATACAAAATAAGGCCTCCAATGGCAAGGTACTAGAAGTGGAGGTATAGAAGGATGAGAAGCTATTAGTTATCTTCAGAATTACTTCTCACCTCTAGTCTCTTGCTCCACTAGCTTTCCTCCTGGCCCCTGTGCCAGGAGGGTATGTAAAATAGTATCAAAGGAGAGTGGGTGCTTGAGTTTAAATGTGCAATGTGTATACCCGGGTCTGGCTTAGGAAGTCACAGTACAAGGCAAAATCCAAGAAGAGGAAGGCAGTTTTTCTGAGGCAATAAGGTTTAAGGATGGGTAGGAAAAGGGGGTGGAGGCAGACCTTTGGGTATAGATGGTGCCATTCCATGCTTTCATTGGACTACATGGACATGGACACGGTGCCAGGCATTGCTGAGCACACCTCTCAGGTTCCAGATGGGGGCCACAGTATCTGGCTGCACATTGTAGCTGTCATCCACAGCTTTACAAATGATGTTCAGTTCCTTTTGCCCAGGTGGTACATGGGCTTGCAGCTGCCATATTCGCCAGGCCCAGGCCTTCCTCGGGCGCTGTTCCTCTCCATCCAGCTCAGCTTCCTGCCACGTTAGTCCCCCATCCAAAGACACATCCACCCGAATTATAGCCCTTCCACCACCACTCCATGCATAGCCCTTGATAGTCACTTCTCCTGACTCTACAGTCTCCCCATCCTGAGGCTGTGTGATGGCAGACTGGATAGGTAGTTCCTGAATAGATGGAGCTAAATCAAAGTCTACCGTGTTCCAGTCCACAGATGGAGAGAAGCCTTTGTAATCTCGACGTTGCCAGTGACTATAACTTTCCTCAGATTCCACACTCACTCTGCCCAGCCATTTGACATGGCGGGCACCTACTACACCAGGAACCACCACCCGTACAGGGAAGCCATGGTCACGAGGTAGAGGCTGCCCATTCATCTCATATGCCAGGAGGACCTCAGCCTCAGGATCCACGGCCCGAGCCAAAGGGATGGATGCTCCATAGGCAGTCCCAGTGGGATCTGAGTCCAGTCCCTCAAAACAGACATGGGCCTCAGTTTCACAGACTCGATAACCAGCCTGGGCTAACACATCACAGAGCCGTGCCCCAGCCCAGCGTGCTGTGCTGATGGCCCCTGTCCTCCACTCCAGACCTTTTACTTCCTTGACCTGAGTCATCTCCGAACGCCGATTGCCGGCACACTGCAGAGTGACAGTGATCTCATGTTTGGGAAACTTATACAAGTCATCCAGGGACAGGGACAGTGACTGACCTCCAGGTGCCCCTACTACATGCAAGCGATAAGTATCTGGGTCCACGTTAGGTACAGGCAGATGGTTCCGGGTGAAGAAGATAGGGTTAGGTGTGATGTAGTTTTCTGTAAGCAGCTCAGGGGGAGGCTCTGCATTAAAGGGGCGCTGGCTGTTAATTTTCAGGGCTGGGTGGCGCACAGGATCATCAGCATAAGGGTCAGAGGTCTCCAAGGTAGGGGACACCTTATCTTCAGGGTTCAGCTCCCCAATCTTGTATTGAGCCAGTAATTCACGCACATGAGACTGGTTGTGAACAGCATAGAGGGCCCAGAAAGGTTCTAGGGGACCCCCAGCTGCTAACATCAACTTTGATGGTCCTCCTGGGTGTAAGTTCATAAATTCTGTGACATCAAAGACCTCAGAACCCAGAGTTACCCAAATTCCAGTTTCAGGGCTGTTATGGGAACTCACATCCTCCTTAGTGTACATGTGTGGTGACTCCTGAGCAGCCTGCAAGCAGGGAAGAGGGAAAGCAAAAAGGAACAGCGCATTAAATCATTCCAGGTCATTCTAACCTCACCCACAGTATTGTCACTGGGAAATGAAAGGAACAAACAGTACCGTCATGGGCAAGAACATGGGTCACAGTCTGGATTGTCTCGGGAGCTCACTACAAGGAAGCCCCTTCTCTTACTTACCCTACAGCGATGGTCATGATACACCAACACTGCACCGAGGCCTAGCAGGGTCCCCATGACTCTCCATCGCCCAGAGCTTGAGTTATTATCGGAGAAGTTGAGACCGTAGTGCTGGGGCTTAAATGAATCATCTGTGGAGCATGCTTGAATGCGGAGCCTTGAGGAAGATGACCGGAATCTGGAAGAAAGAGATCCTGGTAGCTCATAAAGTCCTGTGAAAGCACCAGCGAAGGTCTGGGATCTGCCTCTCCCAACCTTCAGTGATTCCTTCAATTGGAATTTAGTTTCTGCCAGGATGGGTGGGACGAGTGAAATATGACTTTCCATTTTCTTCTAGGCCATTTCTGAACTATATTATCTAAGAGATAAGATCATATCTGGCAGATAACTATCAGTCATATAATTACCTGGCTTTACCTGGGATGGGATAGCCTACCTGAAGGACTGCCGAAGTCCCATGACCACAGTTCTTTGCAGTAGTAGCATTGTGGCAGAGCTGTAGGAGGAAGAGTTTGTGTTTCAAAACAGTAAAACTCCTGTGTGGGGACTTTAGACAGACCTGAGAATGAGGTTTCCATTCAAAGACAGACTGTACTGATGAGATAGAAGGGAATGGGGTAGGGACAGAAAGGAACAGAGGCTTCTAGAAAGAACAATGCCTTAGGCCAAAGGCCTAAAGGACAGGTGCCAAACATGTACTGTCCAGTTTGCTAGTTTTTTTTTTAAATGATGCTGGGGATTGAATCCCAGGCTTGGAGAAAGTTAGGCAAGTATTCTACCACTGAGCTACGCCCCCAGGCCCCAGTTTGCAATTACATCTAATGTTAAACCAATGAAAACAGGTCAAAAGGTACAAAAGGTAGTGACAGCAGATGGGGGTGAGGGGCACAGATCCTGGGAGCAAACTGCCTTGAGTTTGTGAAAACTGGCTGTCATTAACCAGTTCCCTGGGCAAGAAAGCAAACCTCCCTGAACTTAGTGTCCTCCATCTATGAAATGGCATCTACCTAGAACTGATATGAAGAGTTAACAAGTAATAAATTCTTTAATTATCCCTTTTGCTCCCTCCACCCCCCCAAAATAAACTGACCTCGGCTGGGAACTGAGCCCCAATTCACTGTCTCCACCCTAACCTTTTGTATGCCAGACTGGTGATCTCAGCAAATTGAGAAGTCAATGGCCAGGGTGTCAGGATGGGCTGGAGAAGGAAGTTAATTTTTCTGCTTTGTCCGGAAGCAGTTTCTTCCTCGAAGTCCAGTGCCTCTGGGACGAGCCCTGACCCAAAGTCAAAGTGGGGAGGAGTAAGAGCCATACCAGCTGCTGAGATGCCATGAGTAGGGCTGTTAAGGATGGGGAGACAGAGGGATAGAAATAGGAGCGAGTCTAGACTTTACTCCTGGGTCGGGGGATCCTCACCCTGCCATCTCCCTCAATTTCAGTAGCCTTCTTGAACTAGACTGGCCAGATCCCATGTTTGGGAGGGGTGGCCTTCTGCTGCAATAGAGAGAAGCCACTCCTCGATGCAGGCTTCTCGTCCTCCGGGGCACTTTATATAGGAGAGAATTCAGGCAGAACAGCCGGCACAAGACCTCTTGGTAGCAGCACCCTGCGACTCCAAGAACACTTGGGCATCAGAAATGGAGGTACTAGTCCTTTTGTTATCTCTAGTCCCTAAGCTTGGGTACCTAGGCCCGGCCATTGCCCTCCCTCCTCCGCGCCCTCCCGGGCTGCAGCCCCCTTACCTGGCTGGATGTCCGCGACTGAGCAATTCTACCCGCTGCACCGAGTGGAGTGCTCGCGAAGGGCGGGGCCGGCCAGCATGACGTGCGCGGGAGCTTAGGAAGGCGCCCTCACGCCCCTCACCCTGCTTGCAGCCATTGGCCCCCTCGCCTGGCAGCTGCTGCGACCCAATCCGAGAGGCGGGGCACCACCAGGCTCCCGCTGACGCAGGCTGCGTCTTCAATCCTCAGGGACAACGGTTCTCAAGAGCCCATTACAGCCGGGAAAACAAGGAACAGGACCCTCACTGATGCTGGAACCCTGGTAGTGGGAGCTGACGACAGCCCAAGCGTGGGTCGCGAAGTGGACGAGTTCCCTCAGGAGGCCTCTGATTCCAGCGGGCTGCACCGAGCGAGTTTCAGCTGTTATTTAACAAGTGCCTATGTTGCAACTACAGCAGTCCTGCTTGTCTTTTAGGGAGAGCAAGGTCAGTCACTCTGTTCTCTTATTCCCCGGAGTGACAGCAGAAATGACGCCTAAACAGTGGCTCAGAGATTTGGAGAGTCCTTGGATTAGCTGAATTTTTTAAATGTGGACTCAACAACACTATTGAGTCTTTAAAATTTTGCAGATTAAAGAAAAAAACCACTTTAACAAGAGCAATGGGTTTAACATCCAAAAGAGTGAATCATATGCTTTTGTGTATTAAAGCGAAGGGCACTAATATAATAATTTATTACTCCTTACCATTTGTGCGGAACTGAAATTTTGTCAAACTTAATCCCTGCACCAGGAACAAACATATTCAGAGATTGCCCTCTAGAGGCCAGAAGGTTGAGCTACAGCCTTTTTAATTTAAAGGAAGATGTTCACCTTTAACTTGGAAGAATTTTTCTTCCCTCTTATTCCAACCAGAACTTTTGCCGGCAATGAACGACTCTGAAGTCGGGACTGTATTAAGAAGGAAAGGATATGACAGTGAAAAGCTCATTTTGACTTTAAAGTTTTGGGAAATGTTAAGGATTCCAACTTGTGTGTAGTTACCCTATTGTTAAAAACAAAAATGGGCTGGAGAGATGGCTCAGTGGTAAGAACTCTTGCATAGGACCTGGGTTTGGTTCCCAGCACTCACATAGCAGCTAACAACTGCCTGTAATTCCAGTTCCAAGGGATCTGACGCCTTCTTCTGACCTCTGAGGGCACTGAATGGCACAAGTGCGCTTTCTCTCTCCCTCCCTCTCTCTCTCTGGTCTTTTTGAGTCAGGATCTCCCTGTAGCCCTAGCTGGCCTGGAACTCACTATGAAGACCAGGCTGGTCTCAAACTCACAGAGATCCACCTGCTTCTGCCTTTCAAGTGCTGGGATTGATGTGCCACCATGCCTGGCTTGGAGTGTTCTTCTTACATACATGTGACACTCATACACACAAATAAACATAAATATATAAAAAAACAAAAACAGGTTAAGCTGGGTGTTATTGCACACTCCCATATTCCCAGCATTTGGGAGGCTGAAGCAAGAGATTCTGAAGTTTGAGGCCAGCCTGGGCTGAGACTCTGTCAAATAAGTACCTGGAATGATTTCCCATACCTACTACTGCCACCACACACATACTTTTATTTACTGAGACAGCATTTCATGTAGCCCAGGCTGATCTCAAATTTGATATATACCCCAGGATGACCTTGGACTTTTGATCTTCTAGCCTCAACTGACTCCCAAGTGCTGGGATGATAGGTGTGTACCATCATATCCAGCTTAAACATCTATTTTTCTTCATTTTACAGATAAAGTGAAGCAGACAATAGTAACTTGATCAAGGCCCACAACTGGTTAAAAGAAATGGAACTGCAAAGCAAGGGCTGCCTGACACCAAACCTTTAAAATTCTTTGTGATTTTAAATTCTTGCAACTGTACGTAATCTTTCCTGTGTTCATTCCTCTTCAGCCCCCTTTAGACTGTAATGGACTGAGGACTTCAAGTACAGTAGAAGTAAAAAAAACAGATCTGGAGGAAAATTTTCTTTTGAGTAGAAACTAAACAATCAAACAAAAAGTTAATTTCATAGTCAAGTTTTCTTTCTTTTTCTCCTCCCTCCCTCCCTCTTTTCCTTCCTTTTGAGAGGTGAAGTCTTACTAAATTTAAATTGTTCAGGCTGCCTTCATACTCAGAATCTTCCAGCTTCAGCCTTAGTAGCTGAAATTACAGGCAAGTCTCACCACACCCTTTTTTCTTTTTAGTCTTTAGGTTATGGATCCCTTCAGAAACTAACATATGAATGGGCCCTAAGAATATACACATAAAATTCTGTATGTTGCTTCAAATAGTTAAGATACACCGCTCCTCTTCGTTTCTCAGTCTCAATGGTCAAGAGACCCATAGACCATACTCCACCTCACAAAAAGATAGAACAGTGTCAGATTTGATAAGTCATCTGTGTCTTTGAGCAGGAGTGATTAGGTAATAAAAGGGCTATTTCCCAAATAAGATTCTTCTATTATTCAAGAAAAGATTAGAGAATAATGAGGTGCCAAGATGCAGGGAAAGGTATGTTTGAGATTTCATAAGACGTTGTTGTGTGCCCTTTCTTACAGGTTTCTAGTGTCAGATAGACAAATGGCAAAAACAAAGCGACACTCCAATGCACTGTTCTTTTTTTTCCTTTTTTACTTACATTAAATACATCGGTAAATCAGCAGTTGCATTCTGTTACCACGATTGTTATGTTGGAAGGAAAGGGAAAGAAAGGCAAATGCTTTCTTAGAAACAAACAAACAAACAAAAAAAAAAAAAGAAGAAGAAAAGAAAAGAAAAAAAAAAAAAAAAAAAAAGGAAGGGGAAACCCCCCCACTGATCAGAAAGGAAAAAAAAAAGATCTGGGAAATTAAAACACAAAAACAAAACACATAAAAACTAAACCTTTCAAGCCCAACAGAGCTTAAAGGAAGGCAGAAGTGCTGGCAGGAGTAGAGGAAGGGCAGCAGACAGGCCAGAAACCAAGGCCAGCTCTGCTCCTAAGGAAG